>OX090896.1:8405000-9776444 GCA_944319695.1 Tiphia femorata | reverse complement strand
TTTGACGATTCCTCGACAACGGCTGTTGCTACAGCCTCAATGCGTCACACTCTACGCTAAATTCACCAACATGAAGCTAAAAGCTAAGAAAATAAGCTGTAGCTAAATCTCACGCGAGAGAACGGTGAAAGTTGCGTTTGACGATTTCCTCGACAACGGCTGTGGCTACAGCTCAAATGCGTCACATTCTACGCTAAATTCACCAATTTGAAGCTAAAGGTTAAGAAAATTAAGCTGTAGCGATATCTCACTCGAGAGAACGGTGCAAGTAGAGTTTGACGATTTCCTCGACAACGGCTGTTGCCACAGCTCCAATGCGTCACATTCTACGCTAAATTCACCAATTTGAAGCTAAAAGCTAAGAATATGAAGCTGCCGCGATATCTTACGTGAGAAGAACGGTGAAAGTTGAGTTTGACGATTTCATCGACAACGGCTGTTGCTACAGCTCAAATGCGTCACATTCTACGCTAATTTCATCAATTTGAAGCTAAAAGTTCAGAAAATCAGGCTGTAGGGATATCTCACGCGAGAGGACGGTGAAAGTTGAGTTTGACGATTTCCGCGACAACGGCTGTTGCTACAGCTCAAATGCGTCACATTCTACGCTAAATTCACCAATTTTTAAGCTAAAAGTCAAGAAAATGAAGCTGTAGCGATATCTCACTCGAGAGAACGGTGCAAGTAGAGTTTGACGATTTCCTCGACAACGGCTGTTGCTACAGCCTCAATGCGTCACACTCTACGCTAAATTCACCAACATGAAGCTAAAAGCTAAGAAAAATAAGCTGTAGCTAAATCTCACGCGAGAGAACGGTGAAAGTTGCGTTTGACGATTTCCTCGACAACGGCTGTGGCTACAGCTCAAATGCGTCACATTCTACGCTAAATTCACCAATTTGAAGCTAAAGGTTAAGAAAATTAAGCTGTAGCGATATCTCACTCGAGAGAAACGGTGCAAGTAGAGTTTGACGATTTCCTCGACAACGGCTGTTGCCACAGCTCCAATGCGTCACATTCTACGCTAAATTCACCGATTTGAAGCTAAAAGCTAAGAATATGAAGCTGCAGCGATATCTTACGTGAGAGAACGGTGAAAGTTGAGTTTGACGATTTCGACAACGGCTGTTGCTATAACTCAAATGCGTCACATTCTACGCTAATTTCATCAATATGAAGCTAAAAGTTAAGACAGTGAAGCTGTCGCGATATCTCACGCGAGAGAACGGTGCAAGTTGAGTTTGGACGATTTCGACAACGGCTGTTGCTATAACTCAAATGCGTCACATTCTACACTAAATTCACCAATTTGAAGCTAAAAGCTATCAAAATGAAGCTGTAGCGATATCTCACGCGAGAGAACGGTGCAAGTTGAGTTTGACGATTTCGACAACGGCTGTTGCAATAACTCAAATGCGTCACATTCTACGCTAATTTCATCAATTTGAAGCTAAAAGTTCAGAAAATCAAGCTGTAGGGATATCTCACGCGAGAGAACGGTGAAAGTTGAGTTTGACGATTTCCTCGACAACGGCTGTTGCTACAGCTCAAATGCGTCACATTCTACGCTAAATTCACCAATTTGATGCTAAAAGTTAAGAAAATGAAGCTGTAGCGATATCTCACTCGAGAGAACGGTGCAAGTAGAGTTTGACGATTTCCTCGAGAACGGCTGTTGCTGCAGCCTCAATGCGTCACACTCTACGCTAAATTCACCAACATGAAGCTAAAAGCTAAGAAAAATAAGCTGTAGCTAAATCTCACGCGAGAGAACGGTGAAAGTTGCGTTTGACGATTTCGACAACGGCTGTTGCTATAACTCAAATGCGTCACTTTCTACGCTAATTTCATCAATTTGAAGCTAAAAGCTAAGACAGTGAATCTGTCACGATATCTCACGCGAGAGAACGGTGCAAGTTGAGTTTGACGATTTCGACAACGGCTGTTGCTATAACTCAAATGCGTCACATTCTACGCTAAATTCACCAATTTTAAGCTAAAAGCTATCAAAATGAAGCTGTAGCGATATCTGACGCGAGAGAACTGTGCAAGTTGAGTTTGACGATTTCGACAACGGCTGTTGCTATAACTCAAATGCGTCACATTCTACGCTAATTTCATCAATTTGAAGCTAAAAGTTAAGAAAATGAAGCTGTAGGGATATCTCACGCGAGAGAACGGTGCAAGTTGAGTTTGACGATTTCGACAACGGCTGTTGCTATAACTCAACTGCGCCACATTCTACGCTAATTTCATAAATTTGAAGCTAAAAGTTAAGAAAATGAAGCTGTAGGGATATCTCACGCGAGAGAACGGTGAAAGTTGAGTTTGACGATTTCATCGACAACGGCTGTTGCTACAGCTCAAATGCGTCACATTCTACGCTAAATTCACCAATCTGCAGCTAAAACCTCAGAAAATGAAGCTGTAGCGATATCTCACGCGAGAGAACGGTGAACGTTGAGTTTGACGACTTCGACAACGGCTGTTGCTACAGCTCAAATGCGTCACATTCTACGCTAATTTCATCAATATGAAGCTAAAAGCTATCAAAATGAAGCTGTAGCGATATCTCACGCGAGAGAACGGCGAAAGTTGAGTTTGACGATTTCCTCGACTACGGCTGTTGCTACAGCTCAATTGCGTCACATTCCACGCTAAATTCACAAATTTGAAGCTAAAAGCTAAGAAAATGAAGCTATAGCGATATCTCACGCGAGAAAACTGTGAAAGTTCAGTTTGACGATTTCCTCGACTACGGCTGTTGCTACAGCTCAATTGCGTCACAGTCCACGCTAAATTCACCAATTTGAAGCTAAAAGCTAAGAAATTGAAGCTGTAGCGATACCTCACGCGAGAGAACGGGGAAAGTTGAGTTTGTCGATTTCCTCGAAAACGGCTGTTGCTATAGCTCAAATGCGTCACATTCTACGCTAAATTCACCAATTTGAAGCTAAAAGCTAAGAAAATGAAGCTGTAGCGATATCTCACGCGAGAGAACGGCGAAAGTTGAGTTTGACGATTTCCTCGACTACGGCTGTTGCTACAGCTCAATAGCGTCACATTCCACGCTAAATTCACCAATTTGAAGCTAAAAGCTAAGAAAATGAAGCTGTAGCGATATCTCACGCGAGAGAACGGTGAAATTTGAGTTTGACGATTTCCTCGACAACGGCTGTTGCTACAGCTCAATTGCGTCACAGTCCACGCTAAAATCACCAATTTGAAGCTAAAAGCTAAGAAATTGAAGCTGTAGCGATACCTCACGCGAGAGAACGATGAAAGTTGAGTTTGACGATTTCCTCGACAACGGCTGTTGCTACAGCTCAATAGCGTCACATTCCACGATAAAATCACCAATTTGAAGCTAAAAGCTAAGAAAATGAAGCTGTAGCGATATCTCACGCGAGAGAACGGTGAAAGTTGAGTTTGACGATTTCATCGACTACGGCTGTTGCTACAGCTCAATTGCGTCACATTCCACGCTAAATTCACCAATTTGAAGCTAAAAGCTAAGAAAATGAAGCTGTAGCGATATCTCACGCGAGAGAACGGGGAAAGTTGAGTTTGTCGATTTCCTCGAAAACGGCTGTTGCTATAGCTCAAGTGCGTCACATTCTACGCTAAATTCACAAATTTGAAGCTAAAAGCTAAGAAAATGAAGCTGTAGCGATATCTCACGCGAGAGAACGGCGAAAGTTGAGTTTGACGATTTTGACAACGGCTGTTGCTATAACTCAAATGCGTCACATTCTACGCTAATTTCATCAATTTGAAGCTAAAAGTTAAGACAGTGAAGCTGTCGCGATATCTCACGCGAGAGAACGGTGCAAGTTGAGTTTGACGATTTCGACAACGGTTGTTGCTATAACTCAAATGCGTCACATTCTACACTAAATTCACCAATTTGAAGCTAAAAGCTATCAAAATGAAGCTGTAGCGATATCTCACGCGAGAGAACGGTGCAAGTTGAGTTTGACGATTTCGACAACGGCTGTTGCTATAACTCAAATGCGTCACATTCTACGCTAATTTCGTCAATTTGAAGCTAAAAGTTCAGAAAATCAAGCTGTAGGGATATCTCACGCGAGAGAACGGTGAAAGTTGAGTTTGACGATTTCCTCGACAACGGCTGTTGCTACAGCTCAAATGCGTCACATTCTACGCTAAATTCACCAATTTGATGCTAAAAGTTAAGAAAATGAAGCTGTAGCGATATCTCACTCGAGAGAACGGTGCAAGTAGAGTTTGACGATTTCCTCGAGAACGGCTGTTGCTGCAGCCTCAATGCGTCACACTCTACGCTAAATTCACCAACATGAAGCTAAAAGCTAAGAAAAATAAGCTGTAGCTAAATCTCACGCGAGAGAACGGGGAAAGTTGCGTTTGACGATTTCGACAACGGCTGTTGCTATAACTCAAATGCGTCACTTTCTACGCTAATTTCATCAATTTGAAGCTAAAAGCTAAGACAGTGAATCTGTCTCGATATCTCACGCGAGAGAACGGTGCAAGTTGAGTTTGACGATTTCGACAACGGCTGTTGCTATAACTCAAATGCGTCACATTCTACGCTAAATTCACCAATTTGAAGCTAAAAGCTATCAAAATGAAGCTGTAGCGATATCTCACGCGAGAGAACGGTGCAAGTTGAGTTTGACGATTTCGACAACGGCTGTTGCTATAACTCAAATGCGTCACATTCTACGCTAATTTCATCAATTTGAAGCTAAAAGTTAAGAAAATGAAGCTGTAGGGATATCTCACGCGAGAGAACGGTGAAAGTTGAGTTTTACGATTTCCTCGACAATGGCTGTTGCTACAGCTCAAATGCGTCACATTCTACGCCAATTTCACCAACTTGAAGCTAAAAGTAAAGAAAATGAAGCTGTAGCGATATCTCACGCGAGAGAACGGTGAAAGTTGAGTCTGGCGATTTCCTCGACAACACCTGTTGCTACAGCTCAAATGTGTCACATTCTACGCTAAATTCACCAATTTCAAGCTAAAAGCCAACAAATGAAGCTGTAGCGGTATCTCACGCGAGAGAACGGTGAAAGTTGAGTTTGACGATTTCGACAACGGCTGTTGCTATAACTCAAATGCGTCACATTCTACACTAAATTCACCAATTTGAAGCTAAAAGCTATCAAAATGAAGCTGTAGCGATATCTCACGCGAGAGAACGGTGCAAGTTGAGTTTGACGATTTCGACAACGGCTGTTGCTATAACTCAAATGCGTCACATTCTTCGCTAATTTCATCATATTGAAGCTAAAAGTTAAGAAAATGAAGCTGTAGGGATATCTCACGCGAGAGAACGGTGAAAGTTGAGTTTTACGATTTCCTCGACAACACCTGTTGCTACAGCTCAAATGCGTCACATTCTACGCTAAATTCACCCATTTCAAGCTAAAAGCTAACAAAATGAAGCTGTAACGGTATCTCACGCGAGAGAACGGTGAAAGTTGAGTTTGACGATTTCGACAACGACTGTTGCTATAACTTAATTGCGTCACATTCTACGCTAAATTCACCAATTTGTAGCTATAAGCTAAGAAAATGAATCTGTAGCGATATCTCACGCGAGAGAACGATGTAAGTTCAGTTTGACGATTTCCTCGATAACGGCTGTTGCTACAGCTCAAATGCGTCACATTCTAGGCTAAATTCACCAATTTGAAGCTAAAAGGTAAGAAAAAGAAGCTCTAGCGATATTTCACGTGAGAGAACGGTGCAAGATCAGTTTGACGATTTCCTCGACAACACCTGTTGCTACAGCTCAAATGCGTCACATTCTACGCTAAATTCACCCATTTCAAGCTAAAAGCTAACAAAATGAAGCTGTAACGGTATCTCACGCGAGAGAACGGTGAAAGTTGAGTTTGACGATTTCGACAACGGCTGTTGCTATAACTCAAATGCGTCACATTCTACGCTAATTTCATCAATATGAAGCTAAAAGTTAAGACAGTGAAGCTGTCGCCATATCTCACGCGAGAGAACGGTGCAAGTTGAGTTTGACGATTTCGACAACGGCTGTTGCTATAACTCAAATGCGTCACATTCTACACTAAATTCACCAATTTGAAGCTAAAAGCTATCAAAATGAAGCTGTAGCGATATCTCACGCGAGAGAACGGTGCAAGTTGAGTTTGACGATTTCGACAACGGCTGTTGCTATAACTCAAATGCGTCACATTCTACGCTAATTTCATCAATTTGAAGCTAAAAGTTCAGAAAATCAAGCTGTAGGGATATCTCACGCGAGAGAACGGTGAAAGTTGAGTTTGACGATTTCCTCGACAACGGCTGTTGCTACAGCTCAAATGCGTCACATTCTACGCTAAATTCACCAATTTGATGCTAAAAGTTAAGAAAATGAAGCTGTAGCGATATCTCACTCGAGAGAACGGTGCAAGTAGAGTTTGACGATTTCCTCGAGAACGGCTGTTGCTGCAGCCTCAATGCGTCACACTCTACGCTAAATTCACCAACATGAAGCTAAAAGCTAAGAAAAATAAGCTGTAGCTAAATCTCACGCGAGAGAACGGTGAAAGTTGCGTTTGACGATTTCGACAACGGCTGTTGCTATAACTCAAATGCGTCACTTTCTACGCTAATTTCATCAATTTGAAGCTAAAAGCTAAGACAGTGAATCTGTCACGATATCTCACGCGAGAGAACGGTGCAAGTTGAGTTTGACGATTTCGACAACGGCTGTTGCTATAACTCAAATGCGTCACATTCTACGCTAAATTCACCAATTTTAAGCTAAAAGCTATCAAAATGAAGCTGTAGCGATATCTGACGCGAGAGAACTGTGCAAGTTGAGTTTGACGATTTCGACAACGGCTGTTGCTATAACTCAAATGCGTCACATTCTACGCTAATTTCATCAATTTGAAGCTAAAAGTTAAGAAAATGAAGCTGTAGGGATATCTCACGCGAGAGAACGGTGCAAGTTGAGTTTGACGATTTCGACAACGGCTGTTGCTATAACTCAACTGCGCCACATTCTACGCTAATTTCATAAATTTGAAGCTAAAAGTTAAGAAAATGAAGCTGTAGGGATATCTCACGCGAGAGAACGGTGAAAGTTGAGTTTGACGATTTCATCGACAACGGCTGTTGCTACAGCTCAAATGCGTCACATTCTACGCTAAATTCACCAATCTGCAGCTAAAACCTCAGAAAATGAAGCTGTAGCGATATCTCACGCGAGAGAACGGTGAACGTTGAGTTTGACGACTTCGACAACGGCTGTTGCTACAGCTCAAATGCGTCACATTCTACGCTAATTTCATCAATATGAAGCTAAAAGCTATCAAAATGAAGCTGTAGCGATATCTCACGCGAGAGAACGGTGAAAGTTGAGTTTTACGATTTCCTCGACAATGGCTGTTGCTATAACTCAAATGCGTCACATTCTACGCTAATTTCACCAATTTGAAGCTAAAAGTTAAGAAAATGAAGCTGTAGCGATATCTCACGCGAGAGAACGGTGAAAGTTGAGTTTGACGATTTCCTCGACTACGGCTGTTGCTACAGCTCAATTGCGTCAAATTCTACGCTAAATTCACCAATTTGAAGCTAAAAGCTAAGAAAATGAAGCTGTAGCGATATCTCACGCGAGAGAACGGGGAAAGTTGAGTTTGTCGATTTCCTCGAAAACGGCTGTTGCTACAGCTCAATTGCGTCACATTCCATGCTAAATTCACCAATTTGAAGCTAAAAGCTAAGAAAATGAAGCTGTAGCGATATCTCACGCGACAGAACGGTGAAAGTTGAGTTTGACGATTTCCTCGACTACGGCTGTTGCTACAGCTCAATAGCGTCACATTGCACGCTAAATTCACCAATTTGAAGCTCAAAGCTAAGAAAATGAAGCTATAGCGATATCTCACGCGAGAGAACGGCGAAAGTTGAGTTTGACGATTTCCTCGACTACGGCTGTTGCTACAGCTCAATTGCGTCACATTCCACGCTAAATTCACCAATTTGAAGCTAAAAGCTAAGAAAATGAAGCTATAGCGATATCTCACGCGAGAAAACTGTGAAAGTTCAGTTTGACGATTTCCTCGACTACGGCTGTTGCTACAGCTCAATTGCGTCACAGTCCACGCTAAATTCACCAATTTGAAGCTAAAAGCTAAGAAATTGAAGCTGTAGCGATACCTCACGCGAGAGAACGGGGAAAGTTGAGTTTGTCGATTTCCTCGAAAACGGCTGTTGCTATAGCTCAAATGCGTCACATTCTACGCTAAATTCACCAATTTGAAGCTAAAAGCTAAGAAAATGAAGCTGTAGCGATATCTCACGCGAGAGAACGGCGAAAGTTGAGTTTGACGATTTCCTCGACTACGGCTGTTGCTACAGCTCAATAGCGTCACATTCCACGCTAAATTCACCAATTTGAAGCTAAAAGCTAAGAAAATGAAGCTGTAGCGATATCTCACGCGAGAGAACGGTGAAATTTGAGTTTGACGATTTCCTCGACAACGGCTGTTGCTACAGCTCAATTGCGTCACAGTCCACGCTAAAATCACCAATTTGAAGCTAAAAGCTAAGAAATTGAAGCTGTAGCGATACCTCACGCGAGAGAACGATGAAAGTTGAGTTTGACGATTTCCTCGACAACGGCTGTTGCTACAGCTCAATAGCGTCACATTCCACGATAAAATCACCAATTTGAAGCTAAAAGCTAAGAAAATGAAGCTGTAGCGATATCTCACGCGAGAGAACGGGGAAAGTTGAGTTTGTCGATTTCCTCGAAAACGGCTGTTGCTATAGCTCAAGTGCGTCACATTCTACGCTAAATTCACAAATTTGAAGCTAAAAGCTAAGAAAATGAAGCTGTAGCGATATCTCACGCGAGAGAACGGCGAAAGTTGAGTTTGACGATTTTGACAACGGCTGTTGCTATAACTCAAATGCGTCACATTCTACGCTAATTTCATCAATTTGAAGCTAAAAGTTAAGACAGTGAAGCTGTCGCGATATCTCACGCGAGAGAACGGTGCAAGTTGAGTTTGACGATTTCGACAACGGTTGTTGCTATAACTCAAATGCGTCACATTCTACACTAAATTCACCAATTTGAAGCTAAAAGCTATCAAAATGAAGCTGTAGCGATATCTCACGCGAGAGAACGGTGCAAGTTGAGTTTGACGATTTCGACAACGGCTGTTGCTATAACTCAAATGCGTCACATTCTACGCTAATTTCGTCAATTTGAAGCTAAAAGTTCAGAAAATCAAGCTGTAGGGATATCTCACGCGAGAGAACGGTGAAAGTTGAGTTTGACGATTTCCTCGACAACGGCTGTTGCTACAGCTCAAATGCGTCACATTCTACGCTAAATTCACCAATTTGATGCTAAAAGTTAAGAAAATGAAGCTGTAGCGATATCTCACTCGAGAGAACGGTGCAAGTAGAGTTTGACGATTTCCTCGAGAACGGCTGTTGCTGCAGCCTCAATGCGTCACACTCTACGCTAAATTCACCAACATGAAGCTAAAAGCTAAGAAAAATAAGCTGTAGCTAAATCTCACGCGAGAGAACGGGGAAAGTTGCGTTTGACGATTTCGACAACGGCTGTTGCTATAACTCAAATGCGTCACTTTCTACGCTAATTTCATCAATTTGAAGCTAAAAGCTAAGACAGTGAATCTGTCCCGATATCTCACGCGAGAGAACGGTGCAAGTTGAGTTTGACGATTTCGACAACGGCTGTTGCTATAACTCAAATGCGTCACATTCTACGCTAAATTCACCAATTTGAAGCTAAAAGCTATCAAAATGAAGCTGTAGCGATATCTCACGCGAGAGAACGGTGCAAGTTGAGTTTGACGATTTCGACAACGGCTGTTGCTATAACTCAAATGCGTCACATTCTACGCTAATTTCATCAATTTGAAGCTAAAAGTTAAGAAAATGAAGCTGTAGGGATATCTCACGCGAGAGAACGGTGAAAGTTGAGTTTTACGATTTCCTCGACAATGGCTGTTGCTACAGCTCAAATGCGTCACATTCTACGCCAATTTCACCAACTTGAAGCTAAAAGTAAAGAAAATGAAGCTGTAGCGATATCTCACGCGAGAGAACGGTGAAAGTTGAGTCTGGCGATTTCCTCGACAACACCTGTTGCTACAGCTCAAATGTGTCACATTCTACGCTAAATTCACCAATTTCAAGCTAAAAGCCAACAAATGAAGCTGTAGCGGTATCTCACGCGAGAGAACGGTGAAAGTTGAGTTTGACGATTTCGACAACGGCTGTTGCTATAACTCAAATGCGTCACATTCTACACTAAATTCACCAATTTGAAGCTAAAAGCTATCAAAATGAAGCTGTAGCGATATCTCACGCGAGAGAACGGTGCAAGTTGAGTTTGACGATTTCGACAACGGCTGTTGCTATAACTCAAATGCGTCACATTCTTCGCTAATTTCATCATATTGAAGCTAAAAGTTAAGAAAATGAAGCTGTAGGGATATCTCACGCGAGAGAACGGTGAAAGTTGAGTTTTACGATTTCCTCGACAACACCTGTTGCTACAGCTCAAATGCGTCACATTCTACGCTAAATTCACCCATTTCAAGCTAAAAGCTAACAAAATGAAGCTGTAACGGTATCTCACGCGAGAGAACGGTGAAAGTTGAGTTTGACGATTTCGACAACGGCTGTTGCTATAACTCAAATGCGTCACATTCTACGCTAATTTCATCAATATGAAGCTAAAAGTTAAGACAGTGAAGCTGTCGCGATATCTCACGCGAGAGAACGGTGCAAGTTGAGTTTGACGATTTCGACAACGGCTGTTGCTATAACTCAAATGCGTCACATTCTACACTAAATTCACCAATTTGAAGCTAAAAGCTATCAAAATGAAGCTGTAGCGATATCTGACGCGAGAGAACGGTGCAAGTTGAGTTTGACGATTTCGACAACGGCTGTTGCTATAACTCAAATGCGTCACATTCTACGCTAATTTCATCAATTTGAAGCTAAAAGTTCAGAAAATCAAGCTGTAGGGATATCTCACGCGAGAGAACGGTGAAAGTTGAGTTTGACGATTTCGACAACGACTGTTGCTATAACTTAATTGCGTCACATTCTACGCTAAATTCACCAATTTGTAGCTATAAGCTAAGAAAATGAATCTGTAGCGATATCTCACGCGAGAGAACGATGTAAGTTCAGTTTGACGATTTCCTCGACAACACCTGTTGCTACAGCTCAAATGCGTCACATTCTACGCTAAATTCACCCATTTCAAGCTAAAAGCTAACAAAATGAAGCTGTAACGGTATCTCACGCGAGAGAACGGTGAAAGTTCAGTTTGACGATTTCGACAACGGCTGTTGCTATAACTCAAATGCGTCACATTCTACGCTAAATTCACCAATTTGAAGCTAAAAGCTATCAAAATGAAGCTGTAGCGATATCTCACGCGAGAGAACGGTGCAAGTTGAGTTTGACGATTTCGACAACAGCTGTTGCTATAACTCAAATGCGTCACATTCTACGCTAATTTCATCAATTTGAAGCTAAAAGTTAAGAAAATGAAGCTGTAGGGATATCTCACGCGAGAGAACGGTGAAAGTTGAGTTTGACGATTTCGACAACGGCTGTTGCTATAACTCAAATGCGTCACATTCTACGCTAAATTCACAAATTCGAAGCTAAAAGCTATCAAAATGAAGCTGTAGCGATATCTCACGCGAGAGAACGGTGCAAGTTGAGTTTGACGATTTCGACAACGGCTGTTGCTATAACTCAAATGCGTCACATTCTACGCTAATTTCATCAATTTGAAGCTAAAAGTTAAGAAAATGAAGCTGTAGGGATATCTCACGCGAGAGAACGGTGAAAGTTGAGTTTAACGATTTCGACAACGGCTGTTGCTATAACTCAAATGCGTCACATTCTACGCTAAATTCACAAATTTGAAGCTAAAAGCTATCAAAATGAAGCTGTAGCGATATCTCACGCGAGAGAACGGTGCAAGTTGAGTTTGACGATTTCGACAACGGCTGTTGCTATAACTCAACTGCGCCACATTCTACGCTAATTTCATAAATTTGAAGCTAAAAGTTAAGAAAATGAAGCTGTCGGGATATCTCACGCGAGAGAACGGTGAAAGTTGAGTTTGACGATTTCCTCGACAACGGCTGTTGCTACAGCTTAAATGCGTCACATTCTACGCTAAATTCACTAATTTGAAGCTAAAAGCTAAGACAGTGAAGCTGTCACGATATCTCATGCGAGAGAACGGTGCAAGGTCAGGTTGACGATTTCGACAACGGCTGTGGCTACAGCTCAAATGCGTCACATTTTACGCTGAATTCACCAATTTGAAGCTGAAAGCTAAGAATATGAAGCTGCAGCCATATTTCACGTGAGAGAACGGTGAAAGTTGAGTTTGACGATTTCATCGACAACGGCTGTTGCTACAGCTCAAATGCGTCACATTCTACGCTAATTTCATCAATTTGAAGCTAAAAGTTCAGAAAATCAGGCTGTAGGGATATCTCATGCGAGAGGACAGTGAAAGTTGAGTGTGACGATTTCCGCGACAACGGCTGTTGCTACAGCTCAAATGCGTCACATTCTACGCTAAATTCACCAATTTTAAGCTAAAAGTTAAGAAAATGAAGCTGTAGCGATATCTCGCTCGAGAGAACGGTGCAAGTAGAGTTTGACGATTTCCTCGACAACGGCTGTTGCTACAGCCTCAATGCGTCACACTCTACGCTAAATTCACCAACATGAAGCTAAAAGCTAAGAAAAATAAGCTGTAGCTAAATCTCACGCGAGAGAACGGTGAAAGTTGCGTTTGACGATTTCCTCGACAACGGCTGTGGCTACAGCTCAAATGCGTCACATTCTACGCTAAATTCACCAATTTGAAGCTAAAGGTTAAGAAAATTAAGCTGTAGCGATATCTCACTCGAGAGAACGGTGCAAGTAGAGTTTGACGATTTCCTCGACAACGGCTGTTGCCACAGCTCCAATGCGTCACATTCTACGCTAAATTCACCAATTTGAAGCTAAAAGCTAAGAATATGAAGCTGCAGCGATATCTTACGTGAGAGAACGGTGAAAGTTGAGTTTGACGATTTCATCGACAACGGCTGTTGCTACAGCTCAAATGCGTCACATTCTACGCTAATTTCATCAATTTGAAGCTAAAAGTTCAGAAAATCAGGCTGTAGGGATATCTCACGCGAGAGGACGGTGAAAGTTGAGTTTGACGATTTCCGCGACAACGGCTGTTGCTACAGCTCAAATGCGTCACATTCTACGCTAAATTCACCAATTTTAAGCTAAAAGTTAAGAAAATGAAGCTGTAGCGATATCTCACTCGAGAGAACGGTGCAAGTAGAGTTTGACGATTTCCTCGACAACGGCTGTTGCTACAGCCTCAATGCGTCACACTCTACGCTAAATTCACCAACATGAAGCTAAAAGCTAAGAAAAATAAGCTGTAGCTAAATCTCACGCGAGAGAACGGTGAAAGTTGCGTTTGACGATTTCCTCGACAACGGCTGTGGCTACAGCTCAAATGCGTCACATTCTACGCTAAATTCACCAATTTGAAGCTAAAGGTTAAGAAAATTAAGCTGTAGCGATATCTCACTCGAGAGAACGGTGCAAGTAGAGTTTGACGATTTCCTCGACAACGGCTGTTGCCACAGCTCCAATGCGTCACATTCTACGCTAAATTCACCGATTTGAAGCTAAAAGCTAAGAATATGAAGCTGCAGCGATATCTTACGTGAGAGAACGGTGAAAGTTGAGTTTGACGATTTCGACAACGGCTGTTGCTATAACTCAAATGCGTCACATTCTACGCTAATTTCATCAATATGAAGCTAAAAGTTAAGACAGTGAAGCTGTCGCGATATCTCACGCGAGAGAACGGTGCAAGTTGAGTTTGACGATTTCGACAACGGCTGTTGCTATAACTCAAATGCGTCACATTCTACACTAAATTCACCAATTTGAAGCTAAAAGCTATCAAAATGAAGCTGTAGCGATATCTCACGCGAGAGAACGGTGCAAGTTGAGTTTGACGATTTCGACAACGGCTGTTGCTATAACTCAAATGCGTCACATTCTACGCTAATTTCATCAATTTGAAGCTAAAAGTTCAGAAAATCAAGCTGTAGGGATATCTCACGCGAGAGAACGGTGAAAGTTGAGTTTGACGATTTCCTCGACAACGGCTGTTGCTACAGCTCAAATGCGTCACATTCTACGCTAAATTCACCAATTTGATGCTAAAAGTTAAGAAAATGAAGCTGTAGCGATATCTCACTCGAGAGAACGGTGCAAGTAGAGTTTGACGATTTCCTCGAGAACGGCTGTTGCTGCAGCCTCAATGCGTCACACTCTACGCTAAATTCACCAACATGAAGCTAAAAGCTAAGAAAAATAAGCTGTAGCTAAATCTCACGCGAGAGAACGGTGAAAGTTGCGTTTGACGATTTCGACAACGGCTGTTGCTATAACTCAAATGCGTCACTTTCTACGCTAATTTCATCAATTTGAAGCTAAAAGCTAAGACAGTGAATCTGTCACGATATCTCACGCGAGAGAACGGTGCAAGTTGAGTTTGACGATTTCGACAACGGCTGTTGCTATAACTCAAATGCGTCACATTCTACGCTAAATTCACCAATTTTAAGCTAAAAGCTATCAAAATGAAGCTGTAGCGATATCTGACGCGAGAGAACTGTGCAAGTTGAGTTTGACGATTTCGACAACGGCTGTTGCTATAACTCAAATGCGTCACATTCTACGCTAATTTCATCAATTTGAAGCTAAAAGTTAAGAAAATGAAGCTGTAGGGATATCTCACGCGAGAGAACGGTGCAAGTTGAGTTTGACGATTTCGACAACGGCTGTTGCTATAACTCAACTGCGCCACATTCTACGCTAATTTCATAAATTTGAAGCTAAAAGTTAAGAAAATGAAGCTGTAGGGATATCTCACGCGAGAGAACGGTGAAAGTTGAGTTTGACGATTTCATCGACAACGGCTGTTGCTACAGCTCAAATGCGTCACATTCTACGCTAAATTCACCAATCTGCAGCTAAAACCTCAGAAAATGAAGCTGTAGCGATATCTCACGCGAGAGAACGGTGAACGTTGAGTTTGACGACTTCGACAACGGCTGTTGCTACAGCTCAAATGCGTCACATTCTACGCTAATTTCATCAATATGAAGCTAAAAGCTATCAAAATGAAGCTGTAGCGATATCTCACGCGAGAGAACGGCGAAAGTTGAGTTTGACGATTTCCTCGACTACGGCTGTTGCTACAGCTCAATTGCGTCACATTCCACGCTAAATTCACCAATTTGAAGCTAAAAGCTAAGAAAATGAAGCTATAGCGATATCTCACGCGAGAAAACTGTGAAAGTTCAGTTTGACGATTTCCTCGACTACGGCTGTTGCTACAGCTCAATTGCGTCACAGTCCACGCTAAATTCACCAATTTGAAGCTAAAAGCTAAGAAATTGAAGCTGTAGCGATACCTCACGCGAGAGAACGGGGAAAGTTGAGTTTGTCGATTTCCTCGAAAACGGCTGTTGCTATAGCTCAAATGCGTCACATTCTACGCTAAATTCACCAATTTGAAGCTAAAAGCTAAGAAAATGAAGCTGTAGCGATATCTCACGCGAGAGAACGGCGAAAGTTGAGTTTGACGATTTCCTCGACTACGGCTGTTGCTACAGCTCAATAGCGTCACATTCCACGCTAAATTCACCAATTTGAAGCTAAAAGCTAAGAAAATGAAGCTGTAGCGATATCTCACGCGAGAGAACGGTGAAATTTGAGTTTGACGATTTCCTCGACAACGGCTGTTGCTACAGCTCAATTGCGTCACAGTCCACGCTAAAATCACCAATTTGAAGCTAAAAGCTAAGAAATTGAAGCTGTAGCGATACCTCACGCGAGAGAACGATGAAAGTTGAGTTTGACGATTTCCTCGACAACGGCTGTTGCTACAGCTCAATAGCGTCACATTCCACGATAAAATCACCAATTTGAAGCTAAAAGCTAAGAAAATGAAGCTGTAGCGATATCTCACGCGAGAGAACGGTGAAAGTTGAGTTTGACGATTTCATCGACTACGGCTGTTGCTACAGCTCAATTGCGTCACATTCCACGCTAAATTCACCAATTTGAAGCTAAAAGCTAAGAAAATGAAGCTGTAGCGATATCTCACGCGAGAGAACGGGGAAAGTTGAGTTTGTCGATTTCCTCGAAAACGGCTGTTGCTATAGCTCAAGTGCGTCACATTCTACGCTAAATTCACAAATTTGAAGCTAAAAGCTAAGAAAATGAAGCTGTAGCGATATCTCACGCGAGAGAACGGCGAAAGTTGAGTTTGACGATTTTGACAACGGCTGTTGCTATAACTCAAATGCGTCACATTCTACGCTAATTTCATCAATTTGAAGCTAAAAGTTAAGACAGTGAAGCTGTCGCGATATCTCACGCGAGAGAACGGTGCAAGTTGAGTTTGACGATTTCGACAACGGTTGTTGCTATAACTCAAATGCGTCACATTCTACACTAAATTCACCAATTTGAAGCTAAAAGCTATCAAAATGAAGCTGTAGCGATATCTCACGCGAGAGAACGGTGCAAGTTGAGTTTGACGATTTCGACAACGGCTGTTGCTATAACTCAAATGCGTCACATTCTACGCTAATTTCGTCAATTTGAAGCTAAAAGTTCAGAAAATCAAGCTGTAGGGATATCTCACGCGAGAGAACGGTGAAAGTTGAGTTTGACGATTTCCTCGACAACGGCTGTTGCTACAGCTCAAATGCGTCACATTCTACGCTAAATTCACCAATTTGATGCTAAAAGTTAAGAAAATGAAGCTGTAGCGATATCTCACTCGAGAGAACGGTGCAAGTAGAGTTTGACGATTTCCTCGAGAACGGCTGTTGCTGCAGCCTCAATGCGTCACACTCTACGCTAAATTCACCAACATGAAGCTAAAAGCTAAGAAAAATAAGCTGTAGCTAAATCTCACGCGAGAGAACGGGGAAAGTTGCGTTTGACGATTTCGACAACGGCTGTTGCTATAACTCAAATGCGTCACTTTCTACGCTAATTTCATCAATTTGAAGCTAAAAGCTAAGACAGTGAATCTGTCTCGATATCTCACGCGAGAGAACGGTGCAAGTTGAGTTTGACGATTTCGACAACGGCTGTTGCTATAACTCAAATGCGTCACATTCTACGCTAAATTCACCAATTTGAAGCTAAAAGCTATCAAAATGAAGCTGTAGCGATATCTCACGCGAGAGAACGGTGCAAGTTGAGTTTGACGATTTCGACAACGGCTGTTGCTATAACTCAAATGCGTCACATTCTACGCTAATTTCATCAATTTGAAGCTAAAAGTTAAGAAAATGAAGCTGTAGGGATATCTCACGCGAGAGAACGGTGAAAGTTGAGTTTTACGATTTCCTCGACAATGGCTGTTGCTACAGCTCAAATGCGTCACATTCTACGCCAATTTCACCAACTTGAAGCTAAAAGTAAAGAAAATGAAGCTGTAGCGATATCTCACGCGAGAGAACGGTGAAAGTTGAGTCTGGCGATTTCCTCGACAACACCTGTTGCTACAGCTCAAATGTGTCACATTCTACGCTAAATTCACCAATTTCAAGCTAAAAGCCAACAAATGAAGCTGTAGCGGTATCTCACGCGAGAGAACGGTGAAAGTTGAGTTTGACGATTTCGACAACGGCTGTTGCTATAACTCAAATGCGTCACATTCTACACTAAATTCACCAATTTGAAGCTAAAAGCTATCAAAATGAAGCTGTAGCGATATCTCACGCGAGAGAACGGTGCAAGTTGAGTTTGACGATTTCGACAACGGCTGTTGCTATAACTCAAATGCGTCACATTCTTCGCTAATTTCATCATATTGAAGCTAAAAGTTAAGAAAATGAAGCTGTAGGGATATCTCACGCGAGAGAACGGTGAAAGTTGAGTTTTACGATTTCCTCGACAACACCTGTTGCTACAGCTCAAATGCGTCACATTCTACGTTAAATTCACCCATTTCAAGCTAAAAGCTAACAAAATGAAGCTGTAACGGTATCTCACGCGAGAGAACGGTGAAAGTTGAGTTTGACGATTTCGACAACGACTGTTGCTATAACTTAATTGCGTCACATTCTACGCTAAATTCACCAATTTGTAGCTATAAGCTAAGAAAATGAATCTGTAGCGATATCTCACGCGAGAGAACGATGTAAGTTCAGTTTGACGATTTCCTCGATAACGGCTGTTGCTACAGCTCAAATGCGTCACATTCTAGGCTAAATTCACCAATTTGAAGCTAAAAGGTAAGAAAAAGAAGCTCTAGCGATATTTCACGTGAGAGAACGGTGCAAGATCAGTTTGACGATTTCCTCGACAACACCTGTTGCTACAGCTCAAATGCGTCACATTCTACGCTAAATTCACCCATTTCAAGCTAAAAGCTAACAAAATGAAGCTGTAACGGTATCTCACGCGAGAGAACGGTGAAAGTTGAGTTTGACGATTTCGACAACGGCTGTTGCTATAACTCAAATGCGTCACATTCTACGGTAAATTCACAATTTGTAGCTATAAGCTAAGAAAATGAATCTGTAGCGATATCTCACGCGAGAGAACGATGTAAGTTCAGTTTGACGATTTCCTCGATAACGGCTGTTGCTACAGCTCAAATGCGTCACATTCTAGGCTAAATTCACCAATTTGAAGCTAAAAGGTAAGAAAAAGAAGCTCTAGCGATATTTCACGTGAGAGAACGGTGCAAGATCAGTTTGACGATTTCCTCGACAACACCTGTTGCTACAGCTCAAATGCGTCACATTCTACGCTAAATTCACCCATTTCAAGCTAAAAGCTAACAAAATGAAGCTGTAACGGTATCTCACGCGAGAGAACGGTGAAGTTGAGTTTGACGATTTCGACAACGGCTGTTGCTATAACTCAAATGCGTCACATTCTACGCTAATTTCATCAATATGAAGCTAAAAGTTAAGACAGTGAAGCTGTCGCCATATCTCACGCGAGAGAACGGTGCAAGTTGAGTTTGACGATTTCGACAACGGCTGTTGCTATAACTCAAATGCGTCACATTCTACACTAAATTCACCAATTTGAAGCTAAAAGCTATCAAAATGAAGCTGTAGCGATATCTCACGCGAGAGAACGGTGCAAGTTGAGTTTGACGATTTCGACAACGGCTGTTGCTATAACTCAAATGCGTCACATTCTACGCTAATTTCATCAATTTGAAGCTAAAAGTTCAGAAAATCAAGCTGTAGGGATATCTCACGCGAGAGAACGGTGAAAGTTGAGTTTGACGATTTCCTCGACAACGGCTGTTGCTACAGCTCAAATGCGTCACATTCTACGCTAAATTCACCAATTTGATGCTAAAAGTTAAGAAAATGAAGCTGTAGCGATATCTCACTCGAGAGAACGGTGCAAGTAGAGTTTGACGATTTCCTCGAGAACGGCTGTTGCTGCAGCCTCAATGCGTCACACTCTACGCTAAATTCACCAACATGAAGCTAAAAGCTAAGAAAAATAAGCTGTAGCTAAATCTCACGCGAGAGAACGGTGAAAGTTGCGTTTGACGATTTCGACAACGGCTGTTGCTATAACTCAAATGCGTCACTTTCTACGCTAATTTCATCAATTTGAAGCTAAAAGCTAAGACAGTGAATCTGTCACGATATCTCACGCGAGAGAACGGTGCAAAGTTGAGTTTGACGATTTCGACAACGGCTGTTGCTATAACTCAAATGCGTCACATTCTACGCTAAATTCACCAATTTTAAGCTAAAAGCTATCAAAATGAAGCTGTAGCGATATCTGACGCGAGAGAACTGTGCAAGTTGAGTTTGACGATTTCGACAACGGCTGTTGCTATAACTCAAATGCGTCACATTCTACGCTAATTTCATCAATTTGAAGCTAAAAGTTAAGAAAATGAAGCTGTAGGGATATCTCACGCGAGAGAACGGTGCAAGTTGAGTTTGACGATTTCGACAACGGCTGTTGCTATAACTCAACTGCGCCACATTCTACGCTAATTTCATAAATTTGAAGCTAAAAGTTAAGAAAATGAAGCTGTAGGATATCTCACGCGAGAGAACGGTGAAAGTTGAGTTTGACGATTTCATCGACAACGGCTGTTGCTACAGCTCAAATGCGTCACATTCTACGCTAAATTCACCAATCTGCAGCTAAAACCTCAGAAAATGAAGCTGTAGCGATATCTCACGCGAGAGAACGGTGAACGTTGAGTTTGACGACTTCGACAACGGCTGTTGCTACAGCTCAAATGCGTCACATTCTACGCTAATTTCATCAATATGAAGCTAAAAGCTATCAAAATGAAGCTGTAGCGATATCTCACGCGAGAGAACGGTGAAAGTTGAGTTTTACGATTTCCTCGACAATGGCTGTTGCTATAACTCAAATGCGTCACATTCTACGCTAATTTCACCAATTTGAAGCTAAAAGTTAAGAAAATGAAGCTGTAGCGATATCTCACGCGAGAGAACGGTGAAAGTTGAGTTTGACGATTTCCTCGACTACGGCTGTTGCTACAGCTCAATTGCGTCAAATTCTACGCTAAATTCACCAATTTGAAGCTAAAAGCTAAGAAAATGAAGCTGTAGCGATATCTCACGCGAGAGAACGGGGAAAGTTGAGTTTGTCGATTTCCTCGAAAACGGCTGTTGCTACAGCTCAATTGCGTCACATTCCATGCTAAATTCACCAATTTGAAGCTAAAAGCTAAGAAAATGAAGCTGTAGCGATATCTCACGCGACAGAACGGTGAAAGTTGAGTTTGACGATTTCCTCGACTACGGCTGTTGCTACAGCTCAATAGCGTCACATTGCACGCTAAATTCACCAATTTGAAGCTCAAAGCTAAGAAAATGAAGCTATAGCGATATCTCACGCGAGAGAACGGCGAAAGTTGAGTTTGACGATTTCCTCGACTACGGCTGTTGCTACAGCTCAATTGCGTCACATTCCACGCTAAATTCACCAATTTGAAGCTAAAAGCTAAGAAAATGAAGCTATAGCGATATCTCACGCGAGAAAACTGTGAAAGTTTCAGTTTGACGATTCCTCGACTACGGCTGTTGCTACAGCTCAATTGCGTCACAGTCCACGCTAAATTCACCAATTTGAAGCTAAAAGCTAAGAAATTGAAGCTGTAGCGATACCTCACGCGAGAGAACGGGGAAAGTTGAGTTTGTCGATTTCCTCGAAAACGGCTGTTGCTATAGCTCAAATGCGTCACATTCTACGCTAAATTCACCAATTTGAAGCTAAAAGCTAAGAAAATGAAGCTGTAGCGATATCTCACGCGAGAGAACGGCGAAAGTTGAGTTTGACGATTTCCTCGACTACGGCTGTTGCTACAGCTCAATAGCGTCACATTCCACGCTAAATTCACCAATTTGAAGCTAAAAGCTAAGAAAATGAAGCTGTAGCGATATCTCACGCGAGAGAACGGTGAAATTTGAGTTTGACGATTTCCTCGACAACGGCTGTTGCTACAGCTCAATTGCGTCACAGTCCACGCTAAATCACCAATTTGAAGCTAAAAGCTAAGAAATTGAAGCTGTAGCGATACCTCACGCGAGAGAACGATGAAAGTTGAGTTTGACGATTTCCTCGACAACGGCTGTTGCTACAGCTCAATAGCGTCACATTCCACGATAAAATCACCAATTTGAAGCTAAAAGCTAAGAAAATGAAGCTGTAGCGATATCTCACGCGAGAGAACGGTGAAAGTTGAGTTTGACGATTTCATCGACTACGGCTGTTGCTACAGCTCAATTGCGTCACATTCCACGCTAAATTCACCAATTTGAAGCTAAAAGCTAAGAAAATGAAGCTGTAGCGATATCTCACGCGAGAGAACGGGGAAAGTTGAGTTTGTCGATTTCCTCGAAAACGGCTGTTGCTATAGCTCAAGTGCGTCACATTCTACGCTAAATTCACAAATTTGAAGCTAAAAGCTAAGAAATGAAGCTGTAGCGATATCTCACGCGAGAGAACGGCGAAAGTTGAGTTTGACGATTTTGACAACGGCTGTTGCTATAACTCAAATGCGTCACATTCTACGCTAATTTCATCAATTTGAAGCTAAAAGTTAAGACAGTGAAGCTGTCGCGATATCTCACGCGAGAGAACGGTGCAAGTTGAGTTTGACGATTTCGACAACGGTTGTTGCTATAACTCAAATGCGTCACATTCTACACTAAATTCACCAATTTGAAGCTAAAAGCTATCAAAATGAAGCTGTAGCGATATCTCACGCGAGAGAACGGTGCAAGTTGAGTTTGACGATTTCGACAACGGCTGTTGCTATAACTCAAATGCGTCACATTCTACGCTAATTTCGTCAATTTGAAGCTAAAAGTTCAGAAAATCAAGCTGTAGGGATATCTCACGCGAGAGAACGGTGAAAGTTGAGTTTGACGATTTCCTCGACAACGGCTGTTGCTACAGCTCAATGCGTCACATTCTACGCTAAATCACCAATTTGATGCTAAAAGTAAGAAAATGAAGCTGTAGCGATATCTCACTCGAGAGAACGGTGCAAGTAGAGTTTGACGATTTCCTCGAGAACGGCTGTTGCTGCAGCCTCAATGCGTCACACTCTACGCTAAATTCACCAACATGAAGCTAAAAGCTAAGAAAAATAAGCTGTAGCTAAATCTCACGCGAGAGAACGGGGAAAGTTGCGTTGACGATTTCGACAACGGCTGTTGCTATAACTCAAATGCGTCACTTTTCTACGCTAATTTCATCAATTTGAAGCTAAAAGCTAAGACAGTGAATCTGTCACGATATCTCACGCGAGAGAACGGTGCAAGTTGAGTTTGACGATTTCGACAACGGCTGTTGCTATAACTCAAATGCGTCACATTCTACGCTAAATTCACCAATTTGAAGCTAAAAGCTATCAAAATGAAGCTGTAGCGATATCTCACGCGAGAGAACGGTGCAAGTTGAGTTTGGACGATTTCGACAACGGCTGTTGCTATAACTCAAATGCGTCACATTCTACGCTAATTTCATCAATTTGAAGCTAAAAGTTAAGAAAATGAAGCTGTAGGGATATCTCACGCGAGAGAACGGTGAAAGTTGAGTTTTACGATTTCCTCGACAATGGCTGTTGCTACAGCTCAAATGCGTCACATTCTACGCCAATTTCACCAACTTGAAGCTAAAAGTAAAGAAAATGAAGCTGTAGCGATATCTCACGCGAGAGAACGGTGAAAGTTGAGTCTGGCGATTTCCTCGACAACACCTGTTGCTACAGCTCAAATGTGTCACATTCTACGCTAAATTCACCAATTTCAAGCTAAAAGCCAACAAATGAAGCTGTAGCGGTATCTCACGCGAGAGAACGGTGAAAGTTGAGTTTGACGATTTCGACAACGGCTGTTGCTATAACTCAAATGCGTCACATTCTACACTAAATTCACCAATTTGAAGCTAAAAGCTATCAAAATGAAGCTGTAGCGATATCTCACGCGAGAGAACGGTGCAAGTTGAGTTTGACGATTTCGACAACGGCTGTTGCTATAACTCAAATGCGTCACATTCTTCGCTAATTTCATCATATTGAAGCTAAAAGTTAAGAAAATGAAGCTGTAGGGATATCTCACGCGAGAGAACGGTGAAAGTTGAGTTTTACGATTTCCTCGACAACACCTGTTGCTACAGCTCAAATGCGTCACATTCTACGCTAAATTCACCCATTTCAAGCTAAAAGCTAACAAAATGAAGCTGTAACGGTATCTCACGCGAGAGAACGGTGAAAGTTGAGTTTGACGATTTCGACAACGACTGTTGCTATAACTTAATTGCGTCACATTCTACGCTAAATTCACCAATTTGTAGCTATAAGCTAAGAAAATGAATCTGTAGCGATATCTCACGCGAGAGAACGATGTAAGTTCAGTTTGACGATTTCCTCGATAACGGCTGTTGCTACAGCTTAAATGCGTCACATTCTACGCTAAATTCACTAATTTGAAGCTAAAAGCTAAGACAGTGAAGCTGTCACGATATCTCATGCGAGAGAACGGTGCAAGGTCAGGTTGACGATTTCGACAACGGCTGTGGCTACAGCTCAAATGCGTCACATTTTACGCTGAATTCACCAATTTGAAGCTGAAAGCTAAGAATATGAAGCTGCAGCCATATTTCACGTGAGAGAACGGTGAAAGTTGAGTTTGACGATTTCATCGACAACGGCTGTTGCTACAGCCTCAATGCGTCACACTCTACGCTAAATTCACCAACATGAAGCTAAAAGCTAAGAAAAATAAGCTGTAGCTAAATCTCACGCGAGAGAACGGTGAAAGTTGCGTTTGACGATTTCCTCGACAACGGCTGTGGCTACAGCTCAAATGCGTCACATTCTACGCTAATTTCATCAATTTGAAGCTAAAAGTTCAGAAAATCAGGCTGTAGGGATATCTCATGCGAGAGGACAGTGAAAGTTGAGTGTGACGATTTCCGCGACAACGGCTGTTGCTACAGCTCAAATGCGTCACATTCTACGCTAAATTCACCAATTTTAAGCTAAAAGTTAAGAAAATGAAGCTGTAGCGATATCTCGCTCGAGAGAACGGTGCAAGTAGAGTTTGACGATTTCCTCGACAACGGCTGTTGCTACAGCCTCAATGCGTCACACTCTACGCTAAATTCACCAACATGAAGCTAAAAGCTAAGAAAAATAAGCTGTAGCTAAATCTCACGCGAGAGAACGGTGAAAGTTGCGTTTGACGATTTCCTCGACAACGGCTGTGGCTACAGCTCAAATGCGTCACATTCTACGCTAAATTCACCAATTTGAAGCTAAAGGTTAAGAAAATTAAGCTGTAGCGATATCTCACTCGAGAGAACGGTGCAAGTAGAGTTTGACGATTTCCTCGACAACGGCTGTTGCCACAGCTCCAATGCGTCACATTCTACGCTAAATTCACCAATTTGAAGCTAAAAGCTAAGAATATGAAGCTGCAGCGATATCTTACGTGAGAGAACGGTGAAAGTTGAGTTTGACGATTTCATCGACAACGGCTGTTGCTACAGCTCAAATGCGTCACATTCTACGCTAATTTCATCAATTTGAAGCTAAAAGTTCAGAAAATCAGGCTGTAGGGATATCTCACGCGAGAGGACGGTGAAAGTTGAGTTTGACGATTTCCGCGACAACGGCTGTTGCTACAGCTCAAATGCGTCACATTCTACGCTAAATTCACCAATTTTAAGCTAAAAGTTAAGAAAATGAAGCTGTAGCGATATCTCACTCGAGAGAACGGTGCAAGTAGAGTTTGACGATTTCCTCGACAACGGCTGTTGCTACAGCCTCAATGCGTCACACTCTACGCTAAATTCACCAACATGAAGCTAAAAGCTAAGAAAAATAAGCTGTAGCTAAATCTCACGCGAGAGAACGGTGAAAGTTGCGTTTGACGATTTCCTCGACAACGGCTGTGGCTACAGCTCAAATGCGTCACATTCTACGCTAAATTCACCAATTTGAAGCTAAAGGTTAAGAAAATTAAGCTGTAGCGATATCTCACTCGAGAGAACGGTGCAAGTAGAGTTTGACGATTTCCTCGACAACGGCTGTTGCCACAGCTCCAATGCGTCACATTCTACGCTAAATTCACCGATTTGAAGCTAAAAGCTAAGAATATGAAGCTGCAGCGATATCTTACGTGAGAGAACGGTGAAAGTTGAGTTTGACGATTTCGACAACGGCTGTTGCTATAACTCAAATGCGTCACATTCTACGCTAATTTCATCAATATGAAGCTAAAAGTTAAGACAGTGAAGCTGTCGCGATATCTCACGCGAGAGAACGGTGAAAGTTGAGTTTTACGATTTCCTCGACAACACCTGTTGCTACAGCTCAAATGCGTCACATTCTACGCTAAATTCACCCATTTCAAGCTAAAAGCTAACAAAATGAAGCTGTAACGGTATCTCACGCGAGAGAACGGTGAAAGTTGAGTTTGACGATTTCGACAACGGCTGTTGCTATAACTCAAATGCGTCACATTCTACGCTAATTTCATCAATATGAAGCTAAAAGTTAAGACAGTGAAGCTGTCGCCATATCTCACGCGAGAGAACGGTGCAAGTTGAGTTTGACGATTTCGACAACGGCTGTTGCTATAACTCAAATGCGTCACATTCTACACTAAATTCACCAATTTGAAGCTAAAAGCTATCAAAATGAAGCTGTAGCGATATCTGACGCGAGAGAACGGTGCAAGTTGAGTTTGACGATTTCGACAACGGCTGTTGCTATAACTCAAATGCGTCACATTCTACGCTAATTTCATCAATTTGAAGCTAAAAGTTCAGAAAATCAAGCTGTAGGGATATCTCACGCGAGAGAACGGTGAAAGTTGAGTTTGACGATTTCGACAACGACTGTTGCTATAACTTAATTGCGTCACATTCTACGCTAAATTCACCAATTTGTAGCTATAAGCTAAGAAAATGAATCTGTAGCGATATCTCACGCGAGAGAACGATGTAAGTTCAGTTTGACGATTTCCTCGATAACGGCTGTTGCTACAGCTCAAATGCGTCACATTCTAGGCTAAATTCACCAATTTGAAGCTAAAAGGTAAGAAAAAGAAGCTCTAGCGATATTTCACGTGAGAGAACGGTGCAAGATCAGTTTGACGATTTCCTCGACAACACCTGTTGCTACAGCTCAAATGCGTCACATTCTACGCTAAATTCACCCATTTCAAGCTAAAAGCTAACAAAATGAAGCTGTAACGGTATCTCACGCGAGAGAACGGTGAAAGTTGAGTTTGACGATTTCGACAACGGCTGTTGCTATAACTCAAATGCGTCACATTCTACGCTAATTTCATCAATATGAAGCTAAAAGTTAAGACAGTGAAGCTGTCGCGATATCTCACGCGAGAGAACGGTGCAAGTTGAGTTTGACGATTTCGACAACGGCTGTTGCTATAACTCAAATGCGTCACATTCTACACTAAATTCACCAATTTGAAGCTAAAAGCTATCAAAATGAAGCTGTAGCGATATCTCACGCGAGAGAACGGTGCAAGTTGAGTTTGACGATTTCGACAACGGCTGTTGCTATAACTCAAATGCGTCACATTCTACGCTAATTTCATCAATTTGAAGCTAAAAGTTCAGAAAATCAAGCTGTAGGGATATCTCACGCGAGAGAACGGTGAAAGTTGAGTTTGACGATTTCCTCGACAACGGCTGTTGCTATAACTCAACTGCGCCACATTCTACGCTAATTTCATAAATTTGAAGCTAAAAGTTAAGAAAATGAAGCTGTAGGGATATCTCACGCGAGAGAACGGTGAAAGTTGAGTTTGACGATTTCATCGACAACGGCTGTTGCTACAGCTCAAATGCGTCACATTCTACGCTAAATTCACCAATCTGCAGCTAAAACCTCAGAAAATGAAGCTGTAGCGATATCTCACGCGAGAGAACGGTGAACGTTGAGTTTGACGACTTCGACAACGGCTGTTGCTACAGCTCAAATGCGTCACATTCTACGCTAATTTCATCAATATGAAGCTAAAAGCTATCAAAATGAAGCTGTAGCGATATCTCACGCGAGAGAACGGTGAAAGTTGAGTTTTACGATTTCCTCGACAATGGCTGTTGCTATAACTCAAATGCGTCACATTCTACGCTAATTTCACCAATTTGAAGCTAAAAGTTAAGAAAATGAAGCTGTAGCGATATCTCACGCGAGAGAACGGTGAAAGTTGAGTTTGACGATTTCCTCGACTACGGCTGTTGCTACAGCTCAATTGCGTCAAATTCTACGCTAAATTCACCAATTTGAAGCTAAAAGCTAAGAAAATGAAGCTGTAGCGATATCTCACGCGAGAGAACGGGGAAAGTTGAGTTTGTCGATTTCCTCGAAAACGGCTGTTGCTACAGCTCAATTGCGTCACATTCCATGCTAAATTCACCAATTTGAAGCTAAAAGCTAAGAAAATGAAGCTGTAGCGATATCTCACGCGACAGAACGGTGAAAGTTGAGTTTGACGATTTCCTCGACTACGGCTGTTGCTACAGCTCAATAGCGTCACATTGCACGCTAAATTCACCAATTTGAAGCTCAAAGCTAAGAAAATGAAGCTATAGCGATATCTCACGCGAGAGAACGGCGAAAGTTGAGTTTGACGATTTCCTCGACTACGGCTGTTGCTACAGCTCAATTGCGTCACATTCCACGCTAAATTCACCAATTTGAAGCTAAAAGCTAAGAAAATGAAGCTATAGCGATATCTCACGCGAGAAAACTGTGAAAGTTCAGTTTGACGATTTCCTCGACTACGGCTGTTGCTACAGCTCAATTGCGTCACAGTCCACGCTAAATTCACCAATTTGAAGCTAAAAGCTAAGAAATTGAAGCTGTAGCGATACCTCACGCGAGAGAACGGGGAAAGTTGAGTTTGTCGATTTCCTCGAAAACGGCTGTTGCTATAGCTCAAATGCGTCACATTCTACGCTAAATTCACCAATTTGAAGCTAAAAGCTAAGAAAATGAAGCTGTAGCGATATCTCACGCGAGAGAACGGCGAAAGTTGAGTTTGACGATTTCCTCGACTACGGCTGTTGCTACAGCTCAATAGCGTCACATTCCACGCTAAATTCACCAATTTGAAGCTAAAAGCTAAGAAAATGAAGCTGTAGCGATATCTCACGCGAGAGAACGGTGAAATTTGAGTTTGACGATTTCCTCGACAACGGCTGTTGCTACAGCTCAATTGCGTCACAGTCCACGCTAAAATCACCAATTTGAAGCTAAAAGCTAAGAAATTGAAGCTGTAGCGATACCTCACGCGAGAGAACGATGAAAGTTGAGTTTGACGATTTCCTCGACAACGGCTGTTGCTACAGCTCAATAGCGTCACATTCCACGATAAAATCACCAATTTGAAGCTAAAAGCTAAGAAAATGAAGCTGTAGCGATATCTCACGCGAGAGAACGGTGAAAGTTGAGTTTGACGATTTCATCGACTACGGCTGTTGCTACAGCTCAATTGCGTCACATTCCACGCTAAATTCACCAATTTGAAGCTAAAAGCTAAGAAAATGAAGCTGTAGCGATATCTCACGCGAGAGAACGGGGAAAGTTGAGTTTGTCGATTTCCTCGAAAACGGCTGTTGCTATAGCTCAAGTGCGTCACATTCTACGCTAAATTCACAAATTTGAAGCTAAAAGCTAAGAAAATGAAGCTGTAGCGATATCTCACGCGAGAGAACGGCGAAAGTTGAGTTTGACGATTTTGACAACGGCTGTTGCTATAACTCAAATGCGTCACATTCTACGCTAATTTCATCAATTTGAAGCTAAAAGTTAAGACAGTGAAGCTGTCGCGATATCTCACGCGAGAGAACGGTGCAAGTTGAGTTTGACGATTTCGACAACGGTTGTTGCTATAACTCAAATGCGTCACATTCTACACTAAATTCACCAATTTGAAGCTAAAAGCTATCAAAATGAAGCTGTAGCGATATCTCACGCGAGAGAACGGTGCAAGTTGAGTTTGACGATTTCGACAACGGCTGTTGCTATAACTCAAATGCGTCACATTCTACGCTAATTTCGTCAATTTGAAGCTAAAAGTTCAGAAAATCAAGCTGTAGGGATATCTCACGCGAGAGAACGGTGAAAGTTGAGTTTGACGATTTCCTCGACAACGGCTGTTGCTACAGCTCAAATGCGTCACATTCTACGCTAAATTCACCAATTTGATGCTAAAAGTTAAGAAAATGAAGCTGTAGCGATATCTCACTCGAGAGAACGGTGCAAGTAGAGTTTGACGATTTCCTCGAGAACGGCTGTTGCTGCAGCCTCAATGCGTCACACTCTACGCTAAATTCACCAACATGAAGCTAAAAGCTAAGAAAAATAAGCTGTAGCTAAATCTCACGCGAGAGAACGGGGAAAGTTGCGTTTGACGATTTCGACAACGGCTGTTGCTATAACTCAAATGCGTCACTTTCTACGCTAATTTCATCAATTTGAAGCTAAAAGCTAAGACAGTGAATCTGTCACGATATCTCACGCGAGAGAACGGTGCAAGTTGAGTTTGACGATTTCGACAACGGCTGTTGCTATAACTCAAATGCGTCACATTCTACGCTAAATTCACCAATTTGAAGCTAAAAGCTATCAAAATGAAGCTGTAGCGATATCTCACGCGAGAGAACGGTGCAAGTTGAGTTTGACGATTTCGACAACGGCTGTTGCTATAACTCAAATGCGTCACATTCTACGCTAATTTCATCAATTTGAAGCTAAAAGTTAAGAAAATGAAGCTGTAGGGATATCTCACGCGAGAGAACGGTGAAAGTTGAGTTTTACGATTTCCTCGACAATGGCTGTTGCTACAGCTCAAATGCGTCACATTCTACGCCAATTTCACCAACTTGAAGCTAAAAGTAAAGAAAATGAAGCTGTAGCGATATCTCACGCGAGAGAACGGTGAAAGTTGAGTCTGGCGATTTCCTCGACAACACCTGTTGCTACAGCTCAAATGTGTCACATTCTACGCTAAATTCACCAATTTCAAGCTAAAAGCCAACAAATGAAGCTGTAGCGGTATCTCACGCGAGAGAACGGTGAAAGTTGAGTTTGACGATTTCGACAACGGCTGTTGCTATAACTCAAATGCGTCACATTCTACACTAAATTCACCAATTTGAAGCTAAAAGCTATCAAAATGAAGCTGTAGCGATATCTCACGCGAGAGAACGGTGCAAGTTGAGTTTGACGATTTCGACAACGGCTGTTGCTATAACTCAAATGCGTCACATTCTTCGCTAATTTCATCATATTGAAGCTAAAAGTTAAGAAAATGAAGCTGTAGGGATATCTCACGCGAGAGAACGGTGAAAGTTGAGTTTTACGATTTCCTCGACAACACCTGTTGCTACAGCTCAAATGCGTCACATTCTACGCTAAATTCACCCATTTCAAGCTAAAAGCTAACAAAATGAAGCTGTAACGGTATCTCACGCGAGAGAACGGTGAAAGTTGAGTTTGACGATTTCGACAACGGCTGTTGCTATAACTCAAATGCGTCACATTCTACGCTAATTTCATCAATATGAAGCTAAAAGTTAAGACAGTGAAGCTGTCGCGATATCTCACGCGAGAGAACGGTGCAAGTTGAGTTTGACGATTTCGACAACGGCTGTTGCTATAACTCAAATGCGTCACATTCTACACTAAATTCACCAATTTGAAGCTAAAAGCTATCAAAATGAAGCTGTAGCGATATCTGACGCGAGAGAACGGTGCAAGTTGAGTTTGACGATTTCGACAACGGCTGTTGCTATAACTCAAATGCGTCACATTCTACGCTAATTTCATCAATTTGAAGCTAAAAGTTCAGAAAATCAAGCTGTAGGGATATCTCACGCGAGAGAACGGTGAAAGTTGAGTTTGACGATTTCGACAACGACTGTTGCTATAACTTAATTGCGTCACATTCTACGCTAAATTCACCAATTTGTAGCTATAAGCTAAGAAAATGAATCTGTAGCGATATCTCACGCGAGAGAACGATGTAAGTTCAGTTTGACGATTTCCTCGACAACACCTGTTGCTACAGCTCAAATGCGTCACATTCTACGCTAAATTCACCCATTTCAAGCTAAAAGCTAACAAAATGAAGCTGTAACGGTATCTCACGCGAGAGAACGGTGAAAGTTGAGTTTGACGATTTCGACAACGGCTGTTGCTATAACTCAAATGCGTCACATTCTACGCTAAATTCACCAATTTGAAGCTAAAAGCTATCAAAATGAAGCTGTAGCGATATCTCACGCGAGAGAACGGTGCAAGTTGAGTTTGACGATTTCGACAACAGCTGTTGCTATAACTCAAATGCGTCACATTCTACGCTAATTTCATCAATTTGAAGCTAAAAGTTAAGAAAATGAAGCTGTAGGGATATCTCACGCGAGAGAACGGTGAAAGTTGAGTTTGACGATTTCGACAACGGCTGTTGCTATAACTCAAATGCGTCACATTCTACGCTAAATTCACAAATTCGAAGCTAAAAGCTATCAAAATGAAGCTGTAGCGATATCTCACGCGAGAGAACGGTGCAAGTTGAGTTTGACGATTTCGACAACGGCTGTTGCTATAACTCAAATGCGTCACATTCTACGCTAATTTCATCAATTTGAAGCTAAAAGTTAAGAAAATGAAGCTGTAGGGATATCTCACGCGAGAGAACGGTGAAAGTTGAGTTTAACGATTTCGACAACGGCTGTTGCTATAACTCAAATGCGTCACATTCTACGCTAAATTCACAAATTTGAAGCTAAAAGCTATCAAAATGAAGCTGTAGCGATATCTCACGCGAGAGAACGGTGCAAGTTGAGTTTGACGATTTCGACAACGGCTGTTGCTATAACTCAACTGCGCCACATTCTACGCTAATTTCATAAATTTGAAGCTAAAAGTTAAGAAAATGAAGCTGTCGGGATATCTCACGCGAGAGAACGGTGAAAGTTGAGTTTGACGATTTCCTCGACAACGGCTGTTGCTACAGCTTAAATGCGTCACATTCTACGCTAAATTCACTAATTTGAAGCTAAAAGCTAAGACAGTGAAGCTGTCACGATATCTCATGCGAGAGAACGGTGCAAGGTCAGGTTGACGATTTCGACAACGGCTGTGGCTACAGCTCAAATGCGTCACATTTTACGCTGAATTCACCAATTTGAAGCTGAAAGCTAAGAATATGAAGCTGCAGCCATATTTCACGTGAGAGAACGGTGAAAGTTGAGTTTGACGATTTCATCGACAACGGCTGTTGCTACAGCTCAAATGCGTCACATTCTACGCTAATTTCATCAATTTGAAGCTAAAAGTTCAGAAAATCAGGCTGTAGGGATATCTCATGCGAGAGGACAGTGAAAGTTGAGTGTGACGATTTCCGCGACAACGGCTGTTGCTACAGCTCAAATGCGTCACATTCTACGCTAAATTCACCAATTTTAAGCTAAAAGTTAAGAAAATGAAGCTGTAGCGATATCTCGCTCGAGAGAACGGTGCAAGTAGAGTTTGACGATTTCCTCGACAACGGCTGTTGCTACAGCCTCAATGCGTCACACTCTACGCTAAATTCACCAACATGAAGCTAAAAGCTAAGAAAAATAAGCTGTAGCTAAATCTCACGCGAGAGAACGGTGAAAGTTGCGTTTGACGATTTCCTCGACAACGGCTGTGGCTACAGCTCAAATGCGTCACATTCTACGCTAAATTCACCAATTTGAAGCTAAAGGTTAAGAAAATTAAGCTGTAGCGATATCTCACTCGAGAGAACGGTGCAAGTAGAGTTTGACGATTTCCTCGACAACGGCTGTTGCCACAGCTCCAATGCGTCACATTCTACGCTAAATTCACCAATTTGAAGCTAAAAGCTAAGAATATGAAGCTGCAGCGATATCTTACGTGAGAGAACGGTGAAAGTTGAGTTTGACGATTTCATCGACAACGGCTGTTGCTACAGCTCAAATGCGTCACATTCTACGCTAATTTCATCAATTTGAAGCTAAAAGTTCAGAAAATCAGGCTGTAGGGATATCTCACGCGAGAGGACGGTGAAAGTTGAGTTTGACGATTTCCGCGACAACGGCTGTTGCTACAGCTCAAATGCGTCACATTCTACGCTAAATTCACCAATTTTAAGCTAAAAGTTAAGAAAATGAAGCTGTAGCGATATCTCACTCGAGAGAACGGTGCAAGTAGAGTTTGACGATTTCCTCGACAACGGCTGTTGCTACAGCCTCAATGCGTCACACTCTACGCTAAATTCACCAACATGAAGCTAAAAGCTAAGAAAAATAAGCTGTAGCTAAATCTCACGCGAGAGAACGGTGAAAGTTGCGTTTGACGATTTCCTCGACAACGGCTGTGGCTACAGCTCAAATGCGTCACATTCTACGCTAAATTCACCAATTTGAAGCTAAAGGTTAAGAAAATTAAGCTGTAGCGATATCTCACTCGAGAGAACGGTGCAAGTAGAGTTTGACGATTTCCTCGACAACGGCTGTTGCCACAGCTCCAATGCGTCACATTCTACGCTAAATTCACCGATTTGAAGCTAAAAGCTAAGAATATGAAGCTGCAGCGATATCTTACGTGAGAGAACGGTGAAAGTTGAGTTTGACGATTTCGACAACGGCTGTTGCTATAACTCAAATGCGTCACATTCTACGCTAATTTCATCAATATGAAGCTAAAAGTTAAGACAGTGAAGCTGTCGCGATATCTCACGCGAGAGAACGGTGAAAGTTGAGTTTTACGATTTCCTCGACAACACCTGTTGCTACAGCTCAAATGCGTCACATTCTACGCTAAATTCACCCATTTCAAGCTAAAAGCTAACAAAATGAAGCTGTAACGGTATCTCACGCGAGAGAACGGTGAAAGTTGAGTTTGACGATTTCGACAACGGCTGTTGCTATAACTCAAATGCGTCACATTCTACGCTAATTTCATCAATATGAAGCTAAAAGTTAAGACAGTGAAGCTGTCGCCATATCTCACGCGAGAGAACGGTGCAAGTTGAGTTTGACGATTTCGACAACGGCTGTTGCTATAACTCAAATGCGTCACATTCTACACTAAATTCTCCAATTTGAAGCTAAAAGCTATCAAAATGAAGCTGTAGCGATATCTGACGCGAGAGAACGGTGCAAGTTGAGTTTGACGATTTCGACAACGGCTGTTGCTATAACTCAAATGCGTCACATTCTACGCTAATTTCATCAATTTGAAGCTAAAAGTTCAGAAAATCAAGCTGTAGGGATATCTCACGCGAGAGAACGGTGAAAGTTGAGTTTGACGATTTCGACAACGACTGTTGCTATAACTTAATTGCGTCACATTCTACGCTAAATTCACCAATTTGTAGCTATAAGCTAAGAAAATGAATCTGTAGCGATATCTCACGCGAGAGAACGATGTAAGTTCAGTTTGACGATTTCCTCGATAACGGCTGTTGCTACAGCTCAAATGCGTCACATTCTAGGCTAAATTCACCAATTTGAAGCTAAAAGGTAAGAAAAAGAAGCTCTAGCGATATTTCACGTGAGAGAACGGTGCAAGATCAGTTTGACGATTTCCTCGACAACACCTGTTGCTACAGCTCAAATGCGTCACATTCTACGCTAAATTCACCCATTTCAAGCTAAAAGCTAACAAAATGAAGCTGTAACGGTATCTCACGCGAGAGAACGGTGAAAGTTGAGTTTGACGATTTCGACAACGGCTGTTGCTATAACTCAAATGCGTCACATTCTACGCTAATTTCATCAATATGAAGCTAAAAGTTAAGACAGTGAAGCTGTCGCGATATCTCACGCGAGAGAACGGTGCAAGTTGAGTTTGACGATTTCGACAACGGCTGTTGCTATAACTCAAATGCGTCACATTCTACACTAAATTCACCAATTTGAAGCTAAAAGCTATCAAAATGAAGCTGTAGCGATATCTCACGCGAGAGAACGGTGCAAGTTGAGTTTGACGATTTCGACAACGGCTGTTGCTATAACTCAAATGCGTCACATTCTACGCTAATTTCATCAATTTGAAGCTAAAAGTTCAGAAAATCAAGCTGTAGGGATATCTCACGCGAGAGAACGGTGAAAGTTGAGTTTGACGATTTCCTCGACAACGGCTGTTGCTATAACTCAACTGCGCCACATTCTACGCTAATTTCATAAATTTGAAGCTAAAAGTTAAGAAAATGAAGCTGTAGGGATATCTCACGCGAGAGAACGGTGAAAGTTGAGTTTGACGATTTCATCGACAACGGCTGTTGCTACAGCTCAAATGCGTCACATTCTACGCTAAATTCACCAATCTGCAGCTAAAACCTCAGAAAATGAAGCTGTAGCGATATCTCACGCGAGAGAACGGTGAACGTTGAGTTTGACGACTTCGACAACGGCTGTTGCTACAGCTCAAATGCGTCACATTCTACGCTAATTTCAACAATATGAAGCTAAAAGCTATCAAAATGAAGCTGTAGCGATATCTCACGCGAGAGAACGGTGAAAGTTGAGTTTTACGATTTCCTCGACAATGGCTGTTGCTATAACTCAAATGCGTCACATTCTACGCTAATTTCACCAATTTGAAGCTAAAAGTTAAGAAAATGAAGCTGTAGCGATATCTCACGCGAGAGAACGGTGAAAGTTGAGTTTGACGATTTCCTCGACTACGGCTGTTGCTACAGCTCAATTGCGTCAAATTCTACGCTAAATTCACCAATTTGAAGCTAAAAGCTAAGAAAATGAAGCTGTAGCGATATCTCACGCGAGAGAACGGGGAAAGTTGAGTTTGTCGATTTCCTCGAAAACGGCTGTTGCTACAGCTCAATTGCGTCACATTCCATGCTAAATTCACCAATTTGAAGCTAAAAGCTAAGAAAATGAAGCTGTAGCGATATCTCACGCGACAGAACGGTGAAAGTTGAGTTTGACGATTTCCTCGACTACGGCTGTTGCTACAGCTCAATAGCGTCACATTGCACGCTAAATTCACCAATTTGAAGCTCAAAGCTAAGAAAATGAAGCTATAGCGATATCTCACGCGAGAGAACGGCGAAAGTTGAGTTTGACGATTTCCTCGACTACGGCTGTTGCTACAGCTCAATTGCGTCACATTCCACGCTAAATTCACCAATTTGAAGCTAAAAGCTAAGAAAATGAAGCTATAGCGATATCTCACGCGAGAAAACTGTGAAAGTTCAGTTTGACGATTTCCTCGACTACGGCTGTTGCTACAGCTCAATTGCGTCACAGTCCACGCTAAATTCACCAATTTGAAGCTAAAAGCTAAGAAATTGAAGCTGTAGCGATACCTCACGCGAGAGAACGGGGAAAGTTGAGTTTGTCGATTTCCTCGAAAACGGCTGTTGCTATAGCTCAAATGCGTCACATTCTACGCTAAATTCACCAATTTGAAGCTAAAAGCTAAGAAAATGAAGCTGTAGCGATATCTCACGCGAGAGAACGGCGAAAGTTGAGTTTGACGATTTCCTCGACTACGGCTGTTGCTACAGCTCAATAGCGTCACATTCCACGCTAAATTCACCAATTTGAAGCTAAAAGCTAAGAAAATGAAGCTGTAGCGATATCTCACGCGAGAGAACGGTGAAATTTGAGTTTGACGATTTCCTCGACAACGGCTGTTGCTACAGCTCAATTGCGTCACAGTCCACGCTAAAATCACCAATTTGAAGCTAAAAGCTAAGAAATTGAAGCTGTAGCGATACCTCACGCGAGAGAACGATGAAAGTTGAGTTTGACGATTTCCTCGACAACGGCTGTTGCTACAGCTCAATAGCGTCACATTCCACGATAAAATCACCAATTTGAAGCTAAAAGCTAAGAAAATGAAGCTGTAGCGGTATCTCACGCGAGAGAACGGTGAAAGTTGAGTTTGACGATTTCATCGACTACGGCTGTTGCTACAGCTCAATTGCGTCACATTCCACGCTAAATTCACCAATTTGAAGCTAAAAGCTAAGAAAATGAAGCTGTAGCGATATCTCACGCGAGAGAACGGGGAAAGTTGAGTTTGTCGATTTCCTCGAAAACGGCTGTTGCTATAGCTCAAGTGCGTCACATTCTACGCTAAATTCACAAATTTGAAGCTAAAAGCTAAGAAAATGAAGCTGTAGCGATATCTCACGCGAGAGAACGGCGAAAGTTGTGTTTGACGATTTTGACAACGGCTGTTGCTATAACTCAAATGCGTCACATTCTACGCTAATTTCATCAATTTGAAGCTAAAAGTTAAGACAGTGAAGCTGTCGCGATATCTCACGCGAGAGAACGGTGCAAGTTGAGTTTGACGATTTCGACAACGGTTGTTGCTATAACTCAAATGCGTCACATTCTACACTAAATTCACCAATTTGAAGCTAAAAGCTATCAAAATGAAGCTGTAGCGATATCTCACGCGAGAGAACGGTGCAAGTTGAGTTTGACGATTTCGACAACGGCTGTTGCTATAACTCAAATGCGTCACATTCTACGCTAATTTCGTCAATTTGAAGCTAAAAGTTCAGAAAATCAAGCTGTAGGGATATCTCACGCGAGAGAACGGTGAAAGTTGAGTTTGACGATTTCCTCGACAACGGCTGTTGCTACAGCTCAAATGCGTCACATTCTACGCTAAATTCACCAATTTGATGCTAAAAGTTAAGAAAATGAAGCTGTAGCGATATCTCACTCGAGAGAACGGTGCAAGTAGAGTTTGACGATTTCCTCGAGAACGGCTGTTGCTGCAGCCTCAATGCGTCACACTCTACGCTAAATTCACCAACATGAAGCTAAAAGCTAAGAAAAATAAGCTGTAGCTAAATCTCACGCGAGAGAACGGGGAAAGTTGCGTTTGACGATTTCGACAACGGCTGTTGCTATAACTCAAATGCGTCACTTTCTACGCTAATTTCATCAATTTGAAGCTAAAAGCTAAGACAGTGAATCTGTCCCGATATCTCACGCGAGAGAACGGTGCAAGTTGAGTTTGACGATTTCGACAACGGCTGTTGCTATAACTCAAATGCGTCACATTCTACGCTAAATTCACCAATTTGAAGCTAAAAGCTATCAAAATGAAGCTGTAGCGATATCTCACGCGAGAGAACGGTGCAAGTTGAGTTTGACGATTTCGACAACGGCTGTTGCTATAACTCAAATGCGTCACATTCTACGCTAATTTCATCAATTTGAAGCTAAAAGTTAAGAAAATGAAGCTGTAGGGATATCTCACGCGAGAGAACGGTGAAAGTTGAGTTTTACGATTTCCTCGACAATGGCTGTTGCTACAGCTCAAATGCGTCACATTCTACGCCAATTTCACCAACTTGAAGCTAAAAGTAAAGAAAATGAAGCTGTAGCGATATCTCACGCGAGAGAACGGTGAAAGTTGAGTCTGGCGATTTCCTCGACAACACCTGTTGCTACAGCTCAAATGTGTCACATTCTACGCTAAATTCACCAATTTCAAGCTAAAAGCCAACAAATGAAGCTGTAGCGGTATCTCACGCGAGAGAACGGTGAAAGTTGAGTTTGACGATTTCGACAACGGCTGTTGCTATAACTCAAATGCGTCACATTCTACACTAAATTCACCAATTTGAAGCTAAAAGCTATCAAAATGAAGCTGTAGCGATATCTCACGCGAGAGAACGGTGCAAGTTGAGTTTGACGATTTCGACAACGGCTGTTGCTATAACTCAAATGCGTCACATTCTTCGCTAATTTCATCATATTGAAGCTAAAAGTTAAGAAAATGAAGCTGTAGGGATATCTCACGCGAGAGAACGGTGAAAGTTGAGTTTTACGATTTCCTCGACAACACCTGTTGCTACAGCTCAAATGCGTCACATTCTACGCTAAATTCACCCATTTCAAGCTAAAAGCTAACAAAATGAAGCTGTAACGGTATCTCACGCGAGAGAACGGTGAAAGTTGAGTTTGACGATTTCGACAACGGCTGTTGCTATAACTCAAATGCGTCACATTCTACGCTAATTTCATCAATATGAAGCTAAAAGTTAAGACAGTGAAGCTGTCGCGATATCTCACGCGAGAGAACGGTGCAAGTTGAGTTTGACGATTTCGACAACGGCTGTTGCTATAACTCAAATGCGTCACATTCTACACTAAATTCACCAATTTGAAGCTAAAAGCTATCAAAATGAAGCTGTAGCGATATCTGACGCGAGAGAACGGTGCAAGTTGAGTTTGACGATTTCGACAACGGCTGTTGCTATAACTCAAATGCGTCACATTCTACGCTAATTTCATCAATTTGAAGCTAAAAGTTCAGAAAATCAAGCTGTAGGGATATCTCACGCGAGAGAACGGTGAAAGTTGAGTTTGACGATTTCGACAACGACTGTTGCTATAACTTAATTGCGTCACATTCTACGCTAAATTCACCAATTTGTAGCTATAAGCTAAGAAAATGAATCTGTAGCGATATCTCACGCGAGAGAACGATGTAAGTTCAGTTTGACGATTTCCTCGACAACACCTGTTGCTACAGCTCAAATGCGTCACATTCTACGCTAAATTCACCCATTTCAAGCTAAAAGCTAACAAAATGAAGCTGTAACGGTATCTCACGCGAGAGAACGGTGAAAGTTGAGTTTGACGATTTCGACAACGGCTGTTGCTATAACTCAAATGCGTCACATTCTACGCTAAATTCACCAATTTGAAGCTAAAAGCTATCAAAATGAAGCTGTAGCGATATCTCACGCGAGAGAACGGTGCAAGTTGAGTTTGACGATTTCGACAACAGCTGTTGCTATAACTCAAATGCGTCACATTCTACGCTAATTTCATCAATTTGAAGCTAAAAGTTAAGAAAATGAAGCTGTAGGGATATCTCACGCGAGAGAACGGTGAAAGTTGAGTTTGACGATTTCGACAACGGCTGTTGCTATAACTCAAATGCGTCACATTCTACGCTAAATTCACAAATTCGAAGCTAAAAGCTATCAAAATGAAGCTGTAGCGATATCTCACGCGAGAGAACGGTGCAAGTTGAGTTTGACGATTTCGACAACGGCTGTTGCTATAACTCAAATGCGTCACATTCTACGCTAATTTCATCAATTTGAAGCTAAAAGTTAAGAAAATGAAGCTGTTGGGATATCTCACGCGAGAGAACGGTGAAAGTTGAGTTTAACGATTTCGACAACGGCTGTTGCTATAACTCAAATGCGTCACATTCTACGCTAAATTCACAAATTTGAAGCTAAAAGCTATCAAAATGAAGCTGTAGCGATATCTCACGCGAGAGAACGGTGCAAGTTGAGTTTGACGATTTCGACAACGGCTGTTGCTATAACTCAACTGCGCCACATTCTACGCTAATTTCATAAATTTGAAGCTAAAAGTTAAGAAAATGAAGCTGTCGGGATATCTCACGCGAGAGAACGGTGAAAGTTGAGTTTGACGATTTCCTCGACAACGGCTGTTGCTACAGCTTAAATGCGTCACATTCTACGCTAAATTCACTAATTTGAAGCTAAAAGCTAAGACAGTGAAGCTGTCACGATATCTCATGCGAGAGAACGGTGCAAGGTCAGGTTGACGATTTCGACAACGGCTGTGGCTACAGCTCAAATGCGTCACATTTTACGCTGAATTCACCAATTTGAAGCTGAAAGCTAAGAATATGAAGCTGCAGCCATATTTCACGTGAGAGAACGGTGAAAGTTGAGTTTGACGATTTCATCGACAACGGCTGTTGCTACAGCTCAAATGCGTCACATTCTACGCTAATTTCATCAATTTGAAGCTAAAAGTTCAGAAAATCAGGCTGTAGGGATATCTCATGCGAGAGGACAGTGAAAGTTGAGTGTGACGATTTCCGCGACAACGGCTGTTGCTACAGCTCAAATGCGTCACATTCTACGCTAAATTCACCAATTTTAAGCTAAAAGTTAAGAAAATGAAGCTGTAGCGATATCTCGCTCGAGAGAACGGTGCAAGTAGAGTTTGACGATTTCCTCGACAACGGCTGTTGCTACAGCCTCAATGCGTCACACTCTACGCTAAATTCACCAACATGAAGCTAAAAGCTAAGAAAAATAAGCTGTAGCTAAATCTCACGCGAGAGAACGGTGAAAGTTGCGTTTGACGATTTCCTCGACAACGGCTGTGGCTACAGCTCAAATGCGTCACATTCTACGCTAAATTCACCAATTTGAAGCTAAAGGTTAAGAAAATTAAGCTGTAGCGATATCTCACTCGAGAGAACGGTGCAAGTAGAGTTTGACGATTTCCTCGACAACGGCTGTGACCACAGCTCCAATGCGTCACATTCTACGCTAAATTCACCAATTTGAAGCTAAAAGCTAAGAATATGAAGCTGCAGCGATATCTTACGTGAGAGAACGGTGAAAGTTGAGTTTGACGATTTCATCGACAACGGCTGTTGCTACAGCTCAAATGCGTCACATTCTACGCTAATTTCATCAATTTGAAGCTAAAAGTTCAGAAAATCAGGCTGTAGGGATATCTCACGCGAGAGGACGGTGAAAGTTGAGTTTGACGATTTCCGCGACAACGGCTGTTGCTACAGCTCAAATGCGTCACATTCTACGCTAAATTCACCAATTTTAAGCTAAAAGTTAAGAAAATGAAGCTGTAGCGATATCTCACTCGAGAGAACGGTGCAAGTAGAGTTTGACGATTTCCTCGACAACGGCTGTTGCTACAGCCTCATTGCGTCACACTCTACGCTAAATTCACCAACATGAAGCTAAAAGCTAAGAAAAATAAGCTGTAGCTAAATCTCACGCGAGAGAACGGTGAAAGTTGCGTTTGACGATTTCCTCGACAACGGCTGTGGCTACAGCTCAAATGCGTCACATTCTACGCTAAATTCACCAATTTGAAGCTAAAGGTTAAGAAAATTAAGCTGTAGCGATATCTCACTCGAGAGAACGGTGCAAGTAGAGTTTGACGATTTCCTCGACAACGGCTGTTGCCACAGCTCCAATGCGTCACATTCTACGCTAAATTCACCGATTTGAAGCTAAAAGCTAAGAATATGAAGCTGCAGCGATATCTTACGTGAGAGAACGGTGAAAGTTGAGTTTGACGATTTCGACAACGGCTGTTGCTATAACTCAAATGCGTCACATTCTACGCTAATTTCATCAATATGAAGCTAAAAGTTAAGACAGTGAAGCTGTCGCGATATCTCACGCGAGAGAACGGTGCAAGTTGAGTTTGACGATTTCGACAACGGCTGTTGCTATAACTCAAATGCGTCACATTCTACACTAAATTCACCAATTTGAAGCTAAAAGCTATCAAAATGAAGCTGTAGCGATATCTCACGCGAGAGAACGGTGCAAGTTGAGTTTGACGATTTCGACAACGGCTGTTGCTATAACTCAAATGCGTCACATTCTACGCTAATTTCATCAATTTGAAGCTAAAAGTTCAGAAAATCAAGCTGTAGGGATATCTCACGCGAGAGAACGGTGAAAGTTGAGTTTGACGATTTCCTCGACAACGGCTGTTGCTACAGCTCAAATGCGTCACATTCTACGCTAAATTCACCAATTTGATGCTAAAAGTTAAGAAAATGAAGCTGTAGCGATATCTCACTCGAGAGAACGGTGCAAGTAGAGTTTGACGATTTCCTCGAGAACGGCTGTTGCTGCAGCCTCAATGCGTCACACTCTACGCTAAATTCACCAACATGAAGCTAAAAGCTAAGAAAAATAAGCTGTAGCTAAATCTCACGCGAGAGAACGGTGAAAGTTGCGTTTGACGATTTCGACAACGGCTGTTGCTATAACTCAAATGCGTCACTTTCTACGCTAATTTCATCAATTTGAAGCTAAAAGCTAAGACAGTGAATCTGTCACGATATCTCACGCGAGAGAACGGTGCAAGTTGAGTTTGACGATTTCGACAACGGCTGTTGCTATAACTCAAATGCGTCACATTCTACGCTAAATTCACCAATTTTAAGCTAAAAGCTATCAAAATGAAGCTGTAGCGATATCTGACGCGAGAGAACTGTGCAAGTTGAGTTTGACGATTTCGACAACGGCTGTTGCTATAACTCAAATGCGTCACATTCTACGCTAATTTCATCAATTTGAAGCTAAAAGTTAAGAAAATGAAGCTGTAGGGATATCTCACGCGAGAGAACGGTGCAAGTTGAGTTTGACGATTTCGACAACGGCTGTTGCTATAACTCAACTGCGCCACATTCTACGCTAATTTCATAAATTTGAAGCTAAAAGTTAAGAAAATGAAGCTGTAGGGATATCTCACGCGAGAGAACGGTGAAAGTTGAGTTTGACGATTTCATCGACAACGGCTGTTGCTACAGCTCAAATGCGTCACATTCTACGCTAAATTCACCAATCTGCAGCTAAAACCTCAGAAAATGAAGCTGTAGCGATATCTCACGCGAGAGAACGGTGAACGTTGAGTTTGACGACTTCGACAACGGCTGTTGCTACAGCTCAAATGCGTCACATTCTACGCTAATTTCATCAATATGAAGCTAAAAGCTATCAAAATGAAGCTGTAGCGATATCTCACGCGAGAGAACGGTGAAAGTTGAGTTTTACGATTTCCTCGACAATGGCTGTTGCTATAACTCAAATGCGTCACATTCTACGCTAATTTCACCAATTTGAAGCTAAAAGTTAAGAAAATGAAGCTGTAGCGATATCTCACGCGAGAGAACGGTGAAAGTTGAGTTTGACGATTTCCTCGACTACGGCTGTTGCTACAGCTCAATTGCGTCAAATTCTACGCTAAATTCACCAATTTGAAGCTAAAAGCTAAGAAAATGAAGCTGTAGCGATATCTGACGCGAGAGAACGGTGCAAGTTGAGTTTGACGATTTCGACAACGGCTGTTGCTATAACTCAAATGCGTCACATTCTACGCTAATTTCATCAATTTGAAGCTAAAAGTTCAGAAAATCAAGCTGTAGGGATATCTCACGCGAGAGAACGGTGAAAGTTGAGTTTGACGATTTCGACAACGACTGTTGCTATAACTTAATTGCGTCACATTCTACGCTAAATTCACCAATTTGTAGCTATAAGCTAAGAAAATGAATCTGTAGCGATATCTCACGCGAGAGAACGATGTAAGTTCAGTTTGACGATTTCCTCGATAACGGCTGTTGCTACAGCTCAAATGCGTCACATTCTAGGCTAAATTCACCAATTTGAAGCTAAAAGGTAAGAAAAAGAAGCTCTAGCGATATTTCACGTGAGAGAACGGTGCAAGATCAGTTTGACGATTTCCTCGACAACACCTGTTGCTACAGCTCAAATGCGTCACATTCTACGCTAAATTCACCCATTTCAAGCTAAAAGCTAACAAAATGAAGCTGTAACGGTATCTCACGCGAGAGAACGGTGAAAGTTGAGTTTGACGATTTCGACAACGGCTGTTGCTATAACTCAAATGCGTCACATTCTACGCTAATTTCATCAATATGAAGCTAAAAGTTAAGACAGTGAAGCTGTCGCGATATCTCACGCGAGAGAACGGTGCAAGTTGAGTTTGACGATTTCGACAACGGCTGTTGCTATAACTCAAATGCGTCACATTCTACACTAAATTCACCAATTTGAAGCTAAAAGCTATCAAAATGAAGCTGTAGCGATATCTCACGCGAGAGAACGGTGCAAGTTGAGTTTGACGATTTCGACAACGGCTGTTGCTATAACTCAAATGCGTCACATTCTACGCTAATTTCATCAATTTGAAGCTAAAAGTTCAGAAAATCAAGCTGTAGGGATATCTCACGCGAGAGAACGGTGAAAGTTGAGTTTGACGATTTCCTCGACAACGGCTGTTGCTATAACTCAACTGCGCCACATTCTACGCTAATTTCATAAATTTGAAGCTAAAAGTTAAGAAAATGAAGCTGTAGGGATATCTCACGCGAGAGAACGGTGAAAGTTGAGTTTGACGATTTCATCGACAACGGCTGTTGCTACAGCTCAAATGCGTCACATTCTACGCTAAATTCACCAATCTGCAGCTAAAACCTCAGAAAATGAAGCTGTAGCGATATCTCACGCGAGAGAACGGTGAACGTTGAGTTTGACGACTTCGACAACGGCTGTTGCTACAGCTCAAATGCGTCACATTCTACGCTAATTTCATCAATATGAAGCTAAAAGCTATCAAAATGAAGCTGTAGCGATATCTCACGCGAGAGAACGGTGAAAGTTGAGTTTTACGATTTCCTCGACAATGGCTGTTGCTATAACTCAAATGCGTCACATTCTACGCTAATTTCACCAATTTGAAGCTAAAAGTTAAGAAAATGAAGCTGTAGCGATATCTCACGCGAGAGAACGGTGAAAGTTGAGTTTGACGATTTCCTCGACTACGGCTGTTGCTACAGCTCAATTGCGTCAAATTCTACGCTAAATTCACCAATTTGAAGCTAAAAGCTAAGAAAATGAAGCTGTAGCGATATCTCACGCGAGAGAACGGGGAAAGTTGAGTTTGTCGATTTCCTCGAAAACGGCTGTTGCTACAGCTCAATTGCGTCACATTCCATGCTAAATTCACCAATTTGAAGCTAAAAGCTAAGAAAATGAAGCTGTAGCGATATCTCACGCGACAGAACGGTGAAAGTTGAGTTTGACGATTTCCTCGACTACGGCTGTTGCTACAGCTCAATAGCGTCACATTGCACGCTAAATTCACCAATTTGAAGCTCAAAGCTAAGAAAATGAAGCTATAGCGATATCTCACGCGAGAGAACGGCGAAAGTTGAGTTTGACGATTTCCTCGACTACGGCTGTTGCTACAGCTCAATTGCGTCACATTCTACGCTAATTTCATCAATTTGAAGCTAAAAGTTCAGAAAATCAGGCTGTAGGGATATCTCATGCGAGAGGACAGTGAAAATTGAGTGTGACGATTTCCGCGACAACGGCTGTTGCTACAGCTCAAATGCGTCACATTCTACGCTAAATTCACCAATTTTAAGCTAAAAGTTAAGAAAATGAAGCTGTAGCGATATCTCGCTCGAGAGAACGGTGCAAGTAGAGTTTGACGATTTCCTCGACAACGGCTGTTGCTACAGCCTCAATGCGTCACACTCTACGCTAAATTCACCAACATGAAGCTAAAAGCTAAGAAAAATAAGCTGTAGCTAAATCTCACGCGAGAGAACGGTGAAAGTTGCGTTTGACGATTTCCTCGACAACGGCTGTGGCTACAGCTCAAATGCGTCACATTCTACGCTAAATTCACCAATTTGAAGCTAAAGGTTAAGAAAATTAAGCTGTAGCGATATCTCACTCGAGAGAACGGTGCAAGTAGAGTTTGACGATTTCCTCGACAACGGCTGTTGCCACAGCTCCAATGCGTCACATTCTACGCTAAATTCACCAATTTGAAGCTAAAAGCTAAGAATATGAAGCTGCAGCGATATCTTACGTGAGAGAACGGTGAAAGTTGAGTTTGACGATTTCATCGACAACGGCTGTTGCTACAGCTCAAATGCGTCACATTCTACGCTAATTTCATCAATTTGAAGCTAAAAGTTCAGAAAATCAGGCTGTAGGGATATCTCACGCGAGAGGACGGTGAAAGTTGAGTTTGACGATTTCCGCGACAACGGCTGTTGCTACAGCTCAAATGCGTCACATTCTACGCTAAATTCACCAATTTTAAGCTAAAAGTTAAGAAAATGAAGCTGTAGCGATATCTCACTCGAGAGAACGGTGCAAGTAGAGTTTGACGATTTCCTCGACAACGGCTGTTGCTACAGCCTCAATGCGTCACACTCTACGCTAAATTCACCAACATGAAGCTAAAAGCTAAGAAAAATAAGCTGTAGCTAAATCTCACGCGAGAGAACGGTGAAAGTTGCGTTTGACGATTTCCTCGACAACGGCTGTGGCTACAGCTCAAATGCGTCACATTCTACGCTAAATTCACCAATTTGAAGCTAAAGGTTAAGAAAATTAAGCTGTAGCGATATCTCACTCGAGAGAACGGTGCAAGTAGAGTTTGACGATTTCCTCGACAACGGCTGTTGCCACAGCTCCAATGCGTCACATTCTACGCTAAATTCACCGATTTGAAGCTAAAAGCTAAGAATATGAAGCTGCAGCGATATCTTACGTGAGAGAACGGTGAAAGTTGAGTTTGACGATTTCGACAACGGCTGTTGCTATAACTCAAATGCGTCACATTCTACGCTAATTTCATCAATATGAAGCTAAAAGTTAAGACAGTGAAGCTGTCGCGATATCTCACGCGAGAGAACGGTGCAAGTTGAGTTTGACGATTTCGACAACGGCTGTTGCTATAACTCAAATGCGTCACATTCTACACTAAATTCACCAATTTGAAGCTAAAAGCTATCAAAATGAAGCTGTAGCGATATCTCACGCGAGAGAACGGTGCAAGTTGAGTTTGACGATTTCGACAACGGCTGTTGCTATAACTCAAATGCGTCACATTCTACGCTAATTTCATCAATTTGAAGCTAAAAGTTCAGAAAATCAAGCTGTAGGGATATCTCACGCGAGAGAACGGTGAAAGTTGAGTTTGACGATTTCCTCGACAACGGCTGTTGCTACAGCTCAAATGCGTCACATTCTACGCTAAATTCACCAATTTGATGCTAAAAGTTAAGAAAATGAAGCTGTAGCGATATCTCACTCGAGAGAACGGTGCAAGTAGAGTTTGACGATTTCCTCGAGAACGGCTGTTACTGCAGCCTCAATGCGTCACACTCTACGCTAAATTCACCAACATGAAGCTAAAAGCTAAGAAAAATAAGCTGTAGCTAAATCTCACGCGAGAGAACGGTGAAAGTTGCGTTTGACGATTTCGACAACGGCTGTTGCTATAACTCAAATGCGTCACTTTCTACGCTAATTTCATCAATTTGAAGCTAAAAGCTAAGACAGTGAATCTGTCACGATATCTCACGCGAGAGAACGGTGCAAGTTGAGTTTGACGATTTCGACAACGGCTGTTGCTATAACTCAAATGCGTCACATTCTACGCTAAATTCACCAATTTTAAGCTAAAAGCTATCAAAATGAAGCTGTAGCGATATCTGACGCGAGAGAACTGTGCAAGTTGAGTTTGACGATTTCGACAACGGCTGTTGCTATAACTCAAATGCGTCACATTCTACGCTAATTTCATCAATTTGAAGCTAAAAGTTAAGAAAATGAAGCTGTAGGGATATCTCACGCGAGAGAACGGTGCAAGTTGAGTTTGACGATTTCGACAACGGCTGTTGCTATAACTCAACTGCGCCACATTCTACGCTAATTTCATAAATTTGAAGCTAAAAGTTAAGAAAATGAAGCTGTAGGGATATCTCACGCGAGAGAACGGTGAAAGTTGAGTTTGACGATTTCATCGACAACGGCTGTTGCTACAGCTCAAATGCGTCACATTCTACGCTAAATTCACCAATCTGCAGCTAAAACCTCAGAAAATGAAGCTGTAGCGATATCTCACGCGAGGAGAACGGTGAACGTTGAGTTTGACGACTTCGACAACGGCTGTTGCTACAGCTCAAATGCGTCACATTCTACGCTAATTTCATCAATATGAAGCTAAAAGCTATCAAAATGAAGCTGTAGCGATATCTCACGCGAGAGAACGGTGAAAGTTGAGTTTTACGATTTCCTCGACAATGGCTGTTGCTATAACTCAAATGCGTCACATTCTACGCTAATTTCACCAATTTGAAGCTAAAAGTTAAGAAAATGAAGCTGTAGCGATATCTCACGCGAGAGAACGGTGAAAGTTGAGTTTGACGATTTCCTCGACTACGGCTGTTGCTACAGCTCAATTGCGTCAAATTCTACGCTAAATTCACCAATTTGAAGCTAAAAGCTAAGAAAATGAAGCTGTAGCGATATCTCACGCGAGAGAACGGGGAAAGTTGAGTTTGTCGATTTCCTCGAAAACGGCTGTTGCTACAGCTCAATTGCGTCACGTTCCATGCTAAATTCACCAATTTGAAGCTAAAAGCTAAGAAAATGAAGCTGTAGCGATATCTCACGCGACAGAACGGTGAAAGTTGAGTTTGACGATTTCCTCGACTACGGCTGTTGCTACAGCTCAATAGCGTCACATTGCACGCTAAATTCACCAATTTGAAGCTCAAAGCTAAGAAAATGAAGCTATAGGGATATCTCACGCGAGAGAACGGCGAAAGTTGAGTTTGACGATTTCCTCGACTACGGCTGTTGCTACAGCTCAAATGCGTCACATTCTACGCTAAATTCACCAATTTGAAGCTAAAAGCTAAGAAAATGAAGCTGTAGCGATATCTCACGCGAGAGAACGGCGAAAGTTGAGTTTGACGATTTCCTCGACTACGGCTGTTGCTACAGCTCAATAGCGTCACATTCCACGCTAAATTCACCAATTTGAAGCTAAAAGCTAAGAAAATGAAGCTGTAGCGATATCTCACGCGAGAGAACGGTGAAATTTGAGTTTGACGATTTCCTCGACAACGGCTGTTGCTACAGCTCAATTGCGTCACAGTCCACGCTAAAATCACCAATTTGAAGCTAAAAGCTAAGAAATTGAAGCTGTAGCGATACCTCACGCGAGAGAACGATGAAAGTTGAGTTTGACGATTTCCTCGACAACGGCTGTTGCTACAGCTCAATAGCGTCACATTCCACGATAAAATCACCAATTTGAAGCTAAAAGCTAAGAAAATGAAGCTGTAGCGATATCTCACGCGAGAGAACGGTGAAAGTTGAGTTTGACGATTTCATCGACTACGGCTGTTGCTACAGCTCAATTGCGTCACATTCCACGCTAAATTCACCAATTTGAAGCTAAAAGCTAAGAAAATGAAGCTGTAGCGATATCTCACGCGAGAGAACGGGGAAAGTTGAGTTTGTCGATTTCCTCGAAAACGGCTGTTGCTATAGCTCAAGTGCGTCACATTCTACGCTAAATTCACAAATTTGAAGCTAAAAGCTAAGAAAATGAAGCTGTAGCGATATCTCACGCGAGAGAACGGCGAAAGTTGAGTTTGACGATTTTGACAACGGCTGTTGCTATAACTCAAATGCGTCACATTCTACGCTAATTTCATCAATTTGAAGCTAAAAGTTAAGACAGTGAAGCTGTCGCGATATCTCACGCGAGAGAACGGTGCAAGTTGAGTTTGACGATTTCGACAACGGTTGTTGCTATAACTCAAATGCGTCACATTCTACACTAAATTCACCAATTTGAAGCTAAAAGCTATCAAAATGAAGCTGTAGCGATATCTCACGCGAGAGAACGGTGCAAGTTGAGTTTGACGATTTCGACAACGGCTGTTGCTATAACTCAAATGCGTCACATTCTACGCTAATTTCGTCAATTTGAAGCTAAAAGTTCAGAAAATCAAGCTGTAGGGATATCTCACGCGAGAGAACGGTGAAAGTTGAGTTTGACGATTTCCTCGACAACGGCTGTTGCTACAGCTCAAATGCGTCACATTCTACGCTAAATTCACCAATTTGATGCTAAAAGTTAAGAAAATGAAGCTGTAGCGATATCTCACTCGAGAGAACGGTGCAAGTAGAGTTTGACGATTTCCTCGAGAACGGCTGTTGCTGCAGCCTCAATGCGTCACACTCTACGCTAAATTCACCAACATGAAGCTAAAAGCTAAGAAAAATAAGCTGTAGCTAAATCTCACGCGAGAGAACGGGGAAAGTTGCGTTTGACGATTTCGACAACGGCTGTTGCTATAACTCAAATGCGTCACTTTCTACGCTAATTTCATCAATTTGAAGCTAAAAGCTAAGACAGTGAATCTGTCACGATATCTCACGCGAGAGAACGGTGCAAGTTGAGTTTGACGATTTCGACAACGGCTGTTGCTATAACTCAAATGCGTCACATTCTACGCTAAATTCACCAATTTGAAGCTAAAAGCTATCAAAATGAAGCTGTAGCGATATCTCACGCGAGAGAACGGTGCAAGTTGAGTTTGACGATTTCGACAACGGCTGTTGCTATAACTCAAATGCGTCACATTCTACGCTAATTTCATCAATTTGAAGCTAAAAGTTAAGAAAATGAAGCTGTAGGGATATCTCACGCGAGAGAACGGTGAAAGTTGAGTTTTACGATTTCCTCGACAATGGCTGTTGCTACAGCTCAAATGCGTCACATTCTACGCCAATTTCACCAACTTGAAGCTAAAAGTAAAGAAAATGAAGCTGTAGCGATATCTCACGCGAGAGAACGGTGAAAGTTGAGTCTGGCGATTTCCTCGACAACACCTGTTGCTACAGCTCAAATGTGTCACATTCTACGCTAAATTCACCAATTTCAAGCTAAAAGCCAACAAATGAAGCTGTAGCGGTATCTCACGCGAGAGAACGGTGAAAGTTGAGTTTGACGATTTCGACAACGGCTGTTGCTATAACTCAAATGCGTCACATTCTACACTAAATTCACCAATTTGAAGCTAAAAGCCAACAAATGAAGCTGTAGCGGTATCTCACGCGAGAGAACGGTGAAAGTTGAGTTTGACGATTTCGACAACGGCTGTGGCTACAGCTCAAATGCGTCACATTCTACGCTAAATTCACCAATTTGAAGCTAAAGGTTAAGAAAATTAAGCTGTAGCGATATCTCACTCGAGAGAACGGTGCAAGTAGAGTTTGACGATTTCCTCGACAACGGCTGTTGCCACAGCTCCAATGCGTCACATTCTACGCTAAATTCACCAATTTGAAGCTAAAAGCTAAGAATATGAAGCTGCAGCGATATCTTACGTGAGAGAACGGTGAAAGTTGAGTTTGACGATTTCATCGACAACGGCTGTTGCTACAGCTCAAATGCGTCACATTCTACGCTAATTTCATCAATTTGAAGCTAAAAGTTCAGAAAATCAGGCTGTAGGGATATCTCACGCGAGAGGACGGTGAAAGTTGAGTTTGACGATTTCCGCGACAACGGCTGTTGCTACAGCTCAAATGCGTCACATTCTACGCTAAATTCACCAATTTTAAGCTAAAAGTTAAGAAAATGAAGCTGTAGCGATATCTCACTCGAGAGAACGGTGCAAGTAGAGTTTGACGATTTCCTCGACAACGGCTGTTGCTACAGCCTCAATGCGTCACACTCTACGCTAAATTCACCAACATGAAGCTAAAAGCTAAGAAAAATAAGCTGTAGCTAAATCTCACGCGAGAGAACGGTGAAAGTTGCGTTTGACGATTTCCTCGACAACGGCTGTGGCTACAGCACAAATGCGTCACATTCTACGCTAAATTCACCAATTTGAAGCTAAAGGTTAAGAAAATTAAGCTGTAGCGATATCTCACTCGAGAGAACGGTGCAAGTAGAGTTTGACGATTTCCTCGACAACGGCTGTTGCCACAGCTCCAATGCGTCACATTCTACGCTAAATTCACCGATTTGAAGCTAAAAGCTAAGAATATGAAGCTGCAGCGATATCTTACGTGAGAGAACGGTGAAAGTTGAGTTTGACGATTTCGACAACGGCTGTTGCTATAACTCAAATGCGTCACATTCTACGCTAATTTCATCAATATGAAGCTAAAAGTTAAGACAGTGAAGCTGTCGCGATATCTCACGCGAGAGAACGGTGAAAGTTGAGTTTTACGATTTCCTCGACAACACCTGTTGCTACAGCTCAAATGCGTCACATTCTACGCTAAATTCACCCATTTCAAGCTAAAAGCTAACAAAATGAAGCTGTAACGGTATCTCACGCGAGAGAACGGTGAAAGTTGAGTTTGACGATTTCGACAACGGCTGTTGCTATAACTCAAATGCGTCACATTCTACGCTAATTTCATCAATATGAAGCTAAAAGTTAAGACAGTGAAGCTGTCGCCATATCTCACGCGAGAGAACGGTGCAAGTTGAGTTTGACGATTTCGACAACGGCTGTTGCTATAACTCAAATGCGTCACATTCTACACTAAATTCACCAATTTGAAGCTAAAAGCTATCAAAATGAAGCTGTAGCGATATCTGACGCGAGAGAACGGTGCAAGTTGAGTTTGACGATTTCGACAACGGCTGTTGCTATAACTCAAATGCGTCACATTCTACGCTAATTTCATCAATTTGAAGCTAAAAGTTCAGAAAATCAAGCTGTAGGGATATCTCACGCGAGAGAACGGTGAAAGTTGAGTTTGACGATTTCGACAACGACTGTTGCTATAACTTAATTGCGTCACATTCTACGCTAAATTCACCAATTTGTAGCTATAAGCTAAGAAAATGAATCTGTAGCGATATCTCACGCGAGAGAACGATGTAAGTTCAGTTTGACGATTTCCTCGATAACGGCTGTTGCTACAGCTCAAATGCGTCACATTCTAGGCTAAATTCACCAATTTGAAGCTAAAAGGTAAGAAAAAGAAGCTCTAGCGATATTTCACGTGAGAGAACGGTGCAAGATCAGTTTGACGATTTCCTCGACAACACCTGTTGCTACAGCTCAAATGCGTCACATTCTACGCTAAATTCACCCATTTCAAGCTAAAAGCTAACAAAATGAAGCTGTAACGGTATCTCACGCGAGAGAACGGTGAAAGTTGAGTTTGACGATTTCGACAACGGCTGTTGCTATAACTCAAATGCGTCACATTCTACGCTAATTTCATCAATATGAAGCTAAAAGTTAAGACAGTGAAGCTGTCGCGATATCTCACGCGAGAGAACGGTGCAAGTTGAGTTTGACGATTTCGACAACGGCTGTTGCTATAACTCAAATGCGTCACATTCTACACTAAATTCACCAATTTGAAGCTAAAAGCTATCAAAATGAAGCTGTAGCGATATCTCACGCGAGAGAACGGTGCAAGTTGAGTTTGACGATTTCGACAACGGCTGTTGCTATAACTCAAATGCGTCACATTCTACGCTAATTTCATCAATTTGAAGCTAAAAGTTCAGAAAATCAAGCTGTAGGGATATCTCACGCGAGAGAACGGTGAAAGTTGAGTTTGACGATTTCCTCGACAACGGCTGTTGCTATAACTCAACTGCGCCACATTCTACGCTAATTTCATAAATTTGAAGCTAAAAGTTAAGAAAATGAAGCTGTAGGGATATCTCACGCGAGAGAACGGTGAAAGTTGAGTTTGACGATTTCATCGACAACGGCTGTTGCTACAGCTCAAATGCGTCACATTCTACGCTAAATTCACCAATCTGCAGCTAAAACCTCAGAAAATGAAGCTGTAGCGATATCTCACGCGAGAGAACGGTGAACGTTGAGTTTGACGACTTCGACAACGGCTGTTGCTACAGCTCAAATGCGTCACATTCTACGCTAATTTCATCAATATGAAGCTAAAAGCTATCAAAATGAAGCTGTAGCGATATCTCACGCGAGAGAACGGTGAAAGTTGAGTTTTACGATTTCCTCGACAATGGCTGTTGCTATAACTCAAATGCGTCACATTCTACGCTAATTTCACCAATTTGAAGCTAAAAGTTAAGAAAATGAAGCTGTAGCGATATCTCACGCGAGAGAACGGTGAAAGTTGAGTTTGACGATTTCCTCGACTACGGCTGTTGCTACAGCTCAATTGCGTCAAATTCTACGCTAAATTCACCAATTTGAAGCTAAAAGCTAAGAAAATGAAGCTGTAGCGATATCTCACGCGAGAGAACGGGGAAAGTTGAGTTTGTCGATTTCCTCGAAAACGGCTGTTGCTACAGCTCAATTGCGTCACATTCCATGCTAAATTCACCAATTTGAAGCTAAAAGCTAAGAAAATGAAGCTGTAGCGATATCTCACGCGACAGAACGGTGAAAGTTGAGTTTGACGATTTCCTCGACTACGGCTGTTGCTACAGCTCAATAGCGTCACATTGCACGCTAAATTCACCAATTTGAAGCTCAAAGCTAAGAAAATGAAGCTATAGCGATATCTCACGCGAGAGAACGGCGAAAGTTGAGTTTGACGATTTCCTCGACTACGGCTGTTGCTACAGCTCAATTGCGTCACATTCCACGCTAAATTCACCAATTTGAAGCTAAAAGCTAAGAAAATGAAGCTATAGCGATATCTCACGCGAGAAAACTGTGAAAGTTCAGTTTGACGATTTCCTCGACTACGGCTGTTGCTACAGCTCAATTGCGTCACAGTCCACGCTAAATTCACCAATTTGAAGCTAAAAGCTAAGAAATTGAAGCTGTAGCGATACCTCACGCGAGAGAACGGGGAAAGTTGAGTTTGTCGATTTCCTCGAAAACGGCTGTTGCTATAGCTCAAATGCGTCACATTCTACGCTAAATTCACCAATTTGAAGCTAAAAGCTAAGAAAATGAAGCTGTAGCGATATCTCACGCGAGAGAACGGCGAAAGTTGAGTTTGACGATTTCCTCGACTACGGCTGTTGCTACAGCTCAATAGCGTCACATTCCACGCTAAATTCACCAATTTGAAGCTAAAAGCTAAGAAAATGAAGCTGTAGCGATATCTCACGCGAGAGAACGGTGAAATTTGAGTTTGACGATTTCCTCGACAACGGCTGTTGCTACAGCTCAATTGCGTCACAGTCCACGCTAAAATCACCAATTTGAAGCTAAAAGCTAAGAAATTGAAGCTGTAGCGATACCTCACGCGAGAGAACGATGAAAGTTGAGTTTGACGATTTCCTCGACAACGGCTGTTGCTACAGCTCAATAGCGTCACATTCCACGATAAAATCACCAATTTGAAGCTAAAAGCTAAGAAAATGAAGCTGTAGCGGTATCTCACGCGAGAGAACGGTGAAAGTTGAGTTTGACGATTTCATCGACTACGGCTGTTGCTACAGCTCAATTGCGTCACATTCCACGCTAAATTCACCAATTTGAAGCTAAAAGCTAAGAAAATGAAGCTGTAGCGATATCTCACGCGAGAGAACGGGGAAAGTTGAGTTTGTCGATTTCCTCGAAAACGGCTGTTGCTATAGCTCAAGTGCGTCACATTCTACGCTAAATTCACAAATTTGAAGCTAAAAGCTAAGAAAATGAAGCTGTAGCGATATCTCACGCGAGAGAACGGCGAAAGTTGAGTTTGACGATTTTGACAACGGCTGTTGCTATAACTCAAATGCGTCACATTCTACGCTAATTTCATCAATTTGAAGCTAAAAGTTAAGACAGTGAAGCTGTCGCGATATCTCACGCGAGAGAACGGTGCAAGTTGAGTTTGACGATTTCGACAACGGTTGTTGCTATAACTCAAATGCGTCACATTCTACACTAAATTCACCAATTTGAAGCTAAAAGCTATCAAAATGAAGCTGTAGCGATATCTCACGCGAGAGAACGGTGCAAGTTGAGTTTGACGATTTCGACAACGGCTGTTGCTATAACTCAAATGCGTCACATTCTACGCTAATTTCGTCAATTTGAAGCTAAAAGTTCAGAAAATCAAGCTGTAGGGATATCTCACGCGAGAGAACGGTGAAAGTTGAGTTTGACGATTTCCTCGACAACGGCTGTTGCTACAGCTCAAATGCGTCACATTCTACGCTAAATTCACCAATTTGATGCTAAAAGTTAAGAATATGAAGCTGTAGCGATATCTCACTCGAGAGAACGGTGCAAGTAGAGTTTGACGATTTCCTCGAGAACGGCTGTTGCTGCAGCCTCAATGCGTCACACTCTACGCTAAATTCACCAACATGAAGCTAAAAGCTAAGAAAAATAAGCTGTAGCTAAATCTCACGCGAGAGAACGGGGAAAGTTGCGTTTGACGATTTCGACAACGGCTGTTGCTATAACTCAAATGCGTCACTTTCTACGCTAATTTCATCAATTTGAAGCTAAAAGCTAAGACAGTGAATCTGTCCCGATATCTCACGCGAGAGAACGGTGCAAGTTGAGTTTGACGATTTCGACAACGGCTGTTGCTATAACTCAAATGCGTCACATTCTACGCTAAATTCACCAATTTGAAGCTAAAAGCTATCAAAATGAAGCTGTAGCGATATCTCACGCGAGAGAACGGTGCAAGTTGAGTTTGACGATTTCGACAACGGCTGTTGCTATAACTCAAATGCGTCACATTCTACGCTAATTTCATCAATTTGAAGCTAAAAGTTAAGAAAATGAAGCTGTAGGGATATCTCACGCGAGAGAACGGTGAAAGTTGAGTTTTACGATTTCCTCGACAATGGCTGTTGCTACAGCTCAAATGCGTCACATTCTACGCCAATTTCACCAACTTGAAGCTAAAAGTAAAGAAAATGAAGCTGTAGCGATATCTCACGCGAGAGAACGGTGAAAGTTGAGTCTGGCGATTTCCTCGACAACACCTGTTGCTACAGCTCAAATGTGTCACATTCTACGCTAAATTCACCAATTTCAAGCTAAAAGCCAACAAATGAAGCTGTAGCGGTATCTCACGCGAGAGAACGGTGAAAGTTGAGTTTGACGATTTCGACAACGGCTGTTGCTATAACTCAAATGCGTCACATTCTACACTAAATTCACCAATTTGAAGCTAAAAGCTATCAAAATGAAGCTGTAGCGATATCTCACGCGAGAGAACGGTGCAAGTTGAGTTTGACGATTTCGACAACGGCTGTTGCTATAACTCAAATGCGTCACATTCTTCGCTAATTTCATCATATTGAAGCTAAAAGTTAAGAAAATGAAGCTGTAGGGATATCTCACGCGAGAGAACGGTGAAAGTTGAGTTTTACGATTTCCTCGACAACACCTGTTGCTACAGCTCAAATGCGTCACATTCTACGCTAAATTCACCCATTTCAAGCTAAAAGCTAACAAAATGAAGCTGGAACGGTATCTCACGCGAGAGAACGGTGAAAGTTGAGTTTGACGATTTCGACAACGGCTGTTGCTATAACTCAAATGCGTCACATTCTACGCTAATTTCATCAATATGAAGCTAAAAGTTAAGACAGTGAAGCTGTCGCGATATCTCACGCGAGAGAACGGTGCAAGTTGAGTTTGACGATTTCGACAACGGCTGTTGCTATAACTCAAATGCGTCACATTCTACACTAAATTCACCAATTTGAAGCTAAAAGCTATCAAAATGAAGCTGTAGCGATATCTGACGCGAGAGAACGGTGCAAGTTGAGTTTGACGATTTCGACAACGGCTGTTGCTATAACTCAAATGCGTCACATTCTACGCTAATTTCATCAATTTGAAGCTAAAAGTTCAGAAAATCAAGCTGTAGGGATATCTCACGCGAGAGAACGGTGAAAGTTGAGTTTGACGATTTCGACAATGACTGTTGCTATAACTTAATTGCGTCACATTCTACGCTAAATTCACCAATTTGTAGCTATAAGCTAAGAAAATGAATCTGTAGCGATATCTCACGCGAGAGAACGATGTAAGTTCAGTTTGACGATTTCCTCGACAACACCTGTTGCTACAGCTTAAATGCGTCACATTCTACGCTAAATTCACCCATTTCAAGCTAAAAGCTAACAAAATGAAGCTGTAACGGTATCTCACGCGAGAGAACGGTGAAAGTTGAGTTTGACGATTTCGACAACGGCTGTTGCTATAACTCAAATGCGTCACATTCTACGCTAAATTCACCAATTTGAAGCTAAAAGCTATCAAAATGAAGCTGTAGCGATATCTCACGCGAGAGAACGGTGCAAGTTGAGTTTGACGATTTCGACAACAGCTGTTGCTATAACTCAAATGCGTCACATTCTACGCTAATTTCATCAATTTGAAGCTAAAAGTTAAGAAAATGAAGCTGTAGGGATATCTCACGCGAGAGAACGGTGAAAGTTGAGTTTGACGATTTCGACAACGGCTGTTGCTATAACTCAAATGCGTCACATTCTACGCTAAATTCACAAATTCGAAGCTAAAAGCTATCAAAATGAAGCTGTAGCGATATCTCACGCGAGAGAACGGTGCAAGTTGAGTTTGACGATTTCGACAACGGCTGTTGCTATAACTCAAATGCGTCACATTCTACGCTAATTTCATCAATTTGAAGCTAAAAGTTAAGAAAATGAAGCTGTAGGGATATCTCACGCGAGAGAACGGTGAAAGTTGAGTTTAACGATTTCGACAACGGCTGTTGCTATAACTCAAATGCGTCACATTCTACGCTAAATTCACAAATTTGAAGCTAAAAGCTATCAAAATGAAGCTGTAGCGATATCTCATGCGAGAGAACGGTGCAAGGTCAGGTTGACGATTTCGACAACGGCTGTGGCTACAGCTCAAATGCGTCACATTTTACGCTGAATTCACCAATTTGAAGCTGAAAGCTAAGAATATGAAGCTGCAGCCATATTTCACGTGAGAGAACGGTGAAATTTGAGTTTGACGATTTCCTCGACAACGGCTGTTGCTACAGCTCAATTGCGTCACAGTCCACGCTAAAATCACCAATTTGAAGCTAAAAGCTAAGAAATTGAAGCTGTAGCGATACCTCACGCGAGAGAACGATGAAAGTTGAGTTTGACGATTTCCTCGACAACGGCTGTTGCTACAGCTCAATAGCGTCACATTCCACGATAAAATCACCAATTTGAAGCTAAAAGCTAAGAAAATGAAGCTGTAGCGATATCTCACGCGAGAGAACGGTGAAAGTTGAGTTTGACGATTTCATCGACTACGGCTGTTGCTACAGCTCAATTGCGTCACATTCCACGCTAAATTCACCAATTTGAAGCTAAAAGCTAAGAAAATGAAGCTGTAGCGATATCTCACGCGAGAGAACGGGGAAAGTTGAGTTTGTCGATTTCCTCGAAAACGGCTGTTGCTATAGCTCAAGTGCGTCACATTCTACGCTAAATTCACAAATTTGAAGCTAAAAGCTAAGAAAATGAAGCTGTAGCGATATCTCACGCGAGAGAACGGCGAAAGTTGAGTTTGACGATTTTGACAACGGCTGTTGCTATAACTCAAATGCGTCACATTCTACGCTAATTTCATCAATTTGAAGCTAAAAGTTAAGACAGTGAAGCTGTCGCGATATCTCACGCGAGAGAACGGTGCAAGTTGAGTTTGACGATTTCGACAACGGTTGTTGCTATAACTCAAATGCGTCACATTCTACACTAAATTCACCAATTTGAAGCTAAAAGCTATCAAAATGAAGCTGTAGCGATATCTCACGCGAGAGAACGGTGCAAGTTGAGTTTGACGATTTCGACAACGGCTGTTGCTATAACTCAAATGCGTCACATTCTACGCTAATTTCGTCAATTTGAAGCTAAAAGTTCAGAAAATCAAGCTGTAGGGATATCTCACGCGAGAGAACGGTGAAAGTTGAGTTTGACGATTTCCTCGACAACGGCTGTTGCTACAGCTCAAATGCGTCACATTCTACGCTAAATTCACCAATTTGATGCTAAAAGTTAAGAAAATGAAGCTGTAGCGATATCTCACTCGAGAGAACGGTGCAAGTAGAGTTTGACGATTTCCTCGAGAACGGCTGTTGCTGCAGCCTCAATGCGTCACACTCTACGCTAAATTCACCAACATGAAGCTAAAAGCTAAGAAAAATAAGCTGTAGCTAAATCTCACGCGAGAGAACGGGGAAAGTTGCGTTTGACGATTTCGACAACGGCTGTTGCTATAACTCAAATGCGTCACTTTCTACGCTAATTTCATCAATTTGAAGCTAAAAGCTAAGACAGTGAATCTGTCACGATATCTCACGCGAGAGAACGGTGCAAGTTGAGTTTGACGATTTCGACAACGGCTGTTGCTATAACTCAAATGCGTCACATTCTACGCTAAATTCACCAATTTGAAGCTAAAAGCTATCAAAATGAAGCTGTAGCGATATCTCACGCGAGAGAACGGTGCAAGTTGAGTTTGACGATTTCGACAACGGCTGTTGCTATAACTCAAATGCGTCACATTCTACGCTAATTTCATCAATTTGAAGCTAAAAGTTAAGAAAATGAAGCTGTAGGGATATCTCACGCGAGAGAACGGTGAAAGTTGAGTTTTACGATTTCCTCGACAATGGCTGTTGCTACAGCTCAAATGCGTCACATTCTACGCCAATTTCACCAACTTGAAGCTAAAAGTAAAGAAAATGAAGCTGTAGCGATATCTCACGCGAGAGAACGGTGAAAGTTGAGTCTGGCGATTTCCTCGACAACAACTGTTGCTACAGCTCAAATGTGTCACATTCTACGCTAAATTCACCAATTTCAAGCTAAAAGCCAACAAATGAAGCTGTAGCGGTATCTCACGCGAGAGAACGGTGAAAGTTGAGTTTGACGATTTCGACAACGGCTGTTGCTATAACTCAAATGCGTCACATTCTACACTAAATTCACCAATTTGAAGCTAAAAGCCAACAAATGAAGCTGTAGCGGTATCTCACGCGAGAGAACGGTGAAAGTTGAGTTTGACGATTTCGACAACGGCTGTGGCTACAGCTCAAATGCGTCACATTCTACGCTAAATTCACCAATTTGAAGCTAAAGGTTAAGAAAATTAAGCTGTAGCGATATCTCACTCGAGAGAACGGTGCAAGTAGAGTTTGACGATTTCCTCGACAACGGCTGTTGCCACAGCTCCAATGCGTCACATTCTACGCTAAATTCACCAATTTGAAGCTAAAAGCTAAGAATATGAAGCTGCAGCGATATCTTACGTGAGAGAACGGTGAAAGTTGAGTTTGACGATTTCATCGACAACGGCTGTTGCTACAGCTCAAATGCGTCACATTCTACGCTAATTTCATCAATTTGAAGCTAAAAGTTCAGAAAATCAGGCTGTAGGGATATCTCACGCGAGAGGACGGTGAAAGTTGAGTTTGACGATTTCCGCGACAACGGCTGTTGCTACAGCTCAAATGCGTCACATTCTACGCTAAATTCACCAATTTTAAGCTAAAAGTTAAGAAAATGAAGCTGTAGCGATATCTCACTCGAGAGAACGGTGCAAGTAGAGTTTGACGATTTCCTCGACAACGGCTGTTGCTACAGCCTCAATGCGTCACACTCTACGCTAAATTCACCAACATGAAGCTAAAAGCTAAGAAAAATAAGCTGTAGCTAAATCTCACGCGAGAGAACGGTGAAAGTTGCGTTTGACGATTTCCTCGACAACGGCTGTGGCTACAGCACAAATGCGTCACATTCTACGCTAAATTCACCAATTTGAAGCTAAAGGTTAAGAAAATTAAGCTGTAGCGATATCTCACTCGAGAGAACGGTGCAAGTAGAGTTTGACGATTTCCTCGACAACGGCTGTTGCCACAGCTCCAATGCGTCACATTCTACGCTAAATTCACCGATTTGAAGCTAAAAGCTAAGAATATGAAGCTGCAGCGATATCTTACGTGAGAGAACGGTGAAAGTTGAGTTTGACGATTTCGACAACGGCTGTTGCTATAACTCAAATGCGTCACATTCTACGCTAATTTCATCAATATGAAGCTAAAAGTTAAGACAGTGAAGCTGTCGCGATATCTCACGCGAGAGAACGGTGAAAGTTGAGTTTTACGATTTCCTCGACAACACCTGTTGCTACAGCTCAAATGCGTCACATTCTACGCTAAATTCACCCATTTCAAGCTAAAAGCTAACAAAATGAAGCTGTAACGGTATCTCACGCGAGAGAACGGTGAAAGTTGAGTTTGACGATTTCGACAACGGCTGTTGCTATAACTCAAATGCGTCACATTCTACGCTAATTTCATCAATATGAAGCTAAAAGTTAAGACAGTGAAGCTGTCGCCATATCTCACGCGAGAGAACGGTGCAAGTTGAGTTTGACGATTTCGACAACGGCTGTTGCTATAACTCAAATGCGTCACATTCTACACTAAATTCACCAATTTGAAGCTAAAAGCTATCAAAATGAAGCTGTAGCGATATCTGACGCGAGAGAACGGTGCAAGTTGAGTTTGACGATTTCGACAACGGCTGTTGCTATAACTCAAATGCGTCACATTCTACGCTAATTTCATCAATTTGAAGCTAAAAGTTCAGAAAATCAAGCTGTAGGGATATCTCACGCGAGAGAACGGTGAAAGTTGAGTTTGACGATTTCGACAACGACTGTTGCTATAACTTAATTGCGTCACATTCTACGCTAAATTCACCAATTTGTAGCTATAAGCTAAGAAAATGAATCTGTAGCGATATCTCACGCGAGAGAACGATGTAAGTTCAGTTTGACGATTTCCTCGATAACGGCTGTTGCTACAGCTCAAATGCGTCACATTCTAGGCTAAATTCACCAATTTGAAGCTAAAAGGTAAGAAAAAGAAGCTCTAGCGATATTTCACGTGAGAGAACGGTGCAAGATCAGTTTGACGATTTCCTCGACAACACCTGTTGCTACAGCTCAAATGCGTCACATTCTACGCTAAATTCACCCATTTCAAGCTAAAAGCTAACAAAATGAAGCTGTAACGGTATCTCACGCGAGAGAACGGTGAAAGTTGAGTTTGACGATTTCGACAACGGCTGTTGCTATAACTCAAATGCGTCACATTCTACGCTAATTTCATCAATATGAAGCTAAAAGTTAAGACAGTGAAGCTGTCGCGATATCTCACGCGAGAGAACGGTGCAAGTTGAGTTTGACGATTTCGACAACGGCTGTTGCTATAACTCAAATGCGTCACATTCTACACTAAATTCACCAATTTGAAGCTAAAAGCTATCAAAATGAAGCTGTAGCGATATCTCACGCGAGAGAACGGTGCAAGTTGAGTTTGACGATTTCGACAACGGCTGTTGCTATAACTCAAATGCGTCACATTCTACGCTAATTTCATCAATTTGAAGCTAAAAGTTCAGAAAATCAAGCTGTAGGGATATCTCACGCGAGAGAACGGTGAAAGTTGAGTTTGACGATTTCCTCGACAACGGCTGTTGCTATAACTCAACTGCGCCACATTCTACGCTAATTTCATAAATTTGAAGCTAAAAGTTAAGAAAATGAAGCTGTAGGGATATCTCACGCGAGAGAACGGTGAAAGTTGAGTTTGACGATTTCATCGACAACGGCTGTTGCTACAGCTCAAATGCGTCACATTCTACGCTAAATTCACCAATCTGCAGCTAAAACCTCAGAAAATGAAGCTGTAGCGATATCTCACGCGAGAGAACGGTGAACGTTGAGTTTGACGACTTCGACAACGGCTGTTGCTACAGCTCAAATGCGTCACATTCTACGCTAATTTCATCAATATGAAGCTAAAAGCTATCAAAATGAAGCTGTAGCGATATCTCACGCGAGAGAACGGTGAAAGTTGAGTTTTACGATTTCCTCGACAATGGCTGTTGCTATAACTCAAATGCGTCACATTCTACGCTAATTTCACCAATTTGAAGCTAAAAGTTAAGAAAATGAAGCTGTAGCGATATCTCACGCGAGAGAACGGTGAAAGTTGAGTTTGACGATTTCCTCGACTACGGCTGTTGCTACAGCTCAATTGCGTCAAATTCTACGCTAAATTCACCAATTTGAAGCTAAAAGCTAAGAAAATGAAGCTGTAGCGATATCTCACGCGAGAGAACGGGGAAAGTTGAGTTTGTCGATTTCCTCGAAAACGGCTGTTGCTACAGCTCAATTGCGTCACATTCCATGCTAAATTCACCAATTTGAAGCTAAAAGCTAAGAAAATGAAGCTGTAGCGATATCTCACGCGACAGAACGGTGAAAGTTGAGTTTGACGATTTCCTCGACTACGGCTGTTGCTACAGCTCAATAGCGTCACATTGCACGCTAAATTCACCAATTTGAAGCTCAAAGCTAAGAAAATGAAGCTATAGCGATATCTCACGCGAGAGAACGGCGAAAGTTGAGTTTGACGATTTCCTCGACTACGGCTGTTGCTACAGCTCAATTGCGTCACATTCCACGCTAAATTCACCAATTTGAAGCTAAAAGCTAAGAAAATGAAGCTATAGCGATATCTCACGCGAGAAAACTGTGAAAGTTCAGTTTGACGATTTCCTCGACTACGGCTGTTGCTACAGCTCAATTGCGTCACAGTCCACGCTAAATTCACCAATTTGAAGCTAAAAGCTAAGAAATTGAAGCTGTAGCGATACCTCACGCGAGAGAACGGGGAAAGTTGAGTTTGTCGATTTCCTCGAAAACGGCTGTTGCTATAGCTCAAATGCGTCACATTCTACGCTAAATTCACCAATTTGAAGCTAAAAGCTAAGAAAATGAAGCTGTAGCGATATCTCACGCGAGAGAACGGCGAAAGTTGAGTTTGACGATTTCCTCGACTACGGCTGTTGCTACAGCTCAATAGCGTCACATTCCACGCTAAATTCACCAATTTGAAGCTAAAAGCTAAGAAAATGAAGCTGTAGCGATATCTCACGCGAGAGAACGGTGAAATTTGAGTTTGACGATTTCCTCGACAACGGCTGTTGCTACAGCTCAATTGCGTCACAGTCCACGCTAAAATCACCAATTTGAAGCTAAAAGCTAAGAAATTGAAGCTGTAGCGATACCTCACGCGAGAGAACGATGAAAGTTGAGTTTGACGATTTCCTCGACAACGGCTGTTGCTACAGCTCAATAGCGTCACATTCCACGATAAAATCACCAATTTGAAGCTAAAAGCTAAGAAAATGAAGCTGTAGCGGTATCTCACGCGAGAGAACGGTGAAAGTTGAGTTTGACGATTTCATCGACTACGGCTGTTGCTACAGCTCAATTGCGTCACATTCCACGCTAAATTCACCAATTTGAAGCTAAAAGCTAAGAAAATGAAGCTGTAGCGATATCTCACGCGAGAGAACGGGGAAAGTTGAGTTTGTCGATTTCCTCGAAAACGGCTGTTGCTATAGCTCAAGTGCGTCACATTCTACGCTAAATTCACAAATTTGAAGCTAAAAGCTAAGAAAATGAAGCTGTAGCGATATCTCACGCGAGAGAACGGCGAAAGTTGAGTTTGACGATTTTGACAACGGCTGTTGCTATAACTCAAATGCGTCACATTCTACGCTAATTTCATCAATTTGAAGCTAAAAGTTAAGACAGTGAAGCTGTCGCGATATCTCACGCGAGAGAACGGTGCAAGTTGAGTTTGACGATTTCGACAACGGTTGTTGCTATAACTCAAATGCGTCACATTCTACACTAAATTCACCAATTTGAAGCTAAAAGCTATCAAAATGAAGCTGTAGCGATATCTCACGCGAGAGAACGGTGCAAGTTGAGTTTGACGATTTCGACAACGGCTGTTGCTATAACTCAAATGCGTCACATTCTACGCTAATTTCGTCAATTTGAAGCTAAAAGTTCAGAAAATCAAGCTGTAGGGATATCTCACGCGAGAGAACGGTGAAAGTTGAGTTTGACGATTTCCTCGACAACGGTTGTTGCTACAGCTCAAATGCGTCACATTCTACGCTAAATTCACCAATTTGATGCTAAAAGTTAAGAATATGAAGCTGTAGCGATATCTCACTCGAGAGAACGGTGCAAGTAGAGTTTGACGATTTCCTCGAGAACGGCTGTTGCTGCAGCCTCAATGCGTCACACTCTACGCTAAATTCACCAACATGAAGCTAAAAGCTAAGAAAAATAAGCTGTAGCTAAATCTCACGCGAGAGAACGGGGAAAGTTGCGTTTGACGATTTCGACAACGGCTGTTGCTATAACTCAAATGCGTCACTTTCTACGCTAATTTCATCAATTTGAAGCTAAAAGCTAAGACAGTGAATCTGTCCCGATATCTCACGCGAGAGAACGGTGCAAGTTGAGTTTGACGATTTCGACAACGGCTGTTGCTATAACTCAAATGCGTCACATTCTACGCTAAATTCACCAATTTGAAGCTAAAAGCTATCAAAATGAAGCTGTAGCGATATCTCACGCGAGAGAACGGTGCAAGTTGAGTTTGACGATTTCGACAACGGCTGTTGCTATAACTCAAATGCGTCACATTCTACGCTAATTTCATCAATTTGAAGCTAAAAGTTAAGAAAATGAAGCTGTAGGGATATCTCACGCGAGAGAACGGTGAAAGTTGAGTTTTACGATTTCCTCGACAATGGCTGTTGCTACAGCTCAAATGCGTCACATTCTACGCCAATTTCACCAACTTGAAGCTAAAAGTAAAGAAAATGAAGCTGTAGCGATATCTCACGCGAGAGAACGGTGAAAGTTGAGTCTGGCGATTTCCTCGACAACACCTGTTGCTACAGCTCAAATGTGTCACATTCTACGCTAAATTCACCAATTTCAAGCTAAAAGCCAACAAATGAAGCTGTAGCGGTATCTCACGCGAGAGAACGGTGAAAGTTGAGTTTGACGATTTCGACAACGCTGTTGCTATAACTCAAATGCGTCACATTCTACACTAAATTCACCAATTTGAAGCTAAAAGCTATCAAAATGAAGCTGTAGCGATATCTCACGCGAGAGAACGGTGCAAGTTGAGTTTGACGATTTCGACAACGGCTGTTGCTATAACTCAAATGCGTCACATTCTTCGCTAATTTCATCATATTGAAGCTAAAAGTTAAGAAAATGAAGCTGTAGGGATATCTCACGCGAGAGAACGGTGAAAGTTGAGTTTTACGATTTCCTCGACAACACCTGTTGCTACAGCTCAAATGCGTCACATTCTACGCTAAATTCACCCATTTCAAGCTAAAAGCTAACAAAATGAAGCTGGAACGGTATCTCACGCGAGAGAACGGTGAAAGTTGAGTTTGACGATTTCGACAACGGCTGTTGCTATAACTCAAATGCGTCACATTCTACGCTAATTTCATCAATATGAAGCTAAAAGTTAAGACAGTGAAGCTGTCGCGATATCTCACGCGAGAGAACGGTGCAAGTTGAGTTTGACGATTTCGACAACGGCTGTTGCTATAACTCAAATGCGTCACATTCTACACTAAATTCACCAATTTGAAGCTAAAAGCTATCAAAATGAAGCTGTAGCGATATCTGACGCGAGAGAACGGTGCAAGTTGAGTTTGACGATTTCGACAACGGCTGTTGCTATAACTCAAATGCGTCACATTCTACGCTAATTTCATCAATTTGAAGCTAAAAGTTCAGAAAATCAAGCTGTAGGGATATCTCACGCGAGAGAACGGTGAAAGTTGAGTTTGACGATTTCGACAATGACTGTTGCTATAACTTAATTGCGTCACATTCTACGCTAAATTCACCAATTTGTAGCTATAAGCTAAGAAAATGAATCTGTAGCGATATCTCACGCGAGAGAACGATGTAAGTTCAGTTTGACGATTTCCTCGACAACACCTGTTGCTACAGCTCAAATGCGTCACATTCTACGCTAAATTCACCCATTTCAAGCTAAAAGCTAACAAAATGAAGCTGTAACGGTATCTCACGCGAGAGAACGGTGAAAGTTGAGTTTGACGATTTCGACAACGGCTGTTGCTATAACTCAAATGCGTCACATTCTACGCTAAATTCACCAATTTGAAGCTAAAAGCTATCAAAATGAAGCTGTAGCGATATCTCACGCGAGAGAACGGTGCAAGTTGAGTTTGACGATTTCGACAACAGCTGTTGCTATAACTCAAATGCGTCACATTCTACGCTAATTTCATCAATTTGAAGCTAAAAGTTAAGAAAATGAAGCTGTAGGGATATCTCACGCGAGAGAACGGTGAAAGTTGAGTTTGACGATTTCGACAACGGCTGTTGCTATAACTCAAATGCGTCACATTCTACGCTAAATTCACAAATTCGAAGCTAAAAGCTATCAAAATGAAGCTGTAGCGATATCTCACGCGAGAGAACGGTGCAAGTTGAGTTTGACGATTTCGACAACGGCTGTTGCTATAACTCAAATGCGTCACATTCTACGCTAATTTCATCAATTTGAAGCTAAAAGTTAAGAAAATGAAGCTGTAGGGATATCTCACGCGAGAGAACGGTGAAAGTTGAGTTTAACGATTTCGACAACGGCTGTTGCTATAACTCAAATGCGTCACATTCTACGCTAAATTCACAAATTTGAAGCTAAAAGCTATCAAAATGAAGCTGTAGCGATATCTCATGCGAGAGAACGGTGCAAGGTCAGGTTGACGATTTCGACAACGGCTGTGGCTACAGCTCAAATGCGTCACATTTTACGCTGAATTCACCAATTTGAAGCTGAAAGCTAAGAATATGAAGCTGCAGCCATATTTCACGTGAGAGAACGGTGAAAGTTGAGTTTGACGATTTCATCGACAACGGCTGTTGCTACAGCTCAAATGCGTCACATTCTACGCTAATTTCATCAATTTGAAGCTAAAAGTTCAGAAAATCAGGCTGTAGGGATATCTCATGCGAGAGGACAGTGAAAGTTGAGTGTGACGATTTCCGCGACAACGGCTGTTGCTACAGCTCAAATGCGTCACATTCTACGCTAAATTCACCAATTTTAAGCTAAAAGTTAAGAAAATGAAACTGTAGCGATATCTCGCTCGAGAGAACGGTGCAAGTAGAGTTTGACGATTTCCTCGACAACGGCTGTTGCTACAGCCTCAATGCGTCACACTCTACGCTAAATTCACCAACATGAAGCTAAAAGCTAAGAAAAATAAGCTGTAGCTAAATCTCACGCGAGAGAACGGTGAAAGTTGCGTTTGACGATTTCCTCGACAACGGCTGTGGCTACAGCTCAAATGCGTCACATTCTACGCTAAATTCACCAATTTGAAGCTAAAGGTTAAGAAAATTAAGCTGTAGCGATATCTCACTCGAGAGAACGGTGCAAGTAGAGTTTGACGATTTCCTCGACAACGGCTGTTGCCACAGCTCCAATGCGTCACATTCTACGCTAAATTCACCAATTTGAAGCTAAAAGCTAAGAATATGAAGCTGCAGCGATATCTTACGTGAGAGAACGGTGAAAGTTGAGTTTGACGATTTCATCGACAACGGCTGTTGCTACAGCTCAAATGCGTCACATTCTACGCTAATTTCATCAATTTGAAGCTAAAAGTTCAGAAAATCAGGCTGTAGGGATATCTCACGCGAGAGGACGGTGAAAGTTGAGTTTGACGATTTCCGCGACAACGGCTGTTGCTACAGCTCAAATGCGTCACATTCTACGCTAAATTCACCAATTTTAAGCTAAAAGTTAAGAAAATGAAGCTGTAGCGATATCTCACTCGAGAGAACGGTGCAAGTAGAGTTTGACGATTTCCTCGACAACGGCTGTTGCTACAGCCTCAATGCGTCACACTCTACGCTAAATTCACCAACATGAAGCTAAAAGCTAAGAAAAATAAGCTGTAGCTAAATCTCACGCGAGAGAACGGTGAAAGTTGCGTTTGACGATTTCCTCGACAACGGCTGTGGCTACAGCTCAAATGCGTCACATTCTACGCTAAATTCACCAATTTGAAGCTAAAGGTTAAGAAAATTAAGCTGTAGCGATATCTCACTCGAGAGAACGGTGCAAGTAGAGTTTGACGATTTCCTCGACAACGGCTGTTGCCACAGCTCCAATGCGTCACATTCTACGCTAAATTCACCGATTTGAAGCTAAAAGCTAAGAATATGAAGCTGCAGCGATATCTTACGTGAGAGAACGGTGAAAGTTGAGTTTGACGATTTCGACAACGGCTGTTGCTATAACTCAAATGCGTCACATTCTACGCTAATTTCATCAATTTGAAGCTAAAAGTTCAGAAAATCAAGCTGTAGGGATATCTCACGCGAGAGAACGGTGAAAGTTGAGTTTGACGATTTCCTCGACAACGGCTGTTGCTACAGCTCAAATGCGTCACATTCTACGCTAAATTCACCAATTTGATGCTAAAAGTTAAGAAAATGAAGCTGTAGCGATATCTCACTCGAGAGAACGGTGCAAGTAGAGTTTGACGATTTCCTCGAGAACGGCTGTTGCTGCAGCCTCAATGCGTCACACTCTACGCTAAATTCACCAACATGAAGCTAAAAGCTAAGAAAAATAAGCTGTAGCTAAATCTCACGCGAGAGAACGGTGAAAGTTGCGTTTGACGATTTCGACAACGGCTGTTGCTATAACTCAAATGCGTCACTTTCTACGCTAATTTCATCAATTTGAAGCTAAAAGCTAAGACAGTGAATCTGTCACGATATCTCACGCGAGAGAACGGTGCAAGTTGAGTTTGACGATTTCGACAACGGCTGTTGCTATAACTCAAATGCGTCACATTCTACGCTAAATTCACCAATTTTAAGCTAAAAGCTATCAAAATGAAGCTGTAGCGATATCTGACGCGAGAGAACTGTGCAAGTTGAGTTTGACGATTTCGACAACGGCTGTTGCTATAACTCAAATGCGTCACATTCTACGCTAATTTCATAAATTTGAAGCTAAAAGTTAAGAAAATGAAGCTGTCGGGATATCTCACGCGAGAGAACGGTGAAAGTTGAGTTTGACGATTTCCTCGACAACGGCTGTTGCTACAGCTTAAATGCGTCACATTCTACGCTAAATTCACTAATTTGAAGCTAAAAGCTAAGACAGTGAAGCTGTCACGATATCTCATGCGAGAGAACGGTGCAAGGTCAGGTTGACGATTTCGACAACGGCTGTGGCTACAGCTCAAATGCGTCACATTTTACGCTGAATTCACCAATTTGAAGCTGAAAGCTAAGAATATGAAGCTGCAGCCATATTTCACGTGAGAGAACGGTGAAAGTTGAGTTTGACGATTTCATCGACAACGGCTGTTGCTACAGCTCAAATGCGTCACATTCTACGCTAATTTCATCAATTTGAAGCTAAAAGTTCAGAAAATCAGGCTGTAGGGATATCTCATGCGAGAGGACAGTGAAAGTTGAGTGTGACGATTTCCGCGACAACGGCTGTTGCTACAGCTCAAATGCGTCACATTCTACGCTAAATTCACCAATTTTAAGCTAAAAGTTAAGAAAATGAAGCTGTAGCGATATCTCGCTCGAGAGAACGGTGCAAGTAGAGTTTGACGATTTCCTCGACAACGGCTGTTGCTACAGCCTCAATGCGTCACACTCTACGCTAAATTCACCAACATGAAGCTAAAAGCTAAGAAAAATAAGCTGTAGCTAAATCTCACGCGAGAGAACGGTGAAAGTTGCGTTTGACGATTTCCTCGACAACGGCTGTGGCTACAGCTCAAATGCGTCACATTCTACGCTAAATTCACCAATTTGAAGCTAAAGGTTAAGAAAATTAAGCTGTAGCGATATCTCACTCGAGAGAACGGTGCAAGTAGAGTTTGACGATTTCCTCGACAACGGCTGTTGCCACAGCTCCAATGCGTCACATTCTACGCTAAATTCACCAATTTGAAGCTAAAAGCTAAGAATATGAAGCTGCAGCGATATCTTACGTGAGAGAACGGTGAAAGTTGAGTTTGACGATTTCATCGACAACGGCTGTTGCTACAGCTCAAATGCGTCACATTCTACGCTAATTTCATCAATTTGAAGCTAAAAGTTCAGAAAATCAGGCTGTAGGGATATCTCACGCGAGAGGACGGTGAAAGTTGAGTTTGACGATTTCCGCGACAACGGCTGTTGCTACAGCTCAAATGCGTCACATTCTACGCTAAATTCACCAATTTTAAGCTAAAAGTTAAGAAAATGAAGCTGTAGCGATATCTCACTCGAGAGAACGGTGCAAGTAGAGTTTGACGATTTCCTCGACAACGGCTGTTGCTACAGCCTCAATGCGTCACACTCTACGCTAAATTCACCAACATGAAGCTAAAAGCTAAGAAAAATAAGCTGTAGCTAAATCTCACGCGAGAGAACGGTGAAAGTTGCGTTTGACGATTTCCTCGACAACGGCTGTGGCTACAGCTCAAATGCGTCACATTCTACGCTAAATTCACCAATTTGAAGCTAAAGGTTAAGAAAATTAAGCTGTAGCGATATCTCACTCGAGAGAACGGTGCAAGTAGAGTTTGACGATTTCCTCGACAACGGCTGTTGCCACAGCTCCAATGCGTCACATTCTACGCTAAATTCACCGATTTGAAGCTAAAAGCTAAGAATATGAAGCTGCAGCGATATCTTACGTGAGAGAACGGTGAAAGTTGAGTTTGACGATTTCGACAACGGCTGTTGCTATAACTCAAATGCGTCACATTCTACGCTAATTTCATCAATATGAAGCTAAAAGTTAAGACAGTGAAGCTGTCGCGATATCTCACGCGAGAGAACGGTGCAAGTTGAGTTTGACGATTTCGACAACGGCTGTTGCTATAACTCAAATGCGTCACATTCTACACTAAATTCACCAATTTGAAGCTAAAAGCTATCAAAATGAAGCTGTAGCGATATCTCACGCGAGAGAACGGTGCAAGTTGAGTTTGACGATTTCGACAACGGCTGTTGCTATAACTCAAATGCGTCACATTCTACGCTAATTTCATCAATTTGAAGCTAAAAGTTCAGAAAATCAAGCTGTAGGGATATCTCACGCGAGAGAACGGTGAAAGTTGAGTTTGACGATTTCCTCGACAACGGCTGTTGCTACAGCTCAAATGCGTCACATTCTACGCTAAATTCACCAATTTGATGCTAAAAGTTAAGAAAATGAAGCTGTAGCGATATCTCACTCGAGAGAACGGTGCAAGTAGAGTTTGACGATTTCCTCGAGAACGGCTGTTGCTGCAGCCTCAATGCGTCACACTCTACGCTAAATTCACCAACATGAAGCTAAAAGCTAAGAAAAATAAGCTGTAGCTAAATCTCACGCGAGAGAACGGTGAAAGTTGCGTTTGACGATTTCGACAACGGCTGTTGCTATAACTCAAATGCGTCACTTTCTACGCTAAATTCACCAATTTGAAGCTAAAAGCTAAGAAAATGAAGCTGTAGCGATATCTCACGCGACAGAACGGTGAAAGTTGAGTTTGACGATTTCCTCGACTACGGCTGTTGCTACAGCTCAATTGCGTCACATTCCACGCTAAATTCACCAATTTGAAGCTAAAAGCTAAGAAAATGAAGCTATAGCGATATCTCACGCGAGAGAACGGCGAAAGTTGAGTTTGACGATTTCCTCGACTACGGCTGTTGCTACAGCTCAATTGCGTCACATTCCACGCTAAATTCACCAATTTGAAGCTAAAAGCTAAGAAAATGAAGCTATAGCGATATCTCACGCGAGAGAACGGCGAAAGTTGAGTTTGACGATTTCCTCGACTACGGCTGTTGCTACAGCTCAATTGCGTCACATTCCACGCTAAATTCACCAATTTGAAGCTAAAAGCTAAGAAAATGAAGCTATAGCGATATCTCACGCGAGAAAACTGTGAAAGTTCAGTTTGACGATTTCCTCGACTACGGCTGTTGCTACAGCTCAATTGCGTCACAGTCCACGCTAAATTCACCAATTTGAAGCTAAAAGCTAAGAAATTGAAGCTGTAGCGATACCTCACGCGAGAGAACGGGGAAAGTTGAGTTTGTCGATTTCCTCGAAAACGGCTGTTGCTATAGCTCAAATGCGTCACATTCTACGCTAAATTCACCAATTTGAAGCTAAAAGCTAAGAAAATGAAGCTGTAGCGATATCTCACGCGAGAGAACGGCGAAAGTTGAGTTTGACGATTTCCTCGACTACGGCTGTTGCTACAGCTCAATTGCGTCACAGTCCACGCTAAAATCACCAATTTGAAGCTAAAAGCTAAGAAATTGAAGCTGTAGCGATACCTCACGCGAGAGAACGATGAAAGTTGAGTTTGACGATTTCCTCGACAACGGCTGTTGCTACAGCTCAATAGCGTCACATTCCACGATAAAATCACCAATTTGAAGCTAAAAGCTAAGAAAATGAAGCTGTAGCGGTATCTCACGCGAGAGAACGGTGAAAGTTGAGTTTGACGATTTCATCGACTACGGCTGTTGCTACAGCTCAATTGCGTCACATTCCACGCTAAATTCACCAATTTGAAGCTAAAAGCTAAGAAAATGAAGCTGTAGCGATATCTCACGCGAGAGAACGGGGAAAGTTGAGTTTGTCGATTTCCTCGAAAACGGCTGTTGCTATAGCTCAAGTGCGTCACATTCTACGCTAAATTCACAAATTTGAAGCTAAAAGCTAAGAAAATGAAGCTGTAGCGATATCTCACGCGAGAGAACGGCGAAAGTTGAGTTTGACGATTTTGACAACGGCTGTTGCTATAACTCAAATGCGTCACATTCTACGCTAATTTCATCAATTTGAAGCTAAAAGTTAAGACAGTGAAGCTGTCGCGATATCTCACGCGAGAGAACGGTGCAAGTTGAGTTTGACGATTTCGACAACGGTTGTTGCTATAACTCAAATGCGTCACATTCTACACTAAATTCACCAATTTGAAGCTAAAAGCTATCAAAATGAAGCTGTAGCGATATCTCACGCGAGAGAACGGTGCAAGTTGAGTTTGACGATTTCGACAACGGCTGTTGCTATAACTCAAATGCGTCACATTCTACGCTAATTTCGTCAATTTGAAGCTAAAAGTTCAGAAAATCAAGCTGTAGGGATATCTCACGCGAGAGAACGGTGAAAGTTGAGTTTGACGATTTCCTCGACAACGGCTGTTGCTACAGCTCAAATGCGTCACATTCTACGCTAAATTCACCAATTTGATGCTAAAAGTTAAGAATATGAAGCTGTAGCGATATCTCACTCGAGAGAACGGTGCAAGTAGAGTTTGACGATTTCCTCGAGAACGGCTGTTGCTGCAGCCTCAATGCGTCACACTCTACGCTAAATTCACCAACATGAAGCTAAAAGCTAAGAAAAATAAGCTGTAGCTAAATCTCACGCGAGAGAACGGGGAAAGTTGCGTTTGACGATTTCGACAACGGCTGTTGCTATAACTCAAATGCGTCACTTTCTACGCTAATTTCATCAATTTGAAGCTAAAAGCTAAGACAGTGAATCTGTCCCGATATCTCACGCGAGAGAACGGTGCAAGTTGAGTTTGACGATTTCGACAACGGCTGTTGCTATAACTCAAATGCGTCACATTCTACGCTAAATTCACCAATTTGAAGCTAAAAGCTATCAAAATGAAGCTGTAGCGATATCTCACGCGAGAGAACGGTGCAAGTTGAGTTTGACGATTTCGACAACGGCTGTTGCTATAACTCAAATGCGTCACATTCTACGCTAATTTCATCAATTTGAAGCTAAAAGTTAAGAAAATGAAGCTGTAGGGATATCTCACGCGAGAGAACGGTGAAAGTTGAGTTTTACGATTTCCTCGACAATGGCTGTTGCTACAGCTCAAATGCGTCACATTCTACGCCAATTTCACCAACTTGAAGCTAAAAGTAAAGAAAATGAAGCTGTAGCGATATCTCACGCGAGAGAACGGTGAAAGTTGAGTCTGGCGATTTCCTCGACAACACCTGTTGCTACAGCTCAAATGTGTCACATTCTACGCTAAATTCACCAATTTCAAGCTAAAAGCCAACAAATGAAGCTGTAGCGGTATCTCACGCGAGAGAACGGTGAAAGTTGAGTTTGACGATTTCGACAACGGCTGTTGCTATAACTCAAATGCGTCACATTCTACACTAAATTCACCAATTTGAAGCTAAAAGCTATCAAAATGAAGCTGTAGCGATATCTCACGCGAGAGAACGGTGCAAGTTGAGTTTGACGATTTCGACAACGGCTGTTGCTATAACTCAAATGCGTCACATTCTTCGCTAATTTCATCATATTGAAGCTAAAAGTTAAGAAAATGAAGCTGTAGGGATATCTCACGCGAGAGAACGGTGAAAGTTGAGTTTTACGATTTCCTCGACAACACCTGTTGCTACAGCTCAAATGCGTCACATTCTACGCTAAATTCACCCATTTCAAGCTAAAAGCTAACAAAATGAAGCTGGAACGGTATCTCACGCGAGAGAACGGTGAAAGTTGAGTTTGACGATTTCGACAACGGCTGTTGCTATAACTCAAATGCGTCACATTCTACGCTAATTTCATCAATATGAAGCTAAAAGTTAAGACAGTGAAGCTGTCGCGATATCTCACGCGAGAGAACGGTGCAAGTTGAGTTTGACGATTTCGACAACGGCTGTTGCTATAACTCAAATGCGTCACATTCTACACTAAATTCACCAATTTGAAGCTAAAAGCTATCAAAATGAAGCTGTAGCGATATCTGACGCGAGAGAACGGTGCAAGTTGAGTTTGACGATTTCGACAACGGCTGTTGCTATAACTCAAATGCGTCACATTCTACGCTAATTTCATCAATTTGAAGCTAAAAGTTCAGAAAATCAAGCTGTAGGGATATCTCACGCGAGAGAACGGTGAAAGTTGAGTTTGACGATTTCGACAATGACTGTTGCTATAACTTAATTGCGTCACATTCTACGCTAAATTCACCAATTTGTAGCTATAAGCTAAGAAAATGAATCTGTAGCGATATCTCACGCGAGAGAACGATGTAAGTTCAGTTTGACGATTTCCTCGACAACACCTGTTGCTACAGCTCAAATGCGTCACATTCTACGCTAAATTCACCCATTTCAAGCTAAAAGCTAACAAAATGAAGCTGTAACGGTATCTCACGCGAGAGAACGGTGAAAGTTGAGTTTGACGATTTCGACAACGGCTGTTGCTATAACTCAAATGCGTCACATTCTACGCTAAATTCACCAATTTGAAGCTAAAAGCTATCAAAATGAAGCTGTAGCGATATCTCACGCGAGAGAACGGTGCAAGTTGAGTTTGACGATTTCGACAACAGCTGTTGCTATAACTCAAATGCGTCACATTCTACGCTAATTTCATCAATTTGAAGCTAAAAGTTAAGAAAATGAAGCTGTAGGGATATCTCACGCGAGAGAACGGTGAAAGTTGAGTTTGACGATTTCGACAACGGCTGTTGCTATAACTCAAATGCGTCACATTCTACGCTAAATTCACAAATTCGAAGCTAAAAGCTATCAAAATGAAGCTGTAGCGATATCTCACGCGAGAGAACGGTGCAAGTTGAGTTTGACGATTTCGACAACGGCTGTTGCTATAACTCAAATGCGTCACATTCTACGCTAATTTCATCAATTTGAAGCTAAAAGTTAAGAAAATGAAGCTGTAGGGATATCTCACGCGAGAGAACGGTGAAAGTTGAGTTTAACGATTTCGACAACGGCTGTTGCTATAACTCAAATGCGTCACATTCTACGCTAAATTCACAAATTTGAAGCTAAAAGCTATCAAAATGAAGCTGTAGCGATATCTCATGCGAGAGAACGGTGCAAGGTCAGGTTGACGATTTCGACAACGGCTGTGGCTACAGCTCAAATGCGTCACATTTTACGCTGAATTCACCAATTTGAAGCTGAAAGCTAAGAATATGAAGCTGCAGCCATATTTCACGTGAGAGAACGGTGAAAGTTGAGTTTGACGATTTCATCGACAACGGCTGTTGCTACAGCTCAAATGCGTCACATTCTACGCTAATTTCATCAATTTGAAGCTAAAAGTTCAGAAAATCAGGCTGTAGGGATATCTCATGCGAGAGGACAGTGAAAGTTGAGTGTGACGATTTCCGCGACAACGGCTGTTGCTACAGCTCAAATGCGTCACATTCTACGCTAAATTCACCAATTTTAAGCTAAAAGTTAAGAAAATGAAGCTGTAGCGATATCTCGCTCGAGAGAACGGTGCAAGTAGAGTTTGACGATTTCCTCGACAACGGCTGTTGCTACAGCCTCAATGCGTCACACTCTACGCTAAATTCACCAACATGAAGCTAAAAGCTAAGAAAAATAAGCTGTAGCTAAATCTCACGCGAGAGAACGGTGAAAGTTGCGTTTGACGATTTCCTCGACAACGGCTGTGGCTACAGCTCAAATGCGTCACATTCTACGCTAAATTCACCAATTTGAAGCTAAAGGTTAAGAAAATTAAGCTGTAGCGATATCTCACTCGAGAGAACGGTGCAAGTAGAGTTTGACGATTTCCTCGACAACGGCTGTTGCCACAGCTCCAATGCGTCACATTCTACGCTAAATTCACCAATTTGAAGCTAAAAGCTAAGAATATGAAGCTGCAGCGATATCTTACGTGAGAGAACGGTGAAAGTTGAGTTTGACGATTTCATCGACAACGGCTGTTGCTACAGCTCAAATGCGTCACATTCTACGCTAATTTCATCAATTTGAAGCTAAAAGTTCAGAAAATCAGGCTGTAGGGATATCTCACGCGAGAGGACGGTGAAAGTTGAGTTTGACGATTTCCGCGACAACGGCTGTTGCTACAGCTCAAATGCGTCACATTCTACGCTAAATTCACCAATTTTAAGCTAAAAGTTAAGAAAATGAAGCTGTAGCGATATCTCACTCGAGAGAACGGTGCAAGTAGAGTTTGACGATTTCCTCGACAACGGCTGTTGCTACAGCCTCAATGCGTCACACTCTACGCTAAATTCACCAACATGAAGCTAAAAGCTAAGAAAAATAAGCTGTAGCTAAATCTCACGCGAGAGAACGGTGAAAGTTGCGTTTGACGATTTCCTCGACAACGGCTGTGGCTACAGCTCAAATGCGTCACATTCTACGCTAAATTCACCAATTTGAAGCTAAAGGTTAAGAAAATTAAGCTGTAGCGATATCTCACTCGAGAGAACGGTGCAAGTAGAGTTTGACGATTTCCTCGACAACGGCTGTTGCCACAGCTCCAATGCGTCACATTCTACGCTAAATTCACCGATTTGAAGCTAAAAGCTAAGAATATGAAGCTGCAGCGATATCTTACGTGAGAGAACGGTGAAAGTTGAGTTTGACGATTTCGACAACGGCTGTTGCTATAACTCAAATGCGTCACATTCTACGCTAATTTCATCAATTTGAAGCTAAAAGTTCAGAAAATCAAGCTGTAGGGATATCTCACGCGAGAGAACGGTGAAAGTTGAGTTTGACGATTTCCTCGACAACGGCTGTTGCTACAGCTCAAATGCGTCACATTCTACGCTAAATTCACCAATTTGATGCTAAAAGTTAAGAAAATGAAGCTGTAGCGATATCTCACTCGAGAGAACGGTGCAAGTAGAGTTTGACGATTTCCTCGAGAACGGCTGTTGCTGCAGCCTCAATGCGTCACACTCTACGCTAAATTCACCAACATGAAGCTAAAAGCTAAGAAAAATAAGCTGTAGCTAAATCTCACGCGAGAGAACGGTGAAAGTTGCGTTTGACGATTTCGACAACGGCTGTTGCTATAACTCAAATGCGTCACTTTCTACGCTAATTTCATCAATTTGAAGCTAAAAGCTAAGACAGTGAATCTGTCACGATATCTCACGCGAGAGAACGGTGCAAGTTGAGTTTGACGATTTCGACAACGGCTGTTGCTATAACTCAAATGCGTCACATTCTACGCTAAATTCACCAATTTTAAGCTAAAAGCTATCAAAATGAAGCTGTAGCGATATCTGACGCGAGAGAACTGTGCAAGTTGAGTTTGACGATTTCGACAACGGCTGTTGCTATAACTCAAATGCGTCACATTCTACGCTAATTTCATAAATTTGAAGCTAAAAGTTAAGAAAATGAAGCTGTCGGGATATCTCACGCGAGAGAACGGTGAAAGTTGAGTTTGACGATTTCCTCGACAACGGCTGTTGCTACAGCTTAAATGCGTCACATTCTACGCTAAATTCACTAATTTGAAGCTAAAAGCTAAGACAGTGAAGCTGTCACGATATCTCATGCGAGAGAACGGTGCAAGGTCAGGTTGACGATTTCGACAACGGCTGTGGCTACAGCTCAAATGCGTCACATTTTACGCTGAATTCACCAATTTGAAGCTGAAAGCTAAGAATATGAAGCTGCAGCCATATTTCACGTGAGAGAACGGTGAAAGTTGAGTTTGACGATTTCATCGACAACGGCTGTTGCTACAGCTCAAATGCGTCACATTCTACGCTAATTTCATCAATTTGAAGCTAAAAGTTCAGAAAATCAGGCTGTAGGGATATCTCATGCGAGAGGACAGTGAAAGTTGAGTGTGACGATTTCCGCGACAACGGCTGTTGCTACAGCTCAAATGCGTCACATTCTACGCTAAATTCACCAATTTTAAGCTAAAAGTTAAGAAAATGAAGCTGTAGCGATATCTCGCTCGAGAGAACGGTGCAAGTAGAGTTTGACGATTTCCTCGACAACGGCTGTTGCTACAGCCTCAATGCGTCACACTCTACGCTAAATTCACCAACATGAAGCTAAAAGCTAAGAAAAATAAGCTGTAGCTAAATCTCACGCGAGAGAACGGTGAAAGTTGCGTTTGACGATTTCCTCGACAACGGCTGTGGCTACAGCTCAAATGCGTCACATTCTACGCTAAATTCACCAATTTGAAGCTAAAGGTTAAGAAAATTAAGCTGTAGCGATATCTCACTCGAGAGAACGGTGCAAGTAGAGTTTGACGATTTCCTCGACAACGGCTGTTGCCACAGCTCCAATGCGTCACATTCTACGCTAAATTCACCAATTTGAAGCTAAAAGCTAAGAATATGAAGCTGCAGCGATATCTTACGTGAGAGAACGGTGAAAGTTGAGTTTGACGATTTCATCGACAACGGCTGTTGCTACAGCTCAAATGCGTCACATTCTACGCTAATTTCATCAATTTGAAGCTAAAAGTTCAGAAAATCAGGCTGTAGGGATATCTCACGCGAGAGGACGGTGAAAGTTGAGTTTGACGATTTCCGCGACAACGGCTGTTGCTACAGCTCAAATGCGTCACATTCTACGCTAAATTCACCAATTTTAAGCTAAAAGTTAAGAAAATGAAGCTGTAGCGATATCTCACTCGAGAGAACGGTGCAAGTAGAGTTTGACGATTTCCTCGACAACGGCTGTTGCTACAGCCTCAATGCGTCACACTCTACGCTAAATTCACCAACATGAAGCTAAAAGCTAAGAAAAATAAGCTGTAGCTAAATCTCACGCGAGAGAACGGTGAAAGTTGCGTTTGACGATTTCCTCGACAACGGCTGTGGCTACAGCTCAAATGCGTCACATTCTACGCTAAATTCACCAATTTGAAGCTAAAGGTTAAGAAAATTAAGCTGTAGCGATATCTCACTCGAGAGAACGGTGCAAGTAGAGTTTGACGATTTCCTCGACAACGGCTGTTGCCACAGCTCCAATGCGTCACATTCTACGCTAAATTCACCGATTTGAAGCTAAAAGCTAAGAATATGAAGCTGCAGCGATATCTTACGTGAGAGAACGGTGAAAGTTGAGTTTGACGATTTCGACAACGGCTGTTGCTATAACTCAAATGCGTCACATTCTACGCTAATTTCATCAATATGAAGCTAAAAGTTAAGACAGTGAAGCTGTCGCGATATCTCACGCGAGAGAACGGTGCAAGTTGAGTTTGACGATTTCGACAACGGCTGTTGCTATAACTCAAATGCGTCACATTCTACACTAAATTCACCAATTTGAAGCTAAAAGCTATCAAAATGAAGCTGTAGCGATATCTCACGCGAGAGAACGGTGCAAGTTGAGTTTGACGATTTCGACAACGGCTGTTGCTATAACTCAAATGCGTCACATTCTACGCTAATTTCATCAATTTGAAGCTAAAAGTTCAGAAAATCAAGCTGTAGGGATATCTCACGCGAGAGAACGGTGAAAGTTGAGTTTGACGATTTCCTCGACAACGGCTGTTGCTACAGCTCAAATGCGTCACATTCTACGCTAAATTCACCAATTTGATGCTAAAAGTTAAGAAAATGAAGCTGTAGCGATATCTCACTCGAGAGAACGGTGCAAGTAGAGTTTGACGATTTCCTCGAGAACGGCTGTTGCTGCAGCCTCAATGCGTCACACTCTACGCTAAATTCACCAACATGAAGCTAAAAGCTAAGAAAAATAAGCTGTAGCTAAATCTCACGCGAGAGAACGGTGAAAGTTGCGTTTGACGATTTCGACAACGGCTGTTGCTATAACTCAAATGCGTCACTTTCTACGCTAATTTCATCAATTTGAAGCTAAAAGCTAAGACAGTGAATCTGTCACGATATCTCACGCGAGAGAACGGTGCAAGTTGAGTTTGACGATTTCGACAACGGCTGTTGCTATAACTCAAATGCGTCACATTCTACGCTAAATTCACCAATTTTAAGCTAAAAGCTATCAAAATGAAGCTGTAGCGATATCTGACGCGAGAGAACTGTGCAAGTTGAGTTTGACGATTTCGACAACGGCTGTTGCTATAACTCAAATGCGTCACATTCTACGCTAATTTCATCAATTTGAAGCTAAAAGTTAAGAAAATGAAGCTGTAGGGATATCTCACGCGAGAGAACGGTGCAAGTTGAGTTTGACGATTTCGACAACGGCTGTTGCTATAACTCAACTGCGCCACATTCTACGCTAATTTCATAAATTTGAAGCTAAAAGTTAAGAAAATGAAGCTGTAGGGATATCTCACGCGAGAGAACGGTGAAAGTTGAGTTTGACGATTTCATCGACAACGGCTGTTGCTACAGCTCAAATGCGTCACATTCTACGCTAAATTCACCAATCTGCAGCTAAAACCTCAGAAAATGAAGCTGTAGCGATATCTCACGCGAGAGAACGGTGAACGTTGAGTTTGACGACTTCGACAACGGCTGTTGCTACAGCTCAAATGCGTCACATTCTACGCTAATTTCATCAATATGAAGCTAAAAGCTATCAAAATGAAGCTGTAGCGATATCTCACGCGAGAGAACGGTGAAAGTTGAGTTTTACGATTTCCTCGACAATGGCTGTTGCTATAACTCAAATGCGTCACATTCTACGCTAATTTCACCAATTTGAAGCTAAAAGTTAAGAAAATGAAGCTGTAGCGATATCTCACGCGAGAGAACGGTGAAAGTTGAGTTTGACGATTTCCTCGACTACGGCTGTTGCTACAGCTCAATTGCGTCAAATTCTACGCTAAATTCACCAATTTGAAGCTAAAAGCTAAGAAAATGAAGCTGTAGCGATATCTCACGCGAGAGAACGGGGAAAGTTGAGTTTGTCGATTTCCTCGAAAACGGCTGTTGCTACAGCTCAATTGCGTCACATTCCATGCTAAATTCACCAATTTGAAGCTAAAAGCTAAGAAAATGAAGCTGTAGCGATATCTCACGCGACAGAACGGTGAAAGTTGAGTTTGACGATTTCCTCGACTACGGCTGTTGCTACAGCTCAATAGCGTCACATTGCACGCTAAATTCACCAATTTGAAGCTCAAAGCTAAGAAAATGAAGCTATAGCGATATCTCACGCGAGAGAACGGCGAAAGTTGAGTTTGACGATTTCCTCGACTACGGCTGTTGCTACAGCTCAAATGCGTCACATTCTACGCTAAATTCACCAATTTGAAGCTAAAAGCTAAGAAAATGAAGCTGTAGCGATATCTCACGCGAGAGAACGGCGAAAGTTGAGTTTGACGATTTCCTCGACTACGGCTGTTGCTACAGCTCAATAGCGTCACATTCCACGCTAAATTCACCAATTTGAAGCTAAAAGCTAAGAAAATGAAGCTGTAGCGATATCTCACGCGAGAGAACGGTGAAATTTGAGTTTGACGATTTCCTCGACAACGGCTGTTGCTACAGCTCAATTGCGTCACAGTCCACGCTAAAATCACCAATTTGAAGCTAAAAGCTAAGAAATTGAAGCTGTAGCGATACCTCACGCGAGAGAACGATGAAAGTTGAGTTTGACGATTTCCTCGACAACGGCTGTTGCTACAGCTCAATAGCGTCACATTCCACGATAAAATCACCAATTTGAAGCTAAAAGCTAAGAAAATGAAGCTGTAGCGATATCTCACGCGAGAGAACGGTGAAAGTTGAGTTTGACGATTTCATCGACTACGGCTGTTGCTACAGCTCAATTGCGTCACATTCCACGCTAAATTCACCAATTTGAAGCTAAAAGCTAAGAAAATGAAGCTGTAGCGATATCTCACGCGAGAGAACGGGGAAAGTTGAGTTTGTCGATTTCCTCGAAAACGGCTGTTGCTATAGCTCAAGTGCGTCACATTCTACGCTAAATTCACAAATTTGAAGCTAAAAGCTAAGAAAATGAAGCTGTAGCGATATCTCACGCGAGAGAACGGCGAAAGTTGAGTTTGACGATTTTGACAACGGCTGTTGCTATAACTCAAATGCGTCACATTCTACGCTAATTTCATCAATTTGAAGCTAAAAGTTAAGACAGTGAAGCTGTCGCGATATCTCACGCGAGAGAACGGTGCAAGTTGAGTTTGACGATTTCGACAACGGTTGTTGCTATAACTCAAATGCGTCACATTCTACACTAAATTCACCAATTTGAAGCTAAAAGCTATCAAAATGAAGCTGTAGCGATATCTCACGCGAGAGAACGGTGCAAGTTGAGTTTGACGATTTCGACAACGGCTGTTGCTATAACTCAAATGCGTCACATTCTACGCTAATTTCGTCAATTTGAAGCTAAAAGTTCAGAAAATCAAGCTGTAGGGATATCTCACGCGAGAGAACGGTGAAAGTTGAGTTTGACGATTTCCTCGACAACGGCTGTTGCTACAGCTCAAATGCGTCACATTCTACGCTAAATTCACCAATTTGATGCTAAAAGTTAAGAAAATGAAGCTGTAGCGATATCTCACTCGAGAGAACGGTGCAAGTAGAGTTTGACGATTTCCTCGAGAACGGCTGTTGCTGCAGCCTCAATGCGTCACACTCTACGCTAAATTCACCAACATGAAGCTAAAAGCTAAGAAAAATAAGCTGTAGCTAAATCTCACGCGAGAGAACGGGGAAAGTTGCGTTTGACGATTTCGACAACGGCTGTTGCTATAACTCAAATGCGTCACTTTCTACGCTAATTTCATCAATTTGAAGCTAAAAGCTAAGACAGTGAATCTGTCACGATATCTCACGCGAGAGAACGGTGCAAGTTGAGTTTGACGATTTCGACAACGGCTGTTGCTATAACTCAAATGCGTCACATTCTACGCTAAATTCACCAATTTGAAGCTAAAAGCTATCAAAATGAAGCTGTAGCGATATCTCACGCGAGAGAACGGTGCAAGTTGAGTTTGACGATTTCGACAACGGCTGTTGCTATAACTCAAATGCGTCACATTCTACGCTAATTTCATCAATTTGAAGCTAAAAGTTAAGAAAATGAAGCTGTAGGGATATCTCACGCGAGAGAACGGTGAAAGTTGAGTTTTACGATTTCCTCGACAATGGCTGTTGCTACAGCTCAAATGCGTCACATTCTACGCCAATTTCACCAACTTGAAGCTAAAAGTAAAGAAAATGAAGCTGTAGCGATATCTCACGCGAGAGAACGGTGAAAGTTGAGTCTGGCGATTTCCTCGACAACACCTGTTGCTACAGCTCAAATGTGTCACATTCTACGCTAAATTCACCAATTTCAAGCTAAAAGCCAACAAATGAAGCTGTAGCGGTATCTCACGCGAGAGAACGGTGAAAGTTGAGTTTGACGATTTCGACAACGGCTGTTGCTATAACTCAAATGCGTCACATTCTACACTAAATTCACCAATTTGAAGCTAAAAGCTATCAAAATGAAGCTGTAGCGATATCTCACGCGAGAGAACGGTGCAAGTTGAGTTTGACGATTTCGACAACGGATGTTGCTATAACTCAAATGCGTCACATTCTTCGCTAATTTCATCATATTGAAGCTAAAAGTTAAGAAAATGAAGCTGTAGGGATATCTCACGCGAGAGAACGGTGAAAGTTGAGTTTTACGATTTCCTCGACAACACCTGTTGCTACAGCTCAAATGCGTCACATTCTACGCTAAATTCACCCATTTCAAGCTAAAAGCTAACAAAATGAAGCTGTAACGGTATCTCACGCGAGAGAACGGTGAAAGTTGAGTTTGACGATTTCGACAACGGCTGTTGCTATAACTCAAATGCGTCACATTCTACGCTAATTTCATCAATATGAAGCTAAAAGTTAAGACAGTGAAGCTGTCGCGATATCTCACGCGAGAGAACGGTGCAAGTTGAGTTTGACGATTTCGACAACGGCTGTTGCTATAACTCAAATGCGTCACATTCTACACTAAATTCACCAATTTGAAGCTAAAAGCTATCAAAATGAAGCTGTAGCGATATCTGACGCGAGAGAACGGTGCAAGTTGAGTTTGACGATTTCGACAACGGCTGTTGCTATAACTCAAATGCGTCACATTCTACGCTAATTTCATCAATTTGAAGCTAAAAGTTCAGAAAATCAAGCTGTAGGGATATCTCACGCGAGAGAACGGTGAAAGTTGAGTTTGACGATTTCGACAACGACTGTTGCTATAACTTAATTGCGTCACATTCTACGCTAAATTCACCAATTTGTAGCTATAAGCTAAGAAAATGAATCTGTAGCGATATCTCACGCGAGAGAACGATGTAAGTTCAGTTTGACGATTTCCTCGACAACACCTGTTGCTACAGCTCAAATGCGTCACATTCTACGCTAAATTCACCCATTTCAAGCTAAAAGCTAACAAAATGAAGCTGTAACGGTATCTCACGCGAGAGAACGGTGAAAGTTGAGTTTGACGATTTCGACAACGGCTGTTGCTATAACTCAAATGCGTCACATTCTACGCTAAATTCACCAATTTGAAGCTAAAAGCTATCAAAATGAAGCTGTAGCGATATCTCACGCGAGAGAACGGTGCAAGTTGAGTTTGACGATTTCGACAACAGCTGTTGCTATAACTCAAATGCGTCACATTCTACGCTAATTTCATCAATTTGAAGCTAAAAGTTAAGAAAATGAAGCTGTAGGGATATCTCACGCGAGAGAACGGTGAAAGTTGAGTTTGACGATTTCGACAACGGCTGTTGCTATAACTCAAATGCGTCACATTCTACGCTAAATTCACAAATTCGAAGCTAAAAGCTATCAAAATGAAGCTGTAGCGATATCTCACGCGAGAGAACGGTGCAAGTTGAGTTTGACGATTTCGACAACGGCTGTTGCTATAACTCAAATGCGTCACATTCTACGCTAATTTCATCAATTTGAAGCTAAAAGTTAAGAAAATGAAGCTGTAGGGATATCTCACGCGAGAGAACGGTGAAAGTTGAGTTTAACGATTTCGACAACGGCTGTTGCTATAACTCAAATGCGTCACATTCTACGCTAAATTCACAAATTTGAAGCTAAAAGCTATCAAAATGAAGCTGTAGCGATATCTCACGCGAGAGAACGGTGCAAGTTGAGTTTGACGATTTCGACAACGGCTGTTGCTATAACTCAACTGCGCCACATTCTACGCTAATTTCATAAATTTGAAGCTAAAAGTTAAGAAAATGAAGCTGTCGGGATATCTCACGCGAGAGAACGGTGAAAGTTGAGTTTGACGATTTCCTCGACAACGGCTGTTGCTACAGCTTAAATGCGTCACATTCTACGCTAAATTCACTAATTTGAAGCTAAAAGCTAAGACAGTGAAGCTGTCACGATATCTCATGCGAGAGAACGGTGCAAGGTCAGGTTGACGATTTCGACAACGGCTGTGGCTACAGCTCAAATGCGTCACATTTTACGCTGAATTCACCAATTTGAAGCTGAAAGCTAAGAATATGAAGCTGCAGCCATATTTCACGTGAGAGAACGGTGAAAGTTGAGTTTGACGATTTCATCGACAACGGCTGTTGCTACAGCTCAAATGCGTCACATTCTACGCTAATTTCATCAATTTGAAGCTAAAAGTTCAGAAAATCAGGCTGTAGGGATATCTCATGCGAGAGGACAGTGAAAGTTGAGTGTGACGATTTCCGCGACAACGGCTGTTGCTACAGCTCAAATGCGTCACATTCTACGCTAAATTCACCAATTTTAAGCTAAAAGTTAAGAAAATGAAGCTGTAGCGATATCTCGCTCGAGAGAACGGTGCAAGTAGAGTTTGACGATTTCCTCGACAACGGCTGTTGCTACAGCCTCAATGCGTCACACTCTACGCTAAATTCACCAACATGAAGCTAAAAGCTAAGAAAAATAAGCTGTAGCTAAATCTCACGCGAGAGAACGGTGAAAGTTGCGTTTGACGATTTCCTCGACAACGGCTGTGGCTACAGCTCAAATGCGTCACATTCTACGCTAAATTCACCAATTTGAAGCTAAAGGTTAAGAAAATTAAGCTGTAGCGATATCTCACTCGAGAGAACGGTGCAAGTAGAGTTTGACGATTTCCTCGACAACGGCTGTTGCCACAGCTCCAATGCGTCACATTCTACGCTAAATTCACCAATTTGAAGCTAAAAGCTAAGAATATGAAGCTGCAGCGATATCTTACGTGAGAGAACGGTGAAAGTTGAGTTTGACGATTTCATCGACAACGGCTGTTGCTACAGCTCAAATGCGTCACATTCTACGCTAATTTCATCAATTTGAAGCTAAAAGTTCAGAAAATCAGGCTGTAGGGATATCTCACGCGAGAGGACGGTGAAAGTTGAGTTTGACGATTTCCGCGACAACGGCTGTTGCTACAGCTCAAATGCGTCACATTCTACGCTAAATTCACCAATTTTAAGCTAAAAGTTAAGAAAATGAAGCTGTAGCGATATCTCACTCGAGAGAACGGTGCAAGTAGAGTTTGACGATTTCCTCGACAACGGCTGTTGCTACAGCCTCAATGCGTCACACTCTACGCTAAATTCACCAACATGAAGCTAAAAGCTAAGAAAAATAAGCTGTAGCTAAATCTCACGCGAGAGAACGGTGAAAGTTGCGTTTGACGATTTCCTCGACAACGGCTGTGGCTACAGCTCAAATGCGTCACATTCTACGCTAAATTCACCAATTTGAAGCTAAAGGTTAAGAAAATTAAGCTGTAGCGATATCTCACTCGAGAGAACGGTGCAAGTAGAGTTTGACGATTTCCTCGACAACGGCTGTTGCCACAGCTCCAATGCGTCACATTCTACGCTAAATTCACCGATTTGAAGCTAAAAGCTAAGAATATGAAGCTGCAGCGATATCTTACGTGAGAGAACGGTGAAAGTTGAGTTTGACGATTTCGACAACGGCTGTTGCTATAACTCAAATGCGTCACATTCTACGCTAATTTCTTCATATTGAAGCTAAAAGTTAAGAAAATGAAGCTGTAGAGATATCTTATGCGGGAGAACGGTGAAAGTTTAGTTTGACGATTTCGACAACGGCTGTTGCTACAGCTCAAATGCGTCACATTCTACGCTAAATTCACCAATTTGAAGCTAAAAGGTAAGAAAAAGAAGCTCCGGCGATATCTCACGTGAGAGAACGATGCAAGTTCAGTTTGACGATTTCCTCGATAACGGCTGTTGCTACAGCACAAATGCGTCACATTTTACGCTACATTCACCAATTTGCAGCTGAAAGCTAAGAATATCAAGCTGCAGCGATATCTCACGCGAGAGAACGATGAACGTTGAGTTTGACGATTTCGACAACGGCTGTTGCTTCAGCTCAAATGCGTCACATTCTACGCTAAATTCACCAATTTGAAGCTAAAAGCTAACAAAATGAAGCTGTAGCGGTATCTCACGCGAGAGAACGGTGAAAGTTGAGTTTTACGATTTCCTCGACAACGGCTGTTGCTACAGCTCAAATGCGTCACATTCTACGCCAATTTCATCAATTTGAAGCTAAAAGTTAAAACAGTGAAGCTGTCACGATATCTCACGCGAGAGAACGGTGCAAGTTGAGTTTGACGATTTCGACAACGGCTGTTGCTATAACTCAAATGCGTCACATTCTACACTAAATTCACCAATTTGAAGCTAAAAGTTAAGAAAATGAAGCTGTAGGGATATCTCACGCGAGAGAACGGTGAAAGTTGAGTTTGACGATTTCGACAACGGCTGTTGCTATAACTCAAATGTGTCACATTCTACGCTAAATTCACAAATTTGAAGCTAAAAGCTATCAAAATGAAGCTGTAGCGATATCTCACGCGAGAGAACGGTGCAAGTTGAGTTTGACGATTTCGACAACGGCTGTTGCTATAACTCAAATGCGTCACATTCTGCGCTAATTTCATCAATTTGAAGCTAAAAGTTAAGAAAATGAAGCTGTAGGGATATCTCACGCGAGAGAACGGTGAAAGTTGAGTTTGACGATTTCGACAACGGCTGTTGCTATAACTCAAATGCGTCACATTCTACGCTAAATTCACAAATTTGAAGCTAAAAGCTATCAAAATGAAGCTGTAGCGATATCTCACGCGAGAGAACGGTGCAAGTTGAGTTTGACGATTTCGACAACGGCTGTTGCTATAACTCAACTGCGCCACGTTCTACGCTAATTTCATAAATTTGAAGCTAAAAGTTAAGAAAATGAAGCTGTAGGGATATCTCACGCGAGAGAACGGTGAAAGTTGAGTTTGACGATTTCCTCGACAACGGCTGTTGCTACAGCTTAAATGCGTCACATTCTACGCTAAATTCACTAATTTGAAGCTAAAAGCTAAGACAGTGAAGCTGTCACGATATCTCATGCGAGAGAACGGTGCAAGGTCAGTTTGACGATTTCGACAACGGCTGTGGCTACAGTTCAAATGCGTCACATTTTACGCTGAATTCACCAATTTGAAGCTGAAAGCTAAGAATATGAAGCTGCAGCCATATTTTACGCGAGAGAACGGTGAAAGTTGAGTTTGACGATTTCATCGACAACGGCTGTTGCTACAGCTCAAATGCGTCACATTCTACGCTAATTTCATCAATTTGAAGCTAAAAGTTCAGAAAAACAGGCTGTAGGGATATCTCACGCGAGAGGACGGTGAAAGTTGAGTTTGACGATTTCCGCGACAACGGCTGTTGCTACAGCTCAAATGCGTCACATTCTACGCTAAATTCACCAATTTTAAGCTAAAAGTTAAGAAAATAAAGCTGTAGCGATATCTCACTCGAGAGAACGGTGCAAGTAGAGTTTGACGATTTCCTCGACAACGGCTGTTGCTACAGCCTCAATGCGTCACACTCTACGCTAAATTCACCAACATGAAGCTAAAAGCTAAGAAAAATAAGCTGTAGCTAAATCTCACGCGAGAGAACGGTGAAAGTTGCGTTTGACGATTTCCTCGACAACGGCTGTGGCTACAGCTCAAATGCGTCACATTCTACGCTAAATTCACCAATTTGAAGCTAAAGGTTAAGAAAATTAAGCTGTAGCGATATCTCACTCGAGAGAACGGTGCAAGTAGAGTTTGACGATTTCCTCGACAACGGCTGTTGCTATAACTCAAATGCGTCACATTCTACGCTAATTTCTTCATATTGAAGCTAAAAGTTAAGAAAATGAAGCTGTAGAGATATCTTATGCGAGAGAACGGTGAAAGTTGAGTTTGACGATTTCGACAACGGCTGTGGCTATAACTCAAATGCGTCACATTGTACGCTAATTTCATCAATTTGAAGCTAAAAGTTAAGAAAATGAAGCTGTAGGGATATCTCACGCGAGAGAACGGTGAAAGTTGAGTCTGACGATTTCCTCGACAACACCTGTTGCTACAGTTGAAATGCGTCACATTCTACGCTAAATTCACCAATTTCAAGCTAAAAGCTAACAAATGAAGCTGTAGCGGTATCTCACGCGAGAGAACGGTGAAAGTTGAGTTTGACGATTTCGACAACGGCTGTTGCTATAACTCAAATGCGTCACATTCTACACTAAATTCACCAATTTGAAGCTAAAAGCTGTCAAAATGAAGCTGTAGCGTTATCTCACGCGAGAGAACGGTGCAAGTTGAGTTTGACGATTTCGACAACGGCTGTTGCTATAACTCAGATGCGTCACATTCTACGCTAAATTTACCAATTTGAAGCGAAAAGCTCAGAAAATGAAGTTGTAACGATATCTCACGCGAGAGAACGGTGCAAGTTGAGTTTGACGATTTCTTCGACAACGGCTGTTGCTACAGCTCAAATGCGTCACACTCTACGATAAATTCACCAATCTGAAGCTAAAGGTTAAGAAAATTAATCTGTAGCGATATCTCACGCGAGAGAACGGTGCAAGTAGAGTTTGACGATTTCCTCGACAACGGCTGTTGCCACAGCTCAAATGCGTCACATTCTAAGCTAAATTCACCAATTTGGAGCTAAAGGTTAAGAAAATTAAGCTGTAGCAATATCTCACACGAGAGAATGGTGAAGGTTGAGTTTGTCAATTTTCTCGAAAACGGCTGTTGCTATAGCTCAAATGCGTCATATTCTACACTAAATTCACCAATTTGAAGCTGAAAGGTGAGAAAATGGAGATGTAGCGAAATCTCACGAGAGAGAACGGTGAAAGTTGAATTTGACAATTTCCTCGACAACGGCTGTTGCTATAACTCAAATGCGTCACATTCTACGCCTATTTCACCAACTTGAAGCTAAAAGTTAAGACAGTGAAGCTGTCACGATATCTCACGCGAGAGAACGGTGCAAGTTGAGTTTGACGATTTCGACAACGGCTGTTGCTATAACTCAAATGCGTCACATTCTACGCTAATTTCATCAATTTGAAGCTAAAAGTTAAAACAGTGAAGCTGTCACGATATCTCACGCGAGAGAACGGTGCAAGTTGAGTTTGACGATTTCGACAACGGCTGTTGCTATAACTCAAATGCGTCACATTCTACTCTAAATTCACCAATTTGAAGCTAAAAGCTATCAAAATGAAGCTGTAGCGATATCTCACGCGAGAGAACGGTGCAAGTTGAGTTTGACGATTTCGACAACGGCTGTTGCTATCACTCAAATGCGTCACATTCTACACTAAATTCACCAATATGAAGTTAAAAGCTATCAAAATGAAGCTGTAGCGATATCTCACGCGAGAGAACGGTGCAAGTTGAGTTTGACGATTTCGGCAACGGCTGTTGCTATAACTCAGATGCGTCACATTCTACGCTAAATTTACCAATTTGAAGCGAAAAGCTCAGAAAATGAAGTTGTAACGATATCTCACGCGAGAGAACGGTGCAAGTTGAGTTTGACGATTTCGACAACGGCTGTTGCTATAACTCAGATGCGTCACATTCTACGCTAATTGCACCAATTAGAAACTAAAAGTTAAGAAAATGAAGCTGTAGCAATGTCTCACGCGAGAGAACGGTGCAAGTTGAGTTTGACGATTTCCTCGACAACGGCTGTTGCTACAGCTCAAATGCGTCACACTCTACGATAAATTCACCAATCTGAAGCTAAAGGTTAAGAAAATTAATCTGTAGCGATATCTCACTCGAGAGAACGGTGCAAGTAGAGTTTGACGATTTCCTCGACAACGGCTGTTGCTACAGCCTCAATGCGTCACACTCTACGCTAAATTCACCAACATGAAGCTAAAAGCTAAGAAAAATAAGCTGTAGCTAAATCTCACGCGAGAGAACGGTGAAAGTTGCGTTTGACGATTTCCTCGACAACGGCTGTTGCTACAGCTCAAATGCGTCACACTCTACGATAAATTCACCAATTTGAAGCTAAAGGTTAAGAAAATTAAGCTGTAGCGATATCTCACTCGAGAGAACGGTGCAAGTAGAGTTTGACGATTTCCTCGACAACGGCTGTTGCCACAGCTCCAATGCGTCACATTCTACGCTAAATTCACCAATTTGAAGCTAAAAGCTAAGAATATGAAGCTGCAGCGATATCTTACGTGAGAGAACGGTGAAAGTTGAGTTTGACGATTTCGACAACGGCTGTTGCTATAACTCAAATGCGTCACATTCTACACTAATTTCATCAATTTGAAGCTAAAAGTTAAAACAGTGAAGCTGTCACGATATCTCACGCGAGAGAACGGTGCAAGTTGAGTTTGACGATTTCGACAACGGCTGTTGCTATAACTCAAATGCGTCACATTCTACTCTAAATTCACCAATTTGAAGCTAAAAGCTATCAAAATGAAGCTGTAGCGATATCTCACGCGAGAGAACGGTGCAAGTTGAGTTTGACGATTTCGACAACGGCTGTTGCTATCACTCAAATGCGTCACATTCTACACTAAATTCACCAATATGAAGTTAAAAGCTATCAAAATGAAGCTGTAGCGATATCTCACGCGAGAGAACGGTGCAAGTTGAGTTTGACGATTTCGGCAACGGCTGTTGCTATAACTCAGATGCGTCACATTCTACGCTAAATTTACCAATTTGATGCGAAAAGCTCAGAAAATGAAGTTGTAACGATATCTCACGCGAGAGAACGGTGCAAGTTGAGTTTGACGATTTCGACAACGGCTGTTGCTATAACTCAGATGCGTCACATTCTACGCTAATTGCACCAATTAGAAACTAAAAGTTAAGAAAATGAAGCTGTAGCAATGTCTCACGCGAGAGAACGGTGCAAGTTGAGTTTGACGATTTCCTCGACAACGGCTGTTGCTACAGGTCAAATGCGTCACACTCTACGATAAATTCACCAATCTGAAGCTAAAGGTTAAGAAAATTAATCTGTAGCGATATCTCACTCGAGAGAACGGTGCAAGTAGAGTTTGACGATTTCCTCGACAACGGCTGTTGCTACAGCCTCAATGCGTCACACTCTACGCTAAATTCACCAACATGAAGCTAAAAGCTAAGAAAAATAAGCTGTAGCTAAATCTCACGCGAGAGAACGGTGAAAGTTGCGTTTGACGATTTCCTCGACAACGGCTGTTGCTACAGCTCAAATGCGTCACACTCTACGATAAATTCACCAATTTGAAGCTAAAGGTTAAGAAAATTAAGCTGTAGCGATATCTCACTCGAGAGAACGGTGCAAGTAGAGTTTGACGATTTCCTCGACAACGGCTGTTGCCACAGCTCCAATGCGTCACATTCTACGCTAAATTCACCAATTTGAAGCTAAAAGCTAAGAATATGAAGCTGCAGCGATATCTTACGTGAGAGAACGGTGAAAGTTGAGTTTGACGATTTCGACAACGGCTGTTGCTATAACTCAAATGCGTCACATTCTACTCTAATTTCTTCATATTGAAGCTAAAAGTTAAGAAAATGAAGCTGTAGAGATATCTTATGCGAGAGAACGGTGAAAGTTGAGTTTGACGATTTCGACAACGGCTGTTGCTATAACTTAAATGCGTCACATTCTACGCTAAATTCACCAATTTGAAGCTAAAAGGTAAGAAAAAGAAGCTCCAGCGATATCTCACGTGAGAGAACGATGTAAGTTCAGTTTGACGATTTCCTCGATAACGGCTGTTGCTACAGCTCAAATGCGTCACATTCTAGGCTAAATTCACCAATTTGAAGCTAAAAGGTAAGAAAAAGAAGCTCTAGCGATATTTCACGTGAGAGAACGGTGCAAGGTCAGTTTGACGATTTCGACAACGGCTGTGGATACAGCTCAAATGCGTCACATTTTACGCTGAATTCACCAATTTGAAGCTGAAAGCTAAGAATATGAAGCTGCAGCGATATTTTACGCGAGAGAACGGTGAAAGTTGAGTTTGACGATTTCGACAACGGCTGTTGCTACAGCTCAAATGCGTCACATTCTACGCTAAATTCACCAATTTGAAGCTAAAAGCTAACAAAATGAAGGTGTAGCGGTATCTCACGCGAGAGAACGGTGAAAGTTGAGTTTTACGATTTCCTCGACAATGGCTGTTGCTACAGCTCAAATGCGTCACATTCTACGCCAATTTCACCAACTTGAACCTAAAAGTAAAGAAAATGAAGCTGTAGCGATATCTCACGCGAGAGAACGGTGCAAGTTGAGTATGCCGATTTCGACAACGGCTGTGGCTATAACTCAAATGCGTCACATTGTACGCTAATTTCATCAATTTGAAGCTAAAAGTTAAGAAAATGAAGCTGTAGGGATATCTCACGCGAGAGAACGGTGAAAGTTGAGTCTGACGATTTTCTCGACAACACCTGTTGCTACAGTTGAAATGCGTCACATTCTACGCTAAATTCACCAATTTCAAGCTAAAAGCTAACAAATGAAGCTGTAGCGGTATCTCACGCGAGAGAACGGTGAAAGTTGAGTTTGACGATTTCGACAACGGCTGTTGCTATAACTCAAATGCGTCACATTCTACACTAAATTCACCAATTTGAAGCTAAAAGCTGTCAAAATGAAGCTGTAGCGATATCTCACGCGAGAGAACGGTGCAAGTTGAGTTTGACGATTTCCCTCGACAACGGCTGTTGCTACAGCTCAAATGCGTCACATTCTACGCTAAATTCACCAATTTTAAGCTAAAAGTTAAGAAAATGAAGCTGTAGCGATATCCCACTCGAGAGAACGGTGCAAGTAGAGTTTGACGATTTCCTCGACAACGGCTGTTGCTATAACTCAGATGCGTCACATTCTACGCTAATTGCACCAATTAGAAACTAAAAGTTAAGAAAATGAAGCTGTAGCAATGTCTCACGCGAGAGAACGATGCAAGTTGAGTTTGACGATTTCCTCGACAACGGCTGTTGCTACAGCTCAAATGCGTCACACTCTACGATAAATTCACCAATCTGAAGCTAAAGGTTAAGAAAATTAATCTGTAGCGATATCTCACGCGAGAGAACGGTGAAAGTTGAGTTTGACGATTTCCACGACAACGGCTGTTGCTACAGCTCAAATGCGTCACACTCTACGGTAAATTCACCAATTTGAAGCTAAAAGCTAAGAATATGAAGCTGCAGCGATATCTCACGCGAGAGAATGGTGAAGGTTGAGTTTGACGATTTCCTCGACAACCGCTATTGCTACAGCTCAAATGCGTCACATTCTAAGCTAAATTCACCAATTTGGAGCTAAAGGTTAAGAAAATTAAGCTGTAGCAATATCTCACGCGAGAGAATGGTGAAGGTTGAGTTTGTCAATTTCCTCGAAAACGGCTGTTGCTATAGCTCAAATGCGTCATATTCTACACTAAATTCACCAATTTGAAGCTGAAAAGTGAGAAAATGGAGCTGTAGCGAAATCTCACGAGAGAGAACGGTGAAAGTTGAATTTGACGATTTCCTCGACAACGGCTGTTGCTACAGCTCAAATGCGTCACATTCTACGCTAAATTCACCAATTTGATGCTAAAGGTTAAGAAAATGAAGCTGTAGCGATAGCTCAGTCGAGAGAACGGTGCAAGTAGAGTTTGACGATTTCCTCGACAACGGCTGTTGCTACAGCCTCAATGCGTCGCACTCTACGCTAAATTCACCACCATGAAGCTAAAAGCTAAGAAAAATAAGCTGTAGCTAAATCTCACGCAAGAGAACGGTGAAAGTTGCGTTTGACGATTTCGACAACGGCTGTTGCTATAACTCAAATGCGTCACATTCTACACTAAATTCACCAATTTGAAGCTAAAAGCTATCAAAATGAAGCTGTAGCGATATCTCACGCGAGAGAACGGTGCAAGTTGAGTTTGACGATTTCGACAACGGCTGTTGCTATAACTCAAATGCGTCACATTCTACACTAAATTCACCAATTTGAAGCTAAAAGCTATCAAAATGAAGCTGTAGCGATATCTCACGCGAGAGAACGGTGCAAGTTGAGTTTGACGATTTCGACAACGGCTGTTGCTATAACTCAAATGCGTCACATTCTACACTAATTTCATCAATTTGAAGCTAAAAGTTAAGAAAATGAAGCTGTAGGGATATCTCACGCGAGAGAACGGTGCAAGTTGAGTTTGACGATTTCCTCGACAACGGCTGTTGCTACAGCTTAAATGCGTCACATTCTACGCTAAATTCACCAATTTGAAGCTAAAAGCTGAGAAAATGGAGCTGTAGCGATATCTCAGGAGAGACAACGGTGAAAGTTGAATTTGGCGATTTCCTCGACAACGGATTTTCCTACATCTCGAATGCGTCACATTCTACGCTAAATTCACTAATTTGAAGCTAAAAGCTAAGACAGTGAAGCTGTCACGATATCTCACGCGAGAGAACGGTGCAAGTTGAGTTTGACGATTTCCTCGACAACGGCTGTTGCTACAGCTCAAATGCGTCACATTCTACGCTAAATTCACCAATTTGCAGCTGAAAGCTAAGAATATCAAGCTGCAGCGATATCTCACGCGAGAGAACGATGAACGTTGAGTTTGACGATTTCGACAACGGCTGTTGCTTCAGCTCAAATGCGTCACATTCTACGCTAAATTCACCAATTTGAAGCTAAAAGCTAACAAAATGAAGCTGTAGCGGTATCTCACGCGAGAGAACGGTGAAAGTTGAGTTTTACGATTTCCTCGACAACGGCTGTTGCTACAGCTCAAATGCGTCACATTCTACGCCAATTTCATCAATTTGAAGCTAAAAGTTAAGACAGTGAAGCTGTCACGATATCTCGCGCGAGAGAACGGTGCAAGTTGAGTTTGACGATTTCGACAACGGCTGTTGCTATAACTCAAATGCGTCACATTCTACGCTAATTTCATCAATTTGAAGCTAAAAGTTAAGACAGTGAAGCTGTCACGATATCTCACGCGAGAGAACGGTGCAAGTTGTTTGACGATTTCGACAACGGCTGTTGCTATCACTCAAATGCGTCACATTCTACACTAAATTCACCAATATGAAGTTAAAAGCTATCAAAATGAAGCTGTAGCGATATCTCACGCGAGAGAACGGTGCAAGTTGAGTTTGACGATTTCGACAACGGCTGTTGCTATAACTCAAATGCGTCACATTCTACGCTAATTTCATCAATTTGAAGCTAAAAGTTAAGAAAATGAAGCTGTAGGGATATCTCACGCGAGAGAACGGTGAAAGTTGAGTTTGACGATTTCCTCGACAACGGCTGTTGCTACAGCTCAAATTCGTCACATTCTACGCTAATTTCATCAATTTGAAGCTAAAAGTTAAGACAGTGAAGCTGTCACGATATCTCACGCGAGAGAACGGTGCAAGTTGAGTTTGACGATTTCAACAACGGCTGTTGCTATAACTCAAATGCGTCACATTCTACACTAAATTCACCAATTTGAAGCTAAAAGCTATCAAAATGAAGCTGTAGCGATATCTCACGCGAGAGAACGGTGCAAGTTGAGTTTGACGATTTCGACAACGGCTGTTGCTATAACTCAAATGCGTCGCATTCTACGCTAATTTCATGAATTTGAAGCTAAAAGTTAAGAAAATGAAGCTGTAGGGATATCTCACGCGAGAGAACGGTGCAAGTTGAGTTTGACGATTTCCTCGACAACGGCTGTTGCTACAGCTTAAATGCGTCACATTCTACGCTAAATTCACCAATTTGAAGCTAAAAGCTGAGAAAATGGAGCTGTAGCGATATCTCAGGAGAGACAACGGTGAAAGTTGAATTTGGCGATTTCCTCGACAACGGATTTTCCTACATCTCAAATGCGTCACATTCTACGCTAAATTCACCAATTTGAAGCTAAAAGGTAAGAAAAAGAAGCTCCGGCGATATCTCACGTGAGAGAACGAAGCAAGTTCAGTTTGACGATTTCCTCGATAACGGCTGTTGCTACAGCACAAATGCGTCACATTCTACGCCAATTTCATCAATTTGAAGCTAAAAGTTAAGACAGTGAAGCTGTCACGATATCTCACGCGAGAGAACGGTGCAAGTTGAGTTTGACGATTTCGACAACGGCTGTTGCTACAGCTCAAATGCGTCACATTCTACGCCAATTTCATCAATTTGAAGCTAAAAGTTAAGACAGTGAAGCTGTCACGATATCTCACGCGAGAGAACGGTGCAAGTTGAGTTTGACGATTTCGACAACGGCTGTTGCTATAACTCAAATGCGTCACATTCTACGCTAATTTCATCAATTTGAAGCTAAAAGTTAAGAAAATGAAGCTGTAGGGATATCTCACGCGAGAGAACGGTGAAAGTTGAGTTTGACGATTTCCTCGACAACGGCTGTTGCTACAGCTCAAATGCGTCACATTCTACGCTAAATTCACCAATTTGAAGCTAAAAGTTAAGAAAATGAAGCTGTAGCGATATCTCACGCGAGAGAACGGTGAAAGTTGCGTTTGACGATTTCCCTGACAACGGCTGTGGCTACAACTCAAATGCGTCACATTCTACGCTGAATTCACCAACTTGAAGCTAAAGGTTAAGAAAATTAAGCTGTAGCGATATCTCACGCGAGAGAACGGTGCAAGTTGAGTTTGACAATTTCGACAACGGCTGTTGCTATAACTCAGATGCGTCACATTCTACGCTAAATTTACCAATTTGAAGCGAAAAACTCAGAAAATGAAGTTGTAACGATATCTCACGCGAGAGAACGGTGCAAGTTGAGTTTGACGATTTCGACAACGGCTGTTGCTACAGCTTAAATGCGTCACATTCTACTCTAAATTCACTAATTTGAAGCTAAAAGCTAAGACAGTTAAGCTGTCACGATATCTCACGCGAGAGAACGGTGCAAGGTCAGTTTGACAATTTCGACAACGGCTTTGGCTACAGCTCAAATGCGTCACATTTTACGCTGAATTCACCAATTTGAAGCTGAAAGCTAAGAATATGAAGCTGCAGCGATATTTTACGCGAGAGAACGGTGAAAGTTGAGTTTGACGATTTCATCGACAACGGCTGTTGCTACAACTCAAATGCGTCACATTCTACGCTAATTTCATCAATTTGAAGCTAAAAGTTCAGAAAATCAGGCTGTAGGGATATCTCACGCGAGAGAACGGTGAAAGTTGAGTTTGACGATTTCCGCGACAACGGTTGTTGCTACAGCTCAAATGCGTCACATTCTACGCTAAATTCACCAATTTTAAGCTAAAAGCTAAGAATATGAAGCTGCAGCGATATCTCACTCGAGAGAACGGTGCAAGTAGAGTTTGACGATTTCCTCGACAACGGCTGTTGCTACAGCCTCAATGCGTCACACTCTACGCTAAATTCACCAACATGAAGCTAAAAGCTAAGAAAAATAAGCTGTAACTAAATCTCACGCGAGAGAACGGTGAAAGTTGCGTTTGATGATTTCCTCGACAACGGCTGTGGCTACAGCTCAAATGCGTCACATTCTACGCTAAATTCGCCAATTTGAAGCTAAAGGTTAAGAAAATTAAGCTGTAGCGATATCTCACTCGAGAGAACGGTGCAAGTAGAGTTTGACGATTTCCTCGACAACGGCTGTTGCCACAGCTCCAATGCGTCACATTCTACGCTAAATTCACCAATTTGAAGCTAAAAGCTAAGAATATGAAGCTGCAGCGATATCTTACGTGAGAGAACGGTGAAAGTTGAGTTTGACAATTTCGACAACGGCTGTTGCTATAACTCAAATGCGTCACATTCTACGCTAATTTCTTCATATTGAAGCTAAAAGTTAAGAAAATGAAACTGTAGAGATATCTTATGCGAGAGAACGGTGAAAGTTGAGTTTGACGATTTCGACAACGGCTGTTGCTATAACTTAAATGCGTCACATTCTACGCTAAATTCACCAATTTGAAGCTAAAAGGTAAGAAAAAGAAGCTCCAGCGATATCTCACGTGAGAGAACGATGTAAGTTCATTTTGACGATTTCCTCGATAACGGCTGTTGCTACAGCTCAAATGCGTCACATTCTAGGCTAAATTCACCAATTTGAAGCTAAAAGGTAAGAAAAAGAAGCTCTAGCGATATTTCACGTGAGAGAACGGTGCAAGGTCAGTTTGACGATTTCGACAACGGCTGTGGCTACAGCTCAAATGCGTCACATTTTATGCTGAATTCACCAATTTGAAGCTGAAAGCTAAGAATATGAAGCTGCAGCGATATTTTACGCGAGAGAACGGTGAAAGTTGAGTTTGACGATTTCGACAACGGCTGTTGCTATAACTCAAATGCGTCACATTCTACGCTAATTTCATCAATTTGAAGCTAAAAGTTAAGAAAATGAAGCTGTAGGGATATCTCACGCGAGAGAACGGTGAAAGTTGAGTTTGACGATTTCCTCGACAACGGCTGTTGCTATAACTCAAATGCGTCACATTCTACGCTAATTTCATCAATTTGAAGCTAAAAGTTAAGACAGTGAAGCTGTCACGATATCTCACGCGAGAGAACGGTGCAAGTTGTTTGACGATTTCGACAACGGCTGTTGCTATCACTCAAATGCGTCACATTCTACACTAAATTCACCAATATGAAGTTAAAAGCTATCAAAATGAAGCTGTAGCGATATCTCACGCGAGAGAACGGTGCAAGTTGAGTTTGACGATTTCGACAACGGCTGTTGCTATAACTCAAATGCGTCACATTCTACGCTAATTTCATCAATTTGAAGCTAAAAGTTAAGAAAATGAAGCTGTAGGGATATCTCACGCGAGAGAACGGTGAAAGTTGAGTTTGACGATTTCCTCGACAACGGCTGTTGCTACAGCTCAAATTCGTCACATTCTACGCTAATTTCATCAATTTGAAGCTAAAAGTTAAGACAGTGAAGCTGTCACGATATCTCACGCGAGAGAACGGTGCAAGTTGAGTTTGACGATTTCAACAACGGCTGTTGCTATAACTCAAATGCGTCACATTCTACACTAAATTCACCAATTTGAAGCTAAAAGCTATCAAAATGAAGCTGTAGCGATATCTCACGCGAGAGAACGGTGCAAGTTGAGTTTGACGATTTCGACAACGGCTGTTGCTATAACTCAAATGCGTCGCATTCTACGCTAATTTCATGAATTTGAAGCTAAAAGTTAAGAAAATGAAGCTGTAGGGATATCTCACGCGAGAGAACGGTGCAAGTTGAGTTTGACGATTTCCTCGACAACGGCTGTTGCTACAGCTTAAATGCGTCACATTCTACGCTAAATTCACCAATTTGAAGCTAAAAGCTGAGAAAATGGAGCTGTAGCGATATCTCAGGAGAGACAACGGTGAAAGTTGAATTTGGCGATTTCCTCGACAACGGATTTTCCTACATCTCAAATGCGTCACATTCTACGCTAAATTCACCAATTTGAAGCTAAAAGGTAAGAAAAAGAAGCTCCGGCGATATCTCACGTGAGAGAACGAAGCAAGTTCAGTTTGACGATTTCCTCGATAACGGCTGTTGCTACAGCACAAATGCGTCACATTCTACGCCAATTTCATCAATTTGAAGCTAAAAGTTAAGACAGTGAAGCTGTCACGATATCTCACGCGAGAGAACGGTGCAAGTTGAGTTTGACGATTTCAACAACGGCTGTTGCTACAGCTCAAATGCATCACATTCTACGCCAATTTCATCAATTTGAAGCTAAAAGTTAAGACAGTGAAGCTGTCACGATATCTCACGCGAGAGAACGGTGCAAGTTGAGTTTGACGATTTCGACAACGGCTGTTGCTATAACTCAAATGCGTCACATTCTACGCTAATTTCATCAATTTGAAGCTAAAAGTTAAGAAAATGAAGCTGTAGGGATATCTCACGCGAGAGAACGGTGAAAGTTGAGTTTGACGATTTCCTCGACAACGGCTGTTGCTACAGCTCAAATGCGTCACATTCTACGCTAAATTCACCAATTTGAAGCTAAAAGTTAAGAAAATGAAGCTGTAGCGATATCTCACGCGAGAGAACGGTGAAAGTTGCGTTTGACGATTTCCCTGACAACGGCTGTGGCTACAACTCAAATGCGTCACATTCTACGCTGAATTCACCAACTTGAAGCTAAAGGTTAAGAAAATTAAGCTGTAGCGATATCTCACGCGAGAGAACGGTGCAAGTTGAGTTTGACGATTTCGACAACGGCTGTTGCTATAACTCAGATGCGTCACATTCTACGCTAAATTTACCAATTTGAAGCGAAAAACTCAGAAAATGAAGTTGTAACGATATCTCACGCGAGAGAACGGTGCAAGTTGAGTTTGACGATTTCGACAACGGCTGTTGCTACAGCTTAAATGCGTCACATTCTACTCTAAATTCACTAATTTGAAGCTAAAAGCTAAGACAGTTAAGCTGTCACGATATCTCACGCGAGAGAACGGTGCAAGGTCAGTTTGACGATTTCGACAACGGCTGTTGCTATAACTCAAATGCGTCACATTCTACGCTAATTTCATCAATTTGAAGCTAAAAGTTAAGAAAATGAAGCTGTAGCGATATCTCACGCGAGAGAACGGTGCAAGTTGTGTTTGACGATTTCGACAACGGCTGTTGCTATAACTCAGATGCGTCACATTCTACGCTAATTGCACCAATTAGAAACTAAAAGTTAAGAAAATGAAGCTGTAGCAATGTCTCACGCGAGAGAACGGTGCAAGTTGAGTTTGACGATTTCCTCGACAACGGCTGTTGCTACAGCTCAAATGCGTCACACTCTACGATAAATTCACCAATCTGAAGCTAAAGGTTAAGAAAATTAATCTGTAGCGATATCTCACGCGAGAGAACGGTGAAAGTTGAGTTTGACGATTTCCACGACAACGGCTGTTGCTACAGCTCAAATGCGTCACACTCTACGGTAAATTCACCAATTTGAAGCTAAAAGCTAAGAATATGAAGCTGCAGCGATATCTCACGCGAGAGAATGGTGAAGGTTGAGTTTGACGATTTCCTCGACAACGGCTATTGCTACAGCTCAAATGCGTCACATTCTAAGCTAAATTCACCAATTTGGAGCTAAAGGTTAAGAAAATTAAGCTGTAGCAATATCTCACGCGAGAGAATGGTGAAGGTTGAGTTTGTCAATTTCCACGAAAACGGCTGTTGCTATAGCTCAAATGCGTCATATTCTACACTAAATTCACCAATTTGAAGCTGAAAGGTGAGAAAATGGAGCTGTAGCGAAATCTCACGAGAGAGAACGGTGAAAGTTGAATTTGACGATTTCCTCGACAACGGCTGTTGCTACAGCTCAAATGCGTCACATTCTACGCTAAATTCACCAATTTGATGCTAAAAGTTAAGAAAATGAAGCTGTAGCGATAGCTCAGTCGAGAGAACGGTGCAAGTAGAGTTTGACGATTTCCTCGACAACGGCTGTTGCTACAGCCTCAATGCGTCGCACTCTACGCTAAATTCACCAACATGAAGCTAAAAGCTGAGAAAATGGAGCTGTAGCTAAATCTCACGCAAGAGAACGGTGAAAGTTGCGTTTGACGATTTCGACAACGGCTGTTGCTATAACTCAAATGCGTCACATTCTACACTAATTTCATCAATTTGAAGCTAAAAGTTAAGAAAATGAAGCTGTAGGGATATCTCACGCGAGAGAACGGTGCAAGTTGAGTTTGACGATTTCCTCGACAACGGCTGTTGCTACAGCTTAAATGCGTCACATTCTACGCTAAATTCACCAATTTGAAGCTAAAAGCTGAGAAAATGGAGCTGTAGCGATATCTCAGGAGAGACAACGGTGAAAGTTGAATTTGGCGATTTCCTCGACAACGGATTTTCCTACATCTCAAATGCGTCACATTCTACGCTAAATTCACTAATTTGAAGCTAAAAGCTAAGACAGTGAAGCTGTCACGATATCTCACGCGAGAGAACGGTGCAAGTTGAGTTTGACGATTTCCTCGACAACGGCTGTTGCTACAGCTCAAATGCGTCACATTCTACGCTAAATTCACCAATTTAAAGCTAAAGGCTAAGAATATCAAGCTGCAGCGATATCTCACGCGAGAGAACGATGAACGTTGAGTTTGACGATTTCGACAACGGCTGTTGCTTCAGCTCAAATGCGTCACATTCTACGCTAAATTCACCAATTTGAAGCTAAAAGCTAACAAAATGAAGCTGTAGCGATATCTCACGCGAGAGAACGGTGCAAGTTGAGTTTGACGATTTCGACAACGGCTGTTGCTACAGCTTAAATGCGTCACATTCTACTCTAAATTCACTAATTTGAAGCTAAAAGCTAAGACAGTGAAGCTGTCACGATATCTCACGCGAGAGAACGGTGCAAGGTCAGTTTGACGATTTCGACAACGGCTGTGGCTACAGCTCAAATGCGTCACATTTTACGCTGAATTCACCAATTTGAAGCTGAAAGCTAAGAATATGAAGCTGCAGCGATATTTTACGCGAGAGAACGGTGAAAGTTGAGTTTGACGATTTCATCGACAACGGCTGTTGCTACAGCTCAAATGCGTCACATTCTACGCTAATTTCATCAATTTGAAGCTAAAAGTTCAGAAAATCAGGCTGTAGGGATATCTCACGCGAGAGAACGGTGAAAGTTGAGTTTGACGATTTCCGCGACAACGGCTGTTGCTACAGCTCAAATGCGTCACATTCTACGCTAAATTCACCAATTTTAAGCTAAAAGTTAAGAAAATGAAGCTGTAGCGATATCTCACTCGAGAGAACGGTGCAAGTAGAGTTTGACGATTTCCTCGACAACGGCTGTTGCTACAGCCTCAATGCGTCACACTCTACGCTAAATTCACCAACATGAAGCTAAAAGCTAAGAAAAATAAGCTGTAGCTAAATCTCACGCGAGAGAACGGTGAGAGTTGCGTTTGATGATTTCCTCGACAACGGCTGTGGCTACAGCTCAAATGTGTCACATTCTACGCTAAATTCGCCAATTTGAAGCTAAAGGTTAAGAAAATTAAGCTGTAGCGATATCTCACTCGAGAGAACGGTGCAAGTAGAGTTTGACGATTTCCTCGACAACGGCTGTTGCCACAGCTCCAATGCGTCACATTCTACGCTAAATTCACCAATTTGAAGCTAAAAGCTAAGAATATGAAGCTGCAGCGATATCTTACGTGAGAGAACGGTGAAAGTTGAGTTTGACAATTTCGACAACGGCTGTTGCTATAACTCAAATGCGTCACATTCTAGGCTAAATTCACCAATTTGAAGCTAAAAGGTAAGAAAAAGAAGCTCTAGCGATATTTCACGTGAGAGAACGGTGCAAGGTCAGTTTGACGATTTCGACAACGGCTGTGGCTACAGCTCAAATGCGTCACATTTTACGCTGAATTCACCAATTTGAAGCTGAAAGCTAAGAATATGAAGCTGCAGCGATATTTTACGCGAGAGAACGGTGAAAGTTGAGTTTGACGATTTCATCGACAACGGCTGTTGCTACAGCTCAAATGCGTCGCATTCTACGCTAAATTCACCAATTTGAAGCTAAAAGGTAAGAAAAAGAAGCTCCAGCGATATCTCACGTGAGAGAACGATGTAAGTTCAGTTTGACGATTTCCTCGATAACGGCTGTTGCTACAGATCAAATGCGTCACATTCTAGGCTAAATTCACCAATTTGAAGCTAAAAGGTAAGAAAAAGAAGCTCTAGCGATATTTCACGTGAGAGAACGCTGCAAGGTCAGTTTGACGATTTCGACAACGGCTGTGGCTACAGCACAAATGCGTCACATTTTACGCTGAATTCACCAATTTGAAGCTGAAAGCTAAGAATATGAAGCTGCAGCGATATTTTACGCGAGAGAACGGTGAAAGTTGAGTTTGACGATTTCATCGACAACGGCTGTTGCTACAGCTCAAATGCGTCACATTCTACGCTAAATTCACCAATCTGCAGCTAAAACCTCAGAAAATGAAGCTGTAGCGATATCTCACGCGAGAGAACGGTGAACGTTGAGGTTGACGATTTCGACAACGGCTGTTGCTACAGCTCAAATGCGTCACATTCTACGCTAAATTCACCAATTTGAAGCTAAAAGCTAACAAAATGAAGCTGTAGCGGTATCTCACGCGAGAGAACGGTGAAAGTTGAGTCTGACGATTTCCTCGACAACACCTGTTGCTACAGCTCAAATGCGTCACATTCTACGCTAAATTCACCAATTTCAAGCTAAAAGCTAACAAATGAAGCTGTAGCGGTATCTCACGCGAGAGAACGGTGCAAGTAGAGTTTGACGATTTCGACAACGGCTGTTGCTACAGCTCAAATGCGTCACACTCTACGCTAAATTCACCAACTTCAAGCTAAAAGCTAAGAAAAATAAGCTGTAGCTAAATCTCACGCGAGAGAACGGTGCAAGTTGAGTTTGACGATTTCGACAACGGCTGTTGCTATAACTCAAATGCGTCACATTCTACGCTAATTTCATCAATTTGAAGCTAAAAGTTCAGAAAATCAAGCTGTAGGGATATCTCACGCGAGAGAACGGTGAAAGTTGAGTTTGACGATTTCCTCGACAACGGCTGTTGCTACAGCTCAAATGCGTCACATTCTACGCTAAATTCACCAATTTGATGCTAAAAGTTAAGAAAATGAAGCTGTAGCGATATCTCACTCGAGAGAACGGTGCAAGTAGAGTTTGACGATTTCCTCGAGAACGGCTGTTGCTGCAGCCTCAATGCGTCACACTCTACGCTAAATTCACCAACATGAAGCTAAAAGCTAAGAAAAATAAGCTGTAGCTAAATCTCACGCGAGAGAACGGTGAAAGTTGCGTTTGACGATTTCGACAACGGCTGTTGCTATAACTCAAATGCGTCACTTTCTACGCTAATTTCATCAATTTGAAGCTAAAAGCTAAGACAGTGAATCTGTCACGATATCTCACGCGAGAGAACGGTGCAAGTTGAGTTTGACGATTTCGACAACGGCTGTTGCTATAACTCAAATGCGTCACATTCTACGCTAAATTCACCAATTTTAAGCTAAAAGCTATCAAAATGAAGCTGTAGCGATATCTGACGCGAGAGAACTGTGCAAGTTGAGTTTGACGATTTCGACAACGGCTGTTGCTATAACTCAAATGCGTCACATTCTACGCTAATTTCATCAATTTGAAGCTAAAAGTTAAGAAAATGAAGCTGTAGGGATATCTCACGCGAGAGAACGGTGCAAGTTGAGTTTGACGATTTCGACAACGGCTGTTGCTATAACTCAACTGCGCCACATTCTACGCTAATTTCATAAATTTGAAGCTAAAAGTTAAGAAAATGAAGCTGTAGGGATATCTCACGCGAGAGAACGGTGAAAGTTGAGTTTGACGATTTCATCGACAACGGCTGTTGCTACAGCTCAAATGCGTCACATTCTACGCTAAATTCACCAATCTGCAGCTAAAACCTCAGAAAATGAAGCTGTAGCGATATCTCACGCGAGAGAACGGTGAACGTTGAGTTTGACGACTTCGACAACGGCTGTTGCTACAGCTCAAATGCGTCACATTCTCCGCTAATTTCATCAATATGAAGCTAAAAGCTATCAAAATGAAGCTGTAGCGATATCTCACGCGAGAGAACGGTGAAAGTTGAGTTTTACGATTTCCTCGACAATGGCTGTTGCTATAACTCAAATGCGTCACATTCTACGCTAATTTCACCAATTTGAAGCTAAAAGTTAAGAAAATGAAGCTGTAGCGATATCTCACGCGAGAGAACGGTGAAAGTTGAGTTTGACGATTTCCTCGACTACGGCTGTTGCTACAGCTCAATTGCGTCAAATTCTACGCTAAATTCACCAATTTGAAGCTAAAAGCTAAGAAAATGAAGCTGTAGCGATATCTCACGCGAGAGAACGGGGAAAGTTGAGTTTGTCGATTTCCTCGAAAACGGCTGTTGCTACAGCTCAATTGCGTCACATTCCATGCTAAATTCACCAATTTGAAGCTAAAAGCTAAGAAAATGAAGCTGTAGCGATATCTCACGCGACAGAACGGTGAAAGTTGAGTTTGACGATTTCCTCGACTACGGCTGTTGCTACAGCTCAATAGCGTCACATTGCACGCTAAATTCACCAATTTGAAGCTCAAAGCTAAGAAAATGAAGCTATAGCGATATCTCACGCGAGAGAACGGCGAAAGTTGAGTTTGACGATTTCCTCGACTACGGCTGTTGCTACAGCTCAAATGCGTCACATTCTACGCTAAATTCACCAATTTGAAGCTAAAAGCTAAGAAAATGAAGCTGTAGCGATATCTCACGCGAGAGAACGGCGAAAGTTGAGTTTGACGATTTCCTCGACTACGGCTGTTGCTACAGCTCAATAGCGTCACATTCCACGCTAAATTCACCAATTTGAAGCTAAAAGCTAAGAAAATGAAGCTGTAGCGATATCTCACGCGAGAGAACGGTGAAATTTGAGTTTGACGATTTCCTCGACAACGGCTGTTGCTACAGCTCAATTGCGTCACAGTCCACGCTAAAATCACCAATTTGAAGCTAAAAGCTAAGAAATTGAAGCTGTAGCGATACCTCACGCGAGAGAACGATGAAAGTTGAGTTTGACGATTTCCTCGACAACGGCTGTTGCTACAGCTCAATAGCGTCACATTCCACGATAAAATCACCAATTTGAAGCTAAAAGCTAAGAAAATGAAGCTGTAGCGATATCTCACGCGAGAGAACGGTGAAAGTTGAGTTTGACGATTTCATCGACTACGGCTGTTGCTACAGCTCAATTGCGTCACATTCCACGCTAAATTCACCAATTTGAAGCTAAAAGCTAAGAAAATGAAGCTGTAGCGATATCTCACGCGAGAGAACGGGGAAAGTTGAGTTTGTCGATTTCCTCGAAAACGGCTGTTGCTATAGCTCAAGTGCGTCACATTCTACGCTAAATTCACAAATTTGAAGCTAAAAGCTAAGAAAATGAAGCTGTAGCGATATCTCACGCGAGAGAACGGCGAAAGTTGAGTTTGACGATTTTGACAACGGCTGTTGCTATAACTCAAATGCGTCACATTCTACGCTAATTTCATCAATTTGAAGCTAAAAGTTAAGACAGTGAAGCTGTCGCGATATCTCACGCGAGAGAACGGTGCAAGTTGAGTTTGACGATTTCGACAACGGTTGTTGCTATAACTCAAATGCGTCACATTCTACACTAAATTCACCAATTTGAAGCTAAAAGCTATCAAAATGAAGCTGTAGCGATATCTCACGCGAGAGAACGGTGCAAGTTGAGTTTGACGATTTCGACAACGGCTGTTGCTATAACTCAAATGCGTCACATTCTACGCTAATTTCGTCAATTTGAAGCTAAAAGTTCAGAAAATCAAGCTGTAGGGATATCTCACGCGAGAGAACGGTGAAAGTTGAGTTTGACGATTTCCTCGACAACGGCTGTTGCTACAGCTCAAATGCGTCACATTCTACGCTAAATTCACCAATTTGATGCTAAAAGTTAAGAAAATGAAGCTGTAGCGATATCTCACTCGAGAGAACGGTGCAAGTAGAGTTTGACGATTTCCTCGAGAACGGCTGTTGCTGCAGCCTCAATGCGTCACACTCTACGCTAAATTCACCAACATGAAGCTAAAAGCTAAGAAAAATAAGCTGTAGCTAAATCTCACGCGAGAGAACGGGGAAAGTTGCGTTTGACGATTTCGACAACGGCTGTTGCTATAACTCAAATGCGTCACTTTCTACGCTAATTTCATCAATTTGAAGCTAAAAGCTAAGACAGTGAATCTGTCACGATATCTCACGCGAGAGAACGGTGCAAGTTGAGTTTGACGATTTCGACAACGGCTGTTGCTATAACTCAAATGCGTCACATTCTACGCTAAATTCACCAATTTGAAGCTAAAAGCTATCAAAATGAAGCTGTAGCGATATCTCACGCGAGAGAACGGTGCAAGTTGAGTTTGACGATTTCGACAACGGCTGTTGCTATAACTCAAATGCGTCACATTCTACGCTAATTTCATCAATTTGAAGCTAAAAGTTAAGAAAATGAAGCTGTAGGGATATCTCACGCGAGAGAACGGTGAAAGTTGAGTTTTACGATTTCCTCGACAATGGCTGTTGCTACAGCTCAAATGCGTCACATTCTACGCCAATTTCACCAACTTGAAGCTAAAAGTAAAGAAAATGAAGCTGTAGCGATATCTCACGCGAGAGAACGGTGAAAGTTGAGTCTGGCGATTTCCTCGACAACACCTGTTGCTACAGCTCAAATGTGTCACATTCTACGCTAAATTCACCAATTTCAAGCTAAAAGCCAACAAATGAAGCTGTAGCGGTATCTCACGCGAGAGAACGGTGAAAGTTGAGTTTGACGATTTCGACAACGGCTGTTGCTATAACTCAAATGCGTCACATTCTACACTAAATTCACCAATTTGAAGCTAAAAGCTATCAAAATGAAGCTGTAGCGATATCTCACGCGAGAGAACGGTGCAAGTTGAGTTTGACGATTTCGACAACGGCTGTTGCTATAACTCAAATGCGTCACATTCTTCGCTAATTTCATCATATTGAAGGTAAAAGTTAAGAAAATGAAGCTGTAGGGATATCTCACGCGAGAGAACGGTGAAAGTTGAGTTTTACGATTTCCTCGACAACACCTGTTGCTACAGCTCAAATGCGTCACATTCTACGCTAAATTCACCCATTTCAAGCTAAAAGCTAACAAAATGAAGCTGTAACGGTATCTCACGCGAGAGAACGGTGAAAGTTGAGTTTGACGATTTCGACAACGGCTGTTGCTATAACTCAAATGCGTCACATTCTACGCTAATTTCATCAATATGAAGCTAAAAGTTAAGACAGTGAAGCTGTCGCGATATCTCACGCGAGAGAACGGTGCAAGTTGAGTTTGACGATTTCGACAACGGCTGTTGCTATAACTCAAATGCGTCACATTCTACACTAAATTCACCAATTTGAAGCTAAAAGCTATCAAAATGAAGCTGTAGCGATATCTGACGCGAGAGAACGGTGCAAGTTGAGTTTGACGATTTCGACAACGGCTGTTGCTATAACTCAAATGCGTCACATTCTACGCTAATTTCATCAATTTGAAGCTAAAAGTTCAGAAAATCAAGCTGTAGGGATATCTCACGCGAGAGAACGGTGAAAGTTGAGTTTGACGATTTCGACAACGACTGTTGCTATAACTTAATTGCGTCACATTCTACGCTAAATTCACCAATTTGTAGCTATAAGCTAAGAAAATGAATCTGTAGCGATATCTCACGCGAGAGAACGATGTAAGTTCAGTTTGACGATTTCCTCGACAACACCTGTTGCTACAGCTCAAATGCGTCACATTCTACGCTAAATTCACCCATTTCAAGCTAAAAGCTAACAAAATGAAGCTGTAACGGTATCTCACGCGAGAGAACGGTGAAAGTTGAGTTTGACGATTTCGACAACGGCTGTTGCTATAACTCAAATGCGTCACATTCTACGCTAAATTCACCAATTTGAAGCTAAAAGCTATCAAAATGAAGCTGTAGCGATATCTCACGCGAGAGAACGGTGCAAGTTGAGTTTGACGATTTCGACAACAGCTGTTGCTATAACTCAAATGCGTCACATTCTACGCTAATTTCATCAATTTGAAGCTAAAAGTTAAGAAAATGAAGCTGTAGGGATATCTCACGCGAGAGAACGGTGAAAGTTGAGTTTGACGATTTCGACAACGGCTGTTGCTATAACTCAAATGCGTCACATTCTACGCTAAATTCACAAATTCGAAGCTAAAAGCTATCAAAATGAAGCTGTAGCGATATCTCACGCGAGAGAACGGTGCAAGTTGAGTTTGACGATTTCGACAACGGCTGTTGCTATAACTCAAATGCGTCACATTCTACGCTAATTTCATCAATTTGAAGCTAAAAGTTAAGAAAATGAAGCTGTAGGGATATCTCACGCGAGAGAACGGTGAAAGTTGAGTTTAACGATTTCGACAACGGCTGTTGCTATAACTCAAATGCGTCACATTCTACGCTAAATTCACAAATTTGAAGCTAAAAGCTATCAAAATGAAGCTGTAGCGATATCTCACGCGAGAGAACGGTGCAAGTTGAGTTTGACGATTTCGACAACGGCTGTTGCTATAACTCAACTGCGCCACATTCTACGCTAATTTCATAAATTTGAAGCTAAAAGTTAAGAAAATGAAGCTGTCGGGATATCTCACGCGAGAGAACGGTGAAAGTTGAGTTTGACGATTTCCTCGACAACGGCTGTTGCTACAGCTTAAATGCGTCACATTCTACGCTAAATTCACTAATTTGAAGCTAAAAGCTAAGACAGTGAAGCTGTCACGATATCTCATGCGAGAGAACGGTGCAAGGTCAGGTTGACGATTTCGACAACGGCTGTGGCTACAGCTCAAATGCGTCACATTTTACGCTGAATTCACCAATTTGAAGCTGAAAGCTAAGAATATGAAGCTGCAGCCATATTTCACGTGAGAGAACGGTGAAAGTTGAGTTTGACGATTTCATCGACAACGGCTGTTGCTACAGCTCAAATGCGTCACATTCTACGCTAATTTCATCAATTTGAAGCTAAAAGTTCAGAAAATCAGGCTGTAGGGATATCTCATGCGAGAGGACAGTGAAAGTTGAGTGTGACGATTTCCGCGACAACGGCTGTTGCTACAGCTCAAATGCGTCACATTCTACGCTAAATTCACCAATTTTAAGCTAAAAGTTAAGAAAATGAAGCTGTAGCGATATCTCGCTCGAGAGAACGGTGCAAGTAGAGTTTGACGATTTCCTCGACAACGGCTGTTGCTACAGCCTCAATGCGTCACACTCTACGCTAAATTCACCAACATGAAGCTAAAAGCTAAGAAAAATAAGCTGTAGCTAAATCTCACGCGAGAGAACGGTGAAAGTTGCGTTTGACGATTTCCTCGACAACGGCTGTGGCTACAGCTCAAATGCGTCACATTCTACGCTAAATTCACCAATTTGAAGCTAAAGGTTAAGAAAATTAAGCTGTAGCGATATCTCACTCGAGAGAACGGTGCAAGTAGAGTTTGACGATTTCCTCGACAACGGCTGTTGCCACAGCTCCAATGCGTCACATTCTACGCTAAATTCACCAATTTGAAGCTAAAAGCTAAGAATATGAAGCTGCAGCGATATCTTACGTGAGAGAACGGTGAAAGTTGAGTTTGACGATTTCATCGACAACGGCTGTTGCTACAGCTCAAATGCGTCACATTCTACGCTAATTTCATCAATTTGAAGCTAAAAGTTCAGAAAATCAGGCTGTAGGGATATCTCACGCGAGAGGACGGTGAAAGTTGAGTTTGACGATTTCCGCGACAACGGCTGTTGCTACAGCTCAAATGCGTCACATTCTACGCTAAATTCACCAATTTTAAGCTAAAAGTTAAGAAAATGAAGCTGTAGCGATATCTCACTCGAGAGAACGGTGCAAGTAGAGTTTGACGATTTCCTCGACAACGGCTGTTGCTACAGCCTCAATGCGTCACACTCTACGCTAAATTCACCAACATGAAGCTAAAAGCTAAGAAAAATAAGCTGTAGCTAAATCTCACGCGAGAGAACGGTGAAAGTTGCGTTTGACGATTTCCTCGACAACGGCTGTGGCTACAGCTCAAATGCGTCACATTCTACGCTAAATTCACCAATTTGAAGCTAAAGGTTAAGAAAATTAAGCTGTAGCGATATCTCACTCGAGAGAACGGTGCAAGTAGAGTTTGACGATTTCCTCGACAACGGCTGTTGCCACAGCTCCAATGCGTCACATTCTACGCTAAATTCACCGATTTGAAGCTAAAAGCTAAGAATATGAAGCTGCAGCGATATCTTACGTGAGAGAACGGTGAAAGTTGAGTTTGACGATTTCGACAACGGCTGTTGCTATAACTCAAATGCGTCACATTCTACGCTAATTTCTTCATATTGAAGCTAAAAGTTAAGAAAATGAAGCTGTAGAGATATCTTATGCGGGAGAACGGTGAAAGTTTAGTTTGACGATTTCGACAACGGCTGTTGCTACAGCTCAAATGCGTCACATTCTACGCTAAATTCACCAATTTGAAGCTAAAAGGTAAGAAAAAGAAGCTCCGGCGATATCTCACGTGAGAGAACGATGCAAGTTCAGTTTGACGATTTCCTCGATAACGGCTGTTGCTACAGCACAAATGCGTCACATTTTACGCTACATTCACCAATTTGCAGCTGAAAGCTAAGAATATCAAGCTGCAGCGATATCTCACGCGAGAGAACGATGAACGTTGAGTTTGACGATTTCGACAACGGCTGTTGCTTCAGCTCAAATGCGTCACATTCTACGCTAAATTCACCAATTTGAAGCTAAAAGCTAACAAAATGAAGCTGTAGCGGTATCTCACGCGAGAGAACGGTGAAAGTTGAGTTTTACGATTTCCTCGACAACGGCTGTTGCTACAGCTCAAATGCGTCACATTCTACGCCAATTTCATCAATTTGAAGCTAAAAGTTAAAACAGTGAAGCTGTCACGATATCTCACGCGAGAGAACGGTGCAAGTTGAGTTTGACGATTTCGACAACGGCTGTTGCTATAACTCAAATGCGTCACATTCTACACTAAATTCACCAATTTGAAGCTAAAAGTTAAGAAAATGAAGCTGTAGGGATATCTCACGCGAGAGAACGGTGAAAGTTGAGTTTGACGATTTCGACAACGGCTGTTGCTATAACTCAAATGTGTCACATTCTACGCTAAATTCACAAATTTGAAGCTAAAAGCTATCAAAATGAAGCTGTAGCGATATCTCACGCGAGAGAACGGTGCAAGTTGAGTTTGACGATTTCGACAACGGCTGTTGCTATAACTCAAATGCGTCACATTCTGCGCTAATTTCATCAATTTGAAGCTAAAAGTTAAGAAAATGAAGCTGTAGGGATATCTCACGCGAGAGAACGGTGAAAGTTGAGTTTGACGATTTCGACAACGGCTGTTGCTATAACTCAAATGCGTCACATTCTACGCTAAATTCACAAATTTGAAGCTAAAAGCTATCAAAATGAAGCTGTAGCGATATCTCACGCGAGAGAACGGTGCAAGTTGAGTTTGACGATTTCGACAACGGCTGTTGCTATAACTCAACTGCGCCACGTTCTACGCTAATTTCATAAATTTGAAGCTAAAAGTTAAGAAAATGAAGCTGTAGGGATATCTCACGCGAGAGAACGGTGAAAGTTGAGTTTGACGATTTCCTCGACAACGGCTGTTGCTACAGCTTAAATGCGTCACATTCTACGCTAAATTCACTAATTTGAAGCTAAAAGCTAAGACAGTGAAGCTGTCACGATATCTCATGCGAGAGAACGGTGCAAGGTCAGTTTGACGATTTCGACAACGGCTGTGGCTACAGTTCAAATGCGTCACATTTTACGCTGAATTCACCAATTTGAAGCTGAAAGCTAAGAATATGAAGCTGCAGCCATATTTTACGCGAGAGAACGGTGAAAGTTGAGTTTGACGATTTCATCGACAACGGCTGTTGCTACAGCTCAAATGCGTCACATTCTACGCTAATTTCATCAATTTGAAGCTAAAAGTTCAGAAAAACAGGCTGTAGGGATATCTCACGCGAGAGGACGGTGAAAGTTGAGTTTGACGATTTCCGCGACAACGGCTGTTGCTACAGCTCAAATGCGTCACATTCTACGCTAAATTCACCAATTTTAAGCTAAAAGTTAAGAAAATAAAGCTGTAGCGATATCTCACTCGAGAGAACGGTGCAAGTAGAGTTTGACGATTTCCTCGACAACGGCTGTTGCTACAGCCTCAATGCGTCACACTCTACGCTAAATTCACCAACATGAAGCTAAAAGCTAAGAAAAATAAGCTGTAGCTAAATCTCACGCGAGAGAACGGTGAAAGTTGCGTTTGACGATTTCCTCGACAACGGCTGTGGCTACAGCTCAAATGCGTCACATTCTACGCTAAATTCACCAATTTGAAGCTAAAGGTTAAGAAAATTAAGCTGTAGCGATATCTCACTCGAGAGAACGGTGCAAGTAGAGTTTGACGATTTCCTCGACAACGGCTGTTGCTATAACTCAAATGCGTCACATTCTACGCTAATTTCTTCATATTGAAGCTAAAAGTTAAGAAAATGAAGCTGTAGAGATATCTTATGCGAGAGAACGGTGAAAGTTGAGTTTGACGATTTCGACAACGGCTGTGGCTATAACTCAAATGCGTCACATTGTACGCTAATTTCATCAATTTGAAGCTAAAAGTTAAGAAAATGAAGCTGTAGGGATATCTCACGCGAGAGAACGGTGAAAGTTGAGTCTGACGATTTCCTCGACAACACCTGTTGCTACAGTTGAAATGCGTCACATTCTACGCTAAATTCACCAATTTCAAGCTAAAAGCTAACAAATGAAGCTGTAGCGGTATCTCACGCGAGAGAACGGTGAAAGTTGAGTTTGACGATTTCGACAACGGCTGTTGCTATAACTCAAATGCGTCACATTCTACACTAAATTCACCAATTTGAAGCTAAAAGCTGTCAAAATGAAGCTGTAGCGTTATCTCACGCGAGAGAACGGTGCAAGTTGAGTTTGACGATTTCGACAACGGCTGTTGCTATAACTCAGATGCGTCACATTCTACGCTAAATTTACCAATTTGAAGCGAAAAGCTCAGAAAATGAAGTTGTAACGATATCTCACGCGAGAGAACGGTGCAAGTTGAGTTTGACGATTTCTTCGACAACGGCTGTTGCTACAGCTCAAATGCGTCACACTCTACGATAAATTCACCAATCTGAAGCTAAAGGTTAAGAAAATTAATCTGTAGCGATATCTCACGCGAGAGAACGGTGCAAGTAGAGTTTGACGATTTCCTCGACAACGGCTGTTGCCACAGCTCAAATGCGTCACATTCTAAGCTAAATTCACCAATTTGGAGCTAAAGGTTAAGAAAATTAAGCTGTAGCAATATCTCACACGAGAGAATGGTGAAGGTTGAGTTTGTCAATTTTCTCGAAAACGGCTGTTGCTATAGCTCAAATGCGTCATATTCTACACTAAATTCACCAATTTGAAGCTGAAAGGTGAGAAAATGGAGATGTAGCGAAATCTCACGAGAGAGAACGGTGAAAGTTGAATTTGACAATTTCCTCGACAACGGCTGTTGCTATAACTCAAATGCGTCACATTCTACGCCTATTTCACCAACTTGAAGCTAAAAGTTAAGACAGTGAAGCTGTCACGATATCTCACGCGAGAGAACGGTGCAAGTTGAGTTTGACGATTTCGACAACGGCTGTTGCTATAACTCAAATGCGTCACATTCTACGCTAATTTCATCAATTTGAAGCTAAAAGTTAAAACAGTGAAGCTGTCACGATATCTCACGCGAGAGAACGGTGCAAGTTGAGTTTGACGATTTCGACAACGGCTGTTGCTATAACTCAAATGCGTCACATTCTACTCTAAATTCACCAATTTGAAGCTAAAAGCTATCAAAATGAAGCTGTAGCGATATCTCACGCGAGAGAACGGTGCAAGTTGAGTTTGACGATTTCGACAACGGCTGTTGCTATCACTCAAATGCGTCACATTCTACACTAAATTCACCAATATGAAGTTAAAAGCTATCAAAATGAAGCTGTAGCGATATCTCACGCGAGAGAACGGTGCAAGTTGAGTTTGACGATTTCGGCAACGGCTGTTGCTATAACTCAGATGCGTCACATTCTACGCTAAATTTACCAATTTGAAGCGAAAAGCTCAGAAAATGAAGTTGTAACGATATCTCACGCGAGAGAACGGTGCAAGTTGAGTTTGACGATTTCGACAACGGCTGTTGCTATAACTCAGATGCGTCACATTCTACGCTAATTGCACCAATTAGAAACTAAAAGTTAAGAAAATGAAGCTGTAGCAATGTCTCACGCGAGAGAACGGTGCAAGTTGAGTTTGACGATTTCCTCGACAACGGCTGTTGCTACAGCTCAAATGCGTCACACTCTACGATAAATTCACCAATCTGAAGCTAAAGGTTAAGAAAATTAATCTGTAGCGATATCTCACTCGAGAGAACGGTGCAAGTAGAGTTTGACGATTTCCTCGACAACGGCTGTTGCTACAGCCTCAATGCGTCACACTCTACGCTAAATTCACCAACATGAAGCTAAAAGCTAAGAAAAATAAGCTGTAGCTAAATCTCACGCGAGAGAACGGTGAAAGTTGCGTTTGACGATTTCCTCGACAACGGCTGTTGCTACAGCTCAAATGCGTCACACTCTACGATAAATTCACCAATTTGAAGCTAAAGGTTAAGAAAATTAAGCTGTAGCGATATCTCACTCGAGAGAACGGTGCAAGTAGAGTTTGACGATTTCCTCGACAACGGCTGTTGCCACAGCTCCAATGCGTCACATTCTACGCTAAATTCACCAATTTGAAGCTAAAAGCTAAGAATATGAAGCTGCAGCGATATCTTACGTGAGAGAACGGTGAAAGTTGAGTTTGACGATTTCGACAACGGCTGTTGCTATAACTCAAATGCGTCACATTCTACACTAATTTCATCAATTTGAAGCTAAAAGTTAAAACAGTGAAGCTGTCACGATATCTCACGCGAGAGAACGGTGCAAGTTGAGTTTGACGATTTCGACAACGGCTGTTGCTATAACTCAAATGCGTCACATTCTACTCTAAATTCACCAATTTGAAGCTAAAAGCTATCAAAATGAAGCTGTAGCGATATCTCACGCGAGAGAACGGTGCAAGTTGAGTTTGACGATTTCGACAACGGCTGTTGCTATCACTCAAATGCGTCACATTCTACACTAAATTCACCAATATGAAGTTAAAAGCTATCAAAATGAAGCTGTAGCGATATCTCACGCGAGAGAACGGTGCAAGTTGAGTTTGACGATTTCGGCAACGGCTGTTGCTATAACTCAGATGCGTCACATTCTACGCTAAATTTACCAATTTGATGCGAAAAGCTCAGAAAATGAAGTTGTAACGATATCTCACGCGAGAGAACGGTGCAAGTTGAGTTTGACGATTTCGACAACGGCTGTTGCTATAACTCAGATGCGTCACATTCTACGCTAATTGCACCAATTAGAAACTAAAAGTTAAGAAAATGAAGCTGTAGCAATGTCTCACGCGAGAGAACGGTGCAAGTTGAGTTTGACGATTTCCTCGACAACGGCTGTTGCTACAGGTCAAATGCGTCACACTCTACGATAAATTCACCAATCTGAAGCTAAAGGTTAAGAAAATTAATCTGTAGCGATATCTCACTCGAGAGAACGGTGCAAGTAGAGTTTGACGATTTCCTCGACAACGGCTGTTGCTACAGCCTCAATGCGTCACACTCTACGCTAAATTCACCAACATGAAGCTAAAAGCTAAGAAAAATAAGCTGTAGCTAAATCTCACGCGAGAGAACGGTGAAAGTTGCGTTTGACGATTTCCTCGACAACGGCTGTTGCTACAGCTCAAATGCGTCACACTCTACGATAAATTCACCAATTTGAAGCTAAAGGTTAAGAAAATTAAGCTGTAGCGATATCTCACTCGAGAGAACGGTGCAAGTAGAGTTTGACGATTTCCTCGACAACGGCTGTTGCCACAGCTCCAATGCGTCACATTCTACGCTAAATTCACCAATTTGAAGCTAAAAGCTAAGAATATGAAGCTGCAGCGATATCTTACGTGAGAGAACGGTGAAAGTTGAGTTTGACGATTTCGACAACGGCTGTTGCTATAACTCAAATGCGTCACATTCTACTCTAATTTCTTCATATTGAAGCTAAAAGTTAAGAAAATGAAGCTGTAGAGATATCTTATGCGAGAGAACGGTGAAAGTTGAGTTTGACGATTTCGACAACGGCTGTTGCTATAACTTAAATGCGTCACATTCTACGCTAAATTCACCAATTTGAAGCTAAAAGGTAAGAAAAAGAAGCTCCAGCGATATCTCACGTGAGAGAACGATGTAAGTTCAGTTTGACGATTTCCTCGATAACGGCTGTTGCTACAGCTCAAATGCGTCACATTCTAGGCTAAATTCACCAATTTGAAGCTAAAAGGTAAGAAAAAGAAGCTCTAGCGATATTTCACGTGAGAGAACGGTGCAAGGTCAGTTTGACGATTTCGACAACGGCTGTGGATACAGCTCAAATGCGTCACATTTTACGCTGAATTCACCAATTTGAAGCTGAAAGCTAAGAATATGAAGCTGCAGCGATATTTTACGCGAGAGAACGGTGAAAGTTGAGTTTGACGATTTCGACAACGGCTGTTGCTACAGCTCAAATGCGTCACATTCTACGCTAAATTCACCAATTTGAAGCTAAAAGCTAACAAAATGAAGGTGTAGCGGTATCTCACGCGAGAGAACGGTGAAAGTTGAGTTTTACGATTTCCTCGACAATGGCTGTTGCTACAGCTCAAATGCGTCACATTCTACGCCAATTTCACCAACTTGAACCTAAAAGTAAAGAAAATGAAGCTGTAGCGATATCTCACGCGAGAGAACGGTGCAAGTTGAGTATGCCGATTTCGACAACGGCTGTGGCTATAACTCAAATGCGTCACATTGTACGCTAATTTCATCAATTTGAAGCTAAAAGTTAAGAAAATGAAGCTGTAGGGATATCTCACGCGAGAGAACGGTGAAAGTTGAGTCTGACGATTTTCTCGACAACACCTGTTGCTACAGTTGAAATGCGTCACATTCTACGCTAAATTCACCAATTTCAAGCTAAAAGCTAACAAATGAAGCTGTAGCGGTATCTCACGCGAGAGAACGGTGAAAGTTGAGTTTGACGATTTCGACAACGGCTGTTGCTATAACTCAAATGCGTCACATTCTACACTAAATTCACCAATTTGAAGCTAAAAGCTGTCAAAATGAAGCTGTAGCGATATCTCACGCGAGAGAACGGTGCAAGTTGAGTTTGACGATTTCCCTCGACAACGGCTGTTGCTACAGCTCAAATGCGTCACATTCTACGCTAAATTCACCAATTTTAAGCTAAAAGTTAAGAAAATGAAGCTGTAGCGATATCCCACTCGAGAGAACGGTGCAAGTAGAGTTTGACGATTTCCTCGACAACGGCTGTTGCTATAACTCAGATGCGTCACATTCTACGCTAATTGCACCAATTAGAAACTAAAAGTTAAGAAAATGAAGCTGTAGCAATGTCTCACGCGAGAGAACGATGCAAGTTGAGTTTGACGATTTCCTCGACAACGGCTGTTGCTACAGCTCAAATGCGTCACACTCTACGATAAATTCACCAATCTGAAGCTAAAGGTTAAGAAAATTAATCTGTAGCGATATCTCACGCGAGAGAACGGTGAAAGTTGAGTTTGACGATTTCCACGACAACGGCTGTTGCTACAGCTCAAATGCGTCACACTCTACGGTAAATTCACCAATTTGAAGCTAAAAGCTAAGAATATGAAGCTGCAGCGATATCTCACGCGAGAGAATGGTGAAGGTTGAGTTTGACGATTTCCTCGACAACCGCTATTGCTACAGCTCAAATGCGTCACATTCTAAGCTAAATTCACCAATTTGGAGCTAAAGGTTAAGAAAATTAAGCTGTAGCAATATCTCACGCGAGAGAATGGTGAAGGTTGAGTTTGTCAATTTCCTCGAAAACGGCTGTTGCTATAGCTCAAATGCGTCATATTCTACACTAAATTCACCAATTTGAAGCTGAAAAGTGAGAAAATGGAGCTGTAGCGAAATCTCACGAGAGAGAACGGTGAAAGTTGAATTTGACGATTTCCTCGACAACGGCTGTTGCTACAGCTCAAATGCGTCACATTCTACGCTAAATTCACCAATTTGATGCTAAAGGTTAAGAAAATGAAGCTGTAGCGATAGCTCAGTCGAGAGAACGGTGCAAGTAGAGTTTGACGATTTCCTCGACAACGGCTGTTGCTACAGCCTCAATGCGTCGCACTCTACGCTAAATTCACCAACATGAAGCTAAAAGCTAAGAAAAATAAGCTGTAGCTAAATCTCACGCAAGAGAACGGTGAAAGTTGCGTTTGACGATTTCGACAACGGCTGTTGCTATAACTCAAATGCGTCACATTCTACACTAAATTCACCAATTTGAAGCTAAAAGCTATCAAAATGAAGCTGTAGCGATATCTCACGCGAGAGAACGGTGCAAGTTGAGTTTGACGATTTCGACAACGGCTGTTGCTATAACTCAAATGCGTCACATTCTACACTAAATTCACCAATTTGAAGCTAAAAGCTATCAAAATGAAGCTGTAGCGATATCTCACGCGAGAGAACGGTGCAAGTTGAGTTTGACGATTTCGACAACGGCTGTTGCTATAACTCAAATGCGTCACATTCTACACTAATTTCATCAATTTGAAGCTAAAAGTTAAGAAAATGAAGCTGTAGGGATATCTCACGCGAGAGAACGGTGCAAGTTGAGTTTGACGATTTCCTCGACAACGGCTGTTGCTACAGCTTAAATGCGTCACATTCTACGCTAAATTCACCAATTTGAAGCTAAAAGCTGAGAAAATGGAGCTGTAGCGATATCTCAGGAGAGACAACGGTGAAAGTTGAATTTGGCGATTTCCTCGACAACGGATTTTCCTACATCTCGAATGCGTCACATTCTACGCTAAATTCACTAATTTGAAGCTAAAAGCTAAGACAGTGAAGCTGTCACGATATCTCACGCGAGAGAACGGTGCAAGTTGAGTTTGACGATTTCCTCGACAACGGCTGTTGCTACAGCTCAAATGCGTCACATTCTACGCTAAATTCACCAATTTGCAGCTGAAAGCTAAGAATATCAAGCTGCAGCGATATCTCACGCGAGAGAACGATGAACGTTGAGTTTGACGATTTCGACAACGGCTGTTGCTTCAGCTCAAATGCGTCACATTCTACGCTAAATTCACCAATTTGAAGCTAAAAGCTAACAAAATGAAGCTGTAGCGGTATCTCACGCGAGAGAACGGTGAAAGTTGAGTTTTACGATTTCCTCGACAACGGCTGTTGCTACAGCTCAAATGCGTCACATTCTACGCCAATTTCATCAATTTGAAGCTAAAAGTTAAGACAGTGAAGCTGTCACGATATCTCGCGCGAGAGAACGGTGCAAGTTGAGTTTGACGATTTCGACAACGGCTGTTGCTATAACTCAAATGCGTCACATTCTACGCTAATTTCATCAATTTGAAGCTAAAAGTTAAGACAGTGAAGCTGTCACGATATCTCACGCGAGAGAACGGTGCAAGTTGTTTGACGATTTCGACAACGGCTGTTGCTATCACTCAAATGCGTCACATTCTACACTAAATTCACCAATATGAAGTTAAAAGCTATCAAAATGAAGCTGTAGCGATATCTCACGCGAGAGAACGGTGCAAGTTGAGTTTGACGATTTCGACAACGGCTGTTGCTATAACTCAAATGCGTCACATTCTACGCTAATTTCATCAATTTGAAGCTAAAAGTTAAGAAAATGAAGCTGTAGGGATATCTCACGCGAGAGAACGGTGAAAGTTGAGTTTGACGATTTCCTCGACAACGGCTGTTGCTACAGCTCAAATTCGTCACATTCTACGCTAATTTCATCAATTTGAAGCTAAAAGTTAAGACAGTGAAGCTGTCACGATATCTCACGCGAGAGAACGGTGCAAGTTGAGTTTGACGATTTCAACAACGGCTGTTGCTATAACTCAAATGCGTCACATTCTACACTAAATTCACCAATTTGAAGCTAAAAGCTATCAAAATGAAGCTGTAGCGATATCTCACGCGAGAGAACGGTGCAAGTTGAGTTTGACGATTTCGACAACGGCTGTTGCTATAACTCAAATGCGTCGCATTCTACGCTAATTTCGTGAATTTGAAGCTAAAAGTTAAGAAAATGAAGCTGTAGGGATATCTCACGCGAGAGAACGGTGCAAGTTGAGTTTGACGATTTCCTCGACAACGGCTGTTGCTACAGCTTAAATGCGTCACATTCTACGCTAAATTCACCAATTTGAAGCTAAAAGCTGAGAAAATGGAGCTGTAGCGATATCTCAGGAGAGACAACGGTGAAAGTTGAATTTGGCGATTTCCTCGACAACGGATTTTCCTACATCTCAAATGCGTCACATTCTACGCTAAATTCACCAATTTGAAGCTAAAAGGTAAGAAAAAGAAGCTCCGGCGATATCTCACGTGAGAGAACGAAGCAAGTTCAGTTTGACGATTTCCTCGATAACGGCTGTTGCTACAGCACAAATGCGTCACATTCTACGCCAATTTCATCAATTTGAAGCTAAAAGTTAAGACAGTGAAGCTGTCACGATATCTCACGCGAGAGAACGGTGCAAGTTGAGTTTGACGATTTCGACAACGGCTGTTGCTACAGCTCAAATGCGTCACATTCTACGCCAATTTCATCAATTTGAAGCTAAAAGTTAAGACAGTGAAGCTGTCACGATATCTCACGCGAGAGAACGGTGCAAGTTGAGTTTGACGATTTCGACAACGGCTGTTGCTATAACTCAAATGCGTCACATTCTACGCTAATTTCATCAATTTGAAGCTAAAAGTTAAGAAAATGAAGCTGTAGGGATATCTCACGCGAGAGAACGGTGAAAGTTGAGTTTGACGATTTCCTCGACAACGGCTGTTGCTACAGCTCAAATGCGTCACATTCTACGCTAAATTCACCAATTTGAAGCTAAAAGTTAAGAAAATGAAGCTGTAGCGATATCTCACGCGAGAGAACGGTGAAAGTTGCGTTTGACGATTTCCCTGACAACGGCTGTGGCTACAACTCAAATGCGTCACATTCTACGCTGAATTCACCAACTTGAAGCTAAAGGTTAAGAAAATTAAGCTGTAGCGATATCTCACGCGAGAGAACGGTGCAAGTTGAGTTTGACAATTTCGACAACGGCTGTTGCTATAACTCAGATGCGTCACATTCTACGCTAAATTTACCAATTTGAAGCGAAAAACTCAGAAAATGAAGTTGTAACGATATCTCACGCGAGAGAACGGTGCAAGTTGAGTTTGACGATTTCGACAACGGCTGTTGCTACAGCTTAAATGCGTCACATTCTACTCTAAATTCACTAATTTGAAGCTAAAAGCTAAGACAGTTAAGCTGTCACGATATCTCACGCGAGAGAACGGTGCAAGGTCAGTTTGACAATTTCGACAACGGCTTTGGCTACAGCTCAAATGCGTCACATTTTACGCTGAATTCACCAATTTGAAGCTGAAAGCTAAGAATATGAAGCTGCAGCGATATTTTACGCGAGAGAACGGTGAAAGTTGAGTTTGACGATTTCATCGACAACGGCTGTTGCTACAACTCAAATGCGTCACATTCTACGCTAATTTCATCAATTTGAAGCTAAAAGTTCAGAAAATCAGGCTGTAGGGATATCTCACGCGAGAGAACGGTGAAAGTTGAGTTTGACGATTTCCGCGACAACGGTTGTTGCTACAGCTCAAATGCGTCACATTCTACGCTAAATTCACCAATTTTAAGCTAAAAGCTAAGAATATGAAGCTGCAGCGATATCTCACTCGAGAGAACGGTGCAAGTAGAGTTTGACGATTTCCTCGACAACGGCTGTTGCTACAGCCTCAATGCGTCACACTCTACGCTAAATTCACCAACATGAAGCTAAAAGCTAAGAAAAATAAGCTGTAACTAAATCTCACGCGAGAGAACGGTGAAAGTTGCGTTTGATGATTTCCTCGACAACGGCTGTGGCTACAGCTCAAATGCGTCACATTCTACGCTAAATTCGCCAATTTGAAGCTAAAGGTTAAGAAAATTAAGCTGTAGCGATATCTCACTCGAGAGAACGGTGCAAGTAGAGTTTGACGATTTCCTCGACAACGGCTGTTGCCACAGCTCCAATGCGTCACATTCTACGCTAAATTCACCAATTTGAAGCTAAAAGCTAAGAATATGAAGCTGCAGCGATATCTTACGTGAGAGAACGGTGAAAGTTGAGTTTGACAATTTCGACAACGGCTGTTGCTATAACTCAAATGCGTCACATTCTACGCTAATTTCTTCATATTGAAGCTAAAAGTTAAGAAAATGAAACTGTAGAGATATCTTATGCGAGAGAACGGTGAAAGTTGAGTTTGACGATTTCGACAACGGCTGTTGCTATAACTTAAAGGCGTCACATTCTACGCTAAATTCACCAATTTGAAGCTAAAAGGTAAGAAAAAGAAGCTCCAGCGATATCTCACGTGAGAGAACGATGTAAGTTCATTTTGACGATTTCCTCGATAACGGCTGTTGCTACAGCTCAAATGCGTCACATTCTAGGCTAAATTCACCAATTTGAAGCTAAAAGGTAAGAAAAAGAAGCTCTAGCGATATTTCACGTGAGAGAACGGTGCAAGGTCAGTTTGACGATTTCGACAACGGCTGTGGCTACAGCTCAAATGCGTCACATTTTATGCTGAATTCACCAATTTGAAGCTGAAAGCTAAGAATATGAAGCTGCAGCGATATTTTACGCGAGAGAACGGTGAAAGTTGAGTTTGACGATTTCGACAACGGCTGTTGCTATAACTCAAATGCGTCACATTCTACGCTAATTTCATCAATTTGAAGCTAAAAGTTAAGAAAATGAAGCTGTAGGGATATCTCACGCGAGAGAACGGTGAAAGTTGAGTTTGACGATTTCCTCGACAACGGCTGTTGCTATAACTCAAATGCGTCACATTCTACGCTAATTTCATCAATTTGAAGCTAAAAGTTAAGACAGTGAAGCTGTCACGATATCTCACGCGAGAGAACGGTGCAAGTTGTTTGACGATTTCGACAACGGCTGTTGCTATCACTCAAATGCGTCACATTCTACACTAAATTCACCAATATGAAGTTAAAAGCTATCAAAATGAAGCTGTAGCGATATCTCACGCGAGAGAACGGTGCAAGTTGAGTTTGACGATTTCGACAACGGCTGTTGCTATAACTCAAATGCGTCACATTCTACGCTAATTTCATCAATTTGAAGCTAAAAGTTAAGAAAATGAAGCTGTAGGGATATCTCACGCGAGAGAACGGTGAAAGTTGAGTTTGACGATTTCCTCGACAACGGCTGTTGCTACAGCTCAAATTCGTCACATTCTACGCTAATTTCATCAATTTGAAGCTAAAAGTTAAGACAGTGAAGCTGTCACGATATCTCACGCGAGAGAACGGTGCAAGTTGAGTTTGACGATTTCAACAACGGCTGTTGCTATAACTCAAATGCGTCACATTCTACACTAAATTCACCAATTTGAAGCTAAAAGCTATCAAAATGAAGCTGTAGCGATATCTCACGCGAGAGAACGGTGCAAGTTGAGTTTGACGATTTCGACAACGGCTGTTGCTATAACTCAAATGCGTCGCATTCTACGCTAATTTCATGAATTTGAAGCTAAAAGTTAAGAAAATGAAGCTGTAGGGATATCTCACGCGAGAGAACGGTGCAAGTTGAGTTTGACGATTTCCTCGACAACGGCTGTTGCTACAGCTTAAATGCGTCACATTCTACGCTAAATTCACCAATTTGAAGCTAAAAGCTGAGAAAATGGAGCTGTAGCGATATCTCAGGAGAGACAACGGTGAAAGTTGAATTTGGCGATTTCCTCGACAACGGATTTTCCTACATCTCAAATGCGTCACATTCTACGCTAAATTCACCAATTTGAAGCTAAAAGGTAAGAAAAAGAAGCTCCGGCGATATCTCACGTGAGAGAACGAAGCAAGTTCAGTTTGACGATTTCCTCGATAACGGCTGTTGCTACAGCACAAATGCGTCACATTCTACGCCAATTTCATCAATTTGAAGCTAAAAGTTAAGACAGTGAAGCTGTCACGATATCTCACGCGAGAGAACGGTGCAAGTTGAGTTTGACGATTTCAACAACGGCTGTTGCTACAGCTCAAATGCATCACATTCTACGCCAATTTCATCAATTTGAAGCTAAAAGTTAAGACAGTGAAGCTGTCACGATATCTCACGCGAGAGAACGGTGCAAGTTGAGTTTGACGATTTCGACAACGGCTGTTGCTATAACTCAAATGCGTCACATTCTACGCTAATTTCATCAATTTGAAGCTAAAAGTTAAGAAAATGAAGCTGTAGGGATATCTCACGCGAGAGAACGGTGAAAGTTGAGTTTGACGATTTCCTCGACAACGGCTGTTGCTACAGCTCAAATGCGTCACATTCTACGCTAAATTCACCAATTTGAAGCTAAAAGTTAAGAAAATGAAGCTGTAGCGATATCTCACGCGAGAGAACGGTGAAAGTTGCGTTTGACGATTTCCCTGACAACGGCTGTGGCTACAACTCAAATGCGTCACATTCTACGCTGAATTCACCAACTTGAAGCTAAAGGTTAAGAAAATTAAGCTGTAGCGATATCTCACGCGAGAGAACGGTGCAAGTTGAGTTTGACGATTTCGACAACGGCTGTTGCTATAACTCAGATGCGTCACATTCTACGCTAAATTTACCAATTTGAAGCGAAAAACTCAGAAAATGAAGTTGTAACGATATCTCACGCGAGAGAACGGTGCAAGTTGAGTTTGACGATTTCGACAACGGCTGTTGCTACAGCTTAAATGCGTCACATTCTACTCTAAATTCACTAATTTGAAGCTAAAAGCTAAGACAGTTAAGCTGTCACGATATCTCACGCGAGAGAACGGTGCAAGGTCAGTTTGACGATTTCGACAACGGCTGTTGCTATAACTCAAATGCGTCACATTCTACGCTAATTTCATCAATTTGAAGCTAAAAGTTAAGAAAATGAAGCTGTAGCGATATCTCACGCGAGAGAACGGTGCAAGTTGTGTTTGACGATTTCGACAACGGCTGTTGCTATAACTCAGATGCGTCACATTCTACGCTAATTGCACCAATTAGAAACTAAAAGTTAAGAAAATGAAGCTGTAGCAATGTCTCACGCGAGAGAACGGTGCAAGTTGAGTTTGACGATTTCCTCGACAACGGCTGTTGCTACAGCTCAAATGCGTCACACTCTACGATAAATTCACCAATCTGAAGCTAAAGGTTAAGAAAATTAATCTGTAGCGATATCTCACGCGAGAGAACGGTGAAAGTTGAGTTTGACGATTTCCACGACAACGGCTGTTGCTACAGCTCAAATGCGTCACACTCTACGGTAAATTCACCAATTTGAAGCTAAAAGCTAAGAATATGAAGCTGCAGCGATATCTCACGCGAGAGAATGGTGAAGGTTGAGTTTGACGATTTCCTCGACAACGGCTATTGCTACAGCTCAAATGCGTCACATTCTAAGCTAAATTCACCAATTTGGAGCTAAAGGTTAAGAAAATTAAGCTGTAGCAATATCTCACGCGAGAGAATGGTGAAGGTTGAGTTTGTCAATTTCCACGAAAACGGCTGTTGCTATAGCTCAAATGCGTCATATTCTACACTAAATTCACCAATTTGAAGCTGAAAGGTGAGAAAATGGAGCTGTAGCGAAATCTCACGAGAGAGAACGGTGAAAGTTGAATTTGACGATTTCCTCGACAACGGCTGTTGCTACAGCTCAAATGCGTCACATTCTACGCTAAATTCACCAATTTGATGCTAAAAGTTAAGAAAATGAAGCTGTAGCGATAGCTCAGTCGAGAGAACGGTGCAAGTAGAGTTTGACGATTTCCTCGACAACGGCTGTTGCTACAGCCTCAATGCGTCGCACTCTACGCTAAATTCACCAACATGAAGCTAAAAGCTGAGAAAATGGAGCTGTAGCTAAATCTCACGCAAGAGAACGGTGAAAGTTGCGTTTGACGATTTCGACAACGGCTGTTGCTATAACTCAAATGCGTCACATTCTACACTAATTTCATCAATTTGAAGCTAAAAGTTAAGAAAATGAAGCTGTAGGGATATCTCACGCGAGAGAACGGTGCAAGTTGAGTTTGACGATTTCCTCGACAACGGCTGTTGCTACAGCTTAAATGCGTCACATTCTACGCTAAAATCACCAATTTGAAGCTAAAAGCTGAGAAAATGGAGCTGTAGCGATATCTCAGGAGAGACAACGGTGAAAGTTGAATTTGGCGATTTCCTCGACAACGGATTTTCCTACATCTCAAATGCGTCACATTCTACGCTAAATTCACTAATTTGAAGCTAAAAGCTAAGACAGTGAAGCTGTCACGATATCTCACGCGAGAGAACGGTGCAAGTTGAGTTTGACGATTTCCTCGACAACGGCTGTTGCTACAGCTCAAATGCGTCACATTCTACGCTAAATTCACCAATTTAAAGCTAAAGGCTAAGAATATCAAGCTGCAGCGATATCTCACGCGAGAGAACGATGAACGTTGAGTTTGACGATTTCGACAACGGCTGTTGCTTCAGCTCAAATGCGTCACATTCTACGCTAAATTCACCAATTTGAAGCTAAAAGCTAACAAAATGAAGCTGTAGCGATATCTCACGCGAGAGAACGGTGCAAGTTGAGTTTGACGATTTCGACAACGGCTGTTGCTACAGCTTAAATGCGTCACATTCTACTCTAAATTCACTAATTTGAAGCTAAAAGCTAAGACAGTGAAGCTGTCACGATATCTCACGCGAGAGAACGGTGCAAGGTCAGTTTGACGATTTCGACAACGGCTGTGGCTACAGCTCAAATGCGTCACATTTTACGCTGAATTCACCAATTTGAAGCTGAAAGCTAAGAATATGAAGCTGCAGCGATATTTTACGCGAGAGAACGGTGAAAGTTGAGTTTGACGATTTCATCGACAACGGCTGTTGCTACAGCTCAAATGCGTCACATTCTACGCTAATTTCATCAATTTGAAGCTAAAAGTTCAGAAAATCAGGCTGTAGGGATATCTCACGCGAGAGAACGGTGAAAGTTGAGTTTGACGATTTCCGCGACAACGGCTGTTGCTACAGCTCAAATGCGTCACATTCTACGCTAAATTCACCAATTTTAAGCTAAAAGTTAAGAAAATGAAGCTGTAGCGATATCTCACTCGAGAGAACGGTGCAAGTAGAGTTTGACGATTTCCTCGACAACGGCTGTTGCTACAGCCTCAATGCGTCACACTCTACGCTAAATTCACCAACATGAAGCTAAAAGCTAAGAAAAATAAGCTGTAGCTAAATCTCACGCGAGAGAACGGTGAGAGTTGCGTTTGATGATTTCCTCGACAACGGCTGTGGCTACAGCTCAAATGTGTCACATTCTACGCTAAATTCGCCAATTTGAAGCTAAAGGTTAAGAAAATTAAGCTGTAGCGATATCTCACTCGAGAGAACGGTGCAAGTAGAGTTTGACGATTTCCTCGACAACGGCTGTTGCCACAGCTCCAATGCGTCACATTCTACGCTAAATTCACCAATTTGAAGCTAAAAGCTAAGAATATGAAGCTGCAGCGATATCTTACGTGAGAGAACGGTGAAAGTTGAGTTTGACAATTTCGACAACGGCTGTTGCTATAACTCAAATGCGTCACATTCTAGGCTAAATTCACCAATTTGAAGCTAAAAGGTAAGAAAAAGAAGCTCTAGCGATATTTCACGTGAGAGAACGGTGCAAGGTCAGTTTGACGATTTCGACAACGGCTGTGGCTACAGCTCAAATGCGTCACATTTTACGCTGAATTCACCAATTTGAAGCTGAAAGCTAAGAATATGAAGCTGCAGCGATATTTTACGCGAGAGAACGGTGAAAGTTGAGTTTGACGATTTCATCGACAACGGCTGTTGCTACAGCTCAAATGCGTCGCATTCTACGCTAAATTCACCAATTTGAAGCTAAAAGGTAAGAAAAAGAAGCTCCAGCGATATCTCACGTGAGAGAACGATGTAAGTTCAGTTTGACGATTTCCTCGATAACGGCTGTTGCTACAGATCAAATGCGTCACATTCTAGGCTAAATTCACCAATTTGAAGCTAAAAGGTAAGAAAAAGAAGCTCTAGCGATATTTCACGTGAGAGAACGCTGCAAGGTCAGTTTGACGATTTCGACAACGGCTGTGGCTACAGCACAAATGCGTCACATTTTACGCTGAATTCACCAATTTGAAGCTGAAAGCTAAGAATATGAAGCTGCAGCGATATTTTACGCGAGAGAACGGTGAAAGTTGAGTTTGACGATTTCATCGACAACGGCTGTTGCTACAGCTCAAATGCGTCACATTCTACGCTAAATTCACCAATCTGCAGCTAAAACCTCAGAAAATGAAGCTGTAGCGATATCTCACGCGAGAGAACGGTGAACGTTGAGGTTGACGATTTCGACAACGGCTGTTGCTACAGCTCAAATGCGTCACATTCTACGCTAAATTCACCAATTTGAAGCTAAAAGCTAACAAAATGAAGCTGTAGCGGTATCTCACGCGAGAGAACGGTGAAAGTTGAGTCTGACGATTTCCTCGACAACACCTGTTGCTACAGCTCAAATGCGTCACATTCTACGCTAAATTCACCAATTTCAAGCTAAAAGCTAACAAATGAAGCTGTAGCGGTATCTCACGCGAGAGAACGGTGCAAGTAGAGTTTGACGATTTCGACAACGGCTGTTGCTACAGCTCAAATGCGTCACACTCTACGCTAAATTCACCAACTTCAAGCTAAAAGCTAAGAAAAATAAGCTGTAGCTAAATCTCACGCGAGAGAACGGTGAACGTTGCGTTTGACGATTTCCTCGACAACGGCTGTGGCTACAGCTCAAATGCGTCACATTCTACGCTAAATTCACCAATTTGAAGCTGAAAGGTGAGAAAATGGAGCTGTAGCGATATCTCACGTGAGAGAACGGTGCAAGTTCATTTTGATGATTTCGACAACGGCTTTTGCCACAGCTCCAATGCGTCACATTCTATGCTAAATTAACCAATTTGAAGCTAAAAGCTAAGAATATGTAGCTGCAGCGATATCTTACGTGAGAGAACGGTGAAAGTTGAGTTTGACGATTTCGACAAAGGCTGTTGCTATAACTCAAATGCGTCACATTCTTCGCTAATTTCATCATATTGAAGCTAAAAGTTAAGAAAATGAAGCTGTAGGGATATCTCACGCGAGAGAACGGTGAAAGTTGAGTTTGACGATTTCCTCGACAACGGCTGTTGCCACAGCTCAAATGCGTCACATTCTACGCTAAATTCACCAATTTGAAGCTAAAAGCTAAGAATATGTAGCTGCAGCGATATCTTACGTGAGAGAACGGTGAAAGTTGAGTTTGACGATTTCGACAAAGGCTGTTGCTATAACTCAAATGCGTCACATTCTTCGCTAATTTCATCATATTGAAGCTAAAAGTTAAGAAAATGAAGCTGTAGGGATATCTCACGCGAGAGAACGGTGAAAGTTGAGTTTGACGATTTCCTCGACAACGGCTGTTGCCACAGCTCAAATGCGTCACACTCTACGCTAAATTCACCAACTTGAAGCTAAAAGTTAAGAAAAATAAGCTGTAGCTAAATCTCACGCGAGAGAACGGTGAAAGTTGCGTTTGACGATTTCCTCGACAACGGCTGTGGCTACAGCTCAAATGCGTCACATTCTACGCTAAATTCACCAATTTGAAGCTAAAGGTTAAGAAAATTAAGCTGTAGCGATATCTCACGCGAGAGAACGGTAAAAGTTGAGTTTTACGATTTCCTCGACAATGGCTGTTGCTACAGCTCAAATGCGTCACATTCTACGCCAATTTCACCAACTTGAAGCTAAAAGTAAAGAAAATGAAGCTGTAGCGATATCTCACGCGAGAGACCGGTGCAAGTTGAGTATGTCGATTTCGACAACGGCTGTGGCTATAACTCAAATGCGTCACATTGTACGCTAATTTCCTCAATTTGAAGCTAGAAGTTAAGAAAATGAAGCTGTAGGGATATCTCACGCGAGAGAACGGTGAAAGTTGAGTCTGACGATTTCCTCGACAACACCTGTTGCTGCAGCTCAAATGCGTCACATTCTACGCTAAATTCACCAATTTCAAGCTAAAAGCTAACAAATGATGCTGTAGCGGTATCTCACGCGAGAGAACGGTGAAAGTTGAGTTTGACGATTTCGACAACGGCTGTTGCTATAACTCAAATGCGTCACATTCTACACTAAATTCACCAATTTGAAGCTAAAAGCTATCAAAATGAAGCTGTAGCGATATCTCACGCGAGAGAACGGTGCAAGTTGAGTTTGACGATTTCGACAACGGCTGTTGCTATAACTCAAATGCGTCACATTCTACGCTAATTTCATCAATTTGAAGCTACAAGTTAAGAAAATGAAGCTGTAGCGATATCTCACTCGAGAGAACGGTGCAAGTAGAGTTTGACGATTTCCTCGACAATGGCTGTTGCTACAGCTCAAATGCGTCACACTCTACGCTAAATTCACCAACTTCAAGCTAAAAGCTAAGAAAAATAAGCTGTAGCTAAATCTCACGCCAGAGAACGGTGAAAGTTGCGTTTGACGATTTCCTCGACAACGGCTGTGGCTACAGCTCAAATGCGTCACATTCTACGCTAAATTCACCAATTTGAAGCTGAAAGGTGAGAAAATGGAGCTGTAGCGATATCTCACGTGAGAGAACGGTGCAAGTTCAATTTGATGATTTCGACAACGGCTTTTGCCACAGCTCCAATGCGTCACATTCTATGCTAAATTAACCAATTTGAAGCTAAAAGCTAAGAATATGTAGCTGCAGCGATATCTTACGTGAGAGAACGGTGAAAGTTGAGTTTGACGATTTCGACAAAGGCTGTTGCTATAACTCAAATGCGTCACATTCTTCGCTAATTTCATCATATTGAAGCTAAAAGCTAACAAAATGAAGCTGTAGCGGTATCTCACGCGAGAGAACGGTGAAAGTTGAGTTTGACGATTTCGACAACGGCTGTTGCTATAACTCAAATGCGTCACATTCTACGATGATTTCATCAATTTGAAGCTAAAAGTTAAGAAAATGAAGCTGTAGGGATATCTCACGCGAGAGAACGGTGAAAGTTGAGTTTGACGATTTCCTCGACAACGGCTGTTGCCACAGCTCAAATGCGTCACATTCTACGCTAAATTCACCAATTTGAAGCTAAAAGCTATCAAAATGAAGCTGTAGCGATATCTCACGCGAGAGAACGGTGCAAGTAGAGTTTGACGATTTCCTCGACAACGGCTGTTGCTACAGCTCAAATGCGTCACACTCTACGCTAAATTCACCAACTTGAAGCTAAAAGCTAAGAAAAATAAGCTGTAGCGATATCTCACGCGAGAGAACGGTGCAAGTTGAGTTTGACGATTTCGACAACGGCTGTTGCTATAACTCAAATGCGTCACATTCTACGCTAAATTCACCAATTTGAAGCTAAAAGCTAAGAATATGAAGCTGCAGCGATATCTTACGTGAGAGAACGGTGAAAGTTGAGTTTGACGATTTCGACAACGGCTGTTGCTATAACTCAAATGCGTCACATTCTACGCTAATTTCATCAATTTGAAGCTAAAAGTTAAAACAGTGAAGCTGTCACGATATCTCACGCGAGAGAACGGTGCAAGTTGAGTTTGACGATTTCGACAACGGCTGTTGCTATAACTCAAATGCGTCACATTCTACTCTAAATTCACCAATTTGAAGCTAAAAGCTATCAAAATGAAGCTGTAGCGATATCTCACGCGAGAGAACGGTGCAAGTTGAGTTTGACGATTTCGACAACGGCTGTTGCTATCACTCAAATGCGTCACATTCTACACTAAATTCACCAATATGAAGTTAAAAGCTATCAAAATGAAGCTGTAGCGATATCTCACGCGAGAGAACGGTGCAAGTTGAGTTTGACGATTTCGGCAACGGCTGTTGCTATAACTCAGATGCGTCACATTCTACGCTAAATTTACCAATTTGAAGCGAAAAGCTCAGAAAATGAAGTTGTAACGATATCTCACGCGAGAGAACGGTGCAAGTTGAGTTTGACGATTTCGACAACGGCTGTTGCTATAACTCAGATGCGTCACATTCTACGCTAATTGCACCAATTAGAAACTAAAAGTTAAGAAAATGAAGCTGTAGCAATGTCTCACGCGAGAGAACGGTGCAAGTTGAGTTTGACGATTTCCTCGACAACGGCTGTTGCTACAGGTCAAATGCGTCACACTCTACGATAAATTCACCAATCTGAAGCTAAAGGTTAAGAAAATTAATCTGTAGCGATATCTCACTCGAGAGAACGGTGCAAGTAGAGTTTGACGATTTCCTCGACAACGGCTGTTGCTACAGCCTCAATGCGTCACACTCTACGCTAAATTCACCAACATGAAGCTAAAAGCTAAGAAAAATAAGCTGTAGCTAAATCTCACGCGAGAGAACGGTGAAAGTTGCGTTTGACGATTTCCTCGACAACGGCTGTTGCTACAGCTCAAATGCGTCACACTCTACGATAAATTCACCAATTTGAAGCTAAAGGTTAAGAAAATTAAGCTGTAGCGATATCTCACTCGAGAGAACGGTGCAAGTAGAGTTTGACGATTTCCTCGACAACGGCTGTTGCCACAGCTCCAATGCGTCACATTCTACGCTAAATTCACCAATTTGAAGCTAAAAGCTAAGAATATGAAGCTGCAGCGATATCTTACGTGAGAGAACGGTGAAAGTTGAGTTTGACGATTTCGACAACGGCTGTTGCTATAACTCAAATGCGTCACATTCTACTCTAATTTCTTCATATTGAAGCTAAAAGTTAAGAAAATGAAGCTGTAGAGATATCTTATGCGAGAGAACGGTGAAAGTTGAGTTTGACGATTTCGACAACGGCTGTTGCTATAACTTAAATGCGTCACATTCTACGCTAAATTCACCAATTTGAAGCTAAAAGGTAAGAAAAAGAAGCTCCAGCGATATCTCACGTGAGAGAACGATGTAAGTTCAGTTTGACGATTTCCTCGATAACGGCTGTTGCTACAGCTCAAATGCGTCACATTCTAGGCTAAATTCACCAATTTGAAGCTAAAAGGTAAGAAAAAGAAGCTCTAGCGATATTTCACGTGAGAGAACGGTGCAAGGTCAGTTTGACGATTTCGACAACGGCTGTGGATACAGCTCAAATGCGTCACATTTTACGCTGAATTCACCAATTTGAAGCTGAAAGCTAAGAATATGAAGCTGCAGCGATATTTTACGCGAGAGAACGGTGAAAGTTGAGTTTGACGATTTCGACAACGGCTGTTGCTACAGCTCAAATGCGTCACATTCTACGCTAAATTCACCAATTTGAAGCTAAAAGCTAACAAAATGAAGGTGTAGCGGTATCTCACGCGAGAGAACGGTGAAAGTTGAGTTTTACGATTTCCTCGACAATGGCTGTTGCTACAGCTCAAATGCGTCACATTCTACGCCAATTTCACCAACTTGAACCTAAAAGTAAAGAAAATGAAGCTGTAGCGATATCTCACGCGAGAGAACGGTGCAAGTTGAGTATGCCGATTTCGACAACGGCTGTGGCTATAACTCAAATGCGTCACATTGTACGCTAATTTCATCAATTTGAAGCTAAAAGTTAAGAAAATGAAGCTGTAGGGATATCTCACGCGAGAGAACGGTGAAAGTTGAGTCTGACGATTTTCTCGACAACACCTGTTGCTACAGTTGAAATGCGTCACATTCTACGCTAAATTCACCAATTTCAAGCTAAAAGCTAACAAATGAAGCTGTAGCGGTATCTCACGCGAGAGAACGGTGAAAGTTGAGTTTGACGATTTCGACAACGGCTGTTGCTATAACTCAAATGCGTCACATTCTACACTAAATTCACCAATTTGAAGCTAAAAGCTGTCAAAATGAAGCTGTAGCGATATCTCACGCGAGAGAACGGTGCAAGTTGAGTTTGACGATTTCCCTCGACAACGGCTGTTGCTACAGCTCAAATGCATCACATTCTACGCTAAATTCACCAATTTTAAGCTAAAAGTTAAGAAAATGAAGCTGTAGCGATATCCCACTCGAGAGAACGGTGCAAGTAGAGTTTGACGATTTCCTCGACAACGGCTGTTGCTATAACTCAGATGCGTCACATTCTACGCTAATTGCACCAATTAGAAACTAAAAGTTAAGAAAATGAAGCTGTAGCAATGTCTCACGCGAGAGAACGATGCAAGTTGAGTTTGACGATTTCCTCGACAACGGCTGTTGCTACAGCTCAAATGCGTCACACTCTACGATAAATTCACCAATCTGAAGCTAAAGGTTAAGAAAATTAATCTGTAGCGATATCTCACGCGAGAGAACGGTGAAAGTTGAGTTTGACGATTTCCACGACAACGGCTGTTGCTACAGCTCAAATGCGTCACACTCTACGGTAAATTCACCAATTTGAAGCTAAAAGCTAAGAATATGAAGCTGCAGCGATATCTCACGCGAGAGAATGGTGAAGGTTGAGTTTGACGATTTCCTCGACAACCGCTATTGCTACAGCTCAAATGCGTCACATTCTAAGCTAAATTCACCAATTTGGAGCTAAAGGTTAAGAAAATTAAGCTGTAGCAATATCTCACGCGAGAGAATGGTGAAGGTTGAGTTTGTCAATTTCCTCGAAAACGGCTGTTGCTATAGCTCAAATGCGTCATATTCTACACTAAATTCACCAATTTGAAGCTGAAAAGTGAGAAAATGGAGCTGTAGCGAAATCTCACGAGAGAGAACGGTGAAAGTTGAATTTGACGATTTCCTCGACAACGGCTGTTGCTACAGCTCAAATGCGTCACATTCTACGCTAAATTCACCAATTTGATGCTAAAAGTTAAGAAAATGAAGCTGTAGCGATAGCTCAGTCGAGAGAACGGTGCAAGTAGAGTTTGACGATTTCCTCGACAACGGCTGTTGCTACAGCCTCAATGCGTCGCACTCTACGCTAAATTCACCAACATGAAGCTAAAAGCTAAGAAAAATAAGCTGTAGCTAAATCTCACGCAAGAGAACGGTGCAAGTAGAGTTTGACGATTTCCTCGACAACGGCTGTTGCTACAGCTCAAATGCGTCACACTCTACGCTAAATTCACCAACTTGAAGCTAAAAGCTAAGAAAAATAAGCTGTAGCGATATCTCACGCGAGAGAACGGTGCAAGTTGAGTTTGACGATTTCGACAACGGCTGTTGCTATAACTCAAATGCGTCACATTCTACGCTAAATTCACCAATTTGAAGCTAAAAGCTAAGAATATGAAGCTGCAGCGATATCTTACGTGAGAGAACGGTGAAAGTTGAGTTTGACGATTTCGACAACGGCTGTTGCTATAACTCAAATGCGTCACATTCTACGCTAATTTCATCAATTTGAAGCTAAAAGTTAAAACAGTGAAGCTGTCACGATATCTCACGCGAGAGAACGGTGCAAGTTGAGTTTGACGATTTCGACAACGGCTGTTGCTATAACTCAAATGCGTCACATTCTACTCTAAATTCACCAATTTGAAGCTAAAAGCTATCAAAATGAAGCTGTAGCGATATCTCACGCGAGAGAACGGTGCAAGTTGAGTTTGACGATTTCGACAACGGCTGTTGCTATCACTCAAATGCGTCACATTCTACACTAAATTCACCAATATGAAGTTAAAAGCTATCAAAATGAAGCTGTAGCGATATCTCACGCGAGAGAACGGTGCAAGTTGAGTTTGACGATTTCGGCAACGGCTGTTGCTATAACTCAGATGCGTCACATTCTACGCTAAATTTACCAATTTGAAGCGAAAAGCTCAGAAAATGAAGTTGTAACGATATCTCACGCGAGAGAACGGTGCAAGTTGAGTTTGACGATTTCGACAACGGCTGTTGCTATAACTCAGATGCGTCACATTCTACGCTAATTGCACCAATTAGAAACTAAAAGTTAAGAAAATGAAGCTGTAGCAATGTCTCACGCGAGAGAACGGTGCAAGTTGAGTTTGACGATTTCCTCGACAACGGCTGTTGCTACAGGTCAAATGCGTCACACTCTACGATAAATTCACCAATCTGAAGCTAAAGGTTAAGAAAATTAATCTGTAGCGATATCTCACTCGAGAGAACGGTGCAAGTAGAGTTTGACGATTTCCTCGACAACGGCTGTTGCTACAGCCTCAATGCGTCACACTCTACGCTAAATTCACCAACATGAAGCTAAAAGCTAAGAAAAATAAGCTGTAGCTAAATCTCACGCGAGAGAACGGTGAAAGTTGCGTTTGACGATTTCCTCGACAACGGCTGTTGCTACAGCTCAAATGCGTCACACTCTACGATAAATTCACCAATTTGAAGCTAAAGGTTAAGAAAATTAAGCTGTAGCGATATCTCACTCGAGAGAACGGTGCAAGTAGAGTTTGACGATTTCCTCGACAACGGCTGTTGCCACAGCTCCAATGCGTCACATTCTACGCTAAATTCACCAATTTGAAGCTAAAAGCTAAGAATATGAAGCTGCAGCGATATCTTACGTGAGAGAACGGTGAAAGTTGAGTTTGACGATTTCGACAACGGCTGTTGCTATAACTCAAATGCGTCACATTCTACTCTAATTTCTTCATATTGAAGCTAAAAGTTAAGAAAATGAAGCTGTAGAGATATCTTATGCGAGAGAACGGTGAAAGTTGAGTTTGACGATTTCGACAACGGCTGTTGCTATAACTTAAATGCGTCACATTCTACGCTAAATTCACCAATTTGAAGCTAAAAGGTAAGAAAAAGAAGCTCCAGCGATATCTCACGTGAGAGAACGATGTAAGTTCAGTTTGACGATTTCCTCGATAACGGCTGTTGCTACAGCTCAAATGCGTCACATTCTAGGCTAAATTCACCAATTTGAAGCTAAAAGGTAAGAAAAAGAAGCTCTAGCGATATTTCACGTGAGAGAACGGTGCAAGGTCAGTTTGACGATTTCGACAACGGCTGTGGATACAGCTCAAATGCGTCACATTTTACGCTGAATTCACCAATTTGAAGCTGAAAGCTAAGAATATGAAGCTGCAGCGATATTTTACGCGAGAGAACGGTGAAAGTTGAGTTTGACGATTTCGACAACGGCTGTTGCTACAGCTCAAATGCGTCACATTCTACGCTAAATTCACCAATTTGAAGCTAAAAGCTAACAAAATGAAGGTGTAGCGGTATCTCACGCGAGAGAACGGTGAAAGTTGAGTTTTACGATTTCCTCGACAATGGCTGTTGCTACAGCTCAAATGCGTCACATTCTACGCCAATTTCACCAACTTGAACCTAAAAGTAAAGAAAATGAAGCTGTAGCGATATCTCACGCGAGAGAACGGTGCAAGTTGAGTATGCCGATTTCGACAACGGCTGTGGCTATAACTCAAATGCGTCACATTGTACGCTAATTTCATCAATTTGAAGCTAAAAGTTAAGAAAATGAAGCTGTAGGGATATCTCACGCGAGAGAACGGTGAAAGTTGAGTCTGACGATTTTCTCGACAACACCTGTTGCTACAGTTGAAATGCGTCACATTCTACGCTAAATTCACCAATTTCAAGCTAAAAGCTAACAAATGAAGCTGTAGCGGTATCTCACGCGAGAGAACGGTGAAAGTTGAGTTTGACGATTTCGACAACGGCTGTTGCTATAACTCAAATGCGTCACATTCTACACTAAATTCACCAATTTGAAGCTAAAAGCTGTCAAAATGAAGCTGTAGCGATATCTCACGCGAGAGAACGGTGCAAGTTGAGTTTGACGATTTCCCTCGACAACGGCTGTTGCTACAGCTCAAATGCATCACATTCTACGCTAAATTCACCAATTTTAAGCTAAAAGTTAAGAAAATGAAGCTGTAGCGATATCCCACTCGAGAGAACGGTGCAAGTAGAGTTTGACGATTTCCTCGACAACGGCTGTTGCTATAACTCAGATGCGTCACATTCTACGCTAATTGCACCAATTAGAAACTAAAAGTTAAGAAAATGAAGCTGTAGCAATGTCTCACGCGAGAGAACGATGCAAGTTGAGTTTGACGATTTCCTCGACAACGGCTGTTGCTACAGCTCAAATGCGTCACACTCTACGATAAATTCACCAATCTGAAGCTAAAGGTTAAGAAAATTAATCTGTAGCGATATCTCACGCGAGAGAACGGTGAAAGTTGAGTTTGACGATTTCCACGACAACGGCTGTTGCTACAGCTCAAATGCGTCACACTCTACGGTAAATTCACCAATTTGAAGCTAAAAGCTAAGAATATGAAGCTGCAGCGATATCTCACGCGAGAGAATGGTGAAGGTTGAGTTTGACGATTTCCTCGACAACCGCTATTGCTACAGCTCAAATGCGTCACATTCTAAGCTAAATTCACCAATTTGGAGCTAAAGGTTAAGAAAATTAAGCTGTAGCAATATCTCACGCGAGAGAATGGTGAAGGTTGAGTTTGTCAATTTCCTCGAAAACGGCTGTTGCTATAGCTCAAATGCGTCATATTCTACACTAAATTCACCAATTTGAAGCTGAAAAGTGAGAAAATGGAGCTGTAGCGAAATCTCACGAGAGAGAACGGTGAAAGTTGAATTTGACGATTTCCTCGACAACGGCTGTTGCTACAGCTCAAATGCGTCACATTCTACGCTAAATTCACCAATTTGATGCTAAAAGTTAAGAAAATGAAGCTGTAGCGATAGCTCAGTCGAGAGAACGGTGCAAGTAGAGTTTGACGATTTCCTCGACAACGGCTGTTGCTACAGCCTCAATGCGTCGCACTCTACGCTAAATTCACCAACATGAAGCTAAAAGCTAAGAAAAATAAGCTGTAGCTAAATCTCACGCAAGAGAACGGTGAAAGTTGCGTTTGACGATTTCGACAACGGCTGTTGCTATAACTCAAATGCGTCACATTCTACACTAAATTCACCAATTTGAAGCTAAAAGCTATCAAAATGAAGCTGTAGCGATATCTCACGCGAGAGAACGGTGCAAGTTGAGTTTGACGATTTCGACAACGGCTGTTGCTATAACTCAAATGCGTCACATTCTACACTAAATTCACCAATTTGAAGCTAAAAGCTATCAAAATGAAGCTGTAGCGATATCTCACGCGAGAGAACGGTGCAAGTTGAGTTTGACGATTTCGACAACGGCTGTTGCTATAACTCAAATGCGTCACATTCTACACTAATTTCATCAATTTGAAGCTAAAAGTTAAGAAAATGAAGCTGTAGGGATATCTCACGCGAGAGAACGGTGCAAGTTGAGTTTGACGATTTCCTCGACAACGGCTGTTGCTACAGCTTAAATGCGTCACATTCTACGCTAAATTCACCAATTTGAAGCTAAAAGCTGAGAAAATGGAGCTGTAGCGATATCTCAGGAGAGACAACGGTGAAAGTTGAATTTGGCGATTTCCTCGACAACGGATTTTCCTACATCTCGAATGCGTCACATTCTACGCTAAATTCACTAATTTGAAGCTAAAAGCTAAGACAGTGAAGCTGTCACGATATCTCACGCGAGAGAACGGTGCAAGTTGAGTTTGACGATTTCCTCGACAACGGCTGTTGCTACAGCTCAAATGCGTCACATTCTACGCTAAATTCACCAATTTGCAGCTGAAAGCTAAGAATATCAAGCTGCAGCGATATCTCACGCGAGAGAACGATGAACGTTGAGTTTGACGATTTCGACAACGGCTGTTGCTTCAGCTCAAATGCGTCACATTCTACGCTAAATTCACCAATTTGAAGCTAAAAGCTAACAAAATGAAGCTGTAGCGGTATCTCACGCGAGAGAACGGTGAAAGTTGAGTTTTACGATTTCCTCGACAACGGCTGTTGCTACAGCTCAAATGCGTCACATTCTACGCCAATTTCATCAATTTGAAGCTAAAAGTTAAGACAGTGAAGCTGTCACGATATCTCGCGCGAGAGAACGGTGCAAGTTGAGTTTGACGATTTCGACAACGGCTGTTGCTATAACTCAAATGCGTCACATTCTACGCTAATTTCATCAATTTGAAGCTAAAAGTTAAGACAGTGAAGCTGTCACGATATCTCACGCGAGAGAACGGTGCAAGTTGTTTGACGATTTCGACAACGGCTGTTGCTATCACTCAAATGCGTCACATTCTACACTAAATTCACCAATATGAAGTTAAAAGCTATCAAAATGAAGCTGTAGCGATATCTCACGCGAGAGAACGGTGCAAGTTGAGTTTGACGATTTCGACAACGGCTGTTGCTATAACTCAAATGCGTCACATTCTACGCTAATTTCATCAATTTGAAGCTAAAAGTTAAGAAAATGAAGCTGTAGGGATATCTCACGCGAGAGAACGGTGAAAGTTGAGTTTGACGATTTCCTCGACAACGGCTGTTGCTACAGCTCAAATTCGTCACATTCTACGCTAATTTCATCAATTTGAAGCTAAAAGTTAAGACAGTGAAGCTGTCACGATATCTCACGCGAGAGAACGGTGCAAGTTGAGTTTGACGATTTCAACAACGGCTGTTGCTATAACTCAAATGCGTCACATTCTACACTAAATTCACCAATTTGAAGCTAAAAGCTATCAAAATGAAGCTGTAGCGATATCTCACGCGAGAGAACGGTGCAAGTTGAGTTTGACGATTTCGACAACGGCTGTTGCTATAACTCAAATGCGTCGCATTCTACGCTAATTTCATGAATTTGAAGCTAAAAGTTAAGAAAATGAAGCTGTAGGGATATCTCACGCGAGAGAACGGTGCAAGTTGAGTTTGACGATTTCCTCGACAACGGCTGTTGCTACAGCTTAAATGCGTCACATTCTACGCTAAATTCACCAATTTGAAGCTAAAAGCTGAGAAAATGGAGCTGTAGCGATATCTCAGGAGAGACAACGGTGAAAGTTGAATTTGGCGATTTCCTCGACAACGGATTTTCCTACATCTCAAATGCGTCACATTCTACGCTAAATTCACCAATTTGAAGCTAAAAGGTAAGAAAAAGAAGCTCCGGCGATATCTCACGTGAGAGAACGAAGCAAGTTCAGTTTGACGATTTCCTCGATAACGGCTGTTGCTACAGCACAAATGCGTCACATTCTACGCCAATTTCATCAATTTGAAGCTAAAAGTTAAGACAGTGAAGCTGTCACGATATCTCACGCGAGAGAACGGTGCAAGTTGAGTTTGACGATTTCGACAACGGCTGTTGCTATAACTCAAATGCGTCACATTCTACGCCAATTTCATCAATTTGAAGCTAAAAGTTAAGACAGTGAAGCTGTCACGATATCTCACGCGAGAGAACGGTGCAAGTTGAGTTTGACGATTTCGACAACGGCTGTTGCTACAGCTCAAATGCGTCACATTCTACGCCAATTTCATCAATTTGAAGCTAAAAGTTAAGACAGTGAAGCTGTCACGATATCTCACGCGAGAGAACGGTGCAAGTTGAGTTTGACGATTTCGACAACGGCTGTTGCTATAACTCAAATGCGTCACATTCTACGCTAATTTCATCAATTTGAAGCTAAAAGTTAAGAAAATGAAGCTGTAGGGATATCTCACGCGAGAGAACGGTGAAAGTTGAGTTTGACGATTTCCTCGACAACGGCTGTTGCTACAGCTCAAATGCGTCACATTCTACGCTAAATTCACCAATTTGAAGCTAAAAGTTAAGAAAATGAAGCTGTAGCGATATCTCACGCGAGAGAACGGTGAAAGTTGCGTTTGACGATTTCCCTGACAACGGCTGTGGCTACAACTCAAATGCGTCACATTCTACGCTGAATTCACCAACTTGAAGCTAAAGGTTAAGAAAATTAAGCTGTAGCGATATCTCACGCGAGAGAACGGTGCAAGTTGAGTTTGACAATTTCGACAACGGCTGTTGCTATAACTCAGATGCGTCACATTCTACGCTAAATTTACCAATTTGAAGCGAAAAACTCAGAAAATGAAGTTGTAACGATATCTCACGCGAGAGAACGGTGCAAGTTGAGTTTGACGATTTCGACAACGGCTGTTGCTACAGCTTAAATGCGTCACATTCTACTCTAAATTCACTAATTTGAAGCTAAAAGCTAAGACAGTTAAGCTGTCACGATATCTCACGCGAGAGAACGGTGCAAGGTCAGTTTGACAATTTCGACAACGGCTTTGGCTACAGCTCAAATGCGTCACATTTTACGCTGAATTCACCAATTTGAAGCTGAAAGCTAAGAATATGAAGCTGCAGCGATATTTTACGCGAGAGAACGGTGAAAGTTGAGTTTGACGATTTCATCGACAACGGCTGTTGCTACAACTCAAATGCGTCACATTCTACGCTAATTTCATCAATTTGAAGCTAAAAGTTCAGAAAATCAGGCTGTAGGGATATCTCACGCGAGAGAACGGTGCAAGTAGAGTTTGACGATTTCCTCGACAACGGCTGTTGCTACAGCCTCAATGCGTCACACTCTACGCTAAATTCACCAACATGAAGCTAAAAGCTAAGAAAAATAAGCTGTAACTAAATCTCACGCGAGAGAACGGTGAAAGTTGCGTTTGATGATTTCCTCGACAACGGCTGTGGCTACAGCTCAAATGCGTCACATTCTACGCTAAATTCGCCAATTTGAAGCTAAAGGTTAAGAAAATTAAGCTGTAGCGATATCTCACTCGAGAGAACGGTGCAAGTAGAGTTTGACGATTTCCTCGACAACGGCTGTTGCCACAGCTCCAATGCGTCACATTCTACGCTAAATTCACCAATTTGAAGCTAAAAGCTAAGAATATGAAGCTGCAGCGATATCTTACGTGAGAGAACGGTGAAAGTTGAGTTTGACAATTTCGACAACGGCTGTTGCTATAACTCAAATGCGTCACATTCTACGCTAATTTCTTCATATTGAAGCTAAAAGTTAAGAAAATGAAACTGTAGAGATATCTTATGCGAGAGAACGGTGAAAGTTGAGTTTGACGATTTCGACAACGGCTGTTGCTATAACTTAAATGCGTCACATTCTACGCTAAATTCACCAATTTGAAGCTAAAAGGTAAGAAAAAGAAGCTCCAGCGATATCTCACGTGAGAGAACGATGTAAGTTCATTTTGACGATTTCCTCGATAACGGCTGTTGCTACAGCTCAAATGCGTCACATTCTAGGCTAAATTCACCAATTTGAAGCTAAAAGGTAAGAAAAAGAAGCTCTAGCGATATTTCACGTGAGAGAACGGTGCAAGGTCAGTTTGACGATTTCGACAACGGCTGTGGCTACAGCTCAAATGCGTCACATTTTATGCTGAATTCACCAATTTGAAGCTGAAAGCTAAGAATATGAAGCTGCAGCGATATTTTACGCGAGAGAACGGTGAAAGTTGAGTTTGACGATTTCGACAACGGCTGTTGCTATAACTCAAATGCGTCACATTCTACGCTAATTTCATCAATTTGAAGCTAAAAGTTAAGAAAATGAAGCTGTAGGGATATCTCACGCGAGAGAACGGTGAAAGTTGAGTTTGACGATTTCCTCGACAACGGCTGTTGCTATAACTCAAATGCGTCACATTCTACGCTAATTTCATCAATTTGAAGCTAAAAGTTAAGACAGTGAAGCTGTCACGATATCTCACGCGAGAGAACGGTGCAAGTTGTTTGACGATTTCGACAACGGCTGTTGCTATCACTCAAATGCGTCACATTCTACACTAAATTCACCAATATGAAGTTAAAAGCTATCAAAATGAAGCTGTAGCGATATCTCACGCGAGAGAACGGTGCAAGTTGAGTTTGACGATTTCGACAACGGCTGTTGCTATAACTCAAATGCGTCACATTCTACGCTAATTTCATCAATTTGAAGCTAAAAGTTAAGAAAATGAAGCTGTAGGGATATCTCACGCGAGAGAACGGTGAAAGTTGAGTTTGACGATTTCCTCGACAACGGCTGTTGCTACAGCTCAAATTCGTCACATTCTACGCTAATTTCATCAATTTGAAGCTAAAAGTTAAGACAGTGAAGCTGTCACGATATCTCACGCGAGAGAACGGTGCAAGTTGAGTTTGACGATTTCAACAACGGCTGTTGCTATAACTCAAATGCGTCACATTCTACACTAAATTCACCAATTTGAAGCTAAAAGCTGAGAAAATGAAGCTGTAGGGATATCTCACGCGAGAGAACGGTGAAAGTTGAGTTTGACGATTTCCTCGACAACGGCTGTTGCTATAACTCAAATGCGTCGCATTCTACGCTAATTTCATGAATTTGAAGCTAAAAGTTAAGAAAATGAAGCTGTAGGGATATCTCACGCGAGAGAACGGTGCAAGTTGAGTTTGACGATTTCCTCGACAACGGCTGTTGCTACAGCTTAAATGCGTCACATTCTACGCTAAATTCACCAATTTGAAGCTAAAAGCTGAGAAAATGGAGCTGTAGCGATATCTCAGGAGAGACAACGGTGAAAGTTGAATTTGGCGATTTCCTCGACAACGGATTTTCCTACATCTCAAATGCGTCACATTCTACGCTAAATTCACCAATTTGAAGCTAAAAGGTAAGAAAAAGAAGCTCCGGCGATATCTCACGTGAGAGAACGAAGCAAGTTCAGTTTGACGATTTCCTCGATAACGGCTGTTGCTACAGCACAAATGCGTCACATTCTACGCCAATTTCATCAATTTGAAGCTAAAAGTTAAGACAGTGAAGCTGTCACGATATCTCACGCGAGAGAACGGTGCAAGTTGAGTTTGACGATTTCAACAACGGCTGTTGCTACAGCTCAAATGCGTCACATTCTACGCCAATTTCATCAATTTGAAGCTAAAAGTTAAGACAGTGAAGCTGTCACGATATCTCACGCGAGAGAACGGTGCAAGTTGAGTTTGACGATTTCGACAACGGCTGTTGCTATAACTCAAATGCGTCACATTCTACGCTAATTTCATCAATTTGAAGCTAAAAGTTAAGAAAATGAAGCTGTAGGGATATCTCACGCGAGAGAACGGTGAAAGTTGAGTTTGACGATTTCCTCGACAACGGCTGTTGCTACAGCTCAAATGCGTCACATTCTACGCTAAATTCACCAATTTGAAGCTAAAAGTTAAGAAAATGAAGCTGTAGCGATATCTCACGCGAGAGAACGGTGAAAGTTGCGTTTGACGATTTCCCTGACAACGGCTGTGGCTACAACTCAAATGCGTCACATTCTACGCTGAATTCACCAACTTGAAGCTAAAGGTTAAGAAAATTAAGCTGTAGCGATATCTCACGCGAGAGAACGGTGCAAGTTGAGTTTGACGATTTCGACAACGGCTGTTGCTATAACTCAGATGCGTCACATTCTACGCTAAATTTACCAATTTGAAGCGAAAAACTCAGAAAATGAAGTTGTAACGATATCTCACGCGAGAGAACGGTGCAAGTTGAGTTTGACGATTTCGACAACGGCTGTTGCTACAGCTTAAATGCGTCACATTCTACTCTAAATTCACTAATTTGAAGCTAAAAGCTAAGACAGTTAAGCTGTCACGATATCTCACGCGAGAGAACGGTGCAAGGTCAGTTTGACGATTTCGACAACGGCTGTTGCTATAACTCAAATGCGTCACATTCTACGCTAATTTCATCAATTTGAAGCTAAAAGTTAAGAAAATGAAGCTGTAGCGATATCTCACGCGAGAGAACGGTGCAAGTTGTGTTTGACGATTTCGACAACGGCTGTTGCTATAACTCAGATGCGTCACATTCTACGCTAATTGCACCAATTAGAAACTAAAAGTTAAGAAAATGAAGCTGTAGCAATGTCTCACGCGAGAGAACGGTGCAAGTTGAGTTTGACGATTTCCTCGACAACGGCTGTTGCTACAGCTCAAATGCGTCACACTCTACGATAAATTCACCAATCTGAAGCTAAAGGTTAAGAAAATTAATCTGTAGCGATATCTCACGCGAGAGAACGGTGAAAGTTGAGTTTGACGATTTCCACGACAACGGCTGTTGCTACAGCTCAAATGCGTCACACTCTACGGTAAATTCACCAATTTGAAGCTAAAAGCTAAGAATATGAAGCTGCAGCGGTATCTCACGCGAGAGAATGGTGAAGGTTGAGTTTGACGATTTCCTCGACAACGGCTATTGCTACAGCTCAAATGCGTCACATTCTAAGCTAAATTCACCAATTTGGAGCTAAAGGTTAAGAAAATTAAGCTGTAGCAATATCTCACGCGAGAGAATGGTGAAGGTTGAGTTTGTCAATTTCCACGAAAACGGCTGTTGCTATAGCTCAAATGCGTCATATTCTACACTAAATTCACCAATTTGAAGCTGAAAGGTGAGAAAATGGAGCTGTAGCGAAATCTCACGAGAGAGAACGGTGAAAGTTGAATTTGACGATTTCCTCGACAACGGCTGTTGCTACAGCTCAAATGCGTCACATTCTACGCTAAATTCACCAATTTGATGCTAAAAGTTAAGAAAATGAAGCTGTAGCGATAGCTCAGTCGAGAGAACGGTGCAAGTAGAGTTTGACGATTTCCTCGACAACGGCTGTTGCTACAGCCTCAATGCGTCGCACTCTACGCTAAATTCACCAACATGAAGCTAAAAGCTGAGAAAATGGAGCTGTAGCTAAATCTCACGCAAGAGAACGGTGAAAGTTGCGTTTGACGATTTCGACAACGGCTGTTGCTATAACTCAAATGCGTCACATTCTACACTAATTTCATCAATTTGAAGCTAAAAGTTAAGAAAATGAAGCTGTAGGGATATCTCACGCGAGAGAACGGTGCAAGTTGAGTTTGACGATTTCCTCGACAACGGCTGTTGCTACAGCTTAAATGCGTCACATTCTACGCTAAATTCACTAATTTGAAGCTAAAAGCTAAGACAGTGAAGCTGTCACGATATCTCCCGCGAGAGAACGGTGCAAGTTGAGTTTGACGATTTCCTCGACAACGGCTGTTGCTACAGCTCAAATGCGTCACATTCTACGCTAAATTCACCAATTTGAAGCTAAAGGCTAAGAATATCAAGCTGCAGCGATATCTCACGCGAGAGAACGATGAACGTTGAGTTTGACGATTTCGACAACGGCTGTTGCTTCAGCTCAAATGCGTCACATTCTACGCTAAATTCACCAATTTGAAGCTAAAAGCTAACAAAATGAAGCTGTAGCGATATCTCACGCGAGAGAACGGTGCAAGTTGAGTTTGACGATTTCGACAACGGCTGTTGCTACAGCTTAAATGCGTCACATTCTACTCTAAATTCACTAATTTGAAGCTAAAAGCTAAGACAGTGAAGCTGTCACGATATCTCACGCGAGAGAACGGTGCAAGGTCAGTTTGACGATTTCGACAACGGCTGTGGCTACAGCTCAAATGCGTCACATTTTACGCTGAATTCACCAATTTGAAGCTGAAAGCTAAGAATATGAAGCTGCAGCGATATTTTACGCGAGAGAACGGTGAAAGTTGAGTTTGACGATTTCATCGACAACGGCTGTTGCTACAGCTCAAATGCGTCACATTCTACGCTAATTTCATCAATTTGAAGCTAAAAGTTCAGAAAATCAGGCTGTAGGGATATCTCACGCGAGAGAACGGTGAAAGTTGAGTTTGACGATTTCCGCGACAACGGCTGTTGCTACAGCTCAAATGCGTCACATTCTACGCTAAATTCACCAATTTTAAGCTAAAAGTTAAGAAAATGAAGCTGTAGCGATATCTCACTCGAGAGAACGGTGCAAGTAGAGTTTGACGATTTCCTCGACAACGGCTGTTGCTACAGCCTCAATGCGTCACACTCTACGCTAAATTCACCAACATGAAGCTAAAAGCTAAGAAAAATAAGCTGTAGCTAAATCTCACGCGAGAGAACGGTGAGAGTTGCGTTTGATGATTTCCTCGACAACGGCTGTGGCTACAGCTCAAATGTGTCACATTCTACGCTAAATTCGCCAATTTGAAGCTAAAGGTTAAGAAAATTAAGCTGTAGCGATATCTCACTCGAGAGAACGGTGCAAGTAGAGTTTGACGATTTCCTCGACAACGGCTGTTGCCACAGCTCCAATGCGTCACATTCTACGCTAAATTCACCAATTTGAAGCTAAAAGCTAAGAATATGAAGCTGCAGCGATATCTTACGTGAGAGAACGGTGAAAGTTGAGTTTGACAATTTCGACAACGGCTGTTGCTATAACTCAAATGCGTCACATTCTAGGCTAAATTCACCAATTTGAAGCTAAAAGGTAAGAAAAAGAAGCTCTAGCGATATTTCACGTGAGAGAACGGTGCAAGGTCAGTTTGACGATTTCGACAACGGCTGTGGCTACAGCTCAAATGCGTCACATTTTACGCTGAATTCACCAATTTGAAGCTGAAAGCTAAGAATATGAAGCTGCAGCGATATTTTACGCGAGAGAACGGTGAAAGTTGAGTTTGACGATTTCATCGACAACGGCTGTTGCTACAGCTCAAATGCGTCGCATTCTACGCTAAATTCACCAATTTGAAGCTAAAAGGTAAGAAAAAGAAGCTCCAGCGATATCTCACGTGAGAGAACGATGTAAGTTCAGTTTGACGATTTCCTCGATAACGGCTGTTGCTACAGATCAAATGCGTCACATTCTAGGCTAAATTCACCAATTTGAAGCTAAAAGGTAAGAAAAAGAAGCTCTAGCGATATTTCACGTGAGAGAACGCTGCAAGGTCAGTTTGACGATTTCGACAACGGCTGTGGCTACAGCACAAATGCGTCACATTTTACGCTGAATTCACCAATTTGAAGCTGAAAGCTAAGAATATGAAGCTGCAGCGATATTTTACGCGAGAGAACGGTGAAAGTTGAGTTTGACGATTTCATCGACAACGGCTGTTGCTACAGCTCAAATGCGTCACATTCTACGCTAAATTCACCAATCTGCAGCTAAAACCTCAGAAAATGAAGCTGTAGCGATATCTCACGCGAGAGAACGGTGAACGTTGAGGTTGACGATTTCGACAACGGCTGTTGCTACAGCTCAAATGCGTCACATTCTACGCTAAATTCACCAATTTGAAGCTAAAAGCTAACAAAATGAAGCTGTAGCGGTATCTCACGCGAGAGAACGGTGAAAGTTGAGTCTGACGATTTCCTCGACAACACCTGTTGCTACAGCTCAAATGCGTCACATTCTACGCTAAATTCACCAATTTCAAGCTAAAAGCTAACAAATGAAGCTGTAGCGGTATCTCACGCGAGAGAACGGTGCAAGTAGAGTTTGACGATTTCGACAACGGCTGTTGCTACAGCTCAAATGCGTCACACTCTACGCTAAATTCACCAACTTCAAGCTAAAAGCTAAGAAAAATAAGCTGTAGCTAAATCTCACGCGAGAGAACGGTGAACGTTGCGTTTGACGATTTCCTCGACAACGGCTGTGGCTACAGCTCAAATGCGTCACATTCTACGCTAAATTCACCAATTTGAAGCTGAAAGGTGAGAAAATGGAGCTGTAGCGATATCTCACGTGAGAGAACGGTGCAAGTTCATTTTGATGATTTCGACAACGGCTTTTGCCACAGCTCCAATGCGTCACATTCTATGCTAAATTAACCAATTTGAAGCTAAAAGCTAAGAATATGTAGCTGCAGCGATATCTTACGTGAGAGAACGGTGAAAGTTGAGTTTGACGATTTCGACAAAGGCTGTTGCTATAACTCAAATGCGTCACATTCTTCGCTAATTTCATCATATTGAAGCTAAAAGTTAAGAAAATGAAGCTGTAGGGATATCTCACGCGAGAGAACGGTGAAAGTTGAGTTTGACGATTTCCTCGACAACGGCTGTTGCCACAGCTCAAATGCGTCACATTCTACGCTAAATTCACCAATTTGAAGCTAAAAGCTAAGAATATGTAGCTGCAGCGATATCTTACGTGAGAGAACGGTGAAAGTTGAGTTTGACGATTTCGACAAAGGCTGTTGCTATAACTCAAATGCGTCACATTCTTCGCTAATTTCATCATATTGAAGCTAAAAGTTAAGAAAATGAAGCTGTAGGGATATCTCACGCGAGAGAACGGTGAAAGTTGAGTTTGACGATTTCCTCGACAACGGCTGTTGCCACAGCTCAAATGCGTCACACTCTACGCTAAATTCACCAACTTGAAGCTAAAAGTTAAGAAAAATAAGCTGTAGCTAAATCTCACGCGAGAGAACGGTGAAAGTTGCGTTTGACGATTTCCTCGACAACGGCTGTGGCTACAGCTCAAATGCGTCACATTCTACGCTAAATTCACCAATTTGAAGCTAAAGGTTAAGAAAATTAAGCTGTAGCGATATCTCACGCGAGAGAACGGTAAAAGTTGAGTTTTACGATTTCCTCGACAATGGCTGTTGCTACAGCTCAAATGCGTCACATTCTACGCCAATTTCACCAACTTGAAGCTAAAAGTAAAGAAAATGAAGCTGTAGCGATATCTCACGCGAGAGACCGGTGCAAGTTGAGTATGTCGATTTCGACAACGGCTGTGGCTATAACTCAAATGCGTCACATTGTACGCTAATTTCCTCAATTTGAAGCTAGAAGTTAAGAAAATGAAGCTGTAGGGATATCTCACGCGAGAGAACGGTGAAAGTTGAGTCTGACGATTTCCTCGACAACACCTGTTGCTGCAGCTCAAATGCGTCACATTCTACGCTAAATTCACCAATTTCAAGCTAAAAGCTAACAAATGATGCTGTAGCGGTATCTCACGCGAGAGAACGGTGAAAGTTGAGTTTGACGATTTCGACAACGGCTGTTGCTATAACTCAAATGCGTCACATTCTACACTAAATTCACCAATTTGAAGCTAAAAGCTATCAAAATGAAGCTGTAGCGATATCTCACGCGAGAGAACGGTGCAAGTTGAGTTTGACGATTTCGACAACGGCTGTTGCTATAACTCAAATGCGTCACATTCTACGCTAATTTCATCAATTTGAAGCTACAAGTTAAGAAAATGAAGCTGTAGCGATATCTCACTCGAGAGAACGGTGCAAGTAGAGTTTGACGATTTCCTCGACAATGGCTGTTGCTACAGCTCAAATGCGTCACACTCTACGCTAAATTCACCAACTTCAAGCTAAAAGCTAAGAAAAATAAGCTGTAGCTAAATCTCACGCCAGAGAACGGTGAAAGTTGCGTTTGACGATTTCCTCGACAACGGCTGTGGCTACAGCTCAAATGCGTCACATTCTACGCTAAATTCACCAATTTGAAGCTGAAAGGTGAGAAAATGGAGCTGTAGCGATATCTCACGTGAGAGAACGGTGCAAGTTCAATTTGATGATTTCGACAACGGCTTTTGCCACAGCTCCAATGCGTCACATTCTATGCTAAATTAACCAATTTGAAGCTAAAAGCTAAGAATATGTAGCTGCAGCGATATCTTACGTGAGAGAACGGTGAAAGTTGAGTTTGACGATTTCGACAAAGGCTGTTGCTATAACTCAAATGCGTCACATTCTTCGCTAATTTCATCATATTGAAGCTAAAAGCTAACAAAATGAAGCTGTAGCGGTATCTCACGCGAGAGAACGGTGAAAGTTGAGTTTGACGATTTCGACAACGGCTGTTGCTATAACTCAAATGCGTCACATTCTACGATGATTTCATCAATTTGAAGCTAAAAGTTAAGAAAATGAAGCTGTAGGGATATCTCACGCGAGAGAACGGTGAAAGTTGAGTTTGACGATTTCCTCGACAACGGCTGTTGCCACAGCTCAAATGCGTCACATTCTACGCTAAATTCACCAATTTGAAGCTAAAAGCTATCAAAATGAAGCTGTAGCGATATCTCACGCGAGAGAACGGTGCAAGTAGAGTTTGACGATTTCCTCGACAACGGCTGTTGCTACAGCTCAAATGCGTCACACTCTACGCTAAATTCACCAACTTGAAGCTAAAAGCTAAGAAAAATAAGCTGTAGCGATATCTCACGCGAGAGAACGGTGCAAGTTGAGTTTGACGATTTCGACAACGGCTGTTGCTATAACTCAAATGCGTCACATTCTACGCTAATTTCATCAATTTGAAGCTACAAGTTAAGAAAATGAAGCTGTAGCGATATCTCACGCGAGAGAACGGTAAAAGTTGAGTTTTACGATTTCCTCGACAACGGCTGTTGCTACAGCTCAAATGCGTCACATTCTATGCTAAATTCACTAATTTGAAGCTAAAAGCTAAGAATATGAAGCTGCAGCGATATCTTACGTGAGAGAACGGTGAAAGTTGAGTTTGACGATTTCGACAAAGGCTGTTGCTATAACTCAAATGCGTCACATTCTTCGCTAATTTCATCATATTGAAGCTAAAAGTTAAGAAAATGAAGCTATAGGGATATCTCATACGAGAGAACGGTGAAAGTTGAGTTTGACGATTTCGACAACGGCTGTTGCTATAACTTAAATGCGTCACATTCTACGCTAAATTCACCAATTTGTAGCTATAAGCAAAGAAAATGAAGCTGTAGCGATATCTCACGCGAGAGAACGGTGAAAGTTGAGTTTGACGAATTCCTCGCAACGGCTGTTGCTACAGCTCAAATGCGTCACATTCTACGCTAAATTCACCAATTTGAAGCTAAAAGCTAACAAAATGAAGCTGTAGCGGTATCTCACGCGAGAGAACGGTGAAAGTTGAGTTTGACGATTTCGACAACGGCTGTTGCTATAACTCAAATGCGTCACATTCTACGATGATTTCATCAATTTGAAGCTAAAAGTTAAGAAAATGAAGCTGTAGGGATATCTCACGCGAGAGAACGGTGAAAGTTGAGTTTGACGATTTCCTCGACAACGGCTGTTGCCACAGCTCAAATGCGTCACATTCTACGCTAAATTCACCAATTTGAAGCTAAAAGCTGTCAAAATGAAGCTGTAGCGATATCTCACGCGAGAGAACGGTGCAAGTTGAGTTTGACGATTTCGACAACGGCTGTTGCTATTTGAGTTAATGGAAATCATTAACCTTAATTCTTAATACTTCTAAAATGATTTTGTTCCCTAACCTTCATATAGTAAACTTACAGTCTTATGTATACATATATTATATGTACAAATTACACAATTGAGCGGTCCCCATAATTTTACAATTAATTTAATTCTTACGAATTAATTCCAAGAGCCGTCTTTTTGGGATCTATTATTTTTTTATAATACATTTAGGGATGTAGATTATTGAAAACCAAAGTCTACTTAATTCAAATATCTTTTAAAATCCTACAAGTTACGTGTGCATTACTTATGGAGATGATACGTAAGTTAAATCGTGGGGCATTCTTCCGCGGCTATTCCTGTTCCAGAGGATCACGGCAACACCGCATCTTTCGATCGCCTAAAGTTGATGGTAACGTCAAAATGTGTTTCGCAATATTACCGACTATGTACCTTTTTGCTCTCTTAGTTCCACGGCGAGGAGCCAGCCATTGCAGATGGCGCGTTTTCCCGTGCGAGACAGGGGGTGTAATAAATACCATATGGATGGGGAGTCTTATTGTATCCTTAGTCAATGCTAGATGCTAAGCGCTGACCCTCTTTAATAACATCTCTTCGGTGTTACTACAATTAGGTCCGCGTTCAGTCCAAGTGCAAAAAGTAAAATTTTGCTTATAAAATATATGGGTGTCGCTCAAACAGAACACTGCGGTGGTGTGTGCACCGAGGAGAGATGTGTAAAGAGGGTCAGCGCATGCTCAATCTAGGGACTCCGGTTTGCGGGCGAGGCGGGCGCGGGGATAATTGCAGTACCCTGTTCGATCAACGAACTATGTTGATTGGCTCTGTAGTTATGTCAAAGTGGCGCCGACCACCCAAAATTTACTAAAAGTTTTTTGACGTCCTTAGATCGGCATGCGCTGACCCTCTTTACACATCTCTCCTCGGTGGTGTGTGCGCCTTAGTACGTACGTCGTCGTCAGAGAGCGCCACTGCTATATATGTAATGAGTGTGTGTCCCTCATTTGACTTTTATTATTATTTATATACAGGGTGTTTGACATAAGATGGATAACCCGAAAGTTGGTGATAGATAGGGTAAAACCGAGAAGAAAAGTCATGTACCATAATGCAAAATTCGCAATAGTTATCGAGATATTAACTAGGGGGCAGAGCCCCCTGCGCTTTCGCTTCGCTCAAGCGCCAACCCCCTCAAGATCGCCTTTGCTCGCGCTTCGCGCTCGCCCACGAATTTCAAAAGGTTTCGAAATTGTAGAAAATTCAAGTATTGAGATATTAAATTATGCTACAGAGTCCTCTGCGCTTTCGCTTCGCTCAAGCGCCATACCCCCCCAGGTCGTCGGGTGCTCGCGCTTCGCGCTCGCCCACGAAATGCAGCATTTCGGCAATAGACCCAAGTGATCAAAACCGGACAATTAAATGCATCCGAACAAAAATTTGACATATACATAGAGTATATACACCTTTGCTGCGGTGAAACTTTATGCATGGTTATCTTCAACTATTCAAAAATTGCGACAAATTGAAATCTTTGAAACTGGCACCATTTCGAAATAGTTGAAGATGCCCATACACAATTTTTCGTGGCACCAAATGGGTATATACTTGATATGCATGCCAAATTTTGTCGGAATCCGTTCAGCCGTTTTGCTGGAATAGTGGACTAATCAACTTTTTTGCTGAAATAGTGGATTAAAAATTTGAATTTGCTGCTATTTCGGAACGGCTGAAGATGGCCATACATAAAGTTTCCTGGCACCAAATGGGTATATACTTGATGTGCATGCCAAATTTTGTCCGAATCCGTCCAGCCGTTTTGCCGGAATAGTGGACTAATCAATCGTTTTACTGGAATAGTGGATAAAAAATTTGAATTTGCCGCCATTTCGAAACGGTTCAAAATGCCCATACATAAAGTTTCGTGGCACCAAATGGATATATACTCGATGTACATGCCAAATTTTGTTCGGATCCGTTCAGCCGTTTGGCCGGAATACTGCACTAATGGATTAATGAATTTTGCACTATTTCCATTAGTGCAGTATTCCGGCCAAACGGCTGAACGGATCGCAACGAAATTTGGTATGTACTTTGAGTATATATCCATTTGGTGCCAGCAAACTTTATGTATCGCTATCTTCAGCCGTTTAGAAATGGCAGCAATATTAAATTTAAATTACATTTTTTTCAAATTTTGAATCTCCCGCCATCTTGTACCGGTTCAAGATGGCGGCTCACAAACCTTATTGTCAACTCACAGTAGTGTACTTGATTTTTGTGCCAAATTTCGTCCCGATCGGTTCAGCCGTTTTTCCGAAATCGAGGATCTACACGGACACACACACACACACACACACACACATACGAACGGTTTTCGCGATGGCGATTGCATAAGTCACTCCCTTTACGGTCGTGCCTAATAAAAACGTGTGAGCCAATGAGCGGAGCCGGTGAACGGCGATAGACAAGAGGCACGCGGTGAGAGGCAAGCGCGGTAGACAAGAGGCGCGCGGGTAGGTATTCCGTTTCGTGCGTCTGCCGTATATTTTTATAATGACTGGACAAATGTGAGGGGATATAATCAATAAGTGTGAAACTAAATTACATCCGAATAATTAGAAAATACCTAAGACTCATCTGTATAAAAGTGAAATTAAAACGAGAAGAGAAGTATTTAAACTACAAGAAATATCTAATAGTTTATAAGCCCACACAGACACAGTATAAAATTACAGACAGGAACCCACAACGTGGCGATTCTAACCCCCAAATTACGCACCTCAAAAAGAGGTAAGAAGATTTTATTACTACTATTATAGACTTAAGCTCACAAAAATAGACTTTTGTCTATTGGCTAAAATTATTAATAGAAATTTATAGTAAAATCTAGTCAGGAAGAGGAGGAAATCCAACCTCGAACCTCTAATTCTCAACCTATAGGTTAGAATCCGACTAACCTGGAATAGTACTCAGAGGATTATCAAACCTCAATAATCAAAACCAAATAATTAAAAGAGATATATCAAGGGGTTTAAAAAGTAAAATTAGGATGGCCTCCAACCAACATCCACGTCAAGATTCTACCCCCTCTAGGGAAGGAATCTCGCCATAAAATATAGTGATAAGAAAATCCTACCTAATTCAAAAGACTGAAGAAGAGAACGCTAACAAAGATAATGTAAATATAGACCTGAAGAAAAATAATGACGATCGACCAAAAGAGATCATAGCTGATTACCCAATGGACGAATTCCACCAGACTTATGGCTCAAAAGTAGGAGGGATAAAAAGACGGAGAGATTTAAGCGACGAATCGAGCCTAGAGATCACCAACGACAACAAAACAAAGGAAGTCCTAGAATATAATATAACGATAATTTCGCGGGGAGAAGTCTGGGCTCAAGGAAAGAATAAATACGATAACTGGTCTTTATTAATCGACTCACACGATACAGTTTATTCTTCCGAGCGTCACAGATATCCCGACCCGATCGTTAAAACTTCGGCTCAAGGGAGGTAGACTCGCTCGCGGTACCGACTGTAAACCAAACGGATCAGGTCGCTTGCGTCGAGCGCGATTCGACCAACTAACCGCCCCGACGGTATGTCTCACCCACGCTCACGCCCGACGGACCAAAGAGGTCCACGCCAGGGAGCTGTGGTACCCAGAGATCTACTCGGGAACCCACGCTCACGCCCGACGGACCAAAGAGGTCCACGCCAGGGAGCTGTGGTACCCAGAGATCTACTCGGGGAGACTCCGGAATGGGCGTCAGTTGCCTTTTCGGCAACAATTAAAAGCAGACCTGACCCCAACCAAAATTACTATAATCGGTACCCGAATCGAACTCCCCTGAGACGGAAAGCTCCGGCGGCTCAGCTTTCTTCAAAACGGCAGAGGGGCGCGATTCTTTACGGATCGCTCCGATAGTTCGCCCGCCACAGATATCACACAATCACACACGGGCCCCACGATTCGAACGTGGGCGCCGACGGACAAACCTTACTACAAGATCTAATAGGTGTGACGACACCCGCCTACTCTACTTTACGTTAGGGCGATCTACTGCCCTAACGGCTGCTCCGTTCGGGAACGGAGGGCAGCGAAGGAGAGACGGTACAGCTACTAGAATTAGCGGTGCCACCGAAATGGCGGCACTAACACGATAAGGCTAAAATTCTAGAGCGCTAACAGTAAGTCCGCGAGAACACAAACGTACAAACACCCGGTAAAAAGGCGGAAAGACTCCTTACCAAAGGTTGGACCAGGAGGTCACGTCGCCAGGAAGTCTTCTCGGAAAATACTCTCCACACCTGTGCCGCGCTCGGCTCGAATCCGCGACACTCGTATTCGCTCTTAATGTCTCTAAAGTATTCCGGTACACGTACGACTCGACGGTACTACGGCATAAACGGAACAGGCTTCGGCCAGGATCCTCGGTGCCGAAGCTCCCTCGGTGCCTCCCACTCCTGCTCCTTTGCGCGCCAAAATCCTCTTCTGCGCGCCAAAATCCTCTTCGCGGATTGGCGATAACGCCGGATCTTCTTCGGTATCCTTGCTATCGGCGGGAAAACCAAGGGATGTGACGTGGGCTGCTTTCCTGCAGGGGTGCCTACTTAGGTGGCGTGACCGATCCGCGGACATCCTCTGGACGACCGATGCTGCGACGCTCTCCACCCGGCCAAATCCCAAAAGTCCAAAGGTCCAATGGGTGGAGGGTCGAGCCTGCCCCAGGTTAGCGGATGTCCTTGGCTGCGGAGTCGGTAGTGGAAGCTGGCTGGAGCGGCGCCTGGCCGCGAGATCATTTCCTCTTCTTGTAGCGAGAGGTGGTCTCCAGTCGCTTCCGCCGGTACGCTCGTGGTGGATGATTCGGCGCCAGGCCGAGAAGTCATGGAAGCGAGCAGCGCTCGCGCTGGCATTCATCCCCACGGCTGTAAGATGTTGCTGTGGTCATCCCTCTGCAGCTGCATCTCGCCCTTATGCAACCGAAGATCAGGCGTGATCTTCGGTGCGCTCGCCTGGTCTCGGCGGCTGCGTCCCGCTTGGTTCCCCTCTTGCCTGTATAGCTTCGCGGCGCGGGCGGTGCTCGCCTCGCGACGCGTTCGTGATGAGAAGGGCGGGGAGTGCCGTGGCGCTCCTCGCCCAGAAGTCTCGGCGGTGCGGGCGGTGTCCGTCCCGCAGCTTGCTGATGAGGAGGGCGCAGGACGGTATGGAGCTCCTCGTCCTCAAGTCTCGGCGGTGCGGGCGGTGGTCTTCCGCAGCGTCGATGACGAGGAGAGGGCGGAGTGGTGTTGTCCCGCGGCGGTAGTGGGACTGCGTTGCCATCCTTCGTGTGTGTTACGCTGACTTATTCTACAACTTAATAACTCGGTTCCCGACGCTATTAGTATTAGTCTCCTTCGCTACACCTCCGTCGATACCGCCAGTCGTATCGTCGCGTTTGATCTTAATTTATTCCCTTTTTGTGACGTGCCAAAAATGCAACGTCACAACTCCCCCCTCCTTAGGCTGACCGTCCCGGTCCAGCCATCTTTCGCCTTCAAGATGTTTTCGGGTTTCCGAGAGGCGGTAGGGAAATACTTTAACTTTCTTACCCAAATTTCCATCCTATCTCTCTCGGTTTTGTCCTTTTGTGTTCCCGGGAGCACGGTATCATTGCGGCTCTTCTCTCCGCGGCGCGTACTCCTTACGTTCCGCTCTGCTTCGCTTCCCTGCCGAACTACGGGCTATTCCTCTGCAGCTTAAATAACCCATTAGTATTCGTCTCACCTACTTTCCGCCTGTGATTGTTTCCCGTGTCGGTGCTCATCTCTCGACCTGCCTTTCCTGTCGGTGCATGTGCATGGATTTTTCTGAAAAATGGTATTGCTAACCTCTCCCGGTCCCAGGCTCGCTCCGGAGTTACCTGGCGGTGAGGTCAACTTACGGTAATACCTTTGATACATCATGTGGCGTCCTAGGGCGCTCACATGATGTATTCTTTCAAATCCTGCACATGCACCTTCCCTGCAGGTCGACCAGTGTTATCTACTACTTCACAAACTACTGGTGAGAGCACTCTCGACACGCGGTACGGACCGGCGAATTTGGGTGCTAACTTTGCGGCGATATTCTTTTCCGCAGACGATAGGACATGTTGTCGTTTGAGCACATAGTCCCCGACTTTGTATTTCTTTGGGCGCCTCCTAAGATTGTAATGCGCGGCTTGCTTTTCGCGCGCGTCTTCTAAATTTCTGGCCACCCATTTTCGCAACCGCTCGATTTTCTCCATTCGATTTTTCCACTCCTCGGGCGGCCTCGCTACCAAATCCGATGCCCCCTCCTGCCTAATTTTTACCGAATGAAGGGGGGTCGGTTCTCTACCGAGATTCAAAAATGCGGGCGTTGTGCCTAGCGAAGAGTGATGTGCGGTATTCAACGCGAATCGGAATTCGTCGAGGTGAGCATCCCAATTCCGGTGATCGTTCTCAATAAACGATACGATCATTGTTTTTAATACCCGGTTGGTCCGCTCGACTGGATTCGCTTGCGGGTGATACGGCGGTACGGTGCTATGACGGATCCCGCATTCCTTCGCGAGTGCTGCGACGGTTCTGTTTACAAACTCCGTCCCGTTGTCGGTAAGCAACACTCGCGGTGCTCCCCAGCGCGTGATAACCAATTTCTCGAACGCGTCGCGAATGTTCTTCCCAGTCGCTTTTCTCAGTGGACATAGCTCTACCCATCGCGTAAAAACATCCTGAAATACCAGAAGATACGCATAGCGTGACCGACTAGGTGGAAACGGCCCCATAATGTCGGCGGCTACCACTGCCCACGGCTCCTCCACTACACGCGTGCCCATGAGGCCCGCGGGGGCGGCCTGCTCGACTTTTGTCCTCTGGCACGTTTCACACCTCCTAACATAACGCATCGTATCTCTGAATATTCCAGGCCAATAATACGCGAGGGAGAGACGCCGATGAGTCTTCTCGACTCCCAAATGTCCCGACTGCGGTAAATCATGCGCTTCTTTTAACGCGTCCGAGCGTAAAGGTTTCGGCAATACTAATTTCCACGCGTTAAGGTCCGTCACTAGCTCCGAGATCATCTTATCTTCCCGTCGGTGGTATAATCGTCCCCCCTCTAATTTCCAATTCGGGAACTTTTCCGCGTGTTCGCGAACTTGTTTCACGCGTTTATTATACCACCGATCCCCGATTTCGGTAATCACCGCTGCCACTTCCTCGTCTTTCTCGTCCTCCTCGAACATGCGCGATAACGCGTCCGGTACATGGTGTAACGCACCCTTCCTATGAATTATTTCATAGTCATATTCGAGAAGTTCGAGTGCCCATCGTGCCAATCGACCTGTCGGATTTTTCAGGTTACTGAGCCAGCGCAGACTACTGTGATCGGTTATCACAGTAAAACGATAACCTTCCAAGTATGGTCGAAACTTTTTGATCGCCCAAATTACCGCGAGACATTCTTGTTCGGTAGTCGTGTATTTCTTTTCCGCGTCTATTAAGGCTCTACTCGCGTATGCGATAACGCGCTCGGTCCCCTCGATCTTCTGAGTGAGGACCGCTCCGAGCCCCACCGTGCTTGCATCGGTTTGTAACACGAACGGTATAGCGAAATCTGGGCAGGCTAACGTGGGTGCCGATGTCAGATACTGACATAGCTCCTCAAACGCAGTCTGCTGCGCGGTAGACCACTCCCACTTCTGGTTTTTTCGCAGCAAACGCGTCAAGGGCTCAGCGATAGTCGCAAAGTGTGCGATAAACCTGCGGTACCACGAAGCCATGCCCAGAAAACGGCGTAGTTGTTTAATAGTACGCGGAGCGGGATAATTCACGACAGGAGCGACCTTGTCCGGATCAATGTGAAGGCCGTCTCTCTTCACAATAAAACCCAAATATTTTCCTTGCGAACGGCAAAATTCGCATTTATCCGGATTTATGATTAGGCCGGCATCTCTGATCTTTTCTAATACCCGACCTAACCACTCAAGGTGCTCCTCGAATGTCTTAGTTACGACCACGATGTCATCCAAATACGCGAATGCGTGCGGTTCCATCTCCGGCCCGATTAATTTATCTAAAAGACGTTGAAACGTCGCCGGAGCTCCCGTCAAACCGTATGGCATTCGCGTGAAGTGGAATAATCCCCTTCCCGGTACGGTGAAAGCAGTAATTTCTTTACTTTCGGGGTCCATCGGTACTTGGAAGTATGCCTGGCTCAGATCGATTGTCGATAAATAATGCGCGGACCGAAGTTTGTCCAATATCCCCGTCATATTCGGTAAGGGGTACGCATCTTTTTTCGAGACTTCATTCACTTTGCGGAAGTCAAGACAAAACCGGTATGTACCATTTGGCTTTTTAACCATCACCACAGGGCTCGACCACTCGCTGTGGGACGGTTCGATAATGCCGGCACTCAGCATTTTGTCGACCTCCGCGTGAATAGCCTCTTGCACTTTAGGCGAGACGAGGTAGCAACGTTGTTTAATCGGTGCGTGACCCGCTACGTCGATATGATGTTTCGTAAGCGTGGTCACGCCTGGCGTTCCCGAGGTCGGTCTCAATTTCTCCTCAAGGAACTCGGTAAGATGTTCGGTTTCGCTCGTATCTAATTCCGAAATTCCCCCGCAAGCGGATTCTTCCCCGTCGTCGAAATCGTATTGAATGCCTGGTTCATCCGCGAATGACCAGCGGTAATTCACGAAGTCGACCCTCATTCCGATCGCGTGGAGAAAATCGAGTCCCAAAATACACGTGAAAGCCAAAGTCGGTACTAATCGCGCTGTCACTGTTTGGGTTCTTGCTGCGAGTTCAATTGGCAGGTCGACCTCCTCCCCTGTCTTCTCCACCTGCCCCGTCGCGGTGCGAAAGGCGGCTCCCGATATTTTTCGAATTCCTAATTGCAACGCCTTTATTATCTCGATGCCTTGTTGACCGAGATAGGTGCGACTGGACCCCGAATCGACTAACGCTTTCACTCTATGGTCTCTCAGTCGCACCGTCACAAACAATAACACTCGCTGGTGCGCCGCGTCGTACGCACCAGCCGAAAATTCGCGAGACTCTACGGTAATTGGCGAGTCTTGTGGGGCATTGGAGGTAAAGGGAGGGGTCGTCGCTGCCCGTGCGAACGGCTCCCCTACTCGTTTCCCGAGCACGTGCACTGCTTAGACGTTATGTCCGCTCTTCCGCAGCGGAAACAGTGCACGCGCTTCGGGCGCATACAGCCAATCGCGCGGTGGCCTTCTTGTCCGCAGTTCCAACAAGAATTCTCCGGCATCGCGCGATTTCCCTTCGGACCCGCCGAGGCATTTTTCGACTCGCGATGGATCTCATGTCGATCGGGTGACAGGAACGGGTTCGTATTCCTACGAAGTGGTCCCTGTCGTGGTCCGGTATCTTGTCGCTCCTGTTGCGAAGCGACAGTTCGACCCCGATCGCTATTTCCCCACCTGTCACCGCGTCGCTGCTCTTCCCCTCGGGTCCCTCTTCCGACGATAGTTTCCCGAGCGGCCGGCCGCTGTTGTGCCGGACGAGTTTCGTGGCGCGGTGTGGCGCGCGGCGCGGGCCGCGGCCCTGCTCCGGCGGTTCGTGGTGCGGGACGAGGTGGTGTCCGCGTTCGCCTGTTATGTTGGTTGTACAGGGAGTCCTCATAAGTTGCATGCAGTTCCTCCCCGTACACCTCCTTAACTCGCGACTCCCTATCCCTCGGCTTCCACCCCGGTGGGTAATACGCCGAATCTTTAAAATAGGATAGTTCAGGGGGGGGAGGAGGACGGTAATTACGACTTGCTTGTCGATTCTCCTCCCACAGCTGCGCACGATATTCTAAATCGTCGAGACTGTATATTTCATCTCGACGAATCACAGCCCTCACTTTCGGGAGCATATGCTGGTACGCTATGTTCACCTGGTCGCGCTCCCTCCAAGGCCGATCCATACGATCGAATAACGCTCGGAGGCAAGTGAGGTACTCCGTCGTACTCTCTCCCTCCGCCTGCGTTCGGCGTATCACCTCCTCATATAAGAGGGATTGCCTATCCGACCGCATGTACCTGCGTCGGAACGCTACCGCGAACTCTTCCCACGTACGCCATTGTCGATACACGCGTCGAAACCACAGTTCCGCAGTACCGGACAGGAAGAGTCTCAGCAAACGCAAAAAAACTCCCGTCTCGATACCCGTCACCTCGTATCCGGTTTCGACCCGCTCGAAGAACGCTTCAGCATCCTCCCCCTCCCTGCCAGAAAACTGCAGCCGCCAGCGAGACATCATCTCGTATGCTCGCTCGGTACGCATCCCCGCTTCACGAGCGGGTTCGCCTTGGCGACCTCCCCCAGTGACCTCATTACGGTATCGTGGTACTTCCGCCCAAGCGGGTTCCCTACGTTCGGTATATGGTGCTCTCGCATAGTCACCTGGGTCCCGTTCTTCCGGCAAGGGACGAGAGAATGCACGACTGTAATAGTCGTCACGCTCCTCTTGGCCTCCCTCCAGTGGGTCCCCGAATGGATTTCCGCGATCCCGCGGTCGCAGTACTTCTCTGGGGTCCCGGTCATTTTCCCGCGCGTACCTCGGGTACCCCTCCGTACTTGGTCTTTCCCGCGACCGCGTGCGTGGCTCCTCTACGGTGAACGTCGGTATCGTTCTCCGCGGTAATTCCGCGGTGAAGTGTACGTTCACCGGATCCGGCCACGCGTTTCGCGTCACCTCGTCCGCCCTGGTCGCGTCTCGATTCGCGACCTCATCGCGATGCCTCGTCGTCTCCTCTGGGAATCCGATTAGGGAACCAGAGGTACCCTCACGCGCCTCTGTTTCCCCCCTCCTATCGGATGGCAATTCGCTAAATGCATCCGGGTTGTGTTCCCTTTTTTCATCAGGGACCAAACCTCCAACCCGGATGTCCGGTATTTCTAGTGTGCCCCGCGGTGTTATCGGCAGTGGGACGTCCTCCGGTCTTAACTCCGGATCGTCCCCCGCGGTCGACGCACTAGGCGAATTTGTTCGAATACCAAGCCGTTCGCGGAGTCGCTTTCGAAGGGTATTCTGGTTGCCCAAACGGTTCAACCCCTTCTTCTCCAGCTCGTCCTGAAGTTCGGCGAGCGTTAATTCGCTCACCCACTTCTCTAACTCGCCGGTCGGTACGACCTTGTCCGCCATTACAAGTGTTCAAACCGTGACAGTTGGTTACTTCAAATTTCACCCGTTCTATTACGGTACTCGCGGCGTATGTCCTAAGTGCTCTGTACCCGACAACACGTAAACAGGTGTTAGTCACCTTCACCTCACCCAAATTCAAACGGTTAACGACAATACGATACCCTGTGGCTAGCTTTCTCTCGGAGCGTTCCTTTCTTTTTCCTTTCTTACTTTCACGAAAAAGCCGCTTTTAATGGAAAAAGACAAAGAACACGTTGGGCGCCAATTTTATAACGATAATTTCGCGGGGAGAAGTCTGGGCTCAAGGAAAGAATAAATACGATAACTGGTCTTTATTAATCGACTCACACGATACAGTTTATTCTTCCGAGCGTCACAGATATCCCGACCCGATCGTTAAAACTTCGGCTCAAGGGAGGTAGACTCGCTCGCGGTACCGACTGTAAACCAAACGGATCAGGTCGCTTGCGTCGAGCGCGATTCGACCAACTAACCGCCCCGACGGTATGTCTCACCCACGCTCACGCCCGACGGACCAAAGAGGTCCACGCCAGGGAGCTGTGGTACCCAGAGATCTACTCGGGAACCCACGCTCACGCCCGACGGACCAAAGAGGTCCACGCCAGGGAGCTGTGGTACCCAGAGATCTACTCGGGGAGACTCCGGAATGGGCGCCAGTTGCCTTTTCGGCAACAATTAAAAGCAGACCTGACCCCAACCAAAATTACTATAATCGGTACCCGAATCGAACTCCCCTGAGACGGAAAGCTCCGGCGGCTCAGCTTTCTTCAAAACGGCAGAGGGGCGCGATTCTTTACGGATCGCTCCGATAGTTCGCCCGCCACAGATATCACACAATCACACACGGGCCCCACGATTCGAACGTGGGCGCCGACGGACAAACCTTACTACAAGATCTAATAGGTGTGACGACACCCGCCTACTCTACTTTACGTTAGGGCGATCTACTGCCCTAACGGCTGCTCCGTTCGGGAACGGAGGGCAGCGAAGGAGAGACGGTACAGCTACTAGAATTAGCGGTGCCACCGAAATGGCGGCACTAACACGATAAGGCTAAAATTCTAGAGCGCTAACAGTAAGTCCGCGAGAACACAAACGTACAAACACCCGGTAAAAAGGCGGAAAGACTCCTTACCAAAGGTTGGACCAGGAGGTCACGTCGCCAGGAAGTCTTCTCGGAAAATACTCTCCACACCTGTGCCGCGCTCGGCTCGAATCCGCGACACTCGTATTCGCTCTTAATGTCTCTAAAGTATTCCGGTACACGTACGACTCGACGGTACTACGGCATAAACGGAACAGGCTTCGGCCAGGATCCTCGGTGCCGAAGCTCCCTCGGTGCCTCCCACTCCTGCTCCTTTGCGCGCCAAAATCCTCTTCTGCGCGCCAAAATCCTCTTCGCGGATTGGCGATAACGCCGGATCTTCTTCGGTATCCTTGCTATCGGCGGGAAAACCAAGGGATGTGACGTGGGCTGCTTTCCTGCAGGGGTGCCTACTTAGGTGGCGTGACCGATCCGCGGACATCCTCTGGACGACCGATGCTGCGACGCTCTCCACCCGGCCAAATCCCAAAAGTCCAAAGGTCCAATGGGTGGAGGGTCGAGCCTGCCCCAGGTTAGCGGATGTCCTTGGCTGCGGAGTCGGTAGTGGAAGCTGGCTGGAGCGGCGCCTGGCCGCGAGATCATTTCCTCTTCTTGTAGCGAGAGGTGGTCTCCAGTCGCTTCCGCCGGTACGCTCGTGGTGGATGATTCGGCGCCAGGCCGAGAAGTCATGGAAGCGAGCAGCGCTCGCGCTGGCATTCATCCCCACGGCTGTAAGATGTTGCTGTGGTCATCCCTCTGCAGCTGCATCTCGCCCTTATGCAACCGAAGATCAGGCGTGATCTTCGGTGCGCTCGCCTGGTCTCGGCGGCTGCGTCCCGCTTGGTTCCCCTCTTGCCTGTATAGCTTCGCGGCGCGGGCGGTGCTCGCCTCGCGACGCGTTCGTGATGAGAAGGGCGGGGAGTGCCGTGGCGCTCCTCGCCCAGAAGTCTCGGCGGTGCGGGCGGTGTCCGTCCCGCAGCTTGCTGATGAGGAGGGCGCAGGACGGTATGGAGCTCCTCGTCCTCAAGTCTCGGCGGTGCGGGCGGTGGTCTTCCGCAGCGTCGATGACGAGGAGAGGGCGGAGTGGTGTTGTCCCGCGGCGGTAGTGGGACTGCGTTGCCATCCTTCGTGTGTGTTACGCTGACTTATTCTACAACTTAATAACTCGGTTCCCGACGCTATTAGTATTAGTCTCCTTCGCTACACCTCCGTCGATACCGCCAGTCGTATCGTCGCGTTTGATCTTAATTTATTCCCTTTTTGTGACGTGCCAAAAATGCAACGTCACAATAATAACGACAACTCGTATAAAAAATCCAGAGTTACTCTCTTGGTTAACATGCAAAAAGAGAACAGATACCCAGCCAACAATAAAGGACCATACATTACCCACATAATGGCTAAGGATGAAAAAAATAACCTAGGAAACCTTCATCCAATATCTATAGGTATCAAAATATCTAAAGCAATCGGAAATAAATTTATTCTATCCAAACTTGGAAGAAATAAAATACAACTTGAATTTAAATCGGTTAACGAAGCCAACGAGAGCTCAGAAGTCTTAGCATCCAAATTCCCGGAGTGGTTTATCTACATTCCAAACTACAGATTATTCAGATCAGGGATTATCTTCAACATAAACGAAGATATATCAATACAAGAAATTAAAGAAGGCATCCTCAATCAAGAGGAGCAAAACTCATGGGAGGTGGACCTAGAACGAATTACAAAATGGGACAGAGTAGTAGAAAAAGCTATTCCTACAAACAAAATTAAAATTACTTTCAAAGCCGATACCCTCCCTCACTCTATTAAAATTTGGGGTTTCCCAACAAAAGTCAAACCTTACATAACTACCCCAAAAAAATGCACGAACTGCCTTAGAGTGGGTCACTCGAGACCCCAATGTAGGGCGAGGAGAAGATGCATAATATGTGCCGATACTCATGAGGAGAATGACCACTGCCAATCTGATCAACAGAAATGCGCTGGTTGTGGAGGTGCGCATAGAACATTTCACAGAGACTGTCCAGAAATGAATAAACAATTATTAATAGCGGCCTGCATGGCCTATATGAACTTCAGTTCGATTAAAGCGAAAGAATATATCAATACAAACGACGTTCATTCAATCAAACAACTGGACCAAACATACAACAAAATGATTCAAAAGGCCAAACTATTTGACTGGCTAACTGAAAACCCTAGCAAAAAAAAAACTTTCCAAGAAAAAGTAAACCCAATAAAAGATAATAGAAAACTACAAACAGGGAATCCTCAACTTACCCACCCTACTTCAAACCAACCATCTACACAAATAAATTCCGATCTAAGAGAAACAAACAAGATGAAACCAAGATCAATTGGCCAAAAACCAACAACTAAAATAACAGAAAAAACTGACCTAACCCTCCACCTAACGAATAAAGATAGGGAAAAAACAAAATCCTTCCCTAGCTTAAAACCGCCAGATAAAACAAGAGAAAGCAATGACACTAAACAGAAAGTAAACCTCAAAATCGCAAACCCAATATCAACTACAACATTAAACTACAACAAAACAAATACAAGTACAACATCGGTCAATACTACACTTAAAACTGGAACAAACAAACCAACAAGACAAACAACTGCCTGACTTATAAGATTTCGAGTATACATCACTCAGCCTAAGCTCAAATCAATAACGAAAATACAATTCCCAAAATCAAAAACCACAATAACAAGACGGTGTAAAACTCCAATGGCTACCAATAAGCAAAAAGCAGAAGGAAATTATCCTAATAAAGCTTCTCTCCACACTAATATTGAAATACTCCAATGGAATTGTAGAGGGGTCAAAAATAAACTAGGGGGTAAACCCCCTGCGCTTTCGCTTCGCTCAAGCGCCAACCCCCCAGATCGCCTTTGCTCGCGCTTCGCGCTCGCTTTACCGGGTGCAGAAAAGCTTCGCTTTTCTGCAATAGGCACGACCGCGGCACTCGCGCTTCGCGCTCGCCCACGAATTTCAAACCGTTTCGAAATTGTTGAAAATTCAAGTATTGAGATATTAAACTATGCTAGAGAGTCCTCTGCGCTTTCGCTTCGCTCAAGCGCCATACCCCCTGAGAATGTCGGGTGCTCGCGCTTCGCGCTCGCCCGCGAAATGCAGCATTTCTGCAATGCGCGCAAGTGATCGAAACCGGACAATTAAATGCATCCGAACCAAACTTTTACATGTACATCAAGTATATACACCTTTGCTGCGGTGAAACTTTATGCATGGTTAACTTCAACCATTCAGAAATTGCGACAAATTGAAATCTTTAATCCAGTATTCCGGCGAAACGCTTGCGCGGATTCAAAAAAATTTGCAATGTAGTTTAAAAATATACCCATTTGGTGCCACGAAACTTTATGGTCATCTTCAACCGTTTCGAAATTACGGGATTTTCAAACTATAATTATAAATAAAATTGTGAATTAAAGATTTGAAACTGGCACCATTTCGAAATGGTTGAAGATGCCCATACACAATGTTTCGTGGCACCAAATGAGTATATACTTGATGTACATGCCAAATTTTGTCCGAATCCGTTCAGCCGTTTCAAGATGACCATACATATTGCCGCTATTTCTAAACGGCTCAAGATGGCTATACATAAAGTTTCCTGGCACCAAATGGGTATACACTTGATGTACATGCCAAATTTTGTCCGAATTCGTTCAGTCATTTTGCCGGAATAGTGGACTAATCAACTCTTTGGCTGAAATAATGGATAAAAAATTTGAATTTGCCGCCATTTCGAAACGGTTGAAGATGGCCATACATAAAGTTTCATGGCACCAAATGGATATATACTCGATGTACATGCCAAATTTTGTTCGAATCCGTTCAGCCGTTTGGCCGGAAAACTGGACTAAGGGATTAATGAATTTTGCACTATTTCCATTAGTCCAGTATTCCGGCCAAACGGCTGAACGGATCGCAACGAAATTTGGCATGTACTTTGAGTATATATCCATTTGGTGCCAGCAAACTTTATGTATCGCTATCTTCAGCCGTTTAGAAATGGCAGCAATATTAAATTTAAATTACATTTTTTTCAAATTTTGAATCTCCCGCCATTTTGTGTTGGTTCAAGATGGCGGCTCACAAACCTTATTGTCAACTCACAGTAGTGTACTTGATTTTTGTGCCAAATTTCGTCCCGATCGGTTCAGCCGTTTTTCCGAAATCGAGGATATACACGGACACACATACATACATACACACACACACACACACACACACACACACACACACACACACACACACACACACACACACACATACGAACGGTTTTCGCGATGGCGATTGCATAAGTCACTCCCTTTACGGTCGTGCCTAAAAAGGAGAACTGACTAAACTAATGGAAAATATTGACATTGCCTGCATACAAGAATCTTGGCTGAACAAATCTGATCATTTCCAAATCGCAAATTTTAACATAAATAGGATAGACAGACCAACCCCAGAAAAAGGTGGAGGTGTAATAATAATGATTCACAACAAACTAAATTACGAGAACTTCAATATGAATAATCTAAATATGCCCAACATAGAAATACAGGGTGTAAAAATTCACATAGGACCAAACAAAAAACTAAATATAATAAATGCCTACAAACCCCCAAACAAAACCATCTCAAGAAATTCCTGGCAAACATTACTAAAATTTATCAAAAAAAGATGCTCCAACGAAGGTCTTATCATATGTGGGGATCTTAACGCGAAACATAACCTATGGGGCCATAAAGACCAAAACGATAACAAAGCTGGGGCGGACCTTGCCCACGCTATATCTCAAGAGGACGACTTGATAATCGTAAACGACCAGGTATCTACAATGATTCAACTCAAAAACCAACCTCCTTCCAGCCCAGATATCACCATTGTCAACAACATTATAGCTAATAAGATGACTTGGTGTAGAGATGAGGATCCGAGAGGTAGCGATCACTTCCCTATATTCCTAAAAAATAAAGACAGTCCAAATGTAATAACAAATAAAAAACCAAGACTAGACTCTAGACACGTGGATTGGCATAAATTTAGAAATATTCTAAACAGTCACGATCAACTAACACCAATCACATACTCAAATGTCCATGAACAATACATTGAAATAACGAACAACATTATTCAAGCACTAATAGAGGCAGGAGCAAAAATGCTAAAACCAACATTAACAAATCGAAAACCTAGAAAAAGGCTAAATAAACATCTCGCATGGTGGTCAAAGCAATGCGATGAAGCTGTTGAAGAAAGGAAAAAAGCTTACAACAATTACAAGGAAAATCACTCCTCTGACAATTTAATTAAATGGAACAAAGCTACCCAAAAATGCAGGAAGACAATACAAAACACCAAGAGAGAAAAATTCAAAGAGGCAGTCAATAATCTGACCCCCAGAACCCCCGCAAAGAATATCTGGTCCCTGATCAAAAAATTCAGGAACACTAGATTTTGGCAAACCATAAGTGACACGGGTAACATTGAAAAGTTAAACAGGGCCAAAGAGTTCGTAGAGACCTTAACCCCACCAACGACTCACAATTATGGTCACTTAGCAACCCACAAAATCTCTAACCAATCAATGCTTACCCAAATTTCTCGAGAAGAATTTGATTCTACTATAGATAACCTGAACTGTAAAGCCTCCCCAGGCCCAGATTTTATAGACAACAAAACTCTTAAAAATCTCACAAGGATATTCAAAGACAGATTAAGAACAATAATCCAATTAATTATTAATCTAGGTGACCCTCCAAACTCTTGGCAATCAGCGGACGTCATCCTTATTCCAAAACCGGCTTCCAATAAATTCCGACCAATAACTTTAGCATCCTGCTTACTAAAACTATCCGAATCCTTTATAAAAAGAAGACTAGAAGAGTACGTGGAAAAGGACCTACTTATCCCATCCATTCAAAATGGCTTCAGAAAAGGAAGATCCTGCTCAGACAGCATAAACATATTAACACTAGATATCTATAACCAATACGCTAAAAGAGGATATTTAGCAGCATTATTTATAGATATAAAGGGAGCTTATGACAATGTCTCCACGGATATCCTATGGAACTCTCTAGATACCACTAAGATTCCTTACAACATCCGGAGGTTCATTAGGCAAACCACAAGAGCAAGATCATTAAATTTCTATATGAATGGCCAATTTATTCAATCGAGAACAGCATCAAAAGGTCTCCCGCAGGGAACTATTCTTAGTCCAATGCTTTTTAACCTATACTTAAGAAATATCCTAGATAACATAGGACCAAATACCAGAGCACTACAATACGCAGATGACATCGTTTTATACACTACTAACCTAGACCCTCAACAAGCGATGACGGACCTGATAGAGGGATTCGAGAAATTGGATACCTGGATAACAACATTAGGACTGGACATCTTTATGGAAAAGACTTCTTGCGTTATTTTTCACAGGAAAAAAAATAAAGGCAAATTAATCCCAAACCAACTCTCTACTCACAAAGCCGGAGTTCAATGGGGCTCCCATCCATCCACCATCCTAAGCATCTACAAAGCCACTATAAAATCAACAATAGAATGGGGGCTACCAGCCTACATCAACGCAAAAAAAACCAACCTGAAAATAATCCAGAGGATCCAAAACAACGCACTCAGAACAGCCTTAGGCATGATGCCCTCGACTCCAACCAATATAATGAGACATATGGCGGGAGAAGAGGACTTACAAGACTCCGCTGAAAAGACATTAAATAGAGACCTTATATCAGCCTATACATTAACCACTCAACCAACTATAAATAAAATAAAATATCTCTCCGCACTATACAAAAGGAAAAAAACAAATATAAATAGTATACCAAAAATTATCTTACAGTGGAATAAAATCAGAGACCAATTAAGCTCAATGCACAAAAATTACATTCCTACAGTCCTAACATATCCAATCCAAGCCCATTTCTTCAAACCTGTGATTAACATAGAAATTGGGATTTTAAGTAAACAGTCCTCGAACCAAGCGGAATACTTTATCCAAAAAATAAACCAACTAGACCCAACGGAGATAGAAGTGTTCACAGATGCCTCCAAAATTACCGGGGAAGATATTGGCATAGCCATCTACATACCGAAACCAAACCAACAATGGCTATACAGAATCAACCCTAACTTAACACCATCCGAAGCCGAAACAATAGCAATTACCTTAGCAATTAAAAAAGTCAAACACATTAATCCAAAAAAAGCAAGAATATACTCAGATTCAATGTCTACCCTCACAAAACTAGCCAATCGATCGGACGATAAGAAGGCAGACAATCTCATCCAGGATCTGAAATTTTGGGCATACAGAGCTAAAGCACAAGGCATTAGTATAGATTACATATGGACACCAGCCCACATAGGGATATTCGGCAACGAAGAAGCGGATAGGCTAGCGAAATCGGCTAGAACCTTAGGCACACAAATGAGCTTCGATATCCCTAGACACAACATAGAAAAAAGATTAAAAACCAAAAGTGAAGAAAATAAGATGCATCTAAATCAAAATAACCCACAACTCCAAAATAATCCTTACTTTAATCTTACCAAAAATTATATAGGGAATAAACCTTGGTTCGAGAAAGTTAAATCAACATTACCTAGAAGTACAATTTCCAAAATCAGTAGAATTAGATGCAATCATACAAGGTGCCGAAACCACCTGAAAAAAATTAACATAGTTATAGATGACAGATGCGAATGTGACTGTGACTCACACAACTTAAACCATTTAGCTTTCAATTGCAAGCTGACCAACACAGACGCAAAAAAAGAACTGGAAAATAAACTTACTAACGCAAAAATCCAAAGACCATGGGATTTAAGATCCCTTGCTTTCACGGAGACCCCGGAGATTCTTGAGTCCATCGCTCTTTTTCTCAAGAGCGCGGAGATACCCGTGTAGGGAAGGGACGGTAATAGAGATAAGGATAAGGATAAGGATAAGGATAAGAAGAGGAAGAAGAGAAGAGAAGAAGTAACTAGAAATAGAAGACTACGTGGCTAAGGAACCCCAACCATAAGCCAACCAACCACGAATCATCATCATCATCAAGAGGCGCGCGACGAGGGGAAAGCGCGCCTCTTGTTCAGTGCGCTTGCCCCACCTGTCCATCACTCTTACCCGTCGCCGCGCGCCTCTTGTCTATCGCGCTTGCCTCTCACCGCGCGCCTCTTGTCCATCGCCGTTTACCCGCTCCGCTCATTAGCTCACGCGTTTTTATTAATATCTCGATAACTATTGCGAATTTTGCATTATGGTACATGACTTTTCTTCTCGGTTTTACCCCATCTATCACCAACTTTCGGGTTATCCATCTTATATCAAACACCCTGTATATGTACTTCTATTTATCTTTAGCATACCTGTCGAATACATATCACCGGATAATCAAGAATTTACTAAATTGGAAACATTAACGGATATGACACAAAATGAAACTATGTTAGACGTAACATATAATTATCAAGGCAAGTTATATGAAGCGATGGTAAATATTGAAACTCATTTTAAACTACAGACAGGTTAGTGGAATTTTATATATATTGAGCATAGAAATTATAAGTTTCTTGTAGTAGTATGTACAAAGTGTTCCGAAGTGATACGCGGCAGTTGAACGGGTTGTCTATTCATAGATCTGCAGGCGCTCGCTCTGCTGACCGGCAAGAGACCGTGGAGGGTGACAGGCTGCCGGGCTGCTGGCGCGAGGTGGCATTGGAAAAAACCGATTAATAGGCTATCGATCGGTAAAGTGCATTTAAGTGCAGTTAATATAAGGGGTGCGTTCGAAAACTACCTCGGGTGAATCTAGTTGGGTGATAGGGAGAACTCTTCGGGGGAGCACTCGGGTGACGACGTTTTCGAACGACTTTGGAAAAGAGTACCGTGCAACATATCATAGTACAATCACAATATGCAAAAAATGACGGATCATGCTAGAATTGTTAGATACAATGTTATTCGTTGTTTTCGAACTCGCTGTAGATTAATACTTATCTATTTTTTCACAGTCTTTTTGGTGTTCCACACTGCCAATTTTTTATCCTGTATTATTAAAGAACCATTTGAATCTGTACACAGCATATACCCTAACCCTAATCCTACCCTAACCCTTTATTAGATTACTCATTTTACTTAATTTACTTTATTACATTACTCACTTGTTCTTGATGTGACTGATGTGTGAGTAATATCGCCTATACATACTTCTTGTAGTTGAGAAATTGAATTCGCGCGGGAAATGGGTGGGTGCACCCGACCACCCTGCCAAAAACATGGGTGGAAAAGTCTCTCCACCGGGTGTACCCAAAGGTGTTTCCGAACGATACACCCAGGTGGCCTTTGGACATTTTCGAACGGCAACTGGGTGATCGAGTGCACCCGGGTGGGGTTTTCGAACGCACCCAAGGACGAGCCACAAGACGTGAACATCAACCCCCCACCCCGTCCAGTGCCACCTACCGCCAGTAAACCGGCAGCTTGTCACCCTGCACGGTTTCTTACCGGTCAGCAGAGCGAGCGCCTGCAGATTTATGGATAGGCAACCCGTTCAACTGCCGCGTATCACTTCGGAACACTCTGTACAAGTGCGAGCAAGTAATATATGAATTATCATGAAATTAACTATTTTATTACAGATCAAAATTTCTTCGTCGAATTTTTCGATATACCTAGTGGAAAGAATATTGTACAAGATAACTTATCTGAATCTTACTGTAGCCAAAACAACCCGCATCACATAATTCCAGCACAGGAGGTTTTCGACGAAACACCTGACAATGATGAAAACGGTATATTATGAATTTTCTAAATTAATGTGTTGCAGAGTAAGTTAAATTTAAAAAAGCAGTACACACATTTGATTAATACGATAATCAAGTTTTAATATATTCTTTAAATCAGATTCTAAATTTGGATGGGATCATAAGTCCATTTTATTTCTTCTATCCAAATATTCTGAACGGCTTGCGAAATTTAGAAGTCCAACAATACAAAAAATTACTCTTTGGAGAGAAATAGAAAAAGAATTTCATAAAATAGGGATTTCGCAAGTTAATGCACAAATGATTGACCACAAATTTCGCAATTTGAAAGCCAGGTATAAAAATATAAAAAATAATAACAACAAAACCGGACGAGGCAGACAAGAATGGGGGTGGTATCAGCAAATGGCAGACATTTTAGAAAATGATAAATGTGTCAATTTTAACACTGGTATCGTGTCAATGGATGATGAAGCAATCAACTTATCACAGCGCAGAAATTCATCGATGTACAGGTTACCATTGACATTAATGTCACCTTTTCCAAATTTTCATGATAATTATAATTTTAAACATTCTCCGTCACGTATTCGGTCTCTTTCCTCGTCTTCTGACGCGTTTTCGGACAGTGATGCAGAAGCTGGTGTTGATACGCCTTCCAATTCACATCACCTGGATGCTAGCGATTGTAGTTGCAGTTCAATGGCAAATGAAGAGGTAACACCATCAGGGAGCGCACAATCTTTAGCATTTTTTAACCCGTCAAAAGAATCTAAAAATTAGAAAATCCACTCATGCAAGAAAATTATACTCACAAAGAAACAGAGCATTACAGCAGGAGTCAAGCAGAATAGATGTATTGCAACGAAAGAACGAATTATTGGAAAGACGAAATGAGCTATTGGAAAGGCTACTTGAGTAAAGGAACAATACCATGCAGTAATTTAAAAAAAAATTATCCCTTATATCTTAAGGTATAAAAAAATGATTTATTTCATTTTAAAACCAAATAATTGTATGATATTATGACACTCATATAGTTAATTATAAATATATGTATATAACTGATTATGAATATTTCACGTATATTTTTAATTGATGGATGCGAATAAGGACGGTGTGGTGACCATAGAAGAGCTGCTGCAATGGTGCTCCAAGAACGAGCAATTATTACGAAGTCCCGATACTCTCCATCGAGCTACTTCCCTCTCGTTACACAAGTTTTCAATAATTTAATGGTTATGCATATGAAGAACGACAAAATCAATTCACGAAAGCGTTACAAAAGAAATTAATTATTTTTGATTTATTTTATGCATAATAAGATGTGCGTCTTTCTTCGTATTGCTTGAAGTTTTTCTGTTGGCTTGTATTTTTTATGTTTATTGTTATCGGAGTTAAGATAACTCGTTGTGAAATTACTCGTTAAGATTACTCGTTGGAACTTTATGCGATTTTTTATTGTATATAAAATTGACTTGTTAAAAACATTCCATCAATTTATTCTCGTTTGCAAAAATATGTATAACTGCGAATCTTTTGGCATTGTAAATACAAGAAATACGCTGTTTGCATGTTTAACACGATTAGCATATACCATGTACATATGTGTACATGGCATATTTTGTTAAGCGCATGTACACTTATACATATGAGTAAGAAAATAAATTTACCTTTGTACCATGAACCACTATGTGTCATTTGTCTATGAAATTTTAAAAATATACATAATCTTCCAAATTGTTCGGGAATGAAAACAATTTTTCCGGTGAATAAAACTTTATTCATTGTAACATCACAATCAACACTCGGTCGTGGCATTCGGGCAGCTCACGCGGACGCTCTAAGTATACAGCATTGCGGCGCGCTCTATGAGCGAGCGCGAACAATAGTTTTAAGAACCAGATAATCGAACGGTTTATGTAATCGCCGCTAGACGCCGTCCGTAATCATTACGTCACGGCGTAACATGCTCGCAAAAACCGCGAGCTTCCGGCTAGTCGCGACACGTGAATCGCAACGTCACGTTCGCTCCGCACTCCTGTGCACATCACATTCTTACGTTATCGAATTCCATCGACACTACAAGTGTGGACCAACGAACTTTTAATCGTCAATTCAGTGAATGTCCCATTGGACCCTTCAATAAATCTTTATAGTGTCGCACAATTATTCCTAAAGCATCATATTCTTTACGAACATCCGTTATACCTTATCCGTTACACCTTTCTTCTGACCACGTGTTCACGGTGTGCGCCTTCTGATAAGGCTATCGATCCCGATCCGATTACACAACGACCGGATCACACACATAAATATATAATTTAAGGATATATGTATTGTAACGTGATTTTCGGGTGCACCGATTTCCTCTCCGGAGGGGAAAGGAGACGCCCGGTGGACTGGCGATCCCGACGCTTCGCCCTTGAAGTATCGGAATGGAAATCATGTTATTAGTTACAACGTTGGCTCCGCACGCTACCTCAAAACGATCGTGAACCCGGTGACTCGACTTAACAAATCTTTATTAATCGATCGTAGCTGGGCGCCAGACGCAAATGCGTCGCGGAGGCACGTCTCCGCTTAAAGACTTCGAATCACAGCAATTTCCGACCGCAGATGGACCACCGACTAGCTCAGACAAGGGCCTCAAGCCACGGAGAGGGGCGGGGTTGGTCGCAGGGAAGAGACGGGAGTGAAAGCAGACAACAAATAAAGCAAAACCGATTTGAGATAACAAAAGGACCCTTTAGGGGATGATTTATTGTATAATCGCGTGGCGCGGAGAAGAACACCTGAACTCGGTAGCACAGAAAGTCAAAGAACAACACGCGACCCGGACGAACAATAAAATCACGGTTGGTTAGCGCGTGATATATTTTCGCTCGCGTACGCGAGGAGCTCTCCGCGATTCCGTACAGAATCCGCGGGATGTAGGCAGCGCGACAATGCAATAAAGTCAGGGAACCGGTAACAGAAATACAATGAATAAAATGAGATAAGACGTAGCGTGACTTCACAATAGCGGGGGACCTGCAGGGACCAGACAAAACGGAATACAAGTGATAAAAGCTCGCTGGCGAGGACGACTCGCCGTCTCACGAGACGCGAGGAGAACCCCTGGGCCACGGTCACCTTCCGCGCGACGGTTGTTCGCGCGCCCGCTTCACGACTCGCACAAAGGACGTATTACACGACGCAACGAAATTTTACATATAATATTCCGCGAGTTTTACTTCCGACAGACAATAGGAAACGGGCACCCCTGTCGGAAGGACTTACGTTCGGGCGATTTCAAAGGTTCAATAATCAGTTAACACAAGAAAAGAGAGTCGGCAGCGCAAGACAAATTACAATTATAATATCACACGATTACAGGCATGACTCTCACGAGGATTAATACGGCGCGTACACAATAGACAATCGATACGATACGACGCAAAATATACGATATAGGAAACGCACAGTTAACCTTTGTCTCCCCAGGACGAGACAACGAATTTACAATGTTAAAATAACCACTGGTGGTCTTCGCTTACCACTAGGTATCGGGTACGGGCACGCACGCTCGGCTTCCTTCCTTCGTTCTGCTCTTTATCTTTCCTTATTCCTTTAATCTTTCCTTATTCCTTTCTTTTCGTTAGTGGTTTAGTCAACAGTCAGCCGGCACTCCCGAAACGCAAGTGCCAGTGTTCGCTCGCGTGCGCGCCTGGCGCTACCCCCCCCCCCCCCCCCCCCCACCCGTCAATCGTCGATCGTTCGCGACGCCCATTGGTGCCTCCGACGTCATCGATCCGGTATTGGGCGATCCGTCTTCGCCGTGGGGGATTGGTGTTGGGCCCCCCACGTGGTTGCTACGCAGGAGACCGGGAAGTTTGATTGTCGTCGGCGGTACCGTAGATGCTGCTACGCGGGCTTCCTCCTCTCGGGCAGGCTACAGTTGGGGCATCTTCTTGGCGGAGGGTTTCCTGCTCGCCACTCGCCCGCCACGGTGCGTCGTCCCCATCCCGGTACAGTGAATCCTCGATTTAAGTCCCTTTCTGGCTTTCGATTTAAGTCCCGAGTGCTGGTCCTACGCCACGGCATACGGCGTGTCTGCGCCAATGTTATCTCCAGCGGAGTCGGTCAAGCGTACAATGTATATAGAACCCGATCCCGACGCGGTCCCTTTGATGCAAGTTTGCGACTTCATAGTTTATAAAGCACTGATATAACATTTATAATTTTACTTTTTGGCACCCACACATTTTTTAACATATTGGTGAAATTTTTCCGAGCAAAATGATACCAAACATGATATAATTCGGACCATATTTATGTTTACATGGTTAATACTTAGTGGCCCAATTTACTACATAAATATAGTCCAAAATATATCATGTTTGGTCTCGTTTTGATCGGAAGAATCTCATTAATATGTTATAAACATTTTTAAACAAAAATAATTGAAAATAAAAGAGTTTACAGATTGTTATTATTATAGCTTCAGCGGGGTGGCATTTAAATGCCTCCGTTGCCTCGGCTCTCCTTTCATTCTTATCTCGTATTCGCTGTCCTTTTCTTCGTTCGGCGAACTACAAAGGTGGGCCCGAGGATCGAGTTTCGATTCCTAGGTCTCGATATATGTCCCCTTACGATTCTACTTTCGGGACTTAAATCGAGGCATTACTGTAATCAGTTCCCGGATGGAGGCGTCTTACCGGTGCCGGGGGCTGCAGACTCCCCGGACGGTACCACCCCGGCCACTTGCCAGGGGATACCGCGCGGACGCCGATCACTCTCCTTGCTCGGTGGACGGCAGGCACCCTCCGCGTCCTTCGGCTCTTCCTCACTCCTCTTCGTCCTCCTGTCCTTTTGGGGCCCTTCGTCGCTCTGGTGGTGGCCCTGGGGTGAGGAGGCTCGCGGACGACCTTGCCGCTCCCGGTTGGTGGTGGGTGGTGTTGCCCCTCCTCGGCTTGCCCCGCGTCCCTCTCGTGGCAGGAGGTTCGCTCGAGGTGCGGTCCTCACCACGGCGCGAGTCCTCCATCTCGCCGAGGTCCGGTTGTCCCGCGTCGTCGCCTCCAGGTGGTGTCGCTGGTACCGCTCGACGCAATCTCCCAACATCGGTCCCCGCGGCTCCCAGCCCTCGATGTTCATACTCCTTTCGAACGTCGGGCGATCGCGGGTCGGGTGCGCTCTTATAAGGTAGCTCCGACGGTCTTAAAATTATACGTTGTCTCATCCTGGGGTCGTGCCGGCTGGCTTTGCTCACTAAAAGGAAGCTCTGTTAGTATTTTACATCGTTAGCGTGCATGCCCGTGGAGGAAGAATTGTGACGGGTAAAATACCACGTCACAGTATATAATTCGTAAAAATTCATTAGAAGAAATTGAAGAATGCATTAAATTCTCTCTTAAATTTTTATTAAACTTTTAATTTTTTTAAATATAAACATTTGTTTTTAACAGCTTTGATATAATATTTTTGATATATATGTATATTACAAGTTGTCAATAGGCATCTGAAACTATGTTAGTCTTGTATCTGCATCTTGCCTGTTAAGACATGTTCCATTTGTTATAAGTTATTCATTATTTGTTCCCTTTACATCCGCGCATTTTCACCCACTGCTTCATTTTCATCGATATTTATATCGTAGTTTTCATCATTTTCATGATTAATGTCATTCATAAAGTAGTTCTGCCTTATATTACTTTCATTGTGCATTAAAAGGAAATTGTGGAGAGTGCAGGCCGCTGCAATGATGTAATTTGCCATTCTTATACTTTTAACATCGAGATATTTCAATTTTCGCCATTTGCACTTTAGCAACCCAAATGCGCGCTCAACAATCGACCGTCTAGACGAAAGCTTGGTGTTATACGTAGACTGTTCTGGCGTGAGATGTCCGTTGTCTCGAAAAGGTGTCATCAGATTTTGTAGTAATGGATACGCTGAATCGCCTATAATGTGCTGTTGTGGTAGAAGAATTGGATTTTCTTGATCCATCGGTCTATTAAAAATTGGGCTACTGCGAAATACAGCTGCATCATGTGCTCGTCTTGGCCGACCAATTAGGCAATCTATAAATTTACCCGTATGATCGCATATGCCTGCAATAACATGTACTAATGTATGAATGTAATTGTTCGATTCTTAAAACAAAAACAGTATATTATGCATTTCTATCATATCTTGACAATTTTATCGCACATGACGATTTGATACCTAATAATATGTAAGTATTAAATAATGTAGTAAGTTAACAATATGTAAGTATTAAATATGTATGTAAATATCATTATAAGAACTTGATAGTCAACAAACCTTGAAAATTAATTGAATGAAATCCCTTACGATTATAATAATCATTTGCATTTCCAGGCGGTTGATTGATGGGGATTTGACATCCGTCAATGGCCCCCACAATACCCGGAAATCCTCGCGATTGTATACGGAAAATCTAAGTCAAACAAAGCAGAATTCACAACATTGTTGATATTCGATATAAATTAAAAAAATTCTATGAATTACCCTTTCATTATTTTTACACTCTTCTGCATTTGGCCATTTTACACATTGTGGCATCATTTCTTTTAACACATAAATTACTTCTTTAAATACCACATGGGCGTTACTTTTTGAGAGCCCAAATCTGTCAGCAACGGATCTAAAGCTCTCAGGAGTACTGACAATCCATATAGTTAACAGTATTTTTTTCCGTAACGGAACATTGTTTTCACCTTGTCGAATTTGCCGACGTATTAAATTTTCCAATTTCTTGTGTTATGGTTAATATATACATTATGTCATAGTGTTGAGTTTATGTTATTAAAAAAATATCTGACCTCATATAATTCTCGGCTCATTCTAAAATGCGAGTGAAATTGGTTATCACTGTAACGTGGTATTATGTGCTCATAGTAATGTAAATTTATAATTCCTCTATACTGTTTATCTCTGTGTATTAAATCATATAGTACTGGTGCATCTTCTATACCAATATTGATGATATTTATAAGTTCTGGCAAAAAGCATACATGATTAATTCATCATATTATAGGTAAATGTATAGCTAAAACATATTACAAAGCTCATTATTATTTATTTTCTGACCTTAGTCATTTATAACCAGAATGAGTAAATCTTCGACTTCATCTTCATCATCATCATCGTCATCACCATCATCATTCAATAATTCATTCAAAATCAAATTGTCAATATTTTCCATACTGGTTATAGATACGCCAATTTAACAAACACTACAGAATTACAGAAAAATAAATTGTGGAGATAATGTGGTTATGTTGACACTGTGGACACAAAAATATGCTAAGAGCTGTCCAGCCAATACCTCGAAGCGCTAAGCGGAAACCGCTACCAAACGAGCGACTGCTTAGCTAGCGAAGGTTCGGCAAGACATACCCAATATCTGTGATATAGTTCGTCGCTAATGAAACAAAAAGTGTCGATCGTTCCAGCGTGATTTGTGCGAAAATCGTGAAACACTAATACTCAAGGGCAGCCATCTTTGTTCGTGCAAATCACCCATTTTCCACACTGGCAATTTCGATCGTAATTTAAAAATACCATCCTGACAATTGGATTGCATCTGAAACATTCATTAGGTAGCCGGGTTTCTTAGCTTTCGTTTCGTTCGTTTCGTACTGGGAAATAATCAAGTACAGAGCCGTAGTTTCTGATATTGTAATGTACTGCAATTTCCCCGTAGAAATGGTACAGTCAAAGCTGCAAGTATCGCTCCTGTCGCTACATGCCAAAGGTGATACCACCGAGGAGAGATGTGTAAAGAGGGTCAGCGCATGCCGATCTAGGGACTCCGGTTTGCGGGCGAGGCGGGCGCGGGGATAATTGCAGTGTTCTGTTTGACCGACCGGATACCCATCTGGAGAGAATCTGCAGAATTTTACTTTCTACACTCGGACCGGGCGCGGAGATAATTGTAGTAGCCTGTTTGATCATTAAAAATTGTATACGCAAATACTGTTTTAGCGGTCAGTACTGTCTGTAAAGCAAAGAAATGTGTAATTATCAGCACTGTTATGTACTTCTTGTTTACAATTTACTAAATAAGAAAGGCATAATTAAGAGAAAGAATTTATTCAGGTGAGATTAGATTAAGTCGGGATCAGGGGAGTGTAACTCAATGTTAAATTTTTGGTCAATCAAATAGTGTTTCCCACAGTCGCGAGCGGCGCTGACGACACACAACGCGCCACATTCAAATGCAGATATCGCTACAGCAGTGCAGAAAAACAAGTAGTCACTTCGACCAATTGCAATCAACATTAATCAACAATGAACTGGGCTATTGTTAATCGTCGATTAAAGTTAATCGAAATTGGTTGAAGTAACCTGAAAATAAAGACTACAATTAAAAATGACACACTGAAAGTAAAGTGTACCCTAAAATTTAAAAAGTATAAGCAAGATGCGTGGAATGAAGAAATGAATAAAGTCCGATGTACATATAAAATATGTTTATTGAAACCCTTTTAAGCATCTTATTTTACGTTTCCTCGATTTATATTTTAGGAATTTTAATTTTGCTAAGTTTTGTACTTCATCATATGCTTTGTGGGAAGTTCCTCGTAAAACCCGATTTGTTTGTGAAATCCAGGCATTTAAATATGCATCTATAAATATGTTTGAAAAAATGCGAAGCAAATCGTGCTTCTGGCAAGATGTAATTGGTGATATGTTGGCAAATATTGTAGCAGACAAACGTGCTTTTAATTCTGGCTCGTGACAAATGTGGGGTACATAATGTTCCAATAACTCTGCACATTTTCCTGTCCATTGCAGAAATATACTGTTTTCTTGCAGCATGGCCATAGATAAGTTTGCTGCATTTTCATACGGGGACATTAAAAACTGTCTACATTGTAAGCAAGCCCCTATCACACTGCATAATTTTCTTTTAACACATTTTGTTAAATATAAATTCTGCGAAACGCAGTAGCTATTATTTTTAAATAAAAAATTTCCCTCTATTTCATTTCTGCTCTCAGAAGCAGATTCACCACATTCAGTACAGTTCGTAAAATATCTTCTTAATGAATTCAATAAGATAGTATCATCTTCTTCACAATTTGCATGCGGAGAGTGTGGCAGAAAATTGGTGACAATTAATGTTTTATAAGTACGTGCAAATGAAGCTGCATTCGGATTGATATTGCGCACACCATGCGCACGTACATTTCCAAAAAAGTTCTCTAATGGATCTTGATTCAAACGTCTTGTGTGTAGTCTCCTGAAGCCAATTGTTTGCAAATTTTCCCATAAGTGTAACAGTCCATGAATTGTTCCGATCCAATTTTTTACACTTGGTGGTATTTGATGTTTTCTTCCATCATTAATCAAAAATTTTATGGAATTCATTACTGTAATCGCTTCGTTCCACCAGCACACATGCGTTGAGTGTTTAGTTACAATACTTCGTAGGTTTTTTCCATCCTTGGTTTTCAATGTAGATGCATTGAAGCTGTCGAACAATTTATCAAAAAATAATAAAAAGTCAGCAGTATCTACCGCTTGTTGTGGAAATCCTTGTACTGCAAAATACAAAGTTCAATGTAAATATTGTCGTGAAACAGCAATATCTTTGTGCTTTAAGAACAGATTTTAGAACGCTTACCTAATCGTACAAGCCCACGCATAGTAGCAGATACTTGCTGCGAAAATACTTGTGCAGCGAGTTTCACTCTCATCATTTTTATTTTATCTTTATATACATGTTCAGCGGTTAATTTACTTATCAACCTCATATCGAAGGCCCCTTCATCCCTTTCATATAAAGAAATAATGTGTTGCCAATCTGCAACTTGTTCCCCCTTCCTCCAAATAAATTGTGCTGGTGCATTTAAAAGGCGATTTCTAATTCCTTTTAATAAATGAGGTGCATCAAATAATGGTACAATTTGTTGTCCTCCAACTTCAAAGTAATAATTTGCAGCTGTTTCCATTTTCAATTTATGTATGGCTGCAGTATTTGTACTCATCTGGTCACACACAGTAGCAACTACGTGCAAATTAATATTTTGTAGTGCTTCAATGCACGCTTTTAAAAAATGTGCAATATCATTTGCACTCATACCACTTTCTGTAAAATAAAAAGCTAGTGGTTGTTTCCAGTTTCTTGAAATGCCTGTTGCCATAAAAACCATAACATGGTCTGCAAATTTTTTCTCCGCGCCATTGCCATAATCTTTAAACCCTTCTATCTTGTCCGCCTGTGCATTGTATGATAAAGTAGGCTCTAACGACATTTCATCAAATAGAAGGCAGCAGTACTTGTCCAATTTATTCATTTTTCTGACTGAGCCTTCTAATGTTTTTAATATTGTAGAAGTTAAGCCACACTGTATTGACACAGTCTTTAATAAATTTAAAAGTGTACATTTAGACGGTAGTATAAACATTCTTCGTAATAACCGGTATGTTTTTGGGCTGGATTTCATTAACATTAATGCCATAATCTTCTGTTCAGTAGAGAATCTGCGGCCTCTACTACGTTTATAGCATTGCTGTATTTGGCATAGAAGAAAATTTATAGCCATGGGACATAAACGAGCCATACGTAATTTTTTAAGTAATGTACAATCTGCAAAATAAGAGGCCTGCTTGATACGCTCCTTGTAAGAAGCATTAGATAGCGCTAGTCTACGAGCTTGTCTTCTAAATGCAATTGCAAAATTATAAAGACTTCTATTTGTAGGTGAAAGCTGGTTCAAACTTTTTCGATGTATTGCATGCAAGATGTTAAAGTTTCTGCGGTGATCTACAAATGAACAAATACATCATATACGTGTAAGACATGTCTCTCCATTTTTTTATTTATATTGAGGCTATATTTCTTCATACTTCAAATATGATTTGAAAACTAGACCTCTCTTGCAATATGAATGTAGTCACCAGCAGGGTTGAAAGCATTAAAATGCACACAAAAAAATAGAAAACAAGAATCTTACATTATCATTTGTATGCTTTGTGTGTAGGTCTCTCCGGTCTGTCCTGTAAATACCAATTCATTACATATTCTTTTTACCTGTCCTCATGCCATGCATCTTTGCAACCTTCCTACATTTCAACTGCGTCTCCTGCACTGCACTTCCAATAACATGCTCTATTAAGAAGATACTTTCAGTTAAATTATCGTATTTTCATGTGTATTTAACAGTCTATAAATCTACGCCCACAACATATTAGTCTACAAAGGAAGCTAAACAATTTTACACATATACTGTTTCCTGTTTTGAGTTATAATTTAAAATACAGTGTATGTATAAAATGTACAATGTATTATAAACTTTATGTTATTTTTACACATATGGTTAAATGCAATGTGTGTGTATACAGGGTGAAATTATATCGAATAACAAATTAAAATTTCAGAATGACCTCAGATATCCATTAGTCATGCACAATAAATAAAGTAAGGCGTTCATTTTGAAAGTGGCGTAAGTCAGTTTTTAAAAAAAAATAAGATATCACATAATTCGTGAATAATTCAGTGCAATAATTGAATATTATGTGATATCTCATTTTTTTAAAAAAATTAACTTAGACCACTTTCAAAATAAACGCCTTACTTTATTTATTGTGCATGACTAATGGATATCTGAGGTCATTCTGAAATTTTAATTTATTATTCGATATAATTTCCGTCCGATGCTCCGTGCCGTACCACCGCGCTGCGCCCGTTCACGACCACGGTCGGGCGCCCGTGAGTGACGGGCGCTACGGCCCTGAGCGCGGGCTCTACGCGCGCTCTCATACGCCGGTGTTTTTCCTTAATAATTTAAATATGAAGCCGCGGACAGTATTTTTGCAAAGGAAAATCTCGTTCAGAATCACCTCAGCTACCCCCGATTTCCGGCTGTTCCCTGAGTTGTGGGACACCCTGTATGATATAAAACTTACCTATCCTTCTTTTCCTGTTGTTCTCACATACATTATTCTCAGATACATAAACCTCAGATGTATTATTCTCAAATATGTTATTCTCAGACATATTTGGAGACATAATCTCCGCAATGTCTACAAGATTAAGAAAAACAATTACAACATGTTTTTGTCTCAATACAAATTATTTATGTTATAAATTACCTAGAACGCATAGAGTTGGTGTGCTATTAGCCTTTAAAGTTCTATTATGATATTCTTGGAATTTAAATTCATCGCTAAAATGAATATCGCAAATAAAATAATTTTTCCGTATTTTATTCTCCCCCTTTACTAATAAATCCAGCCTCCGTATAGCATGAAGCCACTCCTTGAGTTTCTGCAAAATTACAACGAATTGCGTAAATGCTTTTGCTTCGCATCCTTTAATATTGTTTATTCCGACAACTGTGTTTTGGTATATTTATAATTCTTACCTCAACGTCTGCAGGGAATCGATGTAATCTCTTCTCTTTGCTCGAATTTTTACAATTGCGAACACAACACTTCGATACCATTTTACTGATTTTCACGATACTTCATGATACATTTGAATTTATTTTGTTTCCCTTTCCCTATCGAAGGCGATCAAAACAGTACAGGATATAGATGCGTAACGACTAGTCGTTTTCGCGCGCAACAGCGCCGCTCGCGACTGTGGGAAGCACTAAATAAACGACCACTTGCTTCTATATGAGTTACACCCCCCTGGTCGGGATACAATAAATAATTGTATATACATATGTATGTATGTTTAAAATTGATTTCCCGTATCTTTATTATTTCATTTCTACAGCAATATGAATGCGTTAATCCGTAATAATTCCTATTATCTATAAAATAATAGATAAATTTATTTATCGTAAATATTATCTATTATCTCTCTATTGTAAAATTATTATATTCATAAACATATAATAACTAGATAGCGCGCATGAATGAATAATACACCATTTTATACTGATTACAAGAATCAAAAGCAATGAGGGTAAATGTTTCTCCAGGTGGTGGACGCAATATTTAATACGGTACGATATCAGGATGGTACAATATTTTATTACACTACAGGACAAGGAAAAATGGGATATAGTAAGTAAAGCGAAAAGTAATGTCGCTGTTTTGTTCTTTGCCGCAGCTGATATAAAGATGATATTTCTTTTGGCTTTACCTAATATGTGAGTATGCCGAGACTGATTGCTATTCATTATCAATAAACTGATTTAGTCTCTCGTATTACCGAAGGTGTTCTTTTTCTTGCAGCGGTAATATAATAAAATGTTATATGTAATGTACCGAGTCACATATTGGGCCTGTGTGTAGGAGCTTTAATGGTTTGATTCGTTTGCACATGTGTATACATGTGTATATAGCCGATCGAACATTATTCCGATTTCAGCATCGTCTGCCAATCCGATAGTGTTCATATACAGCAGTCGACTGTTGAATATTATTTGCGACAAATTCCATGATTTTAGGCAACGTTGATGCACTTATTGTGTTTGGGATGGAACAAAAAAGGAAATTTAATTTCATGCTACCGTCAAACACGATCTTAAGCCTTTGAGCCATAGGCGGCGCCAGAACTATTCATGCGGGTGGGCCACAGGTAGGCTAGCGTTTTTATGGGTGGGCCATATAAATATGGCCATACAACTTGTACCCCTTTTTTTTGTTTTTTTTTCTTTTAATATTAATTGTAGAATTTTAATTATAACAATAACTTCATATAAAAAAAACTGAAAACTTAGACAAAATAGGACAGCATAATTATGCTAAAATTTTCTAAAATTTTAGGGTGAGGCAACGGATGGGCCAGCGTATTTTTAGGTGGGCACGGCCCACCCAGGCCCACCCTTGGCGCCGCCTCTGCTTTGAGCGCTGAGTTGTCTGAAGTTAAGCGTGTGCTGTGGACTACACACTTTTTACGACAACACGCATGCTGGGCTGGGCAACTTTGAAATTTCATTGCACAAAAGTATACTTAAACACACTCTGACTACGTTTTTATATCTCTAAACTTACAAGCATCAATAGCATACATGCGTTTGTAGCCTAAAGTGAATGTGTTCGAGAAATATCTGAGTCCAAGACTCCTCAGAATGTATTGTACACTGCGTTGTGGCAGAACACGCTGCGCGTGGCTGACTACTCACGCCGAACCGCAGCTGAGAGCACTCTAGCGGACTAATATACAGCTTATTGATTATAGATCACAAATTAGAAGGACAGTCTTATGTCAGGTGGGTCGCCGATTGAGCAAAGTCGGTGTCCCCTGCTGACGGCCAATAAGAGGCCGAGTAATCATCATTGACAGTGGCCTCCGAAAACGATAAATTTTCTCAATGAAATATCATATTTTTTCCTACAAGTGCTTTTGTTCACAATAAAATACGTAATTTTTCATAAGGATATGTATGTATGTATAATATTTATTGATTCCCCTTGGGGTTACAATTTGTCCATAGATCTCTGCACCACTCCTCCATAACCCATTCCCTCCTCTCTTCCATCCTACACACCCTCTCATTCCATCCTTCACGCACGCTCTCTCCCTAGCCTCTCCTCCCTTCTCGCTCGCATGTCCACGCCTCGCACGCTCGCCTCCTTTGCCTCTCCCTCTTCTCCCTTCCTATCCCTTATACTTAAAGCTAGCCTTAGTCCTCTAACTTACAATCTATCATTTACAAATACGCCTGACTTCCGGTCCTTCCCAATCTCTCTCTCTCATTCACACTTCCCTCCCCATCCTCCCTTCCCACCTTCTCCCATTCCCTCCTTCTCCTTCCCCATTCCCTCAGCCACCCTTCCCCTTCTCCCTCCCCTCCCAGTACCCATCCCACATTCTCCTGCCATCCCCCTTCTCTTCCCCCTATGACCCTCTCGCAACCCTCCCATACATGCTCCCAATCCTCTATCCCCCATCCACACCTCCTGCACTTCCTTTTCTCCTCCTCCTCCCAATATTTCCCTGCTCTTACCTCGTTCCCCATTCTCGCCCTTGCCAACCTTTTCCTCCTTTCCTCTCCCCATCCCTTCCCCAAGTATCCCGGCCTCCCCTCCGTCTTTATCACCCTGTACCACGAGTTGTACTTCGATTTTACTATTTTTTCCCACCTCTCTTCCGCTTCCTCTTTCTTCCATCTCTCTACTATCCTCTCCCACCCCTCCTCCTTTATCTCCTCTCCTCCCCCCAACCCCCATCTCCTTCTCCATTCGCTCCTCTCCTTCTCCCATCCCGACAGCTCCTTTCCCTCCCTCTCCCTCTCTCTTATCTCCTTCAAACACTCCCTCGCCCACTTGTTTCCTCCCCCCTCCTGTAACTTCCTCTCAAAAACCCACGCCCTCCTCGCCATCCTCACCGCCATCTTTTCCCTCCCCACTTCCTCCCTCACCATATAACCCGGGGTACACCTCTCCACCCCCAGCTCCCATCTGAAAAACCTCTCCTGCAGCGCCTCTATCCTCCCCCTTTCCCTCCAACCCCACACCTCTGCCCCGTACTCCATCACTGTTCCTACCAGCCTGTCGTACAGCCATCCTCTCCTTTCCCAATCCCTCTCGTACCTTCTCCTCCCAATCCCCCACACACTCCCCATCACCGCCGCCGCCTTCCCCGCCCTGTCCTTCACCTGCTCCTCCTGCTCTCCATTCCTGCTGACCACATACCCCAAATACTTGAAACTCCCCACCTCCTCCACCTCCCTTCCTTCCCACGTCCACCTCTCCTTCTTTCTCCTCCTTCCCCCCCCCCTCTTCCAAACCTCACCACCTTCGTCTTCCCCACGTTTACGTCTAGCCTCTTTCCCTTAATGTACCTCTCCGCCACTCTCACCATCATTTTTAGACCCACCGGATCCTCCGCCACCAACACGAGGTCATCCGCATACCCCAACACCCTTACCTTCTCCTCCCCTACCTTAACCCCCCCCCCCCATCCCTCCTCGTTCAGCACCTCTTCCAGATCTGCCAACACCAAGTTGAATAGTAGCGGGCTCAGCGGGCACCCTTGCCTGACCCCCCTTCCCGTCCAAAACACCCCTCCTTCCCCCCCTCCCCCCCCCCCTTATCCGACACCTCGTTTCCCCGTATATCTCCCTTACCCTTATCCTCAAGCCCTCCCTCACCCCCCTTTCCCTCATCGCCCTGTCTATCACCCCCCGTTCCACAGAGTCAAACGCAGCTTTCAAATCCACAAACATCGCTACCATCCCCCCCTTTCCTCTCTTCTTCCCCACCTCCCTCCCCGCCAAATAATTCAGTACATACACATTTTGCATCACCCCCATCCCTTTCCTAAAGCCCGTTTGACTCTGTGGAACCATCTCCTTCCTCTCCATCTCCTCCTTCATCCTCTCCGCCAGCACCGTCGCGTATATCTTATATAGGGTCGGCATCAGGAATACCCCCCTATATTCCTCCACCCTTTCCCCTTCCGCCTTCTTCCTCACCGGTACCACTTCTGCCTCCTTCCATTCCTCCGGGAAGCCCTCCCCCCTCCACACTCTATTACACACCTTCCAGACCCATTCCTCTACCAGAGCCCCCCCGTACTTCCACACCTCTCCCGGAATCCCATCACCTCCCATCGCCTTTCCGTCCTTTATCCTCCTTGTCGCCCTCCTTATTTCCTCTCTCCCTATGCTCCGCTCCTCGTCTTCCTCCCCTCCTCTTCCATTTCCTCCCCATACTACCTTTTCCTCCACCCCTCCTAACAGCCCCATGATTTCCTTCCCCTCTATATGCTCCCCCCCTCTCCTTCTCCTCTTCCTTTCCCCATTTACCACCTTCCATACCTGCCCGTCCTCCCTGGCCTCCTCTACCTCCTTCTGCCATCTCTCGTTCTCCTCTTTCTTCTTTTCCTCACATAACCTTTTGTATTCCGCCTTTCTTGCCCTATACCCCTCTACCTCTCCCCTCCCTCTTCTCCATCGCCTTAATTCCTTCCTCACCTCTTTCTTCTTTCTCTTACACTCCTCATCCCACCATCCTCTCTTTCCTTTACCTCTGCCCCCCATTTCCTCTTCCACCCTTGCTAACATTCCCCTGCACCTCTCTGTCTTCTCTTCTATCTCCTCTCCTATCCCCCATCCCTCCGTTTCCTCCCAGCCCCTCGCTCCCCCACAGTCCTCTTGCCACCCTCTTCTCTCCTTTCCCCCTTCTTGCCCTCCTCTCCCCTTCCCCCCTTATCAACACTACCAGCGGATGGTGATCCGACTCCACCGCTTCGCCTACCTCCATTCTCTTTACCCTATCCCTCGCTTCCTCGTCCCCCATCACATAATCTATCACTGTCTCCCCCCTCGCTCCCGTGTATGTATACTCCCCCTCCTCATCCCCTTCCATATTCCCATTCCATATCCTCCACCCTGTCCCTTCCAAACCTTCCATCAACCTTCTTCCGTCTCCATTTACCTCTCCGTCCTTGGAGTTCCTTCCTCCTTCCCCCTCCTCCCTATCCCATCCTCCACCCCTTCCTGTTCTCGCATTCATGTCCCCCATAATCAGCCTCCTCACTCCTGCCTTCCTCTCCTCCATCCAGCCCCTCATTTTCCTTGCCTTCGCTTCCATATCCCCATTCACGTATACCCCTAGTATTTCCCATTCCTCCCCACCCACCCTCGCACTCTCCACCATCCATCCCTCCCTTTCTTTCTCCTCCCCCTTCCTCTCTCCTTCAAACCCTCTTCTCACTCCCGTCACCATACCCCCCATCGCCCTCCCCATCTTGCTTATCCTCTTCGCCCCTTGCCATCTCCATCTATACCCCCTTGGCAGCCTCTCTTTCACCCTTCTCCATCCTTTCTCCTCCACCCATGTCTCCGCCAACACAACCACGTCCCACTCCTCTATATATCTCCAAAACTCCCTGTCCTTCCCTGCCAGTCCTGCTACATTCCAAAACCCTATCTTCCACCCTTCCCCCTCCTCCCTCCCTTCATCCCTTCTCTCTTCCTTACCCCTTGCCCCCTCCCGGCCCTTCTCTCCCTTCCCCCTGTCTCCCACCCACTTCCTCTCTTCTTTCTCTTTCCCTCCCCTTCCCGTCCCTCAACTTCTCTGTCTTCTCGTCCCACCACCACCATTCCTCATCTATCCTCATCCTCCCCCTGCCCACCCACACCCTTCTCCCCTTCCTTTCCTCCTCCCTCGCCATCTCCTCTAGCCTCCATTTCACCCTCCTCTCCTCTCTCGTCAGATCGTCTTCTACCCTTTCCTTCCGCCCCCTCAGTCCCTTCTTCGCCTCCATTACTTTCCTTTTCACCTCCTGCGTCCTCAGGTTCACCCATATTATCTTATTATCACCCTTCCCTCCTACCCTTCTTACCTCCTCTATCCCCTCCTTTACTCCTAATCCCCCCAATATCTCTTCCACCCTTTCTCTTTCCTTCCCCTCCCCCGCTTCCACTCCCCTCATGATTATATTCCTCCTTCTCTCCTCCCTTTCCTGCCTCTCGATCCTCCTTTCTATTTCTCTGCACCTTTCTCCTAGCCTCCCCCCGCCTCCCTCCTCTACTCTCCTCACCCTCTCCTCCCATCCTTTCACCGCCTCCTCCACTCCCTCTCTCCCTTTTCTCTCCACATCTCCCTTCAGTTCTAGCCTTTCCACCCTCTTCCCTAACTGTCCCATTTTTTCCCATATCTCCCTCTTCTCCCTTTCCCACTTCTCCTCCCTCTCCCTGCATTCTTCCTTCCATCTCTCCTCCTTCCTTTCCATCTCCTCTCTCCATCCCTCCATTTCCTTCCTCCATCTCCCCATCTCTTCTCTCACTGCTCTCACTATTTCCTTCCCCATGTCCCCCTGCTCCTTTCCCCCATCCTTCTCCGGTGATCTTGCCACCATTTTACTCCTGAAGGCCCATCCTTCCCCCCCTCCCTCCTTATCCCCTTTCTCGTCCTCTCTATCCCTTTTCTTCCTCCTCATCCATTCCTCCATCCCCCCTACACTTCCGCTTCTACTCCTGCCTATGCTTTCCGCCATCGGCGGCCTTCCTCTCTTTCCTTGGTCCCTATCGCTCCCTTCCTTATCTCCCATTTTCCTCTTTCCCTCACAGGTGTCGCCACCTTCCCTTTCACTCCCGTCACTTTCTCCCGCCTTTTCTCCCAGCCCACCTAACCTCTTCCTCCTGGCCCTGTCTTTCTATCCCGTCTATCCCTCACTCCCTGTTATCCCTGTCCTACCCTGTACTTCCCTCCCTTCCTCTCCCTTCCCTCTTCCCTTCCTCACACACTCGCACCTTCTCACTCCTCTCCGACTCACACACAATGCTTTTCTCTCGTCACACACCACACTCTCTATTACTTCCCACTCACTCCGGAACCGGAAGCCTCTCATAAGGATATGATTTCCTGGCCGCTTGAGGGAAAATATAAAAGCAATTCTGAAGTTGGAGATCTAACCATGAGTATAATATCGTTAGCAATAGTGGAATGTTCCGTGCGCGACAGTCTCTGTTGGTTCCCGTGAGTGCGAGAAGGACAGCCATATGTCGGGTGGGTCGCCGTTTGAGCAAAGTCGGTGTCCCCTCCCGACAGCCAATAGGAGGCCGAGTAATCATCATTGACAGCAGCCCTCGAAAACACCAAATTTTCTCAATGAAATCTCATATGTTTGCCTACGAATGCTTTTATTCGCAATAAAATACATCGAAATGATAATTTCAGGTTACAAGATTACAAAAATCTCTCATATGACAATGTCGAAATGCTCCCCAATGCTCCCTGCTCGGAGCGGTGGAAGGCCGGTTCACGGAGTGAGGCGTTTGCTCAGAGGGACACCGACTTTGCACTTCATTGTACAAATCGTTCCACAAACTCAACCGTCCATGACGAAAGATACGAAAATATGTTTAATAATATGGACGAATTAGAAGAAATTGTGATTCATGCCTCTTTTATACAAACGCCGACACTAGAAATTTGTGCAGTTAAATTTTTTGCAGGTTATGTGGTCAGGCACATATGTGAAAAATATAGTTGCACAAAATGTCAGTAGACTTTAATTGACGAATCGCAAATACTGTCAGACGAAAGGCAGATGTTAATTTTCTATCGCGCATTTGAGACATTAGATGGGAAGGATATGGGACATCTTTGTGTCCCTAATTCTAACTTTGCTGTTATTTTCCGAATAATAAATGCCGTTTTCGATAAAATATATCCCAATATAAGGGGTGAGTATCATATACTGGATATGATATTTCCCACTCTAGAAGAAGCTGTGCACATGTACACACCTGAATGGTTCAACGATAGTACATGTAGTTTTCATAGAAAATAACTTGCGTATTTTTTTATGAAAGTAAAAATTTGCAATGACGTCAAATGGCTAGGAGAAAAATTGCGGCATCCGAGCGCGAGACGAAGCGAGAACGTTCAAAGCAAACGAAAATGGCAAATATTACAAAGTTGTTGAATTATGATAAAATAATTCACAAATGTCAATCCCATTTATAGCTTAAAAAACGAATATTATTCGCGGCCTGGTGGCTGAGCATTACTGAATACTATTCGCGGCCTTGCGGCTGAACATTGCTGAATACTATTCGCGGCCTGGTGGCTGAGCATTGCTGAATACTATTCGCTGCCTGGCGGCTGAGCATTGCTGTATACTATTCACGGCCTGGCGGCTGAGCATTGCTGAATACTATTCGCGGCCTGGTGGCTGAGCATTGCTGAATACTATTCGCGGCCTGGTGGTTGAGCATTGCTAAATATTCAGAAACCTGGATTTTGAAGCAAAATAATGATGAACCATTACAGCACTGTACCTCTCCGAGACCTGCAACCTTGACGCGGTGGAGAGGCTTACGGATTCTCAGTAATCGTATACAGGATGATTATATGAGAATCCAACAAATAGCAGGCACGCGCGATATTACAATAATAATTTTTTCACTGGCATGTCGTTGAAATTTGTCACATAAGTATGAATGATATATGAATGAATGTACCTGCAGGCTAGTTCGATTCGAAGGAAGTGGAGCATGAGAGAGAGAGAGAGAGAGAGAGAGAGAGCATGCGAAACAGTGCGCCCCAGAAAGAGAGAGCGTATAAGATTGAAAGGGTGTGTAAAAGAGAAGGAAAGAACAAACTGCGATTGGCCGTTCCGAACAGTATTACTACAAAGTAGGGGACAGACCATCGAAACTACGCCCTCCAGGCCTCCACCTTGCTCTTCTCCTTCAGTCAGCGTTGCAATACGCAGGATCAAGGTGGCAACATATCACTGTGACGCAACGAATGATGATACTGAACCTCACCGAGGTCAAAAGTAAGAACTTGGAATAAGCCGCAGAGACGCACCAAGAGGATCGAACCCAGGTGATAAGGTACTTTATCTTTCATTTATATTATACACTTATACTTTATACACTGCTTGACAAATCTGTAATTTCCATTTACTTTAAATATTGTTAATTTTATGGATAAGTTGGCCACAATCATCAAAAGCATCACTCAGAAATCTGCGGTAAAACAAGGCAGAGAAAGCGGGCCACCAGATACAGATTTACAATGAAGGGAGTCAGATGGTACGGATCTATACGCATTGCTCTATATATTGTAAACACAAGATTGTTCTATATATTGCTAATGCGTAGCTTCCCTGGATGAAAGTATGTAATTATTTGTATTATTTTACGGGAGCGCTTTCTGAAAAAGTAGTATTATGGAAGACACATGGACTAGTCTATACACAGAACGACTTACCGCACATATATTCTTGTAAATTATTTATTTATAAAATTGCTGTTATTGATTCCCTTAAACATAATTCCACAGTAATCGTAGGATACAACTTTAACAAACGTAACATTTTTATACTAATACCGTGAAAGTAAACTTTGTATACATGTGTGTAATACTGTGAATAAAAAAATAAAAGGGATAAAATATGGATATTTATTAAACAGTACCAAAATAAGACAGAGTAAATAGTACAATTAGAATGTACTTCATACAATCGAATACGATATCCAATGAAAACGTACACTTATAAATTGTTCAATTTAGTATTGACAAGTTCGTGGAACTGCGCCACAGGTAGTATTTCGCATATAACTGAAAATCTTTGAATTTAATTGAGGAAATTTCACTTGTAAATTTTTTCGTTTCTTAAAATTGAGGATTAATAATTATTTTAACATTAACATGTCTTTTACATCTTCTTATTCGATTTATTAGTTTAGAACTATTCCACACGGTTTCACTGCTAGTAATTGGAAATATTAGGTTGTTCTCTGTTATCCTGCTGTCGTATACCGCGGGCATTAGGGTTATCCAGCAAAGTAAAGTGTAGAGATGCAATGAAGCAATTTGCAATAGTAAAACCCCGAAGAATGATTCAGTAATTATTTTTATTACACACCATATTATATTCGGAATTATTTACTTTTTCCGATTTTTTAAAAAAATACAAAAGAAATCAATAAAACTTTATTTAATACGGTTGTTTTTCTATTTTATGCGTATTTTCCCCAAAACGTCCGATATTCTTTCTATTGAGCAGATTATTATTTTTAATAGTAAAACATTCGTCACTTAGAATCTCTCCAAAAATGTGCAGAGGCACTGTTTTTCAAATTTGCCTCAGGCACCGCAATTGATCGGTCCGCCTGTGCGTGTTGGTAAAAGCCTGCATCGCCCCGGCGCGGCACCACAGAAAGCAAATGGATGTGACGTCACGCCGTCGAGGAGTGTCGAGTTTGCGGTGTGTTTCCGCCAGTTACTCGTCACCACTCGATTTTGCGGTGTTGCCACATCCTATCCAAATTCTTAAAATAGATCCTAAAGTCGCCAAATTATATCACAACGGCAATGTCGGAATGACAGGCCCGAGGCTTCCCAGGGTTTGAAAATGAAGGACAGGGAAGGGCGAGAGAGAATTGATTGTCTTTGTTTCGTCAATGCGTGCCTCTCGTTCCATCCGATCGGTACATCTCTTTTTGGGGGATACATCCCTCTCTTTCTTGTCGGCGAGAGAAAGGACAGAAGGAAAAAGGACTTTTACGGATCTAGTGTTTCTTTACAATGTTCTTCGTGGAGATACTAACAATAAGTAGTTTTCTTTTACCGCTATGATCAGATAATATCATATCACTTTACAGATAGATATGAATCTGTTTGAATTATCCAAAGTAGACGAGAATATAATTAGACGAATTGAGTTGTAAAAGAAAAGTAGCTATTATGCATTGTTTGATCCTTCGAAGGAATCTAAGTGGTCTCGAGCCACACGCATGCGAAAGTACAGTGCGCGCGTGGTTATGAAAGGGGCTGCTGGAAACGAAGAGTATACTGGAGGAGGCAGACTCTACGATTTAATATTTTCTAAAAAAAAATGATTCGGCATGCGAGGGCAAATGTATGCCTCATAAAGAAGAACCCGAGGTGACCGCTTTTGACTTGAATATACTTTTACAGGATCATAGTACAGAATGAGAGTGACACCAGATTATTTTCTTTAATTGTATGTATGATATCCATTGTGAAGCATCGTTACGATAAAATAAAAAAAAAAGGCCTTTTCGTTGGAATTGAACGTCGGACTGCAGGTTATCATGTTAATAAACACTGTACCATGCCACCGATACTTCTGCACCTATTATATATTTTCAAATAGTCAGTGATTACACTAATATTTAAAACATCATCAGAAAGATATTTACTATTACGCTACAAAAGTACATTAAAATCGAAGGTAAATATGCCGATCAGGGGACCAGGCTCCTACGACCTTGACCTTGATATATGTTATCAAGGACAACCTCCCGAGTAACGTGCAAGAAGTTTTAGCCGTCGCTCATTGTTCGTTAAAAAGTTATGAGAGTAAAAAGTGTGAGAATTTCAGGGTAATTTATTCCACGCCACTCACTTATGTAGATCTTGATAGATATTTGTAAGAACCCACCATGAGTAACAATAGACAGATTTCGGTCCGGGGGGACGGGGGGGGGGGCGGAGATATTCAATGTTAAAGTTGAAATGTAAGTGTGATAAATGGAAATTGATCTAACCAGAAAGGCCTACCACGCTCTCAAGTTTAGATTATTTTTTCATTGCGCGGACGGGCGCGTGAGCGCCCGTGCCGTGCCTAACCATCGCACCGGCCTAACTTAACCTAACCCGCCTAAGCTTTAAAATAGTTAGGTTAGGTTATGTTAAGTTAGGCCGGTGCGATGGTTAGGCACGGCACGGGCGCTCACGCGCCCGTTCGCGCAATAAAAAAATAATCTAAACTTCAGAGCGTGGTAATCGTTTCTGGTTAGATCAATCTTCATTTATCACATTTATATTTCAACTTGAACATTGAATATCTTTTTTTGGAAAGGAGACCGCCAATTTTGCCTTAGGGAAAAGTTAAAGAGCATGCTCCGCTAAACGTAACATTTACCGACACATACGATATTTAGGAAAGTGTGTGAACGTTGTGAAAGTGGGATCGATTTCAGTAGTTCTTCAGTTAATAACTTTTTAATCAACAACGAGCGACGCCTAAAACCTTTTGCACGTTACTCGGGAGGGTGTCCTTGATAACATATATCAAGGTCAAGGTCGTAGGAGCCTGGTCCCCTGATCGGCATATTTACCATATCTTCTTATTACGCTTTCCACAAACCTATATAAATAAAAATGTAAACGCAAGTGTGTGCAAAACCGCTGATCTTCGAAAGTTCTTCACCGATTGTTTTCAAATTTTGACACAACGTTCCATTCGAATATGCGCGTGTTTTTATATATTTTTTATCTGGATGCCACACCTGTGACAGGTAGAAAACATGCTTTTTTGCTTCGCATCGCTATGGCGTGCGTCGCCTACTGAGCGCTCGCTTAGTGTGCTACGGCGCCACCAGACGGCGCGTCAGCCGTTCCCCGTTTCTCGCATGAGGCAAATTGCCGCTAAAGCATTAATAATGTAAGGCAGCGGATTGTTCGAAAAGATGTGAATCTATTGTATGTTCAATTTCAGCGTGGACTTTAGGTGAATGTTTGGTATATGAGTTTGGATACGTTATCGTGGAGTAGTCGCAGAACAGTTTTCTTTTTTTTAATGCTTTCATTGTACGTTTTTACATTCCTAAAAATTGGATGGTAGGTTTTCTCAGGAGCAAATCTTATCTCTCCTTACTTCTCTCCTTTCCTTGACAAGGTGTCTTTCTATAGTTTCTTTAGGTTCAGCTCTTGACTAACCTCTTGGTTGTTCCTTATAATCGAGCCAGTCTTCTTCGGGTCCTTCTTTAGACCCTCCTTTTATGGTATTAGGTTCTACCTGCATCACTTTATCAAAATAATGACTCGCCGAAGATCAAACTTAGGTCGTCGTACTCGCAGAGCGGAAGCAATGCGACGAGTAGTTGCGAATCAAACTGAGGAAAAACGGATATCAAGGAATGAGGGTAACAGACAAAGAATGGCTGAAATACGTGCCAAGGAAGCAATACAGCAACGTGCACGTTTGCGAGCACGGCGATCGCGTTCTGCAGCTTCAAATCTGTTTCCTTCTCAACAGACTGAACGCGACAGGTTGACTGTGGCTGAAAGTCATCAACGAGAAACAGCAGATCAGAGTCCAACACGACTCCGTGATCAGCAATTACGCGATTACAATCGCATTGCATTCCGGTACAATCCAACTGATGATTATAGTTTGAACCCGCATGTCCTCATTGGCACTATGACTGACGTGTGTCCTTTTTGCAAGGCTCTTAAGTTTAATAGAGAAACGAAAGGAATGTGTTGCGCCGCCGAAAAAATTAAACTGCCTCAACTTGGAGAACCGCCAGAGCCATTAAAAACTCTGCTTGCCGGATATACCGCCCAATCAAAGCATTTCCTATCTAACATCAGGAAATACAACTCATGCTTTCAAATGACATCGTTCGGCGCTGAAATCATAATGCATCAATTTATGCCAACTTTCAAAGTCAGAGGACAAATTTATCATAAAGCCGGCTCTCTGCTTCCCTTCCCACATGGCCAACATAAATTCCTACAAATGTATTTCATCGGTGATGGCAATGATGAATTGAATGTCCGTTGCGGAATTTCTGCAGGCATAAAAAGGTCCATCGTTTCCCAGCTGCAAGAGCTTCTTCGCGAAAAACACCATTTAGTACGTTTATTCAAAACAGCAATTGACATGATGCCATCTGATACACACAAGATTGTTATTCATGCTGACAAAACGCCTGCTGGAGAACATGTACGAAGATTCAATGCTCCAACTATAGACGAAGTGGCAATTATTATAGTCGGAGATCAATTCCAACCTAGAGATATTGTTCTTCATCGGAGAAATGATCAGCTGACAACAGTTGCAGAAACTCATCGATGCTACGATGCCCTGCAATATCCTATCATTTTTTGGGATGGTGCGGATGGATATCACTTCAATGTTAAGATGTTAAATCCAGTTAATGATGAAGAAACAAATAAGAAATGTAGCGTAATGAACTATTATTCATACAGATTAATGATTAGAGAAAACGAAGACCAACCATTCACCAATACATTGTAGATATGTATGCTAAAATCGAAACAGAACGTTTACTATTCATCCGTTTGAATCAGACCAAGTTCGCTCTGAAGAATACGTTCATTTGCGAGATGCAATTGTAAATGACGGTAATAAAAATAATATTGGAAAACTAACGATTTTGCCATCTTCATAAACAGGCAGTCCACGTCATATGCACGAGTACGCTCAAGATGCAATTGCCTATGTTCGTCACTACGGGCGTCCAGACTTATTCATTACATTCACATGCAATCCAGCTTGGGTCGATATACAACAGCTTTTACTTCATGGGCAATCGCCGTTGGATAGACATGATATCACAGCACGTGTTCTTAGACAAAAGCTGAAATCGCTGATGGATTTTATGATAAAACATGAAGTGTTTGGGTCTGTGCGCTGCTGGATGTACTCAGTAGAATGGCAAAAGAGAGGACTGCCACACGCACATATACTAATCTGGCTCTACAACAAAATCACTTCAAATGAAATCGATGATGTAATATGATGAAATACCCGATGTCAACGTCGATAAAGATTTGCATGAAGTTGTGACGAAAAATATGATACATGGACCTTGCGGTACATTAAATCCAAACTCACCATGCATGATAGACGGAAAATGCTCTAAGCGATATCCTCGAGCATTAGTATCCAACACAGTTACAGGAAACGATGGATATCCTTTATACAGAAGAAGATCAGCAGAAGATGGCGGTAAATTAGCAACCATACAAATGCGAAACGGTGACATCGAAGTAGATAATCGGTGGATTGTTCCATATTCGCCTTTGCTAACAAAAACATACAGAGCGCACATAAACGTGGAATACTGTAATTCCGTTAAATCGATCAAATACAGTTGTAAGTACGTGAATAAAGGCAGCGACATGGCAGTTTTTGGCGTGCAACCAGAAAGAAATGATAGGAGTGCGGCTATACATATCGACGAAATCGCACAGTACCAGGCTGGAAGATACATAAGTAGCAATGAAGCTGTATGGCGAATTCTTTCATTTCCCATACATGAACGAAGTCCAGCTGTTGTTCACTTAGCAGTACATCTAGAAAATGGACAACGCGTTTACTTCACAGCTGCAAATATGAAACAAATAGCCCTGAATCCACCGGCTACAACATTAACTGCCTTCTTCACGTTATGTCAAAATGACGCGTTTGCGAAAACACTCCTGTATTCGGAAGTGCCTACGTATACACATGGAATGCGAGTAGAAAATCATTTCCACGACGCAAACGAGGAGAGCGAGTCGACGGACAACCTGGCATATTCAAGGAAACTACGATAGGCAGACTGTACACCGTGCATCCCAATCAAGATGAATGCTTCTTTCTTCGCATGCTGTTGGTAAATGTGCCCGGTCCAACGTCTTTCCAGCAATTGAGAATTGTCAATGGCGTTACATATACTACTTTCCGCAGTGCATGTCAAGCTCTAAATTTATTGGAGAGCGACCGACACTGGGATATATGCATTAATGACGCGTGCAAAACATCACATCCAAATCAAATTCGTGCATTGTTTGCAATCATATTGACCACCTGCGCTCCTTCATGTCCAACAGAGTTATGGGAGAAATATAAATCGCACGTGGCTGAAGATATTTTCTGTCGAATACACAATGATGATAATAATAATTTTAATATGAACATGGATTTCACAACAGAAATCTACAACGAATTGTTAATAATGATTGAAGATTTGAGCTTACAAATCGCGAACAAAGTTCTCCATCAATTGGGAATGCCATCACCAAATCGATCTGCTGCTGCTTCGTTCGATGTAGAATTGCGTCGCGAACAAAATTACAACACGGATGATCTTTTGTCGTATATGCAATCAAATATACATAAGCTAACGCTTGAGCAAAAAGGCATTTACGATAAAATAATGCAAACTGTCAATAACGGGGTTGGAGAAATCGTTTTCTTAGATGCGCCAGGAGGAACTGGTAAAACGTTTTTACTTAGATTGATTCTGGCAGCAATTAGATCCCAAAATGACATAGCAGTAGCTCTTGCGTCGCACAGTGGGCCGTTTGACGATTCTAGCTGGACAAAAATAGGAAAATCACTTTCTCACGGAAGCGAATGACAATTATTTATTTCGATAGTCAAGACCTCAAAGTATCCTGGTATATGCAATATTTCCTCTGAATAAGTCGTTAAATAAATTATAATTAACATTGAAGTCAGAGTAAGACTAGCTAACCAAAGTAGTCGTTTCAAGTCACCTGCATTCAATCTTACACCACACACGTGTTTGTGGGACGATAAGTTTCGTTGATGGCTCGATATATAAGTACAGATCTCTAGTTTACAAAACCTCTTGGTTTTTTGCTGTAACTCAAATGGTTTCCGTGTAGCACCATTTTCAATTGTTATGTGCAACTTTTCGTAATTCTCATATATAATTAGACTTACAATTTGAGTGCTGCGGAGTTCCGCGATGGGCTTTGGTGCGTTTGAAAGCTTATTCCTTACCCTATCGAATGCCACAAAATTTGGGTGCGGTCGCCTGCGGCTCCGGTTGTTATTTCAATTGTTATAAGTAACCGCGCGGTACATCCCATAGTATATCTCCAGAATTAATAAAATTCTGAAGAAACGGCTCATTGGATTGGAATAAAATTTGGCAGATTAATCGAAGATGTACTATTGTGCTTATATTAAACTTTCCAGACCGCCATTTGTAGCAGTTTCAAAATGTCGGTTATTGATATTCATAGCAAAGTTGTATTCTCCTGAACTCTCGTCGGAACTAGACAAAAGTTGAAAGATACGTGCAAATTATGTCAAAAAGTATATTGTCAAATTTTAAAATTTTTGTCTGAACAAATCCAAAATGGCGGCCAGCTGTATATTTCATGTACATTTTCGGTAACTGTTATCACATCCCGCCGAAACTTTAAACATGGATGTGAATTAGAATAACATTTTCCAATACCGTCACTTTATGTATGTGAGATTTTCACCTTACTCGCTGTCCTCAGAATAATCTTCAGAATCACTCTCCTGTAAATAAGATTTATCTACAGAAAGTGACGGTATTGGAAAATGTTATTCTAATTCACATCCATGTTTAAAGTTTCGGCGGGATGTGATAACAGTTACCGAAAATGTACATGAAATATACAGTTGGCCGCCATTTTGGATTTGTTCAGACAAAAGTTTAAAAATTTGACAATATACTTTTTGACTTAATTTGCACGTATCTTTCAACTTTTGTCTAGTTCCGACGAGAGTTCAGGAGAATACAACTTTGCTATGAATATCAATAACCGACATTTTGAAACGGCTACAAATGGCGGTCTGGAAAGTTTAATATAAGCACAATAGTACATCTTCGATTAATCTGTCAAATTTTATTCCAATCCAATGAGCCGTTTCTTCAGAATTTTATTAATTCTGGAGATATACTATGGGATGTACCGCGCGGTTACTTATAACAATTGAAATAACAACCGGAGCCGCAGGCGACCGCACCCAAATTTTGTGGCATTCGATAGGGTAAGGAATAAGCTTTCAAACGCACCAAAGCCCATCGCGGAACTCCGCAGCACTCAAATTGTAAGTCTAATTATATATGAGAATTACGAAAAGTTGCACATAACAATTGAAAATGGTGCTACACGAAAACCATTTGAGTTACAGCAAAAAACCAAGAGGTTTTGTAAACTAGAGATCTGTACTTATATATCGAGCCATCAACGAAACTTATCGTCCCACAAACACTTGTGTGGTGTAAGATTGAATGCAGGTGACTTGAAACGACTACTTTGGTTAGCTAGTCTTACTCTGACTTCAATGTTAATTATAATTTATTTAACGACTTATTCAGAGGAAATATTGCATATAACAGGATACTTTGAGGTCTTGACTATCGAAATAAATAATTGTCATTCGCTTCCATGAGAAAGTGATTTTCCTATTTTTGTCCAACTAGAATCGTCAAATGGCCCACTGTGCGTCGTCCGGAATAGCTGCGACATTGCTCCTAGGTGGAAGAACTGCTCATTCCGCTTTGAAATTGCTACTGAACATGCAATTCATTGACATGCCCACGTGCAACATTTCAAAAGCACCCGGAATGGGAAAAGTATTGCAGAATTGCAAAATTATTGTTTGGGACGAATGCACAATGGCGCACAAAAAATCGCTGGAGGCTCTTGATCGATCATTGCAAGATTTGCGTGGAAACATGAAACCATTTGGTAATGCATTAATATTACTTGCAGGAGATTTCAGGCAAACATTACCTGTAATTCCTCGATCGACACCAGCGGACGAAATAAATGCTTGCCTGAAATACTCTACTTTGTGGCGACACGTAAAGACGTTGAAATTAAATACAAATATGCGTGTCCAGCTGCAAAACGACCGACTAGCTGAGATATTCTCACATCAATTGCTTGAAATTGGGAACGGAAAGGTACCGGTTGATCTGACCTCAGAACGAATTTTATTGCCTCACAATTTCTGCAATTTAGTGACGTCAAGAGAAGAATTGGTTGAAAAAGTATTTCCCAATATTCAAACCAATCATAAGAATCACCATTGGCTGAGTGAACGAGCTATTCTTGGGGCCAAAAACAAAGACATTTACGAACTTAACAATATTATTCAGTCTAAGATTCAAAGCGAAGTAGTCACATACAAGTCCGTTGACACCGTTGTGGAAGCAGATGAAGCGGTTAATTATCCGACAGAATTCTTGAATTCACTCGATCTGCCAGGGATGCCACCACACTTACTGCAATTGAAAATCGGCGTGACAATTATCATGTTGCGAAATATCAACCAGCCAAAGCTTTGCAACGGCACGCGGCTTGCAGTAAAAAAATTAATGAGTAACGTTGTAGAAGCAACAAACTTGACAGGATCTTTCAAAGGTGAAGATGTCCTCATTCCTCGCATTCCAATGATTCCAACAAATATGCCATTTCAATTTAAGAGATTGCAATTCCCAATTCGATTGGCGTTTGCAATCACAATTAATAAAGCTCAGGGCCAATCTTTAGAATTGTGCGGCTTAGATTTACACACGGATTGTTTCTTACATGGACAATTATATGTTGCGTGTTCCAGAGTTGGCAAACCAGACAATCTTTACATTTACACAAACAAAGGAACGACAAAAAATATCGTATACCCACAAGTATTGTAATTTTAAACATATTACTAAACTGCGCTTTCCCTTTCCACTCTCAACCTAAGCCACAGCAACGCGTGGCAGGGTACGGCTAGTATGTACAATAAAAACAATAAGAAAATTCATTTCCTTTCTGTTCTAGAGTGAAGAGGCCATCTTACTTATATTGAGTATCGGCCGGCGTGGCCGCGGAGGTCGGGGCCGCGGAGGTTGGGGCCGCGGAGGTCGGGGCGGCGGAGGTCGGGGCGGCTTATCTATATATAAGATATAGATAAAATAACATAAGATTTTGTAAAATAATAAAATAAAATTAACTTTACTTTTTAATTTATTGAGATGATATAATTATGAATTTAGTTTTAAAATACATTTTTAATAAAAACAAAACATAAAATAAGTAATAAGTAAATTTTTTTTGGTCTGAGCCCTCGGTATAACCTTACAAATTACATTGAAATTTTCTCCTGCGTACCTAACCTAAGTACGTTTCATGTTTTTCTAATAAACCCATTTTCACTTATAATGTAATTATAATAATATTATGAAATAGTTTGAAAGTATACTTTTTGTAAGAACAGATCGTAAAATAAGTAAGAAGTAAATTTTTCGTGCGTGCATAACCTGCAATCCATCCCTTTTCGACAAAACCCCTTTCATTTAATTACTAACTTCATCTGAAATAAGAATGGATTTTGAATAAAGAATAAAAACGGGAAAGTTATACGGATCACGATAGTAAACCAAGTTTTCCTCATTTCAGCTCATTCTTTTATTTTAATTTTCCATAATTCATAGCGGCATCGTATTTCAAAACAGATTCGTTTTTGATTTAGCGGGGTTATGTCAAGTTATGTGAATCAATCCGAATGAGCGCGGCGATCGGGCATTGTCGGGCATGTCCGAGGTGGTCTGAGGGCACAGGTGGGCACAGGGCCCCCCAAGATTGTGGTTGAAGCAGCACCTGAGCGAAGAATCGATGGGAACGCTGCCAGGCACCAAACTCGGGAACTATTATACGCTATTTTTCGGCGATGTGACAGCTGGATTCGTAGTTTAGAAATCACAGCTTATTACGGGAATAAAGTGCAGCGAAATGAATTTTCCTAATATCTGTGATGAAGTGCCGACCCCGCTCTGGTCCGATATTGGAGTGTAGTGTCGTTAAATCGGAGAAATAAGAGAAAATTCGATTGCTCGAGTGGCCATGTTGGACTGTCGTTGACAGCTGCAGAGACCGATGTTTCTTTCGACTGCAATTATTCGTTTATCGCGGCTTTGTCCCTCTATACGAGACCAGAGCGGGGTGCAGCAGTGTTGAAGCTTTCAATAAATACCAGTCTCATGAGGAATTGACGTACTACGAAGACGACATATCCTCAGGACTTTTTCATAGTTTCTACGAATTCTATTGGCTCCCGGGCTAGTTCCTTTTAGGTCACTATACGGGGTTGATTCCCCTTAAGGGGATCCAACTTCACTAGACTTTCCCCTCAGGATTACATCGAGAGCCAATAGAAATCGCGGAAATGAGAGGAGATTTGGACCAAATTGTTCGGCTCCATTTTACATTATTTCCTAACGACAAGGTTATATATGGAAAGCTTGAAGTTTATTCTATTGACGATGACAGCAATATGTGTGCGTAGTGAGCGCAGATTGCAGAAATTCATGAAAATACAGCCGCGAGAGCGGCCATATTGGGATGTCCTTGACAGGTAGAGGGACCGATGGGGCTTGTGAGTGTAATTACTCATTTAACATTCTTCGATGCACATATATCGCTGTCATCGTCAATAGAATAATCTTCAAGCTTTCGATACATACCCTTACGGTTAGGAAATAATGTGAAATGGTGCCGAACAATTTGGTCCAAATCTCCTCTCATTTCCGTGACTTCTATTGGCTCTCGGTGTAATCCCGAGGGGAAAGCCTAGGGAGGTTGGATCCCCTTAAGGGGCAGTATCACCTTTGGCATGTAGCGACTGGAGCGATACTTGCAGCTTTGACTGTACCATTTCTACGGAGAAATTGCAGTACATTACAATATCAGAAACTACGGCTCTGTACTTGATTATTTCCCGGTACGAAACGAACGAAACGAAAGCTAAAAAACCCGGCCACCTAATGAATGTTTCAGATGCAATCAAATTGTCAGGATGGTATTTTTAAATTACGATCGAAATTGCGAGTGTGGAAAACGGGTGATTTGCACGAACAAAGATGGCTGCCCCTGAGTATTAGTTTTTCACGATTTTCGCACAAATCACGCTCGAACGATCGACACTCTTTGTTTCATTAGCGACGAACTATATCACAGATATTGACAAAAATTATTTTTTTGGGTTTCTATGCGAAAATAAGCCGTAGTTTCTGAGCCCGCGATCCAGCTGTCAATCCGCTCTCTAGTTGCTGACAATAGTTCACGCCTTCACCGACGGGCGGCATCCCAATCGAGAACCTACCGCTGAATGATACAACAACCAATCACAGCGGAGGATCTCGATTGGCACGCCGCCCGTTAGCGAATACCTAAACTATTGTCAGCTCTAGAGAGCGGATTGACAGCTGGATCGCGGGCTCAGAAACTACGGCTTATTTTCGCATAGAAACCCAAAAAAATAATTTTTACCAATATCTGTGATATAGTTCGTCGCTAATGAAACAAAGAGTGTCGATCGTTCGCGCGTGATTTGTGCGAAAATCGTGAAAAACTAATACTCAGGGGCAGCCATCTTTGTTCGCGCAAATCACCCATTTTCCACACTCGCAATTTCGATCGTAATTTAAAAATACCATCCTGACAATTTGATTGCATCTGAAACATTCATTAGGTAGCCGGGTTTTTTAGCTTTCGTTTCGTTCGTTTCGTACTGGGAAATAATCAAGTACAGAGCCGTAGTTTCTGATATTGTAATGTACTGCAATTTCCCCGCAGAAATGGTACAGTCAAAGCTGCAAGTATCGCTCCAGTCGCCACATGCCAAAGGTGATACTGCCCCTTAAGGGGCAGTATCACCACCGAGGAGAGATATGTAAAGAGGGTCAGCGCATGCCGATCTAGGGACATCAGAAAATTTTACCGTCGGCTAGCGCCGCCTTGTGTACATGGGCATAATTACATAGCAAACCCACACAGCTTACATGACAACATTGCTGACAAGGGATTCTTTGCTTGATGGTAACACTCATGTCTCTGCAATAAAAAAATATTTTATTGACTTGCTCCAAGTCGCCCTAAGATCTCTTTTATATGCCTGTATAAAGTATTCTGTGTAGCATAATGTCGCCTTTTATGAACGGAAGAATAGTGATGTTCGTGAAATTAATATTTTTTGTTGGATTTATACCTACGCAAAATAGACGATATATGGCTAACGCATGCAATCATTTCAAAGAGTTTTTCTAGCTAGTTTACCAACTGTGGCAATAGAAAAGGTTAGAAATATATGTATATGGCTATATCCGGCGTCTAACACCGTGATATTAAGGAGAAGTAACGTGAAGTTTGCTCAGTCAGCGCTTAATCGTTGCGCAGAGCTGTTTGCGCAGGCAGAAACAGAGTATTAACGGTCCATGTACTTACATATGCTTGCAGCGTAAAATAATTTATCTACATGAAATACAATGTTTATATCTATAAAATATATCATATAACTATGCATACAGGGTGTCTCTGGCCGACAGATTCGGAATTCGTGGAGACATAGAGCGGCTTAAGGTGAATATAAAGTCCTATACCGTTTTGCGATAATCACAATAGCTTTCGAGAAATTAATTAAGGCAGATCAAAGGAAAGGGTGCCCGCCTAAATAGCAGCCTGCCCGTATTCGTTGGCAGGTAAACTGGGTCGTTCTATAGCTCTAGTGGCCCCAGCGTTCCCCCCGTTGTTATTTAAGCGGACGTTCTTTCCTTTGATCTGCCACAATTAATTTCTCGAAAACTGTTGCGATTATCGCAAAACGGTACAGGACTTTATATTCACCTCAAGCCGCTCTATGCCTCTACGAATTCAGCGTCTGTTGGCCTGGGACATCCTGTATAATAGGTAATAATATTAGTTGTCGAAAACGACATACACGGCATAATAGTACAGAAATGGAAAAACTATGGTGTAACATATATACATATATTAGACAAATTAATTATACATTGAAATATAAATTAATATTTGTTAATTTATTTTCTTTCTTTCCATCGCCGGACTCCTCTCTTCTCGCCCCATCAGCTCCTGTTCTTCCCTGCTCCGGCGCGTCTCCACTTCCCATTCTTCCCTCTCTTCCCGCTTCTCTTACATTTCTCTCTCCCCCATTCCTTCCTCCATTGCCTCTTCTTCCTCTACCTCTTATGCGGTGATACGCATATTTACAATTAGAAAATATATTTTGAAGTTTTTATCACATATTACTTTTACACTAATTAGAATTTTGCGTTGTTAAAGAATATCGAATTAAGTTCTTGGAAGAAATGAATTTCTTCGAATTTTCATCAAAAGTAGAATATTAACATTTTACACTTTCGAAATCGTATTTCAAAATTCCAAAGATTGACAAGCGCATATGGACCTAAAGGAAACGCACGATATTAATTTATAAAACTCGTACGTGTTAGTTTGTCAATAAAAATCTACCAATGTGAATTCTTGAATTATTACAAACATTACATTATGAAACTGTAGACAAATGATAATGATAAATGCATCACTAATAAGATAGTAATTTAAAAACCTGTTTGTAACACGTACATGGAAAAGCGAAATTACACTTTGTTATAGACATTAGTAGATATAAATTCCTAATACTTCACGCGTTAGACAGTACAAAAAATGTTTTCGTTAACCCGTTCACTGCTATAGGCGCATAATATACGTCCGGCAAAAGTGGTGATGTGAAATATGAACGCAAATGTGCGTCCAGTAAAAGCGATGGTAATGCGCTATGGTCCCGTGCAGGGATAGTCTGCAATGCATCCGAACCAAAATTTGACATGTACATAGAGTATATATTTGCTGCGGTGAAATTTTATGCATGGTTATCTTCAACCATTCAGAAATTGCGACAAATTGAAATCTTTAATCCAGTATTTCGGCGAGACGCTTGCGCGGATTCAAACACAATTTGGCATATAGTTTAAAAATATACCCATTTGGTGCTTCAAAACTTTATGCATGGTCATCTTGAACCGTTTCGAAATTACAGGATTTTCAATCTATGATTATAAAATAGTGAATTAATGGTTTGAAACTGGCACCATTTCGAAATGGTTGAATGTTTCGTGGCACTAAATGCGTATATACTTGATGTACATGCCAAATTTTGTCTGAGTCCGTTCAGCCGTTTTACCGGAATAGTGAACTAATCAACTCTTTTGCTCAAATAATGGATTAAAAATTCAAATTTGCCGCTATTTCGAAACGGCTGAAGACGGCTATACATAAAATTTCCTGGCACCAAATGGGTATATACTTGATGTGCATGCCAAATTTTGTCCGAATCCGTTCAGCCGTTTTGCCGGAATAGTGGACTAATCAATCGTTTTGCTGGAATAGTGGATAAAAAATTTGAATTTGCCGTCATTTCAAAACGGTTGAAGATGGCCATACATAAAGTTTCATGGCACCAAATGGATATATACTCGATGTACATGCCAAATTTTGTTCGGATCCGTTCAGCCGTTTGGCCGGAATACTGGACTAATGGATTAATGAATTTTGCACTATTTCCATTAGTCGAGTATTCCGGCCAAACGGCTGAACGGATCGTAACGAAATTTGGCATGTACTTTGAGTATATATCCATTTGGTGCCAGGAAACTTTATGTACCGCTATCTTCAGCCGTTTAGAAATGGCAGCAATATTAAATTTAAATTACATTTTTTTCAAATTTTGAATCTCCCGCCATTTTGTGTTGGGTCAAGATGGCGGCTCACAAACCTTATTGTCAACTCACAGTAGTGTACTTGATTTTTGTGCCAAATTTCGTCCCGATCGGTTCAGCCGTTTTTCCGAAATCGAGGATCTACACGGACACACACACACACATACATACGAACGGTTTTCGCGATTGCGATTGCATAAGTCACTCCCTTTACGGTCGTGCCTAATCCCTTTACGGTCGTGCCTAAAAAGTGCCACTTACAAGATCCCATCTTGCTTCCCGACACTCCTACCCAAGACTGTAGCCCGCGAAAGCGTTGGTAACGTGCAGAGCTGCCGGAAAACAAAAGTACATCGGTTTTACACGTCCATTAACATGATAAAACCTATACTTTTCCTAAATTTCGTTATATGATCTTATAAAAGCAGTAAGAATTTTCACTGTTGAATAATGATATCTAGCAAATATCTTGAATCGTAAATAAATCGTATCTTGATCCGCCACTGAAAGTAAAATTATGTTTATATGACCAATCTTACTTGTTTAATGTGAGATATACCCCCCGAAGTATTGACATATATTTCTGAAACACTCTGTGTCTTTCATATTCATCGAAACCTCAGTTGGTGAAGATGATACACGTCCCCTTGCAAGAGTATAAACGATTGCGGAATACGACAATTTTCTGGAATCATGGTTCTTTTCAGGCAAGATTTTTCCAAAGAGATACACTGTTATTTTCTCTCGCTCCCTCTTCCTCTCTCTCTCTCTCTCTCTCTCTCTCTCTCTCTCTCTCTCTCTCTCTCTCTCTCTTTCTCCCTCTCTCGGGCTCGCGCGCTCAAACGCTTTCGTTCCTCTATCGCTTGTAGCGTGTATATTTAATCTACATTGCACATCCTCCGATTCCCAGATCACACCTCTAATATTGTCATATGATTCTCGCCACTTTAATATAAGATAATCTCGTATGGTATGATCACATTTGCGGCTCCATACGAGCACGGTATTGTAATTATTCTACTAATTTTATAAATATATTCATCAATAAATTAAAGGCAAGAAAATAAGTATAAACTTTATTAAAGAAAAATTCGACTCGTTATTCGGACTCTCACAGGGAAGAAGCCGAAATGGTCGCTTTCGATTTGGTAAATATGCCGATCAGGGGACCAGGCTCCTACGACCTTGACCTTGATATATGTTATCAAGGACACCCTCCCGAGTAACGTGCAAAAGGTTTTAGGCGTCGCTCGTTGTTGATTAAAAAGTTATTAACTGAAGAACTACTGAAATCGATCCCACTTTCACAACGTTCACACACTTTCCTAAATATCGTATGTGTCGGTAAATGTTACGTTTAGCGGAGCATGCTCTTTAACTTTTCCCTAAGGCAAAATTGGCGGTCTCCTTTCCAAAAAAAGATATTCAATGTTCAAGTTGAAATATAAATGTGATAAATGAAGATTGATCTAACCAGAAACGATTACCACGCTCTGAAGTTTAGATTATTTTTTTATTGCGCGAACGGGCGCGTGAGCGCCCGTGCCGTGCCTAACCATCGCACCGGCCTAACTTAACATAACCTAACCTAACTATTTTAAAGCTTAGGCGGGTTAGGTTAAGTTAGGCCGGTGCGATGGTTAGGCACGGCACGGGCGCTCACGCGCCCGTCCGCGCAATGAAAAAATAATCTAAACTTGAGAGCGTGGTAGGCCTTTCTGGTTAGATCAATTTCCATTTATCACACTTACATTTCAACTTTAACATTGAATATCTCCGCCCCCCCCCCCCCCCGTCCCCCCGGACCGAAATCTGTCTATTGTTACTCATGGTGGGTTCTTACAAATATCTATCAAGATCTACATAAGTGAGTGGCGTGGAATAAATTACCCTGAAATTCTCACACTTTTTACTCTCATAACGAACAATGAGCGACGGCTAAAACTTCTTGCACGTTACTCGGGAGGTTGTCCTTGATAACATATATCAAGGTCAAGGTCGTAGGAGCCTGGTCCCCTGATCGGCATATTTACCGAAGATATAATACTTACAGCCTGGCGGGCCGCGGGCTCCTCCGACCGCATCCTCAACATTAATTGCCGAGCCCAACGCGGCCTGTTAACGCAAATTTATTAATTAGCTTATTTATAAATTAGCTTCGATATATCTAGTGTTAATGAATTTTTTGCCTACTTTTTTTTATAGATAACTCACAAATTTGTTATTTTTTTTGCAAGTACTTACGTTCCTGCGCATGGTGACCGCTTCGTTCGGGACGGCGGCGTCGGCCACCGCATCGGGCGACTCCGTCGTCATCGACGTCGACGGCGTCATTAGTCTCAACATTTCTGCCTAAAAAGTAGAACAATAACGTAATTTATTGCATTTACTAATAAAGTTATACAAAAAGGAATGAAAACGCTTACCAACTCATCCACCGTGTTCTCGTCCTATTCTCGTACCTTTTCGATCTGAAATCAAAAAGTATTTATAAAAAATTGCATCTTAATGTTTCGAGTTAAATACGCTTCGTGAGATACCACGAAATCTTTTATAGCAAAATATTAGTCTTTCTACTTACTTCTGGTAGATCCATTTTCGCGCTGCGTTCAATAAGTAATGATCCAGATCAATCCAGATCACTCAGTGTTACCTAGCGACTACTGGTCACTATGTACTGGTCAGCGTTGCCAGGGAGAGTCGCTTCGACCACCGCTTCGTGACGTCACATTACTCCCGCACTGGGAACGCTGATTCACATGTTTCTACATACATTGTCGTTTGTAGTTTCATCAACGGAAGGTGCAGTTTGAATTTTTTTCAAACAAGGATTCTTGACTGCATCCCGTTGTTTCGATAGTGCGTGCGTGTACGTGCGAAAATGTTCGTTTTACACGGATATACCATTGTGCTTGATAAAAATATGGACAAAGAGAACATTAATATTTGCGCGAAAATTCGCATCGCAAAAAAAAAAAAACGCTCCGAAAAAACGTATCATCCGACAACATGGCGACTGAGTCTTGCCAAGAGATTGCGTCAACGGTAAGTCATTTTATTGTTTAAAAAATTATTTGTCGTTGTATTGGGGTCAGCGTTTTTCAAACTTCAAAAAATGCTAAGAAGCTTGATCGCGCTGTTTTAATTTAACATATATGCGGTAAATTTTACTTCCATCGGCTCAATCCTATTTTGATATCACATTGAGCGGGAGTGGGGACATTAGAGGGTTGTTATAATCATTGATCGTGATTCCAATAAACCTTATTGTAATACCAATGTTCACAATACTTTTCGACACAGAACAGAAGAAGAGCTATCGCGCCGTTTGGCACTCGAACGATTAACTCGCCGACGTGTTTCGCTCATAGGCAATAATTTCATCGACAGTTATTTTACCAAGAATGCTTATTTATCGATGTCGCCTCCTATGGGCATTATTGTTTTTTTATAACCATACGCGTATACAGGGTGTTTGACATAAGATGTATAACTCAAAAGTTGGAGATAGATGGGGTAAAACCGAGAAGAAAAGTCATGTACCATAATGCAAAATTCGCAATAGTTATCGAGATATTAATAAAAACGCGTGAGCCAATGAGCGGAACCGGTGAACGACGAGGGACAAGAAGCGCGCGGTGAGACGCAAGCGCGATTGACAAGAGGCGCGCGGCGACGGGCAAGAGCGATGGACAGGTGGGGCAAGCGCGATTGACAAGAGGGGCAAGCGCGAATGATTTGAGGCGCGCGGCGAGGGGGAAGCGCGAAAGACAAATGGCGCGCGGCGAGAGGCAAAGCGCAAATGACAAGAGGTGCGCGGCGAGGGGGCAAGCGCGATTGACAAGAGGCACGCGCGCGCGGCGAACCACGAGTAAAAAATATTACATCGCGCCGTAGCGTCTTTTTGGAGGCGATAGGAAAGTGATGCGGTATCATTTCCACACCACCTTGCGGTAGATACCTTGGTGCGTTTTTTTTACAGTGGTTTCCCCGGTAGGCCTAATCCACTCTTACAAACTAATGTAAAAATTGTTCGAAGTGCCGTCCTCTCTCCCGTATGCAGAGTTCGGCCCTTCGAACAATATTGCGCGTTGCGCGGTGCGCCATGTCCGGCGTAATGGTACAGAAAACGAGATACGTCAAGCCATTGTTGCGGCCTTGATACCATTACGCCGGACATGGCGCACCGTGCAACGCGCAATATTGTTCGAAGGGCCGAACTCTGCATACGGGAGAGAGGACGGCACTTCGAACAATTTTTGTGAGCCGCCATCTTGCACCGGTACAAGATGGCGGGAAATTCAAATTTCGAATAAAATTTAATATTGCCGGCATTTCGAAACGGTTGAAGATGGCTATACATAAAGTTTCCTGGCACCAAATGGGTATATACTTCACGTGCATGCCAAATTTCATCCAAATCCGTTCAGCCGTTTGGGCGGAATACTGGATTAAAGATTTTTTTAAGCAAATTTAAGTCTTTAATCTAGTATTCCGGCAAAACGGCTGAACCGATCGGGACGAAATTTGGCACAAAAATCAAGTACCCTACTGTGAGTTGACAATAGGGTTTGTGAGCCGCCATCTTGAACCGGTAGAAGATGGCGGGAAATTCAAATTTCGAATAAAATTTAATTTTGCCGGTATTTCAAAACGGTTGAAGATGGCAATACATAAAGTTTCCTGGCACCAAATGGGTATATACTTCACGTGCATGCCAAATTTCATCCAAATCCGTTCAGTCGTTTGGGCGGAATACTGGATTAAAGATTTTTTTAAGCAAATTTAAGTCTTTAATCCAGTATTCCGGTAAAACGGCTGAACGGATTCGGACGAAATTTGGCATGTACATGGAGTATATACTGATTTGGTGCCACGAAACATTGTGTATGGTCATCTTCAACCATTTCGAAATGGTGCCAATTTCAAGTCTTTAATCCACTATTTTATTTTATAATTATAGTTTGAAAATCCCGTAATTTCGAAACGGTTGAAGATGACCATGCATAAGTTTCGTGGTACCAAATGAGTATATTTTTGAACTACATGCCAAATTTTTTCTGAATCCGTGCCGGCGTTTCGGCGGAATACTGGATTAAAGACTTCAATTTCCGCAATTTCTGAATGGTTAAAGATAACCATGCATAAAGTTTTACTGCAGCAAAGGGGTATATACTTGATGTACATGTAAGATTTTAGTTCGAATGCATTTAATTGTCCGGTTTCGATCACTTGCGCGCATTGCAGAAATGCTGCATTTCGCGGGCGAGCGCGAAGCGCGAGCACCCAACGACTTGGGGGGGTATGGCGCTTGAGCGAAGCGAAAGCGCAGAGGACTCTGTAGCATAGTTTAATATCTCAATACTTGAATTTTCAACAATTTCGAAACGGTTTGAAATTCGTGGGCGAGCGCGAAGCGCGAGTGCCGCGGTCGTGCCTATTGCAGAAAAGCGAGGCTTTTCTGCACCCGGTAAAGCGAGCGCGAAGCGCGAGCAAAGGCGATCTGGGGGGTTGGCGCTTGAGCGAAGCGAAAGCGCAGGGGGTTTACCCCCTAGTTAATATCTCGATAACTATTGCGAATTTTGCATTATGGTACATGACTTTTCTTCTCGGTTTTACCCTATCTATCTCCAACATTCGGGTTATACATCTTATGTCAAACACCCTGTATACGTATTGTAACGTTATTTTGTGGTCGCGTCGGGCCAATTTTGTGTCGGTATTTTCGCCTTCCCAATTTGGTAACGTTAATTCCCACGACGCGTTTTACCCACCGTTACAAACTTCCCTCGCCCGTCGCGATGGAGATATGACGAGAACGGCCCTTTCTCCTCACGCAGCCTTCCCTTCACGGTCTTATGATTAAGGGCGCCAGACGCCGTACTTCCGACGTCGTATTTTATTATCGGCCGCGGGACTCTAGGCTCGCGGCTTTCTCGCGACCGTGGTCGTGTATTTCTCCCTTACGCGGCGAGGGGTAATCTTCCAAAAACATCCGACTAGGTCAGTGTATCGACTCGTGCCTCGGGCACGAGGACGGAGAGTGGCGGGGTCCAGCAAGGGACAGCAGAGAGGAAAGAAATGAGCGAGAATAATCAGCGCGTCGGTTGAACAAAAGTTTATTAAAGAAAAAGATTGAAGTTGAAAGAATAACAGCAATTAATAAGAAAAGCCAATTTCAATAATGGGTAACAACGGAAACTATTGAAATTAGTGATATATCGGTGCGCGAGGTATGACCCGGAGAACCTCCAGAGCGTGGATCTCACAAGGGAACGGCACGAATTAACATCTCACCGTTTTTAATGCGGAATGGCTCATTCGATAGATCTTGGCTACTAATAGGATGCCCTAATGGGTTTTGTCTCGGAAATGTCTCGTTTAGGTGATATTCAAGATATTAAATGTAACAAGGTGGGCCATAGTGAAGCCAGAAAGCGGCCACTGTAGCAACCGTCGCACGACCCATACACACGCGGAGCCGTGTCCGTGAGCGCTCGAGCTTCGGGCCGCTAGGCCGAGAGAGACAGATAGTCATATGTCTGTCTCGGTCTAGCGGCCTGAAGTCCTCCGAGGCTCGAGCGCTCACGGACACGGCCGCCCGTGTGTGGGTCATGCGACGGTTGCTACAGTGGCCGCTTTTTGGCTTCACTATGGCCCACCTTATTACATTTAATATCTTGAATATCTCCTAAACGAGACATTTCCGAGACAAAACCCATTAGAGCATCCTATTACTAGCCAAGATCTATCGAATGAACCATTCCGCATTAAAATCGGTGAGATGTCAATTCGTGCCGTTCCCTTGTCAGTCTTAAGCGGATGTTAACTAAAAGAGGAACGTCGCGGAGTACAGGTTACCGGATATAGTAACAAACGCGGTATTACGCGAATGCGGCTCTCTCGCGGTCGCGTTGGCTCGTACTCGAGCCTTTCGTCCTGGGTCTCGCGACCTCTAACTCGCACGGTGGTCGGGCTAAGTCGCAGATGTTTTGATTTTTACAATGGCCCGGGCAAGCCGGTACGCTCGGACAGGTCACACGTCCGCGGAGGCAGTTGTACGCGCAGTAGCAACGGACGTTCGCACACGCTTTCGCGGAATTACAAAAAGATAAAGATAAAGACGGTTTTACTTCTGACCCCACGTTGTACGGAAAAGGACTCTACAATTACGGAAATGACTAGAAGGATATAAGGAATAAATTAACAAAGAAATGACTCGATACGTGAAAGGGGTCGGAAGGACTTGCAGCGGCGTAACGTTCGGAATTCCGCCAGGATGGGTATCACTCTATTATAGACTACTATTACGGTGAGGTATCTCACGGGAATCTCTCACGCGGTCGAGACTAGCCGCCTTTCGCCTCCTGTCCAATTAACGACTCCGGCTCTGCCCTTTACGGCCCTGACCGGCTTCACCGCGACCAACGGACCCGGGAGCGACTCCTCCGGCGTCACGTACCCGTGCTGGTATCAGACCACGCACGCGGGGGGACTTTATGAGGCGACGGCTAATCTCGACTTTCGGATGCGAGGACTGATAGTAACGACTCACTGATTCTGATTCGGGAGAAACGTTTGGCCCAGGCTCGGCTGCTCGCTCGCTCGCTCGGGATCTTCCGCTCGCTCGGTCTCTTTGCCCCGCTCGTCACCCACCAGGAAAACGTATTCTACTTAATTATACAGGAAGGATTTGAATACTAGCGCGGTCCGTCCGCAAGTGCGGAAATCGGCGAGCGTGCGAGCTGCGTGGGCCATCGTTTCCCCCACCACCCATCAATCATTAGTTCGGCGGATCTATCTGCGGCGCTGGTCGATTCTCCTGACGCTACGCGGGTCGGTAAGAGTCCTGGAGAGAATTGGTGCGAGGGCTGCCTCGGAAGGTGGCGGTGGAGCAGCCGATCGCGCTGTTGGACCAGGATGGCCGGCAAGGGACTTCTGCCGCTTCACGGGGTGTCCTTTGTGCCGCCATTACCCGCCTCGGTGCGCTCGCCCTCGGCCTTCTCACCCTCTTGGCTACTGGGCGCGTCTTACCCGAGCCCAGGGTCGGCCTGCTGCGTCCCACCGAGACAGTGCCTCCCTGGCACTGCGCGGGCCCCGGGGATGTCATGACTATCCCCGGGCGGTGGCTGGATCACCCCTGGAGATGGTGGTTGGCCCCCCTCAGCGGGCACCTCGTGAGTTCCTTCGGTCACGTCCCGCTCTGTCTGGAGGGCGTCTGCGGCCAGCTTCCCTCCCGCGCCGATTCTGGTGCTCTTCTTTCGATGCCCCTTTCCGGTTGCTCGGGACGCTGTTGGCGCCTTCTCGCCGATGGCCTCAGCTCAGCGTCCCGACGTCATCCAGGGCATCGCTCGCAACTGCGGCTGCTCCCCGTGCAGTTGGTGTTGGTCTCCTCCTCGCAGATCCTCTCCCTCCTCCGCCTTCCCCCGTCGATCCAGCGTCCTCGGTGTTTAGTCGGAGGTATTTTACACATGAAAGAGGGTTCGTCGTTACTTTACAGATCTTATATTTTCTACTTTGGCGGATACCTATCCGGGAGGTATTTTCCTCCGTTCACGAATTTACGCCCCTGGTGGGCGACCGGATCTACAATTATTAGTGCCTTGTGGCCTCCTTTGGGGCAGACCTGTGACGTGACAAAATGCCACGTCACAGTATATTTTCCGTGGTTGAACAAAAATAACAATCATACGCATAGGAGGCGACATCGATTAGCAAACATTATTAGTGAAATAATTGTTGTTAAGCAGAACTGAGCGCAGCTTTCGAAATTGCAAAACCGAAAATGTTTAAAACAAATTGTTAAGTTTTGCAATAACTTCCGTATTTTTATCAATATTGTAACTCCTCTTTTTTCTATGTGCCACAGACACTTAGCATTATTTTTAGCATTGCGGTATCTCACAAGGGGAGGCCCACAATGTGTTGTTTCCAATTTCGCTGAATTTGAAATATGTCATAGTTCAGCACACCTAGATGCTCATGGTACCCGGTTTTATATGAAGATGGCCCGTAGTTTTCGAGAAAATTGCAGTTAAATATTGCGATTTTTTGGCGTAAATTGAGGATTTGGCAGCGCAGCGCCCGAGAACGAGAGACAGGAAAAAACAACAGAGAATCAAATGTCTTTCTCTCGTCGATACGCATCTCTCTGTCCCGTCGGATCAGTGCATCTCTTTCTCGGCGATATTTTCCTCTCTTTTTCGCGCTTCTCTCAACGGAAAAGAAAGGCACGTATCGCCGAGAAGGAGACGCACTGATCCGACGGGACAGAGAGATGCGTATCGACGAGAGAAAGACACTCGGTTCTCTGTAGCCTGTCCTTGCTTTTCGCCGTCGAGCGCTCGGAAGCTTCGACTACGAAAGGAGAAAGAATCGAGTGTCTTTCTCTCGTCGATACGCATCCCTCTGTCCCGTCGAATCAGTGCATCTCTTTCTCGGCGATACGTTCCTCTCTTTTTCACGCCTTTCCCAACGGAAAAGAAAGGCACGTATCGCCGAGAAAGAGACAGTTGATTCTCTCTCGGTTTTCTGTATCTTTTATCGTAGAGCACTGACGAGCCTCGAGCCTGCTATTTGCGATGTTGTTTTATCGTGAATTTAGACTGAAAAATCGCAATTTTTTTACCGCAATTTTCTTCACTAAGCCCCATCACACTTTCTTTCCTGTTATCACGAGTTTGTAGGGCTGCTGAACTATGATATATTTCAAATTCAGCTAAAGTGAAGGCAGCGAGCTTGTAATCACTCAGTCAGTGTCCTCAAAATTTCAACAATAATTAACCGTTTACACTCGCGGTCGTTTTCGTAAAATTCCTTTCGATTTCAAAATGTACTTGTGAGGGAAAAATACTTTATTATAGTGTTTGTTAACTGTTCGGGAAATATCTGAATTCAAGACTCCTCATTATGTATCGTACACCGCGTTGTGGCAGAACACGCTGCGCGTGGCTGATCACTCACGCCGAACCGCAGCTGAGAGCACTCTAGCGGATTAATATACATCTTATTGATTATAGATCACCAATCAATCAACAGGTGGCTCTTGTCACCGCGCAGCGCGCGACGAGTGCACGCGTCGCGAGCTGCCTGTGTTGCACAGTCATGTGAGCACCGCTCACTCTGCTTGATCTTGTCTTATCATTGTTTCCTCCTGCATTGGTCTTATAGGAATCACAATGAGTCTGTTTCGTACTCTCAGTTACGGTCGGCTCGTTTACGCTTTCTACGTTATTCTCAATAGTACATCATCAGGCTCACTCATGCGGAGTGTATCACGCGGATCGCGGGTGCACAGCATTAGCTCACGGAGCTACGCTCTGAACGCGCCGCTTAGGTCTAACATTACCGGCGGGCTAATCAATCTACTCTCACCGTACTCTCACAAACTATCGACTTATCACACTGTGACATAACAAGACATTTTCAACAAATGACTGAGGCCTCTCACGGCCATTACGTGACAATTCCGCATTCACACAACCATTATTTAACACCTGTCTCCACCACGTCCTTTCTCAACGCTTTGCTTAATGCAATTCTCAAACATTAACATTAACATTATTGGTTGCAGGAGGAAGCAGAGAGCTGTTTTGCGAGACGCTGAGATGGAACGAAATGAAGAGAATAGCAATATTCTGGTTCCATGCGAATTTCAGGATTCTGCGCTCAACGATGAGCAGCAGATGAATATAGAAGAGCTCCTCCTGCCAAGCAACAATGTTGAAGTGGGCACAACAGAGACGTTCCCAGAAGAAGAAGTTAGTGCGGGAACATCGAACTCCCACAATGAGGATTTTTTATCGAATGCCCCCATGGACGTAACACCTGAGGAGGACGATGAAAACAATCCACTGCCTCCTTTGCTTACGGATAACAATGTCGACGTAGGACATATCGAAGCGGTACATATCGAAGGACGTCGCATTGCCGACATTTGCTATATGTTTGGAGCAGCGACGCAGGTGTACCTGCAGCATAAAGACCCCTTAAATTGCTTGTGGCAAGATTTTGTTATAGTTGCCTCTCGTCGTAAGGGACTAAAAACATATACATATATGTATGCAATGTCGGATGTGTCACTATGAAGCAGTGATATCAAGCGAACCCGAAACCGATACAGTCTTAGATGTCAACGAGGGAATTGTGACAGCTACAATTACTTCTGGCATAGGGTATTCGCAGCTTGAAGAAATTTTGGCAGGAGCTAATGTTCCCTGCATGACACAGAGAACTTATGCCACAATTCACGAACTGATCACTGATCGCTTCAAGATAGCTGCCTCGGATGAAATGAAAGCAGCTGGCAGGGAAGAACGCCAATTAGCAATCGAGCGAGGAGACGTAATTCAAGGCATTCCCCACATTTCTGTCGTAGCAGACAGAAGTTGGATGCAGAGATCATACAGAAATGGAAAATATGATTCTCCGTCTGGCGTCGGTGCCATAGTAGGCTACCATACGAAGAAAATTCTCTTCATTGGTGTAAAAAACAAGTATTGCTCCATGTGCGATGCTGCAGCCAGAAAAGCAATGCCACCAAGAGAACATACTTGCTTCAAGAATTGGGACCACTCCAGATCTTCTACCGCCATGGAAAGCGAAGCAATCGTCGAGGGCTTCAAGTGCAGCAAAGAAATGCACGGTCTCATTTATTCGACGTTAATCGGAGACGGAGATAGCAGCGTTTACAAAAGAATTTTGGACAACAATCCGTACGACGAGACGACAGTGCAGAAAATCGAATGCACGAATCACCTCTTGCGAAATTTATGTCGCAAAGTTAAGGAAATTTCCAAGATGTAGGGTCGACTAGGAAGTTGGCGACAAATGATTCAAGGCAGTACAATGAGAGTACGTAACGCCGTAAAGAAGGCTGCCGAACATAGAGCAGCGGAAAACCGTCCAACCAAGACAAAAGTGGACCTTTTTAAAAAAGACATCCGAAATGTGGCAAGTCACATTTTCGGAGATCATCAAAAATGCGAGGGATATTTTTGTAATCCTTCCAGCGGAGAAACAAATTTCGTTCCGCAATTAAAAGCGTTGGGTGTATATGACAAATTGGAAGACGCTTTCAACCACCTGAGTTGCAACGCTGAAAGCTTGCTTGCTAATTTAAATAGCAACTGCGTTGAGTTGTACAACTCAATAATCTGTAAGTTTATCGGTGGCAAGCGAATCCACTTTGGAAAACGTGGGTCCTACGAAGCGCGATGCTCTACAGCAGCTGTACAATATAATACTCAGAGCTGTTGAGTACTCTTAGCGCTGCTGCGGAAAAGGACGTGTCCGATATAGTGCGAAAATTCGAAGAAAAACGCATATCAAGAAAGAAGCTGACCATAAAATCAAAACAAATAGCAAAACAGAAACGAAGGCAAAACCCAATGACGTCGAGACAACGAGGCATCGATGCACACTACGGAGCGCATGCAACGAAGCCCGATATGGAGAACGACGACTACGTAGCATTCGTCCAAATACACAAAGCCCGCCTCTTGGAATGGCAGCAAAGACGAGACGCTATCCAAACCGAAACTGTGGATGGGCCATCTAGTGCAATGTGGATGACCTACACCTAAAAGATATTAATTGCCCAACACTTTGGAGCAGTGTGCAGGATAAAAAATAATACGTCGCGCAGTAAGCTTATAAAAGATATATTGTATCCAAAACCTTTTAAACTTTCTGTTGCAGAGTATGAATTTGAATGTGAAGAGTCTGCGTTGCAACAGCTGCAAGATATATTGCCTTCGCCAATCAGAAGATGAGGCCTGATAATAGACAAAGAAACACCTTATCTGGGCGCACGTCCTGCAGGACTCCTCGATGAGGATGGCATCTTCCAAATCAAATGTCTTGGTGCGCTGAAGGACTTTACACCGCAGGAAGCAATCGAGCAGCGTATCGATAATATTCATCTTCTCTTTGATGGAGATGACAAGGATACGGTAAATATGCAGCATGCACTTTATTATCAAGTGCAAGGAGAACTGCACATTACAGGACGAGAGTATTGCATTTTCGCAATATGGACTCCGAAAGGTATGCATGTCACACATGTGTACAAAAATAATACGTTTTGGCAAGAAACTAGGGGGTAAACCCCCTGCGCTTTCGCTTCGCTCAAGCGCCAACCCCCCAGATCGCCTTTGCTCGCGCTTCGCGCTCGCTTTACCGGGTGCAGAAAAGCTTCGCTTTTCTGCAATAGGCACGACCGCGGCACTCGCGCTTCGCGCTCGCCCACGAATTTCAAACCGTTTCGAAATTGTTGAAAATTCAAGTATTGAGATATTAAACTATGCTACAGAGTCCTCTGCGCTTTCGCTTCGCTCAAGCGCCATACCCCCCCAAGTCGTTGGGTGCTCGTGCTTCGCGCTCGCCCGCGAAATGCAGCATTTCTGCAATGCGCGCAAGTGATCGAAACCGGACAATTAAATGCATTCGAACTAAAATCTTACATGTACATCAAGTATATACCCCTTTGCTGCAGTAAAACTTTATGCATGGTTATCTTTAACCATTCAGAAATTGCGGAAATTGAAGTCTTTAATCCAGTATTCCGCCGAAACGCCGGCACGGATTCAGAAAAAATTTGGCATGTAGTTCAAAAATATACTCATTTGGTACCACGAAACTTATGCATGGTCATCTTCAACCGTTTCGAAATTACGGGATTTTCAAACTATAATTATAAATAAAATAGAGAATGAAAGATTTGAAACTGGCACCATTTCGAAATGGTTGAAGATGCCCATACACAATGTTTCGTGGCACCAAATGGATATATACTTGATGTACATGCCAAATTTTGTCCGAATCCGTTCAGCCGTTTTGCCGGAATAGTGGACTAATCAACTTTCTTGCTGAAATAGTGGATTAAAAATTAAAATTTGCCGCTATTTCGAAACGGCTGAAGACGGCTATACATAAAGTTTCCTGGCACCAAATGTGTATATACTTGATATGTATGCCAAATTTTGTTCGAATCCGTTCAGCCGTTTCGTCGGAATAGTGGACTAATCAATCGTTTTGCTGGAATAGTGGATTAAAAATTTGAATTTGTCGCTATTTCGAAACGGTTGAAGATGGCTATACATAAAGTTTCCTGGCACCAAATGGGTATATACTTGATGTGCATGCCAAATTTTGTCCGAATCCGTTCAGCCGTTTTGCCGTAATAGTGGACTAATCAATCGTTTTACTGGAATAGTGGATAAAAAATTTGAATTTGCCGCCATTTCGAAACGGTTGAAGATGGCCATACATAAAGTTTCATGGCACCAAATGGATATATACTCGATGTACATGCCAAATTTTGTCCGGATCCGTTCAGCCGTTTGGCTGGAAAACTGGACTAATGGATTAATGAATTTTGCACTATTTCCGTTAGTCCAGTATTCCGGCCAAACGGCTGAACGGATCGCAACGAAATTTGGTATGTACTTTGAGTATATATCCATTTGGTGCCAGCAAACTTTATGTATCGCTATCTTCAGCCGTTTAGAAATGGCAGCAATATTAAATTTAAATTACATTTTTTTCAAATTTTGAATCTCCCGCCATCTTGTACCGGTTCAAGATGGCGGCTCACAAACCTTATTGTCAACTCACAGTAGTGTACTTGATTTTTGTGCCAAATTTCGTCCCGATCGGTTCAGCCGTTTTGCCGAAATCGAGGATATACACGGACACACACATACATACATACATACATGCATACATACATACACACACACACACACACACACACACACATACGAACGGTTTTTGCGATGGCGATAGCATAAGTCACTCCCTTTACGGTCGTGCCTAAAAATGGAGCCTTTATTGGCTACATTTTATTACAATAGTCTGCTACCAGAAATTATAGATAACAGACATTTATGAAATATGCCAATTAGAAAAAAATAGAAATGTGAAGAATAAAATCTTTATGACGACATATAGTATCCGTCGTTAGCATGATACGCTATTCCTTAATAAGTTGACATCCAAGGCGATAGATCTGCACGAAGTAGCGGACAGTAGTCACATTACAGAACAAATACAAAAGAAGTGTAGAATTATTGTCAACTGTTAAGAAAAGCTGTATCGTGCGGCTTTTACCATCAGGATAAAAGCACGACAAAACTCAGTTGCTTACTCCATCGTACATACCTATAAATACAAGCGTAAAACCAATTCCTACATAACAATAGAAACGCTTGTATTACAACAAATAATACGAAGAGGTATGTACAAAAACTAAAACGTACAGTGTACAGTAGTACACTTTGTAATGTGACTAGTATGCGTTTTTTCGTGCAAATCTGTCGGCTATCAAAGCAAAGATTGGAGTATAGCGTTATTAATACTGAGAAATATAAGGATGAAAAATTAAATGTCTTATAACATGTCGCACTTCACATTGCTAGTTTGATATGTATAATACTTATATGTTTGTAAACAGAAACAATTGACCGAAGTTACTTTGGTATTTTCCAGGTATACACACACAGGTATGGGGAATATAGAAAATTTATGTTCACAGTCACAAATGTAGGAGCAGTAATTTAGTGTAACTTTTTATTTACAATTCGTTAATTTTTGTTTAAAAAATGGACTTACACCACTTTCAAAATAAACGGTCCAAATCTCATCGTAATGTCAATGCCGATAACACACTGGCACTTTTCGACATAGAACACAAGAAGCACAATCGTACCGCTTGGCACTCAAACGGTTAACGAATAGAAACAATTTATTAGTAATTCTCAAGACCCCAATTAGCATTTTCTTTTTCATATTCGGCAAATTATACATCAAACAAATGTATTCGTATCATCAGCTGCATTCAATTAATTATTTTCTTCCTCCACAGTTACACTGAAAACATTCTATTCGCATCTTAAGAATTTACCACTATAACGATAATTTCGCGGGGAGAAGTCTGGGCTCAAGGAAAGAATAATTACGAGAACTTGGTCTTTATTCGTTGACTCAAAACGGTACAGATTATTCCTCCGAGGGTCACAGAGATCCCGAACGCGAACGTTATAACTTCGGCTCAAGGGAGGTCGACTCGCCCTTGGTACCGATCGCAAACCAAACGGGTCAGGTCGCTTGCGTCGAGCGCGATTCGACTAACTAGACGCACCCGACGGTATGTCTCACCCACGCTCACGCCCGACGGACCAAAGAGGTCCAAGTCAGGGAGCTGTGGTACCCAGAGATCTACTCGGGGAGACTACGGAATGGGCGCCAGTTGCCTCTTCGGCAACAATAAAGAACAGACCTGATCCTAACCAAAATTACTATAATCGGTACCCGAATCGAACTCCCCTGAGACGGAAAGCTCCGGTGGCTCAGCTTTCTTCAAACGGTAGAGGGGCGCGGTTCTTTGTCGGGCGGCTCCGACAGTTCGCCCGCCACAGGTTTTATCCCTCGGACAGTCACACACGCAACTCGCACACCCATACACACCCCCGCCCTGTTCGTACGTGGGCGGTAACGCTGCGGCTACAAACCAAAAGTGGTGAGGCAACGAATACGCGGTATTCTAACGTTAGGGCGGATCAACTGCCCTAACGGCTGCTCCGTTCCTGAACGGAGAAGCAGCGAAGGAGATTGCGGAACGGTTACTACGCTCGGTAATTCGCCAAGGCCTAATGGCGGCGCTTTGCATGATAACTAAAAACGCGGATCCGCTACTCGGAATTCCAGTCACACTCACACAGCAACAACCACCCGCTACAAACTATCGCGGTACTAAATAACAAGTATCTTTCCCTGCACGGTAAAACCCTCGGGAGATCGCTTACCGGTCCTGGATGGTAGAGTGGCTTGGTTGGCGCCTCCCTCGGTCAGCGGTCCTCGGTAGGGCTCTCACGCTCGCTTCTTACAAACAGTTGCCGGTATCGGCACGCGCGACAATTTGCGATACGCGGTACTTAACTTAAAAAGGGCGCAAGGCTCGGTACTATAACTCGACTCGACGTGGCGCTTGGTGGAACGCAACAGGCTTCGTCCAGGGTCCTTGCTGCTGATGCTCCCTCGACGAACCCCCACTCCTGCTCCTTTGCGCGCCAAAATCCTCTTTTGCGCGCCAAAATCTTCCTCGCTGATTGGCGATAACGCCGGATCCTCTTCGGTAATCCTGCTATCGGCGGGAAAACCAAGGGATGTGACGTGGGCTGATTTCTTGCAGGGGCGCCTAATTAGATGGCGTGATCGATCTGCGGACATCCTCTGGACGGCCGATGCTGCGACGCTCTCCACCCGGCCAAATCCCAAAAGTCCGAAAGTCCAATGGGTGGAGGGTCGAGCCTGCCCCAGGTTAGCGGATGTCCTTGGCTGCGGCATCGGTAGTGGAAGCTGGCTGGAGCGGCGCCTGGCCGCGAGATCATTTCCTCTTCTTCTTGTAGCGAGAGGTGGTCTCCAGTCGCTTCCGCCGGTACGCTCGTGGGTGATGATTCGGCGCCAGGCCGAGAAGTCGTAGGCGAGCCGCGCTCGCGCTGGCATTCATCCCCACGGCTGTATGGTGTTGTTCTGGTCATCTCCCTGCAGCTGCATCTCGCCCTTATGCAACCGAAGATCAGGCATGATCTTCGGCGGGCGCCTGGTCTCGGCGGTTTAGACCTTCATGGTTTCCCCCCTGGCCTGCATAGCTCCGCGGCGCGGGCGGTGCTCGTCCCGCGACGCGTTGGTGATGAGGAGCGCGGCCGTAAGGTAGGGATATATAAGAATGGACGGGGATACGTAAAAAGGGAAAGGATTCCTGTAGGTATGGAATAACATTTTTTAAAAAATATTAAACAACAAGAAAATTAAAAAAACCGAAAAAAACAATAAAACAGAAAACTAACAAAATAACAACAAAACAAAACGACAAAAACCTAAAAAATAAGAAAAAAACGAACAAACATATGATAAAACCATGCCGCCATTTCGGGTCATCTTGAATTGTAATAATCTAATCTCAGACATGTGGAAAACAATGAATGACCAGAAAAAATGCCGAAAAAATAAAAAAATTGTCGTGATTTAGGGAATTTTTGGGTCGCCATATTGGGTCCGCCATTTGTAAATCTATAAGTATAATTGAAACTAATGCAAACATCATAAATGCACCACGTCGAGTGAAAAATAGTGATTAGTCTTTCTAATTTCATTGAATAATGGCTTCAACCGCCATTTTTAAGCAGCCATATTGGATTTGAAATTTTTGAAGTGTACATCCTTAAAATACAGCATTTTTGACCACCAATGAAACACTTTTGGTAGAGTTACTCAAAAGTTTTCAGTTTGAAATAGAGCTGTTTTGAAGAGAAGTGCCTGTTTTTTTCCGCTCTTTTTCAGTTCCATCCGCCATATCTTTTTTCCTAATGAACCAAATGGAATTTTGACAACGGAATCTTGAAGAGCGACCTCAAAAACCCTAAAATACATAGTTCCATCAAAATATTCCACCTTTTAAGGCATGGAAGTTTGACTCGAAAACAAGACAAGAATTTCGGACATTTGGTCGTTAATGGGTTAATATGTTTATTCATTATTCATGACTAATCCTGATTTTTATTAATTTCGCATTACTCCTTTGACCTGAACCGCGGCGCGTTTGACACGACCACGACCGAGCGCGATGGTCAGCCAACGTCCACGGCCCTGAGCGCGGGAAATTTGCGCGCACTCATTGGCCAGACATTTTCCTTAATAACTCAAAAACGCGGCCTCGTCCGATATTTTGGCAAAGGAAAAAGTTGTTCAGAATCAGCCCAGGAACCCCCCATTCCCGGCTCTTACACTAGTTACGGGACACCCTGTATATCATAAAATTTGGGACATAACTGTACCATTTATTTATTTTCTTAGTCACTACCGTCAGTACTCTGACCGCGTTATTTGCCTCTGTGGCTGAATAAAATTCCAGCTGGACTTTGTTCCTGCCGATCTTTGTGATTATAAAGTTATTATTGATTTGCCTGTTATTATTATCTGCGTCAGCTTGCTTTTGCTTTTGTCAAGGTTTGTCCCTGCTAGCGCTCCTTTAATCAGCGCAGTTGGTAGTAGGCGTACCAGGGTTTCGTGTCCATTGTTTGCCATAATACTTTGGCTGATTTTGTTTTAGGTTTGTTGAGGGGGTTGAGGGTCGGGAGCGTGTGTAATTAACGCTTCTTATCCTATCTTAATCTAGATCCAATATGGGGCAGTCTTATATTAATATCCTGGGTAAAATTTTCTTACATGGGTCCTTTGGGAACAGGTCACCCCGGTCACCTCTTTGTTCCTCGTAGTCCTTTATTTAAATTTCGCTGCTGATATCGCTGATATTAACTGTTGTCGAAGGCTATAAAATATAGTCTTAGTCTTATGGTTTTATTTATTGTAATTATTTTCACTCGTTCTTTTTCTTTGTTGGGCACTTGGTATTCTTGGATTACACTGATACACTTCCTTGGGCACCAAGCTTGGTATTATATGCACGTGGTAATTACCTATTTTAGGTTAATTCCTTTTTATAGGTTATTTGAAACAGTATTACAACGGTCCAACCGGTATATGGTAATATACTAACGGTGTTGAATGTCGCCAGCGCCACGGCTTCATTAAGTAGACACCTGAAACTACGAGTAGGAGAGGAGAATGGAGAGGTTATGTCACGCGAGGGCTCTATCGCGAGGTCTCGAAAAGGCTATGTCTCGAGAGGTTATGTCCTAAGAGGACTGTTATGTCTCAACGAATTACATCGCGGAGAGAATGTCCGCGGGAGGTTAGGTAGGTCGGTAAGATCGCCTCTACGTCCGATCTTACCGTAGCGCGTGTTTAAGGGAGATAACGCGAAGGTCCCTGAGTTAGTCGGTAAGGTAGTTCCGCTCGTGCGTCAGAGTGACGTCACGAGGACAGGTTCGAACAGGATCGAAATAAGGGAAATGGCGAACAAAGAACTTGAGCGACGCGCGCGCAAACTAAAGCTATATTTAAGATATTTACAGTGACCGGCGTCTAAGCCGATTAGGATAATAGCGACGGCTATTAGGAAACGCGTCGGCCAACGGTCAACGACGACGGGCGAAAGGATCGCAACAGGTATAGAGAAAGATCGCGTCGAAGCGATGTTAACAATAACAGGATTAGCGCGAGGGTAAACGCGGAAAAGGTACGCGTAGGAATTAGATATGCGCACTGGTTCACTCGCGAAGCTAGGTGCGTAGATAGCACACAGTTTAGACTGGCGATGAAGATCGCAGTTGCACATGGCACAGCACGGTGCGAAGATTTACACGCGGAAAGGCGTCGCGATAATTAGGATCGCGTGTACACGTCGCGGTACTTGGCGTGTGACGTTGCATTTTGCACCGCACAATTCTCCCCAGGGGCGTATAACGGTACAAGTATAGATAAGTAAAGACTAAGAGAATAGGAAGCCACCTAGCGGTGGAGAGTAATACGACTTTCCGACGGAAACAGGGAAACAGAGGGCGTTAGGAGAGTATTTCGCGAAACTAAAAAATCGCGCACGAAGAATAAAAGAAGGGACAGAAAAGGGCAAATTTCGTCGAATATCCGACTTCCACTTTACAGTGAAATCGGAAATAAGGTAGTGAACCTAACTAATTAGACAAGTAAAGGGAAGAGTTACAGATTGACGCGATTTACCGTTATAGGGTGACGCGAAGGTGCAGTTCGCACTTCCCAGGAAAATTCGACGAAAACCCATTGGGTTTCGTGGAATTGCGGGAAACGGGTATAGCGAAATAAGCCGAGTTACGTCTGGCGATCTCGACAGACATAAACAGAGCTGACACAATAGGGATAGAGTGAGAGAGTGAAGGAGTGAGTGAGCGCCAACAACCACAACGGCCAACGCGCACTAACATCAAAACACTGTCATTACAGGACACTTGTATACAGGAAGCCGACACGACGCTCACCGCAAGGGCCTTTAAATATAGAGACATAAATATATATATAAGTGTCTTCAAGACAATAAATTTAAATTTAACCTAGAAACGTCGATTACTTGTCAACTGTGATTCCTTCCACGCCTGCCCAAAAGATACCCGTTACAGGCGGCTCGGGTAACAAGGGAATCGGGTCCCTAGGAGCCACTGCTCCTTAAAGAGTTAACAAACGAGAGCACACAGGGTACCTAATATCGAGTCCGCGGGAGACACACGATAATCCAGTTTAGAGTCAATAAGCAAAATCCGAATAGAATCGCGTACCTAATGAATTGTGAACCGTTTCTAGAATTTAGAATCACGCCGCGGATCCCTACCTTTTGTAAAACAATAGTACTGAGACAGAATGAATTTTTCATGGAAAAACGCACGACGAGCTCCACCAGCCTAGCGGGAGAACGAGCCTGCACAAACAACCAGGAGATCGGAGGAGGTCGTGGAGAGGCGAACCGGCGTGGCGCAACCGGACCACTGGTACCTGAGGGGACCAGCGTACCCAAGCTGCATCGGTGACGCGGCGGCGCCTCTAGCCGAGGCCGAGGGCGGAGGCAAGGGCCGTGGAGTCGTCCGCCCCACCAAAGGGATGCAGCTCAAGGGACCGGACCGAGAGACAACTGGAGAGGGGAGGTCACATCAGCTCCAACACCATCCAGGAGGACCAGCGGCCGGTGCGGGCGGAGCCAACAACACCACGTCGAGAGGGCGAGCCCGAACCGTCGGGGCCCGACGAGCTCCGCCAGGCCGACGTTCACCAGGACGGCCGACCGCTGGAGGGGTGCCTACACCGTCCCCGAGGACCACGAAGGTCCTCGGAGCTCGCACCGTGTCAGACGTGGCACGGTTCCGGGGAAGCTGTCTGCCTGCCCTGGACTCGGGTAAGACGCGGCCCCTCACCTTGGCGAGGCTTGGAGGGTGGAGGAGGAGCGCACCGAGGCGAGTTGGTGGCGGAGAAAGGGGCACCCCGAAGATCTCTACCTCACCCTCGACCAGCTACCTCGGCCCCTGAAAAGGACCACCTGCGCTGCCTTGCCGAAGACCGGGACAGCACGCCACGCCGGAAAATCAAATCTCCTAGCCCCTGCCGATACTTCCCTAGAGCAGCCAGGACCCGTCGACGTCACCCGCGAATCACCAATTACGAATCGCGTGCGTTAGGCTAGGTGTGAGTGTGGAGAGGGAAACCGCGGGTACGGCACGGCACGGGTACGAAGGGCCCGGCACTTGCGTCCCGGAGTTACGTAGTATCAGCTATCATAAGCCCTCATTAAGAATCTTAAGAAATCTATCTTGTGCGTGAGTTACCCGAGCCGTGCCACCCGCCGGAGGTCGATTAAGAGAGAAGGACGAGCGAGAGAGAAAGCTCGAGGAAGTACCTCGAGTTAATAAGAGTGGTGAGTGTGTGCCTGACTATTATTCCCTCTTGTTCTGTGTGGCAGTCGCGAAGGACTCGTCTGGTCCTCCTCGGGGAACTGTCCTCGAGGGTACGGGTTCCGCTGAGGGATAGTCGCAAGCGACTGGGCGGGGGACGTAAGCCGCTGAATTCCGGTCACTGCCAGGGGGCAGACCGAGGGGGTGCGAGCCGGACATAGGGGCGTTTTCTGTAGAGGAGTGCGACTGCCACCCAGGACAATCAGACCGACTTATCATATCGTCAATATCATTTTGCTTTCTTTAATTTTATTTAATTGGTGCCTAATTATCGTGTGTCGCATCCTGTGGAGGACTCTCAGTACCGTCCGTACGCAAGTCCGTCCGATTCTTTTGTCCGCGTGCTTGTCATCGTAATTTTAATTGTTTGAATCGGACGTAAAATTGTTAATTCAACTCCGGATGCCTTACATACCGTATCGCTAGGAAATAGGAATTTTCTGTAAAATCCGAACATCTGGTTTGCGTGATCTCCAAGCGACCGCGGCGCAAGGCCGCGCGGCCTCGCGCAGGGGTACTCCATCCGAGCTCACTGTACCCCCTTTACCTTGCGCTTGTTTAATTGCACTGCCTACTACTACCTTGGCTTAACGCTCGCTTGCGCTTTATTCACTGTTTTCTGTTGCTATTTCAATCTTTATTATTTCTCAACTGTATTTCATTCATTATCTCCGGGTTGCATCTCGCTCGCGAACCATCTTTTAAAATCTGTAATGCGACGATGACCAACGGGCGAATTCGGGACAGTTACCGGTACTACGCGCCCGACTGAAAACTCGCGGCGTAAAGTTACCTGAAAACTATCGCGAAGCGTGTACGATTCGCAATTACCGTTGTAATTGCGTACCGCGCCTGTATGCCCGCGCTACCTCGATCTTTGTGAGCCTAATCGCGCGATACGTATTGCGAGACAACCCTTTCGTTAACTTCAACATTTTCTCCTACACTTTTCTTTCAATAAATTGTTAATTCTTTTGTTACCTAATCTCTGCTTTAATTTCTACCGCTTGTTCTCACGCTTCCTAACCCCGCCCCTCTCCGTCGCGATTCGCATCCTGAGCTACGGGTCGCGGTATCACTCCGGCTCGCGGGGTAAGGGAGGGACCGCAGGTTATTGAGAACGGTTAAAAACGACGCAGTGGCGTCTGGCGCCCAACAAACGTTCGGTTCCGAAGGGCTAACCGCGAGACGAGACTCGGGTGATATCGCGTGGGATTTCAAGACCAGTAACCCAATCGTGTGACGCCCTAAACCCGTTAAGATTCCTCCACTCGCGTGTGGAGGCGCCGTACATCCGCGTTCCCTAATTTTCCCCGGGGAAAATCCGACCTTCTTAAAAAGTCCGGGCGAAAAACGTCACAGGCGTTACGCGGAAGGAACGTCGCGATAGCGGAAAAGGTACGCGGAAAGAAACTACGCGAGGAAAGGAACGTGGTCCTTTGTTCTCAAGTACTATGAGGAGCACGAAATGAAACGTGTTGAGATGCGAAGAGTCGCGGAACGAAACGTACAGAGTCGCGGCACAGTATAGAGAGAACCAGTAGGGACACTCTGTGTCGGCACCTTTGATGTTGGGCACCGAGGAGAGATTGTTAAAGAGGGTCAGCGCCCGTGTATTTGGAGGGGCCGTTTTGCCGGGTCCCGGCGGGTCCCGGAGATAATTGTAGTGCTCTATTCGATCAACCGTACTTATGGAGTTGTAATGTAAGCTATGTTGCTTTGCTATGTAGTTACGCAAAAATGGCGCTGAAAGCAGTGAAAATTTTCGGCCCCTCTAGACGCATAAGCGCTGACCCTCTTTAACAATCTCTCCTCGGTGTGTTGGGTTATTGCGCGTTCGTGACCTTCGGCCATTTTGGAATTAGTGCACTGCGGGCCATTCGAATTATGATGCAGATAGTCTAATACTTCATAATGCTACAAACAAGTTATTTTGCAGATTTATACTTTTCAATCTAAATGCCATAATGTTATTCACATGTTAATAGTTTCAATTAACTAGATCAATACTAAAACATGTGTATAAACGATAAATATCACAATGCATAAATTGTCAAATATAAGCTGAATCTGTAGTCTGAACAGAATAAGCTGTACTCTGTTGGGTACATAAATACATTTGTAATAACTTTATTTTATAATATAATTACAAATTTGAATACATGAACATTATAAAGAATGTGTAAGATCTTATCAAACAATTTTGTATACCATGCATCGCATCATTACTCTCGTACAATTTGTTTTTATGTATTCGGCAAAAATAAATATTGGTATATAGAGAATGTAGTCCTTCAAAACCTATTCACAATAATGACCCCAAAATTACAAAAGTGTTATACATATACGTATTATTATTTTAAGAGGCAGAAAATGAAAATTATGTCTTACACACCACTGTATACGTTACATCTTATAGGTTAGACTGATGCATAGGATAACAATTTTAAGCAGGCAAGTGAAATCTTTCCAGTAGTCGTCCTGTTTCACATTGTTTAAATCATTATGTTTGACCGTGTCAATGTGGCAATGCCAGTATTTCTGAAACAATGATAAATTATGAATAAATCTTGATGTCTAACTTTGAAATTAACAAAATTATAGAAATCTTGTATATACTTATCTTGTATATGAAGTGACGAGGGAACATCATAAGTGGTCTTTATTATAATCTGCAAAATATCCCAGTTGTTATCTACCTGAAAAAATATGTTTATTTAAGTTACATGATAAACGTGTTTCTTTCAATAGGAGCATAATATAAATAACTCTACTTCTGGTAAGTCCAATTACCAGTATATTATCAAAAATGTTTACTTACTGACCAATTTTGCCTGCTTGTACCATTTTGTATCAACGCTCCTCTTTCCAAAAAAGCCGGGTCAGGTATACGCCGCGCAGGCGCAGGTAGATTTACGCAGGGATGCGTGACGTCACGTCTCACTGAACAAATATCTGACGTGACCCTATTATCACTCATACGCATGGAGAAGCGCGCGTGAATCCTTGGCCGCCATTTTGAGATTAGTGCACTTCGCACATGCGCACAAAAGATAATACTTCGAAAAACGTCGGAGTGTCCCTACTGGTTCTCTCTATACTGTGGTCGCGGAGAGTCGCGGTACGAATAACAAAAAGCGCGCGGAGGCGCGTAAGGAACGGTAAGCGTTCTTAGCAAGAGCGGAGACTCGACCCAGGGCGACGCAGGCCGCTAGGGAGTTTAGGAATGTGCGGTTGGCACAACCGCCACACGAGTGTGGCATCGCTACGCCCATCTGGGGGCGTTGACTGACAAGTAAACCTACCCAACGGGTACACTCCGATTTTGATCGGCTTTGAATATGTTGTAGTGTAGGTGAAAATAAAAGACACGTATTTTTTTATACGTGCCCATACGGCCGTTAAGGGGGTGAAACACCACCTTGAAAAGAAATTGATTTTAACGTTTCTGAACGAATACGTTGAAGCGGTAAAAGATAAAAAAAAAAACTTCAAATAAAACTTTTATAGTTTTCAATGTACTTTACAACGGTGCACTCAGATTTTTCGAAAATGTTATTTTGAAATGTTAAAAAAATTGTGGGGGCGGAGGGGATTACGAAAAAAATAACATTTTCGAAAAATCTGAGTGCACCGTTGTAAAGTACATTGAAAACTATAAAAGTTTTATTTGAAGTTTTTTTTTTTATCTTTTACCGCTTCAACGTATTCGTTCAGAAACGTTAAAATCAATTTCTTTTCAAGGTGGTGTTTCACCCCCTTAACGGCCGTATGGGCACGTATAAAAAAATACGTGTCTTTTATTTTCACCCACACTACAACATATTCAAAGCCGATCAAAATCGGAGTGTACCCGTTGGGTAGGTTTACTTGTGAGTATAATAAGACTCCCCATCCCCGTGTATTTGGGCTACACCACCAAATGGGTTCAGCTGACCCCATTACCGGCCAATGCAGTGCGCTGTTTTATCCATTTTCTATCGCTGCATTACCTTCAGCGACGCATTAAGCAGACTCCGTCCGAGTAGTCACTGTATTATCGATACATGTACTGTACAGCGTTGCCGTCTATTAATCGACAGCCTGGCTTCATATTTAGCTAAGGAAGCGACTGTCCGAATAATTCTTTACTTTACAGGATTAAGAATATGGCGATACGGTATCATATGACAATGAAAAAAAGTATATAATGATTATATAGTAATAAATTATAGATATGCACATTTGTTAACATTCTTTAAGCACACATATGGTTTAAACAAATCTATACACGATGATCGCTGTATATTGGACTAGTGTTTTTCTGCTAAACGCGAAATCTGTAATAAAAATGTTACGGGCAAAAGTTTTAGTGTTCTTTATTACGAAAATTACTGCATGCGCGAATTTTTCTATTTTCGCAAATTTGTTCGAGAAACGACGGTGACCTTAAGTGGATTAGACTTTTTAAGTGGAATGCTATGTTTTTTTACATATTATTGAAAGCGGTTGTTGAAACGGATTTAAACCCGTTTTATTATACATATAATCTTCAAGGGAAAGAGAAATATAGATATGATAGAAATAAGTCGGATATCCCCATGCGTATTTACAAGGAGGAGACACGGGAGGTTCTCTACCAATTGCACTGCATGTGAAACATCATAGTTGCTTGTGGTAACGAATTGTAATTAAGTGGGCCCTAGCTTTCGAGAAAATTGCAGTTGAATATTGCAAGTTTTCGGCCCAAATTCAAGATATGGAAACAAACGTATTGGCGGACTCGAGGCCCGCCAGCGCTCGAGAACGAAAGGCAGGAAAGAACAGGAGAGAATCGAATGTCTTTGTCTCGCCGACGCGCTCTCTCTGTCCCGTCGGATCAGTGCGTCTCCTTCTCGGCGATAAGTGCCTTTCTTTTCCGTCGAGAGAGGCGCGAGAAAGAGAGGAACGTATCGCTGAGAAAGAGACGCACTGGTCCGACGGGACAGAGAAACACGTATGGACGAGAGAAAGACAGTCGATTCTCTCTAAGCTCTCCTTGCTTTTCGCTGTCGAGCGCTTGGAAACTTCGACTACGAAGGGAGAAAGAATCGAGTGTCTTTCTCTCGCCGATACGCATCTCTCTGTCCCGTCGAATCAGTGCGTCTCCTTCTCGGCGATACGTGCCTCTCTTTCCCGCTCAGGGAGGCACGAGAAAGAGAAGAACGTAGAGCCAAGAAGGAGACGCACTGATCCAGCGGGATAGAGAGACGCGCATCGACGAGACAAAGACATTGGATTCTCTGTCGGTCTTTTCAGCTTCTCCAAGCTTCTCGTTCTCGAGCCTCGGGTCCGGCATTGTGCCGTTGCCGCATCCTTAATTTATGCCAAAATATCGCAATATTAAACTGCAATTTTCTCGAAAACTAGGGTCCATCTAATCATAATTCGTTACTACGAGCATATGGGGGTACTGAACTAACAATAAGATATGTTTTAAGTTCAGTGCAATTGGTAGGGACCCTCCCGAGTCCTCCCCTTCTAAGTCATCCGAAGAATATCTTTGCGGACACACTCTTCTTCGCACACAGCACCCTAAATTATTCATCTTGGAAACCACAAAAAATAACGAATTCATACGCAAGAAACCAATCGCCGTAGACAGCAGCATTTGCCCAGGCCTGGCCTATGTTATCTCCAGCGGAGTCGGTCAAGTGTACAATGTATATACTCGTAGAATCCGATCCCGACACGGTCCCTTTGATGCAAGTTTACGAGTTTATGAATTATTCATATATCCTTTATAATTTTACTTTTTGGTACCTACACATTTTTTAACATATTGGTGACATTATTCCGAGCAAAATGACACCAAACATGATATAATTCTGACCATATTTATATTTAACTGCTTAATACTTAATGGTCCAATTTACTACATAAATATAGTCCAAAATATATCACGTTTGGTCTCGTTTTGATCGGAAGAATCTCATTAATATGATATACACATTTTTCAACAAAAAAAAATTGAAAATAAAAAAGTTTAAGCGTTGTTATTATTATAGCATTCGGCGCGCTACCATTTAAATGCCTCCTTTCATTCTTATCTTGTATTCGCTGTCCTTTTCTTCGGTCGGCGAACTACAAAGAGGATCAGATTTCAATTCCCCTATTGTCATACTGTCACCTTTCGATTCCGAGTTAGGTGAGAGTGTGGCAGGTTTTACTGTACTGTGGCCAGGGGACTCGATTTTGTTCCCTAACCTTCATATAGTAAACTTATAGTCTTATGTATACATATATTATGTACAAATTACACAATTGAACTGTCCCCATAATTTTACAATTAATTTAATTCTTACGAATTAATTCCAAGAACCGTCTTTTTGGGATCTGTTATTTTTTTATAATACATTTAGGGATGCAGATTATTGAAAACCAAAGTCTGCTTAATTCAAATATCATTTAAAATCCTACAAGTTACGTGTGCATTACTTATGGAGATGATACGTAAGTTAAATCGTGGGGCATTCTTCCGCGGCTATTCCTGTTCCATCCTGTTCAGAGGATGACGGCAACACCGCATCTTTCGCTCGTCTAAAATTGACGGTAACGTCTAAATCTGTTTCGCCAAATTACCGACTATATACCTTTTTGCTCTCTTAGTTCCACGGCGAGGAGCCAGCCATTGCAGATGGCGCGTTTTCCCGTGCGAGACAGGGGGCTGAATAAATCCCATATGGATGGGGAGTCTTATTATACTCAGTCAACGCTGGGGTGCGTTCGAAAACTACCTCGGGTGAATCTAGTTGGGTGATAGGGAAAACTTTTCAGGGGAGCACTCGGGTGACGACGTTTTCGAACGACTTTGGAAAAGAGTACCGTGCAACATATCATAGTACAATCACAATATATGCAAAAAATGACGGATCATGCTCGAATTGTTAGATAGATGTTATTCATTGTTTTTGAACTCGCTGTAGATTAATACTATTATCTATTTTTTCAGTCTTTTTGGTGTTCCACACTGCCAATTTTTTATCCTGTATTATTAAAGAACCATTTGAATCTGTACACACCATATACCCTAACCCTAATCCTACCCTAGCCCTTTATTAAATTCCTCATTTTACTTAATTTACTTTATTACATTACTCTCTTGTTCTTGATGTGACTGATGTGTGAGCAATATCGCCTATACATACTTCTTGTAGTTGAGCAATTGAATTCGCGCGGGAAATGGGTGGGTGCACCCGACCACCCTGCCAAAAACATGGGTGGAAAAGTCTCTCCACCGGGTGTACCCAAAGGTGTTTCCGAACGATACACCCAGGTGGCCTTTGGACATTTTCGAACGGCAACTGGGTGATCGAGTGCACCCGGGTGGGGTTTTCGAACGCACCCTGGGCAGCGCGAGTAGGCGGTTTCCGGCGCGCCAAATTTGTTTTCGCGATCGTCGTCTCCTTCCTTCTCTGTCCCAACTCCAAATCAAACGGACGTGTTTCTTACGCGGAGAAAAATACAGAACAGACCTAATAGGTAGATACGAGAGCAAGCCTAGTTTAACTTCGAGAGTGTATCCTGGTGTATCCTGATATACGAGGTAAAGCAGGACCTAGTGCGCGAGTCTCGTCATCACCCCGCCAGGACCGACCAGGCGTCCTACGACGCGCGTTACCCTCGAGGCTGCGGTCCGTGCGCGTGCGCAAGATACATAAACTACATCTTTAATTGTGAATAAACTCGTAAATACCATTCTGGTGTACCCATATCGTGCACCCCTTGATCCTCCTACTAGTCGTGATCGTGGATATCTTACCGGCGGCGTTCCCTGTTCGTTGGTACCAATTTACGCCGCTCCCCCGACAAGGACGGCTAAGTTACCGACCGACATCGCGTCGGTTACGTGGGGCGCTGTTCTTGCCACCCGAGATTCGGTGCTACCGGGACGCTGGACCAAATTAACTGTCCACCTACATAGCAAGAGCCCCACACGATGTGGCGGTTGTGCCAACCGCACATTTCTAAACTCCCTAGCGGCCTGCGTCGCCCTAGGTCGAGTGTACTCTCTAGATAAGAACGCTCACCGTTCTTTACGCGCCTCCGCGCGTTTTTTGTTATTCGTACCGCGACCCTCTGCGAATCCGTACGTTTCGTACCGCGACCCTTCGTGACTTCGTGCGTTTCATCTCGTGCTCTACGTGGCACTCTAGGACAAAGGATCAGTTCCTTTCTTTGCGCAATTGCTTCCCGCGTACCGCTATGGTTATCGTGACGTGTCTTCCGCGTAACGACCAGTACGCGACGTGCACACGCGTAATCTAATTACCGCGACGCCTTTCCGCGTGAAAATCTTCGCACCGTGCCGTGCCACGTGCGACCGCGATCTTCTTCGCTAGTTTAAACTGTGTGCTGCCTACGCACCTCGCTTCGCGAGTGAAACAGTGCGCGTACCTAATCCTTTCGCGTACCTTATCTGTGATTACTCTCGCGCTAAGCGTATGATTGTCAATATCGCTTCGACGCGATCTCTTATACCTGTTGCGACCCTTTCGTTCGTCGTCGTAGACCGTTGTCCGACGCTTATTATACCGCGCGTGTTGTGCGTGACCTAATCGCCTACGCGCGATTACATTTCTTGATAGCAGTTGCTATTCGCCTAATCGGCTTGGACGCCGATCGTTGTAAATATCATAAATATAGTTTTAGTTTGCGCGCGCGTCGCGCAAATCCTTTGTTCGCCATTTTCCTTATCTCGATCCTGTTCGATCCTGTCCTCGTGACGTCACTGCGAGTGACGCACGAGCGAACTGTTTTACCGATCAACTCAGGGACCTTCACGTATCTGTTATGTTCACGCTACGGTAAGATCGAACGTAGAGGTGATCTTACCGACCTGCATAACCTCCCGCGGTTATTCTTACCGCGATGTAATACATCGAGACATAACCTCTTGCGACTTAACCTCTCGCGACTTAACCTCTCGCGATAGAGCTTACGCGCGACATAACCTCTCCTTTTGGGATCGTTGATGCTTTCTTGATTTGTCGCGCCTTCGCGTTTGTTTATACAGCGCCGCCGGTTTTGTCCACCTTGTCTCATGTGGATCAGTCGTGTTTCCATGTATGTAAACACCCCCTAACGTCTCTACAATGAGCTTCTTGAGACTGCCATCTAACAGCTCCTGCCGCTGTCGCACACTTGGCCTACCTACCGCACTGTGGCGCTTCGATCATTTCGCAGGTTACTCACAGCACCGAGAGAGATTGAAGGGGCAGCAGGACCCGGCTAGTAACGTTGAAACTGATCGAGGCGCTCGGCCAGCGGCGGCGAGTGGAAGAAGTGAAGTTGTCTGAAAATTCTCTAGAATTAGTGCCGTGCCGAAAATAGGGTGCCGTGTAGGGCACCAAAAATTCGCAATACATGTGATTATTGTGGTGACAAAGAGTTACGAAAAACATTCCAAGGCGCGCGGTGTTGTGCTACAGCTATTACTGGCTGTCACAACCGGTCACTGCCTTCGTCGTGACACTGTTTCGCTTTGGTGCGGGGCCCTCATTGGAGCAATGTTACAGTGATGCATCGATTGGCACGCCTCCCGTTGCCGACGCCTGAACTATTAGTAGTAACCAGAGAGTGAATTGACAGCTGGAATCCGGTTTCACTAAATTCGCGTTATTTCCGTACCTAAGCCCATAAAACTAATTTTTGTTGAATTCTGTAATATGGTTGACAAGTCGTGAAATAGAGAGTGTTGATCGTTCGAGTGCGATATGTGCGAAAATGATGAAAAACTGATTCTGGACGGTAGCCATGTTTGTTCGTGCAAATCGCCGTATTTGACACTCGCAATTTCAATCTCCATTTATAAATACCATCCTGCCAGTGCGACCGTCAATATAGATTTCACGATCTGTAGCGATATTTAAGCTTTCATTTCCTTCGTATCGCAGCGGGAAATAATCAACGACGGCGACAAATCTAGTGAAACCGCAAACCTCTGCGTTTCCCCAGAAAATAAATATTTTTTGGACAAGTTACTGACGGGTCCTGCTGCCCCTTAAGGGGCAGTATCACCTTTGGCATGTAGCGACTGGAGCGATACTTGGAGCTTTGACTGTACCATTTCTACGGGGAAATTGCAGTACATTACAATATCAGAAACTACGGCTCTGTACTTGATTATTTCCCAGTACGAAACGAACGAAACGAAAGCTAAAAAACCCGGCTACCTAATGAATGTTTCAGATGCAATCCAATTGTCAGGATGGTATTTTTAAATTACGATCGAAATTGCGAGTGTGGAAAATGGGTGATTTGCGCGAACAAAGATGGCTGCCCCTGAGTATTAGTTTTTCACGATTTTCGCACAAATCACGCTGGAACGATCGACACTCTTTGTTTCATTAGCGACGAACTATACCACAGATATTGGTAAAAATTATTTTTTTGGGTTTCTATGCGTAAATAAGCCGTAGTTTCTGAGCCCGCGATCCAGCTGTCAATCCGCTCTCTAGTTGCTGACAATAGTTCACGCCTTCGCCGACGGGCGGCATCCCAATCGAGAACCTACCGCTGAATGATACAACAACCAATCACAGCGGAGGATCTCGATTGGCACGCCGCCCGTTAGCGAATACCTAAACTATTGTCAGCTTTAGAGAGCGGATTGACAGCTGGATCGCGGGCTCAGAAACTACGGCTTATTTTCGCATAGAAACCCAAAAAAATAATTTTTACCAATATCTGTGATATAGTTCGTCGCTAATGAAACAAAGAGTGTCGATCGTTCGAGCGTGATTTGTGCGAAAATCGTGAAAAACTAATACTCAGGGGCAGCCATCTTTGTTCGCGCAAATCACCCATTTTCCACACTCGCAATTTCGATCGTAATTTAAAAATACCATCCTGACAATTTGATTGCATCTGAAACATTCATTAGGTAGCCGGGTTTTTTAGCTTTCGTTTCGTTCGTTTCGTACTGGGAAATAATCAAGTACAGAGCCGTAGTTTCTGATATTGTAATGTACTGCAATTTCCCCGTAGAAATGGTACAGTCAAAGCTCCAAGTATCGCTCCAGTCGCTACATGCCAAAGGTGATACTGCCCCTTAAGGGGATCCAACCTTCCTAGGCTTTCTTCTCGGGAATACCTCGAGAGCCAATAGAAACCGCGGAAATGACCGACTTCTGCGCGCGATGCATTCGTCTCCGTTTTACATTATTTTCTAACCACAAGGGTATGTATCGAAAGCTTGAAGTTTATTGTAGGGCGTGAAATAGCGAGATATGTGCGTTGTGCGCGCAGATCGGCGAAATTCGAGGAAATACAGCCGCGAGAGCAGCCATATTGGAATGTCCTTGACAGCTACAGCGACCGATGGTGCTTATGACCGGAATTACTCCTTTAACGTTATCTTATCCCTCCACATCGCTATTTCACGCCCTACAATAAACTTCAAGCTTTCGATACATACCCTTGCGGTTAGAAAATAATGTAAAACGGAGACGAATGCATCGCGCGCAGAAGTCGGTCATTTCCGCGGTTTCTATTGGCTCTCGAGGTATTCTCGAGAAGAAAGCCTAGGAAGGTTGGATCCCCTTAAGGGGATCCAACTTCACTAGGCTTTCGCCTCGGGATTACACTGAGCCAATAGAAATTGTGAAAATGAGAGGAGATTTGGACCAAATTGTTCGGCTCCATTTTACATTATTTCCTAACTGCAAGGGTGTGTATCGAAAGCTTGAAGTTTATTCTATTGACGATGACAGCGATATGTGTGCGTAGTGCGCGCAGATTGGAGAAATTCGTGAAAATACAGCCGCGAGAGCGGCCATATTGAAATGTCCTTGACAGCTAGAGGGACCGATGCTTCTTGTGAGTGTAATTACTCATTTAACATTCTTCCATGCACATATATCGCTGTCATCGTCAATAGAATAAACTTCAAGCTTTCGATACATACCCTTGCGGTTAGTAAATAATGTAAAATGGAGCCGAACAATTTGGTCCAAATCTCCTCTCATTTCCGCGATTTCTATTGGCTCTCGAGGTATTCCCGAGAAGAAAGCCTAGGAAGGTTGGATCCCCTTAAGGGCATTCAATAGCTGTGAGCAACCTGCGAAATGATCGAAGCGCCACGGTGCGGTTAATAGGCCAAGTAGGCGACAGCGGCAGGAGCTGCCAGACGGGAGTCTCACCTAGCTCCCATTGTTAGGGTCGTGCCGAAAATCGGGTGCCACGAAGGGCCCCTAAAATTTTTAAATATTTTTCGGTGTAGATAGGTTGCCGAGGTCTCCATGTGAAATGTTACTGCATTGATAGCGTAGTGAAATTATTTGCTTATGAAGCTTTCGTAATATCTTCGGGAAAATAAATTCATCAGTTGTTCATTGAACAATTAACATTTTAGTTGAAGTACGTGAACACAATTGTTTTCAATGTCAATGACCGACATCAATGTTTAAACAGTTAATTGTTAAATAAACAATTCATTAATTCATTTTCTGGAAGATATTTATTATTTTTTTTTTTTTTTATATATTTGGCAAATTCGCTGGATAAATCAAAAGAATAAGCATTGCTCTAATGTACGTAGTTAGGAACGGACGGAGAAATTCATTTTTTAGGACAACTACTCAATTTTTTAATGCAAATATTTTAATTATAATTTTGCATTTTTAAAAAAATACTGTTGCCCAACGATCTAATTCCTCGAGCATTATCAATAACATACAAAATATATCTGACAAGGAGTGGTAATATGTTTCAATTGCGCTAAATTTAAAACATATATTATTGTTCAGAAGAGACTTGTGGTAATGGGAAAAAATGTGACTTGCCACGAGACTTGCTAGTACTCGTCGCCGAAAGGAAGAGAAAAGCGAGAAAGAATCGGCTGTCCTTGTCTCGTCGATATGCGTCTCTCTGTCCCATCGAATCAGTGCCTTTCCTTCTGGGCGATACGTTTCTCTCTTTCTCGCGCCTCTCTCGACGGAAAAGAAAGGCACGTATCGCCGAGAAGGAGACGCACTGATTCGACGGAACAGAGAAGCACGTATGGAGGAGACAAAGACAGTCGATTTTTTCTTGCCTATCTGAATTTCGCCGTCGAGCGCTGGCAAGCCTCGAGAGAGAATCGATTGTCTTTCTCTCGTCCATACGTGCTTCTCTGTCCCGTTGGACCAGTGCGTCTCTTTCTCAGCGATACGTTCCTCTCTTTCTCGCGCCTCTCTCGACGGAAAAGAAAGGCACGTATCACCGAGAAGGAGACGCACTGATTCGACGGGACAGAGAGATGCGTATCGACAAGAGAAAGACACTCGATTCTTTCTCCCTTCGTAGTCGAAGCTTCCGAGCACTTGACGGCGAAAAGCAAGGAGAGCCTAGAGAGAATCGATTGTCTTTGTCTCGTCCATACGTGCTTCTCTCTCCCGTCGGATCAGTGCGTCTCTTTCTGAGCGATATGTGCCTCTCTTTTCGGCCGGAGCCCGCGACTCTCCTTTTTGGCGATACGCGCGACTTTGCCACAACATGATTATAGGCTGACATATTGCAAAATTTGATTGTAATTTTTCCAGAAACTCTAAATGCGCTTTATCGATTGCCACTAATCTGTAGGCTTGAACAGCTGGAATATATTTTAAATTTGGAGAGATTCAAGCCGGCGTCGGCGCGCGACGGCCTCTCCTTATTAGACACGGAGCTTTTATTGACACGATTATTTATAAAAAAAGTATCAAATTGGGCTAGAGTTCCTCTGATCCATTCCATTCCGAAACCATAAATCGTTTTAAAAAATATTTTTAATAATAAAATTGTCTGGACGAGTAGTTGATCATTTGCTTTCCCAAACCCCCTTTTTATTTAGAATAATAATTATAATAATATAACTGTAAATCTCATTTTGAAATATATTTGTAATAAAGAAAAAAACAAATAAGTAAGAATTTTTTTCTGGGTGTAAGCACTCCGGGCCGTAATCGAAAAAATTCAATTCAATTTTTTCCTGCCTGCCTTGCTTACATGTTTCATCCTTTACGGAGAAATTCTTTTTCATTTATAATATTATTGAGATAATATAATTATGAATTTAGTTTTAAAATACATTTTTAGTAAAAACAAAACATAAAATAAGTAATAAGTAAATTTTTTCTCGGTCTGAGCCCTCGGTATATCCTTACAAATTCCATTCCAATTTTCTCCTGCCTACCTAACCTAAGTACGCTTCATGCTTTTCTAATAACCCCAATTCCTTTATAATGTAATTACAATAATATGGTTATGAATTAGTTTTAAAGTATACTTTTCGTAAGAACAGATCGTAAAATAAGTAAGAAGTACATTTTTCGTGCGTGCCTAACCTACATTCCATCCCTTTTCCAAAAAACCCCTTTCATTTAATTATTAACTTCATCTGAAATAAGAACGGATTTTAAACAAAGAATAAAAACGGGAAAGTTATACGGATCACGATAGTAAACCAGGTTTTCCTTATTTCAGCTCATTCTTGTATTTTAATTTTCCATAATTCATAGTGGCATCGTATTTCAAAACAGACTCGTTTTCGATTTAGCGGGGTTATGTCAGGTTATGTGAATCAATCTGAATGAGCGCGGCGATCGGGCATTGTCGGGCATGTCCGAGGTGGTCCGAGGGCACAGATGGGCACAGGGCCCCCCAAGACTGTGGTTCAAGCTGCACCTGAGCAAAGAATCGATGGGAACGCCGCCAGCACCAAAGCCGTGAACTAATATACGGCGAAATGACAGCGAGAAGCAGTTAGAAATTTCGTTGCGCGCCCACGCCTTTATTTTGCGGTTGCATAGAGTGAAATCAATTTTTGTGACAAACGGGATATAGTGCGGACGGGAGCAGATACTCGTATTCGACCGTAGTGTCGTCATACGGAAGAAATTAAAGAAAATGTAGCCGTAAGACCGGCCATATTGGATGGACGTTGACAGCTAAAGTGACCACCGCTTCTTTCGAGTGTAATTATTCATTTACTGTTCTTTTATCCATCCGTGCGAGTATCTGCGCCCGTACAAAAAGGTTCAAGCTTTCAATATGTATGCGACTCGTTGAGAAATAATGTAATATAAAAGGCTGGGCGCGCAACGAACTTTTCTGTAATTTCCGCGATTTCTATTGGCTCCCGGGCTAGTTACTTTTTGGTCATCGCCAGCTATTGAATGCCCTTAAGGGGAAACGGTAGAGCATATAGGCCTAAAAGGAACTAGCCTAGCAGCCAATAGGAATCGTGGAAACTTTGAAAACGTAGTTTTCGTTTTTCGTCTTGATAATACATTAATTCCTTGCGAAACTGATATTTATGGAAAGCTTGAACCCTGTTGCATCTGGCTCTGGTCTCGTATAGAAGGATAAAGCTGCGATAAACGAATAATTGCAGTCGAAAGAAGCATCGGTCTCTGCAGCTGTCAACGCCAGGCCAACATGGCTGCTCGAGCAATTGCATTTTCTTTTATTTCTTCCATTTAAGGACACTACACTCCAATATCGGACCAGAGCCGGGTCAGCGCTGCATCACTGTTATCAGAAACATTCACTTCACTGCGATTTGTGCCCGTAATAAGCTATCATCCGAAAAGTACGAATGCAGCTGTCACGTAGCCGAAAAATAGCGTATAATAGTTCCCGACTTTGGTGCCTGGCGGCGTTCCCATCGATTCTTCGCTCAGGTGCTGCTTTAACCACAATCTTGGGGGGCCCTGTGCCCTCGGACATGCATGATCGCCGCGCTCATTCGCATAACCTGACATAACCCCGCTAAATTGCGCTAAATCGGAAACGAGTCGGTTTCGAAGCTACTATGGATTATGGAAAATGAAAATAAAAGAATGAGCTGAAATGAGAGAAACCTGGTTTACTATTATGATCCGTATAACTTTCCCGCTGTTATTATTTATTTAAAATCCGTTGTTATTTGAGCTAAATTCAATAATTAAATGAAAGGGGGTTTGTGGGAAAAGGATGAAATGTAGGTTAGGCAGGCACGAAAAATTTACTTATGACTTATTTTACGATCTGTTTTGAGTAAAAGTATACTTTAAAACTAATTCATAATCATGTTATTATAATTACAATATAAATGAAAATGGGTCTATTAGAAAAGCATGAAACGTACTTAGGTTAGGTAGGCACGAGAAAATTTGAATGGAATATGTAAGGTTATACCGAGGGCTTAGACCGAGAAAAAATTTACTTATTACTTATTTTATGTTTTGTTTTTACTAAAAATGTATTTTAAAACTATATTCATAATTATATTATCTCAATAATATTATAAATGAAAAAGAATTTCGCGAAAGAAAGTCGCGGCAGGCGCCCTACCCTCTGCCACTGTTTGTATATATTCTTTCTGCAAAAACAATTTAAAATTTACATAAGAGCATACTTCCTAAAACATGACTGTCTTTTTTTTTTAAAACAGTATACTTTTGTAAGTAAAACGTAAATACTTACTGCGGCTGGTGGCGCGCCGTCTCCCCCGCCCGTGCCTGGCATATCTCCCGGTATAATTTTTCTCTATAAAACGGAAAAAGTAAAATTTACATAATAGAATACTTCCCAAAACAGACTGTTCATTCTTATCACTATACATTGTGACGTGGTATTTTACCAGTCACAATTTCTCCCGCCGGGCACGCACGTAAACTAGAATAGATTATTTATATCTTTCCCTTTCAGAAAAGGAGGTTAGCCAGCCGTCACGACCCCAGGGTGAGACATTAAAGATCAGCGACGTAGGATAGGGGGAGTGCACCCGAAACCCTCGTTCGTTCGACGTTCGCGCAAAAGGAAACATCTAGAAGAAGAGGGAGGACCGCTGGGAGCAGCACGGCTGGGATAGGGAAAGCCGTCGAGCGACACACATCACACCATCACACTACTGGCGACGAGGCGGCGAGAGCGGATCCTGGCAACGAAGGGGGGCGCCACGCTGTGGTGGAGACCGCACCACAGCCGGGCCTCCCGCCACGAGGGAGACGCGGGGCAGGCCGAGGGGGAGCCAATTCCAAAGACACCAGGAAGCGGCCCAACATCATCCGCAAGCCGCACCAACCGAGGGGGGTGCAGGCCGAAGACGCGGAGGGGACCTACCGTCCACCGAACAGGTGCAATCGGCGTCCGCGCGGTAGTCCCGACCAGAGGTCAGGGTACCGTCCGGGGAACTGCAGTCCCCGGCGCGGGTAAGTCGCCTCCACCCGGGTCTAAATTCCTGGACAGGGAGAGCGCACCGTGGCGGGCGAGTGGCGTGCAGAGGACCCTCCACCAAGAAGACGCTCTCCCATCCGCCTGCCCGGGGAGGAGAAGCCGCCCGAAAAGAAGCCTGTGTGTCGCCGACGTGTCTTGAACTTTCCCGGGCCCGTCGCTTGCAACCACGTGAGGGACGAACACCAATCCCTCACGGCGAAGAGCTGATCCGCCAATCAATCCGATCCATCAACGCGGAAGCCAATCAGCGGCGCGAACGATCGACGATCGATGGGTAGAGGGGGTAAAGTAGGGTACGCACGCGACCACGCGAGAGCGAGCCGGCACTTGCGATTCGGAAGTGCCGGCTGGCTCCTTAACGACGAACCCATAATAATAAAAGGAAAAGGGAAAGAGATAGAGAAAGAGAAGGACAAATAGAACCAAGAATCAGAAAAATCCCAAAAGAAAGGATAGGAGTTACGTGCGTGCCCTACCCCGGCACTCGAAAGGGTAAGCCCTCATTATTGTCAGCGGGCCTTTTGTTATCTAAAATTGTGATCTCTTTGTCTTAATTGCGCCGTGTCTCATCCTGGGGTGAAGTGTCTCGATCGTGCGTGCGTTTTTGTTCCGTTTACCTTTGTTATCGCGGTCATAAGTTATTTCTTTTGTCTTTGCCTGAGACCCTGGAGTGTACTGCGTAATCGATTTTATACTGTGTAATTCGTGAATTACGGGCTCAGTGCGTTTGTCAATTATTTATTTTATTTCTTTTTCCGAGACCAATCGCAAGTCCTTCCGGCGAATCATCCGCGTTTTCTCTTTTCGCCGGAAGTAAATTACCGCGTATCTTTTGTATCGTCTGTTTCGCGTGATTGTGTACTGTCGTATCGGGAACGTAGCGTGCGTATGCCGAACTTTACGCGAAGGTGACCGACGACGTTAACAGGGGTTTCTCCTCGCGTTGCGGGACCGCGAGTCGTCCTCGCTGGCGGATTATTCGCGTAATTCTTGTATTCGGTCCCTTCAGGACCCCCGCTACTCTTATTAATTCTCATTTTCTTTCGTTATTCGTTATTACTGTTCCCTCGTATTTATTTGATTGTCGCGCCGGCTGATCTGAGACTTTGCTGCGATTCCGGTGGAGAGCCCCTCGTGAAGCATCGCAGAATTTACGCCGCGTGCCGACAAGCCGCGAGTTTACCTTTTGTCTTGCCTCATCGGGAGGATCTCGCGGGATTCTTGTACTCTCCGGGCGTGACCCCTGGACGACCGTTCGTCCAGAGGCCTTGCTTTTTGTTATCTGTATCTCAGCCGCGCGATCGTTGAATAAATTACTCTAAGAGGGCTTATTTTCCGTAGCTATCGTGTGTAATTTTCATTGTTGCCTACTCTCATTTTCCTCTGCGTTTGACCCTGCCCCTCTCCGCGGCCGAGGCCTTTTCTGAGTTAGCCGGTGTTCATCCACGAGCGTCACTTCGCGAGTCGTACCTTTTTAAAGCGGAGACGTGTCTCCGCGACGCATTCGCGTCTGGCGCCCACGTAAGATCATTGTTATAAAAGGTCGTGAATTCGAGTCGCGACGTAGACGGTCGTGTGGAGGCAACGTGCGGGGCCGAATTTTGTAATTCCCCCCCGATTTCCATCCCGCGTCTTCGAGGGCGAAGTGGCGGGATCGCCAGATCACCGGGCGTCTCCTGTCCCCTCCGGAGGGGAAATCGGTGCGAGGTCTTGCCCTCGGTGGAAAAATACGTTACAAATTTGGCGCCCAACGTGGGGCCCACAAAAATTTTTGAGGGGCGCAGAGTGAGAGAGAGGCTACCTTGAAAGATCTTTTAGTCGGATGATTTTGTAAAATTGTCTTTGTGGTTCAATTCTTTATTACAACAATTTATTATCGTTACCGAATTTAGCTGCACCGTTTCTTATTAGTATAGTCTTTTACGCGGAAATATCCGCGAAAAATTTTTCTGTATAATACTCGCCGCGCGTGGATATTAGATTTCACGCACAATAGCGAGCGGCGAGCGCGAGCGAGAGCCCGTGTAAACACCGGAGAACGATCGTCGGTCAACCGTAACGTGCCTGCTGCCTATAGCGCGGGCACAAAGGAAACATCGGAATTTCGTACGACGCTACGTTTCGGGGAATCTCGAACGACGGTGCTTATTCGATTACTTCGTATTAGATGTTAATTTATTAAAATATTCTAAAATTGAAAACGGAAAACGACGCGAATACCTTAGATTGGGAGGAGAATTTTTTTTCTCCTCCTCCGAGAGCTTCCCCCAGGAAAAATTTTTTGAAAATTGTGAATTCTATTTAATGTGTAAGATTCTGAGGCAGCACCCTATTTGGTGAAAATTCTGGCCTCCGACTCATTGTATGATATTATTGATATTGTGATATTATTTGAATTTATGCATTGTTTGCTCGCATGCTTTATATTATGTCCTTGTGATTTTCTTCTTAGGTGTGCTTTTATTTTATATTCTTTTTGTAGTTGCCTCATATTGAGGATTTATTGTTGTTATCGCTCCTATTAGATTTTTCTACGGTACTAGAATTTGCATCCTGCGCAGTCGCGAAAATTTTTTTTCTGTGTCCCTCTGGGCGACGCGAGATATTTGGAATACCAGGCCTAATTGTTAAACGAATACCTACCGATTTCTCTTTCTCTCTATTAATTTCACGGTTTTACCCGTTCATTGGGATCGAGTGTTTAAAAATTTTTTTTTGTGAAGATCTAAAGCGTGCATAAAATGTCACAGCACGGTTCCACGTATCACGAAGCGGGCGATGATACTCCGCACTCCCCGAGTCACGAAGCGGGTGAGGGTCCGCGGGGGACACCTCCGTATACCACGGGAGTAACGCTACACGTAAATCAGCCACCTCGCCCCACCCCGCGCACCATCGTGACGGGATCGACCAATTACGTTCAATACAAAACCACCGCGAATAACGCGTATGAAGTAATGCGTAAATGGGGATTGCGTTTTTCGGGCGAGCCCGGGGAGGACGCGGAGGCATTCTTACGTCGTATCGAAAGCGGTCGCAAAATGGTACGACTGGACGACGCGGACGTCTTACGCTGTATTCCCTTTTTCTTAACGGGCATTGCTGCCTTATGGGCCCACACGGAGGGAGCCCACTGGGAGACGTGGCCGGAATTCGTGGAAGAGTGGCGCGAACGATTCAGTGATCCCGACATTCAATTCACGCTACGCGAGGCAATATTACGCCGTACCCAGGGACCGGACGAAACGGTAGCCAATTACATGACGTGTTTAAGAACTTTATTAAAGCAAATCGTCCCACCGTTGACGGAGGACGAACAAATCGCGTATTTGCACCGTAACATGCTGCCTCAATTGCAGATATCGATCAACCGCTCCCTTTACCGTACAATTCGCGAACTCGAAACGCGCGCTCGAGACGCTGAACGAAGCATGCATTGCAACGCCACGTACCGACCACCGCCTCCACCGGAACGATCACCCTTCCCAGGAGTCGCGTATAAGTCATCCCGCGTCGCCAAAACGACCAAGGCCTTCGCGGCCATGGACGTTACCGCTACCTCTTCCTATGAGAGGATACCGCCGCGCGATAGAACAGATCGAACGGGGAAGCCACGTGTTACCTTTCCCGCTAGCCCGCCGCCGTCACGACGTAATTCTTCATGGAATGCCGCCCGTCCTAAAGCATCGGGATCGCCCGCGAAACCAACTAACCCCTTCGTGGATCCGCGAGACAGCCGAGCACCGCTATCCCGGAGCAATGCAGTCTGCTTGAACTGCCGAAAATCCGGTCATATTGCGCGGGACTGCACCGCATCCAGAAACACGCACTGTTATGGATGCGGAAAGCAGGGCGTTCGCATGTCGGACTGCACGTGCACGGGAAATGCGTAGGGGAGTCGCGCGACGGGGCTATCGCGACTCCTAGTGACTCGGTCCAGGCCCCAGCCGATGACTTTTTGTATAGCGCGTTCGATCACGCGGGGGTGGCCCGGCCATTATTTTTCGTAACCATCTTAGTAAAAGGGCATGCGGTACGCGCCTTGGTCGACTCCGGATCGACGCGTACGTGGGTGGGGAAAGAGTTCGAACGGATTATTGATAACCTAGGACTCGACATAAATCGCGAGGAGGCGCGCCGCATTATGACTGCGAATGGTCAAAGGGAGGAATCCAGCGGGGAAGTAGTGCTGCCTATCATTTTCGAGAGAAGAGAAAAACTCATGCGAGCGCAACTGCTGCCTTCGTTGGCGCTGCCTTGCATTTTAGGCCTGGATTTCCTCCGACTCTTTCAAATTTGTATCGACTTTGAGGACGCTGAGTGGTGGTTTCAGGACGAGCCTGAAACGCGACGTGTGTTTGATGTCGAGGCGGCAGATCATTGTTGCGGGATTTTCGAGTTAACAACAGAACAAAATAGTATCTTAAAAGATTTTTTGGAAAAAGAGATCCCACCACCGCCGGCCGCGCCGTCTGTCACCGCGCTTACTGAACACCGAATAGATGTGGGAGACGCCGCGCCCATTAAACAGCGTTCTTACGTAGTGTCGCCTAAAGTCCATGAAGCCATTTGCGCTGAAGTAGATAAAATGTTAGCCGCGGGTATTATTGAGCCATCGCACAGCGCGTGGTCGACACCGATCGTGATGATAAAGAAACCGAATGGCACGTATCGCTTTTGCCTTGATTTCAGGCGCGTTAATAGTGTGTCGAAAAAAGACGCGTACCCGTTGCCTAATATGACCGCCATACTCGATAAACTTCGTTCGGCCCATTACATCTCAACTATCGATCTCAGTCAGGCTTACTTTCAGGTACCTCTATCTAAAGAAAGCCGCGAAATTACCGCTTTTACGGTACCCGGGCGGGGCCTGTTTCACTTCACGCGGATGCCATACGGGTTAACCGGTGCACCGAGCACCTTCCAACGTCTACTAGATCGCCTCATTGGTCCGGAAATGGAACCGAATGCCTTTGCCTATTTGGATGATATTGTTATAGTAACCAAGACCTTTGAAGAACACCTAGAATGGTTACGGAAAGTTCTAACTAAAATTCACGACGCGGGGTTAACGATTAACCCGGACAAGTGCGAGTTTTGTCGGTCTCAGGTTCGCTACCTGGGTTTTCTCGTACACAAGGACGGTCTCAAAGTAGACCCTGACAAGATCGCACCAGTCCTGGGTTACCCCGCGCCACGTAACGTGAAACAATTAAGACGCTTCCTGGGCATGGCTTCCTGGTACCGACGATTTATTCCGCAATTTGCCACGCGGGCCGAACCAATGACGCGACTATTAAAGAAGGACCAACGGTGGCAATGGGGAAGTGAACAGCAGGCCTCGTTCGAGGAAATCCGGGAGCAATTAGCAACGGCGCCTACACTAGCGTGTCCGGATTTCTCTGTGCCTTTTACCTTGCAAACCGACGCAAGTTCGGTGGGCTTGGGGGCGGTGTTAACGCAAGAGATCGAAGGGGTCGAACGGGTTGTGGCTTTCGCGAGTAGAACGCTAGTAGACGCGGAAACGCGATATTCAGTAACCGAGCAGGAGTGCTTGGCGGTCATATGGGCCGTACAAAAGTTTCGCCCATACCTTGAAGGGTACTCCTTCACGGTGGTGACCGATCACAGCAGCCTGCGGTGGCTCCATAATCTTAAAAACCCAGCGGGTCGGCTAGGACGATGGGCGTTAACGTTACAAGAATACGACTTCAAAATAGTGCATCGGAAGGGTGCGTTGCACCACGTACCCGATGCACTATCGCGTATGTTCGAGTCCACCGAGGAACCAAGCGTGGAATTGACCGCGGCGGTGATAGACGACGACGACCCGTGGTATCGCCGGAAGTACAATGAGGCGGCCTTGGGGAAGGATCGGGAGTGGAAGGTGGTTGATGCTACCTTATACCGCTACAAGCCCGATCCGATAATCGACTCCGTAGCAACCGATCTGTCGGCCTGGAAAATCGTAGTACCGAAGGGCGAGCGCGCGAGGATTTTGAACGAAAACCACGATGAGCCGACAGCGGGTCACTTGGGGGTGGAAAAAACCTATAAGCGGGTTGCTACCTTATACTTTTGGCCTGCCTTGTTTAAGAGCGTAGTACAATACGTGAAACGCTGTCTTGTGTGCCAACGCACCAAGGTAGAACAGGCATTTCCGGCCGGGTTGATGGGACGGAGGACGGTGGAGCAACCATGGGCCGTGGTAGCCGCAGATATCATGGGCCCTTTTCCCCCGAGTCGTACCGGTTTCTGTTACATCCTGGTAATGCAGGACCTGTTTACCAAGTGGGTAGAATGCTGCCCTTTAAGACGGGCGACCGGGGAGAAAATTAAACAGGCCCTGGTAGATCTGGTTATCACGCGCTGGGGAGCTCCACAGGTCCTCCTTACCGATAACGGCACGGAGTTTAATAATAAAGCAATCAAGGCCCTAGCAAAGGAGTACCGGATAACTTTATCTACCACTCCGCCCTACCACCCCCAGGCGAACCCCGTCGAGCGAGTGAATCGCGTGCTTAAGACTATGATTGTTGCCTTTTTGGAATCCGACCACCGGGAGTGGGACAATCATTTAGCTGCCTTTCGCTTTGCGTACAATACGGCATACCACACCTCGTTGGAGGCCACGCCGGCGTTCCTCAATTTCGGTCGGGAACCGCGGGCGTTCGGGAAAGAGCCGGGGGCCGCGGATCCGCAAAACGATCTCGACGCGCGGCCGCCCAAAGCGTGGGCGGAAAGGATGCAAAAATTAGACCAATTGAAACAAATGGTTCGCGAACACTTGGATCGGGCGCACGAGCGTCAAGCCACCACTTATAACTTGAGACGACGGGATGTACAATATCGGGTAGGGGACCGGGTATGGCGGCGGCAGCACGTGCTTTCATCGGCCGAGAAACACGTAGCTGCCAAGCTGGCACCGCGGTATGGTGGCCCGTTTATAATAAGCAAGATCCTGTCTCCCGTCGTCTACGAGTTGGAGGACTCGCGAGGTGAAGGGGTGGGTAAATCGCATGTGTCAGATCTCAAAAGGTGCTATCACTAATACCCTCCGGGTGGTGTAATCTCGTTATAGAAGGGAATAGTAGGAGATACTAATAGAGAGAGAGCTGCCTTTGCCTGGACGGGGAGAGACAATGGAGGGACGAGGAGGGAGCAGTCGTGGTTGGTGGTGGAGCCGGGGACCCAATCTCAGGGAACCGCACGCCAAACCACGACGCCCGGGGGAGAAGGAAGCGGAAGATCCCTGGAGATACCTCCGGAACTACGAGCCCCTCTTCCAACAATTAGCTAAGGAACACCCGGGCCTGATGCCTTCAATAAGGGCCACCATGCGAACGCATGAGGAACAGGCCCGCGGGGGGAGCATCACACTAACGGAGGTACCTCCCATGGTGGACGTGACTACTAATACCGACATCTACGAGACGCAACAACGCAACGTAGCCACGTCCACCGGTAAAGGAGTGAAGGTGCGCCACCAGAGTAGTCAAACAGAAGAGGCGTGGTACAGACGTACACCGGACGCAACCCGACCGGACCGAAAATCGGACACCCCGACGTGGGCCATCCCGGAGAGACCACGGGCTCCAGCCAGAGGAAAAGAAGAGGAGGGCTACGGGCATCGGAAGAGGAGCCCCACACCCCAACGGAGAACCTCAACCAGTCCCGTCTCCTGGCGCCGAGCCCGCACACCCCCACCGACCCCCCGGACGGCCATCACCCCGCAACAGTGCGTTCTGTGCTTCAACTGTAGGAAACGCGGTCACCGGAGACAAGAATGTCCGGAACCGGTGACCAATATATTCTGCTATCGATGCGGGGAAGAGGGGGTGACTCTCCGAGACTGCCCCAGCTGCAGTGGCTGGTGGAGACTCGAAGGGCCATACATCCCCGGGGTCGGCCATATAGGCCGCCTCGTACCCGGCCATAAAGCCAAAGCGACCCTGAGGGAGCCGAAACCGTGAGCAGAAGGGGGAAAGGGCCCGGCCAAACCAATTAATTTTTTCTTGCTAAACCATTTCCGCCCCGCTTGAGTTGTCCTTTTAATTTTGTCTTCTTTCATTTCGCGGGGGGTGCGCCTGTTTCTTTTTTTTTGTTGTTTGCCATAGGGTAGTCTTCCTATTACCGGACGCCCTGGGAGAGGGGCGACCAACCCCAGAAAATTGTTTTTTTTTGTTTTTCTCTTTCCTCTTCGTTGTCTCCTGATTTCCTCGTCCTCATACGCACGGATGCTCTCCTCTTTTTCCCAAGGAACAGGCTTAACCCTCGGCAACACCAACCCTTTCGGCACCGATCCGACCCCACGCTACCTGTTCCCTAGAAAGGGAAACCAAATGAGCTGCGTAAAAGAATGAAAAATATATAATATTGTGGGTTAAAAGTCTCCTAGAGAGTAATTAATTACCCCACCCACTCCTTCACAAGCCGTCCGTAGGGGGCGAACCCTCGTGCGATGACGATCCAAGTGGCATATTAACCGGAACCTAATGACAGGAGGGAAATGACAGAGAAACGAGTCGGAAGGGAAAGGGCCAGAATTTTCTTCCAGGTACAGGTGCAGCCACCGAGGACTGAAGGGCGGAGAGCGCCCAGTCCCAGAATCGCCCGGAGAACGGCACTATTGGATATAGCCTGAGGAATCGGCCCCCCGGTATCCTAGGCCCGGGAAGGAAGGATGAACCGACCCCAGGACGCAAAATGGGAAAGTGTCCCTATAGGCCCGCTGATGTTCCACCCTGAGGGCGGAGGACCCCTCGGGCCCAGTGGGGGGGCGTTCCGAGGAGGTGGTTAATACCCGTGTCAGGTTTGGTATGGGGGCTTACGACCGGGTCGGTCTTTTTCCGGGAGGGGGGAGTTGTGACGTGGTATTTTACCAGTCACAATTTCTCCCGCCGGGCACGCACGTAAACTAGAATAGATTATTTATATCTTTCCCTTTCAGAAAAGGAGGTTAGCCAGCCGTCACGACCCCAGGGTGAGACATTAAAGATCAGCGACGTAGGATAGGGGGAGTGCACCCGAAACCCTCGTTCGTTCGACGTTCGCGCAAAAGGAAACATCTAGAAGAAGAGGGAGGACCGCTGGGAGCAGCACGGCCGGGATAGGGAAAGCCGTCGAGCGACACACATCACACCATCACACTACTGGCGACGAGGCGGCGAGAGCGGATCCTGGCAACGAAGGGGGGCGCCACGCTGTGGTGGAGACCGCACCACAGCCGGGCCTCCCGCCACGAGGGAGACGCGGGGCAGGCCGAGGGGGAGCCAATTCCAAGGACACCAGGAAGCGGCCCAACATCATCCGCAAGCCGCACCAACCGAGGGGGGTGCAGGCCGAAGACGCGGAGGGGACCTACCGTCCACCGAACAGGTGCAATCGGCGTCCGCGCGGTAGTCCCGACCAGAGGTCAGGGTACCGTCCGGGGAACTGCAGTCCCCGGCGCGGGTAAGTCGCCTCCACCCGGGTCTAAATTCCTGGACAGGGAGAGCGCACCGTGGCGGGCGAGTGGCGTGCAGAGGACCCTCCACCAAGAAGACGCTCTCCCATCCGCCTGCCCGGGGAGGAGAAGCCGCCCGAAAAGAAGCCTGTGTGTCGCCGACGTGTCTTGAACTTTCCCGGGCCCGTCGCTTGCAACCACGTGAGGGACGAACACCAATCCCTCACGGCGAAGAGCTGATCCGCCAATCAATCCGATCCATCAACGCGGAAGCCAATCAGCGGCGCGAACGATCGACGATCGATGGGTAGAGGGGGTAAAGTAGGGTACGCACGCGACCACGCGAGAGCGAGCCGGCACTTGCGATTCGGAAGTGCCGGCTGGCTCCTTAACGACGAACCCATAATAATAAAAGGAAAAGGGAAAGAGATAGAGAAAGAGAAGGACAAATAGAACCAAGAATCAGAAAAATCCCAAAAGAAAGGATAGGAGTTACGTGCGTGCCCTACCCCGGCACTCGAAAGGGTAAGCCCTCATTATTGTCAGCGGGCCTTTTGTTATCTAAAATTGTGATCTCTTTGTCTTAATTGCGCCGTGTCTCATCCTGGGGTGAAGTGTCTCGATCGTGCGTGCGTTTTTGTTCCGTTTACCTTTGTTATCGCGGTCATAAGTTATTTCTTTTGTCTTTGCCTGAGACCCTGGAGTGTACTGCGTAATCGATTTTATACTGTGTAATTCGTGAATTACGGGCTCAGTGCGTTTGTCAATTATTTATTTTATTTCTTTTTCCGAGACCAATCGCAAGTCCTTCCGGCGAATCATCCGCGTTTTCTCTTTTCGCCGGAAGTAAATTACCGCGTATCTTTTGTATCGTCTGTTTCGCGTGATTGTGTACTGTCGTATCGGGAACGTAGCGTGCGTATGCCGAACTTTACGCGAAGGTGACCGACGACGTTAACAGGGGTTTCTCCTCGCGTTGCGGGACCGCGAGTCGTCCTCGCTGGCGGATTATTCGCGTAATTCTTGTATTCGGTCCCTTCAGGACCCCCGCTACTCTTATTAATTCTCATTTTCTTTCGTTATTCGTTATTACTGTTCCCTCGTATTTATTTGATTGTCGCGCCGGCTGATCTGAGACTTTGCTGCGATTCCGGTGGAGAGCCCCTCGTGAAGCATCGCAGAATTTACGCCGCGTGCCGACAAGCCGCGAGTTTACCTTTTGTCTTGCCTCATCGGGAGGATCTCGCGGGATTCTTGTACTCTCCGGGCGTGACCCCTGGACGACCGTTCGTCCAGAGGCCTTGCTTTTTGTTATCTGTATCTCAGCCGCGCGATCGTTGAATAAATTACTCTAAGAGGGCTTATTTTCCGTAGCTATCGTGTGTAATTTTCATTGTTGCCTACTCTCATTTTCCTCTGCGTTTGACCCTGCCCCTCTCCGCGGCCGAGGCCTTTTCTGAGTTAGCCGGTGTTCATCCACGAGCGTCACTTCGCGAGTCGTACCTTTTTAAAGCGGAGACGTGTCTCCGCGACGCATTCGCGTCTGGCGCCCACGTAAGATCATTGTTATAAAAGGTCGTGAATTCGAGTCGCGACGTAGACGGTCGTGTGGAGGCAACGTGCGGGGCCGAATTTTGTAATTCCCCCCCGATTTCCATCCCGCGTCTTCGAGGGCGAAGTGGCGGGATCGCCAGATCACCGGGCGTCTCCTGTCCCCTCCGGAGGGGAAATCGGTGCGAGGTCTTGCCCTCGGTGGAAAAATACGTTACAACATTCTCAAAAAAAGTGTGAATACTTACCGACTTTGGTCCCGGGGCTTCCGCTACACGGGCATACGTGTTTTTTTTTGGCTAAAATCGAAAATGATTCGATACAATATTTTTCATATTATCACAGGAATGTTTCATTACATATTATATTAGAGGCTGAATACACCAAGCGTATTTGCATTTAACAGAGGATATTCACGAAATGACAAAAGCCTTTTAGAAAAGTGAATATATGTTTTAATGGTGGTCGCTGAGACAAATTATACGGTATATTTTGCGGGTGTCCGAAATGAACATGACGGTCGACATTTGGGACGCAAAATTTTGGTGCAAAATCACGGTTTGCTCGTTTACGCGCGTATGACTGAAGTTATAGCTAAAACAAGGGTACATTTCAACTCTGCTCGTGAAAGGCTATCAAATGAGGCTAACGAAGGGAAGACCAGGGAGGGTCCCTACCAATTTCGCTGAATTTGAAATATATCACAGTTCAACATCCCTAGATGCTCGTGGTAACGAATTAGGATATGATGGGCCCCTGTTTTCGAGAAAATTGCAGTTGAGTATTGCGATTTTTCGGCCTAAACTGAGGATGTGGCAACAGTACAATGACGGACTCGAGACTCGAGAACGAATGACTGAAAAGACCGAGAAAGAGTCGAATGTCTTTATCTCGTCGATACGCATCTTCTCTCTGTCCCGTTGGATCAGTGTGTCTCCTTCTTGGCAATACGTTCCTCTCGTTCTCGTGCTTCTCTTGACGGAAAAGAAAAGCACGTATCACGGAGAAGGAGGTCTCATTACATTTTTTCCCGTTACCACGACTCTCTAGGGGTGCTGAACTAGCATGTATATCAAATTCAGCGAAATTGGTGGCGACCCTCCCGGGTCTTCCCTTTGTTAGTCTCATTTGATAGCCTTTCACGATCAGAGTTGAAATATACCCTTATTTTAGCTATACTTCAGTCATACGCGCGTAAACGAGCAAAGTGTGATTTTTGCATAAAATTTTGCGTCCCGAATTTCGACCGTCATGTTCATTTCGGACACCCGCGAGATATACCGCACAATTTGTCTCGGATAGCACCATTAAAACATGCATTCACTTTTCTAAAATGTTTTTGTAACTCCGTGAATATCCCTTATAACAAGAATAATGGGTGAACGTGCAATACTTACGTTCCTATTCATCTTGCTCTTCGCGAAGAACTAACCACGGTGTGCCAGGGATGGTATGCCAAGACTTGCAGCTTCTCCCTCTACCATCGTTACGTGACGTCACATTATCCCCCACTACCATCGCGAGAGATGTGGACTGGCTGTCGCGTACGGATTCTCCTCATACGGATAGCCGCTGAAGGAGAAGTTACTGGTAGAGAGGGAAGATTTTTCCATAGTGGGGGCATCGCTGACCATCCCTGGCCGCAACGCACGTGCATGGAGCCCGCGGCGGGAGGAGTAGGGGGAGAGATCGCGAGATCAGAGTATCGCACACGGAAGCGCCCGCGTCAACGGGGCCTCCCGTCACCACCATCATAATGTTTTTCAATCAAATTTTTTTCTAATAGCCAAAAAATAAAAACCTAATTAATTCGCATTTCTAGAAATTGTAACCGTATGTACAAATAATGAAAAGAACAATTTGAACAGGCGCGGTGGGGGGGGGGGGGCATAGAGTGCACGTGGTCCTGTAAATATCCGCGGTCAGAACCGACGTACGCATGCGTAAATGATCGAAGGCAAGTTATAAAACGAATGTGGACGTTGCCTCTGGGGGCCATTGTGCCACAAACAACGGACAGGCAAGGTTCTACGTTTCTTGCAAAAAGGAATCTTTACGCTTTCCGTTGTTCGAACAGTACGTGCGCGTGTGCTACAAATTATTATACCTCGCGAACGTATTTTTTACTAATTGCAATAAATTCAATTGGCTTTTTTTTTAAAAAATGGAAATTGCGTGTGCCACAAATTTAACGCGTAAAGAAATGTGTGAAAAAAGAAGAGGCAATCCAATAGGAAAATACACGCTTACGGCGCGGCGGCACAGTCGTTTGAAGAAGCATACTCAGCGGTAAGTTATTCTCTTCTATAAAACGATTATCATTTTCGGGTTCATTATAAGTTTGAGTAACGGACACGTAAGCAAAATCTTGACCAGGCGTGAATAACCGAAGGTGATCGTATGGTATCGTACTGACGTATCGTACTGACGATAGATTTGTAGGCAGTAATAAGATATCGGTAATATTCGGCACATCCTCAGGTGTTATCGTAATTTGCGAATAACCGCACAAAGAGTGCGAGGTAATACGTTGCTTGCGGTGCAAGAACGTTGTCGCCAGTGTTGTGCAGTAGTAGAGTAGCTATACCGATTCTAATTCACAACAAACAGATATCAAATTACACTTAGGTCATCAACCCCCCTGATTCGTAGAAGAGCACGATGCAAAACTGCTGACTGTCAGCACATTTTTGCCCCCCACCCCCTGATTCGTGGAAGAGCACGATGCAAAACTGCTGACTGTCAGCACATTTTTGCCCCCCCACCCCCTGATTCGTGGAAGAGCACGATGCAAAACTGCTGACGTTCAAGGTCAGTCGGATGATGCAATCCCGAATTCGTGGAAGAGCACGATGCAAAACTGCTGACTCGGCGTCATATCATCCCCCCCCCCCCCCGATTCGTGGAAGAGCCGTGTTCAAGGTTAGTCAGATCGAATATCTCCAAGAGCACGATGCAAAACTGCTGACTCGGCGTCATCCCCCCCCCCCCCTCATCTAGCATTTTTCCAAGAGCACGTGTGCAGCTGACGTTCAAGGTCGAATTCCTGGAAGAGTACGACGTTGCGGTGTAGAATTTCATGCACCCCACCCCAGAATTTCTGTTGCGCAGTTGGAGACGATGCAGCGACCAAATTCCAAAACGATGCAAAAAAATGCTAACGAGGTGGTGTAGCCGCCGCCGCCGCCGCCGCCGCCGCCGCCCCTCGTCTAGAATTTGTCCAAGAGCACGATGCAAAACTGCTGACTCGGCGTCATCCTACAGCCGCGGATCATTTTTTCTCTCTTTTCCTCCAAATCTACCGCCATAGTTGACGCTCGTCCAACAGATCGACCATTTGGAAAAAAACGTTCAAGGTCAGTCAGATGATGCAATCTCGAATTCTACGACGCAAAACTGCCACCCCTCGTCTAGAAATTGTCCAAGAGCACGATGCAAAACTGCTGACTCGGCGTAATCCCCCCCCCCCCTCCCCCTTCATAACAGGATTTTCAAACTGGCACGAGCCTGCAAAATGACTCATCGTCGTATAAAGTTACCGCCGCGGATCATTTTTTCTCTCTTTTCCTCCAAATCTACCGTCATAGTTGACGCTCGTCCAACTGATCGACCATTTGGAAAAAAACGTTCAAGGTCAGTCAGATGATGCAATCTCGAATTCTGCGACGCAAAACTGCTGACTCGGCGTCATATCATCGCCTCCCCCACCCCCTGATTCGTGGAAGAGCACGTTGCAACGCGTTCAAGGTTAGTCAGATCTCTAAGAGTACCCCCTCCCCTTCATAGCAGGATTTTCAAACTGGCACGAGCCTGCACAATGACTCATCGTCGTATAAAGTTACAACCGCGGATCATATTTTCTCTCCTTTCCTCCAAATCTATCGCCATAGTTGACGCTCGTCCAACAGATCGGCCATTTGGAAAAAAACGTTCAAGGTCAGTCAGATGATGCAATCTCGAATTCTACGACGCAAAACTGCTGACTCGGCGTCATATCATCGCCTCCCCCACCCCCTGATTCGTGGAAGATCACGTTGCAACGTGTTCAAGGTTAGTCATATCTCTAAGAGTACCCCCTCCCCTTCATAGCTGGATTTTCAAACTGGCACGAGCCTGCACAATGACTCATCGTCGTATAAAGTTACAACCGCGGATCATATTTTCTCTCTTTTCCTCCAAATCTATCGCCATAGTTGACGCTCGTCCAACAGATCGACCATTTTGAAAAAATCTGCAAGCTAGCAGTTTTGCCCCACCAGTAACAGGTGCAAGCATTATAAAAGCCAATGATTTGCTCACAGACGAACACAAAAAATCTATCGCCATAGTTGACGCTCATCCAACATATCGATCATTTGGAAAAAAAATCTGTCCGTGGAACGCAAGAACGGTCGATCGAACGCTCCGTCGAACGGTTGAACGGTTGACAAATTTTATACTTGTGCGAGGCCCGCTTACCAGAGATAGATCATTGTGATCATACGCTGTTAAGCGAGCAACATCTCACTCTTAGCGCTCTTTGTACAAGTAAGAGATATGGAGGCGGTCTTATTGCAAGAACTTCGACGCACGGTTCAACTCTTAACGCAAAGAGCTTCCAATATTAATAATACCGATGCTCGCGATGCATGGTTGTCGCAATGCAATTGGTGTATCCAATTAATCGTGGATCGATTACAAATTGGACAGGATTTGACGATTGGAGCACGAATTTCTTTGACAGATAAAATTGCAAAACTCAAGTCACTAAGAGCGGTTTTGTCCGGATCTGTGAAATCGGGTGAAGGTTATGGAACAATCGACCAATCACGCGCGTCATCGCTTATTTGGGAGAACGTGGAAACAGCTTTTGCAAGCCGAGTAACCACGGGAATTGTGATTAACAGTGAACATATCGATCCGCGACACTTCTTGGAAGATGCTAAGACAATAGTATTTGAACAGATAAATGAAGTGTTTAAAAAAAATACGTGTATAAAAGTGAATGCAGTGTTCTACGGAGACTTCGTCATGAACGATCAAAGTGATGTGAAAAGCTTCAGTGTTAAAAACAAACAATTATGGCCAACATCAGACTTGAATGAATGGTACAGCAATTCCCTAATCAATCCACTTTTGACCTCGCTAGAAGAATTTCAGGAACGCGACAGTGGATGGGCTTTATCAAGAATAATACATTTGATGGTTAACATCAACAAATGCAATCCAATGCATGCTGGTTGCTACCTCGATTTGCCACCAATCATCAAGGCTAAAAGGGCTGTGGTAAATGTGGTTGCCAACGACAACGCCTGTTTTGCCAGATCAGTAGTGGCTGCATTATATCCAGCAGATATAAACGCTCATCGAGCATCGCGGTATCCTGCATATAGCACGGTTTTAAATTTGGAAGGAATCACATTTCCCGTAACGCTCAATCAAGTGCCCACATTCGAACGTCAAAACGACGTTTCGATAAACGTCTACTGCTGGGACACGGATTCGAAGAGATGTACTCCACTGCGACTCACAACCAATAAAAGATCTCGTCACGTGAATTTGTTAATGTTCCGCACCACCCAGAATGCATATCACTTTGCATGGATCAAGAACCTATCTCGACTCGTCTCGAATCAGCTCAGTAAATACGGACATAAAACTCACATATGCGACAGGTATGTATTATATCAGCACCACATATCAGTATACATATGCACACATTTTTTATATTAATGATTCGTCTTTTTTCATATACAGATGTCTTCATTATTTTATTACCGAAGAGAAGTTACAGCGCCACACTAAGGATTGCAAGGACATCAACGATTGTGCCATCATTTTACCATCAAGCGAGAATAATCTGTTAAAATTTGACAATGTTCATCATCGCGAGAGACATCCATTCATCGTGTACGCGGACTTTGAATGTATGCTGGGAAGGATAAATGCGAATGAGACCGCTCATGAACACCACAACCGTGCCTATCAGCAGCACGAGGCATACAGCGTAGGATATTATTTTCATTGTGCGTATGACTCGTCAATGTGCAAATATGGTATGTATCGCGGTTCGGATTGCGCTATGTGGTTCGTACGAGAACTCGAAAATCTTGTTGAGAAATTAGCACCGATATTCAATAATATTGTGCCAATGAATGTCCTGACAAGTGTCGAAGTGGAAAATTATAAGAGAGCAACGCATTGTCATATTTGTGGGAAACCGTTCGACATAGACGAAACAAAGGTGCGCGACCATTGCCATTTTACGGGTCGTTATCGCGGTCCAGCCCATCAGGCGTGCAACCTAAATTACAAGAATACGCGTTTCGTTCCAGTAGTTTTTCATAATTTAACGGGATACGATGCACATTTTATTATCAAAGAACTGGCAACCGCGTTTGAGGGAGATACTTCAGTATTACCGATTACAAAGGAAAAATACATCTCTTTCATCAAGACAGTACAATCTTCCAAAATTAAACTTCGATTTATAGATTCGTTTAAATTTCTAAACTCATCTTTGGATAAATTAAGTTCGTATATGAGGAAAGATCACATGACGATTTTACGATCGCAATTTAATTATTTGGACGACGGAAAATTTGATCTGCTGACGCGGAAGGGTGTATTTCCCTATGACTATATTGACAACTGTGAAAAATTGGATGAGACTGCATTACCGACGCGCGACAAATTTTACAATCAGTTGAACGACTGTAATGTGTCGGAAGAGGATTACGATCACGCGGCGAAGGTGTGGCGCAATTTTAACGTAACTACGCTCGGCGAGTACAGTGATTTATATTTAAAAACTGACGTTTTATTGCTCGCCGACATTTTTGAAAATTTTCGTAACAGTTGTTTGCAAAGTTACGGGCTGGACCCGGCCTATTATTATACGTTGCCGGGCTTCACGTGGGATGCGATGTTAAAGTATACTCGTATACAGTTAGAATTATTAACTGATATCGATATGCTTCTTTTCGTAGAGCGCGGCATTCGCGGCGGTTTGAGTCAATGTTCCCACAGATATGCAAAGGCCAATAATAAATACATGGATTCATACAATGCAGAAGAACCCTCGCGATATTTGGTATATTTCGACGTTAATAATTTGTACGGGTGGGCAATGTCGCAGTATCTACCTTACGGCGAATTTACGTGGTTGCACGATAATGAAATCGAAAATTTCGACGTTTGCACAATATCTCAAACTTCGGACGTTGGATACATTTTGGAAGTCGATTTAGAGTATCCAACAGAGTTGCACGACAGACATGCCGATTTACCGTTTTGTCCAACGCGCGAAAAACCTCCCGCAGGGAAACACGAGAAACTACTCGCTACGGTGCAGGCTAAGACCCGTTACGTCATTCACTATGGCAATCTACAACAATGTATAAGACACGGTTTAAAACTCACCAAAGTCCATCGCATCTTGCGATTTAAGCAATCTCCATGGCTTCAAAAGTACATTGATCTAAATACGCGGCTTCGAACTGCAGCCATGAATGATTTTGAAAAAAATTTATTTAAATTAATGAATAACGCTGTTTTCGGTAAAACCATGGAGAACGTTCGAAAGCACGTTGATGTCAAGTTAGTGACGAAATGGGAAGGTAGATACGGTGCAGATGCTCTCATTGCAAAACCAAATTTCCATAGCAGAGCTATTTTTACGGAAAACTTAGTCGCGATAGAATTACGAAAATTGGAAATCATATTTAAGAAGCCCATTTATGTTGGTATGTGTATTCTGGATATATCGAAAACATGTTTGTATGAATTCCATCTCAATTATATTTGGCCCGAATTTAAAGAGCGTTGCAAGATAATGTACACCGACACGGACAGCCTCATTTACGAACTCGAGTGCGACGACATATATGACGTAATGAAACGCGATATACATCGGTTTGACACGAGCGACTACGACGATGACAATGTATACGGTATGCCAAGAGCGAATAAGAAAGTGCCGGGATTAATGAAAGACGAGAATAATGGACGCATAATGACTGAGTTTGTAGGACTTCGGTCAAAGATGTATGCTTTGCGCGTAGATGGTAGGAAAGACACGAAAAAAGTAAAAGGTGTCAAACATAATGTAATTAGCAAATCTATCTGCTTCGATGATTATGTCCACTGCTTGCACGAGCAAATGGAAATGTATCGCGAACAAAGGTGCATTCGTTCGAAATTACACAATGTATACTCCATATCGGAAAAGAAAAAGGTTCTTAGTCCGTATGACGACAAGCGTTATATCGATGCGGAATTCACAGGAACATTGCCCTGGGGGCATTACAAAATTAATAAATAATCCTACAGACTCTGTCATTATGCGTCCAGTGCATGTGAAGGAGTATTATTGTTATCGCCAAAGCAAATAAAAAATTATCTTTGTAAAATATTTTTATTACGTACAATTATAAAACATTATCCGAGCTTATCCATGAATTATGCGACGAATCAAACCCCAGCCATTTGACGAAACATTTATTTCCCTTTCTTTTTAAAACTTTTTCTACTAAATAAACATCGGGATTCTTTACTTTTTGTAGCTCGCAATCGTAAAATCCGCCGGTAAGAGGACGATTTTGCATATCTTGCAAGAGATACGTTACAGGATTGGTTCGCTGGATTTTAATAATTGTGAAAATTTCGGTCGTCCAGTTCGGCGTATAACCCTTTGCGAAGAGAGTCTTATGTTTGCTAACTCGCACGTAATCGCCGATCTTGAACTTTCCCGGAGTTGCGATCTTCACGTTGGAATATACGGACGATAAGAGCGCGTCAGCGTGTTTCGGCGTCACGTCCACGGGGCGCATCCCGGTGGTGCGATGTCTTCTACGATTGTAATCGGAGACCAGTGTCGATAAAATAGTCGTCCATTTGTAGGTTCCATTCAGCGTAAAACTTTGCCACATTTTGTTTTTCAAGGTTCTGTTCCAACGTTCCACTATGGACGCTTTCATTACGCTGTACGTAGAGTAATGATTTACATCGTATTTTTTCATAAGATTTTGAAATTCCGCATTATAAAATTCTGTTCCCTTATCCGTTTGAAGATTCCTCGGTTTTCTTCCATCCTTTAAAATGCGGAGAAAAGCATTGGCAACGTCTTTCCCATTTTTCGTTTTCAACGCTACTCCCCATGCGTATTTAGATAAGACATCGATGACGGTGAGTATGTAGTTGTGACCACCGTTGACTCGCGCATACAGCTGCATATCTACGAGATCCGCTTGCCAGAGATCGTCGTAACCGCGTACGATGACTCGTCTCCGTATAAAGTTACGTCTCGCTGGCGCGTGTAGCTCCTTCACCAGCTGTCTCTTTTCATCCGTAATTTGACCCCTCTTTTCTTCCTTCTTCATTTCCGTAGATTAACGTCGAGCTCTGCAGACGCGTCAATTTATAATCAACCCAGCTTCGCGAAGTTCTTCGATTATGGAAACAATTTCGTTGTCGTGTCCCGTATGTCCCGCGGATTTCGATGATAGGAGAAGGCGCAATCTGTCGACGAGCTCGTTCGGTTCATTCCAATGCACATAGTCCACTGCGTTGTCGTTAACCACTTTATCAAGCGGTACCAACCTACCTCCCGATCGTTTGCTCTTAAACGAAGAGATGATAGATTTATACTTGTAACCTTTGTTACTTTTTACTGGTCCCGCCGCCAGATGGTTGCGCCTATGAGCATTCGTCGATCTTAATATGTCCGCGTACTTGCGTAAGTCTGCTTCGTTGTACAAAGTGTCGTCGGGCATTCTCATAAACAACAATTCGTACAAGCCATTTGTTCCCTTGTACCTAGTCCCATTTATTAGCACATCATCGTTTTTATTTACGTCAAAAACGGCATTACCCAGCATTAGTGTGTTATTTTTTAGGTATATCCCGTAGACATCGTCTATTTTTTTCTCACTATCGGTAAAGAGCAAACGAATATATTTCGCCGCCAAGGGTCCTAGATTATTAGCGAAGTGACTACGCATGCTATCGTTATGCGTGTTCCAAAATTGTTGCATAGAAACATCGCTGTCTTCGTCAGTGTCACCATACGTTTCAGTCGCACCCATCGGCGCTTCATTATGGACATTGGAATAAGCGCGTTCTCTCTGTACGTGTTCTATCTGCTGATCTGAAGAAGTGCCAGGGTCGGAGAAAAGGCGAGTTCTTATAGTTTGCGAGTTTTGAGGATTAAGATGAATTGGTGTTGGCGTCGAAGCTTGAAAATCACATTTTGCTTGCGGTTCTTCGATCTTCGAGGATGGCACCGCCGATTCCGCCGCGACTCGATGAGATGTATTTTCCATAATTCGTTGTAAGGGCTTTATCACGGGCTTTAGGCGTTTCTCCGTTATTCGTTCATCGTCGATGCCTTCCGACTTGAGAGCTCTACGTTTCTTACGAATAATATCGCTCGTTTCAGCTATAGCTTGTGCAATTTTACTCGCTTCCCTAATATCGCTCATTTTCGATACTTGCATCTGCGGTGAGGCCTGCACTCAAAGCGTTCCGTCAAAGGACTGAGTCGTTTAGAAAATTACAAACTCGTTAAATCCTCTTCTGTAACGGCCATGTCTCATTGAGCTGTCCTTGTCGATTAGTACGAAACCGTATTTGCCGTGCCAACAGCGCGCGCACAATTCGAAAAAACGAGTATACGACATATCCGTATTTACATGATCGTTGTAAATGTGCCTTAAATTCGTGCCATCCTGTTTGAACACAATCAGAACGTTGGCATTGTCGCGAATTAATTGTTTTGGTATTCGCGTGTAAGTTTGACAGAGATAGAAACAGTCCACGTGCGTGTGCCTACCCATAGCGAAATATTCTCTTATCACGTTCTGTTTGTCGCACGCAACGTCATCAAATATAAACACCGAATCCGGCAACGCTTCGTTTGGAGGCACGACGTCGATGTTATTTGAAAATGGAAAGTATCCGATTTCGGGAACATTAGCCAAGACTTGTTCGAGATATTTGTACTTTGGTTATTGCAATGATTTTGAGTAGACGTATACGTTATCAAACTTTACGCCGTTCGGACCCTCGATCAGACTAATCACGATATTCGTTTTCCCGCAATTCGACGGTCCGCATATTATGCCGCGTATCGTATTCGGCAAGAGAGGCCCGTGTCGTTGACGTATATCCGCGCGCATCGATCTAGCGTCTAAGTTGCAAACGCGAATAGACCAGGGCTGCTTTGCGAAACGCATGTCGCCGATGCAATGGCAATTACATTCGAGGAATCGCCTTATAAGTTCTACACGGTAGTCGCTCAAAGAGAGAGAGATTGCAAAAGGTTGAACGGTGGATGTGCTTATCGAATTTATATTGTTCATGGGGAGGAGAGGGGTCATGAAAAGAAGAAGTTAAACAATAAATATATATTTATTTGAAAAGAATACAAAAGGCAGGTATCATTCGATTTTGGCTTTTTTCCGCGGTATACACTCATTTCGACACCTCCGATGCATCGTCGCTCTCGCAATCTTCTTCCGCTCTATCTATCCTTATCTGGATACATTCGTGACACTTATTTTTCGGGGGTGGAGGACCATCGATGTGTATACGATCCCCTGGCCTGTTATAGTGTTCTAGGCACAGCTGATCACGTTCCTCCTCCTCCTTCCTCTTCCTTAGCCACCATTCTTGCAGGATCTTGACATTCCTCATGGCGCATGCTCCATCGTGCACGACGCACGCCATATGTTTGTTGGTGTCCTCTTCGACGTTTCGGATCTTGGTCGGTAAATTCGGCAAATCATCGTCCTCGTTCAAGGTCTCGATATTAATCGGATTGATGGTATTGTACATTTTCTTTAACCATTTTTCCTTCTCCAACCCTTTCACGTACACAACCTGGTTACTATTCCGTTTAAAACACCGTGCTAGACACTCTCGAACGTTTGCATACGGCACTGCACCATCGTCCCATTCGAATCCATGATGGTTATGCGTCAGCCACTTCACTTTCCGCGATTCCGCTTTCGATAGAAATTTTTTTCGAAACGGTGGTGCAAAAACGAAACACTGTAGACGATTCCCATTTTGTAAAATAGCAAGTTCTTTTACGAAAAACTCGTTCGTATCACTTTGGAACCCTTGAATATCCACGAATATTGGTAGTTCCATCTTGACGATTAGGATTGTTGACAACGACTAAATGAATTTCACGATGAAATGACTCATATAAAGTACACCTGTTTCCCCCTCAACTTGTCGCTTAGGAGATTTTGCGCACTACATTAGAAATACGGCTCTGATGTCTCACGCTACTGCTGGGATATTACTAACTGCTGCTGTTGCACTTCTCGTTTTCTTTCCGCATCAATCGAACATCGTGTCGCTTAAGAGAGTTTGCGTACTACGTTGGTCAATGGATTATATTCCACGATGCGATCGTGTATGATTAGACAATAAGCGCTAGTTCTTTCGGGCACGTTGTCGGCGCATTCAAAATCGATTCTTACATCGACTGTAGCGCTTTTGATCGATTCAATCTGGTGCGAACAATCAATAACGATGAACGGACCATAGATGAAAAATTGTGATTTATCATACGCAGGTTCGTCATCACCGTTGCAGTCAGTCGCACCGTAATACGATTTTTTAAATTTCGCATACATATCGTACAGGACGGAGTATCTATTTTTGTCAAAATCAAGATTTAAATTATCGTACGGATACGATTCCGAATTTAAAAATAGGCGAAAGTTAGTGAGTTTGCAGTTGTCAAATTTGCAGATACGCCTAGTCAGTTTGTTTTTTCTATCCGTTTGTAAGGCAAATATCACGTATCGTGGCTTCTCCAATTGCGTTGTCGCCTTAATGCTCCATGTATGATTAGTGGTCGTTTGTAACATTGGATACTCGTATCAGTCCCAGGAACGGTAACTCATAGTTACGGGCGTACCGTTCTCAAGGACGCGTAGCAACGAAAGTTTGTGTCTTTCTTCCAGGGTGACGTGCGGGACCCTCCACTGTACCTTGTGTAATTGCAAACTGTAAGTTGCACCATCTGTTCCAAAAACAGCGTTTTTATCGTCTCGCGATCGAATCAGAATCAATTCGTGATGCGCATTGATCACTATGCGTTTGTAATCTTCGCAGAAACCCAGTAGCATTTTCAGAGGCAGGCAAAAGTCAAAGTAGCCTGTTACATTACGCGTCTCTATCCAACCAGCGTTCTCGAGTATTGTTGATTTTCCCTTTGACAGTGATATTCCATTCTTCAACGTAGTTGTTGTTCCGACGTTTTTGCATCGATCAATCTCCACGCCATTTAATTCATATCGGATTTCATCAAACATAAATGCTATGCAATTCCTTTCAAGTTCGACTTTTGCATCTGCGGCATTTCCATCGTTGAGACTGAGTTTTCCTTCGACGTAAAGGTAACTTTCGCTAGGAAGCGTGTACAAATCTTGTTGTTGGATCGGAATCCGTATTTCGTCATTATTCCCCAATGTTGTATTAGCGTAGGGGCTATAACTGTGTAATTCAATCTTTGTAATTCGATCGTCGGAGATCGGCAAACTACCAACGTTCAAGGGATCCATCGTTTCCTTTTTTAACTGCAAATCCCAACAATTCTAGAAATTGCACGTTTTCCTTGCGCAAATCTTGCGATGCGTTCCGTTTGGGATCACTATTCCTACTGAATGATTGCAGAAAATTCATATCGTTTAATACAGGATTATCTGTACTTTTGCTGTCGTTGCAATTGTTGTTGTAATTGTTGCTGTCGTAAAAGCAGTTGGCGCGTTTGCACTTGCATTTCTCGTTCCACCCATTTCCGAACGTGTTTTTCAATGAAACGTTCCACGGCGCGTTTGACTGTGCTTTCGATGAAGCGTTCGATCGAGCGTTCGATTGGCCGTTCCGACTGTTGATCGTTGTCTCCGTGTACAGCAACATTATGTTGAACAATTTTTGGCATTAATTATTTTTACTTTACAGATCGTTAAATATTCGATGTGTTGTGTACATAACGGTGTTATTTAATACACCGTCTAACATGAAGTCTGACCGTCACCTCTTCTCCTCTGAAGTTTACCAAATTATCGTTTTGATCGGTAATGCGTACGCTAAGGTGATTGATGATTCTTGCGGGTGACAGGAAGGTAAATGACGTTTGAAGGACATTCCGAGATCTTATATCCCGGCGGCACGCGCGGCGAAAACTCATGAATCGTGTGAACGCATCGTCCATTGCAGTACGCTCCAGTTGTGACGTTACATTCGATTCTCAGTGCGTTTATTTTCATAATATTTACCGGCATATCCGACACGTGCCATTGTCCGGCTTCTAATACGCGATACGTTGAAAACCCGAGAAGCGGTCCAATATTATTGGGCCTAGTGAAGTCGATAGTATAGTCGCTGTAAATTTCGCTCTTCAAAGTGTTGTTATTCGTGCGGAGAATGATTGTCCTCTTTTTGCTCGTTATATTTTCTTGGAAGTATCTATTTATCGCTTCGAGTTCGTAGGAGCCATCTGGAATCGTTATCTCCCCATCGGTGCCAAAATAAAATTTATTGTTTGTCCCGTCGACATTCGGTATTGCGTTGAATGCTTGAAAATCGACGAGTCCGAGTTCATACTTATCATCGTTCAATTCAATGGGTGGAAAATAGTATGTGCTGAGCACGGAAGTCTTTCCGGTTAACGTTAATGTCAACGACATTTTTATAACTGTGGAACCTTTACTTATCGAGGCAATTTTTATATGTTTTCGATGATAAAACGTAAACAGAGTTGCCCGCACACACTGCTATCGAAACTTTGATACTGCGTATGATTATACAAAACTGTTGCGTCTCTTCCGAAGTAGTTGATTAATTCTAGCGGTGGTTTCAAATTTCCAAAAGAATCGAAGTACTTTACGCGATTACCTCGCTTTACGTACGCTACCCAGTGTGTTCCCGGGCCTGCAAGGCTATCTAACAAGGAGAGTGCAAGGTCTTAGGGTCACGGATTTAGCTCAAATTTTGTAGGATGATAGATTTAGTTTCCCTGTTGATGAAGATATATGGTTATAGGGGCCACTACTCAATAATTTGTTAGATATTTGCATTTGAAGATGCAATTCATTCTATAAATTCAGTTCTGTAGCAAACGATTACACGTAATGGGTTTAGCGAAGCAGCTTCAGATCGGTGTTCCTCATCTTTAGGACCCGGGTTCGAATCCGTGGAGGGTGAATAACTTTTTTTTTTATTTTATGTCTATTTTTACATATAAAGACACATAATGGAGTTTAAGTAAATTGGAAATGAAATGTCTGTAATGACTAGAAACCTTATAATTGTAAGAGTAATGAAATGTCTGTAATGACTAGTAACCTTATAATTGAAATGCTTTTATGGTTTTGTAATGAATATTATTCTGCACTTACAATTATACGAATGATGATGACAAATAAAACTCTTACAATTATAAGGTTTCTAGTCATTACAGACATTTCATTTCCAATTTACTTAAACTCCATTATGTGTCTTTATATGTAAAAATAGACATAAAATAAAAAAAAAAGTTATTCACCCTCCACGGATTCGAACCCGGGTCCTAAAGATGAGGAACACCGATCTGAAGCTGCTTCGCTAAACCCATTACGTGTAATCGTTTGCTACAGAACTGAATTTATAGAATGAATTGCATCTTCAAATGCAAATATCTAACAAATTATTGAGTAGTGGCCCCTATAACCATATATCTTCATCAACAGGGAAACTAAATCTATCATCCTACAAAATTTGAGCTAAATCCGTGACCCTAAGACCTTGCACTCTCCTTGTAAGTTCACAATGCCGCATTCGTTAACGTGCGATTTAGAAGGTAAATCCGTTCGCATAAAAACACCTCGAAACGATGGGACGTTTAATTTTCGCGCCAGGTCGTGTAATTGTACGTTCGTCGTAGCACCCTGCGGAAGCCTTACCACTTCTCGCGACGTTTTTTTTTTTTAATTCCGCCTCCACGTTTGTACGGTTTGAGATAAAGTCCGCGTCCTTCCATGATGCGATGGTGGCGTTTCATTTCCTCCAGTGTCTTGCGCGTCGCGGAAGCATCGTTAACGGCCTTGGCGATACTCGCCGCACCACCAGCCGCCGTTCCCAACGCCGATAGGCCCGCAAAAATAGGCACTAGTGCTGGAAGAAATCCACCCCGTTTTGCAATCGGTAGTGTGCGTGACTTCTTCTTCTTACTATTTTTTTTCGGTGCCATTTCTGTCTATCGATACTCAACTGCAGCAGCGCATATAAACGAAAATCTTTTGTAATCTGATGCGTAGCCTTTCGCTGATAATTCGAAGATGAAACGTGCACATTGCGCCGCTGTGCAAAAAGAAATAAATTTTTTCCCAAATGCATGTGTTTATATAGGTAGAGACAGGTTGTCCATGGCAAAGTGATCCGAAACACGTGAGAATCCTATTTAGAAGTGTATCGATTGGGCGTTCAACGGATCATTCGAGCGTTCAACGGCACGTTCAATGGATAGTTCGATTGGACGTTCAACGCATCGTTCGATCGACCGTTCTAGCGTCCAACGGAGCGTTCGATCGACCGTTCTTGCGTTCAACGGAGCGTTCGATCGACCGTTCTAGCGTTCAACGGAGCGTTCGATCGACCGTTCTTGCGTTAAACGGAGCGTTCGATCGACCGTTCTAGCGTTCAACGGAGCGTTCGATCGACCGTTCTAGCGTTCAACGGAGCGTTCGATCGATCGTTCTAGCGTTCAACGGAGCGTTCGATCGACCGTTCTAGCGTTCAACGGAGCGTTCGATCGACCGTTCTAGCGTTCAACGGAGCGTTCGATCGACCGTTCTAGCGTTCAACGGAGCGTTCGATCGACCGTTCTAGCGTTCAACGGAGCGTTCGATCGACCGTTCTAGCGTTCAACGGAGCGTTCGATCGACCGTTCTAGCGTTCAACGGAGCGTTCGATCGACCGTTCTAGCGTTCAACGGAGCGTTCGATCGACCGTTCTAGCGTTCAACGGAGCGTTCGATCGACCGTTCTAGCGTTCAACGGAGCGTTCGATCGACCGTTCTAGCGTTCAACGGAGCGTTCGATCGACCGTTCTAGCGTTCAACGGAGCGTTCGATCGACCGTTCTAGCGTTCAACGGAGCGTTCGATCGACCGTTTTAGCGTTCAACGGAGCGTTCGATCGACCGTTCTAGCGTTCAACGGAGCGTTCGATCGACCGTTCTAGCGTTCAACGGAGCGTTCGATCGACCGTTCTAGCGTTCAACGGAGCGTTCGATCGATCGTTCTAGCGTTCAACGGAGCGTTCGATCGACCGTTCTACAGATAGATTTTTTTCCAAATGGCTGATCTGTTGGACGAGCGTCAACTATGGCGACAGATTTGGAGGAAAAGAGAGAAAACTGATCCGCGGTTGTTACTTTATACGACGATGAGTCATTGTGCAGGCTCGTGCCAGTTTGAAAATCCTGCTATGAAGGGGAAGGGGGTACTCTTGGACGAATTCTATAGAAGCTTCTGGAACATTCTAGAACGTTCTAGAAGGATTGATATGACGCCGAGTCAGCATTTTAAAAATGATCCGCGGTTGTAACTTTATACGGCGATGAGTCATTGTGCAGGCTCGTGCCCGTTTGAAAATCCTGCTATGAAGGGGAGGGGGTACTCTTAGAGATATGACTAACCTTGAACGCGTAGCAACGTGCTCTTCCACGAATCAGGGGTGGGGGAGGCGATGATATGACGTCGAGTCAGCAGTTTTGCGTCGTAGAATTCGAGATTGCATCATCTGACTGACCTTGAACGTTTTTTTCCAAATGGTCGATCAGTTGGACGAGCGTCAACTATGGCGGTAGATTTGGAGGAAAAGAGAGAAAAAATGATCCGCGGCTGTAGGATGACGCCGAGTCAGCAGTTTTGCATCGTGCTCTTGGACAAATTCTAGACGAGGGGCGGCGGCGGCGGCGGCGGCTACACCACCTCGTTAGCATTTTTTTGCATCGTTTTGGAATTTGGTCGCTGCATCGTCTCCAACTGCGCAACAGAAATTCTGGGGTGGGGTGCATGAAATTCTACACCGCAACGTCGTACTCTTCCAGGAATTCGACCTTGAACGTCAGCTGCACACGTGCTCTTGGAAAAATGCTAGATGAGGGGGGGGGGGATGACGCCGAGTCAGCAGTTTTGCATCGTGCTCTTGGAGATATTCGATCTGACTAACCTTGAACACGGCTCTTCCACGAATCGGGGGGGGGGGGGGGCGATGATATGACGCCGAGTCAGCAGTTTTGCATCGTGCTCTTCCACGAATTCGGGATTGCATCATCCGACTGACCTTGAACGTCAGCAGTTTTGCATCGTGCTCTTCCACGAATCAGGGGGTGGGGGGCAAAAATGTGCTGACAGTCAGCAGTTTTGCATCGTGCTCTTCCACGAATCAGGGGGTGGGGGGCAAAAATGTGCTGACAGTCAGCAGTTTTGCATCGTGCTCTTCTACGAATCAGGGGGGTTGATGACCTAAGTGTAATTTGATATCTGTTTGTTGTGAATTAGAATCGGTATAGCTACTCTACTTGCAGTACCTAGGTACTTGTACCTAGGTACAGTAACCAGGTACAAATTTACGTACCTAGGTACTGTACCGAGGTACTTTTTTTCTCTGGTACCTATACCTATACCTAGGTACAATTTCTTGTATACCGCTACCTATATTTAGGTACATTTTAGTTACTTTCGGTGCCGCTTTCCCAACTCGCAGCGGCCGGGCGCCGCGAGCGCCAGTACTAACGCCGTACGGTCTATAGTAACTAGCGGCGCACCGTTGCCTCTATAGACCGTGTGGCGCATCGTTGCCTCTATAGTCTGCGTCCTGCCGCCTGCGGCGTTTGCACGAGCAGTGGCGCTCGGACGCTGTGGGGCTTCCCCGCTCGGCAGTTCGGCACCGAAGTGCACTCTTTACTCATAGGACAAGAAGCTTCCTGTATAACCTTAGTTCGTATTCTTTGTAATCCGAAACGTGAGAAATTCTCGTGTAGCTAATTGACACGGTAGTTCTTTCTTGATAATAAAATATAAAGTGTGACGTGCAACATGTGTGATGCAGATAATTGCGATGCAGATGACCCACTTGTATCAGATAAAACGCTTTCTACAAGCAACAACAATAATAATGTTGACGTTGATTCAACTGTGAACATTCATAGTCGTTTACCAACTTTCTTGTCTAATTATTTTAAAATTAAAGAAGTCAAGGGAACTTCGTTAATCGTGAAGTGCACACAATGTATTCGCGCAAAAACACTTTCAACGCCCTTAAACAGCACTGGAAATCTGTACAAACATTTAAGAGTGAGTATTTTTACATGTTATTTAAGATTATATGAAAGCTTTTCCTCACCTCTTGTTAATTATTCTTTAACAACCAACGCTAGTATTTATTTAAACTACTTATAATGATTATTATTTATATATTTACAGCGGCTACATCCATCTATCCAAAAACCAATGACACAGGTAAAAGACAAATCCTTGAACGAAAACAATTCTCAACTAAATAGCGACAAGAAACTTCAAAAGCAAAAATCTCTATGGACTACAGATATAAAAAATGAAGGAAAAACTAAAATAAAAGCGAAGGTTTACCTAAACATCCTAATAATTATTTTTATATACCTATTGATATACTCTTGACTTAAATTAAAACTTTCGACTTTTATAGATCACTAATATTATTGATTTTCAGGTGGACAAACTAATTGAACAATTTATCGTGAAAAAAATGCAACCCATATCTTTGGTAGAAGACCCATATTTTATTGAATTAATTGAAGGATTATCCGGTGTAAAACGAATATCAAGACGTACTCTCCAAAATCATTTGTTCGACAAGATGAAGTCTATAAAATCCGACATGCTAGCAGTTTTCGCAAAACAACCTTGGGTTTGTACTACAGCGGATATCTGGAGCGCCAATAATAAATCCTACATGAGTGTAACCTATCATTTCATCGATGAGAATTATCAGAGAAAATCATACATGTTAGCTTGTAAACGAATTATGTTTGCGCATACCCATTCTGTAATTGCGAATAGTCTGTATGATATACACAAAGAATTTAATTTGAGGTCGAAAGTTGGTACCATAACTGATAACACTGCTAATTTCGCAAAAGCTTTTAAAATATTTGAAACCGAGCAGCCGGTATCACTGCTGGATGAATTAGACGATCCTGAAGCAAATATCATAACAGTCAATTTTGAAACCAATTTAGGTGATGAATCTGAAATTAATCTTCCTAAGCAATTTCGATGTATTGCGCATACATTAAATTTACTCGCATCTCATGATTCATTGAAAGCTCAGAATGATCAATCGTATTGTAGGATATACAGGGTGGTTTTGTCTCAACTGTCAAGCCGGAAACAGTGAATAGAGCGGTTTAAAACAAACAGAAAAGTCCTGGACCATTATTCAAAATTCGCAATATTGATCGAGTTATTAACTGTTAAAGATCAAAGGAAAGGGCGTCCGCCAAAACGGCAGTGGGAGAAGCGATGGAGCCTCTGCGAGCTGTAGGACGGCCCAGTTTACCCACAAACAAACGCGGGACGCAGTAAGGGGAAGACTAAGACACCGCTGCACGGCCGGCTTCTTTTTCGTTATTCTTCCCCTTACCGCACCCCGCATTTGTTTGTAGGTAAACTGGGCCGTCCTACAGCTCGCAGAGACTCCATCGCTTCTCCCGCTGCTATTTTGGCGGACGCCCTTTCCTTTGATCTTTAACAATTAATAACTCGATCAATATTGCGAATTTTGAATAATGGTCCAGGACTTTTCTGTTTGTTTTAAGCCGCTCTATTCACTGTTTCCGGCTTGACAGTTGAGACAAAACCACCCTGTATATATACAGGGTGTCCCACAACTGGGGTCGCACCCGGAAATGGGCGATAGCTGAGGTGATTCTGAACGACATTTTTCTTTGCGAAAATGTTGTCCGAGGCTTCATTTTTGAATTATTAAGGAAAAACACCGGCGTATGAGAGCGCGCGTAGAGCCCGCGCGTAGAGCCCGCGCTCAGGGCCGTGCGCTCTCCACTCACTGCGCCCGAGCATGATCGTGGACGGGCGCACCGCGGTGGTATGGCACGAAGCGTCGGTCGAAAATTATGTCGACCAACAATTTCAGAATGACCTCAGATATCCATTAGTCATGCACAATCAATAAAATAATTAGTCATTATTCGTGTAATGGTAACAAATCGATTAAGTAGTAATTAACATTCGATTTAACAAATCGAAATATGCTCAAAAACTTTTATTCGTTATTTAAAATCAACGCGAAATGAGATCTCGAAAATGATTTTTTTTAATTATTAAGAAAAAGCTTTCCGAATCAAACAAGAATTGTTTTCTATTAAACGAATAATGATTACAATAGAATAATGTAGAATGTTATTACTCACAGTCTTCGATGGAGGCAGATCGCTGTCGCAGGATCATTCTGCCGATCCCGACCTTTCCAAGAATACGTAGCGCTGAACAGCTGATCCGAGCAGAGTCCCGGGCGGGTCACAGAACTCGCGTCACTACACACTCACTATCGCTCTCGATACTCCTGTCGAGTGATTCGTGTCTCACGTGTGAATTATTGATAATCCATTGTTTAATCCTCAAAGAGGAGGCTCCACGTGTGCGATTTCTATCTCAGCAAACGCACTGTAACGCATTTTATAACATTTTTTGGCACTGCGATTTACTAAAACGACGTATTCAGTCGAATGACCGAAGGAGAACTGTCTGTTCCTTGTACACTGGTGTACGTACACACACATCATACAGAACACTAGCTCGCTCACACGTTACGCACACACCGCGGCGTCGCGACTCGGCGTTCGGCAGAAATTTCTAGGAATCGATTGCGTCGTCGATTCGACGGTAGCGCATTTAAACTCGCCGCATCAGGCTCGACGCGGATCAAACAATCTTATCGCATATTCCACACTTAGAAACTTTTTCTACCACATCAACAGCAGCATTGCCATAAAGATGTGTTTGGAAGAAACGAACGACGAGTTAGTCGATTCTTCGTCCTCATAAGCAAAGGATCGCGTGTTTTTTACGATGAATCGGTCGAACGCGGAATATTATAATATGTTCTTCGTCTTTGCGCAGTGTGACGGTAATGCTGTGCTTGCTGCACAGCGGTACTGTGAGAGGTATCCCGATCAAATACCTCCAAGTGCGAAAAGTTTTCGACCTTTAGCGTCAAGATTTCATTCTAACGGATCGGTGCAACCCGCGCGAAGTGAAGCGGGAGGACCCCCGCGCGAAGCCTCTTCTTTGAGGATTAAATAATCGATTATCAATAAGTCACACGTAAGACACGAATCACTCGACAGGAGTATGGAGAGCAATAGTGAGTGTGTAGTGACGCGAGTTCTGTGACCCGCCCGGGACTCTGCTCGGATCAGCTGTTCCGCGATACGTATTCTTGGAAAGGTCGGGATCGGCCGAATGATCCAGCGACAGCGATCTGCCTCCATCGAAGACTGTGAGTAATAACATTCTACATTATTCTATTGTAATCATTATTCGTTTAATAGAAAACAATTCTTGTTTGATTCGGAAAGCTTTTTCTTAATAATTAAAAAAAATCATTTTCGAGATCTCATTTCGCGTTGATTTTAAATAACGAATAAAAGTTTTTGAGCATATTTCGATTTGTTAAATCGATTGTTAATTACTACTTAATTGATTTGTTACCATTACACGAATAATGACTAATTATTTTATTGATTGTGCATGACTAATGGATATCTGAGGTCATTCTGAAATTGTTGGTCGACATAATTTTCAACCGACGCTTCGTGCCATACCACCGCGGTGCACCCGTCCACGATCATGCTCGGGCGCAGTGAGTGAAGAGCGCACGGCCCTGAGCGCGGGCTCTACGCGCACTCTCATACGCCGGTGTTTTTCCTTAATAATTCAAAAATGAAGCCTCGGACAACATTTTCGCAAAGGAAAATGTCGTTCAGAATCACCTCAGCTATCGCCCATTTCCGGGTGCGACCCCAGTTGTGAGACACCCTGTATATATATACATATAACATAATATAATATAATATATATATACAGGGTGGGCCATTTTAATCTATGCACCTAAATATCTTTGTACCTAAGACAGATATGGAAAAATGGTTCAGACAAGAGTTGTTCAAGACGAAGGGGGACACCTATTCGTGTAACTAGTTTTGACCTTGAAACTGCCTTTCAAGGTCATTTGAAGGTCGAGACGGTTTTTTTAAATGGGAACCCGTATTTCTGATACCGGATTCGAGAAGAGCGGGAAATTTTACGTCAGAAATGATATTCCCACTTTTGTTTTATTTTTTAATTTTTGAGACTTCTGAAGATTAACATAAAAAATTTCGGAATATCATTAACATAAAAAATCATTAAATTAAGAAATTTAATGTGAAAATATGACAATGACCTTGACCTTAAGGTTTTTTATAAAATAAAAAGGAAATTTCACTCTTTATCGTTATAATTATAACCTAACCATTTATCAAATGTTCAAAGTTGCCTCCATTTGCTTGAAGGCACAAAGTTAAACGCCTTTTGAAATGGCGTATGGTATTTTTCAAAGTCAGCCTGGGAATTGCTGCGCATATTTGACGAATGCGGTCTTGCATGTTAGCTCTAGTTGTGGGTCGTTGTTGAAAAATAATATTCTTTAAATACCCCCACAAATAAAAATCTAGAGGTGTGAGATCAGGCGAGCAAGGAGGCCAGTTAACTGGACCCCCTCGTCCGATCCATCTCTGATTATAATTTTCGTTTAAAAAGTTCTGTACGATTCGTGCGAAATGTGGTGGTGCACCGTCGTGCTGAAACCACATTCTTTGTCTTGTTTGTAAATCAACATTTTCGAATAATTCTGATAACCGATCTCTTATCAACTCCAAGTAGCTATTTCTGTCAACATTTCCCTCAAAAAAGTAAGGACCAATTAAATATCCATTTACAATACCACACCATACCATAAGGCTCCAACGATTTTGATGGTCTACAGATCGATGCCAGTGAGGATTTTCGTCTGACCAATAATGACAATTATGCCTATTCACTTGTCCGTCACTATAAAATTTAGCCTCATCTGAAAAAAGCACAAACCTGAAAAAATCTGGATTATTTTCTGTCATCTGCAAAGCCCATTGGCAAAATTCAATACGCATTTGAATATGACGTTGCGTTAATTCTTGCACTAACGTTATGTGATAAGCATGATATCTAAGGCCTTTTAAGATTCTTAAAACTGTTCTTCTTGGTATACCAATTTCTTTTTCAATTTGGCGACTACTGATGTGAGGGTCAAGATGAATAGTTGCAAGAATAGTTACAACACGAGGATCATTTCCGCTGTAATCGTGGCATCTACGGTTGCGAGTAAGATGTCCATCACGAGCTTTTCTAATTAATGTGCGTATTGACATATCAGTAGGGTGTCTTCTATCTGGAAAGCGATCAGCATAACGCCTTGCAGCAGCACGATAATTGCTATTACATTCGCCTAACACCATTATCATGTCAACAATTTCCTTGGGAGTATAGTCAGCCATTTTTAAGACTTTACTTAATTTCAATATGACTGAGATAATGAAATGTTAATCGAAATTAAATAGGCTTACAATAAACGAGAAATATCGAATATCGAGAAATGAAAAAAATGAGAAATAATCCAATAGTTCATTCGATAAAGGTTTAGTATTCCAACGTATAATTCGGTAGCGCAGCGAAATTTCGATGCTAGTTTTGGGTCAGTGAAAGTTGCCGCTTCTGCAGCCAATTGAATTGACTGCGATTGTAATAGCTCATTTAATAGCGTCTCGGGCGCGATCGGCGGCTCGGCCGTCGAGCCTCGAGCGGTAGTGGGGGTACAATGTGCGGTGCTTCAGGAATCGAGTGCATCTTAAAAACTTCGCCTTCATTTGACCTTCTCAAGGGCAAAAAAATGTAGGAATATCATTTCTGACGTAAAATTAACCGCTCTTCTCGAATCCGGTATCAGAAATAGGGGTTCCCATTTAAAAAAACCATCTCGACCTTCAAATGACCTTGAAAGGCAGTTTCAAGGTCAAAACTAGTTACACGAATAGGTGTCCCCCTTCGTCTTGAACAACTCTTGTCTGAACCATTTTTCCATATCTGTCTTAGGTACAAAGATATTTAGGTGCATAGATTAAAATGGCCCACCCTGTATACAGGGTATTTCACCTAACTTGACCACCTTAAATATATCGCTTATTTTGTATGATAGAAAAAATGTTAGGGGGAGAAAAATATTCTGTTCGAAGGCGCTAATATGGTGATGGGCCGAATTTTTTTCTCAAGGTCATTTTTTTCGAGATTTCAAGGTCATCGCATTTTTTTTAAATGGGACTACATATTTTCACTACAACGGTCTGATAGCCTATAAAGAAACAAATCCAACGAGGTGCAATATGTTGACCTTCACATTACCTTTAGCGAGAACATCATGAAATGTTTGTCAGTAATCTCAGTACGCGTTCGGGGACGGTAAATGATGGAATTTCAATTTTATTGAAACAGTTTTAAGTTAAATCTTTATTTTAGAAGGTTTTCAAAATGTGCTCCATGAACCTGGATACAATTTTGGAAGCGGTAAATAAATTCTTGCTGTACATTATTAAGTTGTTCTGCAGTAATTGATTTACATTCATGTAGAACCCTTTGTTGCATGTTTTCTGCTGTTGTGGGAACATCGTTGTAAACTTTACTTTTTAGGTCTCCCCAATTACTGCAGAACAACTTAAAAATGTACAGCAAAAATTGATTTACCGCCTCCAGATTCATGGTGCACATTTTGAAAACCTTCTAAAATAAAGATTTAACTTAAAAGTGTTCCAATGAAATTGAAATTCCTTCATTTATCGTCCCTGAACGCGTACTGAAATTACTGACAAAGATTTCATGATTTTCTCGCTAAACGTCATGTGAAGGTCAACATATTGCACCTCGTTGGATTTGTTTTTTTATAGGCTATAAGACCGTTGTAGTGAAAATATGTAGTCCCATTTAAAAAAAATGCGCTGACCTTGAAATCTCGAAAAAAATGACCTTGAGAAAAATATTCGGCCCATCACCATATTAGCGCCTTCGAACAGAATATTTTTCTCCCCCTAACATTTTTTCTATCATACAAAATAAGCGATATATTTAAGGTGGTCAAGTTAGGTGAAATACCCTGTATATATATATATATATATATATACAGGGTGTCCCACAACTGGGGTACGAGCCGGAAATGTGCGATAGCTGAAGTGATTCTGAACGAGATTTTCCTCTGCGAAAATATTGTCCGAGGCTTCATTTTTGAATTATTAAGGAAAAACACCGGCGTATGAGAGCGCGCGTAGAGCCCGCGCTCAGTGCCGTAGCGCCCGTCACTCACGGGCGCCCGACCGTGGTCGTGAACGGGCGCAGCGTAGTGGTACGGCACGAAGCATCGGACGGAAATTAATATCGAATAACAAATTAAAATTTCAGAATGACCTCAGATATCCATTAGTCATGCACAATAAATAAAGTAAGGCGTTTATTTTGAAAGTGGTATAAGTTCCTTTTTTTATAAAAATGAGATATCACATAATATTCAATTATTGCACTAAATTATTCACGAATTATGTGATATCTTATTTTTTTTAAAAAATTGACTTAGGCCACTTTCAAAATGAACAGCTCAAATAATTATTAAATAAAATAATTATAGTCATTATTCGTGTAACGGTAACATTTCGATTTAACAAATCGAAATATTCTCAAAAACTTTAATTCGTTATTTAAAACCAACGCGAAATGAGATCTCGAAAATGAGATTTATCAATTATTACCAAAAAAGCTTTCGGCATCGAAAAAGAGTTGTTTTCTATTAAACGAATAATGACTGCAATAACAAAATCAATCAGTCACAGCCCTCGATGGAAGTGTGCGGCTGTCACTGGATCACTGCATCCATCCCGATCGTTCGTCTAATCTCTAGCGCCGAACAGCTGATCCGAACACAGTCCCGGGCAGGTCGGCGAACTCGAGCCACTACACGGTCACTATCACTATCGGTGTTTGTGTGCGAGCGATTTGCGCCTTATGTTAGAATATTGGGTGGCCCTGAAAAGGACCGATTGTTAATAGGTGGCCCTGAAAAGGGCTGATTTTTGCCTCATAGATGAGACTCGATGTGGCCCCCATTTACCGCTACACAAAGTTCAGCACGTTTTATTTCACTACACACAGGTTGCACTGATCCGATCACATAAAGTCTCGACGCTAAATTTCTAAAAGTTCTTGCACTTGCAAGTATTTCACCGGGATACGTCTCACGATACCGCTGTACAGCAAGATTGGTATTACTGTCACATTGCGCAAAGATGAAGAACATTTGATAATATTCCGCGTTGGAACAATTCATTTCAATAAAATACGACGATGCTATAGCTGCAAGAACGAAGAATCGACTGACTAGTCCTTCGTTCCTTGCGAAGGAAAACATCTTTGTAGCAACGGTACCGTTAGGGTAGTAGATAATGAAGATCAGTGCGATAAAATTGTTTGATCCGCGTCGAGCCCGATGCGATACCGCAGGCTCGAAGACGCAATCGTCGGTTCCTTCGAATTTCTGCCCAAAGCAAAGGAACGAAGAACTAGTCAGTCGAGAATTCGTTCTTGCAGCCATAGCATCGTCGTATTTTATTAAAATGAATTGTTCCAACGCGGAATATTATCAAATGTTCTTTATCTTTGCGCAATGTGACGGTAATGCCAATCTTGCTGCACAGCGGTATCGTGAGACGTATCCCGGTGAAATATCTGCAAGTGCAAGAACTTTTAGAAATTTAGTGTTGAGACTTTATGTGATCAGATCAGTGCAACCTGTGTGTAGTGAAATAAAACGTGCTGAACTTTGTGTAGCGGTAAATGGGGGCCCCATCGAGTCTCATCTATGAGGCAAAAATCGGCCCTTTTCAGGGCCACCCAATATTCTAACGTAAGGCGCGAATCGCTCGCACACAACACCGATAGTGATAGCGACCGTGTAGTGGCTCGAGTTCGCCGACCTGCCCGGGACTGTGCTCGGATCAGCTGTTCGGCGCTAGAGATTAGACGAACGATCGGGATGGATGCAGTGATCCAGTGACAGCCGCACACTTCCATCGAGGGCTGTGAGTAATTGATTTTGTTATTGCTGTCATTATTCGTTTAATAGAAAACAACTCTTTTTCGATGCCGAAAGCTTTTTTGGTAATAATTGATAAATCTCATTATCGAGATCTCATTTCGCGTTGGTTTTAAATAACGAATTAAACTTTTTGAAAATATTTCGATTTGTTAAATCGAATGTTACCGTTACACGAATAATGACTATAATTATTTTATTTAATAATTATTTGAGCTGTTCATTTTGAAAGTGGCCTAAGTCAATTTTTTAAAAAAAATAAGATATCACATAATTTGTGAATAATTTAGTGCAATAATTGAATATTATATGATATCTCATTTTTTAACAAAAATGAACTTAGACCACTTTCAAAATAAACGCCTTACTTTATTTATTGTGCATGACTAATGGATATCTGAGGTCATTCTGAAATTTTAATTTGTTATTCGATATTAATTTCCGTCCGATGCTTCGTGCCGTACCACTGCGCTGCGCCCGTTCACGACCACGGTCGGGCGCCCGTGAGTGACGGGCGCTACGGCACTGAGCGCGGGCTCTACGCGCGCTCTCATACGCCGGTGTTTTTCCTTAATAATTCAAAAATGAAGCCTCGGACAATATTTTCGCAGAGGAAAATCTCGTTCAGAATCACTTCAGCTATCGCACATTTCCGGCTCGTACCCGAGTTGTGGGACACCCTGTATATATACAGGGTGAGTTGAAATAAACAGAACACCTGAATATTTCTGTTGGATTTAAAGATACGAAATATGGATGAATCAGAATTATAATGGTTTGGAAGGACTCACATTACCATCATAATATAATTTTTTTCAAGGTCATTTTTTTCGTGTTTTCAAGGTCACCGAGGTTTTTTTTAAATGGAATCGCATATTTTTTTTCATTGCATATTGTAGCCGACATTTAAAGGAGTTCAGCAATGTAACATACCTATGACCTTCAACCCAGAAATATGGAATAAATCGAATTCAATATGTAAGGTTTATTTGCTTTATTGTCGCTACGCTAAATGTTCAAAATTATTCCCTTGAGCTGCGATCATCTCAGCGTGTGTACATAATCGTGTTTATCAACAAGCAATTACTCTGAAGACCTTCTTGCGATTAGATTCCTTAGGTTCTCAAGATTTCTGATCTATCAGTTTATCGATAAACATTTCACCATGCGTTACTCGAAAGAAGATAAGATTGATATGATTTTCATTTATGGAGAAAGTGGACAGTGTTTAAGGGAAGCAGTGCGACTGTACAGTGACCGATTTCCTGATCGCAATTGTCCATCAGTTTCTGTTTACTTTAATTTGATAAATAAATTTCCCGAAACTGGTAGCGTTAACAATGAAAAAAAAATAATGGTGAAGAGAGTAACTAATGAGGAAAACACAATTAATGTGCTGGCTGCAGTTAATGAAAATCCTCATATTAGTACCAGGCAAATTGCACGAGGAAGTGGTATCAGCCAATCGAGTGTAGTGCAAATACTCCATGCTCAAAAATTTCACCCCTTTCACCTTTCACTTCACCAAGAACTTCATGGTACAGATTTTGAAAATCGCCTTAACTTTTGCCAGTGGGGACTGAGGCAATTAATAAATGACAGAGCTTTTTTCAATAAAGTATTATTTACCGATGAAGCTTCATTTACAAACCATGGGCAGATTAATTTGAGGAACATGCATTATTGGTCTCTTGAAAATCCGCGGTGGTTACGGACAGTTGACAAACAAAGACCATGGTCTGTCAATGTTTGGTGCGGAATTTTGAATAATCAAATAATTGGGCCTCATTTTATCAGCGGAACGTTAAATGCAGAAAAATACACCGCATTTTTAAGAGAATCGTTGCCTATTCTGTTAGAAAATGTACCCTTGGACATTCGTCAAGAAATGTGGTATCAACATGATGGATGTCCAGCCCATTCTTCCCGTGTCGCAAAACAGTTTTTAAATGATAAGTTTCCAAATCGTTGGATTGGACGTAACGGACCCGTATTATGGCCAGCTCGTTCACCAGACCTTACACCTCTGGATTTTTATCTGTGGGGAAAACTGAAAGATGAAGTTTATCATGAAAAACCAACCACTGCAGAGAACATGAAAGAACGAATCATTAGGGCTTGTGCGTCGATTCCCTCAGAAATGAATGACAGAGCAATACATTGTATTATTACTTCACGGTTAAATAAATGTATCGCAGCTCAAGGGAATAATTTTGAACATTTAGCGTAGCGACAATAAAGCAAATAAACCTTACATATTGAATTCGATTTATTCCATATTTCTGGGTTGAAGGTCATAGGTATGTTACATTGCTGAACTCCTTTAAATGTCGGCTACAATATGCAATGAAAAAAAATATGCGATTCCATTTAAAAAAACCTCGGTGACCTTGAAAACACGAAAAAAATGACCTTGAAAAAAATTATATTATGATGGTAATGTGAGTCCTTCCAAACCATTATAATTCTGATTCATCCATATTTCGTATCTTTAAATCCAACAGAAATATTCAGGTGTTCTGTTTATTTCAACTCACCCTGTATAAAATACATATAATGTGTAAATATTATAAGTAGATGTATGAAAACATAAATGTCTATTGTCTACAGGGTGTCCCGTAATTAGTGTAAGAACCGAAAATGGGGGGCTCCTGGGCTGATCAGAAACAACTTTTTCCTTTGGCAAAATATCGGACGCGGCTTCGTCTTCGAGTTATTAACGAAAAACCCAAGCCAATGAGCGCGCGAGTAGAGCCTGCGGTCCGCCACGGTAGCGTTGGCGGTCCACCGCGCTCGGCCGTGATCGCGAACAAATGCGCCGCGGCAATACATTCAGGTCGAACGATGAATAAAAAATTAATGCAAATTAGAATTAGTAATAAATAATGAATAAAAGAATTAGTTAATATCCACGTAAAATAAACGAATCGGTCTTTCGTAATACTTTTATTCGTCATTCAAAGTGAACGCGGAATGAGATCGCGAAAGTTACATTTGGTAATTATCGGAAAAAAGAGTAGGAAGAAAATATTTGGAACGATTAAATAAATTAGAACATAAGCGAAATGTACTTCGAAATTGAACTGTCCACAGGTTCTGCGGTGAAAGTTCTACTGTCCGCGGTCCTCTTATCGAAAAGACTTATCACTTTTCAGGCATGATCGTAAAGGGAGTGACTTCTTCCATTTTTTTGTCACAATGTACGCACACAAGACATTCCGCCAACCAGGGCTATTCCCTATTTCTTCCGGGAGGCTACTATGCGTCGAACACGATTTCCGTCCCGGCCGAAAACTAATAATTGACGGCACGCAAGTACAACGCCTTTCAGAATAATCTGAGGTTTGGTTTCAGGATGGGAAGTCCTTCGACAGATTTATCACTTTCCGCGGTTGCCTGGGACACTTGAAAATGCATCGCGATCGCCCCACGCCTTAATCCACGCACGCGTCTGCATTAGAAAATGATTTGACGCAAACAAATAACTTGACTAAAGAGTGCTTCTCAAATAAATTTACGCAACGGTGCTTTCGAAATCATTTACGAAAAAGTGCTTTTCGAATAAATCCGTGAAAAAGGATTGGTGGATTACGGAAAATCAACCGAGTGTAATTATGAAACCAAAATTACTCACAGTCTTCGAAAAAATGGGTCGATGTCGCTGGATCACTGCATCGATTCGATCGAAGAATCCGTGCGAACAGCTGATCTCAGAAGGGTCACTGAACTCACATCGCGGCACGGCCACTAACACTATCGACGCCTGTACGAGAGGGTTTCGGTGCCAACTTCAAAACTTTCAATAATTATCGTCCCCGATAGGACACATTGTTCTTAACTCGCGCCGATTTTACGAGAAAGCAGGGCCCTAATACGAGTCTCTTTTATCGCGAAGCATGCCCTCTCACGTCTTCCACTCATTTTTTGTACTTTTCGGAAAATATTCGCGATAAATTCATTATTACCCTAAGATGGTCGCGTCGGTGACCGTTCTCGACGAGATCGACTGCCTGCTCGTTTGTCATTTGTCTTTTATGCCGGCCCTCCACGATGCAACGACCACCTTTCGTGCCACCGGCGTTCGCGTAGCACCAGCTTTACATGCAGAGCTGCCCTTTCCTACGGTCGGTATAAGAGACAAATCACAAACGAAGAGGCAGTCGATCTCGTCGAGAACGGTCACCGACGCGACGACCGTAGGCTAATAATGAATTTATCGCGAATATTTTCCGAAAAGTACGAAAAATGAGTGGAAGACGTGAGAGGGCATGCTTCGCGATAAAAGGGAATCGTATTAGGGCCTTGCTTTCTCGTAAAACCGGCGCGAGTTAAGAACAATGTGTCCTATCGGGGACGATAATTATTGAAAGTTTTGAAGTTGGCACCGAAACCCTCTTGTACAGGCGTCGATAGTGTTAGTGGCCGTGCCGCGATGTGAGTTCAGTGACCCTTCTGAGATCAGCTGTTCGCACGGATTCTTCGATCGAATCGATGCAGTGATCCAGCGACATCGACCCATTTTTTCGAAGACTGTGAGTAATTTTGGTTTCATAATTACACTCGGTTGATTTTCCGTAATCCACCAATCCTTTTTCACGGATTTATTCGAAAAGCACTTTTTCGTAAATGATTTCAAAAGCACCGTTGCGTAAATTTATTTGAGAAGCACTCTTTAGTCAAGTTATTTGTTTGCGCCAAATCATTTTCTAATGCAGACGCGTGCGTGGATTAAGGCGTGGGGCGATCGCGATGCATTTTCAAGTGTCCCAGGCAACCGCGGAAAGTGATAAATCTGTCGAAGGACTTCCCATCCTGAAACCAAACCTCAGATTATTCTGAAAGGCGTTGTACTTGCGTGCCGTCAATTATTAGTTTTCGGCCGGGACGGAAATCGTGTTCGACGCATAGTAGCCTCCCGGAAGAAATAGGGAATAGCCCTGGTTGGCGGAATGTCTTGTGTGCGTACATTGTGACAAAAAAATGGAAGAAGTCACTCCCTTTACGATCATGCCTGAAAAGTGATAAGTCTTTTCGATAAGAGGACCGCGGACAGTAGAACTTTCACCGCAGAACCTGTGGACAGTTCAATTTCGAAGTACATTTCGCTTATGTTCTAATTTATTTAATCGTTCCAAATATTTTCTTCCTACTCTTTTTTCCGATAATTACCAAATGTAACTTTCGCGATCTCATTCCGCGTTCACTTTGAATGACGAATAAAAGTATTACGAAAGACCGATTCGTTTATTTTACGTGGATATTAACTAATTCTTTTATTCATTATTTATAACTAATTCTAATTTGCATTAAGTTTTTATTCATCGTTCGACCTGAATGTATTGCCGCGGCGCATTTGTTCGCGATCACGGCCGAGCGCGGTGGACCGCCAACGCTACCGTGGCGGACCGCGGGCTCTACTCGCGCGCTCATTGGCTTGGGTTTTTCGTTAATAACTCGAAGACGAAGCCGCGTCCGATATTTTGCCAAAGGAAAAAGTTGTTTCTGATCAGCCCAGGAGCCCCCCATTTTCGGTTCTTACACTAATTACGGGACACCCTGTATTTATTCTGAAGTGTTACGTTAATAAATAAAAGTACCTGTTCCTGTACCTAGGTACTTAAGGTACATTTGAAGTACCTGTATCTAGGTACTGAAAATAAAGTACCTTGCACAACACTGACCACGAGTAAAAAATATTACATCGTAATACACATTGCAACATTACAGTGTAATATTTGTACTTGTGGTTCGCCGCGCGCGCGCGCGCGCGCCTCTTGTCTATCACGCTTGCCCCTCGTCGCGCGCCCCTTTCTCGTGCCTCTCTCAACGGAAAAGAAAGGCACGTATCGCCGAGAAAGAAACAGTTGATTCTCTCTTGGTTTTCTGTATCTTTCGTCGTAAGCCCCGTCACATTTTCTTTCCTGTTATCACGAGTTTGTAGGGCTGCTAATATTTCAAATTCAGCTAAATTGAAGGCTTTGTAATCACTCAGTCAGTGCCTTCAAAATGTCAACAAAAATTAACCTTTTGCACTCGTGGTCGTTTTCGTATAATTATTTTCGATTTCAAAATGTACATGTGAGGGAAAATACTTAATTATATTGTTTCTTAACATTAACATGATTGGTTGCAGGAGAAAGCAGAGAGCTGATTTGCGAGACGCTGAGATGGAACCGAATGAAGAGAATAACAATATACCGGTTCCATGCGAAGTCGAGAATTCTGCACTCAACGATGAGCAGCATATGAATATGGAAGAGCTCCTTCTGCCAAGCAACAATGATGAAGTGGGCACAACGGAGACGTTCCCAGAAGAAGAAGGTAATGCGGGAACATCGAACTCCCATAATGAGGATTTTCCATCGAATGCCCCCATGGACGTAACACCCGAGGAGGAGGATGAAAACCATCCACTACCTCCTTTGCTTACGAATGACAATGTCGACGTAGAACGTATCGAAGCGGTACATATCGAAGGACGTCGCATTGTGGATATTTGCTACATGTTTGGAGCAGCGACGCAGGCGTACCTCCAACATAAAGATCCCTTGGATTGCCCATGGCAAGATTTCGTCATAATTGCCTCTCGCCGTAAGGGACTGAAGACCTATATGCATATGCAATGTCGGATGTGTCGCTATAAAGCAATTATATGTAGCGAATCGGAAGACGATAATGTATTAGATGTCAATGAAGGAATTGTGACTGCTACAATTACTTCTGGCATAGGGTACTCGCAGCTCGAAGAAATACTGGCAGGTGCTCATGTTCCCTGCATGACAGAGAAAACGTATTCGAAGATTCATGGAAACATTAGGGAACACTTCGAGAAAGCTGCTTTAGAAGAAATGAAGGCAGCTGGTAGGGAAGAACGCAAATTAGCGATTGAGCGAGGAGACCTTATTCAAGGCATCCCCCACATTCCTGTCGTAGCGGATGGAAGCTGGATGAAGAGGTCATACAAATCCAGAAAATATGATTCTCCGTCTGGTGTAGGTGCCATAGTAGGTTACCACAGGAAGAAAATTCTGTTCATCGGCGTAAAGAACAAGTATTGCTCCATGTGCGATGCCGCGGCAAGAAGGACAACGCCAGTAAGACAACATAGGTGTTTCAAAAATTGGGAACACTTCAGATCGTCTACCGCTATGGAAAGCGAAGCAATTGTCGAGGGCTTCAAGAGCAGTACAGAAATGCACGGTCTGATCTATTCAATATTAATCGGAGACGGAGATAGCAGCGTGTACAAGAAGATTTTAGACAACAATCCGTACGATGAGACGACAGTGCAGAAAATCGAATGCACGAATCATCTACTGCGAATTTATGTCGCAAAGTTAAGGAGATTTCTAAGACGAAAGGCCGACTAGGAACTTGGCGGAAAATTATTGAAGATAGTACGATGAGAGTACGCTGTAACGAACCTTTTCCCGGGTCGGAGGCCCGAACGCGTCTGCGGAGCAGAATTCGCTCCGAGCGAGTGGACCTACCCCCACTCCGCTCCGCAGTAGTCCCGAGCCCCCCCGGAGTAGACCGAAGTCCGCCGAGCGCGCTTGCTGAAACGGAGCTCGCTCCGTGCAAGGCGCTTCCCCCACTCTACTCCGCCGTATCCCCCACTCTCGCGGGACAGCGGGCTGCGTTCCGAAACGTGCCACGCTCCACCGCTGCTCCGAAACGTACCGACGCACGCGGTGGTTACGTCACAGCGCCCACGCTGTACCCCTGCTACCTGTATACCCACGACGGTGTGCTGAACTGTCGTTCCTCCAAGACTTGGTGTGCTGAACCAGGTTTTCCTGGGTCTCTTTCCGGTGTGCTGAACTGGGGAGATCCATCCTTGGCCCGTGTGCTGAACGGGTCCCCGCTTGCGAGCTGGTGTGTTGAACGAGCGAACGAGCAACCTCTCCGAATCTCCTTGACGTTGGCCTATCGTCAAGGTACCCGGCTTTAGGCAAAGGTGCTTCCTGCACCCATAGCCGAGTACGCTCCCTTCTGCCTCCTCACCTAACACCTTTCGGAGTATACGGGCCCTTCTGGCCCTCGCGATTGCTTTCGGAGTATATCGACCCTTCCGGTTGATTACCAGTCCTTTAGAGCATATCGACCCATCAGGTCGTCGCGACATACCCCGATCATTTGGAGCATATCGACCCTTCTGGTCGTCATAGAGCGTAATCGCCGTTTCGGAGCACAGCGTACCGTACCGTCGTGGAGGAAACCGACGCCTCCGATATCGCGGAGCGCGTATCGACCTTTTGTCGACTTATACAGGGAGTAATTCGAAGTCACGGAGTGCGAGTCGACCATCTGTCGACCATTGTAGAGTTTCGTAGGAAACTGACGCGTCCGAAATCGCGGAGCGTACCAAGCGTGTACGGGACCCTTCCGGTCACTAGTATTGTACCGCTGTTAAAGGAGGCGAGAGACTCCGACCTTGCGGAGTACGCCTCAAGGGTATACCGACGGGATACCAACTGTGTGCCGAGAGCACAACGACGCGTCCGATATCGCGGAGCGTGGCGAACGACCCTGCTGGGCGTTCGGAAAAGGGGCACTGTAACCCCGACTCGCGGGGTGTGCCAAACGGAAAGGGCACTGACAACTCCGATACGTGGAGTGTGCCAAACGCGAATTAGAGGACCGCTTAGCGGTACTAGATTCTAGTCCTTCGCTTATTTTGTCTGTCGGCATCGAAGCCAATTATCGGACCGAGTTCCGTAATATCATTTTTGCCAATATGGCCGAGTATTCCTTCAATTATTTATGTTTTTGTAAATAGAGTTTAAATATTGAATAAATCAAACGTTATCTGTTATGTTCTTACATAATCACCTTGTCTAATTTCTCAAGGTCCATCCGACCTAACCCGGACAGACCTCTAGAGCTGCCGGCACCCTTCCTAGCCCCCTCCCAGGGGCAATCCCCGTAACAGAAGAACCCCAAGCGTGGATTCGTTACAACGCAATGCGGTAAAAAAGGTTTCCGAATATATAGCAAGGGAAAACCGTCCAACGGATGTAAAAGTGCAACTTCTGAAAAAAGATATACGAAATGTTGCAAGTCACATTTTCGGAAACCACGACAAATGTGAAGAATATTACTGCAATCCATCGAACGGAGGACAAAATTTCATTCCGCAGTTAAAAGCGTTGGGCGTATATGATAAATACGAAGACGCTCTAAATCAATTGAGTTGCAACGCTGAAAGCTTGCTGTATAATTTGAATAGTAACTGCGTTGAGTCCTACAACTCAATAATCTGTAAATTTATTGGTGGCAAACGAATCCACTTTGGAAAACATGGGTCGTACGAAACCAGATGCTGTGCAGCAGCTGTTCAATATAATACTCACCGTTCTTTGAGTACTCTCTGCGCGGTCGCGGAAAAGGACGCGTCAAATATAGTGAGCAAATTGGAAGACAAACGCATACGAGGAAATATGCGAACGAAGAAGTCGAAGGAAGTGGCAAAAAAGAAACGACGCCAAAATACAAGTACGTCGAGACAACGAGGCAACGATGCAAACTACGGACCTCACGCAACAAAGCCCGACATAGAGAAGGAAGACTACATAGCATTCGTGGAAATGCACGAAGGTCGTCTTTTGGAATGGCAGCAACGACGAGCAGCCATCGAAAGCGAAACTATGGAAGGACCATCCAGTGCAATGTGGATGACCTATACGAAGAAAATATTAATTGCTGAACACTTTGGAGCAGTTTGCAGTATAAAAAACAATACATCGCGTAGCAAGCTGATAAAAGACATATTGTATCAAAAACCTTTAAAACTTTCTGTTGCAGAAGTTGATCGTGAATGCGAAGAGTCTGCACTGCGACAGTTGCAGGAGATGTTACCTACGCAAATTAGACGATGTGGGCTCATAATAGATGAAGAGACACCTTATCTGGGCGCACGTCCTACAGGACTCCTGGCTGAGGATGGTATCTGTCGAGTAAGCTGTTATGGCGCGCTGAAGGACTTGACACCGCAGGAAGCAATCGCGCAACGCATCGACAAAATGCATCTTCTCTTTGACCGGGACGAAGATGATACGGTAAATATGCGGCATGCCCTTTATTACCAAGTGCAAGGAAAATTGCACATTACGAAAAGAGAATATTGCGTGGTAGTAATATGGACCCCGAAAGGTGTGCATGTTACACACACGTGTATAGAAATAGTAGATTTTGGCAAGAAAAAATGGAGCCATTGTTAGCTACATTTTATCGCAATTGTCTGGTACCTGAAATTATAGACAGCAGACACTTGCGAAATATGCCAATTAGAGGAAATTAGAAGTGCGAAGAACAAAACCTTATGTAGTATCCGTCGTTAGCACGATGCGCTATTTCTTATCAGATCGGCACCTAAGCCGATAGATTTGTAGAAAGTAGCGGACAATAGTTGCATTACAAGACAAATGCAAGAAAAAGCATAGAATTATTGTCGACTGTTATGAAAGGGCGCATCGTGTAGCTTTTACCATCAGGATAAAAGCGCGACAAAACTCGGTTGCTTTACTCCAACGTACAGGGTGTTGCAAAGACATACACGGCGGTAGGTCGGGTTGCCTATCCAAAAATCTGCAGGCGCTCGCTCTGCTAACCGACAAGAGAGCGTGGAGGGGAGCAGCCTGCCAATCTACTGATGCTAGGTGGCACTGGACGAGGCTGGGAGGTTGACGTTCTCGATTCGTGCCTCGTCTTTATATTAACCGCACTTCAATTATATTGAATGCACTTTACCGACCGGTAAACTTTTTGAACTTGCTTTTTTGTTAAGCAGATTAATAGACCGGTCGGTAAGCGTTGGGGACAAAAAGCCGATTAATAGTTTACCGGTCGGTAAAGTGCATTCAATATAATTGAAGTGCGGTTAATATAAGGACGAGGCAGGAATCAAGAGCGTCAACCTCCCAGCCTCGTCCAGTGCCACCTAGCGCGAGTAGATCGGCAGGCTGCTCCCCTCCACGCTCTCTTGTCGGTTAGCAGAGCGAGCGCCTGCAGATTTTTGGATAGGCAACCCGACCTACCGCCGTGTATGTCTTTACAACACCCTGTACATACCTACATACAAGTGAAAATCTAATTTACATATGACAATAAAAAAGCTTGTATCATAACAAATTATACATAGAGGTATGTACAGAAATGTACGAGAAACAAACATATAGTACTCATGCAGTACACCTGTAATGTGATTGCTGTGCGTTTCTTCGTGCAAGTCTTTCGGCTGACAATAACAAAAAATAATGGAGTAAACAACCTGTAGAATAGATGTAAAAATGTACTAAATGGTCTACAATGTTTCGCACTTCATATTTCTGTTCACAGAAAATATATATAAATAATTAGGGGTATAGAAGGAAAATATATTAGTATTAATTAATACGGTATTTTTCAGATATTCAAAATCAGGTATGGAAAATCTACAAAATCTAAATGTAAATTGATGTTGACCAGTCACATGTAGGAATAGGTTGTAGATCAGGGACATTAGGATTCTCCTACTCGAGGGATTGCCTTGAAGCAGTCGAGCTTTCTTTCATTCAGTGGTAAGAAAGGATGGGGAAGGTTCGCCTTCAGGTGCTGAATCCTGGCAGGGAAGACACTGGCCATGGCGACAACCAGGCGTACAAGTCTGAGGAGAATTAGGAAAAGTATGAATGTTCTTGTTTTGTGTGTAAGAGTCGAATGTATGTTCAGTTTAGTTCTTACATTAGGGCATGAAACAACCTACATGTGACACAAATTTTTTCCTCCCCGATGGTACCCTCACCTTGACCATAGTATAACTAGTATGGGCACTCCGAGCTTTTTCGAGGTTTGCGTCGATCCGTTCGCGCATCCATCCGCCATGTTTTTGGGTGCGACCAATCAGACAATTGCTTTATATATGGTAAGTCTGTGAGAGACATCAGTGGAGTCAGCAGATTGCATCAGAGGTTAGATTTGCGATAATAAAACAGCGAAAAATAATATATCATTATATCCAAAATGAATAAAACCAAAGGGTACAGACAGTGCAGTGTCAAAACTTGCAAAAATACAACTGCAAACTCAAAGTGTTCTTTCTTTCGCTTCCCTAAGGATAATGAAAGGTAGACCTAATATTTTTTTACGTACACGTACTAAGAATTGTTTCGATAAATATTATAATCAAAAATAAGTTTTAAATAATTTTAGGGCAAGGAAGTGGATAATATTTTGTAATCGTCCGGATTTGATGCTAAAGACAGCAGAATATTTATACGCTGTCAACAGAGTTTGCAGTGATCATTTCGAAGATCGAATGTATGCAAACGATTTAAAAAATCGGTTGCTTCCGTCAGCTTATCCGACTTTAAATACGGACTCTGAAAATAAAGAAAACGAAAATATCGCTGTAAGTAACGTAATGATGAATCAAAGAATAAATTAATTAGTTTTTGACCTTACAGATTGCATCGAACACTGGGAAAGAAGTAGATACAACAGAAATTGCAGTAGTTGCATCGACTTCTCAGGTACAAATCTTTTGTCCTTTTTCTATTACTTGAAAGACAATATTAACATATAAATAGATTTAAAACTTTTATTTTTAGATTTTACAGATTGCTTCAAACACTGGGCAAGAAGTAGAGAACACGAAGTATCAACAAAACTTCATAAAATAGTTCAAACAACAAATAACTTATCCGCTGATACTCCAAGAAAAATAAAACTGCGAAAAGAAAATAAGCATTTAAAAAAAGAGAATGCTGTTTTGCGAAAAAAACTTGAAAATGCAATGAATGTGAGTAAAGATCAATTTTTAAAATGCTGCGACGAATACTTACCTCCCGAAATAGCACTGTTCGTAAAAGAGCAAGTCTCTAATAAAAATAAAAGAATGAAAGGTCGGAGATATTCCATACAATATAAAGGCTTATGTTTAAATCTCTTTTTCAAGGGTCCAAAAACATACAGAGCTTTGTCATCTGTATTTTTTTTGCCCTCCAGAAGGACTTTAAATAGAATGACAACCAATGTCTTTTTTACAAGCGGTATAAATAAGAGTATATTTGATTTACTCAGTATTAAAGTTGCAAATATGCAAGAGGCTGAAAAATTCTGCACAGTTATGTTTGATGAAAAGTCGCTAAAATGTCATTTGTATTATGATGTAAAGGCTGATGAAATCATCGGCTTAAGCGACAAGGGAAATGAAAAACAATTTCAACCAGCAAAATTTTCATGTGTCTTTGTTGCAAGAAGCATTTCTGGCAATTGGAAACAACCTCTTGCATATGTACTTTCAAATACAGCTTGCCCAAGTACAGTTTTACAACAATTACTTAAACAATGTATTATTGAATTGAAAAACATTGGTCTTAAAGTTGTAACTGTAGTATGTGATATGGGCTCTAACAACATAAAGCTTGCAAAATATCTGGAAATTACGTATAAAATTCCATACTTTATTTTAGACGATCAACAGATTTTTTTCATATTTGATATTCCACATTTATTAAAGGCAACTCGAAATATGTTTTTAAAATATACAGGGTGTCCCGCAATAGGTGTAATCCCCGCGGAGGGGTTATAGCTGAAGTGATTCTGAACAAGATCTTCCTTTGCGAAAATGTTGGATGAGGCTTCATTTTTTAATTATTATCGAAAAACACTGGCGAATGAGCGCACCCGTAGAGCCCGCGCGCAGGGCCGTAACGCTCGCAAATTACCGCGTCGACCATGGTCGTAGCGACGGGCGCGCACGGCGATGTTTCGGCACGAAGCGACGGACCGAAATTATGTCAAATGACAAATAATATCCAAGGATTAGGTCTTGAGTAACGAATACCCCAATTACTAGTTGCGTAGATTTAACAGACTGTTTAAGTACTCTAACATTGGACGTAACTACTATTACCTTTCGATTTGACAAATCAAAGTGTTTAATACCTTTATTTTTCATTTCAAAGTAACACGGAATAAGATCTCGAAAATAATTCCCGTCGATTATTCCAAACAAAAAGTTTTTAGAAATAACAAATAATTTTGATAAACGACTTTTTTATTCAACGAATAATTATTGAAATAGAATATCAAAGAAAAATATTACTCACAGCCTTGGATGAAACTGGATCACTACCACTGGGTCACTCCGCCAATCCAGACCATTCGTAGAACACAAGAATACGTAGCGCGCCGCCGAACAGCTGATCCAAGCGAGGCCCCGATCGGGTCACTGAACTCGCGTCATTACACAGTCACTAACACACTCCCTATGTTTACATGCAACAGAGTTGTTTTAGGCAATAGTAATTGGTGGTCCTGAAAAAGACTGATTGTTCTCCTCTTCAGAGAAGGGGCTCAATGTGCCTCTCCCCTTCATCCCTGGGCACATTCTCGCGTATTTTGTAACAATTTCCTGTATCTTGCAAAAAATACCCGTGACAAATTGTTTATTGGCCTATAAGTGCCGTGGCCCGCTGACTGTTTTCTCGTTATTCGTATCTTTGTACGAAATGAAGTACAAAAATAATGAGCGAAAGAATGGCTTCTCTGATTTATTAAAACAACGTGTTCATTCGACGGCCCAAGACGAACTGCGCCTTCTGTTTGCACCATAGACTCAAATGTGGCCTGCACGCACGTTTCGCACACACATGTACGCCGGGAGCTTGATGTAAACATAGGGAGTGTGTTAGTGACTGTGCAACGACGGGAGTTCAGTGACCCGATCGGGGCCTCGCTTGGATCAGCTGTTCGGAAGCGCGCTACGTATTCTTGTGTTCTACGAATGGTCTGGATTGGCGGAGTAGCCCTGTAACAGTTATCCAGTTTCATCCAAGGCTGTGAGTAATATTTTTCTTTAATATTCTATTTCAAGTATTCGTTGAATAAAAAAGTCGTTTATCAAAATTATTTGTTGTTTTTAAAATCTTTTTGTTCGGAATAATTGACGGGAATTATTTTCGAGATCTTATTCCGTGTTACTTTGAAATGAAAAATAAAGGTATTAAACATTTTGATTTGTCAAATCGAAAGGTAATAGTAGTTACGTCCAATGTTAGAGTACTTAAACAGTCTGTTAAATCTACGCAATTGGGGTATTCATTACTCAAGACTAATGAATCTCTGGATGTTATTTGTCATTTGACATAATTTCGGTCCGTCGCTTCGTGCCGAAGCATCGCGGTGCGCGCCCGTCCATGACCACGGTCGGCGCGGTGAGTGGCGAGCGTTACGGCCCTGCGCGCGGGCTCTACGGGTGCGCTTATTCGCTAGTGTTTTTCGTTAATAATTCAAAAATGAAGCCTCATCGAACATTTTCGCAAAGGAAAATCTTGTTGAGAATCACTTCAGCTATAACCCCTTCGCGGGGATTACACCTATTGCGGGACACCCTGTATATTTATATTCAATGAATTTTTGGCTAAGATGGAATATGTTAGACAATATTATGATATGGATAAAAACCTACATTTTAAGCTAGCGCCGAAATTAACTAACTCACACATTAATCCAGGCCCATTTGAAAAAATGAAAACTCGACAAGCTACTCAACTTTTGAGTCAGTCCACAGTAGCAGGCATAAACACATATATTTATTTTGAAAAAATATCGGATGAAGCAATTGGGACGGTAACTTTCATTGACAAAATGGATAAACTTTTTGATATATTAAATTCCACAGAGAAATATAAGGGAGAAAAATTACATGCTCATATTTTCAAAGGAGATGATTTTCAATTGGCATTTTTACAAGAATGTCTAACGTTCTTCGAGAAATTGAAAGTTATCAATTACAATAATCAAGATGTAACAAATCAGATGAAATTTATCGATGGTTGGAAAGTTAGCATTTCTGCCGTACTGCAAATATGGAACTATCTTAATAAAGACGAAGGGTTTCCTTCTTTGCAAACGCAAAGATTAAACCAAGATGTTGTCGAAAATTTATTTGGGAAAATTCGTATGGAAGGAGGAAATTGTTTAAATCCCCCAACGATCGCATTTGTTAGGACATTCAAAAAATTGCTGTTTCACAATTTTTTCAACAGTGGAAACGAAAACTGCGAAGAAGATTTTGATACCATTTTACTGGATTTAAACAAATTGAGTGAACACGATTTCGAGCAAGTTGAGGAAAATGTTGAAACAGGAATTTTTCATGACTTTACGCCAAATGATGTGGAATATCAAAAACTTGATTTGATTGAAAAAAATTCGATTCGTTACATATGCGGACATTTAATTCGTAAATGTTTAAATAAACATTCCTGCACAGTTTGAGAACAATACAGCATGGCACATGTAGAATTGGAGGACTCAACAATTTCTTGTTTTTTTAAAGCATATCAAATAAGTAAAAGTTCTACCTTTGGTAGTCTGAAAATGCCACATGACAATTTTATTTTTTACATATGTTCGTTAGAAGCGATTTTTAATGATAGTTTTGAAAGCGTTATTTTACAGAAAAATGTTATTAAAACATTTTTGACAAAGTCTGAATCAATTACGTTTCAGCATCCGTGTAAAAATTTTCCACATTTATTTTTAAAAAAATTATTTTTTAGGATGCGTTTGTATTATACATTAAAATTTATAAATCGTAATTTTAAATCTAATTATAATAAATATAATTCGAACAAAATGATTATTTGGAGACATAGTTAAGATTGTTATTGTATGTATATTTCTTTATGACATGTACGGTATATGTATAATTAATAAATGATTGCATGTAATAACTTGTTATTACTAAATTCCTATCTTTATGTAATAATTTAAAATAATAATGGTAGTACATAAATAACAATTAATTTTCAAATAATAAAATATACAAACCATTTTTTTTTGTTTTTTTTATTTATGTATTGTGACGTTGCATATTGCAACGCACAATTTCCCCGGGGCGGCACCTCGAAAAGAGGGGAAAAAGCACACGTAGATCGAGCAAGCCCAGGATGGGTCCAATTAATTTCATTTTTTTAGAGTCAATAGTTAATCGTTAACTAGCCGCGCGAAAATAAAATGTAATACCGTTTCCTTTTTAATTTAGAGTCACGCCGCGTATTTTGTTCTCGATACCTTTAAGTAAAGCATGTAACCTTTTTCACGACCAAAATCGCACGAGCGTCCTAACCGGCACCAACGAGACTGCAAGAAGATCAGGAAGGACGGCGGAGGCTACGGGGAGGCGAACCGGCGTGGCGCAACCGCAGCCCGAACATCTGGACCACGGCGTACCCCGGCTGCATCGACGAAGCAGCGGCGTCTCGAGCCGAGGCCGAGTGGCGGAGGCGAGGAGCCGTCGAGCCGTCCGCGCCGCCGATGGATGCAGCCGAGGAGGGACGGGCCGGAGAGCAGCCATGGAGGGGAGGTCGAGGCGACCCCACAACATCACGGGGACCAGCGGCCGGTGCGGGCGGAGCACACTACAACAAGTCAAGGAGGCGAGCCCGAACCGTCGGGGCCCGACGAGCTCCGCCAGGCTGACGTCCAAGGACGGCCGACCGCTGGAGGGGTGATCCACCGTCCCCGAGGACCACGGAGGTCCTCGGAGCCCGCACCGTGTCAGACGTGGCACGGTCCTGGGGAAGCTGTGTGCCTGCCCCGGGCTCGGGTAAGACGCGTCCCCTAACCTTGGCGAGGCCTGGAGGGTGGAGGAGGAGCGCACCGAGGCGGGTTGGAGGCGGAGAAGGACACCCCAAAGATGCCTACTTCACCACGACCAGCTGCCACGGCCCCTGGGTACCAGCAACCAGCGCTACCTCGCTCAACACCGGGACAGCACGCCACGCCAGGATTCAACTCTACCAGCCTCCTGCCGAGACCGCCACCGAGCAGCCAGGACCCGTCAACGTCATCGGCGATTTCGCCAATTAGAATTAGCGTGCGTTAGGTTAAGGATGCGTGGAAGGGGTATCGGTGGTTACGAGGCGGCACTCGCAAGAAGGGCCCGGCACTTGCGTACCGGAGCTGTCTCAGCATAGTATAAAATTCAAACCAAGTGTGCTATCTAGAATTACCTCCTACGTTGCCTAGATCTGTCGAGAGGAAGCGAGTGCCGCCCGCAACTGCCGAGACGAGACCGAGTGCCTTCTTCCAGAGTGGTGAGTGCGAGTCCTCACTCCAAAATTCTCTGTGGTGGTCACTAAAGGGACTCGTCGAGTCCTCCTCGAGGAACCGTCCTCGAGGGCACGGGTTCGGCTGAAGATAGCCAAGGGTGGCTGGGCCGGGGACGTGGACCGCGGTAATTCCCACCGTTGCCTGGGGCCGGTGGAGGTAGGCGAGTTGGGCGCAGGGACGTTTCCCAGGTAGAGGCGAGTGACCACCACTGAGGATCTCTAGACCAATTTCTCACATGTTCAGTGTTTTCCGATATCTAACCGTTCTCAATTTTTAGTAGTAAGTAGCGTAAGACTCATCCTGGGGGGCTCTATTCGTACCGCTCGTTACGCAGGTCCTTCCGATCTCTTTTAGTCGTGTAATCTCTTGTCCGTAATAATTCAGCGAGATCGGAAGTAAAACGTTGTTTTCTCATTCAGTGTAACTCAGACCAGTCAATTTTTGTCATCTTAGTAAACTCCGCTTGGAGCGAATTGTTAAAAGCATCACCGTCCGAACACCGACACCGTAGCGTCGACTTTGAACGACCGCCATCAAGGCCGCGAGGCCTTGCTCAGGGGTGCTCCATCAGGGGCCTCCCGATCTCGCGTACGTTATCTCGCGAGCTTGACCCGCTACTTCGCCAAACAATTTCATTGCTCTGCTTACTTTATTATTATCCTATTTCTCTGTTATTTTTCAACTCTATTACTTTCCGCGTTATCTTTTCGGTGGTCGATTGTTGAAACCGCGCTCCGTTAATTTCCACGACGGCGTTACTGTTATCTTTCCGGCCTATTCCGGTCCGACTTATAAATCGCGTCCTGGAGGCGCCTGGAACCGATATCGGAGCGAATACGACCGGTGATACGCGTGCGAATCGCGGGCCGTAATCGTACGCCCCCGCGACTAAGATCTTCGCGAGCTCCAACGGATAAATCCGCCTTGCGCTAGTCGACCACCCGCTCATAATTTTCTGTTAACCATCAAAACGCTTTCTTCTCTTCAATAAATTGTTACTCCTTTGTTTTCCAACTCTGCTTTAATTTTATTGCTCTGCTCTCTCGCACCTTCGACCCAGCCCCTCTCCGTTCGCTTCGGCGCTTCTGAGCTACGGGTCACGCTTAATTCAGCTGTCTTGGAGTATTTTCTCGCGGAATCGGTGTAGGAACGGAATCGTAGGTTACAGGTTAAAATTCGACGCAGAGGCGTCTGGCGCCCAACTCCGAGGTCGATTCCGAAGGGTTTTCCGCGAGAAGGGCCGAAGACTAGCGTGCGCGCAAAGGTTATCTGAACACCCAATATCGTGTGGCGCCGGATCCCGCTCGGGTCTCCTCCGCGCTCACGCGCGGAGGCGCCGATCAACCGCGTTCTCTCTTCCCCGGGGAAAGACTCGGGTTAGTCTCACGACCGGGTGAAAAACGTCACATAGATTTTGGCGCCCAACGTGGGGCCCACGAAAAGGTAAGGGGAACGTGCCGGAGAGAAAGAGCAAAATTTTTGGTATCTGGAATACCTAATTAAAGTAAAATTCACTAATTGAAGGAGAAGTAATAGAGAACGAAAATTTAGCACGGGAAATAATTTGCGAATTTAACGCGCTTAGAAGCGAGCATTTGGCGAGGCGAAGCGACTTAATCCGTTCGAAGTAAACAGTACGGACGCTCGGTTGTCTCCAAGCCTTTGTTCTCTGGAGAATCATAACACGGCAAGCATAGTTTTTGCTTATTACATCAGCCCGTGATTCTCAAGCCGCGTATGGTACCTGAGTAAGAACGAAGAAAAATTTTCAAATTTAATTTTAATAATTATTTATTGCTCCGGAAGTAAAGGTATGAACGAGCCTAGGAGGGCACGAATAGAGATAGCCCCTAATAATAGTTGTTTTGGTGTCATTGTTTTCTTGTGTTTAATTTATTTAATTTTGTTTATTTATTTTTGTAATTTAGTGTTTGTAATAATTGTGTATCTTCTGGTTGGGAGACGGTAAGCTAATTCTCTGGCGAACTCCGTATTAGGGTCTTAGGGTGCCTAACTCTCGTTTTCTTTTATATTAATCGCGTTCCCTTTTGAAAATTATACCATTTCTCTACACGAATACCGAGATGTCTTTAACTCCGGAGGGACACACGGAGATGCCCCATACGCCTACCCCGGTGGCGGGCGAAGGGCCTCACGGCACTCCACCAGTCGCGACGGGGAATCTCATTGATGTCTCAATACCGCTTGCGCTGTCTCCACCGTCGTATACTCCACCGTATACCGATTTTCGAGCGCGTGGCCACGTTTCGCCGACATTCCACGCGATGCGGCATTGGTCCCTGAAATTCTCTGGCGCCGCGGGGGAGGACGCGGAAGCTTTCTTACTCCGATTGGAGGAGGGTCGCGGGTTATTTCCGACCTCGGACGACGAAATTTTTCGTTGCGTTCCCTTCTTCCTAACGGGGCTCGCGTTGCATTGGTATCGCGGGCATAGGGCTACCTGGGATACATGGGAGGGTTTCGTATGCGAATGGCGAAATCGCTTCAGTAGCCCGGATTTGCAATTCGCGTTGCGGGATCAACTGTTAAGACGTACGCAAGGGGAAGACGAACCCGTTGCCGATTTCTTAACGTGCTATCGAGCACTATTAGATCGACTCGTCCCCGCGCTAAACCGCGAGGACGAAATTACCTACGCTCACCGCAACTTACAGCCGCGATTACAGCTCGCGGTAGCGCGAAGCTCATGCATAGTATTTCGCGATTTGGAATTGCTGGCGCGACGGGCCGAAGCGACCATAAAAGCTGCCGATAATTTCAAGGCCCCGCCGCTACCTGAAGACTCGCCATGTCCCGAGCTGGCATATCGGTCGAAAAAGAACGTACGACCAAAGAAAACATTCGCTGCGATCGAGTTGCCTGAAAACGTAAAAGCTACCTCTTCAAAACCACGTTCGACGGAGCAACCGCGCGACGGTGGGCGAACGAACGTGTGGAACGGACGACGCGATAAGCCGCGTGGAGGGGGTAACTCGCGCGAGTGGCCCGTGGGAAGAGGCGGAAACAGCCGAGCCGCGCCGGAGCGGTCCGAACCCGTGTCGTCAGGAGAATGGAAGGGGAACCGCCGCTCGCAGACGCCTCGCGGCTCCGCGAGGTGTTGGAACTGTCGGCGGGAGGGGCATATAGCGCGTGATTGTACAGCACCGCGCAATGAAAAGTGTCACGGATGCGGTAAGGAAGGCGTGAGATTCCTCGATTGCGACTGTACGGGAAATGCTTAAAGGAGTTGCCGAAACGGGCCCCGGTAACTCCTACGATTTCTCCCGAGGTCCCGATACAAGATTACTCATACAGTATTCGAGATTACGGAGCGGAAGAGCGCTCGCTATTTTACGTCGATATCGATATTCGCGGGCATACGCTACGCGCCTTGGTGGACTCGGGTTCCACTCGTACGCTGCTAGGAGCCGACGCGTGGTCGGTGGTAGAGCAGCTCGGGTTAGAGGTGCGGAGGGGGCGTACCTGCCGAATAATGACAGCTACGGGTCAACGGGAGGAAGCCGGAGGAGACGTAGAGTTACCTGTTACGTTCCGGGGACGGAAAAGGATAATTAAAGCTTCTCGGTTGTCTTCTTTGGCGTTGTCGTGCATATTAGGGATGGATTTCTTGAAACAATTTGAAATAGTTATCGATTTCGCGCGGGCCGAATGGTGGTTCCAGGGAGAGGAAGAGAAAAATACCTTTCAATTAGAGGGGGTGAGCCGGTGTTGCGGAATTCTAGATTTAACGACGGACGAGGATAAAGAGTTAAAAGAGTTCCTCGCGCGCGAAATAACACCGCCGCCAGACAAACCGTCGATGACGAATTTAACTGAACACCGTATCGATGTCGGAGATGCCTCACCTATTAAACAACGATGTTATCTGGTATCGCCGAAGGTGCAGGAAGCGATTTATGGGGAAGTTGATAAGATGTTAAAGGACGGTATAATCGAGCCTTCTCATAGTGCGTGGTCCACCCCGATAGTCATGGTCAAGAAACCAAACGGTACCTATAGGTTTTGCTTAGATTTCCGTAAAGTGAATAGTGTTTCGAAAAAGGATGCCTACCCACTTCCGAATATGACAGCTATCTTAGATAAATTGCGGGCCGCGCATTACATTTCCACGATTGATTTGAGCCAAGCGTACTTCCAAATACCTTTGGCAAAGGACAGCCGCGAAATTACAGCCTTTACTGTACCTGGTAGAGGACTATTTCATTTCACGCGCATGCCTTACGGTCTAACAGGGGCACCCGGTACCTTTCAACGGTTGCTAGATCGAATAATCGGTCCGGAAATGGAGCCACACGCGTTCGCATATTTAGACGACATTGTGATCGTGACGCGAACCTTTAAAGAGCATTTGCAGTGGCTGCAGCTTGTGCTATCTAAGATTCGGGAGGCCGGGTTGACAATTAATCCTGACAAATGCGAATTTTGTCGCTCGGAAGTCCGCTACCTTGGATTTTTAGTTCATCGGGACGGATTAAAAGTCGATCCGGATAAAATCGCGCCGGTACTAGAATACCCGGCACCCAGAAATATTAAACAACTGAGACGATTTTTGGGAATGGCTTCTTGGTACCGTCGTTTTATACCGCAATTTGCTACGAGGGCCGAGCCGATGACCCGCTTACTGCGTAAAGACCAGCGATGGCAATGGGAGAACGCGCAACAGGAGGCCTTCGAGGAAATTCGCGAAAAATTAGCCACAGCACCTACGCTATCTTGCCCAGATTTCTCGCTTCCGTTCACGTTACAGACAGACGCTAGTTCGGTGGGCTTGGGGGCAGTATTGACTCAAGTCGTAGACTCGGTCGAACGCGTGGTTGCCTTCGCGAGTCGTGCGCTGTCTGCCGCGGAAAAGAACTACACGGTGACGGAGCAGGAATGCTTAGCAGTTGTCTGGTCAATACAGAAATTTCGACAGTATCTTGAAGGCTATTCATTTACGGTGATTACGGACCATAGTAGCCTACGGTGGCTAAATAACTTGAAAAATCCAACGGGACGACTTGCACGGTGGGCGCTATCTTTGCTGGAGTACGATTACACCATAGTGCATCGAAAGGGCGCGCTTCACCACGTGCCGGACGCGCTATCGAGAATGTTCGAGGAGGATACCGAAACTGAACCGGAGATCGCTGCTGTCTTGATCGATACCGAAGACGCATGGTATAATAAGCGCGTCGACGAGGCATGCTCCGGGCATAAACGATTTTGGAATTGGAGGTTCGTCAACGATCGGCTATATCATTACCGCCCTAACACCACGATCGCGGAATTGGACGAAGATCTTTCGGCCTGGAAACTCGTGATACCTAAGGGGGAACAAAAACGCGTTATTCAGGAAAATCATGATACTCCGATGGCGGGTCACTTGGGGGTAGAAAAAACGTTTCGGAGGGTGAGTGAGGCATATTATTGGCCCGGAATGTTTAAGAGCGTAGTATCCTACGTGAGGAGCTGTCTAGTTTGCCAGCGCACGAAAGTAGAACAAGCTGCGCCAGTGGGCTTAATGGGAAGACGCACGGTCGAACAACCGTGGACAGTCATAGCCGCGGATATCATGGGGCCTTTCCCTCCGAGTCGTTCGGGCTTCGCGTACGTTCTAGTGATACAAGATCTTTTCACCAAATGGATTGAATGCTGCGCGTTGCGCCGGGCTACCGGGGAGAAAATTCGGCAGGCCCTGGTTGACTTCGTTTTCACTCGATGGGGGGTACCGCGCGTTTTGCTGACTGACAATGGCACTGAATTTAATAACAAAGACATCCAAGCTCTCTCGAAGGAATACGACATCAAACTAACAACCACGCCTCCCTATCACCCCCAAGCGAACCCCGTCGAACGAGTTAATCGCGTTTTGAAGACGATGATAGTTGCCTTCTTAGAGAAAGACCATCGGGAATGGGATAAACACCTGAATGAGTTCCGTTTCGCTTACAATACCGCATACCATACCTCCCTGGAAACCACCCCGGCGTTTTTAAACTTTGGTAGAGAACCTTTAATAGCTACCTCGCGAAGGGAAGGGAACTCTTCGACCGATATCGTACCGCAAACACCCGCGCGGTGGAAAGCGAGAGTGGAACGATTAGACAGCCTGAAGGAGTTCGTCAGGGAAAATTTGGAAAGAGCCCACGAGCGTCAGGCGACGGCCTATAATTTGAGGCGTCGTGACGCCGCTTATTCGGTGGGAGACCTGGTCTGGAAACGTCGTCATGTCCTTTCGTCTGCGGGGAAGCACGTTGCCGCAAAATTAGCGCCTCGATTCGAGGGCCCCTATACAATAGGGAAAGTGTTGTCTCCTGTGGTGTACCAACTAGTTGGTGATGGTGGAACGGTAGTAGGAAAAATGCATGCTCAAGATTTGAAACCCTACAAGCAGTGACTATCTTTCTTTTCTCTTTCTTGGCCTAATGCACAATTGATAGGACGAAAAGCTATCTACCCAAGTCAGACATGGAATCGAACCCTATGTCCGGGGACACCTGGTGCTACCTCCGCGAATACGCGGACCTACTGGAACAACTCCAGGAGGAATACCCCGGGTTCGGGCGGGCCTTAGCAGAGACACACAATTTATGGATCCGCAACACCTGGATCATGGCGGCCCCCGGGATGATCCGGGAGTTCCCGGAGCAACGGGAAGCGGGGACCAGCCCACATCGGGAAGCGTCCACCACGCAGGAGACCGGAACACAAACCGACCCTCCGCCGCCGGGCCCACCACCGCGAGACGACAACAAGAAGATCCCAAGCCCACAAGGGAAGGGGACACCGGAGGAAACCGACACCGGGGACTCGTCCGACCCAGTAGGGCAGGGTCAACGGGAACCACGAGCCGTGGCCAGACCATCCCGGACGCAGGGAAAGGCCAAGGAAGATCTCGGCCGCCGCTGGGGGGACAGCCCACCCCGTTCCCCAGATCCGCTGGGACCACTTAAGAAATATTGGGAGGAAGAAGTGCGTAAGGCGGAAGCCAAAATAAGCTTCACCGTCGAGGACAAGGGGAGGAGAAACCCCTACTACCGGCGGGGACCTACCCCGAAGGGGACAGGTCCTCGCCCCAAGGAGGCGGTGGCGAGATGGTTGCAGAGCTGCCCAGACCCCCCGACACCAAGCATGCGATGTTACAATTGTAAGGAACAGGGCCACCGCCGGCAGGAATGCCCACTACCAAAGGCAAAGGATTTTTGTTATCGCTGCGGGTGGCAGGGTCTGACCGTCCGGGACTGCCCGCGCTGCCGGGAGCAATGGAGGAGCGAGGGGCCCTATGTAAGAGGAATAGGACATATTCCTCGGGACCATTCATTTCAATCGGCCCGCCGGGCAGCCCGGAGAGCAGATAAGCGGGCATCGGCCGACCGGAAATAATTCCGACGAGTTATCTTGTGCAAGCTGTATTCACTTGACTATGTCAGATCCTTTAAAATGACTCATGTAAACCTTTATTTTTTTTTCTCTTCTTCTTCCTTTAAATACAAATTGTCACGGAGGGTCTACAACCCCGAAACTGGAACAATAGACAATAAAGTTTAGTTACCTTAAACTTGGGGGTCATTACACCACCAGAATACCGACTAACTACCTCCACTAACTCACCACAGAGAAAGGACAGACCACGGTTAACCACCGAATAACAGAAAAGCCAGACAGGTGGCTGTTTCTGAGGCTCTCTTTCTCGCGTCCCGTTTTCTTTAAAAAACTTTTCAGGATATCTAATTTATTCGAACAACCAGAGGATACCGAACAACCAATACTTGACACGAGGCTACCTTAAAGTCCCCAGGATGAGGAGTTATTAAGAAAATTGTTTTTTTTTGTTGTCTCCACCTAGGTGAGTGGACTTTAATAATGTTATTTTTCTTTCCTTTTTTGAGATATTTTCTTTTGGGAAACGGTAACTATCGGAAGTAATTTTGATACCCGGGGGCAAGGGAGGAGGAGTCGGGGTGATTCTCTCCGTTCCCCCCCCCCGGCACTGCGGTCTAGTGTTGCAAGTGTTCCCCGCCGGCGAGCGGAATGCGAGCAACGGGGTAGAGATTGGGACTTCGCACGACCGGGTCGGTCTGTCTCGGGCACGGGGGAGTTGTGACGTTGCATATTGCAACGCACAATTTCCCCGGGGCGGCACCTCGAAAAGAGGGGAAAAAGCACACGTAGATCGAGCAAGCCCAGGATGGGTCCAATTAATTTCATTTTTTTAGAGTCAATAGTTAATCGTTAACTAGCCGCGCGAAAATAAAATGTAATACCGTTTCCTTTTTAATTTAGAGTCACGCCGCGTATTTTGTTCTCGATACCTTTAAGTAAAGCATGTAACCTTTTTCACGACCAAAATCGCACGAGCGTCCTAACCGGCACCAACGAGACTGCAAGAAGATCAGGAAGGACGGCGGAGGCTACGGGGAGGCGAACCGGCGTGGCGCAACCGCAGCCCGAACATCTGGACCACGGCGTACCCCGGCTGCATCGACGAAGCAGCGGCGTCTCGAGCCGAGGCCGAGTGGCGGAGGCGAGGAGCCGTCGAGCCGTCCGCGCCGCCGATGGATGCAGCCGAGGAGGGACGGGCCGGAGAGCAGCCATGGAGGGGAGGTCGAGGCGACCCCACAACATCACGGGGACCAGCGGCCGGTGCGGGCGGAGCACACTACAACAAGTCAAGGAGGCGAGCCCGAACCGTCGGGGCCCGACGAGCTCCGCCAGGCTGACGTCCAAGGACGGCCGACCGCTGGAGGGGTGATCCACCGTCCCCGAGGACCACGGAGGTCCTCGGAGCCCGCACCGTGTCAGACGTGGCACGGTCCTGGGGAAGCTGTGTGCCTGCCCCGGGCTCGGGTAAGACGCGTCCCCTAACCTTGGCGAGGCCTGGAGGGTGGAGGAGGAGCGCACCGAGGCGGGTTGGAGGCGGAGAAGGACACCCCAAAGATGCCTACTTCACCACGACCAGCTGCCACGGCCCCTGGGTACCAGCAACCAGCGCTACCTCGCTCAACACCGGGACAGCACGCCACGCCAGGATTCAACTCTACCAGCCTCCTGCCGAGACCGCCACCGAGCAGCCAGGACCCGTCAACGTCATCGGCGATTTCGCCAATTAGAATTAGCGTGCGTTAGGTTAAGGATGCGTGGAAGGGGTATCGGTGGTTACGAGGCGGCACTCGCAAGAAGGGCCCGGCACTTGCGTACCGGAGCTGTCTCAGCATAGTATAAAATTCAAACCAAGTGTGCTATCTAGAATTACCTCCTACGTTGCCTAGATCTGTCGAGAGGAAGCGAGTGCCGCCCGCAACTGCCGAGACGAGACCGAGTGCCTTCTTCCAGAGTGGTGAGTGCGAGTCCTCACTCCAAAATTCTCTGTGGTGGTCACTAAAGGGACTCGTCGAGTCCTCCTCGAGGAACCGTCCTCGAGGGCACGGGTTCGGCTGAAGATAGCCAAGGGTGGCTGGGCCGGGGACGTGGACCGCGGTAATTCCCACCGTTGCCTGGGGCCGGTGGAGGTAGGCGAGTTGGGCGCAGGGACGTTTCCCAGGTAGAGGCGAGTGACCACCACTGAGGATCTCTAGACCAATTTCTCACATGTTCAGTGTTTTCCGATATCTAACCGTTCTCAATTTTTAGTAGTAAGTAGCGTAAGACTCATCCTGGGGGGCTCTATTCGTACCGCTCGTTACGCAGGTCCTTCCGATCTCTTTTAGTCGTGTAATCTCTTGTCCGTAATAATTCAGCGAGATCGGAAGTAAAACGTTGTTTTCTCATTCAGTGTAACTCAGACCAGTCAATTTTTGTCATCTTAGTAAACTCCGCTTGGAGCGAATTGTTAAAAGCATCACCGTCCGAACACCGACACCGTAGCGTCGACTTTGAACGACCGCCATCAAGGCCGCGAGGCCTTGCTCAGGGGTGCTCCATCAGGGGCCTCCCGATCTCGCGTACGTTATCTCGCGAGCTTGACCCGCTACTTCGCCAAACAATTTCATTGCTCTGCTTACTTTATTATTATCCTATTTCTCTGTTATTTTTCAACTCTATTACTTTCCGCGTTATCTTTTCGGTGGTCGATTGTTGAAACCGCGCTCCGTTAATTTCCACGACGGCGTTACTGTTATCTTTCCGGCCTATTCCGGTCCGACTTATAAATCGCGTCCTGGAGGCGCCTGGAACCGATATCGGAGCGAATACGACCGGTGATACGCGTGCGAATCGCGGGCCGTAATCGTACGCCCCCGCGACTAAGATCTTCGCGAGCTCCAACGGATAAATCCGCCTTGCGCTAGTCGACCACCCGCTCATAATTTTCTGTTAACCATCAAAACGCTTTCTTCTCTTCAATAAATTGTTACTCCTTTGTTTTCCAACTCTGCTTTAATTTTATTGCTCTGCTCTCTCGCACCTTCGACCCAGCCCCTCTCCGTTCGCTTCGGCGCTTCTGAGCTACGGGTCACGCTTAATTCAGCTGTCTTGGAGTATTTTCTCGCGGAATCGGTGTAGGAACGGAATCGTAGGTTACAGGTTAAAATTCGACGCAGAGGCGTCTGGCGCCCAACTCCGAGGTCGATTCCGAAGGGTTTTCCGCGAGAAGGGCCGAAGACTAGCGTGCGCGCAAAGGTTATCTGAACACCCAATATCGTGTGGCGCCGGATCCCGCTCGGGTCTCCTCCGCGCTCACGCGCGGAGGCGCCGATCAACCGCGTTCTCTCTTCCCCGGGGAAAGACTCGGGTTAGTCTCACGACCGGGTGAAAAACGTCACAGTATATAATTGTTTCTAATTTGTATAAATTAGTTTAGATATATTTGTTTTATTTTTTACATAATTTTTTAAAAATTTATAAAATTTTTATACATCCCTTTGGCGATACTATAACGCAGGTTCCTAGAACAATTGAGACGTCACTGGAGGTTATCCCAAAAACATGGCGGAAAATCGAAGACAAAAAGATCAAAGTGCCGACAAAGAGTGCCCATACTAGTTATACTATGCCTTGACGTAGCTCTTATGAGCGAGTGGGGAGGCTTGCGTACATCAGTGAACTCCAAGACTGGACTGGCAATACCAAAATAATTATCGATAATAATTATTTTTGTAGTGGTCTACTTGAGGGGGAGATGTCACACTAAGAAGTGTACCATTATGTACTGTGTTAATTGTCAAAAAATAAATTGTATAATATCTTCAGTTTGTTGCAGGGATATCATTTACAAGAAGGTAGATTGAGTATCAAATTTTAAGCGGTTGAAATTCCCATTCCAAACTGCATAGATACAGCAAGACGGTTAAACAATCTTATATAAAAAAGAAACAGCTGCGATATCTGATTCAAATGATAAGTTATCTTACTTTTCTTATATATTTTCACACTTTATACATTGTTTAACAAATTTGTAATTTCTCTTTATTCCAGATATTCTGAATGTTCTCTGTGGGTTGTCTGGAATCAAAGCTTGCACATCAAGGAAATCTATTTAAGGACAAAATTAAGGCCAAAGGTGACAAACCACCGACTACAGATTAGAATGGAAACATTTCAACATTAAATATCCATTGATATTATCAGGTAAGAGTAGATTCAATTTTTCCATATATTGCTTACTGTGTACATAGTTCAATGAAAGTGTTAAATCATTCATTTTTTGTACAGCAGCAAACACTGCATTCCAGAAATTAATGGAACAAAATGGCGATGTCAGCAACAAAATGCCAATTACACTAATGATAAAGTACATATAAGCCAACATTGGCTCCATCGTTGAATTCAGGTACGCACAGAAACCAATATTATCAAACTTATAGAATATAGTTTAGACTTATAATAACGAACTGACTGAATATGCAAGATGAATGTATGCTGAGTGTTTGAATATATGAAACTCTTTGTTTTTATTTACTGTTTACACTAGTACTCAATGGAATACTAATTCAGTTATTGTTTCCTCCTTTTTACAGCTACACTTCGTGGAAGATTTGGCAAAGTTTTAAATTTAGGGCTGTGAAACGTATTTCAGCAAATATCTCGGAAACTATTAGACATAAAGTAATTGTATAAATACATGAAATTAGTACCTTCCAACGATGAATTTGACTCTGTAAAATATTTTGTAAAAAACCATTTGTTCAAATAAATTATTAACTAATATTGTATATTTGTAACAATGCAATGTGTCATTTATAAATGTAACAATGCCAATGTATTTCATTTAAATTAAAATAAACAGTTCTTTTTATTTTAAAAGTCTCTATTTTGTTTGAAAGTCACTTGAAGTACTTACTCATACATGTTATTTGAATATAAAATTATTTAATAAAAACATTACAAAAAGTGAATTATTTTATATTTGAACATCTCTCTCTCTCTCTCTCTCTCTCTCTCTCTCTCTCTCTCTCTCTCTCTCTCTCTCTCTCTCTCTCTCTCTCTACCTCTCTCTACCTCTCTCTACCTCTCTCTACCTCTCTACCTCTGTAGCATGCATATTATCAAATGTGAAAATTTTGATGATTAATCTATCTATTGCGCAATATGTTGTGTCTAATCGGGACGACATTTAGCAGCAAAATCAAGTATGTAATAATTTAGTAAAAGTAAAGTTTCTGTGCCGCCATCTTAAATTCTTTTGAAATTTTCCTGTGATTTTAAGAGAAAAAAATTGTTATGAAATTTTGCATTACTTTCATTTTTTACATGCTTTGGACTCTTCATAATGAACTATGATTAGAAGCAACGTTAATAGATAGATTATTCATCCAAATTTCTGATATGGCTTATAGTAAAAAAATACGGGGTTCTGGTTATTCATCTGAGAATCAGTATCCATGTTACTCTCAGAAAAGCTTACCTGTTCGTATAACAAAGATAATGTTTCTGCCCAATTCAAAATCTCAACCGTTCTGCCTATTGTACTGTAGTCATTAGTTCGATGCTCGTGTACTACACAAATACAATAGATTTTGAAAATTCTTATAAAATTTCATTGTATATTTACTGTACAAGGGTAGAGGAATCAGAAAATTTGTTTAATAGTAGAGAAATAAACAATTTTACAATTTCGGACCAATGTCTGTAGGTAGTATTATACGCCTGATTTGAAGCGCGTAACAATAAAATTTACAAAATCTCCCAAACCCGCAAAAACCCGCAGAATTTTTTTGTTTCTTCTGAAAGCCAATACTTTCACCTTTAATCTCTGCGTGGACCCAAGCCTGCCACTCGCTGCCAACACATTTTTTATGACTGTTTTATATCTAACATTTTCACTTTTTCACCTTCCGACTAGAAAAAATATTTTATGTGGTAAAAAACAAATATCTGACTTTGCCAAATATGTTATGCTAATCTACAGAATGTGCTTTAAATGTAAAAAAATACATGAAGAACGTCAGATGACTGCAAGTTACAAAAATTCAACGCACAAAATCACAGAAAAACATGTCTTTCGATCACCGTCTCATATACCCTCACTTTCAATGTTTATTATTTATTGTGGACACCGGATATTAAAAAATGGCTTTCGGGTTTCTGTAAACTGTATATTTAACAAATAAAACCGATAGTTACCAAAGATTTTGGTGTAGGTTGAAAATTTGACTTTTGTCCCGCTAGTTTGGCGAATTATCACACTGTGCGCCGCTCGGCACTCCGCTGTGACGTCGTTGCTGGAGGATCCGGTTGGAGAACCGCTTCAGTCAGGTACCTTGGAGATGACGGTGGTAATCTTCCTAAATCCTGTACTCCGACGTCAAGGAAAACGAGAGTTCGAGATAGTCGCGAAGTTGTTACAGAAGGAGATCGAATAAAATGCACTTTCACTAATTCAATGTACAGGGTGTTGGGAAATGATACAGGGCAGTAGAGCGGGTTGCCTATCCATCGATCTGCAGGCGCTCGGTCTGTTGATCGATAAGAGAGCGTAGAGGGGGACGGGTTGCCGGTTTATTAGCGCTAGGTGGCACTGGACGGGGATAGGGGGTTCATGCTCTGGACTCGTGTCTCCTCCTTATAATAAGTGCACTTCAATTATATTAAATGCACATTACCGACCGGTAGACTATTAATCGGCTTTACAAAAAAGAAGTAGAACCCTTCTTTTTTTCAAATTTTACAATGTTCCATGACATAAAAGTAACTGTGTCAAGCAATATCACATTTTTAAAAAATATATTCTAGCTTATTTAAAGAATATTATAGCAGTATAAGATTATAACATTCTTGGGATTTTTTTTATTTGCTTTTGAAACACAACTCATAATAAGTGTTCAAATTGGCAACCATTATTTTCTAAGCACAGTGCTACGCGTTTCATAAAATTTATCCTAACATTTTCTAATATTTATGTCGTTATCGTGGAGATTGCATTTCGAATATGATTTTCTAAATCATTGCGGTCTAACCCCTGCACGTTTCCACCGCGTAAATGGTGTTCGTTCCACGTATTTACTGCATCCTCGCTAGTAAAAATGCATTCATCCGTCGAATTACGATTTAACCGTAACTACGATTCAACCGTAATCAACGGTTAACTAAACATTGGACCAACCTAAATCTTTAAGTGATTTATCCTTACCACATCGGCAAACGAATCTCCTAAAACTCCCAGAAACCCTTGCGGGGGTGGTTTGCCGGACGAAGGAGATTTTAGGTGGTGTGCAGCTTCCAACGGCACATTCTCCCAAAAAGAGGGAGCACAGTCATAAACAATTTTTTTATGATTGTGTGCAGCTTGATATGTTCTAGAGTGAGATCGCGGGCAAGAGTACGAGTGCTCGTGTGCGGATGGGCCCGTCACGGCAGCCCGAGAATGTTCGCGACATTGTCCGGATTCCATCAGCGAGGGCGAAGGGCACGGTGCGCTAAATAATCGTGCCATCCCGCTATAATAAACAAATGAACATTCTGTTTTGCTTCATTGCCTCCCAGTACCAGTGCAACTGGTAACGGGAGTGATCTTCTCTTCGGAAGAAAAACAAACGAAAATGTTAGTTTGTGATCATGGCGATGCAACATCATTACACGAAACGAGAGTTAACCGAAATGATTTTAATCTACGGCGAATGCGGCAGAAATGAGCGGCAAGCCGCTGAGGTGTATGCCAGGAGATTTCCGCGGATGCATCATCCACACCATAGTCGCTTCGGCGCATTAGTCCAGAGACTACGGAATCACGGTTGCTTATATCCAGCGCACCGTCCCCTTCGCCCTCGTCAATGCAATCTTGACGATGTCGCTAACATTCGGGCTGCCGTGACGGCCCATCCGCACACCAGCACCCGTGCTATCGCCCGTGATCTCAGTATGGATCATACAAAGGTACATACTATTTTAAAAAAACGTTTGGGGATGCACCCGTGGAAGCGGCATACGATCCAAAAACTCCGACCCGGCGACCCCTTGAGACGTCTGGAATTTTGTGATTGGGTTGCCGATGAGGTAAGGATAAATCACTTAAAGACTTAGGTTGGTCCTATTTTTAGTTAACCGTTGTTTATTATAATGCCATGCCTATTTTATTGTCAATTCAGGTGAATTTAGAAAATGTTTCCCAAGACCAATTATTAAAGAGAATATTGTGGACGGATGAATCCACTTTTACTAGTGAGGTTGCTGTGAATACACGGAATGATCACCATTACGCGGTGGAAAATCCCAAATGCCGCAAAGAAACTCACGTGCAGGGCCGATTCAGCGTGAACGTGTGGGCCGGCATTGTAGGAGACCATATTATAGGTCCCGTATTTCTAAAAGAAAATGTGACCGCTGCAACCTACACAAATTTCATTAAGAATGAATTGGATCCCCTGCTGGACGACGTGCCCTATGCAATTCGTACAAACATATATTATCAACACGACGGACACCCAGCACACACCTCTCGTGCCGCCCGTGCCACCATTAACAACAAATTTCCAAACCGGTGGATTGGTCGTGGTGGACCCGTCGAATGGCCACCAAGGTCACCGGACCTTACCCCTTTAGATTTTTTTTTATGGGGCTATATCAAAAATATCGTTTACGAAAGTGTCCCCTTAGACCGCAATGATTTGGAAGATAAAATTAAAAATGCAATCGCTACAATAACCATACAAATGTTAGAAAATGTTAGAAAAAATTTTATGAAACGCGTAGCATTGTGCTTAGAAACTAATGGTTCTCAATTTGAACACTTATTATGAGTTGTTTCGAAAGCAAATAAAAAAAATCCCAAAAATGTTATAATCTTATATTGCTATAATATTCTTTAACACTAGATTGCCCGAACTTTTTTTATAAACACGATTTCCCATTTGAAACAGTCAAATTGACTGGTTTCGGGCAATCTAGTGTTAAATAAGCTAGAATATATTTTTTAAAAATGTGATATTGCTTGTCACAGTTACTTTTATGTCATGGAACATTGTAAAATCTGCAAAAAAGAAGGGTTCTACTCCTTTTTTGTTAAGCCGATTAATAGTCTACCGGTCGGTAAGCCTTGGGGACGAAAACCCGATTAATAGGCTACCGGTCGGTAAAGCGCATTTAAAATAATTGAAGTGAAGTTAATATAAGGACGAGGCACGAGTCGAAAGCATCAATCCCATGCCCCCGTCCAGTGCCACCTAGCGCTAGTAAACCGGCAGCCCGTCCCCCTCCACGCTCTCTTATCGTTCAGCAGAGCGAGCGCCTGCAAATGGATGGATAGGCAACCCGTTCTACTGCCCTGTATCATTTCCCAACACCCTGTACTAACAATAAGAAATATATATACAGGGTGTTTGACATAAGATGGATAACCCGAAAATTGGTGATAGATGGGGTAAAACCGAGAAGAAAAGTCATGTACCATAATGCAAAATTCGCAATAGTTATCGAGATATTAATAAAAACGCGTGAGCCAATGAGCAGAGCCGGTGAACGGCGATGGACAAGAGGCGCGCGGTGAGAGGCAAACGCGGTAGACAAGAGGCGCGCGGCGACGGGCAAGAGCGATGGACAGGTGGGGCAAGCGCGATTGACAAGAGGGGCAAGCGCGATTGATTTGAGGCGCGCGGCGAGGGGGAAGCGCGATAGACAAATGGCGCGCGGCGAGAGGCAAGCACGACAGACAAGAGGTGCGCGGCGAAGGGGCTAAAAGACAGAGCTTCAAGAATGTTGCAAATAGTTTGAAACCAAACACTCCAGCGAAGGTGGTATGGGAATGGATAAATAAATTTAAAAATTCCAAATACTGGTCCAGTGGGAAACAGGTGTGTCCATATGTGGTAGAGCGCCTGGCCAACGAATACATAGTTAAACTAACTCCTCCGGCAAACTAAAATTATGGTCATATTAAACGGCACACTAGCCCAATTAAAGAAATGAACACTCCAATTTCGAAAGCAGAATTCGATTTTACTCTTGAACGCTTAAACGTAAAGACAACGTATGGTCTAGATCTCATCAACAATCTGGCTTTGAAAAATCTTCCAAACAATACTAGAGACAGGCTGAGAGATATTTTGCCAAAAATAATTAATTTAGGTGACCCTCCTGAGGAGTGGACGGTGTCCAATGTTTCTCTAATCCCCAAAGCAAACTCTAACAATTTCAGGCCGATCACCATTACAACTTGCCTCCAGAAGCTGATGGAGGTATTTGTGAAGAGGCGATTGGAGAAATTCGCGGAGCAGGAACTGGTTATTCCAACAATTCAAAATGGGTTCAGGAAGGAACAGGTCATGCATTGACAATATCAACAATCTGGCACTTGACATCTATAACCAGTTCGCCAAGGGTGGGTACCTGGTGGCCTTGTTCATTGACATAAAGGGGGCCTATGACAATGTTTGTATGGATGTCCTATGGAGAACCTTGAGTAACCTGAGGATCCCATATAACATCATAAGGCTTATTAGACAGGGCGGCCACGAAGGGCTTACCCCAAGGGGCCGTCCTGAGCCCAATATTGTTCAACCTATATACTAGGGAGATTATGAAAAATATCAGTCACAATACACAAATAACGCAATATGCGGACGACATAACTATCTATGTTGAGGGTCCCCAGGTACATAACGCGGTTGAGGAACTGAAGTTAGGGTTCCGTAAACTGGATTCCTGGCTCCAAGAGATAGGCCTGGACATTGCCACAGGAAAGACCAGGGCAGTTATCTTCACAAGGAAGAAGCGGGGATTTGAACAAATACCTAAGGAAATCCAAACCCATAAAGGAATTATAAGCGTTGAGAGCCAGGCGAAATTCCTAGGGTTGGTGATGGATAACAGACTAAATTGGACTCCGCACATTAGATACCTCCTAGAGAAGAATCAAAAGATGCTCAACATACTAAACTGGTTGGCAGGCGTACACTGGGGATCACACCCGTCGACTCTCCTAAGAATATACAGATCTACCATCAGAGCCTCAATCGCTTGGGGCATAACTGCCTACGGCAACGCTAGCAATTCAGCTCTGAAACCTCTGGAGCGTATTCAAACAAAAGCAATAAAAATATCTCTGGGCCTAATGACATCTACTCCGAACTTCATCAAATTCCACCTAGCTAAAGAGCCCTCGATAGAGGACATAAGAACAAATGCAGAAATTCAAAGCCTGATATCTGAAAACCCAGATTACGCTGAACAAAGTACGGGGCATGGAGTCACTAGCGAAGAGGAAGAGAACTGCGCAGTCAAACGTACCAAAAATCATAGACACATGGAGCAAAGCTAAGAACAAACTAAACAAAATGTACAACACAAATATGCCGGAGGAGCACACCTATCCCTTAGAGGCCAACTTCCACCTAACACAGGCCATCTACGACATAGGTTTTAAGGCTAAAATATCGAATAACCCAAACGATACTTTTAGCAATAGCCTAAGAGCATTGGGGTCGAGGGAACTGGAAATTTACACGGACGCGTCCAAGGATGGGACGAATGGACGAACCGGAATCGCGGTGGTGATCTCCGGCGAAAAATCTAAATATTTATTCAAAATAGATAACGATCTAAATACTCAGGACGCGGAAGCTGTAGCAATAGCCCAATCCGCTAAAATAGTAAGGATAAGACAACCAAGAAATGCAAGAATCATTTCAGATTCCCTCACAACTATAAATAAAATAAGTAGACCAGACACTGACCAGAAGCAATCCCACATTATTAGGGAGCTGAAATTCTGGATGTACAGGCTATATAAGAAGGGAATCAATATAGATCTAATCTGGGTCCCGTCCCACAAGGGTATAATTGGTAACGAACTGGCGGATAAACTTGCCAAGGAAGCGGCCTCCTCTGGTACCTGGCTCCCTATCAAAATCCCCAAGTCCACCTTAACAAAAGCGATGAAAGCCTTAATAACAAATCAAAACAGAGGGAAAGCAACAACGGAAGCGAACTTAAATTCACACCCCTATTTTAACACGTTGAGTGCTACGCCGATTTCGCTATACTTGTCGCTCAGGCAGCAGCGCGTGAGCACTTGATACCGAACGCTCGACTAAAGAGTATACACAAACGATAACTTTGTTACTCTGTATCCATTTCGTTTGGACTGTCGAAATGGTACAAGCAATGTACATTTTTTAATTGTCATTAATAATTTAACCCTTTACAATGCCGGTCTCATGCACCGACGTGGACCAAACGAGAAGTTCGTTGTCAGTCCCCAGAATCCACGTCGTCCAAACGAAAAATCGATTGTCAGTCCTTAGGGACCGACGCCGCCTGAACGGAAAGTTCACTGTCAGTCCCTGGGGATTGACGTAGCACTCAACGTGTTAAACTCGCCGATATGGGCTCTCACGGAATTCCTTGGTTTGAAGTAGGAAACGAGTACTTCAGCAGACACACCATCACTACCATCAACAGACTAACCACACTAGATGCAGGGCCCATTTATTTAAGATAAACATTTCCCAAGAGGAAACGTGCGAGTGTGGAGGAGAAATATTCCAAGACATCAACCACCTAGTCTTTGGATGCCCATTAAACTATTCGCACACAAAATCCTTGGAGAAGAACCTCAGGAATTTAAAGCTCCAAAATCCTTTTGATATTGTATCCCTAGCTTTTTCCAACTCCCGCCAAACCCTGGAAACAGTGGCTCTTTTTTTCAGGGAAGCGGCAATTAATATCTAATGGCTCCTGCCTACTGGACGCGGTAACGCTTGCAGCGCGGCGAAAGTGGCTAGGGAAAACAGCAGTAGCCAATCAACGTCTTCCGCCGCGCTGATAATGTTGAACTCGGTCCAACTTTTGCCGCGCGGCAAGCGTTACCGCGTCCAGTGGGCAGGAGCCATAAGGAGTGCGGAAAAGTAATAAAAATAATAAGGTATTAAAAGCAGAAAGAAAGAAAGAATTCGGAAGCCAACCGGCTGGAACACTCCAGACAACCAATTTAAGGGGCAGTATCACCTCTGGCATGTGGCGACTGGAGCGATACTTGCAGCTTTGACTGTACCATTTCTACGGAGAAATTGCAGTACATTACAATATCAGAAACTACGGCTCTGTACTTAATTATTTCCCGGTACGAAACGAACGAAACGAAAGCTTAAAAACCCGGCCACCTAATGAATGTTTCAGATGCAATCAAATTGTCAGGATGGTATTTTTAAATTACGATCGAAATTGCGAGTGTGGAAAACGGGTGATTTGCACGAACAAAGATGGCTGCCCCTGAGTATTAGTTTTTCACGATTTTCGCACAAATCACGCTCAAACGATGGACACTCTTTGTTTCATTAGCGACGAACTATATTACAGATATTGGTAAAAATCATTTTTTTGGGTTTTTATGCGTAAATAAGCCGTAGTTTCTGAGCCCGCGATCCAGCTGTTAATCCGCTCTCTAGAGCTGACAGTCCAACATGGCCGCTCGAGCAATTGCATTTTCTCTTATTTCTCCGATTTAACGACACTACACTCGAATATCGTACCAGAGCGGGGTCGGCACTTCTTCACAGTTATTAAAAAAATTCACTTCACTGCGCTTTCTTCCCGTAATAAGCCGTCAGATCTTATTTACGAATCGAGCTGTCACACCGCCGAAAAATAGCGTGTAATAGTTCCCGGCTTTGGTGCTTGGCGGCGTTCCCATCAATTCTTCGCTCAGGTGCTGCTGGAACCACAATCTTTTTTTTTTTTTTGACGGTGGAAAACCTTTTATAGGCACTGTGTGGGACTCCGGGTCTGTCTGTAGCCCGTATACCCACTAAAAACCACCCCATCTACTTCCGCCTACCTGGAACCTCTATTCGAAAAACATCAGGGAGGCGGATGGTCTATGTACTATCTGTCTGTTATCTGTCTGTCTGTTGTACTTGGCGTTGTAGTTCGTCTTTTTCTTTCCCTTGCATGACCCGTTTCACATATTGGTGGACGGTATTCCATGTACTTCTGTCCTTTATCATGAGTCCGACCATGTTTTCTACCGAAAGTGTTTGTCCTATGCTTGTGTTTGTCTGTTCTCGTATGATAGCCCATCTTATGCATTCGAAGAGTGTGTGCTGTGGCGTGTCAACTGAATTGCATTACCTGCAGGTGTCGTCGTCTGCCTTTCCGATTCGCTTTGTGTAAATTTTGAAAGAGCCATGTCCCGTTAGCGCTTGCGTCAGGTAATAATCAGTTCGCCTGTGCTTACAGTTAAGCCAGCTGTCAATTCGGGGAATTAACAGTTTGGTCCACTGTGTTGTTTTCTCATTGGTATTCCAGGCCTCTTGCCACTTTTGTATAGTCTTATTACGTTCTTCAATCCTCCCTTCGTTGATGTTTCGAGTCTGATTACGATGTATATTCGTCCGTTCTTCGGCCAATAGTTCAATGGGGGGAATTCCGGCAATAACCTGTACCGCCTGTGCTGATACGGTTCGGTACGCGCTTGCTGTTCTTATTGTGACGTTGCATTTTTGGCACGTCACAAAAATGTAATAAATTAAGATCAGACGCGACGATACGACTGGCGGTATCGACGGAGGTGTAGCGAAGGAGACTAATACTAATAGCGTCGGGAACCGAGTTATTAAGTTGTAGAATAAGTCAGCGTAACACACACGAAGGATGGCAACGCAGATCCACTACCGCCGCAGGACAACACCACTCCGCCCTCTCCTCATCACCGACGCTGCGGAAGACCACCGCCCGCACCGCCGAGACTTGAGGACGAGGAGCTCCATACCGTCCTGCGCCCTCCTCATCAGCAAGCTGCGGGACGGACACCGCCCGCACCGCCGAGACTTCTGGGCGAGGAGCGCCACGGCACTCCCCGCCCTTCTCATCACGAACGCGTCGCGAGGCTAGCACCGCCCGCGCCGCGAAGCTATACAGGCAAGAGGGGAACCAAGCGGGACGCAGCCGCCGAGACCAGGCGAGCGCACCGAAGATCACGCCTGATCTTCGGTTGCATAAGGGCGAGATGCAGCTGCAGAGGGATGACCACAGCAACATCTTACAGCCGTGGGGATGAATGCCAGCGCGAGCGCTGCTCGCTTCCATGACTTCTCGGCCTGGCGCCGAATCATCCACCACGAGCGTACCGGCGGAAGCGACTGGAGACCACCTCTCGCTACAAGGAGAAGAGGAAATGATCTCGCGGCCAGGCGCCGCTCCAGCCAGCTTCCACTACCGACTCCGCAGCCAAGGACATCCGCTAACCTGGAGCAGGCTCGACCCTCCACCCATTGGACCTTTGGACTTTTGGGATTTGGCCGGGTGGAGAGCGTCGCAGCATCGGTCGTCCAGAGGATGTCCGCGGATCGGTCACGCCACCTAAGTAGGCACCCCTGCAGGAAAGCAGCCCACGTCACATCCCTTGGTTTTCCCGCCGATAGCAAGGATACCGAAGAAGATCCGGCGTTATCGCCAATCCGCGAAGAGGATTTTGGCGCGCAAAGGAGCAGGAGTGGGAGGCACCGAGGGAGCTTCGGCACCGAAGATCCTGGCCGAAGCCTGTTCCGTCTAGGCCTCGAGTTAACCCAGTCGTGCGTTGGAAGAAATCGGAATTATAAGACATTAAGTAATTTTAAGAGCGAATAGAGTGTCGCGGATTGACGAGCCGAACGCGGCACAGGTGTTTGGAGCGAGCTTGAGAGGAAGACTTCCTGGCGACGTGACCTCCTGGTCCAACCTTTGGTAAGGAGTCTTTCCGCCTTTTACCGGGTGTTTGTACGTTTGTGTTCTCGCGAACTTACTGTTAGCGCTCTAGAATTCTAGCCTTATCGTGTTAGTGCCGCCATTTTGGTGGCACCGCTAATTCTAGTAGCTGTACCGTCTCTCCTTCGCTGCCCTCCGTTCCCGAACGGAGCAGCCGTTGGGGCAGTAGATCGCCCTAACGTAAAGTAGAGTAGGCAGGTGTCGTCACACCTATTAGATCTTGTATTAAGGTTTGTCCGTCGGCGCCCACGTTCGAATCGTGGGGCCCGTGTGTGATTGTGTGATATCTGTGGCGGGCGAGCTATCGGAGCGATCCATAAAGAATCGCGCCCCTCTACCGCTTGAAGAAAGCTGAGCCGCTGGAGCTTTCCGTCTCAGGGGAGTTCGATTCGAGTACCGATTATAGTAATTTTGGTTAGGATCAGGTCTGTTCTTTATTGTTGCCGAAAAGGTAACTGGCGCCCATCTCGTAGTCTCCCCGAGTAGATCTCTGGGTACCACAGCTCCCTGACGTGGACCTCTTTGGTCCGTCGGGCGTGAGCGTGGGTGAGACATACCGTCGGGGCGGTTAGTTGGTCGAATCGCGCTCGACGCAAGCGACCTGATCCGTTTGGTTTGCAGTCGGTACCGCGAGCGAGTCTACCTCCCTTGAGCCGAAGTTTTAACGATCGGGTCGGGATATCTGTGACGCTCGGAAGAATAATCTGTACCGTGTGAGTCGATTAATAAAGACCAGTTATCGTATTTGTTCTCTCCTTGAGCCCGGACTTCTCCCCGCGAAATTATCGTTATATTATAAGGAATTTTCTTTGGGCTTTCGTTAATTTTTGTGCATTGTTTTTCTTTGTTGAGCACTTGTGCCATATAGGTGCGCCGTACAACAAGATCGACTGAACCACATTATATAGCATTAGTTTCTTTTTGAAACCCGGGCCTCTGACGTTAGCTGTGATCCGCATCAGTTGTGCTGCTCTTTCCTCTGCTTTTAGAGTTGCGTTCGTTATGTGGCTGGCGAAAAGGCCTTCCTGACCCATTGTGATACCCAGATAAACTATACATCTCTTCGGATAGATTTGGACTCCCCTGCATAAGAAGCGGATTTCGTCTCTTCCTTTCCTTCCCCGAAGTATGACGCATTCAGATTTCTGGGGGCTAGTTCCAGCTTGCTCCGACTCATCCATCTCTCTACTTGTTCGAGGGCTTCGTTTCCTTTCCACATCAGGTCCTGTGGATCTCTAGCAGCTACCACCAAGGCTAGATCATCAGCATATGCTACGATATTCACCCCTTCGGGCATTGTCTGCGCCAGTACGCCGTCGTAAACGACATTCCACAGAGTTGGTCCCAGGATTGAGCCCTGCGGTACTCCTGCAGTGACTTTTAGGCGTGAGTCGCGATCTACTTGCACTGTCCTATCTTCCAGATAGCTATCAATGATGTTGATAAGATATTCTGATATGCCCTTCTTTTGTAAAGCTTTAAGGATCATATCCCAAGCTGCCGTGTTAAACGCGTTTTTCACGTCGAGCGTGATTAGCGCCACACATTTGCTGTTTGCTTTTTCATCAGCTAGTTCTATGACCTTTTCAACTGCTTGAATTGTTGATTTTCCTCTGCGGAAGCCAAACTGATTGCAGGAGAGACCCCCTGCTTTTTCTATTTCTCTTTCTAGTCTATTCTTTATCAGGCCTTCATATAGTTTACTAAAGGAATTCAGCAGGCAGATGGGTCTGAATTTCTTATCTTCCAAGTTTCCTTTTGGAATAAGGATAAGTTTGGCCACTTTCCATTTTTTCGGGAAGGTTTGCTGTCTGAGGTTCTTATTGAAGAGTTCCAGCATCGCAGAGGGTCTGATCTCTTCTATCTTCTTTAGAGCTTCTACGGGTATCCCGTCAATCCCCGGCGCTTTTCCGATTTTTAGATTTCGAAGTGCTTCCGTATATTCTTCTGTTGTGAAAGGCTCAACGTTTGTTACTGTGGTCAGTCTGGCCCACGTCTTTGTTTGTATTGGGAACAAAGTTTCAGCTGCTTTTAATCTTACTTCCGTGTCTAATTTATAAGGAGCATACTTTACGAGTTTCTTTGTTGCGATCTTATAAGCTTTTCCCCACACATCGGTTTCGAGTTCGTTGCACAGGTCTTCCCAGTGTTTGTTTTTCGACTTATTTATCAGGGCTTTCAGTTCTTTCTTACATTTCTTGTAGAGTTCCAGTTTGCTGTTATTTTCTCGCGGGGTCTTTCTAGCTATCCTAGTGGCTTCTCTTCTGAGCTTTAAGCCCTCTCTCCTTTTGTCGTCGATTTCATTGTTCCACCAGAATGGAGCCCGTGAGATGACGGTTCGAGTCACACTAGCATTGTACGCTTCCTTTATTATTGTGCGGATATCTTTTTTGTCCGTTTGTAGTTCCATTTTCCATGTGGCTAGTTTCTTGAAGACTTCCCAGTCGCATATTGGCTTACTCCTGGCTTCTTTAGCTTTATTTTCCCTGGTCTTTAATTCGAAACAGATGTATTGGTGTTCGGTTGCCGTTTCCTCGTCAAGCACCTCCCAGTTACTGATCGCTTTATGTAAATCTTTTGTGGAGCACGTTACGTCAATATGAGATGTAGTGTTGCCTCTTACAAAAGTTGGTTTTTTGCCGTCATTTAGTACATCCAGATTCAACGTCGCTAACCGTTCGCTCCAGTACTCTCCTCTTCTGTCCTCTTTCGGAGAACCCCATAGGGGTGACTTGGCGTTGATGTCGCCCATGATTAGCTTCTCTCCGTTTCTGATAGCTACATCTTCCATCAGTGTCCACTTTCTCTCTGAACTCTTTGAAGGTAATGTTCGGAGACAAGTAGCAGCAATAGATTTGGCACTTTCGCATCTTAATTCTTAGGTATCCGTCCCCGGCATATATATCCGACACTTGTATGTTCTTGTTAGTAAAAAGTATTGCCACCACCTCGCTTTGGTCTTTAAACCATTGATTACCTTGAATGATCTTATTGTGTGGTTCTCCAACTACCAGAATATCGACATTTCTTCTTATCGCCGTGGCATAAGCTAGATCGTGTGGAACTCTTGCACGTCCGAGATTTGTCTGCAGTATTTTAATTACCATGAGCTGGTGTTGACCTCGCGTGCCCCTTTGTTTTTGGAATCAATTGTGTCCTTGTCTTCTCTTCTATCAGCTTTCTGTAGGCTGGGCATTTTGTTTGGTCGGCATGGTGCCCCTCCTTTCTACATACCACACACGTTGGCGTATTTTTGCATTCCCTCGCTATATGTCCCGGCTTGATACATTTTAAGCACAGTTCGGATCTATCCTCATTGTCTCTAGATTATCTACGCCACTACCGTCCATTATCATAGGTAGAGCGTATATAATATTTACGTAGCGTTTGGTTGTTGCTAGTTCCCTTTTGTACGTCCGTTTGTAGTTTCACGAACTCCATTTTCCCTTCCTGCAAGGCTTAATCTATTATATGCTTTATGCCAGGGATTTTATTTTTCAATTCCTCTGCTTTGGTGTTGCTCTTAGCGTAATTGGGGTCGATGAATAATGCGAGATCCTCATCCTTTTCAGTGTAATATGATAATTGAGTATTTGTCGAGCCTATTCTTGTTCTTTCGTAGATTTCCTCGGTCCATTTTTCATCTATGATTTGCGTCAGGTTGCCAAATAACTTATATCCTTTGAGTACTTTTGCTATTTTTTCTTTAGTCTGGTTACCGTTCTCTTCCTGTTCTCTTAGTAACTCCGTCATATCCGCTTGGAGTCCTATTGATATTTTGGGAACTGCCTTTCCTCTGTTGCCCTCATGTTGCTCCATATTTCTGATCTGGTTTCTAAGGTTCCTATTTTCTTCCCGCACTTGTTCCATTTCCTGGTCTTTCGTGATTGACTTCTCGAACCAGCTGTCCTGGCTTTCACTTATAACAACCACGTCGGTGTGCGCGATATGCGCGCAATATGCATACCGCGCACGGTATGGTTGTTATGTCAACGGTTGTTGTGGAGCGCCGGTGGGGATCCAGACTATAAATATTTGCAAGCGATCGATATTGCCATCAATAATCGAGCGATTATTACAAAAGACACATCAGAGCGCAATGGCTGCATACACAAATGAAGAATACTACGACATGCTGTTGACACTCGGAGAGTGTCACGGTAGTCTTACTGCTGCTGCTAGAAGATACGCCGAGCTGTATCCCAACAGAGCAAGACATCCGTCGCACCACGTTATACTTGCCACAGCGCAACGACTCCGCGAAACTGGCAGCGTTTTACCGAAGAAACGCGACACCGGTTGCCAGCGTAATGCTCGAAATGTGGAGAACGTGGAGACGATCATTCGGGCTGTTGAGGAGGAACCCGAGACAAGCATTCGAGTAATTGCTCGACAGAATGGACTGTCTTATTCCACTGTCCAAAGAACTCTAGCAGAAGAAAGATTGCACGCCTATCATTACACACGTGTGCAAGATTTACGAGAGGACGATTTTGCTCAGAGAAGGAGATTTTGTGAAAATTTTCTGACGAGAGCATACGAAGATCGTGAATTCGTTTCTCGTGTAATATTCAGCGACGAATCGCTGTTTACACGGGAAGGGATCTTCAATACGCATAATATGCACGTGTGGAGCGACGAAAATCCTCGAGCTACACGATGCAGAAATTTTCAAGTTCGTTGGAAAATCAATGTTTGGGCTGGTATTATGGGCAGAAGAATTCTGGGTCCTGTAATCCTTCCTGACATCTTAACTGGCGCATCATATCTACAATTCTTGACAGAGAATATGCCAGAATTTTTGGAAGATGTTCCACTGTCGGAGAGGATGAACGTTATTTTCCAACAAGACGGTGCTGGTCCACACAACGCAAGAATCGTCACCGACTATTTAAATCGGCAATTTCCTGGGCGTTGGATGGGCCGATACGGCCCGATACGTTGGCCCGCCAGATCCCCCGATCTCAATCCACTAGACTTTTTTCTCTGGGGACATTGCAAAGAGAAAATTTACAAGAAGCTTCCCGAGGACGAGGAAGATTTGAACACCAAACTTCACTATGCTATGTGGGAAATTGAAGACAATGTTATGGAGAACATTTCGGAAAATCTATTAAGACGCATGAGAGCTTGCGTCGCAATGAATGGGGGTCATTTCGAGCATCTGCTCTAAAAAATACACAAATCTGCCCTTTTCAGGGCAACCATATGTTACGAGGAACAATTTCTTAGAGTTTTCAGTAAATATGTCTTTAACAAGAGATTTAATAGGCTCATAGTACTTCTGCTCCATCCAGCGGCTATCGACACGAGCAGAATCCGTGCCGGTCCGTTCACGCTGGCAACGGCAGTAGTGGGGGATAACATGACGTCACGTAGTGATGATAGAAGGGGAAGTCCCGAGCAGTCCCGAGACTCACTCTGGCATCCCTACCCGTAAGCGAGTTCGGCTTGGCATCCGTGCGATGTCGCGCGGTTCTACACAAGTGTAGCCGTGGGGTGGTCCTATGTTCTACCATTGAGCTGTATTCCCACGAGCCACGTGTGCATGAATAGCACTGCTTCTTATAATATTTATTGACGTGAAGGGAAGTAACGTAGGAACGACCAGGTCACTTTTTTTCCTTTATTATCCAGACAAAGGACTAGCTGGAGATTGCACAACGTCTCTCCATGCGTCTTACTCGTACAAGCTACTAAGACTCTCTATCTACGTCTTACTTGTCCAAGCAACGGCAAGACTCTGATGCGACGGACTCTCTACCACTGCTGCCAACGCAGCGCGCCGTCGCGCGTGGTGGGGAGGAAATTCCCTACATAGTCCCCACAGTGATTCTAACGCTGCTGCCAACGCAGCGCGCCAAGTGGGGAGGAAATTCCCCAGACAGTCCCCACAGCACTCCCCCGCGAGTGACAACGCCTGCACTTCGGGGCTACGCATCCGCGATATACTCGCGACATAACTTAACCTAGACGCATGGAGCTGGGATCTTATAACTATAACGATATACATTTTTCTTAGGTCTATCATACAATATTTATACCGCGAATGATACAGTCTTTTTCTTTCGCGCGTAGACCTTCACGCTGTCGCTCGGCGCAACTGGTGCGTCGGTATTCGGCCCGGATTCCTCGACATGTGAGGCGAGGAGGTAGGCGGGTTTTAACAACTCGATTGATACTACCTTTTCGGTACCATTTACTGATATCCGGTAAATCCGGTCGGAAATGCGCTGTAATACCGGGTGGGGTCCGGAGTACGGACGTTCCAACCCTTTCTTAGTCATGTTCCTTAGGAACACATGGGAGCATGAATGAAGCTCCTTATACAGGGTGTCCCACAACTCAGGGAACATCGGGAAATGGGGGGTAGCTGAGGTGATTCTGAACGAGATTTTCCTTTGCAAAAATACTGTCCGAGGCTTCATATTTGAATTATTAAGGAAAAACACCGGCGTATGAGAGCGCGCGTAGAGCCCGCGCTCAGCGCCGTAGCGCCCGTCACTCACGGGCGCCCGACCGTGGTCGTGAACGGGCGCAGCGCAGCGGTACGGCACGAAGCATCGGACGGAAATTAATATCGAAAAACAAATTAAACTTTCAGAATGACCTCAGATATCCATTAGTCATGCACAATAAATAAAGTAAGGCGTGTATTTTGAAAGTGGTCCAAGTTCATTTTTTAAAAAAAATGAGATATCACATAATATTCAATTATTGCACTAAATTATTCACGAATTATGTGATATCTTTTTTTTTTAAAAATTGACTTAGACCACTTTCAAAATGAACAGTTCAAATAATTATTAAATAAAGTAATTATAGTCATTATTCGTGTAACGGTAACATTCGATTTAACAAATCGAAATATTTTCAAAAACTGTAATTCGTTATTTGAAACCAACGTGAAATGAGATCTCGAAAATGAGATTTATCAATTATTGCTAAAAAAGCTTTCGGAATCGAAAAATAGTTGTTTTCTATTGAACGAATAATGATTGCAATAACAAAATCAATTACTCACAGTCCTCGATGGAAGTGTGCGGCTGTCACTGGATCACTGCATCCATCCCGATCGTTCGTCTAATCTCTAGGGTCGAACAGCTGATCCGAGCACAGTCCCGGGCAGGTCGGCGAACTCGAGCCACTACACGGTCACTATCACTATCGGTGTTTGTGTGCGAGCGATTCGCATCTTACGTTAGAATATTGGGTGGCCCTTAAAAGGACCGATTTTGGCCTCATAGGTGAGGCTCGACGTGGCCCCCATTTACCGCTATGCAAAGTGCAGCACGTTTTACTTCACTACACACAGGTTGCACTGATCCGGTCACATAAACTCCCGATGCTAAATTTTTAAAAGTTCTTGCACTTGCAGGTATTTCACCGGGATACGTCTCACGATACCGCTGTGCAGCAAGATTGGCATTACCGTCACATTGCGCAAAGATGAAAAACATTTGGTAATATTCCGCGTTGGAACAATTCATTTTAATGAAACACGACGATGCTGTGGTTTCAAGAACGAATTCTCGACTGACTAGTTCCTCGTTCCTTGCAAAGGAAAATATCTTTATAGCGATGCTACCGTTAGGGTAGTAGATAACTCGCCTGTGGGCAGAAATTCGAAGGAACCGATTGCGTCTTCGATTCGCCGGTATCGCATCAAACAATTTTATCGCATGGATCTTTATCTACCGCACCAACGGCAGCATTGCTGTAAGGATATTTTCCTTCACAAGGATCGAAGGACTAGTCAGTTCTTGAAGCCACAGCATCGTCGTGTTTCATTAAAATGAATTGTTCCAACGCGAAATATTACCAAATGTTTTTCATCTTTGCGCAATGTGACGGTAATGCCAATCTTGCTGCACAACGGTATCGTGAGACGTATCCCGGTGAAATACCTGCAAGTGCAAGAACTTTTAAAAATTTAGCGTCGAGAGTTTATGTGACCGGATCAGTGCAACCTGTGTGTAGTGAAGTAAAACGTGCTGCACTTTGCATAGCGGTAAATGGGGGCCACGTCGAGCCTCACCTATGAGGCCAAAATCGGTCCTTTTCAGGGCCACCCAATATTCTAACGTAAGATGCGAACCGCTCGCACACAAACACCGATAGTGATAGTGACCGTGTAGTGGCTCGAGTTCGCCGACCTGCCCGGGACTGTGCTCGGATCAGCTGTTCGGCCCTAGAGATTAGACGAACGATCGGGATGGATGCAGTGATCCAGTGACAGCCGCACACTTCCATCGTGGTCTGTGAGTAATTGATTTTGTTATTGCAGTCATTATTCGTTTAATAGAAAACAACTATTTTTCGATTCCGAAAGCTTTTTTGGTAATAATTGATAAATCTCATTTTCGAGATCTCATTTCGCGTTGGTTTCAAATAACGAATTACAGTTTTTGAAAATATTTCGATTTGTTAAATCGAATGTTACCGTTACACGAATAATGACTATAATTACTTTATTTAATAATTATTTGAACTGTTCATTTTGAAAGTGGTCTAAGTCAATTTTTTAAAAAAAAAGATATCACATAATTCGTGAATAATTTAGTGCAATAATTGAATATTATGTGATATCTCATTTTTTTTAAAAAATGAACTTGGACCACTTTCAAAATACACGCCTTACTTTATTTATTGTGCATGACTAATGGATATCTGAGGTCATTCTGAAAGTTTAATTTGTTATTCGATATTAATTTCCGTCCGATGCTTCGTGCCGTACCACTGCGCTGCGCCCGTTCACGACCACGGTCGGGCGCCCGTGAGTGACGGGCGCTACGGCACTGAGCGCGGGCTCTACGCGCGCTCTCATACGCCGGTGTTTTTCCTTAATAATTAAAATATGAAGCCTCGGACAGTATTTTTGCAAAGAAAAATCTCGTTCAGAATCACCTCAGCTACCCCCCATTTCCCGATGTTCCCTGAGTTGTGGGACACCCTGTATACGAACGCGCGCTTACGATTATGATGCGCTACGGGGGCTGGTCGAACTCGTCTGACGTACTCGCGGAACTCTTCAATGAAAATGTTCGGGTCTGGAGCGAAACTGTCCGGGAGAAAGAATTCCCCTGGGAGGCGGAGGGCAGTGCCGAATAGAAATTCGGCCGGTGACGCGTTTGTATCTAAACGTACGTGGGACCTCAGTCCGAGAAGTACGGTAGGCAGGATGCGCACCCAATTGTCCTCCGTATGGCACATAATCGCGGCTTTTAAAACGCGGTGCCAACGCTCCACCATCCCGTTCGATGACGGGTGGTATGCCGTAGTTCGAACCCGCTCGCTGCCTATCAGCGATAGCAACGCGTGGAACAGTCGTGACTCGAATTGGGCGCCTTGGTCCGTAGTCAAGACTTTCGGCGCCCCGTATCGCGCTACCCAATTATCGAAAAAACTTCTCGACACCGTCGTCGCAGATATATCCTTCAGGGGTACTGCCTCGACCCACCGCGAAAATCTGTCGATCATCGTTAAACAGTAGGCATAGCCCTCGCGTTGGGGGAGCGGTCCGACTATGTCCAAATGGACGTGGTCGAACCGTCCGTCCGGCGCGACGAAATGATTCGGCGTCACGGTGACATGGCGAGATACCTTGGACTGCTGGCAGTCAATGCACGTCTTGCACCAACGAGCGATGTCGCGGTGCATATCAGGCCAAGCGTATCGCTGGCGGATCAGCCGGTCGGTAACCTTCGCGCTCGGATGGGCCGGGCGATGAAATATGTTAAATACTTGTTCGCGAAGACTGGCCGGGATATATGGTCGGATAGACTCGCCACTGATCTCGCAATAGATCGTAGCGTGGTTCGCGCCCCACTGAATCGCCTTCATATGAAGAGGGAAATCAGGGGATTGACGAATGAGCTGTAATTGCTGATCGTTCGCCTGTTGTTCGGCTAACTCGCTCAGCTCAATTCCCACCGGAAGGCGGAGAGAATCGATCCGCGAAAGTGGATCGGCAACTACGTTATCGGAACCGGCAATGTGCTCGACGCGCGTCGTGAATTGCGCGATGTATGAAAGTTGTCGGAGCTGCCGAGGAGATGCCTTATCGGCTTTCTGCATAAACGCGTAGATAAGTGGCTTGTGGTCCGTAACAATTTTAAAATCTCGGCCTTCGACAAAATGCCTGAATTGTTTAATGGACTCATATATCGCGGTCAATTCGCGGTCGTACGCGCTGTAATTGCATTGCGCGGGCGAAAATTTTTTTGAAAAGAACGCAAGCGGTTCCCATACCCTCGAACTCGATAATTGCTCAAGGGCCGCGCCCATACCGAAATCGGACGCGTCGGTGACGAGACGGATGTCCGCACCTGGTTGAGGATGCACAAGAAGTGTGGCCTTTGCAAGATCATGCTTGATTTTTTCAAAAGCCAACTCTGCCTCAACCGTCCAAGGAATCTTACGCTTGTCGTTTTTCCGCGAATCGACCAGGAAAGCACTTAGAGGAGCTTGAGTGTCCGCAGCGTGCGGAAGACTAAGCCTATAAAAGTTTGTCATCCCGAGGAAACGTCGTAAATCTATTATGGTCTCAGGCTTCGGGAAATCGGTTATCGCGGCGACCTTCCCCACGGTGGGACGTATGCCTGCCCCGCTGACTATGTAACCTAAGAACTCTAATTCCGATGCACCGAAGACACACTTGCCGACGTTTAGGCGGAGGTGGAACTCCTGCAACCGTTCGAACACCGTCCTCAGGTGCCGGGAGTGCTCCTCCTGCGTCGTTGACGCTATTAAAATATCGTCGATATAGACAAAAACATAATCTAAGTCGCCTAACGCGCGATTTATGTACCTTTGAAAAGATTGGCCAGCGTTTCTTAAACCGAAAGTCATGAAACGGAATTCGAACAGCCCGAATGGCATCGTTACGGCTGTCTTTTCTACGTCCTCGGGGGCCATCGGAATTTGGTTGTATGCTTTGTGCAGGTCTAACGACGAGAACACCGACTTCCCATGCAAGTTGCAGGTGCAGTCGAGCAGATGAGGAGTCGGGTATTTATCCGGAACCGTGACGGAGTTTAGCCTCCGATAATCACCGCAAATTCTCCATGTGCCATCTTTCTTTGGCACCAAATGGATCGGGCTCGCCCAGGGACTGCGCGAGGGGCAACAAATTCCGGCATCCACCAGGGTCCTGAATTCCGCCTTAGCGGCAGCTAGTTTATCCGGGGTTAAACGCCGGGGACGTTCGGCCACCGGAGGACCGGTGGTTATAATGTGATGAAATACCTCCCCCTGGATGGGTGGAGATACTTGCGACGAGCCGGTTAACTGAGGAAACTCATTCAGTAGTTTCGTCCAGACCGAACTTGGGATGCATGAATGTACCGAACGGTACGGGGTCGACATAGCGATTGCGACCGTGGAAATGTTCGTGACGGAGTCAACGATCCGACGTCTTTTGAGATCGACCAGCAACCCGTAGTGCTTCATTAAGTCAGCACCAATAATCGCGTACGGAACATCCGCGATAATGAAATTCCAGCGAACTGAACGCCTTAATCCTAGGTCTAATACCCGGAGAGATTCTCCATAAGTATCTATTCTAGAATTATTAGCTGCAAATAACCTAAGACTAGAAGGTTTGCACTCTGTTTTTGCCGTTGCAGGTAGCAACGAAATATCGGCGCCAGTATCAATCAGAAATAGCTGACCAGTCACGCGATCGCGGACGTGGAGACGATTTTCTGTTGTTGAACCCTCACTGACCGTCTCCGCGCAGGAGGGGTTTACTGGTTTTTTGGTTTCCATGACTGGAACTTAGAACACCACTCGCGGCAAGAGAGAGGGTTCTGAGGGTATTTACGGTGCGCGAAACATAAGGTCGGCTTTTCCCGATTATTCGGTTCGCTGCGGCCCCTGCTTCTAGACCGCGACCTAGCGCGCGACTTGCCCGAAAAGTTGGATCTTCCCATTTGACGCGTTAACGCTGATATTTGGGACTCCAGTCGGTCGAACCTCGCATCTACCGAGTCGGGACCGCCGGAGGATGCAATCGTGTGAATACTCGCGCCACTCGCTTCCGCGTTCTCGCTGATTTTATCAGCGACGGCAGCTAATTTATTTAGGTCATCGATGTCCGTTGACGCTAAGATTGCCCGATGTTGGGAAGGGAGCTGCTCGAGGAAGATAGATCTCAAAACTTTGTCGTCGCAATTATTGTCGTTTAAATTCCGCAATCGCGTTAACGTTAACGACGGCTTTCCGTCGGTCAATACTTGACCTTTTAAGAGCTTGCGTAAGTTGCTCTCCGCGGAAGTCGCGAACGTGGCTATAATGCGTTTTTTGATCAACGAGTAGATGTCCGAGGGCGGAGGAGACATCATTACGATGTCTTTTACGCAGCTGCCGATCTCGTAATCGAGTGCAGCTAGTACTATATCCGCCCTGGTGCCCTCAGCCGTTATTCTCGAATTACGAAACGATGCCTCAACTTGGGCAAACCAAAAAATAGGATCGGCACGCGCAAACGCGGGAATTTTCGGTAGTCGGTATGAATCTACCCGGAACGACGCATCACCGGCTGTCACCGTGGTCAGCGCACGACCAGACTCAGTCATGCCTGTCCCGGTTGATCCGGTGAGCGGAACGCTCTGCCCATTATCGGGATTCGTGGCCATTTCGGAAGCCGGATGAAATCCAAGTGACGCGGGTCGGCAAACTAACCTACGCACGCGGTCACGGGAAGAAAACGCGGGATGCCAATATGGCGGCACTACACACGCACGCGCTCACGAGAGGAAGCGCAGGATGTAAATATGGCGGCGGTACGCACACGCGTCACGAAGGGAAGACGCAGAATGCCAATATGGCGGCGGTACACGCACGCGTCACGAAAGGAAGACGCAGAATGCCAATATGGCGGCAGTACGCACACGCGTCACGAAAGGACCACGCTAAAGGTTATGCGGAAGCTATGTTTATCGAAAGCGATGAGAAAAATAAAGAATATGGCGGCAGTACGCACACGCGTCACGAAAGGACCACGCTAAAGGTTATGCGGAAGCAATGTTCATCGAACAAAGTGAAACGAAAAATAAAGAATATGGCGGCGCAGTCCCGACCAACCATATGCTCGCGCGGGAAAAACCACGAATCACCGCGCGTCGTGCACAAGAGAATCCAAGATGGCGGATCCCGCTGGCCAATTACGCCGTGACGCGCCAAAATGCCGCTGCACGTCCCGACAGGCCGGATACAATATGGCGGCTCCCGACGCCGGTTGCGAGATACCTTAAAATAACGCTTTTGCTGGACGTCGCGTGATGAATTTCTGCCGAGCTGGTAACTGCGATGACCAGAGAGAATCCAGGCGAAAAGGCGCCGGTGTCGTTGGCTTCACGCAAGCAGTCCAAGCGATGAGGGGTGCTGCGACGAACAAAGGCAGCGAACTGAATCCCTCTCTCGCAGAAAAGCGCCGGTGCCGGTGGCTTCACGCAGGCAATCTGGCCCTCGTAGAAGTCTCCGGTGCCGCTGAGCCTGCTTCCCAAGCGCAGGAGGTAGACGACGAAGGAATGACCCTCAGAGATATGGTGGGTGGCGTTACGCCGGACAAAGGCGGCGAGGTACTCGTCCGCTGCGGAGGCTGAATGCTTCCATGGTCCACCAAAATCCAATCACGTCGGGGTCACCAATGTAGCCGTGGGGTGGTCCTATGTTCTACCATTGAGCTGTATTCCCACGAGCCACGTGTACATGAATAGCACTGCTTCTTATAATATTTATTGACGTGAAGGGAAGTAACGTAGGAACGACCAGGTCACTTTTTTTCCTTTATTATCAAGACAAAGGACTAGCTGGAGATTGCACAACGTCTCTCCATGCGTCTTACTCGTACAAGCTACTAAGACTCTCTGTCTACGTCTTACTTGTCCAAGCAACGGCAAGACTCTGATGCGACGGACTCTCTACCACTGCTGCCAACGCAGCGCGCCGTCGCGCGTGGTGGGGAGGAAATTCCCTACATAGTCCCCACAGTGATTCTAACGCTGCTGCCAACGCAGCGCGCCAAGTGGGGAGGAAATTCCCCAGACAGTCCCCACACAAGCGTATTCGTGTTCGGTCGAGGAGCGGTCGCGAGGGGACACAACCAATAGAAAGTCACGGATTGCTGGTAGGTTAGGGATATGTGCAGAACGAACGAGAACTCGAACTCGTCCACTTTCGGTGCTAACCATTTCAATTACGACAAATTGGTGTTGAAAACAGTGAAATTTTTCGGCCCCTCTGGACGCATAAGCGCTGTCCCTCTTTAACAATCTCTCCTCGGTGATGCAATTGTTACCTGTGAAATTATCTGTGGCCTGTCGTGAAGCAAACGAATCTTGTTGTTGGCGGCAGTTCGTAATTCCTGGGAGAAACACGTGTTTATTATTGTGTTTCTTCCAAGACTTCTGATTTGCCGAAACGATTCATCGATTGTGATTAATAATGATTAACTGTGCGTATTAGTTCTAAGTGCATAAGTGAATGCGAGTGAATCAGTGAGAGAAAGAGAGAGTGAGAAACAGATCATACTTGCACGCGTTATTCGTGTGTACGCGTATCATTCTGGTTGTTTCTCAAAATAATTGCCACTTATGGAAATCAATAATACAAAATACAGATTTCCATGTTGGCAATGTATTTTGGACACAACTAGAGGGTTCATCGATCAGCTGACTGCAGCGAGCACCCCACGTTGGAGCCCGTGTCGGACGGTGAGTTGCGTCGCCCCTGCCTACCTCCTGTACTCTGCTCGTGATAGGCCTACTATTTTTATTAAAAATTCCAAAATTAAGCTTTTACCAAAGTTTTGCAAGAGGAAAAAGTTTCTTAGAATTATTTCAAGATTTTGAGTTTTTAATTTCGGAAGGTTGTTCTGAATCACCCTGTATATGTACTTTAACTAAAAAGTTAATTATTAAATAAATAATTGATAAATGCACATCCCGGAAGATGTTACAAAAACTTTATTAACAAATTTCGTCCCACTACCGAAACAGTAGCATTTCACATGTTGACCTCGGCATCCTATCTACTCCGAAAAATATTTAAACATTTTAGGGGCCCTTCGTGGTACCGGATTTTCGGCACGACCCTAACAATGGGATTCCCTTAAGGGGATCCAACCTTCCTAGGCTTTCTTCTCGGGAATACCTCGAGAGCCAATAGAAACCGCGGAAATGACCGACTTTTGCGCCCAATGCATTCGTGTCCGTTTTACATTATTTTCTAACCGCAAGGGTATGTATCGAAAGCTTGAAGTTTATTGTAGGGCGTGAAATAGCGAGATATGTGTGTTGTGCGCGCAGATCGGCGAAATTCGAGGAAATACAGCCGCGAGACCAGCCATATTGGAATGTCCTTGACAGCTACAGAGACCGATGGTGCTTATGACCGGAATTACTCTTTTAACGTTATCTTATCCCTCCATATCGCTATTTCACGCCCTACAATAAAGTTCAAGCTTTCGATACATACCCTTGCGGTTAGAAAATAATGTAAAACGGAGACGAATGCATTGGGCGCAGAAGTCGGTCATTTCCGCGGTTTCTATTGGCTCTTGAGGTATTCCCGAGAAGAAAGCCTAGGAAGGTTGGATCCCCTTAAGGGGTAGTATCACATTTGGCATGTAGCGACTGGAGCGATACTTGCAGCTTTGACTGTACCATTTCTACGGAGAAATTGCAGTACATTACAATATCAGAAACTACGGCTCTGTACTTGATTATTTCCCGGTACGAAACGAACGAAACAAAAGCTTAAAAACCCGGCCACCTAATGAATGTTTCAGATGCAATCCAATTGTCAGGATGGTATTTTTAAATTACGATCAAAATTGCGAGTGTGGAAAACGGGTGATTTGCACGAACAAAGATGGCTGCCCTGAGTATTAGTTTTTCACGATTTTCGCACAAATCACGCTCGAACGATCGACACTCTTTGTTTCATTAGCGACGAACTATATCACAGATATTGACAAAAATTATTTTTTTGGGTTTCTATGCGAAAATAAGCCGTAGTTTCTGAGCCCGCGATCCAGCTGTCAATCCGCTCTCTCGAGCTGACAATAGTTTAGGTATTCGCTAACGGGCGGCGTGCCAATCGAGATCCTCCGCTGTGATTGGCTGTGGTATCATTCAGCGGTAGGTTCTCGATTGGGATGCCGCCCGTCGGCGAAGGCGTTAACTATTGTCAGCAACTACAATAAACTTCAAGCTTTCGATACATACCCTTGCGGTTAGAAAATAATGTAAAACGGAGACGAATGCATCCGGCGCAGAAGTCGGTCATTTCCGCGGTTTCTATTGGCTCTCGAGGTATTCCCGAGAAGAAAGCCTAGGAAGGTTGGATCCCCTTAAGAGGGAGCCGTACCGGCTAGTGACTTCTGAAATGACTACAGCACCTCACGGTGTACGGCCATAGCGAGAAGCTCGAATCGCGACGGCACGCTCACGCATACAGACGCAGCGCTCGTCGATGAGCTTGGAAGCGCTCGGGTCGCCGAGTAAGAGAGAGAGTATCTCCTGCTCTTCTCACTCCTCACTAAAGAGATCCACGCTTGTTTCGATTCGGCCGTCTCGACTCTCGCGCGAACAGGCGTGAATTTTCCAAGTCCCGCGTTTTGGCCGTCTGTAAATTTTTTTCAAGGCAACGCTATTTTCAGCGAGATCTTGAAACAATGTCAAAATATTCTCGGGTGTAGTACCGAAAAGCAGTTACCTCTGATTGGACTGAATTTTTGAGCAAAGGTTCTCCTTAGCTCACATATGAAAATCCCAAAAGGATTTTTGGCGATGAAGCCCCCTTCGCCCTCTACCCTCCCTCAAAGTTTTACCTGTTTTTTCACTGTATCTTCGAAAATATTGATTTTAGAAAAAAATGTTTCAGACAAAAACTGAAGCTTCTGAAAAGCTGTACAAGAAAGGTCATATGCCATTTTAACGTAAACACAAAACTATATCTGCAAATTTGAAAAATGTGTGTTTCTATGTAAAACAGGAAATAAACACCCTAACCAAAAAAACGAAAGATAAAAACATAAATGTAACACGATCCCCATGCTCTGCTTTATGGGACGTAGTTGCGCCACCCCCATCCCCAAACTCATCCCTACCCCTATTCCATCCTACATCCATTCACTCATGACATATGTAATAAATTTCAATTCGAAAAGCAGAAAGTATGGAGATTGATCTAACCATAAAGGCCTACCACGCTGTCAAGTTTAGATTATTTTTTCATTGCGCGGGCGGGAGCGTAAGCGCCCGTGCCGCGCCTAACCATCTCACCCGTCCTAACCCTTGTTAGGTTAGTTTTAGGCTTGTTTTAACCTAACAAGCCTAATGTGGCAACGGCGACGGGATGTTTATTTCCACTTTTAGATAAAAACAGATATTTTTCAAATTTGCAGATATAGTTTTGTGTTTACGTTAAAAGAGTATATGATCTTTTTTATAGAGCTTTGCAAGGGCTTCAGTTTTTGTCTGAAACATTTTTTTTCTAAAATCAATATTTTCGAAGATGCAGTAAAAAAACAGGTAAAACTTGGAAGGAGGGTAGAGGGCGAAGGGGGCTTCGTCGCCAAAAATCCTTTTGGGGTTTTCATATATGAGCTAAGGAGAATATTTGCTCAAAAATTCAGTCCAATCGGAGGTAAAAGGCAACTGGATAGTCAGGTTTATAGTTTAAATGTAATAATTTCACAAATTATTCCAAAAGAATAATATTCTCACACACAAATATCGAAATAGGAAATCAATGTTTGACTGTCCAGTACGCTGCTTTGACTTCAGCTTATTCCGAGTATTGATAGAGACTAGAGGTTAATTGCTGAATGATATAAATTAAAGTTCCTAATTTAATATGACATTGTGAGAAAGCTTAATCATCAAGAATTTGGTAAAACTCCTGTTTAGGGGAGGCAGCTCCGATCACCTTGACCTTGATATATGTTGTCAAGGACATCCTCCTGAGTACGAATCCGCAATTTTTAGCCGTCGCTCATTGTTCGTTAAAAAGTCATTAACAGAAAAAGTTTTCACGAATTATGGAGAATTTCCGACGTTGAGACACAGACAACACGAATTTCTGACGTTGAGTCAGAAGTTAGGTAAAACAGCAGAGGTTACAGAAATTGATCTAACCAGAAAGGCCCACTACGCTCTCAAGTGTAGATTATTTTTTTAATGCGCGGGCGGGCGCGGAGCCGCCCGTGTCGCGCCTAACCATCGCACCGCCTAACCCTTATTGGATTAGACGGGTTAGGTTTGGTTAAGCGGGTGCGATTGTCAGGCGCGGCACAGGCGCTTTGAGAGCGTGGTAGGCCTTTCTGGTTAGATCAATTTCTGTAGCCTCTGCTGTTTTACCTAACTTCTTAACAAATAATGAGCGTCGACTAAAACATTTGGATTGTTACTCCGGAGAGTTACCTTGATAATATATGTCAAGGCAAGATTGTTGGAGCTGCCTCCTCTATCCTAAATATCGAAACACGCAGAAAATGCCAACTCGAACCGGTGACTTCATTTGTAAATAACTTTTTAACGAACAATGAGCGACGGCTAAAGATTGCGGATTCGTTCCCAGGAGGATGTCCTTGACAACATATATCAAGGTCAAGGTGATCGGAGCTGCCTCCCCTAAACAGGAGGTTTACCAAGAATTTTAATGTGGATATATATTTGATTCTTTCATATACTTGACATGCCTACACTGAAAAAATATCGAAATATTAGAAAAATATTTTTTGAAATGTATGCAATGCAATTATTTATTTAAATTAAGTATTCGTTAATTTAATTAAAATTACTGTATTTTATTTAATTTAAATAAATAAAAATACTTATTTTAAAAGAATAGATGCATTGTACACATTTGAAAAAATATTTCTCAATAATTACGATATTTTTTTTTCTGTGTATAGCCTGCGCGCTGGGACTTAGAAAATTTACAGACGGCCGCAACGCGGGACTTGGAAAATTCACGCCTGTTCGCGCGAGAGGCGAGACGGCCGAAACCAAACAAGCGTGAATCTCTTTAGTGAGGAGTGAGAAGGGCAGGAAATACTCTCTATCACTCGGCGACCCGAGCGTGCCCGAGCGCTTCCGAGCTCACGGACGAGCGCTGCGTCTGTATGCGTGAGCGTGCTTGCTCGAGGTCTAAACGTTTCGTCGATCGAGGCGCACCTAGCAGTAGAAGTGTGAAGTGCTAGGTGGCCAATGACAGCTGGATAATACTTTCAAAGTTTTCTCTTTATTGTTCCATCCAATGCGAATAAAATTATTTTTCCTGGTAATTGTGATATAGTGTACAAGGCCTCGACCTGTCCTTTTGATCGTCAAACGGTTAAATAAGTTGAACTATTAAATAAATTCTTTCTTATGACAGCCATGTTTGTTTTGGTGAAAAAGCCTCAATTGCCCACCTCTGCTTTAAACATAATTTCTGCAATAATTGATACGTAAGTAGCTACATATGAAAGTTACAGGACTAGTAGGAAGGTTTAAGCTTTCGTTTAGTCACATCCGTTTCGAGGAAAAGTGATTTCTAAGGCAAGTTAACTTTGAAAGTAAATACTGCTTGATTTCTAGGGTCATCTAGGGTTTTAGCTGACTGAAATGTTGGGTTCTAGCCGGTACGGCTCCCTCTCAAGGGGAATCAACACCTTATAGTGACCTAAAAGGAACTAGCCCGGGAGCCAATAGAATTCGTAGAAACTATGAAAAAGTCCTGAGGATATCTCGTCTTCGTAGTACGTCAATTCCTCATGAGACTGGTATTTATTGAAAGCTTGAACCCTGCTGCACCCCGCTCTGGTCTCGTATAGAGGGACAAAGCCGCGATAAACAAATAATTGCAGTCGAAAGAAGCATCGGTCTCTGCAGCTGTCAACGACAGTCCAACATGGCCGCTGGAGCAATCGCATTTTCTCTTATTTCTCCGATTTAACGACACTACACTCCAATATCGGACCAGAGCGGGGTCGGCACTTCATCAGAGATATTAGGAAAATTCATTTCACTGCACTTTGTTCCCGTAATAAGCTGTGATTTCTAAGCTACGAATCCAGCTGTCACATCGCCGAAAAATAGCGTATAATAGTTCCCGAGTTTGGTGCCTGGCGGCGTTCCCATCGATTCTTCGCTCAGGTGCTGCTTCAACCACAATCTTGCGGGGCCCTGTGCCCACCTGTGCCCTCGGACCACCTCGGAAATGCCCGACAATGCCCGATCGCCGCGCTCATTCAAATTGATTCACATAACCTGACATGACCTGACATAACCCCGCTAAATCGAAAACGAGTCTGTTTTGAAATACGATGCCACTATAAATTATGGATAATTAAAATAAGAGAATGAGCTGAAATGAGGAAAACCTGGTTTACTATCGTGATCCGTATAACTTTCCCGTTTTTATTCTTTATTCAAAATCCATTCTTATTTCAGATGAAGTCAGTAATTAAATGAAAGGGGTTTTGTGGAAAAGGGATGGATTGCAGGTTATGCACGCACGAAAAATTGACTTCTTACTTATTTTACGATCTGTTCTTACAAAAAGTATACTTTCAAACTATTTCATAATATTATTATAATTACATTATAAGTGAAAATGGGTTTATTAGAAAAACATGAAACATTTATTTTATTATTTTACATCTTATTTATAATTAATAATAATATTTCCTGCGCCGCCCCGGCCTCCTCCGCCTCGGCCTCCGCCGCCCCGGCCTCCGCGGCCCCGACTTCCGCGGCCCCGCCGGCCGATCCTCAAAAGATGTAAGATGACCTCTTCACTCTAGAACAGAAAGCAAATGAATTTTCTTATTGTTTTTATTGTACATATTTGCGGAAAGCGTAATAAGAAGATATAATACTTACAGCCTGGCGGGCCGCGGACTCCTCCGACCGCATCGCCAACAGGGCATTAATTGCCGAGCCCAAATTGGCCTGTTAACGCAAATTTATTAATTAGCTTATTTATAAATTAGCTTCGATATATCTACTGTTAATGAATTTTTTGCCTACTTTTTTTTACAGATAACTCACAAAATTGTTATTTTTTCTGCAAGTACTGTAACGAGATTTTTAGTGAGGTCACTGGGTTCCCTCCCCGAGGGGACTGGGACGCAAGGTGGAGGTTGCGGGCCCGCGGAGCCGCTCGAAGAGATCCGCGGGGCGAAAACCCAGGGCTTGTCGATAAAATTGGTACCGTACAATCGCCAAGACTAAGCGGCGGGAGTCGCCGTCGTCCGGTTACTCACAACTCTCCCGGAGTTTGATTCTATCAAAACGATCTGCGATGGGCGCCAGACGCTTTCGCGTCGCGGAAATTCTTCCGCTTTGGGGAAAGTGTCCGAACGATTGCAACCGTCCTACCGCGCTCGAGCCACCGGCTAGCTCAGCAGTGGCGTACTGCCGCGGAGAGGGGAGGGGTTCACGCAGAGGAGAGAGAGAGAGAATATTACTGTAACAGCAGGCAACTAAATGAAACGACAGCAATTTGATAATACGGAGGTTTCCTCCTGTAGTGCGTTTATTCTATTTCCGCGGGGAAGACAGCGATACAGAAATGGGTTCTCTGTAGGAGAATATTTTAATAATGCTCGCGCGAAGTATCGAGACTTTAGGTTCGCGGTTTGTTGGCTCGCGATGTAGAGCCCCGATTTTCCCGCGAGAAGTTCTCCGGGTAGACAGCTGTAAGTCCCGACGCAGGGGAATCGCGAAAATACAATAAAACGGAGGTAATGAATAGGAATAATGAGATACCGGATAGATAACGAGAATTTAGGCAGCGGGGTACAGAGGGTACCGGACACTCGGTACGCGAGATGGATCGTCGGCGAGGGTGACTCGCCGAGTTACGACGCGCCAAGAGAACCCCAGTGTTCGGTCACCTTGCGCGCTTCGAGTAGGTGTTCGCTCGTTCGATTCTCTATCGGGTTATCTACAATTCACGCGGTACAAACGATACTTAACAGATTACACGACTTTACTCCCGACGAGGGAAAAATACACGCGAGGACGTCGGGAGGACTTGCGACTCGTCCCGAAAATTATTACGTTAAATACGACGCTGAGCCCTTTACAAACCATACAAAATGAGAATTAACATTAATACTGACTAAATTAGAGGGCTCAGGCCGGAGCGCAGTTCGCGAGAACAATAACGATATGATAAAGAGATGACGCAATTCGGGACGCTTTCTACTATTCTTTTCCCCCAGGATGAGACAATTCTAACCAAAAATTACACTACTAAATTAGGCTCACGGGTAATTGACTGGGGCTTACCGCTTAGGCGCCGGGGCCGGGCACGCACTCCGCTCCTCGTTTTGGCTTCCGTCCACACTCTTTTCGACGGAAGGTAGCAATAGGTAACGAGGAGGTAGCTCAAGATATTTTAGAGATAACGTAAGATAGAAGGGTAAGACGTTATCCCCTCCCCTTTCGATCGCGGATCGCTCGCATCGCTTATTGGTTTCCCACGCTGTCGATCATCTTGATTGGGGAATAAGCTCTTCGCCGTTCGGGATTGGATGACAGTCCCTTACGCGGTGGTCAGCGCGGGCCCCGGGAAGTTCAAACGTCGTCGGCGGTACGGATCGCTGTTGACGGGGCGGTTCCTCCTCTCGGGCCGAGTGCAGGAGGGGTGTCTTTTGGCGGAGGACACTCTGCTCGCCTCTCGCCCGCCACGGTATGCCCTTCCCGCCGGGGGAAGGCGTCTTACCCGCTCCGGGAGCTGCAGCTTCCCCGAGCGATGTCCCGACCTCGTGTCCAGGGACTCGCGCGGACGCCGTTCGCCTCGTGCTCCGGTGGACGGCCGGTGCCCTCCGCGTTTTCGGCTCTGCTCCACGCCGTCTGTCCAGCTATCCCTTCTGGGGGTCGCCCTTGGGTGCTGGCCCTGGTGTGGAGTGGCTCGCGGACGACTTGGCCGCTCCCTGATGTACGTGGGTGGTCGACTCCCTCCTCTGTCGAGACCCCGCGTCTCCTTCGTGGCTGGGACGCGGTCTCCGTCGCAGCGCGGTATCCCCTTCTCCGCCAGGACCCGCTGTTGCCGCCTCGCTCCGAAAGGTGTAGTGGCTCGTACCGCTCGTGTAGAGGTGTTAGGGTGAGTTCGCAAGAGGAACTACAGAAGGTTTCACGATATTAGATCTGGACAAACCGGCGTTGCTATGTGAGAACGCTAAGGCGAGACAATCGCGAAAGAGGCTAAGTCGCGAGAGGTTATGTCTCTTTGAGGTTATGTCTCGAGAGGCTATGACTCGAGAGGTTATGTCCTGCGAGGTTATGTCTCTGAAAATTACATCGCGGCGAGAAAGTCCGCGAGAGGTTAGGTAGGTCGGTAAGATCGCCTCTACGTCCGATCTTATCGTAGCGTGAACAAGGAAGATAACGCGAAGGTCCCTGAGTTAGCCGGTAAGGGAGATCGCTCGTGCGTCACGGTGACGTCACGAGGACAGGCTCGAACAGGATCGAGATAAGGAAAATGGAGACAAAGAACTTGCGCGACGCGCGCGCAAACTAAATCTATATTTCGATATTTACAAAGACCGGCGTCTATTTCGGTATTTACAAAGACCGGCGTCTAAGCCGCTTAGCTAATAGCAACGGCTATTAGAGGATGAAATCACGCACGATGAGCGCGGTATTATAAGCATCGGACAACGGTCAACGACGACGAGCGAAAAGGTCGCTGGTATAGAGAAGGTTCGCATCGAAGCGATTATAACAATAGAGGCTTAGCGCGCAAGCAAACACAGTACGGGTGCGCGTGGGGATTAGATACGCGCACTGTTCACTCGCGAAGCTAGGTGCGCAGATAGCACGCAGTTTGGTCTGGCGATGAAGATCGCAGATGCACGTGTCGCAGCACGTTGCAAGGATTTACACGCGGAAAGACGTCGCGGTAATTAAGGTCGTGAGTACACGTCGCGGCACTTAACGTTACGCGGTATGATCGTCGCGGCAGGTTAGAAGTACGCGGGAAGTACCAAGCGAAAGTAAAGGAACGTGGTCCTTTGTTCTGAGGCGCTAAGGTGAAGCGCAGAGTGATACGTACAGGGTCGCGGAGAGGCGCGGTACGAAACGTACAGAGTCGCGGGGTGTCGCGGTACGAATGACAAAAAACGCGCGGAGGCGCCTAAAGAACGGTGAGCGTTCTTTATGAGAAAGGAGACTCGACCTAGGGCGACCCAGGCCACTAGGGAGTTTTGAAATGTGCGGTTGGCACAACCGCCACACTCGACGGGCTCTCCCGACCCAGGTCCGCGCTGCTCCCTGCGGTCTTCTTTCTTCCTGATGTTTCCTTTTATGCGAGCGATGTGCGATCGGGGTAAGGGCAACGCTTTCTAATGCCTAATGCCGCTGGTATTAACGGTTTTGGGTGGTTCGTGGGGAAATGTGTCTCATCCTGGGTTGCAATGGCTGGCTGCGTCTCTAAAATAATTTCATGTTAATATTTCTCCTTTTTCGTCGTGCGCGCCAGATGGGGAAAATTGGGACGGGTAAATTACCACGTCACAGTAATTACATTCCTGCGCATGGTGACCGTTTCGTTCTGGACGGCGGCGTCGGCCACCGCATCGGGCGCCTCCGTTGGCGTCGGCGTCGGTGTCGGCGTGACCGTCGCCGTCTCGTCATCGACGTCGACAGCGTCAGTAGGCTGAACATGTTCACCTAAAAAGTAGAACAATAACGTAATTTATTGCATTTACTAATAAAGTTATACAAAAAGGAATGAAAACGCTTACCACCTCATCCACCGCGCCCTGTTCTCATACCTTTTCGATCTGAAAGCAAAAAGTATTTATAATAAATTGCATCTTAATGTTTCGAGTTAAATACGCTTCGTGAGATACCACGAAATCTTTTATAGCAAAATATTAGTCTTTCTCGTTACTTCTTGTAGATCCATTTTCGCGCTGCGTTCAATAAGAAATGATCCAGATCAATCCAGATCACTGAGTGTTACCTAGCGACTACTGGTCACTATGTACTGGTCAGCGTTGCCAGGGAGAGTCCCTCGACCACCGCTTCGTAACGTCACATTACTCCCGCGCTGGGAACGCTGTTTCACATGTTTCTACATACATTGTCGTGTGTAGTTTCATCAACGGAAGGTGCAGTTTGAATTTTTTTCAAACAAGGATTGTTGACTGCATCCCGTTGTTTCGATAGTGCGTGCGTGTACGTGCGAAAATTTTCGTTTTACGCGGATGTACCATTGTGCTTGATAAAAATATGGACAAACAGAACATTAATATTTGCGTGAAAATTCGCATCGCAAAAAAAAAAAATCGCTCCGAAACAACGTATCATCCGTCAACATGGCGACTGAGTCTTGCCAAGAGATTGCGTCAACGGTAAGTCATTATTCTGTTTAAAAAATTATTTATCGTTGTATTGGGGTCAGCGTTTTTCAAACTTCAAAGAGTGCTAAGAAGCCTGATCGCGCTGTTTTAATTTAACATATATGCGGTAAATTTTACTTCTATCGGCTCAATCCTATTTTGATATCACATTGAGCGGGAGTGGGGACATTAGAGGGTTGTTATAATCATTGATCGTGATTCCAATAAACCTCATTGTAATATCAATGTTCACAATACTTTTCGACACAGAACAGAAGAAGCGCTATCGCCCCGTTTGGCACTCGAACGATTAACTCGCCGACGTGTTTCGCTCATAGGCAATCATTTCATCGACAGTTATTTTACCAAGAATGCTTACTTATCGATGTCGCCTCCTATGGGCATTATTGTTTTTTTATAACCATACGCGTATATACGTATATTTTCCGTGGTTGAACAAAAATAACAATCATACGCATAGGAGGCGACATAGATTAGCAAACATTATTAGTGAAATAATTATTGTTAAGTAGAACTCAGCGCAGTTTTCGAAATTGCAAAACCAAAAATGAAGCTTCCGAGCACTCGACGGCGAAAAGCAAGGAGAGCCTACAGAGAATCGAGTGTCTTTGTCTCGTCCATACGTGCTTTAAGGAGTCTTTAAGGAGGGAAACTTCCTGGCGAGATGTTGCCTTGCCATTAGACCAAAACCTCCAAGGTCAGGTGTGCTGAACGTGACTTTCCTGGACTTCTTTCCGGTGTGCTGAACTGGGGAAGTCCATCCTTGGCCGGTGTGTTGAACGGGCCTTCCTCCGCTTGATATGCTGGTGTGTTGAACGAGCTATCGAGCTACCTGTATACCCACGACGGTGTGCTGAACTGTCGTTCCTCCAAGACTTGGTGTGCTGAACCAGGTTTTCCTGGGTCTCTTTCCGGTGTGCTGAACTGGGGAGATCCATCCTTGGCCCGTGTGCTGAACGGGTCCCCGCTTGCAAGCTGGTGTGTTGAACGAGCGAACAAGCAACCTCTCCGAATCTCCTTGACGTTGGCCTATCGTCAAGGTACCCGGCTTTAGGCAAAGGTGCTTCCCGCACCCATAGCCGAATACGCTCCCTTCTGTCTCCTCACCTAACACCTTTTTGGAGTATACGGGCCCTTCTGGCCCTCGCGATTGTTTTCGGAGTATATCGACCCTTCCGGTTGATTACCAGTCCTTTAGAGCATATCGACCCATCAGGTCGTCGCGACATACCCCGATCATTTGGAGCATATCGACCCTTCTGGTCGTCATAGAGCGTAATCGCCGTTTCGGAGCACAGCGTACCGTACCGTCGTGGAGGAAACCGACGCCTCCGATATCGCGGAGCGCGTGTCGACCTTTTGTCGACTTATACAGGGAGGAATTCGAAGTCACGGAGTGCGAGTCGACCGTCTGTCGACCATTGTAAAGTTTCGTAGGAAACTGACGCGTCCGAAATCGCGGAGCATACCGAGCGTGTACGGGACCCTTCCGGTCACTAGTATTGTACCGCTGTTAAAGGAGGCGAGAGACTCCGACCCTGCGGAGTACGCCTCAAGGGTATACCGACGGGATACCAACTGTGTGCCGAGAGCACAACGACGCGTCCGATATCGCAGAGCGTGGCGAACGACCCTGCTGGGCGTTCGGAAAAGGGCACTGTAGCCCAGACTCGCGGGGTGTGCCAAACTGAAAGGGGCACTGACAACTCCGATACGCGGAGTGTGCCAAACGCGAATTAGAGGACCGCTTAGCGGTGCTGGATTCTAGTCCTTCGCTTATTTTGTCTGTCGGCATCGAAGCCAATTATCGGACCGAGTTCCGTAATATCATTTTTGCCAATACGGCTGAGTATTATTTCAGTTATTTATGTTTTTGTAAATAGAGTTTAAATATTGAATAAATCAAACGTTATCTGTTATGTTCTTACATAATCACCTTGTCTAATTTCTCAAGGTCCACCCGACCTAACCCGGACAGACCTCTAGAGCTGCCGGCACCCTTCCTAGCCCCCTCCCAGGGGCAATCCCCGTAACAGAAGAACCCCAAGCGTGGGTTCGTTACAATTTCAACAATAATTAACCGTTTGCACTCGCGGTCGTTTTCGTAAAATTCCTTTCGATTTCAAAATGTACTTGTGAGGGAAAAATACTTTATTATAGTGTTTGTTAACATTAACATTATTGGTTGCAGGAGGAAGCAGAGAGCTGCTTTGCGAGACGCTGCGATGGAACCAAATGAAGAGAATAGCAATACACCGGTTCCATGCGAAATTGAGGATGCTGCGCTCAACGATGAGCAGCACATAAATATAGAAGAGCTCCTTCTGCCCAGCAGCAATAATGAAGTGGACACAACAGAGACATGCCCAGAAGAAGAAGTTAGTGCGGGAACATCGAACTCCCAAAATGAGGATTTTTTACCGAATGCCCCCATGGACGTAACACCTGAGGAGGACGCTGAAAACAACGACTGCCTCCTTTGCTTACGGATAATAATGTCGACGTAGGACGTATCGAAGCGGTACATATGGAAGGACGTCGCATTGTCGACATTTGCTATATGTTTGGAGCAGCAACGCAGGCGTACCTGCAGCATAAAGACCCCTTAGATTGCTCGTGGCAAGATTTTGTCATAGTTGCCTCTCGTCGTAAGGGACTAAAAACATATACAGGGTGTCCCGTAACTAGTGTAAGAGTCGGGAATGGGGGCTTCCTGGGCTGATCCTGAACAACTTTTTCCTTTGCCAAAATATCGGACGAGGCCGCGTTTTTGAGTTATTAAGGAAAATGTCTGGCCAATGAGTGCGCGCAAATTTCCCGCGCTCAGGGCCGTGGACGTTGGCTGACCATCGCGCTCGGCCGTGGTCGTGTCAAACGCGCCGCGGTTCAGGTCAAAGGAGTAATGCAAAATTAATAAAAATCAGGATTAGTCATGAATAATGAATAAACATATTAATAATTATTCACGTAAAGTAAACAAACGTACGTCGCGACGCTCCACGAGTTGATTAAGGCACGTGTCTGCCTTACAAAATGATTTGCCGATATCAAATAAGTTTACGAAAAAGTGATTTTGCAATAAGTTTAAGAAAAAGGATTGGTGGATTATGAAATAGGAGTGGAATATCAATATCAAGTCCATTACTCACAGCTTTCCATGAAAAAATGGGTCGCGTCATTGGATCTCTCCATCGCTCCTGATCATCCAGAGAATATCGACGAACAGCTGATCGCAGCCGGGTCATTGAACTGGCATGGCTGCACGGTCACTAACACTTTCAATGTCCATGCGTGAAGATTCCGTTTCCAACCTCCGACGTTTCGTTAATTTTTAATCCATTATTCTTAACTCCCGACGGTGCTTCGAGAAAGGAGGGCCCCGATACGAGTAACACCTTTAAGGCCAAACACGTCCTTGCACGTTTTACAATAATCCTTTGCACTTTCCGAAAATTATTTACGATAAACTCCTCGTTATTAACCTACATCTTCGCGTTGTCCGTATCGAGATCGACCATATCGACTGCCTTCTCGATCGGCATTTGTCAACTAAGGCTGTGCTACACAATGCGACGACCACCTCACACGTCGGTCGGCCGCTTGACGGTTTCTGGCGCATCAACTGGCCGACGTTGTACGGTGGTCGTCGCATTGTGTAGCACAGCCTTAGTTGACAAATGATTGAAAAGGCAGTCGATATGGTCGATCTCGATGCGGCAACACGACGATGTAGGTCAATAAAGAGAAGTTTATCGCGAATAATTTTCGGAAAGTGCAAAGGATTATTGTAAAACGTGCAAGGACGTGTTAGGCCTTACAGGTGTTACTCGTATCGGGGCCCTCCTTTCTCGAAGCACCGTTGGGAGTTAAGAATAATGGATTAAAAATTAACGAAACGTCGGAGGTTGGAAACGAAATCTTGACGCATGGACATTGAAAGTGTTAGTGACCGTGCAGCCATGCCAGTTCAATGACCCGGCTGCGATCAGCTGTTCGTCGATATACTCTGGATGATCAGGAGCGATGGAGAGTGGAGAGATCCAATAACGCGACCCATTTTTTCATGGAAAGCTGCGAGTAATGGACTTGTTATTGATATTCCACTCCTATTTCATAATCCACCAATCCTTTTTCCTAAACTTATTGCAAAATCACTTTTTCGTAAACTTATTTGATATCGGCAAATCATTTTATAAGGCAGACACGTGCATTAATCAACTCGTGGAGCGTCGCGACGTACGTTTGTTCACTTTACGTGAATAATTATTAATATGTTTATTCATTATTAATGACTAATCCTGATTTTTATTAATTTCGCATTACTCCTTTGACCTGAACCGCGGCGCGTTTGACACGACCACGGCCGAGCGCGATGGTCAGCCATCGTCCACGGCCCTGAGCGCGGGAAATTTGCGCGCACTCATTGGCCAGACATTTTCCTTAATAACTCAAAAACGCGGCCTCGTTCGATATTTTGGCAAAGGAAAAAGTTGTTCAGGATCAACCCAGGAAGCCCCCATTCCCGGCTCTTACACTAGTTACGGGACACACTGTATATGTATGCAATGGCGGATGTGTAACTATGAAGCAGTGATATCAAGCGAACCCGAAACCGATACAGTCTTAGATGTCAACGAGGGAATTGTGACAGCTACAATTACTTCTGGCATAGGGTACTCGCAGCTTGAAGAAATACTGGCAGGAGCTAATGTTCCCTGCATGGCACAGATAACTTATGCCAAAATCCACGAACAGATCACTGACCGCTTAAAGATAGCTGCCTCGGAAGAAATGAAAGCAGCTGGCAGGGAAGAACGCCAATTAGCAATCGAGCGAGGAGGATGTAATTCAAGGCATTCCCCACATTTCTGTCGTAGCAGACGGAAGTTGGATGCAGAGATCATACAGAAATGGAAAATATGATTCTCCGTCTGGCGTAGGTACCATAGTAGGCTACCATACGAAGAAAATTCTCTTCATTGGCGTAAAAAACAAGTATTGCTCCATGTGCGATGCTGCAGCCAGAAAAGCAATGCCACCAAGAGAACATACTTGCTTCAAGAATTGGGACCACTCCAGATCTTCTACCGCCATGGAAAGCGAAGCAATCGTCGAGGGCTTTAAGTGCAGCAAAGAAATGCACGGTCTCATTTATTCGACGTTAATCGGAGACGGAGATAGCAGCGTTTACAAAAGAATTTTGGACAACAATCCGTACGACGAGACGACAGTGCAGAAAATCGAATGCACGAATCACCTCTTGCGAAATTTATGTCGCAAAGTTAAGGAAATTTCCAAGATGTAGGGTCGACTAGGAAGTTGGCGACAAATGATTCAAGGCAGTACAATGAGAGTACGTAACGCCGTAAAGAAGGCTGCCGAACATAGAGCAGCGAAAAACCGTCCAACCAAGACAAAAGTGGACCTTCTTAAAAAAGTCATCCGAAATGTGGCAAGTCACATTTTTGGAGATGATCAAAAATGCGAGGGATATTTTTGTAATCTTTCCAGCGGAGAAACAAATTTCGTTCCGCAATTAAAAGCGTTGGGTGTATATGACAAATTCGAAGACGCTTTAAACCACCTGAGTTGCAACGCTGAAAGCTTGCTTGCTAATTTAAATAGCAACTGCGTTGAGTTGTACAACTCAATAATCTGTAAGTTTATCGGTGGCAAGCGAATCCACTTTGGAAAACGTGGGTCCTACGAAGCGCGATGCTCTACAGCAGCTGTACAATATAATACTCAAAGCTGTTGAGTACTCTTAGCGCTGCTGCGGAAAAGGACGTGTCCGATATAGTGCGAAAATTCGAAGAAAAACGCATATCAAGAAAGAAGCTGACCATCAAATCAAAACAAATAGCAAAACAGAAACGAAGGCAAAACCCAATGACGTCGAGACAACGAGGCATCGATGCACACTACGGAGCGCATGCAACGAAGCCCGATATGGAGAACGACGACTACGTAGCATTCGTCCAAATACACGAAGCCCGCCTCTTGGAATGGCAGCAACGACGAGACACTATCCAAACCGAAACTGTGGATCTAGTGCAATGTGGATGACCTACACCAAAAAGATATTAATTGCCCAACACTTTGGAGCAGTATGCAGGATAAAAAATAATACGTCGCGTAGTAAGCTTATAAAAGATATATTGTATCCAAAACCTTCTAAACTTTCTGTTGCAGAGTATGAATTTGAATGCGAAGAGTCTGCGTTGCAACAGCTGCAAGATATATTGCCTTCGCCAATCAGAAGATGTGGCCTGATAATAGACAAAGAAACACCTTATCTGGGCGCACGTCCTGCAGGACTCCTCGATGAGGATGGCATCTTCCAAATCAAATGTCTTGGTGCGCTGAAGGACTTTACACCGCAGGAAGCAATCGAGCAGCGTATCGATAATATTCATCTTCTCTTTGATGGAGATGACAAGGATACGGTAAATATGCAGCATGCACTTTATTATCAAGTGCAAGGAGAACTGCACATTACAGGACGAGAGTATTGCATTTTGGCAATATGGACTCCGAAAGGTATGCATATCACACATGTGTACAAAAATAATACGTTTTGGCAAGAAAAAATGGAGCCATTATTGGCTACATTTTATTACAATAGTCTGCTACCAGAAATTATAGATAGCAGACATTTACGAAATATGCCAATTAGAAAAAATTAGAAATGTGAAGAATAAAATCTTTATGACGACATATAGTATCCGTCGTTAGCATGATACGCTATTTCTTAACAAGTTGACATCCAAGCCGATAGATCTGCACGAAGTAGCGGACAGTAGTCACATTACAGAACAAATACAAAAGAAGTGTAGAATTATTGTCAACTGTTAAGAAAAGCTGTATCGTGCGGCTTTTACCATCAGGATAAAAGCACGACAAAACTCAGTTGTTTACTCCATCGTACATACCTATAAATACAAGCGTAAAACCAATTCCTACATAACAATAGAAACGCTTGTATTACAACAAATAATACGAAGAGTGTTATGATTATTTGCTAGAATGGTTATTGCTCACACACGATAAAAATTTGAAACCTTTGAGTGGACGAACATTCGAGATTTATTTTCCTGCTTGGTATTCGAGAACGTACAGACAGCGGTGTTTACTGCACGAAGGTTGATACCACACACCGTGGATTTCGAATGGGTTACAGTATACAAATCATAGCTGTTTCGCTATAAGATATGAGAGCGAGGCGTGTAACAGAGAAGAGGCGCGACGCACGAAGAGCGCTAGGGCAAGACGGGCGCTCTAGTGAGATAATGATTAAAATATTAACATTACCGCCCGCCTCAGGGATGTGGTAACGTCGCTGAGTAGAGAAAAATAAATTAAAATGAAATAGATGAAACGCAAATAGCAGAAAGACTTGAAAAATAGACGCTGAAGTTAGGTTGCGATAGGCAGCGGACACAACTTAACAATAGGCCGTTTAAACTCGGACGCGGATGTGCGAACGGTAACGACTCGTACGTGACCGTCGTTGCCTGGATGGGTAGCAGTCACGCGTGCTAGAGGCCACTTCGCTGGTGGATAGCGTTCGTCCAAGACAAGCACGAGATCCCCGATCTGAAGCGGTCGTGTGGAAAGATGCAATTTGTTCCGAGTTTGAAGCCTTTGCAGATACTCTGTAGACCATCGAGACCAGAATCGTTCCAACATTTGGCGAATAAGTTGCCACCGTGACAGCCTTGATGTTGGAACGTCGTTTAAGGACGGCTCAGGTAAGACGACGATCGGTTCGCCTATGAGGAAGTGCGCTGGAGTAAGAGCACTCACGTCGGCCGGGTCGTCGGACAATGAGCAGAGTGGGCGTGAGTTGAGCACGGCTTCGATCTGAGTGAGCAGTGTGGTGAACTCTTCGTAGGTCAGTACAGTGTCGCCAATAAGGCGTCTGAGGTGGAATTTGGTGGATTTTACGGCAGCTTCCCATTTGCCTCCGAAATGTGGAGAGGAAGGAGGGTTGAATTTCTATTCAGTTCCATCAGCAGCTAGCAGGTGAGAAAGCTGGTCGATGTCGCGAGATGCGGAATTGAATAATTGTCGGAGTTCAGCATCTGCGCCTACGAAATTCGTTCTGCAGTCACTGACAAGTGTCATGCATCGTCCTCGTCGTCCAATGAACCGGCGGTAGGCTGCGAAGAACCCTTGCGTCGAGTAGTCTGTCGCCAGGTCCAAGTGCATGGCTGAAGTTGAGAAGCAGACAAAAACTACGAGGTACGCTTTGTATGTCCTTGACGCTCGACCTCGCCAGGTTCGTAGCGTGTACGGTCCGGCGTAATCCACCCCACAGGTTAGAAATGGTCTCGTTGGTGTGACTCGAGATGCTGGAAGAGACCCCATCATTTGTTGAGCCGTTGCAGCGCGATGGCGAGCGCATTTTACGCAGCGGCGTATGAATGTGCTGACTGGAGCGCGTCCGCCTAGAATCCAGTATTGTTGACGCAATGTGGCCAATACCACCTGTGTACCACCATGGAGAGTTCGATCGTGCACATCTGAAATCAAAAGACGAGACAACACAGAGTCGCGAGGGAGGATAGCTGGATGTCGGCCGTCGGGGTCGAGAAGTGAGTTTTTAAGGCGTCCTCCAACGCGGAGAATCCCATCGGCGTCTACGAATGGAGCGAGCTTGAGCAGCGGATGAGATCTTGGCAATGTCGCCTTCATGGTGCATACCTCAAGCTCATGCGGGAAGTAAACTTTCTGGGTGTGTTTTAGCCAGAACATTCGAGCTTTGTGGATCTCTTCTGGACTGAGAGTTCTTGATACGTGGTGATGCGTCCGTTTGGCGATTGCATAGCTGCGCAGGATCCACGCCGTAACATGAAGAAGTCGAGTGAAGCTGGAAAAACGCTCAATTAGGTCCCAGTAAGAAGCAGGAGTACTTACTGCTGCTGCTAAAACTATGAGATCGTTTTTCCTCCATTTTAACGTCCGCATCAATAGGAGGGAATGTTGATGGCCACCCTACGGAAGGGCCCTTGAACCAGACAGGTCCACGCCACCACAGCTCGTGTGATTGTAGCCGACTTGGAGGGAGTCCTCGGGAGATACAATCGGCTGGATTTTCATAGCCAGTTATATGGTGCCATCGCGCGTCCGGTACGAGCTCCTTGATGACCGCAACTCGGTTTGCGACAAACTCCTGCCACTGTGATGGATGTCCGCGAATCCACACGCGGCAGACGCTTGAGTCGACCCACAGATGAACTGGAACGTGTTGGTAGTTGAGAATTGAGCGAACGCGAGTTAAGAGACGAGCCATGAGAACAGCTGCTGTAAGTTTAAGCCGAGGTATTGTTTGTTTTTTGAGCGGAGCCACCTTGCTCTTGCATCCGCGAAGTTAGAGATGGAGCGGATGTAGATCACTGCCCCGAGTGCGTCCTGTGATGCATCCGAGAATCCGTGTAGCTCGAGAGCTTGGATACTGGATGATGTACCGAGCCATCGAGGAATTGAGAGTTCAGAGACACCTCGTAGATCCTCGTCGAAACTCTGCCATTGTTGGATGAGAGGCTGTGGCAGTGTATCATCCCATCCGAGACTCGATCCCTACAACTTTTGAATGAAGACCTTGCCGATGATTGTGATAGGAGAAAGCCACCCGAGGGGATCAAAGAGTTGAGCCACGCGAGATAAGATGGCCCGCTTCGTAAGCTTGATGATCGGATTGGAGTGGTTAACGTTGAATTTGAATGTGTCAGAAGCTGGGTGCCACGTGAGACCTAAAGTGCGAGCTTCCGAGTGGAATTCTCGGATTGAGGTGAGTTCGGACGGGTCCGAGAGATTTTGCAGGATTTCTTCACAGTTGGCTGACCATTTCTGAAGCTTGAAACCGCCCGCCTTGAGGAGATTCACTAATTGAACGACCTTGAACTGTGCGTCCTGTGGATTGTCGGCACCTGAGAGCACATCGTCGACGTAGATGGCCTTACGCACGATCTCTGCCGCTTGAGGAAACGCATGCTCTTCATCCGTTGCGAGTTGTTGAAGAGTTCGCAAAGCGAGATACGGCGCACACGTCAAGCCATACGTGACTGTTGTGAGCTGATAGCTTTGAGGTGAGTCGGTCGTGCTCCACAGGATTTGCTGAAATCGTCGATCGTCTGGATGCACCACGATTTGCCGGTACATCTTCTCAATGTCCGCTGCGAATGCGAAGGCGTGCGTTCTCCAGCGAAGAATGACGGCGTCGAGATCCTGCTGGAGTTTAGGACCGGCGTGCATACATTCGTTTAGCGAAACTCCTGTTGAGGTGCGCGCTGAACCGTTAAAAACTACTCGCAACTTGGTTGTCGAGCTAGTTTTTCGCAGCACCCCATGATGAGGGAGATGTACTGATATGATGTGCTGAGAGGATGATGACGATGGCATCATGTGACCCAGAGCTTCGTATTCCTTCATGAAGTCTGTGTAAAGTTGACCGAAACATGCTTCACGTTGGATTTGTTGACGCATTCGAGCGAATGATCGTCGAGCTGCTGGTAGAGAGTCGCCAAGATTGCTGATGGAGGATTTGAACGGCAGCCGGACGACATATCGTCCTGCCTCATTCCGCGAATGTGTGATGCGAAAATGCTCTTCGCAAGCCTGTTCGTCCGGAGTGAGACCTGGAAAGATTGAAGGACGTATATCTTCCTGCACCCAGAACCGCTGAAGAGCATCCTGGAGATCCACTTCTTGAGCTTGACAGCAAGAGACGAGGGATGATGAGCGATATGATGTTGCGAGAGCGTGGACTGGCCCGGAAACAATCCAACCCAACGAAGTGTGTTGAGCGACGGGTGCGTTGAGTGGTCCACGTCTAATTTCGCCGAGCAACAATGATCCGTATACGTCGGCACCGAGGATTATGTCGATCGATCCGGGAGACGCAAATTCAGGATCGGCTAGTTGCAAATTATTGAGGTGATTCCACGAGGCCGTGACTGGATTCGCAGGTATCCGACCTGTAACTTTCGGAATGACGAAGGCTGACACCGAAAGCTCGACAGACGGATCGTAACACGAGCGAAGCGTCAAGGTGACCATGCCTCGAGACGATCCGATGGGCTGAGCTCCGACGCCCACAATTGGCACAGAAGCTCGATTACGAGGGAGACGCAACACCTGGACTAAGGACTCCTGGATGAGCGAAACCTCAGAACCTTGATCGAGAAGCGCTCTTAATTTTAGGCTGACTCCTCTGAAATTCACAAGAGTGACACAGGCAGTTGCAAAAAGTACTGGGGTACGTTCGAGATGAGCGGCTGCGGTATGTGACTGCACAGCGGTCGTTGCCGTGGATCCTGAAGACTGCGAGATTTGGGTTGACTCAGTCGTCAGGGCGCTCTTGGATGTGCTTGAGGCGGAAGAGACTTGGTTGGAAGGTGCCGCGTCGCGATGTAGAAGAGTGTGATGCTGCGACTTACATTTCCGACAGCGTTTGAGCGATCGACACTCACTGAACTTGTGGGAGCCGAGACAGTTGAAGCAAAGCGATTTTTTGGAGACTATGTCTTGCCGCTCACCCAATGACTTCGATGCGAAGTCGGAACACGACGAGATATAATGTGAGGCACCACAACAGGAGCAGGTTTGCACCGTACAGCTGGCAGGATGGACGACCGCTGCGTGAGATCTCGCTGAGGCCTTCGGCTTCTGGTGGGATTTCTGCGACGATGAAACCGTGGCTTGAGTGCGTGATTGCACGGACTCGAAAGCGCGAACACGTTTTTCAAGGAAGAGCACCAGCTCATCAAACTTTGCGAATTCCTGCGAAGTTCCTTGATCGAGTTCCCATTCTTCAAGGGTTTTGGAATCGAGCCGTCGGGTGATGAAATATACTATGATGATATCTCGTTGCTGCTCAGGCGTGCCGAATGATTCCAAGGCTCCGAAAACTTCCTTGACGGTAGCGAGAATGGATTTGAGTTCAGCACTTGACCTTTGAGTGATCGTTTTGATGCTGAAGAGCCGATCGAGATACGTCGTAAGAATAACGCGTTTGTTTTCGTAACGAGCTATGAGCGCATCCCAAGCGCGCGAGAAATTCTCCGATGTTACCGGGATATTAGCAATGTAATGTGCGGCGTCGCCTGTTACTTGAGACTTGAGATAATGTAGCTTTTCGACTGCCGAAATATCCTTATTGAGAATCACCATTGATTTGAATAAATCACGGAAGGACGGCCAGTCGTGATATTCCCCAGAAAACTTTGGCAAGCTGATTTTTGGTAAAGCGCGACAATTGCCTGAAGTTGGCTTATTGTTAGATTCGCCGCGATCGTCCGATTTCGTTAGAAAAGTGTCGCGGAGAATGAGGATATCTGCCCGAGATTGACAATAAGCTTCTTCGCACGTAGAGTAGAGATCACTGGTGAATAATAGGTGTTTACGTAGTTCCTCCGTCACAGCGCCGACAAGTTTATCATGGTTTTCATTAAATCGTTCCCAATTGGTATCGAGTGATTTGATGCGGGCGTCAAGATAATGACGATTGACCTTGTCACTTGTTAACTTCTTCACATTGTCATACGCTCGCGCGATGAGGCCGTAAAGACTGTTTTGTTTTTCAACAACTGCGTTGAAAGATGCCATCATGTGGTCACAAGAGCACAAAGTCACAAACCCGAAATGGTTTTATTTAAAAAGCAGGTTAATCGGCACTGATAGTTACGCACAATAGGAAATCACTGTTTGTTTGGTGTGCGAAAACCGTAACTGTCACGACCTACTAGAGCGCGAGATATAATGTGTGAGAGCGCGTGAAAGAGCGAGATAGCGTGAGATATCGAATATGTGAGTGCAAGATAGCACGAGAGATACACTTGAGAGGAGCGCAAGAGAAGCGCGAGAGACACTGTATCCTCGCACTGATGCAGCGCGGAGGAAGAGAATCGCTGATTGATTTCGACGTGACGAAGAACGATCGCGAATCAGCGAACGACTAGCACTCGTGCCAGGAGAGACCGCACTTAGATTATTCGACTGACTATTATTTAAACCGAGAATTTCTCGGTTTTATTATTTTGTTATTTTCTTATTATCCGACTCAAAAAGCACTTAACTTCTGAATCCGGCTCGAAGGACCAAATGTTATGATTATTTGCTAGAATGGTTATTGCTCACACACGATAAAAATTTGAAACCTTTGAGTGCACGAACATTCGAGATTTATTTTCCTGCTTGGTATTCGAGAACGTACAGACAGCGGTGTTTACTGCGCGAAGGTTGATACCACACACCGTGGATTTCGAACGGGTTACAGTATACAAATCATAGCTGTTTCGCTATAAGATATGAGAGCGAGGCGTGTAAGAGAGAAGAGGCGCGACGCACGAAGAGCGCTAGGGCAAGACGGGCGCTCTAGCGAGATAATGATTAAAATATTAACAAAGAGGTATGTACAAAAACTAAAACGTACAGTGTACAGTAGTACACTCTGTAATGTGACTACTGTGCGTTTTTTCGTGCAAATCTGTCGGCTATCAAAGCAAAGATTGGAGTATAGCGTTATTAATACTGAGAAATATAAGGATGAAAAATTAAATGTCTTATAACATGTCGCACTTCACATTGCTAGCTTGATATGTATAATACTTATATTTTTGTAAACAGAAACAATTGACCGAAGTTACTTTGGTATTTTCCAGGTATACACACACAGGTATGGGGAATATAGAAAACACAGGCCAACAGTGGTTTTGGTGCCTAAGTTTTTAGAGCTGATTTTAAGTATATAGGGGGCGCTGAATCCAAATATGGTATTAGTTTCCCCCTGTCAGCTCTAGTTTTCAAGATGACGTAAGTGATATGTTGGTACTTGCGCGATAAAGCAATAATATGCTGGTATGGAAATATTGTAATCAAATAAAAAAATCAGAGAAATAATAAAGACGTATATTTACACAGCCATTTAACGACATCAAACCATAATAAAACCTTATAGTACAGTTAAACGTATGCAACATTTTTTGAGAAAACAAAACTCATTTAATATCAAAATTACAAAACTTCACTCAACGCAACGGAAGCTTCTTTTGTGAGATTTTCTTGAATGAACTTTCAAACAGTCTCGTTTTAAACTCCAGCAGTAATCTACCATCATATGAGATTACGTTATTTTTTCCGGTTTTCCTAGAAAAGGAGGCTGAATGGGATTACCAGTATGAAATACCTCATTTTAAAAGTTTTAAATTGTCTTATGGTGTGGTATTTGCTTATGTTACGTCCGAGACGTAACGCGTCTCATTTCATGCGTATCCTAAATATTAATCGTGGCCGACAAACAGCAATAGTAGATAAGCCTAGCCAATTGAAAACCTCTTTGTCGATACTGAAATGCAATAGAGCTCAAGCCTAAACTAAAACTCCAAATATTAGCTCCAAACGAATAAGCAAAACTGTCTTCCTATATGCAGTGAGACAGCTAACGTAAATCGTGACCTAAGCGGTCCAGCACCTTTTAAACATGCAGCGCGCCTTCCACTCGAGGAAGTCTCGAAACCCGAGCTAGCCTTGACAAAGAGATTTTCCGAGCGCAACGAATGAACGTCGCGCCTATACGAAACGTTCAAGTAGGCCAGAGATACAGGCAGAAGTAATGGCTAGCGCGCCAGCCTGAGCCAAACACTGACTCTAAACCAGTTAGCGTCCAAACGCTCTGCGCAAGGAGCATACGACACCAATACTCACACAACCGAACAATCAATGATCTCAGATACCACCTTATCTCTACTCTCTTTTTCATCCTATAACCAATCTCTTTATCCATAGTCGCGTTTTAATTAACAATTCATTTACTTCAAGTCACGTACTTCTACCCACATGTTGCCTCGCCCTTTTCCTTTTTCTACATTTTCAAATACTTTTACCTACGTTTTACCTTACCATATTTTTTATAACATCTTTAACCTAACCAGATTCCAAGAACCCCGTTCCTGAATTATTCATTTCCCAGGCATACCCAAAACTCCGAAACGCAGTACTTGTCATAAAACAATTAACTCTTGACCCTCCTGACCGAACGAACAGTACCCAAATATGCTATACCGCTGCGAACACAGTTTTCCATCTCTTACTCCGCTGCACGTGTCGAAATAAAGCGCCTTGGCTAAACGTCCGGCGTTGACCTCGCGCTGCAAGCACCCCTGCAATGCTCGAGTAGACCCATCCGATCCCTGGTCGCCAAAACCCTACGCTCTGTCACATCTAGCGAGCGCAGGCGGCCCCATAAATTAGCTGACTCGATGACAACATCCTGACATCGAGGCCAGTCTTCTTTCTCTCTTCATCTATACCTTTCTTTTTCTTACCTATCTCCCTACCACTACCTTTTTACTGTTCGACGCATTAGTCCAAAACCAATCAGCGAATTATCCCCACCACACCACCACCTAAAATCTGATGTACTTTTCTCATTCTCTCATGCTTCCATGCTCATCTATGCACTTCTTCATCTTACAGCCCTTAGCGTTGCCAAAGCGAAACGCCCGCAACCCTAAGGCTCCGCCTCCTAAAAAACCCATAAGAAACCCTGCTCTGCCAAGGGAGCTCATTCCAAAACCATCATTAGCAGCAGTCAAGAAGTTATCCAGTAGTTACGCAGTCTTTGGACTTAGTCATTTTGCATTTTGTGGACTTAGTCTTTCTTCCACTCTGTGGACTCAGTCTTATTTTTTCACTCAGTGGACTTAGTTTTTTCTCACCAGTCTTCAACTCAGTGTTTTTTTCTCAATATTCGAATCAGTTTTCATCATCTTTGACGCCGACCAACACCAGGGTCCCGCAGAGTTCCACTACCCTTTTTTACGCCTTTTCATTTTAAACAACCGAGTAAGTACTCATTCACCAGTTTGCAATCTTTCACGTCACTTACGTATTGGTCACTTTAATCCTTTTTATTATCTTTCCATTCCTATTTCTTTTTCCTATTTTCTGACAAATTCCATCCAGTAACCACCACCATCTCCTTTATCTTTTATTCTCTTTATTCGTCCTAATCCTCCTCCACCCGATTTTCTCGACTGCAACATTCAACAGACCCATAATCCAATCCACCTTTCAAATTCTAATCCTTTTTATTATTTTTCCGAGTTCAACACCTAATTAAATTCTGAAATCACTATTTTCCAATGAGATCAATCGTCGTACGTTTAATCAATTCCGAATCATTGTAAATACCGTTTTGTTTTGTGAATCAAACCATTTTATGTTAATCCAAGTCTATTGTAATCTGACACAAGCGCCTTTGTTTTACGAATTGTTAACCAAACCGTTTAATAAATTTCAAATCATTGTAAATACTGTTTTGTGAATCAAACCATTTTATATTAATCCGAGTTTATTGTAATCTAGCACAAATACCTTTTGTTTTACGAATTGTTAATCGAACCGTTTTTCATGTTAATTTAATTCTTAATAGTCCATCACGACTATCCTTCATTCAATCTGAAACTTTATAATTAATTCCGATCTTTATGTGTCAGCCACGATTCGTATTTCTAATTTAATTCTTTTGTTTATTTTTATTATTATTATTATTATTATTATTATTATTTATCGTCAACCGAACTGAACCAAGTATAATTTCAATTACATTGTTAATCGAGAAACCTAATCTCTTTCAATTATTTGTTTCCATATACTTTTTCAATATATTTTATTATTATTATTATTATTTCTTGTCACACTCTCTGTTTCTTGCAACCCTTCTCTACCTAATCCTTATCGACCATCATTTCAATCGTTGTGCGCATCAACTTTCGAGCTCCGTCCCGAATAAAGCGCTTCTCGCGTTGATTCATAAAGGAGCACCGTTGGGCCGTCAGGTAAGCCGTGTAAAATCATAGATTGACCGTCTTCCCGACCTTCAGGTCTAGCGAGCGATTCTATAGGAATCGTCCTGTTGCTGTTGCGACTTGCGTGCAGGACGTAACACTTACAAAGTAGTAATATACGTGACATTTATTGATAGTTTGTTGTATATATAAGGCATAATACAAAGAAACAACAAGATTAGTTAGAAGTAATTTCTTTGTGCATTTATTTTACTTTGAGTAATCTATTCCTCAATATAACAAATATTAAAATAACTAATTACAGGATGTGCCATATCTGTAAAAGGAGAGCTGATACAAAAAAACGGATTTCATATTTGAATTCAGTACCACGAATATAGTAAAAATCAGCTCAAAGACTCCTGGCACCAAAACAACTTTTTTTTTCTGTAGACCTGTGAAATTTATGTTCACAGTTACAAATGTAGGAGCAGGTAAATCAGGGACATCAGGATTCTCCTACTCGAAGGATCGCCTTGAAGCAGTCGAGCTTTCCTTCATTCAGTGGTAAGAAAGGATGGGGAAGGCTCGCCTTTAAGTGATGGATCCTTGCAGGCAAGACACTGGCCATGGTGAAAACCGGGCGAACAAGTCTGAGGAGAATTAGGGAAAAGTAAGAATGTTCTTATTCTATGCCTAAGCTATAAATGTTTACTTAGCTTTGTAGATTAGGGGTGCAAAAAACCTACATCTTGTGACACACCCATTTTTCCTCCCCGATGGTACTCTCACCTTGACGAAGCTCTTATGAGCGGGTGGGGAGGCTTCTTGCATATCGATGAACCTAATGACTGGAAACAGTATAGTAAAGATATTGCACTGATAACTTACGCTATACCAGCTAAAGGGGAGATGTCAGACCAAGCAGAGTACCAATATGTGTTGTACTAACAAGGAACCTATGCGAGGTGTCCCCCTCGGATTTCAATGCCGTTGAAATATGTTGTACTCTAGATCAAAATAAGGGACACGTTTTTGTTTATACGTGCCCAATCGCACTTTTAGGGGATGAAACACCCCTTTGAAAAAAATCGGTTTTCTTCTTTCGGATCAAATACTGTGATATCTATACGAGATAGAAAAAAATGTTTTAGACGAAAGTTGAACAGTTTCGGAAGCGCTTTATAATAGTTTTATTGGTTGTTTAAAAATTATTAAATTTTTCGACATACCCCTCCCCCCTCATAATTATTTTGCAATTTCAGAATTTCGGTTTGACCAATCGAAAGGACATTTTATTCCGAATTCAACCATATATAATAATGTTACTTTCCGAGATACGGACTTTTCGAATAATAGACGCACATGCCCTCGTATACCCGTAACGCGCTATGCGCAGCGCTTATCTCACTCGAGATACCCATATGCGTCTTCAATCGTGAAAGCCGAGAATGCGTCATCGCTATTTTCGTCTTTTCTTCTTTCCATCTAGTTTACTTTCGATTTTGTCGTGATCTAATAATACATAGATGAATAACAAGCTTGGCTTGTGTCACAGTTGTTGCGTGCGATATTTCTAGTGTTGGAAAGCATCTAGATTTTTGCAATGCAAGCTGGTGATATTTATTAATGTTTAGTTTTCATTTGGCTTATTGATTCTATGACAATATTCCACTAATATTGAAAATCTGAGGAATATACTAACACGCTTTCGTTATCGTATTGTTATTCGCATTTGTGTATTTCTTTTAAATGTGTTTATATAATGCCTGCTCTATTAACCAAGTGGTAAAGAAAAGAATTTGTTTTTGAAAGAAAAATATTGCGACTAATGGGGAGATAATAAATACCTTTTAAAGATCGAGGTAAATAATGTTTTATAAAATAATAGTGTTAAAGGAGTGAAGAGGTACATATATGAATACATTCTGTAAGAAAAAAATTTATTTTAATTTGTATATTATCTACATATACGCGGGAGAATATGAACATAAAAAGCAGATCGTAATCGAGTTTGTGACGTTTATTTAATATTAACGTTCCTGAATTGTAACTAGGGGGCAGAGCCCCCTGCGCTTTCGCTTCGTTCAAGCGCCAACCCCCTCAAGATCGCCTTTGCTCGCGCTTCGCGCTCGCCTTAACGGGTGCAGAAAAGCTTCGCTTTTCTGCAATAGGCACGACCGCGGCACTCGCGCTTCGCGCTCGCCCACGAATTTCAAAAGGTTTCGAAATTGTGGAAAATTCAAGTATTGAGATATTAAACTATCCTACAGTGTCCTCTGCGCTTTCGCTTCGCTCAAGCGCCATACCCCCCGGGGTCGTCGGGTGCTCGCGCTTCGCGCTCGCCCACGAAATGCAGCATTTGTGCAATAGGCCCAAGTGATCAAAACCGGACAATTAAATGCATCCAAACCAAAATTTGACATGTAATCAACTCTTTTGCTGAAATAATGGATTAAAAATTCAAATTTGCCGCTATTTCGAAACGGCTGAAGACGGCTATACATAAAGTTTCCTGGCACCAAATGGGTATATACTTGATGTGCATGCCAAATTTTGTCCGAATCCGTTCAGCCGTTTTGCCGGAATAGTGGACTAATCAATAGTTTTCCTGAAATAGTGGATAAAAAATTTGAATTTTCCGCCATTTCGAAACGGTTGAAGATGGCCATACATAAAGTTTCATGGCACCAAATGGATATATACTCGATGTACATGCCAACTTTTGTTCGGATCCGTTCAGCCGTTTGGCCGGAAAACTGGACTAATGGATTAATGAATTTTTCACTATTTCCATTAGTCCAGTATTCCGGCCAAACGGCTGAACGGATCGCAACGAAATTTGGCATGCACTTTGAGTATATATCCATTTGGTGCCAGCAAACTTTATGTATCGCTATCTTCAGCCGTTTAGAAATGGCAGCAATATTAAATTTAAATTACATTTTTTTCAAATTTTGAATCTCCCGCCATCTTGTACCGGTTCAAGATGGCGGCTCACAAACCTTATTGTCAACTCACAGTAGTGTACTTGATTTTTGTGCCAAATTTCGTCCCGATCGGTTCAGCCGTTTTTCCGAAATCGAGGATATACACGGACACACGCACGCACGCGCGCACACACACACACACACACACACACACACACACACACATATACGAACGGTTTTCGCGATTGCGATTGCATAAGTCACTCCCTTTACGGTCGTGCCTAAAAAGGAATATTTCATCACAATCAATTTATTAGTGATTATTAGTTCCAATACATTATTTATATACAATATTGTTTATAAATAAAACATCAATTGTACAGTAATAAAATACATTTCCGTCTAGCATTTTCATGATATTTATGGATAATAGATATTACACATGTGATGATCATGAAATAAATGTTTAATACAAACGATTTCTTACACCAAGCGCAAGTAATTACAGCAATGCCGCCGTAAATATCGCATGTTATTTTATTCGACGTTTTTTTAAAACAAAAATCAACGGGTGTTTCAAATTGTGATGACCTCTTTTCTACATAACCACTCGTATGCCATGCATATTTGATTAAATCCCGAAATCTCGGTGACGAAAACTGATAGTGTGTTAAGGATTGTAATCTTAAAATATTATCACGCGCATATAGTTTTATTCCCAAATCTAAAAGTGTTACTGTATCCGTGAAATGTTTTATAAAATTTTTCCATAAGCGAAAACCATACACATCTAATGGTTGTGTTTGGCCTGTTGTACCTGCGGATATGGTTAAAAGAACTATATTTTCTGTAGAATCTGGTTTACTTCGAGCAATTACACTCGGACAATGATCAGTCCACGAATCCAACAACAAAACTGATTTAGTACCAACATTTGGAAAATAGACATCTCTCAACCAAACTTCAAAATACATACATAAATAGATACGACGTTAGTTTTCCTGATATTGATGCCACAGCAAAAATGTTATTTTCCCTAAACATCGTTTCTCCGATTCTAGGGCCAAATGTTCCAGTAGGTTCTTTTAAAACAATAAAGAGAGGTGATAATAATCGACCATCAGCTGAAATTGTCGGCTGTATTGAGTAACTATGTGTTATTGCTGATGTGGAATGTACTATGCACTCAACGTTTTTTAGTACCTTCTAGAGCAAAGTTGGAAAGTAGAGTTGCTTTCCACATTAGCGAGATAAGCGCTGGGCATATCGTGTTACGGCTATACGCGGGCATTTCCATCTATTTTTCGAAAGGTCCGTATCTCGGAAAGTAACATTATTATATATGGTTGAATTCGAAATAAAATATCCTTTCGCTTGGTCAAAAGGAAATTCTGAAATTGCACAATAATTATGAGGGGGGAGGGGTATGTCGAAATGTTTAATATTTTTTAAACAACCGACAAAACTATTATAAAGCGCTTTTGAAACTGTTCAACTTTCATCTAAAACATTTTTTTATATCTCGTATAGATTTCACAGTATTTGGTCCGAAAGAAGAAAACCGATTTTTTTCAAAGGGGTGTTTCACCCCCTAAAAGTGCGATTGGGCACGTATAAAAAAAAACGTGTCCCTTATTTTGGTCTAGATTACAACATATTTCAACGGCATTGAAATCCGAGGGGGACACCTCGCGTAGGTTCCTTGTAAGTAACAGAGTATTGTGCATTATTCATCAACACTAATCTTTAAATTATTACAGGAACATTCCATCCAGAATTTGAAGTGGACGAATACCATATGACTTGTGACACTGATCAGGAAACACCTTGGATGAGCTGAATATTTCACGTCTCGTATGTATTTTTAGGCACGACCGTAAAGGAAGTGACTTATGAAAACCGTTCGTGTGTGTGTGTGTGTGTGTGTGCGTGTGCGTGTGCGTGTGCGTGCGTGTGTGTGTGTTGTAACGAGATTTCCCTTGAGATCGCTGGGTTTCCTCCCCGAGGGGACTGGGACGCAAGGTGGAAGCTGCGGGCCCGCGGAACTGCTCGAAGAGATCCGCGGGGCGGAAACCCAGGGCTCGCTGACAAAATTGGTGCCACACGATCGTCCAGACTAAGCAGCGGGAGGCGCCGTCGTCCGGTTACTCAAAACTCTCCCGTGGGTTTGACTCTATGCAAACGATCTGCGAAGGGCGCCAGACGCTTTCGCGTCGCGGAAATTCTTCCGCTTTCGGGAGAGTATCCGGACGATGGCAACCGTCCGACCGCGTTCGAGCCACCGGCTAGCTCAGCTGTGGCGTAATGCCGCGGAGAGGGGCGGGGTTCACGCAGAGGAGAGAGAGAGAGAGAATATTAAGCTAGTAACAGGCAACTAATTGAAACGACAGCAATTCTGTAACGGAGATTCCTCCTATAACGTTTATTATATTTCCGCGGGGAAGACAGCGATACAGAAATTCTTCCGTAGGAGAAGATCGTAATACAGCTCGCGCGAAATATCGAGATTTTAGGTGCGCGGTTTATTGGCTCGCGACGTAGAGCCCCGATTTTCCCGCGAGAGGTTCTCCTGTAAGACAGCTGTAATTCCCGACGCAGGGAACCGCGAAAATACAATAAAACGGAGGCAACGAGTAGGAAAACGCGAGACAGCGGATAGATAACGAGAATTTAGGCAGCGGGGTCCAGATGGGACCGGGCACTTGATCGCGCAAGATGTATCGTCGGCGAGGATGCTCGCCGATCGGCGACGCGCCAAGAGAACCCCTGTGCTCGGTCACCTTGCGCGCTTCGAATCGGTGTTCGCTCGTTCGATTCTCGATCCGGTTATTAACGATTGACGCGGTACTAACAATACTTAACAATTACCCGACGTTACTCCCGACGAGAACAAAGACACGCGAAAATGTCGGGAGGACTTGCGACCCGTCCCGAAAATAATTATGTGAAACACGACTCTGAGCCCTTTACAAATCATCCAAAATAAGACATAACATTGACTAAATTATAGGGCTCAGGCCGGAGCGCAGTTCGCGAGAATGATACGATTTTACAATGAGATAACGCAGTTCAGGACGCTTTAGACTATCCTTTTCCCCCAGGATGAGACAATTCTGACTAACAATGATTTTACTAAATTAGGCTCACGGGTAATTGACTGGGGCTTACCGTCTAGGCGTCGGGGCCGGGCACGCACGTCGCTTCTCGTTGTGGCTTCTTTTGGCACTTCCACAAAGGCAGCGAGAAGGCAACGAGAAGATAGCGAGAAGGTAACAAGTAAATTTTTAAACAGACTAGGCAGCACCGATAGTAAGGTAGCAATACAAAAGGCAGCCAGCTTGTGCGAGTAGTGAGTCGCAAGTGCCGCTAGCTTTTCGCGTAGTCTCGTGCGTGCCCGGCGTTATCCCCTCCCCTATCGATCGCGGATCGCTCGCATCGCTTATTGGTTTCCCACGCTGTCGATCATCTCTATTGGGGAGTAAGCGCCTCGCCGCTCGGGATTGGATGATAGTCCCTCACGTGGTGGTCAGCGCGTGCCCCGGGAAGTTTGAACGTCGTCGGCGGTACGGATTGCTGTTGACGGGGCGGCTCCTCCTCTCGGGCCGAGTGCAAGAGGGATGTCTCTTGGCGGAGGACACTCTGCTCGCCTCTCGCCCGCCGCGGTGCGCCCTTCCATCCGGGGTTTTGGCCGGAGGAAGGCGTTTTACCCGCTCCGGGGACTGCAGCTCCCCGAGCGATGTCCCGACCACGTGTCCAGGGACTCGCGCGGACGCCGTTTGCCTCGTGCTCCGGTGGACGGCAGGTGCCCTCCGCGTCTTCGGCTCTGCTCCACGCCGTTGGTCCAGCTATCCCCTGGGGTTCGCCCGTGGATGCTGGTCCCGGTGTGGAGTGGCTCGCGGACGACTGGGCCGCTTCCAGATGTTCGTGGTTGTTCGACTCCCTCCTCTGTCGAGACCCCGCGTCTCCTTCGTGGCGAGGGACCCGGCTGGAACGCGGTCTCCGTTGCAGCGCGGTATCCCCTTCTCCGCCAGGACCCGCACGTTGCCGCCTCGCTCCGTTAGATGTAATGTCACGTACCGCTCGACGGGCTCTCCCGACCCAGGTCCGCGCTGCTCCCTGCGATCTTCTCTTTTCCTGGTGTTTCCTTTTACGCGAGCGATGTGCGATCGGGGTAGGGGCAACGCTTATTTATGCCTAATATCGCTGGTCTTAACGGTCTTAGTTGGTTCGCCGTGAAAATATGTCTCATCCTGGGTTGCACTGGCTGGCTGCCGCTCTAAAAGAATGCTGCGTTATTCATATATTCTTTTACTCGTGCGCGTCCGATGGGGAAAATTGGGACGGGTAATTTACCACGTCACAGTGTGTATGTGTGTGTGTGTGTGTGTAGATCCTCGATTTCGGAAAAACGGCTGAACCGATCGGGACGAAATTTGGCACAAAAATCAAGTACACTACTGTGAGTTGACAATAAGGTTTGTGAGCCGCCATCTTGAACCGGTACAAGATGGCGGGAGATTCAAAATGTGAAAAAAATGTAATTTAAATTTAATATTGCTGCCATTTCTAAACGGCTGAAGATAGCGATACATAAAGTTTGCTGGCACCAAATGGATATATACTCAAAGTACATACCAAATTTCGTTGCGATCCGTTCAGCCGTTTGGCCGGAATACTGCACTAATGGAAATAGTGAAAAATTCATTAATCCATTAGTGCAGTATTCCGGCCAAACGGCCAATGGATTAATGAATTTTGCACTATTTCCATTAGTGCAGTATTCCGGCCAAACGGCTGAACGGATCCGAACAAAATTTGGCATGTACATCGAGTATATATCCATTTGGTGCCACGAAACTTTATGTATGGCCATTTTCAACCGTTTCGAAATGGCGGCAAATTCAAATTTTTTATCCACTATTCCAGTAAAACGATTGATTAGTCCATTATTCCGGCAAAACGGCTGAACGGATTCGGACAAAATTTGGCATGCACATCAAGTATATACCCATTTGGTGCCACGAAACATTGTGTATGGGCATCTTCAACCATTTCGAAATGATGCCAGTTTCAAAGATTTCAATTTGTCGCAATTTCTGAATGGTTGAAGATAACCATGCATAAAGTTTCACCGCAGCAAAGGTGTATATACTCTATGTACATGTCAAATTTTTGTTCGGATGCATTTAATTGTCCGGTTTTGATCTCTTGGGTCTATTGCAGAAATGCTGCATTTCGTGGGCAAGCGCGAAGCGCGAGCACCCGACGACCTGGGGGGGAGGGGGGTATGGCGCTTGAGCGAAGCGAAAGCGCAGAGGACTCTGTAGCATAGTTTAATATCTCAATACTTGAATTTTCTACAATTTCGAAACCTTTTGAAATTCGTGGGCGAGCGCGAAGCGCGAGTGCCGCGGTCGTGCCTATTGCAGAAAAGCGAAGCTTTTCTGCACCCGTTAAGGCGAGCGCGAGCAAAGGCGATCTTGAGGGGGTTGGCGCTTGAGCGAAGCGAAAGCGCAGGGGGCTCTGCCCCCTAGTTACCTTTTCAGTCTACAGATTTTTGTGTTTTATTTTAATGTTACTAAGAATATCAACTTATCATTTGTAATAGAACTTCATACAAATCTATAATGAGACATCACGTATGCCGCTCACCTACACTCTCTATTTTAAATTGTTTTCTATGTAATTAAGTTACAAAATTAGTCTCGATGTGACAGTTAATAAAAATTGTAGCCAATAATAATTGGGTTGTTTGGATCCTTTAAGTATTCTTTACTTTATATACATATATGGTTCGAATGGTTCTGGGTTTGCCGCACACTTCGTCCTTTTAGCGAGACGAGGATGCTCGCCGCCTCTGTCCCCGTGGGTGCGAGAAGGACAGCTTTATGCCAGGCCGGTCGCCGGTTGAGCAAAGTCGGTGTCCCCTGCTGACGGCCAATAGGAGGCCGAGTAATCATCATTGACAGTGGCCCCCGAAAACGCTAAATTTTCTCAATGAAATATCGTATTTTTTCTTACAAGTGCTTTTATTCGCAATAAAATACGTAATTTTTCATAAGAATATGATTTCCTGGCCGCTTGAGGGAAAATATAAAAGCAATTCTGAAGTTGGAGATCTAACCCATGAGTATAATATCGCTAGCAATAGTGGAATGCTCCGTGCGCGACTGTCTCTGTTGGTTCCCGTGAGTGCGAGAAGGACAGCCATATGTCGGGTGGGTCGCCGTTTGAGCAAAGTCGGTGTCCCCTCCCGACAGCCAATAGGAGGCCGAGTATAATCATCATTGACAGCAGCCCTCGAAAACACCAAATTTTCTCAATGAAATCTCATATGTTTGCCTACGAATGCTTTTATTCGCAATAAAATACATCGAAATGGTAATTTCAGGTTACAAGATTACAAAAATCTCTCATATGACAATGTCGAAATGCTCCCCAATGCTCCCTGCTCGGAGCGGTGGAAGGCCGGTTCACTGAGTGACGCGTTTGCTGAGGGGGACACGGGACACCGACTTTGCACTTCATTGTACAATGCGCCAAATAACAATACGTTTTTTTTAACCAATAGCGTATATATGCCACTTGTTTTTAGAATACTGTTCCATTTGGTAAAATACAGAAAGCAAACGTTGGCACAGTAATAATTGAATTATGTTACTACAGATTATACGTGTTATGCGAGAAAAAGTCCCGCACTGCACGATTTCCTATAACGCAAATTTATACAACGCGTGACACGTTAACCGCGTTGTACAGGAGTCTACTGTACAGTGTAAACATAGAATCCTTGTTACCTGTATTGCTATACTTCGATGCTTCATAGAGATTTGGACTTTTTGTATATATAAGACACATGTCAAACATAAACTTCATTTTCTGATTGGTTGATACTGACCAAAGGGTAAGAAGTATTTTTTATAACAAAAAATATATATTTGGCAATACAACAGTATTGACATGCATTTATATGTAATGCCATACAAGATAGAAAAAAGCAGCGTATATACATTCACTTTTTATTGTACAATACATTCATTAGAAATGTATTAAGTACTATTATATAATTTTTATGAAATTCTCAATAACATTCTAAAAAGGATATAATCATAATATGTACACATCTGTTCATCAAACTATATAGTGGGCTTTGAAACTATCGCGCATACTCGCACATCCCTGGTAAGATTTCTTTAATTCGTTTAACAAGAGTTTGCTTATCAACTGACTTATCCAAAGGCCAATGCCATACAATGCGTTTGCCAAATGTTGTTATAAAATCAGCTTCAGCTAATGATGGCTTCTCTACATCAAATTTCGTTTCATTAGTCAAACGATTATGAACATAAGTAAGACGTTGCGTTTTACTGTAAAAACGATTCCACGGAGGCTTTATGCTGTTCAAAAAAACTATACTGTTAAGTACAAAAAAGGATGGATTTTTATCATCAACATCATCATCTAAATACGATTTTGCAAATTCATACGCCAAGACTTGGTCGCCATTTTTCATAATGCGACATACTTCTTTTAATACTAAATCTATTGTTGGATCTAATCTATGTAGTTCTTTGACTCGTACTCGCACGTAATCAGTTGGCGATGGTTTCCACAGAGCTTCACAAAATTTTTTTGTAAGTTCATGTCTAAAAACATTTTCGAACAGCAATTAAATTGTACAAGATTTACAAGAAAGAATATTTTGTAAAGCACGATTATAGTCAATATATCACATGAAAGACTAGGTTGCTATTAGGAGATGAGAGAGAATCAAATTAATGAGAATATAAATTGTATTTACCTTTCTGTTATACATTTTTGGCTAATATTCTCTCCACCCAGGACATACGAATCTAGAATATGCAACGCAGGCGTTTTCCGTTGGTATTTCCTTTCTTTTCTTGTTTCATAAACCATTTCCGCATATATGAGTGTATCAGGTGGTAAATCCAATTTAGTTTCATGAAGTAGTATCCAAGAACTATTTGAATAACGGTATATCCGTTGTCGTCCCATTCCCATATAAAATGCAGCCATTTTAATAGGATCAACATCTTCTCTAGAACTGCATACCATGTAATACCAGTTTAATGGCTCCTTCAAAATGCTTGATTCAATGTTGTCCATTGTTAATTTATCAGGCACACTTGACAGAAAATCTGAAGGTTGGTCGTTAAGTAGGTGCTTTAATCTGTCACGGGGTTCAGATTTAAATGGAGCAGTACGTGATTGATCGGGAACATCCCATAGTTTTAAACACTGCGTACGCATTTCTACCTGTTTAGATTCAACGAGGGTGCGTTGTTCACAAAAAGCAGCTATTTTTAAAAGTGCTATGATTTGTTTCTTACCTAAGTAATTATTTGAATATCTTATGTATTCTATAAACTTTTGATCTCCTTCTAATATTTCTAGTGGAACTAGTTGTACTACATCAGTTTTTTTATCTTTTTGAATTCTTAATAGTACACGATTTACATCATAGAGGTATTGCATAATAGCCTCAGTGTCATTTCTTTTGCGTTTACATATTAAGTAACGCTCTGAATTTGCTGGTCTGGAACTATTTGGTTTAAAAATACAAACTTTGTCAAAACAGCGAAACATTAAGTATACAAGTCCAACGCTAAACGGCGTGAACAAATCAAACAGCTTTGTTACAAAGTGTCCACCTGTTCTAACTATCATCAGAGCTACTAAACATTGACATAAATACAGTTGCTTTGAAAGAACCTCCTGCATAGTTTCTTGGCCTTCCACAGAAAATCCACCATCTGACATCATGAAATGTACACCTTTACCATGTGTATGTGTCATTATCAAGTCTTTGAATGCATTTTGATTTTCTGGATCATATACATCTCCATTCTGTTTCGGCCCATAAAATGGATGAAATGTCTCACAATTGCCAGCATAAAAATCACATAATTTAAAGTCATTACTATTTTTTAGAGTGAAACCGAAACCCTTTGCATGCCATTTGGTTCTCCATAAAACATATTCACTAAAGCCACCGGGACCTGCACATACATCTGCAAAGTAGAGTAATTTGCTCTTATCAATATTCTTTGGTGAAGTGAACATCTTGATGCATGCGGCGTCTATATTTGCCATTTTAACAGCAGCTCGGTTAAGAAAGAATGCACCACGGATTGTTTCAAAAGGATTAGCACGACTCCTCGCATTTCGCATTTCGTTTTTGTCCAACTGATCGAATACCGTTTTTGAAGAAATAACTTGTTCTAAAATGTCAGGATCGCAAAAATTGATCTCATCATCTAACGTAGTCTTTTTTGGTCCAAGCTGAGTCTTACACCATTCGTATAAATCTTCGGGTTGTGGAACTTTATCATGAGTATTTTCCAACCATTCTATTTGTTCACACAGTGCGATTACCTCTTCTTCCGGATTCCATTTAAGACTTGCACGTTCAAGATCAGAAATACGCAAGCCAAATCCCCTACGCCCATGTTGTTTTGATGCTTCTACAGGTTCAACACGACCTTGCTTATGTTTTCCAAGACCTTTACCCTCTGTGTATCCCATTTTCATCATCATATGTAAAGATTTGTTATTACCGACAAACGAGGAGTCGTTATTTTTCCCTAAAATATCTGGTTTACCTTCAGCATTTTGTGGCGCAGCAATGAAAGATACATTGTCATTAAGATTTTTGGATTTAATTACCGTAGAATTGATTTTTTTATCTGCTGTCATTGTTTCGCGATATTTCTGTTCTTCCAGCATAGACGTGCACGTAAAATTATGTTGTAATTTAGAATTGGATTCAGCATCTTGTTTATCTTTATAGCCCATTCCTTCTTCAATATTTGTTGGTGAATCATAATCGGAAAGTAAGTTTTGTTGGGTTATTACATCCGATTCTGTGTCAACATTTTCTGTATGGAAACCTTTTGAATAATCTTGGTCAAAATCTTGTTCAGAGTCATCTGTTTGCACATTTGCATTGGTTGAAGTATTTGTATTGTTATAACTCGATCCTGCATCCTGTTGATCTTCATACTCTATTTGTTCTACATTATTCGACGAACCATAATTACGATATAGATATTGTTGGGTTTTGCTTATAGCTGCTGTTGTGTGAACATTTTGTGCGAAAAAGTCTTTTGAAGAGTCTCGATCAGAATCCGAGTCATCTGTCTCTGAGTTTTCAGACAGAGTATTTATACTATTGTATGCTGGTCTTTTCCTGGATACAGTCTGCGATCGATTATTGAATTCATATTTTTCTCTTTTTCTTTTCAATTTCGAACCCTTATGTAAATTTTTAGAGTCATCCATATCGCAGTCACTGTCATTAAAATCTAAATGTGATGCACAACGCATAGTGAAAATTCATTCGGAAATTATAAGTCATGAACATATACGGTATAACAAATTATAAAATATCAATATATAATTTATAACATACTCACTGGTATTCATAATTTCAAATAAATATTATGTTGCCCATAAGATTCTCCTTGCACATTTATAAAGTACTGAAAAAAATGATGATCCAGGTAAGAATAACGTATATAATTTTAATTTGCGGCGACGTCACATTTATCCGCCAAATTGTCTATATACCAAACAAGAATAGCACCTGTGTAGTACCATGGTTATAAACTTACGTAGTTTACTTCTATCACCAACGTTTATGTCTCACATTCGCTTTCCACTACACAAATATTTATTTTCTAACAAATTATAACCTTGCAGGGGTACAATCCATAATATCAGATTTATTGTAAAACCCCAACGTCCTTAGTCGCGTGCGAATCCACATGAGTACGCAGAGTAAGCGCATATAAACATCATGCAACTAAAATATGAACGGTAAGATCTGTCAACATTAGTTGCTTTCCTTTCACCCCAATGATCAAGTGTATCAATTCAGTTTAGAGGTAGAATGAATATGATTGGATTATCTCATGCAAACGCGAATATGATTGGATGTACTCCACTGATCTGAATATTTCACTTCAGTTCTGAAAAGAAACCGGCTACTATGCACGCTGCACTGTAAACTTCCCTATATCAATGCAATCAAAATTTACTGAAGTTTACTTTCAAGCTAACTCCAGAGATGACGCTGCAAAAACGGACATGTAGCGGTATCGAATACTTCAGGCGTTGACTGAGTATAATCGTTGACTGAGTATAATAAGACTCCCCATCCCCGTGTATTTGGTTGGGCTGACCCCCCATTTGAGTTACGGGTACTGACGGGTACCCCATTACCGGCCAATGCAGGGCGCTGTTTTATCCATTTTCTGTCGCTGCATTACCTTTAGCGACGCATTAAGCAGACTCCGTCCGAGTAGTCACTGTATTATCGATACATGTACTGTACAGCGTTGCCGTCTATTAATCGACAGCCTGGCTTCATATTTAGCTAAGGAAGCGACTGTCCGAATAATTCTTTACTTTACAGGGTTAAGAATATGGCGATACGGTATCATATGACAATGAAAAAAAGTATATAATGATTATATAGTAGTAAATGATAGATATGCACATTTGTTAACATTCTTTAAGCACACATATGGTTTAAACAAATCTATACACGATGATCGCTGTATATTGGACTAGTGTTTTTCTGCCAAACGCGAAATCTGTAATAAAAATGTTACGGGCAAAAGTTTTAGTGTTCTTTATTACGAAAATTACTGCATGCGCGAATTTTTCTATTTTCGCAAATTTGTTCGAGAAACGACGGTGACCTTCGACTTTTTAAGTGGAATGCTATGTTTTTTTACATATTATTGAAAGCATTTGTTGAAACGGATTTAAACCCGTTTTATTATACATATAATCTTCAAGGGAAAGAGAAATATAGATTGTAAGATATAAACAAAAGAAACGAGAAACGAAGACGTTGATTCAGGAATGTGAAATAAAGTCGCACGCAATTGATATTTTAAAATATCCTTATATTTTGGAATGTAGCCGTATTGCTTGCGCGACGGTCTACGCAGGACTGCCTTGTTCCCCAGCCTTCGGGAACCCGGTGCCGTGGTCCTTTGTGGCCTTATCGCATCAGGCCATGGCTCGCAATTGGTCGATCTGTGATTAGGCCTCCTAAGAAGAAGGGAAAACCAGGCGCCGAATATTGCGTGATCCCTACGCCTTACAGTCGGCTATCCTGACAAACGATGATTGTCCTCAAGCATCCCGTGATTTCTGTAAAACATACATGGAAAAAGTGGGTGTTGAGTAAAGTACCAAAATCGAGTGATGTGATGATTCGGTCAGAAAATCATCTCTAAATGACAATATCATAATAGTCCTTATTCCAGAACCATACTCCCCTGCACGGTTAGTAATTGTAGGCAGATTCCAACTGCAATTCCGAACACTGATGGGAAGGTCCCCGTCTATTCGTTGATAGGGTGCTTCGCCGTTCTATACTGATGTCGTCCAGTCGTCACAGGTAGAGTCCCATCGTCCCACGGCTCAGGTAGTCAAAATTAGCACTCCTACAATGGTGGCCCATGGCGGCGCCGACACATTGTCTCGAGTGACTAAAGTATCTCACACCCCTACAATGGTGGCCCATAGCAGCGCCGACACATTGCCTCGAGTGACCAAAGTATCTCACACCCCTACAATGGTGGCCCATAGCAGCGCCGACACATTGCCTCGAGTGACCAAAGTATCTCACACCCCTACAATGGTGGCCCATGGCGGCGCCGACACATTGCCTCGAGTGGCTAGAAACCATATCGCACCCCTACAATGATGGCCCATGGCGGCGCCAATGCATTGCCTCGAGTGGTTAAAAAACTATATCGCACCCCTACAATGATGGCCCATGGCGGCGCCAATGCATTGCCTCGAGTGGTTAAAAAACTATATCGCATCCCTACAATGGTGGCCCATGGCGGCGCCAATGCATTGCCTCGAGTGGTTAAAAAACTATATCGCATCCCTACAATGATGGCCCATGGCGGCGCCAATGCATTGCCTCGAGTGGCTAACAAGGGAAGGTTGGGGTGTGGTAGATTCGGATTTACTTGAAACTTATGGTGCTTAAAGATGACCCCTCGTAGAACAATTAACCAAAATAGTAGGACCCAACTTTTTGATTTGGCCGAGAAAATTTGCCGACTTTGAAAATTCTGTGCTGAACTAGGACCCTTGAGATGCTGACCATTTCAACGAGCAGCGTGGCCAGCTGGGTAAGGCAGGACCGTAGTAACCGGCAGGTCTCACGTTCGAGTTTCGCTGCGGACTTTTTTTTTTCCTTTGAAATTTGTATATATTTTATTACTACTTAATTCCCGCTCGCAAAATCAGCTTTTCTTATTTGTGAATAATGAAAATAATATAAACGGGAATGTCTGGAACGTTTGTAATAATTTTTACGCAAAACCAACTAACGGTGTCCGTACATAGGTTGCCGAATACTGCTATTTATAACATGCATTGTAAAATAATGTATATTTTAATACAACTCTTCCATTTTCTACAAATTTGTCCACTTTTGCGTAAAAATTATTACAAACGTCCTAGCTTTTTTTATTTGTAAATAATGAAAATAATATAAAGGGGAATGTCTGGTATTAATCCAAGATGAATAATTTAGGGTGCTGTGTGCGGAGAAGAGTGTGTCCGCAAAGATATTCTTCGGATGACTTACAATTAGAAGGGGAGGACTCGGGAGGGTCCCGACCAATTGCACTGAACTTAAAACATATCTTATTGTTAGTTCAGTACCCCCATATGCTCGTAGTAACGAATTATGATTAGATGGACCCTAGTTTTCGAGAAAATTGCAGTTTAATATTGCGATATTTTGGCATAAATTAAGGATGCGGCAATGGCACAATGCCGGACTCGAGGCTCGAGAACGAGAAGCTTGGAGAAGCTGAAAAGACCGACAGAGAATCCAATGTCTTTGTCTCGTCGATGCGCGACTCTCTCTATCCCGCTGGATCAGTGCGTCTCCTTCTTGGCTATACGTTCTTCTCTTTCTCGTGCCTCCCTGAGCGGGAAAGAGAGGCACGTATCGCCGAGAAGGAGACACACTGATTCGACGGGACAGGGAGATGCGTATCGGCGAGAGAAAGACACTCGATTCTTTCTCCCTTCGTAGTCGAAGTTTCCAAGCGCTCGACAGCGAAAAGCAAGGAGAGCTTACAATTAGAGAGAATCGACTGTCTTTGTTTCCTCCATACGTGCTTCTCTCTCCCGTCGGACCAGTGCGTCTCTTTCTCAGCGATACGTTCCTTTCTTTCTCGCGCCTCTCTCGGCGGGAAAGAAAGCCACGTATCGCCGAGAAGGAGACGCACTGATCCGACGGGACAGAGAGAGCGCGTCGACGAGACAAAGACATTCGATTCTCTCTTGTTCTTTCCTGCCTTTCGTTCTTGAGCGCTGGCGGGTCTCGAGTCCGCCAGTACGTTTGTTTCCACATTCTGAATTTAGGCCGAAAAATTGCAATATTCAACTGCAATTTTCTTGAAAGCTAGGGCCCAATTAATCACAATTCGTTACCACAAGCATCTAGGGGTACTGAACTATGATGTTTCACATTTAGTGCAATTGGTCGGGAACCTCCCGTGTCCCCTCCTTGTAAATACGCATGGGGGTATCCGACTTATCTCTATCATATCTATATTTCCCTTTCCCTAGAAGATTATATGTATAATAAAACGGGTTTAAATCCGTTTCAACAACCGCTTTCAATAATATGTAAAAAAACATAGCATTCCACTTAAAAAGTCGAAGGTCACCGTCGTTTCTCGAACAAATTTGCGAAAATAGATAAATTCGCGCATGCAGTCATTTTCGTAATAAAAAACAGTAAAACTTTTGCCCGTAACATTTTTATTACAAATTTCGCGTTTGGCAGAAAAACACTAGTCCAATATACAGCGATCATCGTGTATACAGGGTGACTTTTAATGGATGGACCAACCATTTACCATCGGAGTGAGTTACAGATTGCAGTCTGTTAGTATTACTATAGAGGTGAGTCGGTAACTCACTCCGATGGTAAATGGTTGGTCCATCCATTAAAACTCACCCTGTATTATACATCTTTTTTTTGATCGAATCAAAGGTGTTTATACAGGGTGTCTCAGACCACCCATACAATCTCTCGTGGGGACACAAAACGGCTTGCGCTGAACATAAAAGTCCTGTACCGTTTTGTGATAATCGCAATATTTATTGAGTTATTAATTGTTAAAGATCAAAGGAAAGGGCGTCCGCCAAAATAGCAGCGGGAGAAGCGATGGAGCCTCTGCGAGCTGTAGGACGGTCCAGTTACCCAGTTTACCTACAAACAAACGCGGGACGCGGTAAGGGGAAGGCTAAGACACCGCTGCACGGCCGGTTTCTTTTTCGTTATTCTTCCCCTTACCGCACCCCGCATTTGTTTGTAGGTAAACTGGGCCGTCCTACAGCTCGCAGAGGCTCCATCGCTTCTCCCGTTGCTATTTTGGCGGACGCCCTTTCCTTTGATCTTTAACAATTAATAACTCAATAAATATTGCGATTATCGGAAAACGGTACAGGACTTTTATGTTCAGCGCAAGCCGCTTTATGTCCCCACGAGAGATTGTATGGGTGGTCTGAGACACCCTGTAGATTTAAATTTACGTGAATTGCACGTGCAACGATTTTCTATTGGATTTTATTGAAAATTGAAACTATAGAAAGGCACATTAAAAAATTACATATGAATATTAATGTATGCAGCCAAAAGAAAAAAAGAAAGGAAAAGGAAAAGAAATAGAAATACATCGATCGATTAAAAATATTGGGATGAGAAAATAAACACACGAGAAAAAAAAAAAAAAAACAGTAAAATTTTGATACGAGGATCACGACATAAATGTATAAAAAAAATTCACATGCGACATATAAGCTTATTGTTAAATCAGAGAAAGAAACAATTCATTTGAAACATAAACAGCAACGGACAATTATTAATATTTGTTAAATATTCTTTTCCTATTAAAGCGGCCCCAAATAAAATGACTTTCCTATTTTGTAATCTTTAATTGACACATAATGCATATATATTTTCCAACAGATAGTAGGATAATTAGAGAAGGAACGTTCCTTATAAATAACAAAGTTAATAATAAAGAGATAATAATTAACAAGCTTACAATATCAGTAGTTTTTTCTGTAACACATATTGATACATTAATATAGTTGATGCATTAGTGATTTCCCTCCTATTAATTACATTTTGGATGTACGAGGAAGGCCGTTTTAAAACGAAAAGAGGCATCTATTAGTTTTACAATTATTATATATTATCTATTATAATAATTTTTGTTTCTTATAACTTAATGTTTCTTCATTGTTTTGTATTTATATATATTTATATATAAAACACATAGCTATGACATACCGAGATGTATTGTAGTTTAGCAATGCGACTCATATTTAAAAAATTTATTACTAAATGCACATGTGCGAAATTATAAAAGCGAGTGCACGATCATTTTGATTAAGCTGTTAATATTTTCATGGGCATGTCATGTGCCTTTATATATACAAATCCTTGATAAATAAGTTCCAATGATAATATATTTATATTATACTCAAAACTTATTCCCTCAAGTATTCAATGTGTGCTATTCAAAGTTCCTTAGGGGTAAAAACACTATGGCTAAAAATTACTTTCCAAATGACGGAATAAGCCGAATTTTTCCGTTGAGTCGCATTAGCTTGAGAAGCGAATGAAATGGGTCAATCTCGTAAAAGCATTATTTTCATGTTCATGTTAAATATTTAAGAGCAGATTTTAGGAGTCTATTGATAGGACTTACTTTATTAAAAAAAAAGAGTAAAAGAAACAAGATGAACTTCATAAATATTAAAAAAATTAACAATTATAAAGTATATAGCCCGCATTTTTCTGTAAGTATCAAAGTTGGCATTAACTCCGATGTTATGCAAACCCTGATAATTGTATGAATATAAAGACAAATAGTTTTTTTTTTTTTTAATTTCATAGAGTTATGATATTTGGGATCATATAAGATGAACTCTCTTTTAATTATTACAGTTATTTATAATTCTCCAATGCGATTTTCCCTTAGGGCGTTGCATATTTAACAATTTTTTAAAAGCTAAGTCATATAGTTTTGTTCCATGTTAGCGCGTCTCTTAAAAAATATGGCAGTCATTAGAACGCAAACAGTTTGTTCGCGAGAAAGGTGTCGAGAAAATACATAGAAGAAAAGAGAGTATTAACAAAATGAAGGTCTGCAAGCATTCAACAGCTTTAATCACAGTTATTATAATGACAATTTTCATAGATCTTAGATCTACAATATGATTTATAAGATGATAAAAAAAGCAAGTACATTTTCAATACAATTTGTCATCTCAATGCTTTATCACCAATAATAAAAATACAATACACTTAACTTATCACTTTGTTACATATCTCAAATGTTCTGTGTACGATGCTTATGGTAGATTTGTATAATATGAAATTTTCTGTGTTAGTATTGGTTAGTTGGTTTGTGTAGTTGTAATATAAAAGTTTAAAAGAAGAGAAACATTATAAAATTCTATAAACAGTATGTTATTAAAATATAACAAATTTGTAGCTGCAATGATATTCTATACATCATATGACAAAGAAATGATATGCGTTATAAGTTACTGGGACATAAACAATATCTTGATAAACTTAATTTCTGAGTAAAAGAAATTGGTCGCGCTAACATGGGACATTACACTTTCAGCTAGTGATGTAGTGTGTACAAAATTCATTGAAGAATTAAATTTAATTAGACTTTAATAGCCTACGTATGTCATTGTTAATGTATAACTGTTAAATATTTATGCCTATTTTGTTTTTCAAACTGTAGGCATTATAAAGACTTCTTCAATTTACCCTTCAATTTATTTCATTGCACTACGATCATGTCTTCTAAATTTATATTAGCGTTGCTTTAACCATGTAGAGCGACGAAACATTTTCCTTAAACATGTTGTTGTGCTGGCGCATAAAAGCGGCTTAACCAGACATCACTGCTCCAGTTCAGCTAAAAAATGTAAACAAACAAACAATACATGTTAATTTAAAGTACTTGTAACGGGTCTTTCTTATTTCATTTTTACATTACGTCTTACTACTACTAGAGTTTCTCAAAACCCAGTGTATCAAACTAGTACACATCCAAACCTTTTGTACAAATAGTATTATGAGTACTGATGCTAAAACTATAATATAATTAGATAAATAATGATTGATTCAAATAAGCTGTTGTAATCCATATATGTTACAATATTTCAGTAGTGTACAATGTGCATATTACTGTATACCAAATAATCAATTTTGTTTTGACTTGTAACTTCGAAAAATTTATAACAAAGAGCTTAAGGTATTTGTATATATTAAATGATTGTTCCTGAAAACGAATACTGTTTTTGAATGGGATACAAAAATTTATGATTTAATAAAACTGATAATGAGTGAGAAGCAGTAATAAGCAACTATATAGTGAAATATGAATATACAATATTTTCAATACCTACAAAGTACAAACTATTATGCAAAAAAAAAAACTATGCATAGTAGCAATAAATAAGTGAAGAAAAAAGCACCTATTACTTTGTTGTTAAATGTGACAGCAGAATCTGCTTGTGTTTCATATGTTTGATGTCTTATTCCTAAACGAAGACAGATAACTACCAACATTTATTAAAGATAAGGTAACCAATTTTTTAACATAATACATTCACGAATCTCACAAAGTATCTCTGAAGTTTTCAGTTTGTTGCAGTTGGATGGTACTAATCTGTACATTGCTACAACAGATAATAAAAATAATTAACCACATATGAAACACATAAAGCTCTGCACACAGAAACTAACTCTCTGATTTCAGAGAATCTTGTCACCATTCCGCATTCACAATTGGAAGAACATTCCTTTTATGCTTCCAAGAAGCTAAATGTAACGAAAGACGGAAAAAAAAGAAAATAATTGGAATGATCATCAATTAATCGTGCAATATTACGACGGTAATGATCTAGGATTGTGTGCGACTGACTCACCGCATCTCTAAATGTTGTTCCAATTGTGTACTGTTTCTTATGTTCATTGGTTTGGCTTTCTACTTTTTGGCTTTTCTAAAATATGATAAATGCAATATGATCGAATGAATGAACTTTACTAGCTCTATGCTATGAAGAAACGGCTGGGTAACCTTTGATGGACTGTTTTTATCATTTATTTGTAAGTGACATTACTTGCCATTCAGATTTAACCATCCAGGATTTCATGTTTTGTGCTTTAAAATGTATACAGTAATGAAAAAATAATAAAAAGGATTCATTCATTTGTCAAAAGGATGTAATGTACACATAGTTACACATTCATATGGATTTTAAAATGTAAACGATTGTGTGATATCAAAATATAATATAAATGTTGAACAGTAAATATGTACATACTTTGTACGATTACTGTAGAATGTTCTTCTTTCATGTTTCACACATTATATGCCAAATAAATAAGTGAAGAAAGTGATGGTATAGTAAACTAAGGATGTAGGTAATGAAAAATTGTAGAGATGTAATTATGGATTATGATTCTTTACCCCTTTACATTTTAGTAAAAGACGTATTGCATGAAAAGCTTCTGAAATTTCTATATACATAATTGTACAATGTTTTAAATATTATTTTTTTTGTGCCATAGACACTAGCATTTCTTTCTATATTTCTGAAATTCCAAAAATTAGCTGATTATACATGCACGATCTTATGAAACATAAAAACTTACTTTTTCTTGAGAGTGAAGAAACTACGCCGCTTCGTTTCGGCTTGTGTTGGTGCAGGCAAAGTATGTGCTCTGGATGTACTTGCACCAGATGTACCCTGCGCCGCTTGATTTAACACTGATACCCAATCGTTCATTTCTGCATCGTCTTTGGCCTGGAACAGGAAGTCAGAACCGCTTTGCGACCTGTAAGCAAGTAAATTAACAAATAGAATTAGCTAATACTTTAACATCATAAACCTAAATTCTCAAGAAATACTTACTTTACTCGGAAGACATGCTTTTTCTTGGTATAATCATTTGCTACAGTAATTGTTGCGCCTCGTAAATTAAGTGGTGCTTCTCCTTTGTATGGTTGATCCGGTGAAGCTTTGTATGATTTTTGATCCTTATATACAAACAAGTTTTGTCCTCGTATCACCATATATACTTTATCCCAAGAACGGTTTGATGCCTTCTTTGTGGTGCTTTCCCACTCGTGCTTCCGAAGTAAAGAACCTTCGAATTCGTCATCACTGGGACTTCGTTGTTCTGTAACGGATAATGTTTATTAAAAAAAATGTATAAGGTGAAATTTTTAAGTATCTTTTCATACAAACTGATTGTATATGTATCGCTAGTACAGAGTACATAAAGCTACAAAACATGCATTGCAGACATATTATTTTATTCACCAAAAATTTTAATCTTACAAATAGTTTCTTTAGCAGCATCCAATTGATCTTATATATCTGTGCTGTCAACAGAGAATATTTTCTGTCAAAATCAAGTTATTTGCATATCAGTAGTGTACACTATTAATATAAATATATCCTAGTCCTGTAAAAATAATGATTATTAAAAAGTCACTTAACTAATCACACTTATGTATAAAAAAGAAGGGCAGCTTCACGACATATACACTGGCCTGGAAGTCAAATTTTAGAAATAGATTTATAATGTATATTATAAGTTAAACTTCTTGCTTGTAACGAAGTATGCAGGTCTGCGCCTTAGAAAAGTTCATTAATTATTATAAGCATTGCAATATAATACAGCATTTTCTGTGACTAATTTAATGAATCTATTAACATTTGACCTTTGGTTATTAAGTGTTATGCATAAGATATTATTTTATAGCTACATATATGTCGAGCATACTGTAAACAGTAATTTTGAATTATTTCACAATGTTCAAAATCCAAAGGTCAAGATAAGCCTGATTACAAAATTGAATTAAACTAGCTTATGTAACTTACCAGGGATACTATGTTCATCATCACTCACACCACTGCGATCTAAACTGGGCGATTTGGCAGACTTTTTCCAACGGAAACTTCTGAATGGGGATTTGCTGCGACTGCGCTCCTTACGTCTTAGCGTCCCGGACTCAGAACTGGTTCCACCTTTTGGAGCTTAACGATATACGCAACACACATAATATTATTAACTACTTACTTTTTATTTTGTTGCATAGTTTGCAGAATGATCACGAAAACAAATTGTTACCAAAATACCTTAAATTCGTGTTGACTGTGTAATTACATGCATGCACTTAATTGGGAGCAACATTAAAATCTCTATAGCTAAGCATGCTAAATATTTTTGTCAAAACATTTGAAGAATGACGTGTAAAGAAAAAAAATTAATTATAGACTACATGTAATAGGAATTGTTACAATGTCAATAATATAATATTAATTGCAAAATATGCAATTAAATGTAGAATGAACAAAAAACATATGTTCAAATGTCATCTGTTATTCGCTTGTTTATTCAAATATCTTATTGTAAACTGATAGCAATTTTCAAAATCCACATGAGTGAGAAAAATATTGAACATTCATATAAAATCCTTTGTAAATTTATATGAGGTTTTCGTCTATATTAATAGTTACACCAATGTCTAAGTATACTTGCTGCGAGGAAGAGCCTATTGTTAAGCCATATGCACGACAAGTACAATTAATACCAGCAATTTTGCAACGTGCACCACCCTGGTGTGGTGTAGCAATAATTGATGGAAAGCTGACTGATTTGTCATCAAAAAATTATGAAGGAAAATATACAGTTATTGTTTTCTACCCGTACGATTTCACATTTGTATGCCCGACAGAATTAATTCAATTTAGTGATCGAGTCAAAGAATTTGAAAATCTAGGTATGAAAATTTATTAACAGATATATGCACGTGGCAATGACGAAAAGTTTGCGGAAAAACGAATAGTTCTTAAGCCCTTGCCCACATTGGCTTATGTGATACTAATTTATAACTATTCATAATATGACAGGTGCACAAGTTATTGCTGTTTCAACGGACTCTGCATATGCGCACTTTGCATGGGTGACTACTCCACGAAAACAAGGAGGTTTAGGTGAAATGAATATTCCACTGTTAGCAGATCGGAGTCATCAAATTTCCAAAGATTATGGCATATTAGATGTAAAGCAAGGAGTAGCGCTTAGAGCGTTATTTATCATAGATAATAACCAGAGAGTTCGACACGTTGGAATAAATGATGTAGGAGTATCTCGCTCAGTTGATGAAACTTTGCGAATTATACAAGCTTGTCAATTTGTAGATAAATATGGCGACATATGTCCTATTGGTCCTATACAAAAGCAATGCGGTGATGAAATGAATTATTTTGATTTTACTTAACTATTACAACATACTGTGTCATTAGAAATTGCAACAAAAAAAATTAAATAGAATGTGTCTTTTGAATCCATAGAGGTACTGATGCAATGTACAGTAACTTTCAAATGCTGTTCTATGTATGAGTTAATCAATATATATGGTATTACCATTGGTAATAAAACACATTAACTATGTTACCCTGTTTCTGTAAAACACTTACTTGTTGGAATGGCTGGACTACGGGCTTGTGATTTTGTAGAAGTCGGTGTAACGGAAGCCATTCCTTCTTCTCGGGCAGACAGTTGTGCGGATTTCTGAGCATGCACTACGCCACACCATGTACAAAATCATGCCAATTTTTACTGATTTAAATTATACAATATTCAATATGTAATGCATTCACTACATAAATGGACTCTACATTAAAGTATGTGTGTGAAGTGCAATCAGCAAAGCTATAGCTTTTACAATAATGCAAAAAAGTGATTGTTATTATACAGAGGAGTCCTGTAACTACTATCGGAGTCATGAAAAGGAGGAGATTGTTGTCCTCTGAATGACTTTTCCCTTTGCTAAAAAACCTTTATTATTCGTTACTTAATATATGTTCGGCCTAATACTTCGTGTTGTACAATCACAGTGCATTTGTTTACGAATTGTGCTTTGATTAGCCAGTGTTTTTCAGTAATAATTCTAAAATGAAACGTTAACAAACATTTTGGCAAAGGAAAATCTTTTATTTCCATCTCCCTAAATTTTTAAGCATGAAGCAACAAATGCAATATATTAACTTCGGATAAACTTTAATCGATTAACAGATATTTCAAAGACAAATAAAACTTTGAAGACAATTCGAAAATAAAAACTCAACATTTTTTCTTTAGATAGCTCAACCTGCATTATTGTACATAAAATTTAAAATTTAACATATAAATATACATACCAATCCGGTGGAAATTTATAGTAGCTAAGCAGTAAATTCAATATTTTTTCATGCATACAATAATAAATAATAAATACTGAAGCATGCAAATATAATCATACCAAAACTTTATATTGTATTAAAGTTTCAATATACAATTCATGAGAGATGAATATCAGGAAGTTTGTGATATACACCATGAGACACGTCCTAGGTAGAAAAACTCCATCACCTGCTATAAGTAATTAATGAAAGCACATAGACAATGTTTACAACGATACCAAGAAATACCAAATTGCTGATGTAAATAGAAAATGCTGATAGACATATGGTTACTGAAATACTTGTAGATAATGAGAGCATGAATCAGGAAAATAAAGCTTGGTCTTCGGTGTTATAACTGGGGAAAGTAATCCACAACAATCCATCACCACATTGTGAGTGGTATTCAGAGGTCCTATAAATTGTTAGCTTCATAGCACAATTGGCCTGGTTAAAAAATGGTGCAGTGATAAAATATGAGCACATGTTCTTTTATTTGCGAACAATTCTTATTCGATACTTTCTATATCAAAAACTCACCTTCCTTAGGCTTATCTTGAGGCTGAGGTGTACGTGTGGAAGCCTTGCGATGTGCCACTGTGGTTTGTGCATTCCGTGCCGCATTAGGGTGCATTCAGGAGAAATGTACAGGTTTAACGGAAATTTTACAGGATGGCATCGATTTTGGATCAGGCAGGAGAAAAGGCAAAAATAAACGTGCTGTTAGCAATATCATGCTTGTCCAAACAAACCAGATTCATAATACCAATTGCTTCAGAGTTAAATATACAAAGTGTATAAGAAGCAAATATTTTGAGTACACTGTATTAGTAAAGAAATAATAGAAATTTTTTTACTATTCATTCTCATGACTTAATCTCCCACGCAATCAATAATAATTTTTAAATATAGAATTAACTAACCAAATCACATTGCAATATGTGTTCCCTGTTCATACTAGTAAAGCTGTGAACCTTCTGTTTTGGGCATTAACATTCATATTTTAAATAAAATGTTGGAGGAAATGTGAGTCAGTATTCAAAACGCGGTTATTTGTAAATACTATTAGTTTTGATCAGCAGTATCATATTCATATATATAATTAATTTACCGTGTGAGTCGTCTTCACCTGCAGCACGCTCTCCACTTTGAACCCCATCAGCTTCCGCTCTATTATAACCAAAATATTATGTGTAAGGATTACGTATTAAGATTATTATGTTATTTCTTTATTTCTGATGTGTACATACCTTTCACTGGGTGGCTCATCTGGGCTCGTAACAGGAGTGGCTTTAACCAATCGTGCAGCTTCAGCTGCTGCAGCTTCTTCCTTCTTACGGCGCTCTTCTTCTGCTCTTTCTTGTTCTCTCCTTTTCATTTCTTTTAACTCGAACTATGATAACAAACAAAATAAAGAAAACGATTATTATGTATTAATAGTTTCAACACAATAAATTTTGTGATATTTCTTATATCAAATTTTTAATATATGGTTATTGTAGTATAGAATATTTATGTACATAATATACATATATACAATTTTTTATATTTATCCACACAAATAAACTTACAGTAGTAAGTCTGTGCAAGGCACTAAACCTTTCTTCTTGTGCAGCAGCTGATTTTTCAAACGCCTCATGTTTCTTAATTAAGTTCTCCACTTCATCAATAGTGTGCTATAAAAAATCATTAATATTATAAAGACGTAACACAAATATGTAAGAAATTCATAAGTACACATAGTTTATTCGTAAAAACATTAAGTATACTCACACCAAGTTCTTGGCTCATAAGGTATGGCTCTTGAGCAATTAACCATGCCTCAGCAACTGCGGCATCCCTAGCAAATTGATACACCTCCAATACTGCAAGTAAATGTATTAATCAGACATAAATCTTTATTTGATTACTGTAGTAAACACCACTTCAGAATACGTCAATTTGATCACTGAAGTAAACAACAATTTGATGTACGTACTAAGTTGCAAGTTTTCCCAACGCTCCTCCCATCTATGTAACAACGCGTTTCTATGGTCAGTCAGGGTGGCTAGTTTTTCCTTGATTTGCACACTAGCATAATGATTCCTAGCTAATAAATCTTTTCCGAGATTAATGCATGCCATTAAATTGTCTTCTCTGGCATCAATTTCTGCCTTTAAGCTTTGATGATTATTCATTAACAGCTCAACTCCAGCAACATCTCTTGGTTTTTCGGATGTATTCATCTGACGCACTACATCATCCATCCAGATCATTAAAGTTCGAACCATGTTAAAGAATCTAAAAAGATCCCCAGTATCCTCCAATTTAGCTCTTCTACCCTCACATAATGACTGTAAATTATTCCACGCGGCAACTACTTCTGCTTCACGATTTGTAATTTCTCTTGCTTTATCGCCAGCGTAACTAGCTTGCAGTTTGGCAGACTCGTCTTGAATCTGTGTTACCTGAGTTTGTAATGTGGACAAGTCTTGAATAAAGTTTGCATGCTTACGTTGCAGAGCTGAAACAGAGCCGGCGTCACGCCCTAATTCATCAGACATTGCATTCTGTTTTTCAAGAATTCGACCAAGAACGTCTTTACAATCATGGAAGAACTTATGTAATTCTCTACTAGCTGCCAACATTTGTGTACGTGTTTCAATTAATTCCAAGAGGTCTTGCCAGGCTTCATTTAAGCCATCCTTCCATTCTGCAATAGTAGCAGCATCGGAATGTCCAGCAGCTATCAATGAATCAGCAATACCATTTACAGCTGCCACCCTTTCGGTTCCGATTGCTTCTGTATCTCTAGCAAACTCTTTAAACCTTTCCCACAGTAGCGTCACATGATCGTAGTCTTGACCCAATTCATGGCTACCTGCCACAACTTCTCTTTCTGCAATCCACTGCTCTAAATCATCTACTTCACGATTTAACATGAACAGTTGAAGAGCTTCGTCTAATTTACCACGTCGCTCTCCTGCTAAGTCTTTCAGTCCAGCATATAGTTTGTCCACTTGCGATTGCTTCACAGCAATTTGATCAGCTAGAGGATGTTGATCATTTATAAGCTGCCTAGCAGTTTCTCCAAGTTGGCGGATCGTTTCTGCATAATCTTCAACCGCATGTTCCAATGATTCATGTTTCTTCATAAGATTCTGTGCAGAGATTTCATCTTTGCCACGATCTTCAACCATCATGTACAGCTCTTGTTCACTCATCCATGACTCAGCCTCTGTCGCATCAAAGAAGTACTGTTGAGCTTTCTCATTTTGCAACAAATGTTGATTTCTATCGTCTACAGCATCTTTCAATTCTCGCCATTTCTCCGTTAATTCAGATATAAGTTTTGTGAATTCAGAACTGGCTTCATGTCCTTCATTGATCAACTTTTGTCCATTATTGCAGACTAGATTAATTCTAGGCTCATGATTCTCAATCTCTGTACGTAATGATTGATTTTTCTTTTTCAGCATATGAACATTAAACAATGAGTTTCCATACTCAGTACTTGTTGCTTGAGGCATCTTTTCTGCAATCCATAACTTTTCATCCTCTATGTCTCGTCTGAATTGGAAGGCTTCTTTTTTCTTTTCAAGTTGCCTCTGGCGATCTGTTAACGGCGCCTTAAGCTGAGCAAATCTTTGCGCAACTTTTTCTTTTTTGCATTTAATTTCTTCCATTTTGTCTTCAGGTACGGTACGCTGTAAATGTTCTGCTTGCTTATTCAATTCCGTTACTTGCCTCGCTTTTACTGCCATTTGTGTCTCAATCATTTGTTGTTTCTGCATTAGAATATTCACCGAAGCGAGATCTGATCCAGTGTCAGTACTTTCTATTTGCTTTTCTAGTTCATTCATCCAGGAATCAATATCATCACATGTCTGGTGTATCAGAACTTCACGATTTGCATCGAACAAACGTTCTCCCTTATCATGAGTCGTGGTTTCGAGGTCTTCAAATTGATCAGCCAGTTCTGCTACCTTGGGCTTAATAATTTCAGCCAAATCTGGTTTTTGTTGAATTAATTCGTCTGCCGCTTGTTGCAATTGTTGTAAACGATCCTTGTTACTCGCTATCTCTGCTTCAAAAGCTTGATGACGTGTCCATTTACTGTGTACTGTTTTTGCACTTCTATAAGTCTCATCCTGAGCAGTGATATGTTTTTCTTGCACCCATTCTCCGAGCTCCTCACAATCTTGCAAGAACATTTGTAATTGCAGCTGATCCTTTAATTTCTCCATAAGCTGATTAGCCTTTTCGCGATTTATTCTCCTGCGATCATTAATGCTTTCGGCTTTCTTTTTTACTTTGTCAGCTGCAAAATGTCCTTCGTCTACCAGTCGCCCAGCGAATTGTACTACTGAGTTGATCTTCTCGTCATTAGCATCCATAGTAGTCATGAAGGCTTCATGGCGTTTAATCATATGCTCTGCTTGTTCAAAGTTTGCTGGGGTTTCGTCCTTCGCAAGTATGTGCTCTTGTTGCGACAAAAGGACCTCAGCTTGCCGAGCATCTCTATCAAACACTTGTAAATTCAGAGAATTAGATAACAGGTTCTGTCTGTTCACCCACATTTGATGCAGTTCCTCCCAACCCATTTTCAGAGCATTCAACCTCTGCCGCAAGAACATATATTGCGTATCACCATCACCGGCTTCGCTTGTTAACCTTTCTCCATATTCCATCATCTTTTGGTAATCGTCGGTATAATTATCTATTTCCTCCTTAATATTCTGATGTTGCGTCAATAACTTTTCAGCATCAGCCAAACTTGTTGGTGTATCTTCGCTTGCCACGTCCGTCTGCGTCTTGGTTAGCCATGCCTGGAAATGATCAAGGTCCCTCAAGAACCTGTGTAAATCACCGGCTTCCTCTAATTTGGCATCGCGCTCTTTGAGCATTTGCGTTAATTGTTCCCAAATTACGTGAATTGTGTTAATTCTATTTCGAATTAGCTCCGCTTCTTCGGGATGTTCTTGTTGAATAATTTGTGCTTCTTTTTCTAGAGCGTCCAACTTGGCTTGTATAGCAGCGAGATCTCGTTCCATTCCACTCAGTCTGCGCTGTAATGTCATAACACCGGTGAGATCCATTTCCAAGGAATCAGTTTGTTGCAGGATGCGTTTCTTGTCTTCAATCCAATACACAGTTTCCCGACATTCTATATGGAATGTTTGTACCCCATGGGCAGAATTTAATTCTTCGCGTTTACCTTCAGCCTTCTCGCGTAGTTCGGCCCATTTTTGATTCAACTCGTTCTGACGTGCGATTATCTGCTCCGAATTCGGGTGTTCTACGTGCAGCAATTGTCTCGCTAATTGATTCACAACAGCTACACGAGATGCATTCGCATTCATTTCTTTCTCAAAACCATTGTAGCGATGCTTCATAATCTCGACATCTTCGATATCCTTAGCAGGCACCATAGTGTCCAACATTCTATTCTTCTCACCAATCCATTGCTCAACGCCGTCGGATTCGCTAAATAGCTTGTACAAGGACAACGCATCCAACAGTCTTTGCTTGCGAAGCTTAGCTAATTCCAAAAGTTCTTTATATCTGGAATCTATAGATGCCAACCTTTCAACAACTTCAGCCGACTTGGCATCTTTTTCGCCAAGCGTCGATGACTGTTGATGGAGTTGATCAATAGTTGTAGCATAATTTTTAAGTTCATCTGTAACATCCTTGTGCTTTTTCAAAAGTGACTGCACGTTAGCTTCGTCTCTGCCAACGTCCTCCGATGAAACAAGGCGTAACGTATCCAACATCCAAATATCGATATCATCTGCATCTGCAAACAGTTGATGATAATCTACTGCTTCTTCGAGGCGTTTCCTTCTGAATGCTGCTAAGTCCAACAGATGATTCCACATCGCCAAAATTTCTTGCAGCCGCTCTTGGATACGATCAGAACCGAAGTGTTGCTGACGGACCAATTCATCCCCTATTGCTGCCACTGACATTAACTGTGGCTCGTGCGACTGTATTTCATTTTCCAAGGCTTTATGCTTGGAGAGCAGTAGATTAATAGTGGTTAAATCATGACCGATATCTCCAGTCGAAACAATTTGTTCCTTCTCTTTAATCCAGTTCTCTTCATCGGCCATATCCCAGTAGAACTGCCAAAGCTTGCGAGATTCCTCCAGCCTCGCTCTACGTTCAACGGCCAGACGTACCAGCTCGGCATAGGCATCCTCGAGTTGCTGTACACGTTCCACAATGATAGTTGGATCGCACGGTCGATAGGCTTCGCCATTTTCCAAAAATCTTTGACTCTGCTGTACCACAGCCTTCACTCGTTCTCCCAAAACGTTAATATCTGCTTCGACGAGAGAGTGCTTCTGTAACAGATCTTCCACTCCCATCAAGTGTTTTCCGTAGTCGTCTGTTAACAAGCGCAGCTTTATCTCCTCCATACTGTCAAGGATATATAACATTTCCTGGAAGTTCTGCTGCAACTGCAACGACAATTCCAACCTCAATCTCCTAGCTCGAAGTAGTTCCAGGAGATAATTCCACAGTCTTAACACATTATCTTTACGAGCATTGATCCTTTCGATATCGTGATAGTTTTCAGCTTCCAATTCCTGCGACACTGCCATGACCGCTTGGACACGTTCCTCATAGGCAAATATATCCGTCTCAATAGCCTCGTGCTTTTTAGCGGCTGCTTCAACAGCTGCAAGATCGAAGCCAAAGTTGTCCTGCGACACTAAACGTTGATTCTCAGACAGCCAAGTTTCACGCATGCTAGCTTTTCGGTTGAACCTTGCGGCTAACTGCTCCAGCTTCTCTTGGCGAATCAACTCCTCCCGCAGGGCTAACTCTCGTTCGTGTTCAGCCTTCTCCAATCTCTCCCACGCCTTATTTATATCGGATATCATTTTACCTTCCTTAGGTGTATACGGCTTCTGATTGTTGGCACGCATCTTTGATTGTAGAGTGAACAATAGCACTTCGAGATTTCCCTTCTCCACAAACTTCGGCGGCTTCTCGACGGTACGGTAATTCGAGAATTGGGAAAGCTGCGATTGAACGCCGACAAGAGAATTAGCGAATCTGCGGTCACCCAGCGCTACTATGGTCGCTTCGATCCACCGTAACAAATCACTCGTTAGACTCTCGTACTCGTATATCATACGATCATTCTCCATAGCTATACCAACCACCTTACCGATTCTCTTCCCTTGCACAGTCTCCTGTTTCATCTTAGAGAAATAATGATAATACGTAACTACATATGTTATGATAGACTTCTCGTCAGGATGATCGACAAATATGTCCTCCGCGTCGAGTAACTTGGTGAGCCCGAGCTTGTCCTCGGCAACGTTGAAGGCATTGTTAAGATTGTAGATTGCATTGGACTTGGACAATTTCTCGAACTGTATTAGATCTGGACGGTGCTTGTGAATAATCGCGTTGAAGGCTAGACCATCGCGCCAGGAGGTCGTGAAGTTCCTCACGTTCACGTAAGGATAACCAGCTGTCTTTATTTGACACCAGAGGAGGAGCGCATCCTTCGCCGATTTTGTCTCCTGATTATCGGTCTGCTCGATCGTAATATCCTGTATTTGAAACCGAAGTATTATCGTCCAAATGAGACCCAAGCTCAATCGTGGATTACCGTCCACGATATCGTGCGAGCCCATATTCTCCAGGTGGACTCTCTGCTCGCGCAGGAACTGTAGAGCTTTGTCCACGTTCTCCAGACAATGGATGCGCATCTTTCCTTTCGTTGGACGTGGTAACCGCTCACCGGATAATATTTCTAAGAGCTTTATGAGCATCTTGCCGTCGCGCAGATCGACGTACAGGTCGCCGATGCGGCACGAACATCGTACCAAGTGGGAGTTTACCCATTTCTGGAACGTCTTCTTTTGAACTAATTCACGCTCACCTAAAACGAAGAAAAAAATATTCACGTTACAATGTGATATACTGCACTAACAGGCACCGTGAGAAGTGAGTACTGTCGGTGCAGTTTGTTTTACCCCTGAGATCGGTGACCACTTTATCGTAATCCATTCGAATTGCGCACGCTTTGGTTACACGATTCTACTCGAGATGAAAAATTCACCGAACTATATTGTAAGTATTGGGTTGGTGTACAATTACTGCGCCCTTTTTTAAATAGATTTTATTAGCCGAAAACAATAAGAACGTGTAACAAAAATATCTTTAAATTATTATTTCGAATAATCATTTGAAGATATTTTTGTTACATGTTCTTATTGTTTTTGTCGAATAAAATCTATTTAGAAAATGGCGCAACAATTATGCACCAACTCAATAGAAGCTCTCGCGACAGAAGCTATTTCGGATGAAAGGAAACCTTTTTTTTACACTCCTTTGAAAAGTACGTCTTTACTCACGATCGATCGGACGAGAACTAAAATAAGAAGCAGCAAAATCGTGGCAAGGACTTATCTAACGCGTTAAATTTTATCAAAGGATGTGGCTACGGTGCACTCCGATCGACCACAGACTTCCTAAGCACATTAATAAATTATGTATACAACATTCAAGGCAAGGACGATTCTCCTTGTATCACATCGGAACAATCTCAATTCGATGGTCTATCTCTAATAACTATTAACTTTGGGATGCAGCTACTACTGCATCAGGTATATCAATGACATCGGGCCTATTAACAACTCACTTCAACCCTGCCTCAATACAAATCTTTAAAACAGGGTCTGTTTTCCAAATTGATTTACTTATTCGATATTGTGGAGGTCCCATTTGACAATGTTTGGCCCAGATTCGTAGGGCTAACTACGTTTCTGGTTATAACTTCAATTAAACTCGGAGATAAGAATGAGATTACGTTGGAGTAACCCTGAAAGGTAAGATCTTACCGGCTAAAGCCTTGATTCGCGATCGTTCGAATAGTCTCGAGCTCGAGTTTCCCCCGTCGTATTCGTACTCGTCGACAATCTCTTGTTGTAGCGTCGGGTCCCAAACCCCGCGCACCACCGAGATGTCGGTCGTCATTTTCTCAATCGGACCAACAGCTCACTTCTTCGTAACCCTTAGAAGGGCGATCCTGAAACCAAAGAACCACCTCATTATTTTAATATCAATAACATTTCGAATCAGTCCTGGTTGATCATTAGTACCAGTCGTTTGCGATGCTTAGAACATGACAAAACAACCAGTTTATTTTTCTATTTCCAGATAAAAAGTATTTTTGTCAAAATTCACTTTCTAGTCTCGTTTGACCAAAGGAAACATCTTTGGTTCCTCTATTTTCATAAGTTTGAGGGTGTAACGAAGAGTTGATTACAGTAATTTAATATAACCCAACACGAGCAGTTTAATTAAAATTAGTTTGTGGTAACAGAATGATCCATTGGAAATTTTTCAATCTTCCTATTTTGCGAACCGTCCCACCATTGCCATTGCTCGTGCCACAAGAATTTATCAGTTACCAACTTACTTCGTCCCAACCTCGTCAATTTATCTTACACAAATTCATCGACTTTGACAACGAAGAGGATTAAATTCGATTGCGTAAAAAAAGATTCAACTATCTCCACCTCACTCCTAAATTCGAGTCTCTTTTTTTTCTCCCGGAGACAATAGGCAGCTTAATGAGAATCATTGACAAATCACTCCTACAGACGCACTTAGAACAGGTTCTTTTGAAGCGGCCGAGAAACTTTTCTCAATCGGCCTACGCCTACATTATGTCGCTCCGTGTGCAGCGGACCAAGTGTCCACGAAGTTTCGCGCTTATTTTTCACCTCCAACACGAATATCCACTAGTCGCGGTGGAACTGCAAGACAATCTTATCTGCTTGGTTACACACTGAGCAAATCTAACGCCCAGAGCGTACCTCGATAAGGCAGCACCCACCAAGCCCAACTCCTCCCACAATATATTCTTATTTCTACATCATTCGCGGAGAGATCCAACGCGACGCACTTGCCCCACGTAACATTGGAATAATAATAATAATTTTTCGCATCGATTCTCGTCCCGTTCCGGCGAACTTTTGCAAGATAACGCACGGTAAGGATAATTCCAGAAACCGTGGACGATGATAAAGTCCATGGACGAGGTCGTTAATTCTCGCGATCAAGGGGTTGCTCGAAACCCTTTCAAGATGAATTATTTTTCCAGTTACACAGTAATGGTGCATAATATTACACAGGCTCTTGCAATGTAAATCATTCCTCTCGTCGATATTTCATTGCTCCTTTATAAAGTAAAGTAGTACTTTAAAAGGTTCCTCTCATTGAAACTACGCGTTTCTTCAATTCAACGAATGCGAAGACGATTGTTAATCCTTACTAGAGATACTTATATCGCAATTTAACTAATGTTCTCACGTGTCTCGCGCCAAAATCAAATCCATTTTCATAAATCACTCGTCACCGCGAAGAAATACGAACCGTGTTACTGTGAGATTTTAATCACTGCACACGAATGACAAAACACTCCGGGGGACACTTTTACGTGTAATTCAAGTGTGAACAACGTGTCGCTGAGTACGCTAGAAAAGGAAAGCCCGTAGGCCCCTTTTAAAATCGTCGAGAGAAAATAACGAAGTGAGAAGACGCGAAGCGAAATTTGAAAGTGGACTTGAGTCACTTTGAATATTTCTCCCTCTCTCTCTCTTTTATATCTTATGGATAAGTGTGAATAGTTTTGGTTGCGCACGCTAACACTATTATTACTATTACTATTATTATTATTTTTTGCTCTTCTCTTTTTTCTTTGTTATTATTATTTTTTGTTGTTGTTTATTTTGAGCTTTCTTCTATTGTTTGGGGGTTTGAAGGATCTTGGATCCAGGCATAATAATAAATTCTATTCTATTCCATTCCATTCTCTCTCTTTCTCGCTCTCTAAATCTTTAACAGTGCCTCTTCTTCTTACTGTCGTCTCGCAGAGGCTCTCCCTAATTAAGGAAATCCTCGAGCGAGCACGAAGCAAACAAGCGGCGAGGCACAGGGGACCGTCTGTCGTAAATTCGGCGCGAGGAGAGGAAAAGGCGAGGAGTGCGCCCAACTCGGGCCAACCGCGCGCACGCCTCGCGTGCATTTATTTAATAATGCGCTACGTTCCACCGTACTCCTCCCCCTCTGTCTCCTGCTCACCGTGTGTGGGAGTCGCTCGTACGCGCGATTACATCACGCGAATGATGTCACACGAGCGAAATACACGACGACGCTTCGCGACTACGTTCTCCTCCTCTGGCCAGTGAATAATGACGAAGCAAGGACCTCCTGCAAATTACGAGTATCTTCGCGATATAATCCACGCGCGCTTGTGTCCTTGGATCTTTTTTTATCTTCCACTTGAGAGGCTTTTTTCTTTTAACGTGCATCGTGACATTCGATAGATAAAGAACCTCTGAATTTAAAAACGCAAACAAATTTCGTTGGTACTTGAGGAAGGTTCGTCGAGATCAATTAAGGAACCGTGTTCAGAGGATTCTCATTGTTCAAGAAGAAAATGTACACCTACAGAAACTGCGCATCGGAATGGTTTATATTCCATTAGATTTCAATCGAGATGTATTGAGTTCGAGGATTAAATTTGCGTTTCTATCGCGAGCTCTATTAGTGTCTTGTGTATACAGTGTATTCAATATCTCTCTCTCTCTCTCTGTCTTGTCTAACTGTAACGAGAATTACGTTACGAGCGCGTGGTTACGTCACAATCGTAAAATGCACCGTACGGTCATTTAACGACGCGAGCTACCAACTAATCGTGAAGGCTGAGGATGTCGTGACGAATCTCGATATTCACACGATTATCGGGACGTAATGAGTCCCGGAGGTGACGCGTGGTTTAGCGTGCGCTACTTAAAATAACTGCGGTAGAGGAGGTTAATGGCTAATGTAGAAGCGAGTGTGTTTTCCGTTGGGAGATCTCGCACGTTCTAAGGGTGAACGATGGAAGAAATTTAGCCTGCAGTTTTTCACTGTCTCTTTGTTTTGGAAAAAAGCAAAGAATTTCTTTCGGTGAAGGAGACATTCTCATGTTTAGAATCAAATTAACGATTTTCTGTCTAGCATTGCCATAGAACATTCTTTTAAACATAATGTATTCATAATAGGTCTAGCTAGAGGGGATTGAAGAAACTAAGAAATTCGCTTTTTCTAATTCGCGATTTTAAGTCAACCCCTTCAAGAAACGGTACGTGTTTTTCAAATGAGATCTCTTAGATTTTAAGGGTAAATGACGGAACAAATTTAGCCACCAATTTCTTACCGATTCGTAGTAAAAACAAATTCTTTCCGATTTTTATGAATTTCCTGTCTAGCCTTGCCATGCAACATTCATTTTCAAACGTTATTAATCGATTAAGAATAATTGTAGAAATGATTAGAGATACTAGAAAAGGAAAGGTTGTAATCAGTGATTTTAAGTGAACCACCCCAAAAATGCTTACGGATCGGCTCACGCGAATTTCATCGTGTCGTTTAAGATGTATTATTTTAGGCTAATTGTAAGTGCCCGCGAGGAGAGAACTCGGGCGTCAGATCGTAAAAGGCTCAAAAAGAAAACGCAACTTTCCACTTTGACGTGGAAGTGTTTGTATTGGGAAGTGGGCGCATGCCACGCCATTCTGGGCAGAGAAATTCCGCACTGTGCCGGTGCTGGTCGCACGAGTAGTCGGCGCGAAAGCTCAAGGAAAACCACGGTAAACCAATATGGGTGTCGTTCCTCGACGATGACATTTAGCCGACGAGAGAAGGTCGGAAAGGTGGAAGCGCAGTTCGACCCAACGGAGGACACTTGTTTCACAGGGTCTATTATTATATCATGCCCGTAGCGAAACAATCTCGTGACTCATCGATCCTAGCCGGAGACACAACACGCTACTTCCGCTTATTTTTCTTCGGGCAATCGGACAAGATTGAGGATGAAGAAAGAAAGAAGGAAAGTGGATCTCTCCTCCTTTCATCGACCAGTCTTCCTGGAACGTTATGCACTAATTCTCACCGCGGCTAGCGGCCTTACAATGACAAACGTTCAGATTGTTCTCTCCTCCGACCATCGTTGAAAGAGTTCAATGTTTCACATGGTACACACCCGGACAAAAATAATATCAGAGAATTTCAGCAAAGGATACGTATGTTGGCCTTTGCGCCAATAAGGTTCACGAGGAGCAAGGCATCTAACAAGTTTCCAGGATCCTCTTTAAGGGTACTTCATCACCACCCTTAACAAAATTCTCAATCAGCTCTCAAACCCACAAAAATCACTGCACATCCTTGCGACAAATCCTACGTCAAAACTTCAAAAGAGAATCCACCTCGTTGCACTTTTAGACCCTTTTCGCTGATAAAGAAACAAAGAAACTCTTGATTACTTCTTCTTGAGATTCAGCAGCTTATTTCCTGATCTAACCCTTAACAAACTTTGCAATTAACTCAAACCCAAGAAGACCACTGCACATCTCACCGACTGCAGCATATCCTCGCACGAATGCTACACCAAAGCTTCAGCATACAGTTCACCTTCACCTCGTTGCACCTTTAGATCTTTTTGACCCAGAAAAAACCAAAGAAGCCTTGTTTCAAATGACCTCCGATACTTCTTCTTAAGAATCAGCAGCATCGTCTAAGCAAAAATTCCTCTCTGAGCAAAAGAAAAGCAACGCCCATCGTGACAACAACCTGCCCATTCTAGCACGGTGAACGTGGGCCAGCACAAGGGGAAAGAGGCTGGCTAACGAAGCCACGAATGAATGGCATTCTTAAGTGTCTCGTGGTCACTTACCGCGAATTAAGAGCAATTACTCGAGCACTGTCATACCTAATGGGGTACAGGAGAGAGGCCGGGCCCGCGCGCGCGAGCCGACGCTCCGTTCCGCGCCGCATCGAGTGGGCGTGAGCGAAATGAATCACGAAGTGAATGACACGATAATCGTGGAAGGTTAAGTTTACTCACCGACCGTCGCCGGCTTTACGCTAAAGTCGGCGAACCGCGCGGCTCTGCCTGCTCAGAAGAGCCAGCACCGCGCACGCCTCTCTCACCATCTCTCGGTTTCCTCCTCCACCGTTCCTTCCGCCCCGATTTCGGCGCACGCATCCTCCCTTAGAGGATCTCACTCCCATGAACTCGAGCTGCAATTCGATTCGAGTTGGCAGGAGGAGGAAGCATCCGCACTCGAGGACACGAGGTTGAGTTACGAGGTGGAAGCAAATTCGAGAGAAGCACGTGATGATTCCAAGGAAAAAAAGCAAATCCAAGTGTACAAAGAGAAATTGAAAAGCATGTTGATTTTCAAAAGTTGCCACGGAACTTCGGGGAAAGAATCGATGAGCTTGTTCCTGCTTTTTATCCTGCCGAATTGCGAGAGTCGAACGAGGACGGGCAAACCTTGGAGAAGAATTCTGGAAGCGTTCCAAGGATATAAGAAAAGAAATACTCTCTCACGAGCGCTTGTACATTCCAGCGCGTAGATCCAGGAGACTCGTCATCGGTAATATTTCCTAGCAGGCTCTCTTAGAAATATCCTCAGACGAGCTCTCTTGGAATACTCGTCGAAGCCTTCATCCTCGACGGCTCCGTGGACGAGAGAGTCGTACCCCCTCAGACGTGCTCCGGGTAAAACGGAAAACAAGAGACTCATTGTGTGAGTCGGGTGCGTTCCCTCCTCCACCGCCTGCTCCTTCACCTCCATCGTGCCTCCTTCTTCATCTCCTTCACCAGCAAACTTCTCGAATAGTCTCCTCGTTTCACCGACGCGACCTCGCGCGCTCGTCGCTTCGCGTACCGTCTAATCGCTTTTCGTCGGGCTAATTCGCGCTTGAAGCGGCACGTGTGTTGTCTGTACACCGAAAAGGCCCGGGCCAGAGCCACCGACGTGCATAAAAGAAGATTCTCGGCGGTGAGCGCGAGGATATGCCGCAAGAGATGGACGCGCGCGCGCGCGCGCCACATACACCCGGTGAAGGTAAGAAGACTCACGAACACAGCGTGACGTTATTGATTTTCCACCGGAGTCACCGTGGCGCCGGTTTCTAGTCCCACTCATACACGCTCGACCTAAGGGGCGTACCTGCACACGAGGGTGCTCCGAACACACGTGCCCTCCCCCGTTGTTGGTACGCGCGAATAGTACGGGCACGCGATTCTTTGCACCTGCGGAATGGCACGTTGCGGATGACTCTTTCGACTCGCGGAAAATTTTTTCGTATGACTCTCAAGCGGTAAAAGTAGGTCTAAGGAGATTTTTTGGTACTCGTAGGAATGTTTGGTAAGTTAATGGTTTTTTAACTAGAGGAAGGATATGATTTTTTTAGTTGGATTATCCCGCTTCGAAGCTTAGGGTTTAAGATCGATGTGCTGAATTTGGTGACTCCTCCTATTATTTCGATTTTACTATACCGAAATGCATTGGTTCTCGAATACTCACATTTGAACGTTCGTAGCAGCGTGATTTCTTTTTTAGTAGATATGACGTGCAATTGTATTTTCTAGTCGGCACACCGCTTAGAAGCCTATTATATCTACGTTCAATCTACTAAATTTGGTGACTCTTGCCGTTAGTTCGATTACGCCATATTTGAATATCACCGAGTCCCATCGCTCCTCGAATACACGCTCACCGCGATTAAAAACACCTTTTACTTTTTAGATACGAGACCTAAAAATACGTACGGACTCACAAGGCCATCTACGTAGTGGTAAGAAAACACATCCAACCGGCCCTAATGATTCAAACGGTCCTTGAGAATATTTGCTCAAGCTGTTTTTCCTTCAGTCGTGAGCTCTCGATCTAACGACGGGATACTTTGTAATGATAAATGCACAATGCTCGAGTGCAGTCTTCTACTCGCGTAGAGACCTGCCTGTCTGATGTCGGCGGGCGCAATTAGCGCGTAGGAATAAGCAGGCACTGAGACTTAGTCGAGAAACATTCAAAGAGTCGCAAGTGGCGAGTTTCTTTGAAGCGTTCCCAAGAGTACGCGGTGGAATCGTGTGCAGTGCGCTTGGTCTTCCAGCACGGAAGGTGGGAACGGGAAAAGGCTCTGCTGCGTCGAGAGGGCAAACGCCCAGGCGATGACCCAGTTCCCGATTTCACCCCAGACTGAAGCGCCGCTAACGCAGGTAATGAGCTTTCCTCCTCTCGCGTTTATCGAGAAGATCGAGCGAGACGAGGCGCCCCATCCCTTTCTACGTTGTTCGACGAACGTAGGGCATAATACCAGCAGATAAAAGCTGTTGGAAGTCACGAGATTTGAGGCGCGAGATGAGCTTAATAATCGTTGAAGATTTAAATAATTACAGAAACTAAACAAACGTGCTAAGAATATTTTCAAACAAATTTATGAGAATTAATTTACTTCGTTTTTTTTCACTGTGCACCCTTGGGTGTGTCCGTTGAAAGCGTGAATTTTGTGATTAGTTTAGCATTATTATGCAGGTAATTAATTATTTGAAAATTAAGGAACACTGGTGATTTTTGGTTTTGGGTGTTAACGGGTCAATGAGAATCATGTTCATAAAATAGAGATATTCGAAGAGAATGCTGGAACACGACAATTTCTATTTTCTTACTGAATATCGATTTCTGCTGGAAAAATAATTTAGTCTCTACTCTTTTATAAGATGTAACGTCGTCGATGGTATATTTTTAAATTGCACAGTTCACGTTAAAGCGTTGAATTTAAGTGCTTATTTTAGGTGTGTCGTGAAAACGCTGGAACCCACCACAGTCGAATTAGCCCGAGACGCAAAAGAATTCAGGCCAGTCCTTGAACCGACTGAAAGCTTTTTCCAGAAAAGAGTTGGCTAACCTTGGCTCCTACAGTGAAGTTCGATCGGCAGAGGCAATTTTACGTTGCGCAACGGAAAATGGCCTGCGCCTATGCCCACTGTGAAGCGGATCTTCAGCGCGCAAAAGTCACGATACGCTTTGCTCCACTCTACCAACGAATAACACAATGGCCGTGGACCGATGAGGGACGAGCTATTGTACCGAGGTGTACGGCACTTTGGATTCGGTGGCAGTCGATACACACGAGTTCTCCACGTGCCAAGATAAAGGGAAAAGTTACGTCAACTATATTTACCGGCTCGCTCGCGTTTCCAATGTTCTCGCGTCCACCCAGCACAGCCTCGTTAGCACAAAATTCCACATAAAGCACCGCACAGGCACCTGTGCACGTACAGTCGTCGAAATTTCCACAATCTCACGTCACAATGCTTCGTTAATAGCGAATGCTCGAAGAACAAACAGATCTGTGATTCTTGATACAATTAATCTGACTGTAAAAACACGCACGAATAAACGATATTTTCTTTAATCGTCCATAGCATCAAGATCAAGGTGTGTAGGATTTCTGATTGTGATTATTTGGTACCCACGTGACTAGATAAGATTTAGCATGGAACTATGGAAATTTCGATGAGTGTATATCTGGGAAATGTAATAATGGAGGTTCTTGTTCGTGAGACCATCGTACTTTAAAGATCCATTGAATTTCACGTTGAACGAGTGTCCGCGAAATTGAACGGATACCTCTTGAGAACGTTGCATATATTTCTTCGGCGATAAGATCGTTGATATTCCTTATGTACATGCATCCTTGGTCCAAAGGACCTCTCTCTAGAAGCAGACGAGGTTTCGATAAAACCCAATTGAGATTGAGCACGGTTCAACGAGCGGTTCCATTTGAAGTGATTCGAGCATGCACGAGTGGGACACGTCCGATGCGGTCAGCATGCCAGACTATACGTGGGAGTATCCTTGTGTAATATCTTTAAGAGGATCCTTAAAGAGAAAAATTGACGCATCCCATATTCCACCCTACAATTAATTCTCTCATGGGATAAAGTGAAATCAAGTTTTCTAAATTTTTACATTACCCCCTCTTCTATTACAATTATTCAAAGTCTGAATACAAAAACATTAGTATTTAATTCTTAATTTATTGCGATAAATTAAATAGGAAATGTTAAGTCAAATCTGTGCCAATAGCAAATAAAATCTTTTCCAAGCACCTAATTGCATTTAATTGTCCCGAATGTACTGTCCATGCGTTTTTTATTTCCTTTTCTAAGAAGACAGAAATACCTCGTGTGCCTGACGGACATTATTTGGTATGGCCATTCGCATCGTGCAGTCTCGACAGTATCGACCAACCACCTTTGTATGGAGCTCACCCAACAATGTCAAGCACACTGTGCCATTACAGTGAACAAGCTAGAGTTATTTCGGACACGCTTTCGAACGCCAGTCGAATCGAAGACTCACACTTTGCACTAATGGTATTTAACATTGACAAAAGATTCATTAGCAAAATGCAAAATTAATTATCAACATTCTTCAGGATATTATATAAGACGTGGTTGTTTTTATATTTTAATTGTTTTCATAGTTTAATAACAGAATTATTTTCAATCGAAAAACGAGAAGATTCGCATTTACTCCCTCGCATCTAGATGAAAGAATCTCGCCTGGAATCTATCTAGTCCCGGGGAGAGAGAGGAGCCGGTAGTCGCCGTCGGCTCAAGCTACGTCACGTCCGCATTTGCGTTAATCTGCTGTGTCGGTCGACTTGGGTACCAAGCGTCATTTACTTGGATAACGTGTCCGTTCGACCACTGGAAGAGCACCTCGCGTGGTACAAGCACGGGAGGAGACCGGAGGGTCACAATTTCCGAAGCTCGAAATTTGCAAAGCGGTTTCGACGGTAAAATAGTGCATGATAAAACAGTTTGAATTGTTTAATTACAGAAACTTTGCGAGTAATGAATCGACCGGTAAGTAGGTCGATCTGTATTAGTATCGCGAGTCAACCCGGGGACCGGAAGTCCCTATTGTATTGAAGAACCCCCCAGTTGATTTTCTAAATTCACCGGAACGAGAAAAGAGCTTTGATTTTCAAAGCTTGAAATTTAAGAACAGTCCAATCGTAAGAACATAGAGCGAATTATTAGAATTTGCTCGACTTTTTTTTCAATCGTCAAAACTTCATGAAAATGAATGGAGTGGTAAGTAGGTCGATCTGTGTATAGTATCGCGAGCAAACTTGAAGACTGGAAGTTACTATTGTGTTCGACGGCCTCCCCGGTTGATTTTCTAAATTCGTCAGGACGAGAGAAGAGCGTCAATTTCCAAAGCTTGAAATTTACGAAACAGCTAAAACTCAAGAACTTAGAACACGGCGTAAAATTGCTTCGTCTTCTTTTTACTCGTTCGCAAAATTTCGCGACGATAAGTCAGCTCGTAAAGTAGGTCGATGCGTGTTACCAGCGAATCGACGGGGTTATGCCCACCGGAAGTTAATATCGTGTCTGAGGGCTCTCCAGTCGATTTTGTAAATCCGACGAGTGGTTGCACGGTCGACCAACCCACAGGCGAAAATTACTCGAATCCTGAACAGACCTTCGTCGTACGATCGATGGGATCGTGCCTCTTTAGGGTCTTGTAAAGGATTCGCGCGTTTCCGTCCCGATATCTGCACTCTATCGGATTGTGCACGAGGATACAACGAACTCGACGGTCAAATGGCGAATTCGCACACGACGAGAAGAAGCATGAAGATAGAAACAGCGACGAGTGAATTTTGGCGATTCGCAGAAAGGCAGACCACCGCGAAAATAATTCCTCGGAGAGTCTTCTCGGTAGTGCCGAAATTTCAACTCTCGAACACGTTGGTACGAACGCGCGCGAAGATCTCGCGGTTATCCGAGAATTTATATACGCGGTGAGTCAGAAATATACATGCTCATACTTCAGGAGATGAATCCACACTGACGAGCGGTGAACGTTGAAACGTCACCTCTTAAAATACAAATATTTCTACTTCAATTTGTATAGATGCACAAAAAAAATGACTGGCCAAAACACATTTAATTTACGTTAACATAGTAGTACGAGTGTAACACAATCCAGAAGCACAATTGCCTCTATCGAGTTACTATTTTTAAAACTACGCAATAACCTTCTGTTTATTTAAAAAAAAAAAACAACAAATCTCTTGCCTTTTGATAAACCCCAAAGTAATGGAAGGTCTTCAAAGGGAAAAAAGTGATTTATCAAAACACATTCAATTTACTTAACATAGTTACACCGCATGCGTAACACGATTCAAAAGAACAATCACTTCTATCGACTTGCTACTTCTAAACGTGCGCGCAACAACTCTTCGATTTAAAAAACAAATCTCTTGCCTGCGTCTCCTCGACAAACCTCAAAACAATGGAACCACTCTCAACCGCCGCAGCAGCAGTAATAACGTCTAATCTTAAAATACTTCCGCCGGCGGAGTATTTAACGGATTCGGTCATCGCTTAAAATCAGTCGACGACACCGGAGGGTCTCATCGAGTGTTGCGACAACAAATTGGCGCCAAGGTGAAGCTTTGCAAAATTAACGACGAGTGGCGCCTGCCGGTAGGCAACCGTGTTTCGCGGTACATACATAGTAGATCGATGGGCGAAGTCGAAGCCCTCGTGGCGGTTGGAGTTATTAAAAAATAATCAAACGGGAAGCGCGCCAAGAGGAGATGATGAGAGAAAGAGAATAAAGAGAGGGGAAGAATGTATCTCGTGGGGACAGTCTCGGTGAATGAAGCGAGGACACAATACCTTCCTTCTATAAAAAGAAATAAGCGAAGGCACGCACGCACGCACTCGCGCACGCCCACGTTTTACTCGTTAGATGAGTGACGAGTTCACAAGTCCCGACACAACGAGCGGTCCTCGGTCCCTTCCGGGCACAAATTTTCCGCTTAGAAAGCGAAATAAGATTAGATTATAAGCGCCCTCTTCTCCCTCCTGCTCCACGCGCTAATCGAAGCTGCGATTGTTAACGCGTTGATCGCCACGTCACCATGAATTTTGATGACCGTTTAGTTAGCGTTATAAATTACATAAAGTGTTAATTGTACCTTCCAGACACCTATTTTGATCGAATATAAATATGATCAGGCACTGAAACGGTTACACAGATGGGTGAAGTGGGGCTATCAATGTGTGTAAAAACGTGGACGAATCACTGAAAAAATATTGCTGTCGTTTCGTATCACTTCAAAGAACGCGTCCTTGCATTTGACAGACGTGGCGAATACGTTAAAGCTGTACCTGGAGTTTATGAAAAAGTGCAACGTGTGCTAATTCTAAAAAGTAATCATTTACATAAGCGTTTGTATTCCGACGAGACTGTAAGGTGCCGTTTACAATATTCCTGTGAACAAGCGATAACACTAAGGTCTCTCATAAAGTGTAGTTCAGGGCAGTACTCGAGTACTTAATCCTAAGTGATACGTGAAAGCGTTTGGTTAATATTAAGAAAAACGATAATTTTAAAATGCCAACAAACTAAGTTATTATTATTATTATTATCATTAAGGAACTACTTGGTCCACATTTTCAAATTTAACTACCTTTCGACACATAGGGTTAAATGTAAGCACCGATAAGGCCGGCGTTGCACCGAACCATCCAATACATCAGCACCTAAGACCTTTTTTCTCACTCGCCCCAATGTGCTCTTAATTAGAACGCGATAAATTACTCTATCGCCAATGGCTTCCCAGATGCGCCTGATACACAAAGCCCACCCTATTAGCAGCTGCTCCGCACTCAATGTGCAATTTCGCGATTGCCTCACGCGAACGACGAATCGAGCTACCGATTTTCAAGTTTCTCGTAAACACTGTCACGAGGAAGCTACTCTCCGCGGAACGACTGATATATCAATTGTTACTGTCCCTCTCGGCATTATTATCGGTTCCACCGGCCGTTTCCATCGCCTCCGTCTCATAAGATCCCAACGATCGGATTACCAGGACAAATATCCGATTTCAATGGGACGCGGGTGCGTAACGGTTGGCGACTGTAATAAAAATTTCGATTGGCGACATGCGACTACCTTCCTGTATTATAAAGCAGCGCAAAGAGTTAAGCCGAGGCCACACAGGCCGCTCGTCGAATCAACTAGCCACCACTGCGAAGAACTACGATATTTCGAACGATTTTCAACGGTCTTTTTAAATCGCGCGTTGCTCTCGTTCGATCGGTTGCTGCGCATGCGCATTCTCGACATAATAAAGAAGACGGTCAAACGTTTTGCGACCGCAGCGAAAAAAAGAACGAGCATAACGCACGATGACTTTGAGTAAAAAAAAATACGAGCTGCTTTTCGTCCACTCGACGAACACCATGAGATCATTCACGTTTCGTAAAATTAATTGTTCAATTTCGAAGGTAACCGCGCGAGAAAGGGCAAAAATACGTGCTTTACTGCTTTCACTCGTGGCATAATTGAATTTAATGAGCGTACGATGTTTATTGCCAATAAACCGAATCGTTGGCACTCTTAACGCTCCCGACCGATCGGTAACGTCACACGTTTCTCGTAATAACCAAGCCGCGGAACGATCGGTTGGATAATAATTAATGCGAAGCCTGCGGAAGGCGAGGTGAGTGACCACGGAACACGCGCTCACGATGCTACACACGAAATGCCGAAAAGGGTTTCGAGCGAACGAGATATGCATTGGTCTTGGAGATTTAAAAGTAAAAAAAAAAAAAAAAAAAACGAAAAGGAAGGAAAGAGTCGTCGAGCGGTACGTAACCTCACTTTACGCGGCACGCATGCACCGTTAATGAGACGTGAGAATAATGTGTCACGCGCGGTAGGAAGGTATCGGTTGGTTTAAAGCCACGAGGATAATTCAACGGGGCGCGAGGCGTTTGAGGAAGAGGCATTCAATCTCTGGCAGTAATTTATTAATATATGCCGATGGCGTGCACACCCCTGCCGCGCTCACGGCGGTGACGTAACTGTAAACACAACACCCTGGAGAATTGATTATGGCCGAGTTGCGTATCGAAAGTGGCGTGGGATACGGTCTTTATATTTCAGGAGAGGTCGAGGATATCGCCGGAGCCGGTAAACGGTGCGCCCAGATAAGAATGAGAACGACGCACGAAATCGTCGCCGTGATTACGACCGATCGTAACCGGCTTCACCGTTTAATATTCTCCACCGGGTGAGATTTTTCTTCTTCTTTTTTTTCCGTCAGTGAGTCAACGATCTGAATTTGGCGACGTGACGAAATCGCCTTGCGACGGTAGATATGCAATGCGAAATAAGCGATGCCTCGAAACCGTGTGCGAAGGATGCGTCGACCAAGTACTTTGATGTGGCCAAGGTAGAAAACGACGTTAGAACGAAAGCAAGAACTTAACCTCGTTATCGCAAGAACCTCGACGGAACCACTCCGCGATAAACTGAAAAAGACAATTGTGTATCTTATTTGCAGGTGTGACATGGGTTACGATGGATTTGTGCAAATCAAATAGACTTATACGAGCGACATACGATTACGCCAAATAAGTGTGGCTAACGTAATGTAATTCTGTACGCGCATAGGTTTTTAGTTCTCACCACGGCACGGAGTATTATAATGCTGCTTTGAAATTCAATGGGACCTCGAATTGGGTCACCGGTAGGTAGGTCGTCTTGACAGGTGAACAGAACCCATTCCAAGGAACCCCATATAAGCGGAAATTAGAGTTGACCGATTATATCGACGTGTAGAAGGTAGGATGGAAATGAAAGCGACAGCAAGTGAACACGATGCGACCCAGGCCCAACCTATCTTTTCGACTCACCGCGGATTTCCAATATTCGTATCACTTTGGAAAAACGACACGGTCAATCGCACAGTGAACACATTTGTTCGTGCAAATTCGACGAGCTTTTAATAAATTACCGCGGCGAAGACGACAACAGCAGCCCCCTCCTCGATTCTTACCGCGTACGAGGATGCCCCTGTTCGTCGGAGAAATGCATCGTGTATTACAGAGGAACGAGAAACTCGAAGGAAGGAGGGAAGCTAACACGGCATACGCCATTTTTATTTCGACAATCCACCCGTCACGGAACAAGCGAGCGAAAAAAGCGTTTGCACGCGTATTTTCGAAATGAAAGTGAAGATAATCGTGAACTTACCCTCTTGAAAGGACACCCCACGACACCGCTTTATCCCGAAACTGGCATAAAAACTAGCCCGAGTACACCAAAACCACCGATAATGATCCACACGAATCTATCCACACTCTTGACCGGCGCTCAACTGACTGAGCGCACACGGCGTCGGCCTACGCCAACCGAACTAGTCCCTACGAAGGCGCCGCGGTGAACTACAAAAAAGATTGAAACACATCGTTTGAAAAAAGGTCATGTTCGATTTAATACAACGTCGAAATAAATGGAGTTAGAGCCCGAGAATTTATCCCTGCGACATTTAAAGTGCAACGTTCTTCACTAATAATTCGATTAATGAGATATTTTTAAAAATTGTCCATGAAAAATTGTTATCGCGCGTTGTACAACATTATACCTGCCGAAGTTATTGGAATTGATTTATTAATGTCACGCATTTATATCGCAATACCTGTACTACTTAATCGCAAGTTAATTTTAAAGTTTCTGGGGAATTTGAACTTAACCAACGTGTACACTCGTCTGAAGCATTATTTCCGTAGTGGAATGTACAATCTATTTTTGGTTTCGTCTATATTAAGGTATTAATGGCATAACAAAATAATTTTTCCGGTCCATTACAACGAATTTGTTCAACAATTACGAGTATGCCAAACAGAATCCGAGAAAAATTCATTAACAGCGCCGCTGTACAGTGCTTATTTTCGATCATTGTTGAAATCTATTGTAGCAATAGCTTACCGGATCCCTGTAAACATGCAATTACTAAATGAAATTAATTACTTGCACATAGTTTTAAGATTGTATTCTGTATTAAAAATATATTTTTGTATATTATATCTTCTGTGCGTTCTGTAAACCAGCTGGCGTAGGAATATCTGACAACCTATGACATCATCAACCCCGTTTGTACATATTCCGAACCGGGCACGCCCCAACCTCTGTATTACTCACTACTGCTAGAAATTCTATTTTATTATCTGTACGGGTACGATATTATCAACCAAATTTGTAGTCATTCATAAAATAATTGATTTAACAATAGCATAATTAAATGTATGCACAGAACTTAATATATTGTGTCGTAAATATCAGTTTCCAATATATATGTTTCACTGTTAAATCAATGAGCTCATTTAAAAATTCAATAAATGAACATAAGGGAATTGTTTAGAATATTCATGGTATATACATGTCATACACAAGTAAATCCTGTCAAACTGTATATTGAAATGTATATTCTTCTTGGAATGACTTGGGAAACCTATGATCTAAATATATTTTTACAAAGTGTACATAATATCAAATGCATAGAAATTTTGAAGAATTTCTACATATAATTACACATTCTAAGTATAGGGGACTAAAACCTGTGTATCATACTTGTAGCATGAGTACATTTATGCATGTATACAGTATTAACGAAATTACATTGCGCATATATTACAATACTTGACATAAATATAAACAGTTTTATATTAATCTTATATTAGCCTTTACGATCTTGACAGGAATAATGTACAATGTTGCCATTAGGATAGCGGGCAAATGCACTGAAAACAAATTTTATTTGTAATAGATGTATGTAATTTTATAATAACAACTACTAACCTTTGGTTACCAAATCTTTTCTTACATACTGGACATATATTAAATTCTGTCATAAGCACACTTTGTGACTCATAATGCATTCGTTGTTCCTGGACTTGTAAATGTTCTGCATAAAGCAAACCTTTTAGTACTTGTGTTCTACGTCTTGTATTTAAATTATTTTGTAAACTGACTTCTAAGAAATGCCTTATTCTACCAATAGGTACACTATCAGGTAGAACAGCTAAAGCTTTCAAAGGATTTATTTTCGATGCATGTTGCTCAAGTAATTTGAGAGCCATTTCTAAATCAGGTTGCATAGTCCGTTGTATTTGTGAACTACATCCTTTGAAAAGTGTATATATATGTATATATTTGAATATTTATTATATTAATTATCGGTTTTGTAAACTATGGTGCTTAAAAGAATTTGTTTTATTTTACTCTTACCAGCCATTAAAACACTTTCATTATCAAGATTCAGTAACTGTTGGATAAGCATTACGTACACCTCATCTGCACCATCAGTTTGTTTTTGTTTGTCTGTATCATCTTGATCTTGAAAACAACATTGCAATTTTATTCCCTTTTTCCAGAGTATTTTTTTTACATTGAAATATTATAGAGAATGGATACTTACTCTGGTACTTTGTGTAAACATTTTCACAATACTGTATTGCATGTGGTATGTCATTTAATATATTAATGTATATGGATATAGCTTGCTGATGGCGACCAAGTCTACCTAAAATTATTGCACGTTCCTCAAATAAATTATCAAACGGAAAATGAACCAAAATAGTTTCAGGTGTGTAGTAAGCAGACTTCTCCAGAAATTGTTGCAATTTTTGCCTAATATGCGATAAGGCTTGTTTCTCGGTTACAGTCGCATTGACACTCATAGATGTTAAACATTTTTCTTTATATTCATGAATCAAAATGTTATGAAATAATGAATTAGTGTCTTCCCAAACATGCACCACATGCTCCAAGTATGTTATCACTAAATCTTTGTGACAACGTAGGAGATAATCAAGTATTTTTGGTCGTGGTAATTGCTCAACTTCCTGTAAATAATATTAATTATATAAAAGAAAGATATTTACTATGAAGGTACAAATGTATTGATGTACTTGTGTATCTTCCATGAAAATCCTAAGTCCTTGTTCAGGATCTTCTGCCAAAACCCACCCAGCAAATTTTAAGATTAAGTCCATATGATCTTTACCAAGGAGCTGCAAATACTGAATTGTTCTCTCAATGCCTTTCAAACTAGAATCATTTTCTTTTGCATGTTTTTCTAATAGTTCTAATGCTTTTCTATGTTGGCCTTTAGTTTGATATAATATAATGAGTTCAGGATATTTTTCGTGCATTAATAATGTTTTTTCAGCTTCTGCTAAATGGCAATGATTTAGTCTAAGCAAAGGTGCAACCAATGCATCCGTGGTCTGAAATAAAAAACCATATATGGTATATGAATAAAAACGCAACACTTACTAAGGAAGAGAGGGATACTTTACCTGTAAATAGCATTTCAACAACGTTGTATCTATGATTTTGAGAAGCTGTTCAGTGGCTACTGCAGTCATGTTTTTTTCTCCTTCCATAACAGTTTTATCCTTATTATCTTTGTCTTTTGTTTTTGGATCTATTTTTAACTTATGCCTAACTTCAGTAAGAAAAGCGATCAAAGCATGTAACCCTTTTTCTAAATCAGGGTCTTGAAGTTTAGGTAAGGTAGGTCCTGAATCATTGAGTTCATTAGCATTAGTAGAGGGCGTGACTAAGTCAGGGAACAATCTGATTACTTCATAAGGATCAGTTCCAAGTTTTAAAAATAATGTCATTGCTTCTTGAAATCTTTTGTTATTAAAGAGATAGTGTGCATGTAATCTCTGTATCTTATATGTTTCCTTAGTTTTCTCTTCATCTGTCATGTCTGATAGACTCTAAAATAATTAATAAAACCTGATATATAAACATAACGGAGTGGTATGGACACGTTTATTTCAAGCACCTTCCATTTAAACATACCGTTAATTTGAGAGCTAACTGAAATTGTTCCTGCTCAACTAATGTACCAATTTGCTGTGTTACATCAACTGCTGCCACACACCAGACATGGCTAATAGATGCTACATATACTTTACCCTGCTTGCATCTGTATATAAGCCTGGCTTTGTTCAAGTCTTTTATTGTTTGTATATGTAAACTACCTTCCAAAGTATATATATCTAATTTGTCATGTACAATACCTAGTAAATATGGATCATCCCAAGCTGTAATAAATAATTTATGTAATGTACTAAAATAATCAATCTGTTAAATTCATAAATTTTTATGCAAGCTATAAGATGTATACTTAGAGATAGTATTGTAATTTACTTTGCCGCACTGGAAGTATTACATTAGCATTTATATATAAAAATGGTTTGTACCTATAGCACTAGGTGTATCTGACCATTTTACTGGATTATGTTGAATTAATTCTCCTGTTGTACCCATGATGCAAGATTCAGAATCTTTTCCCAACACAAATGAATCATTCGATAGCTTTGTAACACTTGGTTCTGGAGATTTTCCAGTGGGAAATAACTCTTTAACTTTTCCATTTAGATCAACGATAGTGTAAGACAATCCACGAAATCCTAAGATTAAGGTCTCGCCACACCTTCATCAGGAATGCCTTATTAATACAGCTTCTTCTCTAAGATTATAAAACTGCACAATACAGAATTAAGAGTACGTCTAATTTAAACAGACAATAAGCTTACCATGACAGTTCTCGTGGTATGTCTTGTACAGTTAATTCAAACTTTTCAAATTCTTCAAACTTTTTGTGTTTCCAAAAATATAATTGTAATTTACGTTTTACAGCGACACATAAACGTACAACGAGGCTTTTTTCGCCAGTTAAACTTTGTGCCGATTGCCTATCTACTGTAAATAATGTTGCTCCACGAGTTTTTTGAAGTTGACATGTTTGTTGGAAATTAGGTGAATTTAAATCATGTATACATACTATGTTATCTACGAGATAATAGACAATATCATTAGTAATGAAATCATTACTAGATAATCAAATTACATTTGTAGTATTATTTGTAGTAATACCTGTTAACAAGATTAATAAGTTATGCTCAGCAACAACGTCGATTTGTGTAATTTTCTTTTTATTAAAGTTTTTACTGTGACGTAATAATTCTACTTTATGTGTCTCATCTAACACTAAAGGAACATTATACATAAGGAGATGACCTTCTCTTGTGCCGATTAATAAGTTATCATCTGAAATATTACCTTATCAATCAGTATTGTTTACAATGAACATTATGCATGGTTATAAACTGTAGAACAATGTAATGACTTTGTGAATTCATGACAAGTACTATGTAACGCATAAAAACATATTAATAATAATAGAAAAACAAAGAGATTATATATCCCATACCATACGCAGCCATAGATTCAATTTGCACTGATATATTTAATATACAGCTTTGCTGATATGCTTCATGCATGGTTGCACTTTAAATAAAACTGTTGATATTGTATAAACTATTTTAGCAACACAAGTTGCAATCGACACGAGAAACACAATAGATAATTCCCACGTATCTCACGATTTGATACCATTTACATTTGATACAATTTGACAATTGGCATTTGTTTGGCAACTACAGAAAACTTTACCAGTTTCAATGCTGCCAACAAAATGACAATAATTCCATGAGAAATCATCTGTAAGTATATTCAAAATAGACGAATAAGATTGAAGGAAAGGTGTCTGTCCTTTGTCCTATAAATTAAATTTTCTTGCAGTAATAAAAGTACCATTTGTAATTGCACAGTTTAAAATGTAGCTACTTCAATTCGAAAAAATTGTTTCTACCAAACAAATACTAATTGCAGCTTCAGTGCACATTGCGTAAAACTTATGAACTTATTATTGAATTATGAAATATGTAGAAAAATATTATGTACAAGAACCAATGTAACAATTAATTCGATGAACGATTTACCTGTTTTACCGAAAGTCTAAAATAATCAATATCAAAGAGCATAAGCTAGCGTATACTAAACTACACGAATCTTCTGCTCAGTATAATATTGATTATGAAAAGAAGGTAGCGTTTACCAGGCATGTTTAGACGTCATTTTCCGTGGATGTAGATATGTGCAATCAGATTCACTTGCGTTTGTTATAAAATATCAGTTATGCGCAGTGTACTTTTGATATTTTGTACTATATATCTAGTACTTGTGATACATTCTAATGCTATGATACTTCGGGGCAATCTTGTTACACGTGATGTACAGATAAAAAACTTTTTATAACTTTTATAGCACTTATAAATATAAACGTTACATTTATTTTAAGAGCCACACTGAATAATTGCACATTTGCGTCAAAAGGCAGCATACGTCCTGTTCCTAATTAATGAATAAAAAACTTTGATTAGTTTCCATTATATAAGATTGTGATATTACTTAAAAATATGGAACATTTTAAAACGTAATTTTTATAACGATATAGTAGCTTATTTCATTTTTTTGGGAACGATTTTAGCTTGTTTAAACTAGAAGTAGTTATGTTGCAGATTCGTATTTTTCCGCGATGTATGCCTATGCATACAAATTTTTTCACCTCCTTTTGCATAAATAAGAACAAATTTATCTAATTAAGTATCAATACATTCCTCCATATAAATGTATAAATGTACATTTTGCAGAATTGGGCGTTTTTAGCGAGATTTTGTTTTTTGACGGAAAAAGGCGTATTTGGATACAATTTCGATCTGAGCGTAAACAGTAGCGTAAACCTCCTACTGTATTACGATGCGCCTCATCAATGGTACAGTGTTTACCATTCAAACAAAACATGCCTGCAAAGAGAATCCGTCCTTAGCGAGCAACACGGACAAATAGTTCATTTGTCGTCTTGGAACTACGAGTCCGGTTGTATCGGCGATAAAAAACAGATGTTACACTGTAGTAGTGCTAGACAATTTATAACAAACACTCCACGTTGGTGGTTTATGGCACTATCCGACTGTTCTTCCAATATTGGTTTGAACGTATCTTACTGGATATCACTTACAAATGCACGACCTGGTACCAACTTCTGGAGGGAACATTTATCAGCAGATGAATTTTGTATGTAATTTTATCTGGGTCATAATTTATTAAAGAGTAATAGCGTTTTCTTCATATTTTAGATATATTACCTGAGTTAATAGCCACTGCTTGTGTATACGTAATACTTGTAATTGCAAGCTTGTATATAGCATTTCAGCTACGATTACGAAGACTATTGCATATAACTTACAAATTATTTATGGCCTCTTTACTCTGTCAGTTACTGGGTGTATTATTTGAAATGTACAGCTACCTGAATCTTGCGTTAAAAGGAATGCTTGTGGATAATGCTTCATTAATGGGCCATCTCCTCCAAGCATCTTCAGAAATTATGTATACAGTACTCATGCTACTGCTCGCATGTGGTTATACTGTCACAAAGAGCGTCTTAACACCACTACAGACTCGTTCTATTATATGTTTCATATCAATTACTGCCATTTGTCAATTTTCTTTGTATATCTATCAATCAGAAATATTTGATCCAGGTTGGGTACTGTATATTTACGAATCTCCGCCAGGATATGCATTAATAGCCCTAAAGTTAATTGCTTGGATTGTATTCGTGGGTCGTTGTTACAAGACTTCAAAAAAAATAAGGAATAAACTTCACTTTTATGCTTCATTACTCTCCCTAGGATCGGCATGGTTTTTGTGCCACCCTCTAACGGTATTTTTTCATTCAGTACATTGCATCTGTTGACCAATTACACGTAAAAATATAAAACTCTGTAAAACAATTGTGCCACAAATAACGTACATATTACTTTTACAAGCACTGATTCTTAAACTATTTTTTTTTTAATGTACAGGTCTTAAGCATCACTCTACTGGTAGACAAATGGGTCAGAGAAAGTTTTGTAAAAGGATGTTCTCTCTGGATTGTCTTCTTGGGACACGCAACATTTTTATATGTTACTCGTCCTTCTGTTGCCAATACACGTTTTCCATTTCATATTAGAACTTGTCAGGTTGTCCCTATTGGCGGAGAGGGACAGGATCACAGTTATGAACCCCCACCTCGAACTGGAATACCATTATATACTATCTCACAGTTCTCTGCTCCTATTAAACATCAGTCTTAGTAAAGATATCAATGTAAAGGCATAAGACACAAGTTTGAATTTTTTAAACAATGTATATATCTTTACAACACTTGCAAATGTCCCCATGCAGTGCCTTATCAAAAGTGTTAGTAGATACAATACAAGCACATCGAACTAAGGGAGTTGTCATTTAAAATGACAGCAAACTTCATAAAGATGTGTTTGTGTGTCAGTATTATTTTAATCTATAGAACATTTGTATAGACATACATATAACTAATCCAACTACAATATAACTTATATTGTGCTCAGGTCCCTCTTAGTAGTATACAGCTGGTGTTTATAATCATAGTCAATCGCATGAGCCATCAAGCCAGCCGTCTCTCCACCTTTGATTGACCAATTTACAATTGAACTCAGACTTTCCAAGTTTCCTATTGATTTTGTTATGAATGTGACAAAGCCATTGACTTAATATTTCCTGTGATTCAGTTTGTGGAGGGAAAACTTTTAATTGTTCTGCCAAGTCGTCCGCACATGGCTTACAAGGATAGAATTTGCTAAATATATAAAAGAATTTCTTCATATCTGCTTGCTCCGTTTGGCTTGGTTTGTCGGGATAATATGCAGCCATAGTGTGTAAAAATCCCCATGTTTTCGATCCTAATTCATCTTTATCTAAAGGACAATTGTCACGTGTGGTTGAAGCTGTATGTTCATGGTCTACACTTTTTTTAAGTTTTTGTACAGTTTCCTAAGTTCAAAAAAGTGTAATTAAAAGTGTGTTAAAAGTTGTAAAAATAAGAAATGTATTATATTCATTATAATATTATTTTCATAGTTATACAATTAACAGTAATGAAACCTTACGCTGATACATTAAAAATTTGTAAAATAAAAGTTACGCATTGTTCAAAATAATTTATAACTGATCTGTAATGTTATAACAATTTGGTTGATTACAAAAGGCACAATGTACATTATAATTTCTGTAGATTCACTTATGACGGAGAATATCAAGATATTGCAACATCTATTCAAAGTAAATACTTCTTTACCCTTTCCGTGTCGAAGGTTTCCTTCTGTATTTTTGCCCATGTTCTAAAATCAGTACACGCACGACAGGGCTTATCCTCTACCATCGTATCAAGCTAGTAGTATTAATCCGTTATATCTCTCAACTATATAGTTCTATTTTTATAGTAGTTCCATGTGCTGCATAACCTCTTCAACATAAGTATACAGTATTTATCTATCGTTCTATGACGTACATCAGGTTTCTTATTATACGTCATAGCAAATGTCACTTATACCTATTCAAATGTAATAACAATTAATGGAAGTACCATGTAAGTACGATTCTAATACAGCTAAATCGGTGAAGCCGTGCTCACGCTCGAAAAGACTTAAAGTTAATTTCAGTTCGGATAGCCGAAATAGCTTTGGATGGTAGCAGGCCGATATATGATAGCAAAAGTTAGCAACTTCAAATCGGCTGCACGAAGCACGCGCAACAAAGCATACATGTTGAGTGAGAAACGGTTAAAAAGAGCGCCCATCAAAAAGGAAGAAGAAAAGTGTATGGCCAACCTGACCTGAGATCGGTGACAGACGTCAAGTTCAGTCTTCTACAAACCGCGAATGATTTGGTTGTTGGTAAGGTGGACCTTGGTATAGATGATGGCGAGTCGTAAAGAAAGTTACGAATCTCCACAAGAACGATCTGCATGCAAAAGTACGTGGCGCTATGGCGAGGAAGTAACGTTCTCATCATCTTCATCATCTGACGAAACTGAAAAGGCATGTAGTATTCGTAACAGTGGCAATACATCCCAAGAACTTTTCAACCGAAATCGTGTTGACACGGATCACCAAACAGGTTAGCTTTGCCTATAATTATACGATAAATTTCAAATTCCATTTCATATCAGTTATAATTTTATGTTAGGACAAGACATCTCTCGTCGAGATGAGAATCCGTTTAGCTTTAAACATTTTTTGAAGAATGATACACAAACAAATTACTATAGCACTGGAGCACGACCAAAGGTATATTCTTCGACTGCTACAAGTCCAAACAATCTCGAGACAGATACAGGAGTCTATTCTAGAAATCCAACAGAGCTGCCAGATTTTGTGCAAGACCATTTGGTCATAGAGCAATGTTATTTGAATCATGAACCCAGTCAACAAGGTATCTGTGATATAGATAATCTCCCAGATTTTGCACTGAATAGTGTCGAACAAAGACAAACACGACTTCGATATGAACCGTCAAGTGTATGCGGAGATTCATTTGATTTTGGAATATTCGATAAAGGACTATCACATAGGGAACATTCTATATCGAATGCAGCTAGTTCCGCTCAAATGGATATGCCAGACTTTGATAGACCAGTTGCAGAGCCTATTGAACGTCTGGAAACAACAGGTATATACAACTCTAAGATTTTACTAAACGGCGCTATACCTATTTTATATTATTGCCATTTTGGTTAGAATAAACATATACATCGCATTAAAATACTTATAGAAGATGGAACAGTTTATATTTTTAACAAATAATAGTTATGGGACTTTTCAGGATATCCGTTTGATTTACCATTACCATTGAACGAGCCTGACTCAAATGTGAATAATGTTACACGAGACTGTTCTCAAATAGGAGAATCGGATGTTCCCAAATCTTTACCAGATTTTTTAAATGACGGACCGATACATAACAGAACAAATTTGTCCACGGAGGTGCCTACTTCTAATGCAACTGAATCTACAGAAAGACGAGTATTGATCTATTGATGCTATTATGTAATGTTATTACATAAAAGTAGTTAGTCTTCGTATCATTGCGTTATGTAATATTTGTAATTTAAATACAGAATATATCAAATTAGTGAGTATAACAATAATACATATTTCACTCCACAGCTTTTGTTAGAAAATGAGAGGTTACGTCAAGAACTAGATATGGCACGGAGGCAAATTAATAAAAGAACCAAAAGGTAATATATATATAGTATTATTGTAGTGCATTGTAACACTACACGTTTGTCCCAATGATATAATATTATGCAGAATACAACTATTGGAAACAATGTTGGCATCGCAAAAGAAGGTAGAACACGAAGAAACTGCTCACCTCGAAAAAGCTATGGAACAAGTTGAAGATAATTTGAAGCGTAGTACGGTATGTAGAGAAAATGATCAATAAGTTATAATTGTAAGGTGAAACATTTTCATGTAACCATTAATTTCACAATTTTTTTTAGAGGAGAGCAGTTAATGCAGAAAGCACTGTTACATCGCTAAAAAAAGAAATTCAAACTTTATCGGTTAGTACCAATATTTGTTATGTATTGTATAATATGAAAAACTTAATTATTGGAAAATGATTAATTTACTCACTCTACTAAACAAATTACCACATTGATTTAGACAGAGATATCGTTACTGCGACTAGAAAACAAAGAGCTTAGATCTGGAATGGCTACTGCAGGGCGAAGTGATTATGGTGTTTCGTCTGCAAATCTTGATCAAACAGTGAGAAGACTTGCATGTGACTTAAGAACTGCTGCTTCCACTGCTGAAGTATCATTAAGGTATAAAAGTATATGCAATTTCATTGACTTTTAAAATTGAAATTATACGTCTGTATTCATTTTGCATAGGCAACTGATGTCTGGTGTTGATAATCTCAGAGTATTAGCATCCGCTTTGGAAAATGTCGATAGGATAGAGGATCGGACCAAAGACTTCCTGCCTGACTTTGACGACGACAATGCTGCTGGTCCTGCATTATAATTAACCTCTGCATATTGATGTTCCCACAAAGTCCTTCGCTCACCTTTGTCTCTACGTACCCTAGGCCTGTACGTTTCTCAAGTTTGCGTGCATCTGCACATAATTCGTCGCGTTAATAACGATTTAGATTCGTTTGTAAAACACGTTACTTATGACATGTTTGTTGTACTTTTGTATTTGTTAATAATAGTTTTTAATAACCATTCAGCATCGTCACGCGAGAGGCAGTACCATACAATCAACAATATTTAATATTTTTAGTTTAAGTAACTGGTTTTCTTATTTGTCTTATTTTCACATTTCAGCAACACATCTGATTGAAGAATACCAGCTTGTGTTGCAACCTACAATACATAAATAGCTTTGTAATGGCGCATTAGGACAGTGATAGCCAACTATGTGAAATGCATTACTAACTTTCCATTCTGGAATTTCTGAAATTCCAAAATTCATTGAGTTTCAAAATACTTTTTACGTGTCTTTCTAAAAGAATTTCTTTAATAATGATTCTAATGCCTTTTAGTACACATATATTTGTAAACATTGCTTAGTGCTCAATCCACGTCAAAACAGAATCTGTATAAAGTTAAGTACAACCAAGGAGCACAAATATCGATACATTCTTCATTGATAATGGAAGACTGAAAATTAAGCAACATATTTCTATAATAAATTAACATTTTATGGATAGCTTTATTTGTAAATAATATCACACATACATTAAATATTGATAACACTTATTTTTCATGGAAAAAGATGAGTTAATTTGAGTATATTCAGTTTACAACATTTATATACTTTAAAATAGTCGAGAGAATCAGAAACAGGTTACTGTCATTTGTGGCAGTGTTTGTAATGTAAAATGCATTAGGAACAAGTAAACATAAAAAATTCTTAGAAGAATAATAAAACAACAGATAGGACTCTCCACTTAGGAACTCCATTTATAACTACAAATGATCATAGTACTAACACGTTATTAAAATGTGTGTGTGTATGCATGTATGCATATATATACATGTATGTACATATATATATGAATACAAAATAACAAAATTCGAAAAAATTCACGAGAGAATAAGTAACAATAGGTAAGTTACATTAACACAATATTTTGTATTCACTGCAAACCTTCAAAAATGCTCAGTAAATCAGTTTGAGTTTCGGTGTGACTTGTTTGAGTATTTAAGCATGATCGACAAGCACTAATTGACATATTGCATCCTGGTTGATAAATGCATGATTTTGTTTGAGTTTCAGTTGAAACTGTTGTATCATCCAATTGTGTCCAAGCAGTCTGTGTTTGAATATTGGATAGTGCTAAATAAGATGGCAGTATTTCATTACAAGTTTGCGTACATGTGTTGTTGTAAAGCAACTGCTCCATATTATCAAAATTATCAGTGGTTTGCGTTTCAATATTGGAACTTAAAGTGAAAGACCTAGATAATGAATCGGTATCAAAGAAAGATTGAGAATAGGCTTGTTCTGTCTGAGTTTCTATACTACTAAACTTGTCATCGAATGTTTTTTCCATTAGCATTGGGTCTGAGCCCGATATTTCGTCGGAAGATGTAAAGGAATATGCTCCAACTGCAGTAGAAGTGTCTTCTACATATGGTAGTGTCATTAATGCCACTGTACTTTTTGGTACACATTGTATAAGCGGGCTTGTATCATGGTCATAAAATGTTTCAAATTCCGTTTGAGTTACATTATCGTTCAAAACTTCAAACATATTTTTTGCAGGTATAGTTTGCGTACTAGACGAGTTTTTTTCTTCCCAGAAATCCTGTAAACCTACATCGTGTTGTAATGGTAACGGACTGTTTGGAAATAGATTTGTAGATGCAAAATTCTCTCCTAGTGAAAGGTCATCTTTAAGTAGAGAGTGTTCCAATTTCTTAGGAGTGCTACAACTTTTTCTGCGCTTACTAACTTTTATCGCGTGTTTAAGTCCCTGTAATGCTTCTACAGTTTGTGTTTCTGTAGATCGTCCACTTTGTTCCTTTTGCAAAATATTAGTTTGCGTTTGTTTACATACTCTGCGTTTCCCACTGTTGCCATTAGCATGACATTTTGATGGACTTGTAATTCGTTTATTTCTCTTACATTCATCTGTTTGAACACTAACATCATATGTAATTTTAGCAGTAGTATGAATCTTATGAATAGAGCCGCCAAGTTCGCCTTGGCTTGGTAGAATGTTAACTGGTTTATTTATTCGAGATAGTGTAATGCCAGTTGGTAGAATAATTTGTATCATTTTAGAATTTGTGCGCCTACAGTATTAAATGGAAAAAAGTTAGTAAAACTTTGATGTTAAATATGTGTAATATAATATTGTAAAAACAATATTTTGAAAGTGATCAATAATATACGATATACCCTACCTTACAATATTTTTATACTTTTCGTCTACAATGTGAAGAGATCGTTTGGCATGAGTTAACAGTGCTTCGTACGTAGTATAAGTCTTGGAACAGGAACAAGTGAATTCAACACCGCATACTCTCGTGTGACCATCTTTTGCAGCTTCCGTGGAGAAGCTTTTCGCACAACGTGTGCAGGCAAATGTCTTTTTTGCATGCACTTTTAAATAATGCTAAACAAAATTCACATAAATCACCGCAAAATTCTATCTGCGAATCAACATTCATACAAACCTGCTTGAGATATTTCATGGTACTAAAATACCTATGAGATTCCAGAGCATACACACACGATTGTACGGGACAGTGGTATTGTATATTTTCTTTCGGGACTTTCAATAAACTTTTTCGCTGATGCACCTTCAAGTTGTGCAAACGATAACGCGGTTCGTTTCGAAATACAAGACCGCATTGTTCGCACGGAACATTGTTTGTTATCACACTTAACTCCTCTGCCGATGGACATACGATTTTTCCACATTTTGACGTATCTTCTGTTATTATGTGTGTGTCCGCCATTAAAGGTTATGTTCGACACAACACAAATCTTACCGGTTTGTCTTGCATCGCCGAGGAAAGGGAAAAAATATAAAAGAGAGCCAACGCTGGTCAGCGCTTTTCTACCACTATAGGAATGTTTACTAGTGGCACTAGTGGGTACGACAGCTGCAGGGATAATTGCAGAGTTCTGTTTTGCGAACGAAGATAAGTATAGTGTTCTGCTTGAACATTTTAATGTTTGCATGTCGCGTCCAACGTTACCGATATAATGCAGAAATTAACTACAGCGCTAGTAATGGCAAAAATTCGCAGCATATTTGTCTTTAGTTCGTTTTGTTGGAGGACCAACCGTGATGGAAATGCTTTGTAAAAAAATTATTATTATAATATATGTATGCGGCGCCCGTACCCACAGGTCATCAAGTGGATGCCGCGTATATGCGGCGCCCGTACCCACAGGTCATCAAGTGGATGCCGCATATATGCGGCGCTCGGCGCGAAAGGGTTAAGGCGCGTGCGACTTTACGAAAAAAATGTCGGTATCGATACTGCGAGCGATTTGTAAAATCCGTAGAATAAGAAATGCGAGCGACCAATAAGTAGTGTTGCATGTAGTTGCATGTTGTTGCATGTTGTTGCACGTAGTTGCATATGTGGTTGCATGTAGTTGCATATGTAGTTGCACGTAGTTGCATATGTAGTTGCACGGTAACGTTAAGTTGCGACTAAAACTAAACTAAATTCTTTCAGGGTAGGCGCTGCACCTTTAAATGACGCGCCTAAAAGTTTCACGTTCCGGGTAGGCTCCGCAATCACTCATCCGTGTGTATCATTCTCGCATCGTTTCGAAAGGCAATTCGAAACTACGTGACAATGATAAACGCGGGTTTATTTTGTTTCCATTCAATTTGAATTATATTAAAATTAAAGTAGAGTCAGTTGGCCACGGGTCGTTGAAAGGCCGACCGGGTCTCTAAAGCAGCAACCTCCAAACGGTGAGACCCGGGCAACTGGCGTTATCTTCGATAGGCAACTCACAATGAGATTTGCAAATGGAAGATCACCCCAGGCTAATAGCTGCAGACCTCGTCTGTGATAAAGTAGATTACCGAAGGTAATCCAGCGACTGAAAGTGGGTAAAACAGCGTGCACACTGTACTGGGTGGTAATAGGGTCAGCCAACCCCAAACGGTGGAGTAAACCAAATATACGGAGTTGGAGAATTGTGTGGAATCTGAGAAGGGATTTTAGTAGTTAGTCTTTTTGTAGTAATTGCAACCGTTGCAACTACAACAAATCGTCAACTAACAATTGTCATATACTTTGTGTTAATCTTTAAATACGAAATGCATTTATTTTCCGCATGTATAAAAAGAAAATTAAGTACACCATTGGAGTTTGCAAAAAATAATAAAATTTCAATAATTTTCAATTTGTCTGCAGCCTGATGTGTTTTTGGATTTGCCAAAAGTCTATCAATTGCCGGTGGAAGATAACGTTAGTTGCCTAGATCTCATCGCGTTGCGATATCAATTTTACAAATAACATTTACAAAAATGGATCAATCCGCTAATCTTGCGTTAAAAGTTAACAGTCAATTAACATTTAATACCGCGGTCTTTATTTTTCTTCTTACGTATTTCTTTGTGTACTAATTGAAAAAGTCTACGATTTAATAATTACGATACTGTAAATAGTTACAGGATTCTTATTAACAATACATATGATATCGTTTTTTTTTTTTTTTACAAAAATGATAATAATACTTATGGAAAAATATTTCTGATTGTCATTTAATTTGCGAGTGGGCGGAGAATGAATGAGAGCAATTTTACGAACGACAGATCTTTGTTCAGAAACTTTATTTATTACGTACACTAGCCGACTACTATGCATGCGTTGGGGCATTCGGATACAGGGTGCTCGCTTGCAATCCGAAGCGCTTTGTTAAGTATTTTCTTCACAATACAGCGGCATTTCTTTCATTACAGAGTTTGTTCTGTATTCGTTTTTTCTTTGTTTACCTCTGAAGAACATGTGATTACCTCTTGCCGTAATGGAATCTCGTTTAAATTATAGTGCGTTACGTTACGTGTATAATCTGAAGGTGATCCGTCGGCTACCAAGGCGAACGAAGTGCTTTTGCCGAATCGGTGTTCCTCAAGTTCTATCATTCTAATTTACCGGTACTTCAAAGATTCTTAATCCAAGCATTGCCAGACTGCCTAATTCAAACCTTCGCGACCTTATCGAATTTAATTATTTGCAGGCTCTTGCTCGCATCTGGACAAATAGATAATAATAAAAAATGAAATCGCAAAAGCCTTTGTTCGATTCGGTACGCCACGCAGTCACATATATTTGTATTTATATCTATATATATTTATATATTTATATATACCTTTGTATTTATATATTTATATACAGTGGCCCGAGAGAGAGGAGGAGGCGCTCGGCGACAGCGATTGTAAGAGTCTCGTGACACGATTCTATCCAATGTGCCGCGATCTTGATCTGGAAAAGATCTTCTGAGATTTCTTCGTTACAATTAGGGAGGATCGCATTCGCTGAGCGCCGTTCACCCTCCGGTCCACCTATCGCAAGTTTCGCGTCATAATAAAGTATAATGTTCTTACCGGGCTAGAACTTACGTCGATATATTGCACATTTGACAACAGTTACTGTTCTTCATCCTTTAAGTACTCGGGTATAGGAAGTGTTTGCTAATAATTCACTCATCTTCACTCGAATCGTCCATTCGCTCGTCTTATCATTTCCCACGCATACTTCGGCTCGCTCGCTTCTCACTCTCATCGCTTAACAGACATTCTCGATTTAACCTAAATTCAAACTCGATTCTCTCTCTCTCTCTCTCTCTACTCTCAATCGACTTCATCGGAGTCTTTTTTCCTCTTCTTTCTTTCTTTCTTTTTTTTCCTTCAAATGTCGGAAAGATTCAACAGGGGGGGGGGGGGGGAAGGATCATTGCCTATACGCCTAGCTTTAAGATTCTTTGTGTTCATTCGATGTGCCTGTATTTAATTAACCGTCGTTGCTCCGTTCCTGTAAACGTTAAGCCGGATTTTTCTCCAAATTCCAGACTGCCAGATACTATTTACCCCGCGAGATTTGTGTTATTTATAACTGTTACGATATTATCTCGGGCTTTACAGCTGTTTCGATTAGAAACGATAAATGACACCTCGAAAACAGCTGTTCTCGGAAGCTCGATTGCGTTGAAACCGTTCTCAAGTCCTGAATAGAAAACAATGGATACGTTGAGACTCGTAAGAGGCGTCTCAACGAGTCCGTTAGCCGATATTAAATCACAGTTGTCGGCAACTGGCGAATTTGGAGCGAAAGCCAACTGTATCTAACATTCGTTGCTAGTTAAAATCGGTCTCGTTCCATCCGTCTCTTAACACTCACGCACACACAACGCACACAATTATACACACGCAAGACTCTCACTCGTACCATTAAAAGCGACTATTACTCCTAACAAGGTATCTCGCATTTTCTCCTTTCGCGTTGAAATCGCTCTCAACCGAATTCCTTTCGTTCTGATCCCGCGGAATTCTCGATCATATCCCGTTCGAATCGCAATTTGAATTAATCGCGGGCTCGCGCGGCGCAACGGGATTGGTCGATCGACGATCCGACATCACCATACGCGGGATCCTTTTGTTCGTTTATTTTTTCTCTCTCTTTTTTTTTTCTTCGATGAGGTATAGGCTCGGTTTAGAAATTCTCGCGATCGATGATTCCTTCATTGTACGCTTTTATAACGGCCGTGGATAGGCCACCGTTTTCGTTGATCGGTATTTCGCATCGGCTCTATTATAATTAATCACCGTCATTCGTTTATTAGTCGTTGATCGAATTCTCTCCTCTTCTTTCACTTCATCTCTCTCTTTTTCACGTTACTACGATGGACACGTTAATGGACTGTCGCGTCATGGACAGCACGGTTAATTCGTTCGTTGGGAGTTAGAGGGTTCGTTGTTGTGGGGATGGACGTCGAGTGAATCGACATCGATCGCGTTTCGTGACGTGTAGGCCCTGTCCGATCCATGCGATCCTCGCGATAATTGCTCGATCGTCTTACCCTCCTTCTTCCCTCCAACGTTTTCGTTTCATCGTGTAAGCTTACGCGCGTGATACCGTAGCGCGAAGTTGCACGATCCATGGCGCAGATATAACATGTATATTCGTTGCTCGTTAGCTTCGTGAAAGCTTCTCTCCCCTGTGTCGGGTGAGATCCACTTCTAAGCGTTTACCCTGATTCGTCGAAGCTTCAAATTAGCCGCGATTCTGTTCGTCGCTACACGATCGTGAAAGGGACGTGAGAATTGCTTTCTTTTTTCTATTTTCCGGTTATTACGCGAACAGCAAGGATTCGTTCTAGATTGTCCAGATCATTCTTTTGAAAAAGTCCGAGATTCGACAATACTGTTCCTGCTTCCTCTTCGAACTCGAGCAATCTCGAGGATTTGCATCTCGAAGGCTTCTCTCAAATAGATCCTCCTCACGCACGATTTGCCTCGAGCTTCGAACTTCCAGCGACGTCGTGATATTACTTCGAGAGATCGATCTCTCATAGTTTGATCTCCCCGAGAATCAGTAGAGTAGGTTCGACGTTTCGCGAAACGCACGTGTTCGATGTGCTCGATCGCGATTAAACGGAGGCGTGAAGCGTACTCGACTGAGGACCTGTGGGGTAGCTTGCGCTCGTAGGAGTCGCCGTAGGCTGCAAGCTCAGTTGCAATTGGTGCTGCTGAGCTTTCGCCCTCAGGCAGGCGATACTTTCGTTCCGCAGTTGCTCCGTGTCCTGGACGACTCCTGAGAAATTTGATAAACGACAAATTATTAGTACAATCTTCCGGAATTGTCATTTTATGAAAATAGCAGGCTTTGAGATTGGAAGGATTCATTTAACCCTCCGTGAATCTGGTGGAAAAAATTACACGGTGAGCCTGGCGTGGTTTAGCAGGCTCAGTTATAAAATTGCAAATAAATACTCCTATATATTATTTAAAGGTTCGTTGTTAAAATGTTCGTTACTATACTGAGAGAAAAGTATATTATATATCTATCTATAATGGCATAGTAACAAAATTATAGTTGGAAATATCATACTTATGGTGAATATTACCATAATGTCGGTAATAATTACGATAGAGGCATAGTATAACCAACTATATTATATTCTTACCCACTATTATGGTTATTTCAAGTAAAAATATAGTATGGTTGAAAATATATAATGGTAAGAAAAGTACTTATTTTATATAGTTAATATTACCAGAATATTTCATACACACTGATAGAACTAACACACATAGCACACTGTACTATACGTATGGTAACAAGAACAAAGGTAATAGTTAATAATATAACCATTTGTATAAATCGTTGATTCTACTATATTTTGTATGGTTAAGTGAACTATAAAAATATGTTTGATGCCAAATTTAACTATAATATAGTGAGATTATAGTAAACCCAACCATTTTTTTCTCTCAGTGTAGCTATTTGCAGGGTCGGGTCTTGAGACCCCACTAGGCTCACGGAGGGGAGGGTTGAGCGAGTAGACGTTTGTATTTTGGCTTTACCAGGTACTTATTACGATAATTACAGAAGAACAGATTGTTCGAATAGAACAATGTTCGAAGCTTGCGTGAAGGAAACTTTTACTGTGGTAATTCGATGAATTTGCGAGGATGGGACTTGCCTGTCGATGACGAGGGTCCCATGCCGTCTTGACTCTCCTGCCCGCTCTCGGAGCTAGTCGGCCCACCCTGGTGATGATTATGATGAGGGCTGCTTCCGCTTCCGTTATGATCGTTTCCACTGTCCTCTCCGCCTGACTTGAGATGCTCCGCCGCCTCGATCGACTTCCGATGCATCCCTACGGGCCCACAGTCAATCAGTTCTTGATTATTTTCGAAATCTTGACTAAAGCTGCTTGTCTTAGACGATTGCGCTGATAGAGACGGACAGAAAAAAGATTCGAGATTTGTCTCTTCGCCCTGAGCATCTCGATGGTGGGCCACTCGTGTTAATTTTTCTCTTTTTCAGTTTAGTTTCTAGCTGGGGGGTGGAACTATCGAGATCGAATCCACGTCAGTCTATCAGCCGATCCTCTAGAATTTTTCTCAACTCGTGTCTCTCCCAACATACGGTGCAATCGATCGTTAACACGAGGGAATTTTGTGCACTTTGCATATTTCTTTTTTTGTCTTTTCGTGTTTACTTCGTGAGAATTGGGTTTTAATGCTTACCGAGCAGCCACGGTGCAACGGACTCGTTCTCTTTGGCACTCTTCAAGATGGTCTCCGGTAGGGGCAAGGAATGCCGTACCATGGCTCCGTACAAACCGTACTCCGCCATTATGGTACTCCTGCCCCAACACTTTTCGGTCTTGCGCCATTTTGCTCTTCGATTTTGGAACCACACCTGAAACAGAGCGAAATTCACGATCATCCGGATATGTAAAAGGACGTCGGATTTTGTCATCTTAACATCGCGTGACTTTTATAATTCTTCCGAAATTGGGTTTCGCAAATATCGGTAAAACAGATGAAATTCACTTCGACGAATTTCCATAAACTGTATAAAAAATCTCAATGTACGCAGACAAGTCTAATTAATCAATTCTAAAAATCAGATTTTGCAATGCTCTTCTCTCTCTTTTACACGTCGGCTGATAAAATGCGGTTCGACAAATTTCCATGAAAATTTGCATGTACACGTAGTCCTCTTGTTCCATGCCGACTAGGGCCCCGTGATCGGCGCCATCGCGTTCGGCACAGAAAGATCGATTACTTTATCCAATTACCGGGACGAACGGTTACGGCGGGATGCCTCCATCCAGTTAACTATCACGCTTAAACGACTTTCTCTGGGGCTTGTTATCCTGTTTTTCATGCTCCCGAATCCCGTTAGGCTACTTGTTAACGATTCTGACGATACGACCACCTACGGCGAGGACGCGTGGCGGATTCCGCGCTCGTGTCCCGGGACGCCTCGATTTTAACGAGCTCGACTTTCAACTCGCAACACGTACGAGGCTTCTGGGCGCATATCTGCCGAACCAGATTCGCCACGTCGCTCATAGACTAATGAAAGTGCCCGCTTTTCCACTCGTTTCTGTTTCAATGGGCGCACGAACGAACGATTGGGGTACTTGTAAGTTTCAGGGAAGAATTCGACGAGGCCGACGATTTTTCGGCACAACTTGTGCACCTACTATTGCGAAAAAGTGTTTTTCGTGTTTTTTCTGTTGTACCGTAAATTGTCGAACGGATGGAGATAAAATTTTTCTTGCACGATAATCAAGTATGTCACTATCCTCGTGTACGTTATGTTAACACATTGAGGACGGCACTCTGGTCACTCAGCGCGCTTCCAAGGCCCGCACATTTTTGGGCATTCCAGAAACGTTTTATACGATGCATATATGCGCTTTTTTAATTCACATTTGGTATTATATTCATATAAAGTATTCTTAAATATTACTATATATTTTGTATATATCTATTTATTATGTATGCAAACGAAATATCTCGTTACCCGTCCTCAATGTGTTAAGCGATTGCAAAATGGCGGGCGGTTTCAAGCTCAAAAGATTCGCATCTTCGGAACCTCTTATACATGGTGAAGTGAAATAGTCAAGATTTTATATCGATCATAATCGATGATAAACAGTCGTGATATTTCAAAATGCAATGATTAACCGCTTCAGTCAGTCTCTAAGAAATTGCATATAACACCCAAAATAATAATATATTTAAAATCGATTTCGCGAAATATATTCATGGAAGTTTTCTAATTTCTCGTGCAACCTAACCTCTTGATACATCCGTTAAGAAAATCACACGTTCAAGTAAACCTTTTTTACGTTTATCACCCACCAGCGTCGAGCAAAATTAAATCGCGTATTTCGCGAAAGAAAAAGAATCACGCCTCGTAGGAAGGCGTACCTATTGGTAAATATTAATTTTCACCCGTGAACTCGCCTTTGCCGATTCACGCGCGAAATTCCGTAACTACCCCTTCTCCGAGTGATCACCACACCAGTGCCGGAGAGGCGTTAATCGAAATGGCAAATCGAAAGAATCGAACGGGCCGTAGTGGACCCCCGGGTGCCTCGTCTTCGACTGGCTGCCCCGACAATTTGCTCTTTTTTTCTCTCCCTCTCTCTCTCTCTCTCTCTCTCTCTCTCTCTCTCTCTGCGTGCAATCGGCGACTCGGTGGCACGTCAGAGACATTCGTTTCCTTTTAACCGGTCGCGAACATACGCGTGCGCCAGATCGTCAGAGGATGTTATTTAAAAAGCTCCACGCATGCAACACCGTTCGTTCCTTCGCTCGCGGGTGCGTTTGGGGGCCTGCACGTATAGGAGGCGGGCGCGTGGGGTGGTCGTAGCCGGAGGCAGAGGGATGGAGAAGGGGATGAGAGAGAGAAAGAGAGAGAGAGAGAGAAAGAGAAAGAGAGAGAGGGCGTGTACCAATTTGAAGCAACAATGCTAAAGTCACCGGCAGAATTGGAACGTAATTCGAATGAATGGGAACGCGTTGCCCTGTCAATTTGCGCTGCCACCCCGAAATTATCTTCCGCTTAGATTCGAACGAGCTGATGGCTTTTTGTGATTTAACGGCGCGCGCGCGCAAAAACATTGACGCGCGCGCCCGCGCTCCGCTCCCGTGCCGCTCCACGGTCGTATGAATTTTAATCCTCTTGTCAAAGGCGCTAAATATCGACAACGAAGTAATTTCGCGCGGGGCTCTCTCTCGTCTCTTTCTCGCGAGAAAGGGAGAAGTCGAAATCCTCGTGGTCGATCGGAAGAACGTGGTAGTCGCGGTTCTTCTTTTTTTTGTGGCTCTTTTTTCTTTCTCGACGAATTACGCGTGGTACCGATTTACGCTCTTCGACGTTTTCGAGGTACTAGAATAATTCAGGTGTTTCGAGTGGCAAGGGTGAGCTAGACGAGAAGGCGTGTTCGGAGAGTAGCGCGGTTTCAAGATTTTACGTAAATCTTAAACTCAATAAGAGGTCCTTACGAGGAGAATGAAAGAACTACATCAGTAGTATTAACCTTTTCAAAGTCACGACACAGGATTAGAAGAATAACTTGCGGAACACCAAAATGATTACAATGATTAACACTAGATTGCCCGAACTTTTTTTATAAACACTATTTCCCATTTAAAACAGTCAAATTGACTGGTTTCGGGCAATCTAGCGTTAAGATGATATTTTTCGATGGTGATACAACTGCCGCGGCACTGCTATACGACTAAAGTGCAAATCATGGCATTTTCGTGCACGCTACATATTTACTAACAATAAGTAGGATAATTGACACTTTCATAATTTCACGGAACATTTGTAACAAGATTGCGGAACACCGATTAAGAACCACTGAACAACATTCTCCTTATTGTTCTCGTCCAATGGATTTAACGCGCGCTATCGTGTACCTACAATGAAAAGATCGTACAGCGCGATGTCAAATTACAAATTTTTCAGAAAATTCAACGGGGCCAACAGATCGATCGTCTCCCATACATACATTGTTTTCGAAACCACACAACAAGAAAAGAAAAAAAAAGAGAGAGCACAAAAGATTATCTGCACAAAGCATTCTGATCGACGAACTCGATGGTTCGCGGATCAACCTACCACCTACCTGGAACTCCTCTCTCTTTCTCTCTCTCTCTCTCCCTCTCTCGTTACGAAAATTTATAGGCGCCTCATTAGTCGAACTTAAAATCTGGCAAACAGGACTGGGCCGAGATGGGAAGCGAGCGTGGAAAGAGACTAACTAGGAATATCTCCTTACGTGGAGAAGCAAGCGTCGGGCGCAAGGAGTCGAAGAAGCGGGGGTGAAGAGGAAGGAGGTAGAGTCGCATTGAAACTCCGCCGGTTGAAGTTTGTAAAAGAGAAGAGGCCTGGAGGAGGATCGATCCTCGTCCAGCACGTAGAAGTCGCTTCCCGCTTTCTGAGATCGGAAATCGCATATCCGGATTATCCTTCAGCATCCTGGAATATCGTTGCGAGGCGCAAGCCTCGAGCAAGAGAGAAGGAGGAGAAGGTGGAGGAGGGTCGAAGTGAGGCGAGAGGAGGTGGATGCCTTCGGAGTGGCAGACTGGATCGCGCTGGTGGCAAGACCAACGACCAAGAGGATCCTTTACGGTACCGGTGCGCGCGCGCGCGCGCGCTCGCTCGTCGACTCGAAGGAGCGAGAGATTCGACGACGTTGGCCCACCCTTTCTCTCTTTCCCTTTCTCCTATCTCTTTCTCACAGTCCTCCTATCCCAATTGTCTCTACGCTCCTTCGAGTCTCTCCTCCTAAACCTCCCATCCTCCTCTTCGCCCACTACCATCCCCTCCGCCACGACCACCCTTTATTGGCACACCCGGTATAATAAGGAGCGAGTTTGTATTTAGTCGGCCATGCGCAGTACTGCCTGTTGGCGTATCATCGATCAGACCGGCGACTGACTATTGGACCAAAACAAGAGGATGAGAATGGGAATGGGAATGAGGAGAGGGGAACAGTGATATATAGTTGGACGGAGAGGGGACGATCTCCGGCGTGGTGGAGGGAGAGGGTTGATGGTGGTGGAGCTTGAAGAAGAGAAGGAGAGAATCGCTTGTTTGTGTGCGAACCTTCTGGCGCCTACGGGGAGAGAGACACGGATGGACGGACGGAGAGACAGCGAGTGGCAAAGTGTGGTTGGAAAAGAGACGAATGGGTGAGACGAGAAGAGTGAGAGAGAGAGAGAGAGAGAGAGAGAGAGAGAGAGAGAGAGAGAGGGGAACGAGCGATTTCGCGGTGGCTCGCTTGTATGCGTCTCTATGGGCTTGGAAGGGTGAGTTTGGGGTGCGTCGTGAGAAAGATAGATAGATAGAGAGGGAGGAAGAAGGATAGAGGGAGAGAGGGTAGTTGTCGGTATCTTCCTATGGATTACCAATACAGCCCAGCCGAAGGGTATGATAGGTGGCCCCGGAGGAACAAGGGACCGAGAGAAAAGAAAGAGGTGGACGAGAACGGATAGAGGCGGAGTGACGTAGACTGGGGCGAAGAGAGGAAGAAGAGGAGGTGGAGGAAGAGGACGCGAATGAGAGAAGGACGACATCCACCTGCCCGCTTCTTGCTGCAACACTCGAGGCTCGATGCCAGCGCGATGTATTGAAACTGAGGCTGAAGAGAGTCGCCGTCAGGTACTACCAGGATGAGGGTCCTCGAAGGTCTACCTAACCGAAAGCTTTTTGATTCTTCGTCGTGAGGAGGAGGATGTTGCGAAGTGCGAAGGAGACAGAACTAAAGAGAGAGGTAGATAGAAAGAGAGAGAGAGAGAGAGAGAGAGAGAGAGAAAGAGAGAACGAGAGAAGAGGAAAAAAATTGTCGTCCGCTGAAAGTCCACCGACTCGCGTCACTTTTTTCTTCTCTTTTTTTTTTCACTCTCTACTTAGACCTTCATCTTTATCTTCTCGGGTTCCTCCTGTTCCTCCTCCTCCATCTCCGATTGTTTTTAGCAATTTGAGCGTCGCGTCGACCCCGAGACGCACGCGGTGGCAACTAAGAACCTCGCTCTCTAGCGATTTCTTTTTAGCGCCTCCGCCAGCAACACGAGGGGCCGCGAGCGGTGTACACGTCGAGGTAGAGAGGAGGAGGACTGTCCCGAGGATAATTGGAGATCTCGTTACTCCCCCAACCGGTAACTTCAATTTGCGATCGACCGATAATGAGATATCGAATCCTGGCTTCCTTTCTCGATCCCTTCTTCCGTTTCTTCTTCTCGTCCTCCTGTATCCTCCTTCCGTTTCTCTTCTTCTCGTTCTTGTCTCTCTCTCTCTCTCTATATTGCGCGCGCGTTCGCTTCACCTCTCCCGCGAAACGCCTCAATTTACGAATTCCGGCAGACACGAGAGAGAAGAGAGAGGGCCGTTAGATGCTCGCTAGGTATTTATTAGGCGGCCCCGATGCCGACGTCGCGTGCGCCCTCCCGCGCGCTCATCAACGCCGTCGACGTGCCAATGGTATCGTGTTTCCTGCTCGTAAGGATCCTCTCGAGAGGACCAGGATATTCGGTGGTGTCGCCATAACACCTGCCTCTACCTCTCTCGAGAGCTTGGTGACGCCTCGGAGGAATGCGAGGGGAGAAACGTCGAAGCCTCTCGATCTCGAAGAGAACGCTTCGAGATGCAGTAATTTGATTTGGATCGTCGAGGCCTCGGGTGGTTGAAAAAACAAACCAATCCTTTCTTGTCGAGCGAATGCTCTCTGTAAATTCCCAATGTTCATTTTACATCTGCGAGAATTTTCTCTGTGACGGTGATAAAGAATTATTAAACGTCGAAGGGTATTGAGTATCCGCCTGGTTGATAATTTGGCAAATAAAATGATTAATGGAGGACTGGAAATAAATTTGTTTTGAATTTTTGTTGGTAACGACCCGTATATATTTCCAGTGCTCTTGCTCCTCTCCCGTCGTGGCTCTCCCGAAAATCCTGCCGCTGTCGGGCTTTCTAACTATCTCCCGCGGAAAATCGTATGTATGTATATCAATACGTGGAGATAATGATGATATGTACTGAAATCCGATTATCGACGGTAACGCGATATTACGGGCGCGGGCACGTTGACTCGAACGTATCGGATTTATAAGCGCAGTATCGCGATATAATGAGGTACCTGTGCGAAACGCGGCAACATAATTTTAGTTGTGTTTATCGATGACCTCCCTTTCTCTCTCGTTTCACTTCACTCGCGTTTCTCTCCTTCTTAACCGGGGATCCTCTCGAGAGGTTATTGCACCCGTTACGCGCGTAAAAATTCTTTCACACGTATTATGAAATTGTCGGATTGGACGGGGGAGAATTAATACGGCCGATTGAAAAATTCGTTGGCCACGCTGCTCGCTTTCTTTCGACGGACTTTCTCGGTTTCCCTCACCCGATTCCACGTTCTTACTCGCACGATTCTCTCGTCCTTTTTCACTCTGCTCTCACGTTCTTAATCGCACGATTCTCTCGTCCTTTCTCACTTTACTCTCACGTTCTTACTCGCACGTTTCTCTCGTCTTTTCTCGTTCGCTTCGCTCTGTTTCTTACGCTCTCACAACATTGCGTTTACTCACACAACCACTTTGACATTCCGTCCTAAGCTAGACTTCGAAGTACATATGGCACAAAATTATTCGAGAATCTTTTGTTCCGCGTTGTGCACATTACACGTTCGTGTTCTTATTACAGTAAGACGCAGGTATAATTATATCGGTATCGACGAATAAAGTTGCGACAGAGTATCGTTCGCGCTCGTCGCGACAACTGCAGACGAGAACAATTCTCTTTCTCCGGAATTCCGGTGCATAAGACGCGAAATATCGAAGAAAGAGAGAATAATATCGGTGAAAAATCCATCAACGAACCTCATTACTTTATCGAATAATATAATCCATTCCTTTACGATCTGAAATATTCGCGCTTCCGCGTTGCAGGTTATTAAGGAACCAAAAGAACGATCCAAAGTTTACTAATCGACTTTATCAAGTTTTCCTATCACTCTCGGTTCTCACGCCAATAAACTCAACATCGAACACATCCTCGTAAAACAATGACACGCGACACCAATCGCGCGCGAATTCGTAAACCGATTTTCGCATCAGCAGCATCGACAAGCGTGTCGGCAAGATTCTCGGTCCAATCGATTCCCACAATCCAGGCGTACCCAGGGGCCCACGTTAAGCCAATTAATCTTGGCAAATAAGCAGCCGACGGCGGCGGGTGCGGACCTGCCGAGGTTCGCATTAACCCCTCGAAAACGCATGACTTATTTGCCGCATAATGCTTCTATTGGGAGAAGAGGACTAGCCGAGCTTCCCTCGTTCCTTGGTCATCGGCTGGTAAATAGTTAAGTTGGACAAGGGAGGCAGAGAGGGTGCAGGGACGCCCCATGATGCTGGGGGACGCGGCACGCGTCGGTACATCATTACGTGACCACTTGCCACTTGCCGGGGGTGGCAAGGAGGTAGAGACGCAGACGGACGTTGTCCGTGACCCGAGATATCCTTCCAGTCTCATCGAAGGACTAAGAGAGGAGGAATGCGCCAACGCGTGAAGTTCGATGTGTCACGTGAGTCGAATGAGACGATCAGGAAAGACAGTCGGACTGTGGCGGATTAGCGTAGGGTGTTCGAGGATTGGATTTCATAGGACTAGATATAAAGATGTGAAGAGGGAAGTTTTCGTTGCTTTTGATTCAAACATTAAACGTCGTTTTAGCCTACAAGCACAGGAAGATCAAACCCACTTCAATTGCTAAAAAAGCATAAAATATGACGAGCGAATTTTCCAGCAGGTTTTCTATTATCAACCAATTAATTTTTTCTCATTATAAAACGTCTCTCGGCTCGGCTTTCTAATTTTATAAAAAAGAAATTCGGTCTGAAAAAAGTCTATTCTGGAGGACGAAGCGAATTACTTAAGAGGTTAATTTCGCACGCCGAAGCCTAAACTCTTCTTCTCGATCGTAATATACTCCATACCGCGCGTTTTCCATCGCGAGATCTCCGTAAACCGTTCTGTTAACCTCTCCGCGTTCTCTCTCTCTTCTCGGTAGGGTTTCCAGGACGCAGACTCGGTTTCAATAGCGTTTCATCGGCGTCGAGGGCGTGGCGTAACTTCGGTCCATGCTTCTAACTTAATTCGGTTAGTCCAGATTTATATCCGCTAGTGGCAGTATCCCCTTGTTCGGGTCGTCGTTATCCACCCGCTACCTCCCGCTCGTTCACCAGCCCCGTTGCGTACCCCTTGCCTCTCCACCGCCTCGTGCGCGCAGCGCTCGGCCCACGAATTCCACCCCCTACCACGACTCGCTTTATTAGAATTTATAAGCGGTCTCGTTGACAATCGCGGAACGCCCAAATTGCTGGATATTCCGCGAGACTCCTCTTCCCCGATTTACGTTCTCTACCCCCTTATTTATCTGTTCACCCCGTGGCCCGTCCCAACCCCTCCGCCCCTGCTCGCGCGAGCAAAGGGACAGTCCCCGATGCGCATTATTGGTCAATTTTTGGGGTGGAACGCGCCCATCCGGAATTCATCGCTTTGTTTGTCGGTGGTTTTACGAGCGGCCGAGATGATGCGCGAAGCGTCCTTCGCACGAAGGGAATCACCAAGACGCGCACCCTTCGTCGTTCGGCTTGCACGAGAATTGTGAGACACGTGGAACCGGAGACGTGTGTGGCGTGCTGCTGCTTTACGTCGCCTGGTTCTCGCGCTTTACGTCGCAAAAGTCACTGAGACGTGAGCTCGTAACGATACGATTCCAGGGATGTGGAGAGAGCGAGTCCATCGGAGATCGGTTCTTCGCGCTTGGTGGCACTAATTTCGCCGGATTCGATTGGCGAGAGAGCCTTTCGATTATTACTCGAGCGAATTGCTCTCGCTGTTGTCCGCCCCGTTAACGGTATAAATGACGTCGTTGATAAGAAGGACGCTCGTGTGGATGGAATTGTTTTGGAAAATTTTGAGAATATCCTCCTTCTACTCGTTTCTGTTGAATATCAATGATTTTCATGTGTTTAATTTTGCATGACGTTCTTAAACGCATTGTAGAATATATACGAGGACTCGAAGCGATAGAATAGTAAGTATGCTATTAGTTATTCGATAAAAAAATCTCCACACCCGTCCGCCAGCTACATCACAAAAAAACGTCATGCGTCGTTGCCTCGGTGGGCATGCAGGCTGATAATTAAATCACTCGTTCGCAAGAGCGCGGAGCTTAAGTGAAGCTTGAAAATTTGTTTCTATCCTCTCGATTCTTTCGCTCGTAACGTTAATTGTTCCGATGTCATGGGGAGTCCCGTGCCACGCACGGGCTTCTCAAACTTTTTAACCTACCTCATCAATATTCTAAAATGTTCTCTTGCTCTCTCTCTTTCTCTCTTTCACTCTCTCAACTGTCAACTGCGGGGTGAGAGGAGACGGTTTAATAAATAATAGACGACTCCGCGGGGGTGGCAGCATCATAGAGGGTCAGAGGTGAAAGGGGGTGGGTGATTTGCCGTTCGTTTGCCACTTGCCAGGAGCGTCGGGCGTTAGGCACGTAGGAGTCGAAAGGGCGCCCCACCCGTGAGAGAGGATCATTTAATCATTTCGACGAGCGATAGAAAATTCATGAGCTCGACGTTCTACGAGCACCCACCGGCCACAACCCCCATTATAGGGGTGGTCTCTCATGGTACGCTCGCTCGCTCGCGCTATTCCACGGAGAGGGTGATGGGCACCCTGCTTTTATGCGCGCGTGATAGCTCGCACCCAACTATGAGTCGATTACCACGCGAGGAGAGAGAATCGCTCGGCGCTGAATCACACGTGGAAAGTGTCCTAATTCGAATTTAATTTGATTCTTGATCCTACGAATTGGAAGGGACTCGCGAACGCGCGCTCGTGAAGATCGTCCATACGATGGTGAAGTAGGTTTCTCGAGTGCCTTTGAATGGAAGTACCGTAAGCGCGTAAGTTTTTTTCATTCTCGGACTTTGCAAAGGACCCGTCGATTGCCGACAGGCTCGAAGAAACCAGACTCGCGTGATCCATCGACCAACGTGAGTCACTGCAATCGCGAGTCTTCCGATTCTAATCGCTCGAAACGATCGGGTATCTACCGGAGAAACAAACGAATTGGCTACTTTTAGCTTAAAGAACGGAGGCTTTGTTTCAACATCCTCTTACGCCCTGTCTACACGGGCGAGCTCGAACCGCGACTTGGGTCGATCGACTGACAATCACTCGTTCGGCCAAAGTTCTCTAACGTAAACGATCCCTTGAAAGAGAGAAGCTTTCCACTCGCGCGCACGAATCGCGGAAGAAAGCGAACCGAGGGGTAGGTGGGAGAAAGTTAAAAAAAAAGAGCCGCTTCGAAAGAGGAGTACACATGGAGGAGACAGAGAGAGATAGGGAGAAGGCGAGAGGAGAGAGGAGAATGGAAAATCCGACAAAGGGCACGCAGCCGAGAGAGCCGAGAAACTTCTCTAACGGGGTAGAGAGAAAGAGAGTAAGCACTCTTTGGGTGCTTGTATTTTTGCGAGATACACAGGCAGCTCGTCACAAAGCTTCTGCTTGGTGTTAGTCACGGCGACTGTGACGGCTCGCAGTCAGTGGTGGTGATTGTGTGGCGTTACTGTGGCGCGACTTGTCTCTGTGGTGGGGCTGTTGCTCTTGCTTGGTAGAGTCGGCTCTCGCGTGCCCAGGAGCGATCTTGTGGTGGTGGGTTGCGACCGCTCGTCTTCTTCTGCTTCTCGCTTTCACGCTGGTGGTGGTGGCGAAACGAAAAGGCGAGAAAGCTCGTTGGATTTTAGACGCAATCAATTTAGAAACGGCCTTTGTCCGTGTGACGGGGTGGTTGCGCGCACGCGCCCGGGTAGGGCGCGAGTGTGCGAGAGCGTACAAAGCTCATCCGAGGACACTGCGTTCTCGAGTATTTAATGCGTTCGTAGCTTTGTAACCCCTCGGAATCGAGGCGCGCGCACACACCACCGAGGCTTTTCCGGGTGCGTGACTCCTCTCTCTCTCTCTCTCTCTCTCTCTCTCTCTCTCTCTCTCTTTCTCCTTCTCTTGTTTTCCGTCCCTCTCTATCTCCTCTCGTTTCTCTCTCCCTTCTTCACGGTTTCGCACTCGCCAGGCATAACCAAAAGACAGAATCAATAATCGGGCAGTGACTAACGCCGAATTTTTTTTTCAACTACCGGCTCGAGCAATCTTAGGATTGGTCGCTCGATGCCAGTAGTAATTTGGTAGGTGGAAAAGTAGAGATCCCAAAATTGCCTTGGACGAATTTTGCTTGTTTTGGATTGGCTATTGGTTTTTTCATATATTTCAGGCGTTGGTTATTGTTTAGCTTCGATAGTTAGCAGTGCGTGGATAGGTGCCCTTTTCCTTTTTTCCCTTAGGCTCGGGCACCGAATCTTGTTTATCTCGCTTCTTGTTTCGTTGCGCGAATTGGAAACTCATTTTTCTCAGTTCGCCTTCATTCTTTTCACTTCCGAACTGCCAGGGAAACTCATTTATTTCCGTTTTCGTTTCGTTACGCGAAACAGAAACGAGTTTCTTTAATTTGTTTTCATTCTCCCCACTTCCGAGTATTAGTGGACCCCCATTGCTGTCATTCGACGGTCATATTCGCAGTCGTCGTTGGTTGCTCATCGCGAAGATTTCCATAATCCCTTAACGATGGGCCGACGTGAAAATATTTATTTTACTTGTTCGAGAATGGCTAATTTGGGGGCCTCGCCGGGTGTTTACACAGTGTTAGACGTTGCCTTTCGAGAGTGCGGCCGACGTCTTCTTGGCGGTCTTCACCTGCATCGTGCCACACAAACTCACCTGTCACGCTTCCGAGTTTTCTACCACGAGGCAAGAGGAATCCAATTTCTCAGCAAATAGTGATCGGTCATCGAACTGACCGATCGTTAGAGCCGGACGTTTGAAATAATTGGGAAAAGTGGCCGAGGACCGACTGTTCGAGCCTGCGAAATTTTCGGTGCTTAATTGATACTCTTGAGACGGGAGTGTGTTGACTTTTTCAAAGAACAGACACGGTCCGATCGTCCCGAGCTAATATTTTCCTTACAGGTATCATCGTTCGTAAATGTATTATTAATGAGGAACGAATCGGCCCTCGGACTGGTCCTCTCTCTTTTCCCGACAGCTTCGCACCTCCGAGTAAAATTCACGCGAATATTATTACACGAGTGTTTTTATCTGTGGTACTCGCGGGAAGTTACACGCAATTACTTGGAATTGATAATTTGGATAATGAGAGATCGCTAGAGATAATGCCATTAACGTTTTCATTATTAACAAGCGATATATTTGTCTTCGCGCCCCTCGCGCCAGCTCGACGCGGAGGAAATTACATAATTAATGAAATAATTATCAATTACGTATCGTTATTATCGCGCTTACTCTCGTTCCCGTTTCTCTCGCGTATAGAATCAGCATTTACCTTTCGGCTACGAGCGCGCAAGTGCCTCGCACTCGTTCGATCGTCATTACCGCGGAGATTCGATGACAAATAGTGGGTTGCCCGTCCCTCGTTAATTATTCACTAATATTTCGTGGCGCAATGAATTTAATTATCCAATTAATTACGCACTCTGTGCGAAACGACTCGATTCGATGTACGCGGCGACAAAATACTGCGCTACCCACTTTTACCCGCGCTTCAAGTGAGAAGATCGAGTGAGAAGTGAAAAGAAACTTCGCCGAAATAACAATTATCATTATCGATCCTCGATCGACGATTAACTATTCTGAGATTTCCGAATATATTTTTCATCTTTTCACTCGTAAATTACGTCGCTTTTAGAAAACAAAGGGAAACATCTCTTTTACACTTCATTGTAAATATATCCCCTCTATCAAACCGCAAATCCTCGAGTGCCATTTTAATATCGATTTTACGTTAAATCTACCCAATAATTTTGCTCCAAAATGGCGATCACTCGGTAACTCTCCTCAAGGGAGTGTGCGTATTCGTCTAGCGCGCAGGAAACGCCACAGTAAAATTTTCACGAAGTGAACCACTTCGTGAGGTTCGCCCGTTTCCCATAACGGGCCATCTTCCTCTAGCGATGATGGAGAGAGTAGCGGGTTTCGCAAATTACCATAAATTCACCGTGCGAATGGTAATATCCCGGCATAATTTTCCTCGACTTACGACGTCGGGGTTGCCTACTAAACATAAACACGGTAGAGAAGGAAGAGAGAGCGCGCGAGCGCGCGTCCTTGTGGAACCCGGGGGCTCTGAAAATTCGCGGGTCATTTGAGCTGTTTCCGCGCCATTACCCTTTCTTACCTCTCCTTCTTTGCGGGCTCCTCTGCGTCGAGAGAAGATCGAGACGAGGAGGATAGAGAGAAGTCGAGGAGGATTACGACGCTGAGGAGAGAGGGAGAAAAAGAGGACGAAGCCAGGAAGGACGAAGTCACGCGAACGTGACTCGATTCCTCGTTACCTCCTCCCAGGATATCATATCCTTCGGTGGATAGGTATCGTTCACCTCCTTTTTTCCTCACGATCCTCCTCTCCAACGACCAACGACGATTCCACTGATCCGCTCGATGTGCCTGCGATGCATCCTATGAGCTGCACAGGACCCGATGATCTTCGCGAATGTCTTAGAGAGAGGATTCGAATGGAAGGATTTTGTCGAATGTTACTCATTGTCAGTGGAGGATAGAGTGGCTAGAGGAACCCTCTCAGAGGAATATTCGAGTACTCAAGAATGAATTTTCATTCGAAAGTGGGGGTCAGGATAGACGTTCTTTGTCAATTAAAAGTCGCGTTGAACGAGTATGGAGAACTTTCTGTTTAGCTTCGTTTTAACGGAAATTGAAGTATGTCGCTGACATTTTGGATAACTAGGACTTGACAAATTTGGAGGCTGGTTTAATGGCCGGTGTATCGTAACGATTAATGTTATTCTCGAGAGAGATATTGTTCGACGATACTGAACCTTTGCGTCCCGTTTGACCGAAGAGTTTTTCTACGATCGGTGGCCGGAAGAAAAGGAGAGTTCGAAAGGAACATTTTTAAAAGATCGTCCGAACGAGCTGGTTCGTTGGCTGGGGCCGGTTGCGCATCGGTTTCCGGCTCGCGAATAATGCAGTCGATGCGGCACCCTCGAATGTGGTGAAAAGGAGCGGATACGAGCGGCACATACGAATCGACGTCGATCGTGGTCCTCGTAGGTTCGGAGGGATCGAATTACAACGGGCCTCTTATCCGGCGTTACGAGCGTTGCTTTGGCACCGCGCGCGCGGTGGCCACCAAGGCGTCTCTTTTCGTCTGCATCCAACTCCAACTTTCCTCTCTCCATCTTCGCCCTTTTTCCACCCCTCGTGCCTTTCGACGTTCTCTCCTTCGTTTCTCCCTTTCTTACCCTCGCTCGCCTTTTTCGCGAAGGCGCGCGCGCGCGCGCACTCACGCCGGAAGTACTAGCCACGGACTAGGAGCCGCGCCATTTTGTAGGGTGCAACCGGGGCTCGCTGGGTTCGACAATCGTCTCAGTACCTTTGAGCCGCGCGGTGTTAAATTTTAACGCATGAACGTGCCGGGGTACTTTGATGTGCTCTACCGATACATGCGAGCCGGGCCCTAAAAGCGGTTAAGAAACATCCAAGAAACCGTGAATTACGATCCCATATAAGTATCCCGGATTCGAAGTAAGCCGTGTCGAAGAAATAAGCGGGCGCCAAAGTTGAAAAAGCTACGAAGGCTAAGGAGGAAGCGCGAAATTCGAGTTTTGATCTTGGGGTCGTTGATCGCGATCGAGGACACGTTCACTCGAGGATCGTAATTATTGGAGGACGTCGGACGTTGTTAATTAGTCGCGGTGTGGCGTGGGATGTATAATTAGTGGCATTCCCGTAATTAATTACTACTCGCCAGTGAAATTGATTCGTCGAAATTTACGAGGTTTTGTGTTCTCTGAGAAAAATTGGAACGCTCGATTGAAGAAGCCCCTATAACAGAGAAGCTTAAAACTCGCGGTTATATTTTTCCTTGAAACGAAACTTATATTAATTAACCTTTACAAGCGTCTAATTTCACGTAGCATCGAAGAATATTCCAACAAAAATCTACACCCCCGAAAGCCACTCTGGAAAAATGGACGAGACTTAATAAATTAACGATCGCGATTCTCCAGGGACTTCTTCAAAAGCAACACCACTAGATTGTTCCAGCGTCTACCAATTGTTTACACCCCAATTCTTCCTTCCTAGAAAACTTTATCTCTCGTTTAATCTCCGTCTCTCCTCTGTCTCCTCGATCACGAGCGCTCGCATTATCATTACTCCATTCACAGGCCGGTAATCGCGCGTCCTCTGGTCTCGAAAGTCACTTCTACCGTTAATTACCGTCTCGGAGACGCGAGGCGTCCGACGATAATCAATGATTAACAGCATTGCTTCCCACCGTGAAATTCATCTCTTGAAATTCACGTGGCGCGTCGCGTCGCGATGATCTTGCATGACCGAGGGAAAATGTCGGGTCTGGTGGTGAGGAGGTGGTGGCGGAAGAGAGGGATGGTGCTGAGGAGAGGAGAGAGGTGAGGCCACCTTCGCGAGGAAAGAGGCGGAAAGGTAGAGAAGAAGGAGGAGAGGCACGGCGTGGCGCGTCTCTACCTGGCAGGCAGGCAGCTCTAACGAATCCTCAATGGCGCCCCGAGTTAAACGGGGCCCGCTGACAATGGGGGCCCTGTTGTCAGGAAGGGGGCTTCCTTTCGTGGGTACCTTCGTCAAGGAACTCGCGTGCAACCAGCGTGGAAGGAGCCTCGAGAGCCTCGTCGATGACTTGCGAACCAGCCGAGGCGCTTCGCTGCTACTTGAAGTCAACTTTTCAGCTTCTCTCTTTCTCCCTTTCCTTCTTCTTCTTCCTCTCTTTTTTTTTACCTCTGTCTGTGTCTCTTTCTCTTTCTTATTTCTCTTGCTTGTTGTTGCGCCTCCTTCGTCCCTTCTCGTTTCACGAGTTGGAAAGGAGAGAAGGCGGAGGCGCCACACCGTTCCAACCTCTCGCGCGGAACGACGCCTAACTATCCTGCGAGCCACGTCAAAATTCTTTGCTAATGGGCCGCTTATGGCGGCCCAGGACTCTCCTCGTATTTTAGTTTCGAACGGGGTTGTGGGGGCGATGGTTGGATGGAGTGTTTTATGGTAAGAACGAGAGAGGTTGAATGGAATTTTCGACGTTCGTGAAAGGATCGATTTGGCGCGGAGTAGGTAATCGTGAGATCGTTCGACTCGTCGATGGAACGCGTTCCTTCCTTTGGCAAAAGTTTTCATTTTTTACTCTATTTTAACCCTTTGATGCATGATTTTTAAATATTAAACCTATCAGTCGAATGCAAGTAGGATACGTGTCTTTGTCACATATGCTAATCTATAGAGTACAGGACTGAGAGAGTAATATTATAGAAATATCTCATTAAATGATGCATTAAATGATTCTCATTACACAGATACTACTAATAATATTATTGTATTGCATATAACGCAATATCGTATTTCTGCAACAATATGCATTAAAGGGTTGAGACCGTCAAGGAGTACGATTGGACGATTGATTATTTGCTTAATGAATTAGTTACGGAAGACCAGCTTACAAGCGGTACCCTTCGTCCCTCTTCTTCGTCTCTATCTAGCCCTAATTCGAGGATAATTCAATACCAATTCGCGGTGTAATTTTGTCCGAGACTGGCTTCGGCTGACGACAGACTCGCCCACCACCGCTTATCGATCCTCGCCGAAAAGGACGTGTGGCGAGGCAGGGTATAATTTTCGCACCCCCCGTAAGAAGCCCCGTAGCCCTCCTCCCGTAGCCGAAATCACGTCCGTTTGTGAGCAATTCTCGCGCCAATCAGACGCAGCCTTGGCGTGGTGGCGCGAGGCGGTGCGATCGCGATAACGAGTTGTCAAATCGATCGTTGTCGCCTGCTAGCGGGAGGCCGCGAGATTCGATAGGGTGTGCCGCACGGAAAGTTGTTAAATAGGGGTTGTTAGGGACTGCGTGGAAATTAGGCGCGATTTCGGACCCGATTTATTTCGTCGTATCGAATTATTGTACCTGTAACAAACCGAACGTTGTTGAATATTTGCAACGTTGTAAAATGAACGGTTCGACGGCAGTGGAACATAGAAATTAAATAAACAATGATTGTTGAAGGTTAAAGGACGAATTAGGTAAGATTTAATTCGTCGGATGAAAATTATCGAGCGGGTCTGTGCATTAACGTTACAGAATTTTGTGCAATATTGTAAAGCGCGTTCACATCGACGAAAGTTTCTGGAGTAGTGTCGCGCGGATGCGGAAGTCTGCGGAAGACATTTCGATTAACCTCACCGCGGGAGCTTTTGATCGGGCCGTCCTTTCTTTTCTCAGACGCTGTCGCGTTTGTCGTCGGATGGAGCAGGACTCGAGCACACAAAAAGACACCTATATCGGTGAATAACAAAGAAATTAATCCCAAGCTGGAGACGTGTAATTTTCCCACGAATTATTGAAAAATCAGAATTAAATGATATTCATTTCTTCGTACGATTTTGTTGTCTCCGTTTGAAAGTTCCGCTTATTCACGGTAATTCGTAAAATAGCCATCCGCGTTAAGAATATCGAGGACGTCGCGAGGTCATTTCTACTAATTATTTTTCCACAGCTACGACCCCTCCGTACCCGTGTCTAATAATTTAATTGAGTAATAACGCTGCGGAGCACTCAACCTGACGGGTTGTCAAATCGTCGACAGGGTAATTCTGTTTGATAGCGGAAGCGGCTCCTTCCGGCCGCCCCTTTCAATTTAAATGCTAACTGTCGGCACCCTAAAGTTCGAACGAAAGTGTGGGGGGCTCGTTAAAAATTGATCGTCACAGTGAATTTCTACGTTTGCGTTGCCCGCCGAACAACCTTGTCGCGCACATCTGCACGTTTGAAATTTCTCCAAACATAATTCTCTTCGTTCTCTCGCATCAAAAACGCGCGTCCTTGACCAAGAGATCTCGCGATCCTCGAAATATCTACCATTCGATTCTCAAATTTCCGTCCCAACCATTTTCCATCGCGTCGTCGTTCTTTGTCTTTCGAGAGCTTAACCGGTGCCTACGAAATTTGATAAATGGATAAGAGCGTTAATCGCGTCGAGTCTATCCGTAGCTTCCCTACTTTCCTATTACGTCACTTAATAATCGTCCTCGCGTAATACGCCCTTTCTCGATCGTCCTGCAAATACGCCATGAAGGAAGAGGAGGAGGAGGGGGTGGACAAAGAAAGGATAGGGGAGAGAGGGTGGATGAGGGAATAGGGTTAGAAGAGAGTGGGTGGGCTAGAGGAGGGTGGAAATTTGGCAAAATTAGGATGGAGAGAAAGGGAGAGCGAGGAATCGCTAGACGGGCTGAAACGGAGCAAGAGGCCGCGCGGAAGGGGTGGGCGCTGCGCGGTACGGTAAGCAGAGAGACAGAGAAAGAGGGGGTGAAGCAGAGAAATGCACGTCTGAGTGTAGAACGGAAGGAAAGGAAGGAGTGGCGTGAGAGTCGTCGGGAGAGAAAGAAAGGGTAGGAAGAGAAATAGAGAGAGAGAGAGAGAGAGAAAAGTGGCGACAAACAGAAAGAGAAAACGGACAAGAGAAAGAGAGAGAGACATGAACAAGCGCGTAGCAGATAGACGGAAAGAGAGAGAGAGAGAGAGAGAGAGAGAGAGAGAGAGAGAGAGAGAGAGAGAGAACGAGAAAGAAGACGAGGAGAAAGCGAGAAGGACGTCCTGTGGAATTGGGGAAAGGTAGAGTGGGAGGGGGTGGGGGTGGGGGTGGGAGAAAGACAGCTCGCGCACAAAAAAATATCCCCGTTAACGATTACCAGCCCCTCTATACGTCTCGCGCTCGTTATATTGTGTCCCCGTCTCGCGCGCGCGAATTTAGAAACAAAAGACGGATGGAAGGTGCGCCCTGATTGGCCGAGCGGTCCGCGGCTCGCCTCTCTGATTGGCCCGTGGGACCGCACCCATCCTGCAATGGCCGCTTTGTCGTTCCACGGCACAGCGTTGCCCTCTCGCTCCCGCTCTCTATCTTTCTCTTTCATCCCCTCTTTCTCTCCTTCAAACTCTCTCGTCCTCTCTCTTTGTCTCTCCCCCTCTCTCACTCTCTCTCATTCCCTTTCTCCGCTCGTGCAACGAGGCGCGCGCGCGCGTGTGTGTGCACGCGCGCTCGCACGCTTCGCCGGCACGGAAGCTTCAACAACCCCGTGGCGCGGGTTTCGACCGTGCCGCACCCCCGCGGCCACCCACCACCCCCGTCCGCCAATTCAACCCCTCCGTGGACCACCCACCACCCGCCACTCTTGGCGGCCACCCCTCGTTCCTCGAATTATATCAAAATATAATCACCACCCGGTGTATCACCACTACTCGCCGGCCCGTGCATTCACGCTCTCCTTCTCACGCGCGCGTGCACATAGCGCCGCGGCGCTATCCGCACGCCCGCACGTGACGGCGTCGATCGCGCGCATCCCAACGATTTTCTACGCCCGTCTGCCTCCCGTCTCCTCGCGAATCATCTCGCGCGTAACCGTGTCCCACGGCCGTGATCGTTGAATGGGATTTTTGTTGGATCCGCTTGATCGCGCTCACGCTCTGTCATTACCAAGGGTCTTCGGGGTGTAGGATTTCGCTCTAGGTTCGAGGAGAGTGGAACGAGACACCTCGTGGCTACTGAAATCTCGTAGAGCCTACTTAATAATAATTTGGGATGTTTGTAAAGAGGTTGTAAAGAGGCGTGCTAGGTCGATAGATGATCGAGGTTAGGGTTGATTGATGCTGGTGTTTATGAATTTTGGAGAATGACAATCATGCGGAGAAGTTTACGGTATAGTAGATAGAAGGTGGAGAGAATAATAAGAGAATGCAAGCGCGAATGTGTTTCGTTCGTTGCATCGATGATTTTGCGATGTTCATTAATCTTCTTCTTAGCTCAAGATGGGTACTCTAACTTCGAAAAGCTCAAGCACCGTTTTTCATCGAGCCAATCGTGCTCACGTCACATCCAACCCAAAACGATAATATTCGACGATAGTGGTGAAGGGAAATCTCGAGATTCTTTGTTCATTCGCGTCGCTGCGATCTTCATCGGCGGCAAGCTTTGACGAAGAAATGAAGAAACAATGAAGCTGCCAGGAGCCAATTAACGATCTGCCGCACGCACGCGTCGCTGGAACGAAAGTATTCGGTGGTGGAGGTGGACTACGGGTGGTAGAAAATTGCAAGCTCTCTCGGAGCTTGCGAGGTGAGCGCGGTAGTAGCGGAGATGAACGGCCATGGCTGGACAGCAGCGGGACGGTAAATGAGAGAACGAGAAGATGAGAGGTGAGGGAACAAGAGGAGAGCGAGAGACGAACGGAACGATATGGGCGAGCACAGGGTGGAAAAGAGAGTGCGACGGTGAAGAAGAAGAAGAGAGAAAGGGAGAGAGAGAGAGAGAGAGAAATGAGAGAGAAGCAAAAGGAATGTTAGAGAGGAGCAGGACGAAGGAATGTAGCGGACAGAGAGAGAGGACCTTGTTCTAGACCCGCCATGCGGAAACTGATCCCAGTCTGGTACTTGGCGGATCCAGGACGGTAACTAACTTTGAGAACGGGAAAATTCTCCCCTTTACAGTCGGGGTCCCTCTGCCCTCGACAATGGACTCCATCGACCCACCCCTATTTCAGCTTGCCCGTTCCTCCGTACTTCATCCACCGAATTTTCTCCACTCCGCGTTTCGCGCGTCGCGCATAAAAATCGAACCTTCCTTTTCGGGCTTGCTCGACTTTCCTCTCTTCCTTCTTTTTTAAAACGCCTTTTGATTTTCGCTCACCTGTATCCTGTCCTCGGGCAGATCGGTCCTGAGGCTGAGCATCTCGCGAGCATAGACGTCAGGATAATGGGCCTCCTTGAAGGCTGCCTCCAGCTCCTCCAGCTGCTGGGACGTGAAGATCGTCCTGGAGCAACAACCACATGGACCTAGTTATATGCCATTACAGCTTTTCCCTTAATTCTATCGTACACACGGGGCACGCTGGCGACTCGGCAATTAATAAGGGCGCTTCGTTTTCAAGCATGAGAATGTTCGCCTGGTTTCTATAGAGTTTAAATCTACTCGGATAGACGAGCTTGGGGTTAAACAAGCCCTTAGGTAGACCAAGGACATTCTGGAATTGAAAAGAGCAAGTTTAAAGAAAACTACAAGAAACGCGCGTCACAGGATTCTGAGTCTCACTAATTTCTTCATTGTGCACAATTCGCCCGGATAATTCTTATTGTCTAAGGTACGTCCATCAATTTTGGACAGTCGTCACGGCGCAAATGAAAATTCTAGCGTTGATTGTGATAGAAAAAAGATGAAAAAAAATACAGCGTAAATAATAATTCCATCCTTCCAAGGTATCAGACTTAAAATTATAGACGCGCGGTGGTAAAGCGTAGTAAAACTGTCCGATTGGAAGACGTCCAATTAGTCGCGCGATTCCACAAATTGTAGGTTGCGCGAGAGCAGGCTGACGCCTGCCATTGCGAAGGGAGAGAAGCAAAACTGAAAGTCACTTCCCAGCTCGATCATTGCCTCGTTAAAGTCTCGTCGGACGATCCTTCGATCGTTTGGGGATAATCTAATCTAACGTTGCCTCAAACGGCTAATGCTCAAGCGAGATGCCAAATAAGAACGACCGTACTCAGGCGCGCGGGTGAAAACATCTCTTTCGAATAATGACGATCGCGATTTTGAGCAGGCACGATTAAAATCGATTCTAGGAACGTCTCGACAACATTTTTCTTTTTTTTTCCACGCGCGCACCGTCCAAATCATGGCCTTTGTTTTTCAACGACTTTAGTTCTCGCACGCAATTTGGTCCACGCGAATCGCGCCCACGCCGTGCCAAATTATCGACGTCGGCTGATTGCGTCGACGATCGACCATTTTAAAATCCACTATGGCTAAAAACGCTCGTCCGCGGAAGCAAAACAATGTCGTCGGCCGTCGAGGACATTTTATCGCTCGGCCTGAATTATCAATTAATTACTGGAGTGCGAATTTTTTGACGGTCGTGGGAGGGTGCGTGGAAGAGGGTGCGTGCGCGCGCGCCATTTTGAATTTGCCAGAAATAAAATTGAGAGGTGGCGGAAAAATTCTGACGTTGAACTGTATCGAGTAAAAGTTCCGCGCACGAGCGACTAACGCGAACGAATGAAAATGTAAGTTTATGTAAGAGACTCACCTATGACGGCGCTTTTTCTTCTTCTTTTTACTGAAACCCGACAAGCCGTCTACCGTGAAGTCCTTTCCAGATTCTATATTGTGGCCGACACCTGTAACGAGAACGATCAAGGAATTACCTAAGGGAACGGTGAAGCGATGGCGAGCTAAAACGAGTAACATTATTTCTACGTTATAAAGTAACGTGCGGGAGGAAAATAGATTTTAATTGAAAACTCTCGGAGCACGCGTCGTACTTTTAATGAGATATTGAAATATAATTAAACGCTTATAAAGATTTGTGGTGGGATCATCGAAAATTTCACGTTCCCGCTCCCACGCGTGCGCGCCTTCCTTTCTGTCAATTTTCCGCGAGCCTTCCTCTACAAATTAAACTCTCCAAGGCATTACGCTCGAGTACGATTCACAACGAGCAAAGTACAAATATCGTTGCAAGTGACTGAATTAAACCGAAGGGAAGAAATCTTAAAACCCGCGAGATCGTAACGTCTATTTACTCCTTCGCATTCTTTCCTCGCCGCTCATTAATCCAGAATTAATTTCCCATTCATCTCACGACCGAGAGGACTGCTAAGAGAAATAAAGGTCTTCAAATAAGGTGAATTAAGTAGGTACCCCGTATACGTAAGAAGTAATTTGCAAAGTTTCAAGGCTGTCCAATTCGCATCCCTTCTCTACTAATTTCCCTGAAAATTCGCTTCCTCCGGAACCGAGCCTCGGGGATCTCGTGGAGCGCAATAATCACGTCTCAACCGGGGGGCCCGCAAAATTCACGAAGCGTCCCTATTAATGCCTCATTGAATTCAGAACTCATTATTTCATAGCGTGCGCTGATAATTGATGATTATACGCGCCGCCGTGTTGGAGCCGGGCGTGCGTAGCGTATTAAATTACCCATTATACTTGAGTTGCCACCGATTTTACCCTGGCCTCCAACCACCCCGAAGAATCTTCCCTTAAACGTGCCTTCCGACATCCGAATTCTTACTCGCGAAAATTTCCAAAAAATATTCACCCCTAATTTCTGCACCGCCACCTATATCTCATCGCGCAATTAGACCACTGTCATTCGAATTACAAGCACGCCTGTGCTCGTGCGGCAGTAATATAAAAATCCGCGCTGACTCCTCTCATGCACGAATGACTCTCTCAACCTGCGAATTCTTACTCGCGAGAATTTCCAAAAATATTCACCCCTAATTCTGGCACCGCCGCCTATATCTCATCGCGCAATTAGACCACTGTCATTCGAATTGCAGGCGTGCCCGTGCACGCTGCGGCAGTAATATAAAAATTCGTTCTAACTCTCATGCACGCGTCGTACGCGTACCGCTTACGCTTTCGGCGCGTGACGGAAAAAAAAGAAGAAAAATTCTCTCTCCGCGGCAGGCGACTCGGCAAACGGTTCGTACAAAGAGGTCGCGCGGGGCACAGGCCCGCGCGTCGTCGTACCCGCGGGCCGAAAATAATTATCAATTATAAATTAATTTCGAATTAACGAGCGAAAAGCCAGCGGCGACACCGCAGCCGGTTTGGTCCTGCGCCCGCTCACAATGAAGTGCAGAAGTCCTTTTCCACGCTGGCTAACTCTCTCTCTCTCTCTCTCTCTCTCTCTCGTTACCACTGTGACGCTTCGTTGACGCTAGTGGTGGTGGTGTTGCTGTTGCTCGACGTTGCTGTGCGCGGGTTGCTGACGGCGCGCGGTGTAGCGGGCGTTGCCCACTGTTCGCGAACGCCGTCACCACTGACGGCTAATTAACTATTAATTAAGAGCTTAATTCTAATTATGTGTGTCCCTCGACTAATTGGACTCCGAAACATTGCTGACGTCACGAGCTCCGCGTAGGAGCGTACGGCCTCCTCCGCCACGTCCTCTCCTCCTTCTCCTTCACCACCCTCCTCCTCGTCCTTGTCGGACCGTGCGCGTACTCTAAACCCCAGCCTGAGGATGCTTAGTTTTGCGCGTTAACCCCCTCGCCTTTTCCTAGACGTTTTCGATTATTGCCCACTCTTAATGCGAACGACTGATAACGGTGGACGCGCGGATCTTCTCGGTGTCCTTTGAATTGTTTTGTTTCTTAAGGTTTTTTTATTCTTTATGGGAGAAGCCTGAGTACTGAGTAGAGTCGGTGGTTTATTATGCAGTTGTCTACACTGTTCGTTTACTGAAGCTTCATGCGCACAGAAGGATTGATATTTTTAGTTTAATGTTAATAAGCATGTTAGATTTGATGCAATGATGTTTGATTGTGTGTAGGGACTACTAGGGCGATTATTTCGAGAAGTCCTTAAAGACGTAAGGAAAGCAAGAGAAGAATTTCGAAAATTATTCGTCGGAGAGTTGTTCGCTTGCAAGATGCGAGACATATGGCACGTAGGAGTAACGAAAGTTGTTTTTAAAACGCTTCGTCGGTTTTCCTACGCCAAGATCCTCTGAGCGAGCATTTCCTGCTCGGTGTCTCACACTCTTGTCCTCTCTATCTCTCTCATGCTTTATCTGTCTTCACGCTTGTATTTTCTCTCGGTTGGCGCGCTCTAGGTGCTTTGGAAAAATAGCGGCTAGAGCCAATGAGACGCCGCGGATTCGAGTGGTACGTGAGAAGCGGAAGGGAAAAAGGCGACCAGTGACCGTGCGGAAATTCTCGTTTGTTTTAGGCAGGATCGAACGATGGGGACGAAGGAACGAAAAGTCCGCTTGATCGGGACGCGGTGATTACTTCGTTCGAGGCTGCAAGTCCGTACGACGTAACGTCGATTAACGAACGCCACCGTTGTCGACGTTGTGACGAGAAATAAGGGTGGAAAGTTGAATTATTAATTTTGTGGTTGTACGCGGAAGCAATTGTTCGCTTAGTTTAGGGCTCGCGTGTTGAATGGTAGAGAGTCAACGCGTGGCAAAGCGGATATTTTTGCCGAAGGTATTTTACACGATGAATTGAACAAAAAAGTTCAGTTTAACAGCTTGGCGGGATTTTTAAAAAATTCGAAATTCATTATCCAGACGCAAGATTGAACTGTAAACTTTGAAAACTATTCACGAATCTTCCGTAAAAATGATAAAAGAAGAGATTGTTAAGATAGTTCCTGAAAATATTTTCATACTTCAATAGCATTCGTGAATAAAGAGCACACCAAACATATATTCATGCTTGAATTGAATGTAACAATGAGGATACGTTAACCCTTTAATCGAACGACTCTCGGTCATCTACTACTACTCACTTTGCTAATAAGAGTTTACCTAATGTAAACGCGCCTTGAGCCATCCACGTCGCGGTTAAGTCCCGAAGAAAGGAGTCTCGCGCGCTCCTGAAATCTATGAAAACATTTTACGTTGCGAACGGGGGAACGTGTCGGGTGAGTGTGTTAGGCGAGCGCGTGGGAGAGACGAAAATACATATCTCAAGCACGAATACGCGGAAGGCGGCCCCGCGGTGCTAGTAATTCGCGGGATGCATTGTTTTCAGGGCTGTAAAGAGGCTCTTTACATACCACCCCCGCCCTCCGCCGCCCTCTCGCGCGTCTCTCTTTCGGGTCTTTAAGTGTGCTTATTTTCCTCGTGCCATCGAGCCAATCGTTCCGCGAGCGAGGAGAAACGAAAAGTCACGACGAGGGAGGGAACTCGATCGGGACTCCGGCGTAGAGACCGCTCTACAAATCGTTGGAGAAGAAATGACGAATGGTTCTTAGAAAGGAAACGTTGAAGAAATTGTTTTTTTTAGTGACGTAGATTTATTCATTTATTTTTTTTTGTAGGATGATGGCGAATTGTCTGCAGTTATGTGAGTTATCGCGTTATGAGAGACCCAGCTTCGGAAGTAAAGTGGGACTGCCAAAATTCAATTCGTCAGAAATTTGATTTGGACGGAATTCGCGATATGCAATGAAGTAAGGATGTTTATCAAAGGATACGTAGAAGCATCGACTATTGATACAACAAAATCACGACTAGTAACAGTTAAAATGGGATTACGAATTTAACAGTACTCAGAATATTAGCACGCTTAATTTTACCGAGAATTTTACTTTAAACGTAAACTATCCTGCGCGTAACAATTTAGAAGAAAAAAAAGAAAAAATTTTCCTTAGAGACGTGCATTGTCTTCCGAGAGGAGAATAAAACACGGGAGCGTTCGCCAAACGAATTCCGTGAGAAAGTGGAAAACATCGTATTTCATCTTGTTTTCGTCTGGGCGTCGCGTCGGGCGAATCGTTGGAGATGCGGAAAAGTGATCGATACCCTGCGCACGAGTAGGAAGCATCGGACGACTAAGTAGGAGCCTATAAGCGAATCGATTAATCAAATCCACTTAGCCATCCACGTCGAATCGGGACTTAGCCCCCCGCTTCCTCCGGCGTAATGCGCGATGCGTTAGGCGGCAGGAGGATCGTCTAATACACTAATTCGCATCCGAGTAGATCCATTGGTGGAGATAGGGTACCCACTGCACCGAGCACACCGGCAACTCGAACGGAAATTTGGTAAACGTTTGATACTGTTCGACTGCACCGTTCGAATTCCAGGTCGTTAAGAAGCCGCACAGGGGTGTAACATGATTTTGAGTCACATCAATATCTGGAAAGCATTTTCTCTTCGAGATATTTCCTTTCTAAAATTATAATCACACATCGAGTGTATTGGTAAAGTGTATTTAGGGGTGTGCTTTATTCAGGTTAAAACGCACCCTTAGTCTTGCGTCATTATTCAAATAAGAGCTCTTCGAGTGCAAAACCAAAAGCAAAAGAATCCGCAGTGAGCGAACCGTACTCGATGAAAAATCAAACTCCAAAACTCGAAGTGGAAATCGACCCCTACGAAGAGAATCAAGATCGAGAGGCTAATGCGCTCGAGGAATCGCGAAGTAATCTCTTTACGAACATAATCCAGCCCTGGTGCTCATCCAGGACTGCTTAACGAGACAATTTCCACATCATTTGCCGGGGCCATAAAGCGTCGGAAAAAGAGGAAAGAAAGATTCCATAGGTTCCGGGTGAACGTGGCGGTGGCGGCGCGGCGGTGGCGGCGATTCCCGTCAAGGAGCAGACTTTATACACACGGAACCTAGCGAGAGAGAGTCGCTCCTCGAGGACACCCTCTCGCATCAAAACAGTGGTAGTTTCCTCGCTAAATGTATTCACACTCTCTCCGCGTGGGTGTGCGCCCGCCAAAGCCGTGGAGATTCCAGCGCACACCCCCACGTCGGGGGTGGTAGAAGGCACACACTCACGCGCGAAGAAACACCCGCGCACACTGAGAAACACGAGGGAGCAAGGGGAGAGGACACGTACGTTTGAAATGTCCGTGGAGAGGGTTGGTCGTTCCTTCTCTCTCTCTCTCTCTGTCTCTCTCGTTCTCTCTCCTTCTTCTATTTCTTCTCTCCTTCTCCCTCTCTCTCTCTCTCTCGCTTCAGCTCGCGCGCGTGCACGCGCGCGTGCGTGCGAGGGTGTGCGCCGCGTCGCCGCACGGCAAGGGGTGGTTGTTGGACGCTCGCGTACTCCCGTGTGAGTGTCGGTGGCGGGCCGGTTACCAGGCAACCGGCAATAAAGGAGCGTGGATAGCCAATGGCGGCCCTCAAAATACCCCTTCGTCTAACACGGCTTGTTTTCCGTGCTTAAGAGCGAGACAGAAGGAGCTTTTGCTTTAGTAGCTGTTAAGGCCCCTAAGCCCGGCAACTCCCGTTCCCAGACTGCAGATCTGCGGACCTTGCGGGCTCGAGGAGAAGCTAGAATGCGGATTTTAGGTGGACCATCGAAGAGAGAGTGGGAGAAGAGGTGGAACGAGGAAGAGGATCCCCAGGGGTACTCGATTCTTCGATCGCGCGTTTGTTGTTTTTCCAACGGGATCGGCACTCCTCCCTCTTTCGTCGCGAGAGAGAGAGAGAGAGAGAGAGAGAGAGAGAGCCAAAGGTTCCTCGCTATTTCGTACTGCGAACCGCAGAAATTCACGGTGGAGAGTCGCTCGTGTTACTCGTAGGGTTGATTCGATTCAGGGTAATGGGGATGTTTAGCACTGAAACTTTTTTTTATTCATATGGAAATTTCTATTCTTGACCCGTCATCTTTGGTAGTTCTTGACACCTTTGGCAGTTCCATTATCAAGAGGCGTTTACTATATCGATTGTTTTATGAAAGAATTATGTCATCAGTTGTGCGGTGTATGAGTTTGGGCAAGCAAAAATTTTGTGTACATGAAGAAAATATTCGTCGAAGCTTTTGCAATTTTTTTGCGCTTGCTTGTGAAGTTATGGCGCGTTCGTTTGATAAATATGGTCCTCCAAATTTTTAAGACATCCTCGTGCTTGTGAAAATTCTACGATCTCACACATTTTTTTGCAATTGCAAAATCATTTTACCTGTATAGTTTAAGAGTTTACGAAAGAGCCGATGCTCTGAAAAATACGCAGAAACAATGCACAACGACATGACCACATGTTTTGGATCTTCCAAATACTGACACGAGCATGCGCTCACTGTCGGCGTACGCTCAATTGATTTTCGCGTGCCTCGTGCCTAACGTCGCGAATGAAGTCCTCGTCGAATTTGCAGTATTCATCGACGGGATAGTACTGCCGCTACGAAAGGCTCTTGTCTATCGAGTGAAAAGCAAGCCTTGAGAGAGCAAATTGTCCAGCTGGTCATTCGATAGAAACCGAGGCGGGAGACAGCGCAATCGAAAGGGACCTTTTGGACCATGTCAAAGAGAGAGAGAGAGAGAGAGAGAGAGAGAGAGAGAGAGGGACAGGATGTGAAAGAAGGAGGAGAACGAGCTTACATCGGGGAAATGGAAACGCGCGAAGTGTTACGAGGCAGGGCGAGGCGAAACGTCGTCAGGTCGTTACACAGTGGCCCGTGTGTATCGCGCGTGTCCCATGGGGAGCCTCGGGACGAAGGTAGCACGTAGCACACCCCTGGGACGTCTTGTGCCGTCACTTGTCCGTATTAAGCTCGGGTACTAATCCCGAAATTTAATTTGAAAATCTTTTCATGGCCTTCTCCGAGCCCCCAGTCGCGCCACCCTCTTCCACGTTCTGTCCAAGAGGAGGCTCGCTCTCTCGCGTGCACGAAGACGTTTTAAACTGGGAATTACCCGTGCCTTTGTACGCGGTAATTGAAAATTTGTTTCGCTTAGCGCCACGCGGAGTGGGGAGAGTAAATGCCCTTTGGATTCACTGAGAAATTACCTCATTGCAACTGCGCGAGTGTCGTGTCCTGTAGCATCCTTCTTCCGTGGAATCGATTGGAGAATTTCAAGTGGGACGTGCTATGGTGCGATAGGATACGGAGAAATATTTCTGATAGAGATTTTTTTTCTTACTCGATGAAGGAGCGACGAAATTTTATCGAGAATAAAAAATGGTTTGTAATTCAACTGGGTTGGTGGAAGGCAAAGTTCGTCGCAAGGCCAAGTCCGAGCGAAATCGCCTCGTCGCTACAACAACCCCTTCGCTTCGATCGAAGGACATTAATTGTCAATTTGACACGCTAGCCTTGACTTTAGCTACGCCTTCCTGCCAATTCACCAGTCGTCTCTCGCTCCAATTTACAAGGTCACCGAAAGGGCCCACGCTCTTCCAGTATCCCGTACACGATCGTTCTCGATCGTCCCCAAACGATCGTCGCGAGAAAACCGGACGAGAGGAGCATTCGACGTGAGTCGAGGAAGCCTTAAAAATGCATCGGGTTGAGAATTATTTATAGAGTGTATGAAGCGCGTAACGCGCTCGTTTACATAGCTGGAAGGGACGAATGGAGCGTATCCGAGTGCATTCGGAGTGGCGGTCCACGTCCCTCGGGATGTTTCGGTAGATTAGGGACCCCTCTCTCTAACCCAGGGTTAGATCCCGCTACATCGCCGTTACATCGTGTAAAACACTTGTAACCGGTCGACAGTAGGTTTGGGGCTTTGGCTCCCGCTAATGCCCTCGCCCGATGTTTTCGGCTCGAATTAATTTGCTCGATTCGCAATCGACCGAACGCCATCCACCCTCGTCCACCACCTCCACCGTGTCCTCATCCTCCCCGGCACTCGCTCGCTTTCATGTACAGAGAGAGATGTATATGTAGATAGAGATAGATAGAGATAAAGAGAGAGTGTGTGTGTCTCCTGCGCGCGTGCGATCGATCAAATAGTAAGTATATTGCTGGTACACGAAATCCCATTACCATTGTGTCACGCTATTGTGTACACCGTAGGGTATATTTTAATGTATTTTCCAGTGTATCCGCGTTAGCGTTCACCGAAGAATGGAGAATATTTGTTCGTTCGCGGAACAACTCCTGATGCAAAGGTGTAAAGATGCTCGAGAAGAAGATTAACGATCGTGAACACATTCGGGACGTCCTCACGGGAACTACGCGAACTTTCATCACTTATGAAAAACTACCTACGTCGCTTTTTCCACGCCTCGATTCGCGGCCACGCGCAAATCACAAATGTCATTCTGCTGTACGACGATGGAAAACCAGTAGTGGTAGATTCGAGAGCGGAGAAAGGAGAAGAAAGAGAACGGGAACAGATCGCGACTCGGGTGTGCCTATTTCTCGGAACGTTGTACCCAGCCTCCTCCTCCTCCTTCTCCTCCCTTTTATGTTTGTTTCGTGATCTTCGCACCTCGCGCTACTCCACGGAGAACGTGTTTTCAGGCGAGTCCAGGGCTCTCATTCTTCCTCTTCTCTTGGCCACGGTCTCGCGGTGGCCATGTTCGTAACCCGAGCCTCTAAGAAGTTTAAGAACGGTGTGAATATTATGATGGCCGCGCATTGAGGTGCCAGCCGTGGACAAAGGGCGAAGTGTTGATTGCCCGAAAACAAGGTGCTTTTTTACTCTAAGACCCTGGACTTTGTTCCCTGGTGTATGCGCCTCGTGGTCGAGGGATGTTCTGCCGCGGGATGCTCAAGGACTTCTCTTCTCTCCACTTGGTCGTTCCACTCTCGCGTGGACGACGCCCGAGATCTCTTCAGTTCTGGATCTCGGAGGCAGAGTGTATTAAAAGTCACACTTTCGAACTTTACGGAAGAGCGAGTCGAAGTTCTAAACGTCTCTTGACGGGATGTGGATTTAACGCGACGTTCGCATGATTGTATTGTAGATCGTGACGAGGGAAAAAGTTTTTATAGAATTTTAGAAACTTGGTGAAACATTTTTTCTTTCTTTTTGTCTTAGAAAGATGAGATTTAGGACACTTTGAGGTTCGAATTGAAAATTCGTCGATGGTAAAGATCAGGCAATTTAGACAAAATGGATTTGTTGGGTCGCGTGTTTAATTTGTATTCGTAAAAGTACGTACGTTAGATTAAACGAAACATTTTCCATTAATGTACACAAGGTTTCCGAGAGTTTATTGGACTTGCAAAATCTTGTTGGATATTCTACCTAGAATACCCTTTGAAATTCGCTTTTTTCTCGACCATTGGCCTAGCGGTATTCAGAGGATTACGGAACACCGTAGCCCAGACCGTCCAACTCGAATTCATTCCATTTTTCCATCATTTTTCCATCACTTCTCGTACTTTCCGATACGCATGCGAGCAGATTTACGCGAACACGACGACACCCCTTATTTAATATTCTCTCACATTGAAGCGTCCAGTAGGATTTTCGTTTGATACTAAAAAATATTCTCCACGACAATCGCGGGAGATAATCGCGCAGACAGAGCCCTCGCAAAAGGATGTAATTGATAACTGGCAAATACGGAATAAGGAGGAGCCAAAAAGCGAATGGGCTCTCCTAAAAGCGATACAGACGTCGTACGTGAGCGAATGCGAATAATGAGATAAGTGAGATGACAAAGGGACACCGAGAGAAAAAGAAAGCGATTACGAGGCGCGCGCGGGGGTTCGAGAGCGGGTGCGCGCGCGTACACACACAGTAAGCGCGAGCGAGAAGGAGAAGGAGAAGAGAGAGAGAGAGAGAGAGAGAGAGAGAGAGAGAGAGAGAGTGAGAGAGAGAAAAAGAGAGAAAGAGAGGCGGTACCTCGTATGACGAAGCAATTTCGTAAACCCTCGGTCCTTTTCAATTCTTGGACCTTTGCGCGCCGCTATGCGCGTCCCCGCTATTACCATTACTATCAAACACTTAACGTCCTCTCCTCATCCACCCACTCCTACCAGCTCGTGGAACGAGCACGGGTACGAAACCTACAATTATGAGAGCTCGGACGAAATTTCGCGTGTGCCCGGGGTGTCCCTTCTACCGCGTATTCGTTTTTAGCGAGATTCGTCTTCGGGGCCGAAAACGTGGGATCTCCGTGGACCCTGTCGGTCGTCGTCGTTGCCGTCGACTTGGCGAACGTCGGAATAAATTCAACCTCTCCAACCACGTGTACCTTTACGTAATGTACCTAGGATAGGGTGTCTCTCGGCGAGAGAATGACACGAGTCAAGGAAACGCTTGGTGAGAAGGGTGCGTGCTCACGAGTGAGAGGTAGGTTGGTGCGTGTGGGGTTCGGCGTTGAAGAGAGAAAGAGAGTGGTAGCTACCCCTTTCGGGTGGCCAGTGGCGGCATAAGTCAGGAATGCGAGGCACGCGGTATATTGCGCGGGGGTGGACGCGCGGCGGTTATAAGCTATAGTCCCTGGCGTGGCATGGCATGCACAGCCATTTACTTCATTATGTCATTAAGCTTAATGGCCCTGGCCCTAACACGGCTCTAGGCTATAGCCACTTCTACAGTCCATCCCCATTAACTCCTCTCTATCTCCTTCCACTTCCACCCTCCTGTCCACCCACCAGTCCTCCGTCCTCCTCTTGCCCCTTACCAGTCTCACGGCACCGTTACCTCACCCCTTTCTCATCGTCTACTTCACCCCTTCATCCACCGCTACCACTACCCCAGCTGCCCATCTTCACCCTAGACCCCCACTGGCTCACAATGAGCATCGACTTTACGCCGATGACCAAGGAAATTGTCGGCGTCGCGAGTAATTTATGCCCTTGCGGGGAATAGTCGCGAAGAATCCGTTTATTGTCCGGTATTGTTGGTGCTTTACGCGTCGGTTTTGTAAATGGAAAAGTGTTAAGAATTTTTTGTGGGATGTGCTTGATGTAATGTGGGTGGTAAGATGAGAAGGTGTTGGGGTGCAAAATTGGGAATGAAGGAATTTTCAGTGAGCGGTGTTCTCGGAGAATTGTTGGGAGGATTCTTATATTGTTGTTAGAAAACAGCGCGTGAGATCAGTAGCGAGTAATTTATGCTCTTGTGGGGAGTAGTCGCGAAAAATCCGTTTATTGTTCGGTATTGTTGGTGCTTTACGAGTCGGTTTTGTAAATGGAAAAGTGTTAAGAATTTTTTGTGGGATGTGCTTGATGTAATGTGGGTAGTAAGATGAGAAGGTGTTGAGGTGATAATTGGGAAAGAAGGAATTTTCAGTGAGCGATGTTCTCGGAGAATTTTTGGGAGGATTTTTAAATTGTTAGAAAACGGTGCGCGAGATAAGTAGCGAGTAATTTATGCCGTTGCAGTTGTAGTCGTGAAGATTCGCTTGTCATCCGGTATTGTTGGTGTTTTACGTCTGAGTTTTGCTGATGGAAAAATGTTAAGATTTTTTTGTGGGCTATGCTTGTGGATAGTAAGATGAGAAGGTGTTGAGGTGAAAATTGGGAAAGAAGGAATTTTCAGTGGGTGGCATTCTCGGAGAATTGTTGGGAGGATTATTAAATTATTATTAGAAAACAGCGCGCGAGATGAGGCAGCAGCGGCAGCGTCACTCAATTATCGAGTTAATCTCTCGGTTCTTGCACCTGCAATTTTACGATTCCACGGCAGGCAACGGCGAAAGCCCTTCACCATTGGAATCGATTCGTCGGAATGCGCGGTAACAATGCGGCGTGAGCACCCTTTGAAAATAGAGCGATTAAATGTCGAGAATTAAACGAAAAGCGGGCGTTACGAATTGAAATGTTGCATGAGTGGATGATTTCATAATTATCGTCCGGGGAGTGAGTGAGTGCCGACGCGTGGCGTTGGTGCGCTCGCTTCGCACCGCGCGTCACGATAATAACCTCTAACATAATTTATCCAATAATATAATTAATCGTTCCGCGGAAGATAAGCGAGTCGTTTGGTTTGTTCCCGTTCAATCGAATTTCCCAATGCTGTGCTCGTACGGAAAATTGCGTCTAATTTCGGGGTCGCTCGAATTTCGCGGTTCCACTCAACAAAATGGTCGTCCTTTCTTTATCATAGTGCCAGGAGTTATTCTACTTTTTGGCCGAGTGTTAACATTAAAATCCTTTTGCCACGCGTGCCTTAGCCCCATTGACAATTTCACGTAACGATACAAATTAACGAGACCACGAGACGACGAAAACGCGAAAATGCGAGAGAGGTCCGAAAAGGGGCGAGATCTCACGAGCTTCTTTTCCTTCGCTCATCCTCTCCGCGTTTTTCTGGTGAACTAAATTTTTCACGGGCTACACTTCGCTCGTACAATTCGTCGTCCGAGGACCTCGCAAAGGCTCTCGGTGAAAAGTGCGCCAAGTTTACGAGACCAGATGCAACGTCTCGTGGAAGGGAGGTGTTGACTGTGGACTGTTTTCGGAGTAACCTAATATTTCTGAACTGAGAGTAACGTGTTTCGCTGCTTGGCGCCGGACAAAGTTACATTCACACATGTCCGTACTAAATATAGTCGACACCGGCGCGTCTCGGTCCGCGACTATCCCGAAGGCGAAACTTTTTCACAGCTTACTCTGATATTTCGGAGGTCTGTAAAGAGGGATCGATCACGGTGTTGCGCGAAGTCACCAGAGCGCAGCTCGTGAACGTACGAGAGATGGAAATCAGTCTTGGAAGATGGCTTGCTTTGGGGTGGAGGGTGGTGGCCCTTCCTAATCCTGGCAAAGGGTCCCGACGCGGAAGGAAGGGAGGAGAACGAAACTTAACGATCGGACTGACAAACTCCTCAACGTCTCGTTGACTCCCCTCAAGGTCGAGGAGAAGAGTCTAATTGTTCCTTCGGCAGGAGAGAGACTTGGCAGGCTTTCAAATTTTCTTTCCTTACAAATTCATGAGGCCTTGAGTAACGCGGCGGGCCCCCGTTACTCGTGAAATTAGTGCAATTAGGCGGCCAGCCTATCGGCCACCATTTCGAGAGTTAATGTCTACCGAATGGAACGACATCGGTGTAACCCTATCGTCGTAAGATTCTTTACGTCGGTGAATTTTCTTTCTAGTAAAGGTGAGTAAGGCGTCCTCACGGAAAAATCCACGCGAAGCTTCGCGGACCAATGAAAATGGGCACGCGCGCGAGTGAGAGGATTCGAATAATCTCGGACTAAAATCGCTTTCGAGGAATCATTTCTACCTGTAGGATCGTCGGAGATACGCGACACTCCTATCCAGAGAGCCTTCCCCTCTCTTCTTCTTCTTCTTCCTCTCACTTTCTCTCTTCTCGCCCTCTACCATCCTTTTTTTTTGTCCCTTCCTCATCCCGAGGTCACCCTCTTCCGCTCAATGGAACGCGCGCCCATCGTGGAAAATCGCACCGGTGAAAAGGTGTGAATCTCTGGTCCTCGAAAAGGGACGACAATGGGCCCATGGTGACGTCGCACAATAAGCCCTAAACCCACAATGTAGGCACTGTATCTGCACGGAAGGGCACGGAGTGACGATCTCTGCCTGTCTCTTTTCTCTCTCTCTCTCTCTCTTTCTCTCTCTACCAGCAACCATCACCACATCTTTTCGCATCACTCTTCTCGACGCGCTTCTCGCGGCAAGGAATCCGCGTGGACGCATCGACGTACTCGAAAGGACGAGATTTCTCCTGTCGACGTCCCATTTCCTTTCCACCCCGTTCCTCACGATCGCTCCGATTATCGCGGAATTATCCCGGTGTTTCTCAAATGCGATCCACGAAGGAGTTGTGAGGTCCGCCAGGAGCTGACGATACGAGAGGAAAAAATTTTGGAGAAGGATCCTGCGAGATTATATCGCGGTACGCCGAGACCATCGTGCACCATCGTGATCCGTAGCTCGGAGCAGGCCCCTACCACGCCCAGTCGTGTCAAAATATTTTCCGAAGAATGAATTCGGTCCGGCCCCTCGCTCTCCGTTTCCTTCCTCTTTTCGTCGCTTCCCTGCCACAACTTTCTCTCTCTCTCTCTCTCTCTCTCTCTCTCTCTCTCTCTTCCTCTTTCTCATTCTCTCTCTTCCTCTCACTTACACAACTCACCACCGACATACCACGGACCTTCTCTCTTTTCTCTACGTCGAATCTCCGTGTCCATTCGAGTGTATAGGTACGAGGTGGGTTAGCTGGTAGTCAAAGGGGTTCGAAATATTCGCGTATAACGAGCCACGCACACTCCCAAGCATGCTCATTTCTCTGTGTATGTGTCTTTCGAATGTAGGATCGTGCGTGTGTTAGACGCACAAGCGGAAGTATTCGCGCACACGCATAAACGCACATTGAGACGCGCTCTAACATAGAGCACCAGCGTGGATCATTTGTCCATTGTATTGTGTGCATGTAGCAGGACATGGCGTCCTGCCATTCGAGGGCCCGGCTTTTGTCGCGACCAGCTGAGCCAAAATGGCCTCCGGCCTGGTGACGTCACGATTTCACGTGCTCCACGCGACGGGTACATCGATCCTGGCTGCATCGAGCCAGCCAATAGTTTCGCCGAAAGGATAATGAGGGCGCGGGCAATGAGCCTCGCCGGAGGTCCTTCGCCTCGAGTCCTCGCGCCAGGGATATTTCGGAGGCTTCTGCTTCGATCTGGACAAAAGCTTCCTCCTCTACCGTCTCCTAACTTCTCCCACTTCCTCGTTTTCGTTCGAGCGAACCTCTCCTGGCCCGTAGGAATTTACGAGCAACGCTCAGGAGGATTTGGTATCGCGAGAATTGCTGGAAAAGGAGATTCATCGTGCTCCTTTCTCCTGCGTGTATCGTGAATTTCTACGTTTCCGGTTTCCAGGGTGTTGTTTCTCTCTTTTTTTGGGACGATTGATTTAGATGTCCAGAGCATTGATTCTCCAATTTGCCGACAAAGGAAAAATGAAAGTACCTCGAGGGTTTGTTCTCTTTCAAAGAATCACTAGAGTACTGTCTGCCTATGCTTCTTAAGCAGCTGTGCTTATGGAAATTTTGCTGAATGATTCTACGAGCAAACTTGTAGAATTAAGGTACATCGTACGAAGTTATTCTTCAAGAGCGAGTAGAAACACTAGTGAACCCAGTGACATCAATGATCAATTACAATGTACAATTGTACTAGCCGAAAATAATTTTTATTTATTATCATTGGAATAGCGTTTGCTTCGAAGTTCGCGCATCCTTCTCATAGGCTTCACTTACTTACAGAATCGAAAATTTCCACCTGAAATTTCTCTTTTCGGGAACACAATCGATATCACGCAACCCGAGAGAAGTAAACTGCGAATTTGTACGGGCGAGAGAGCGTGACGGTGCCGTTAAGGTCGAATCTCGCGCGCGCGCCCCGGTGTGCCACGCTCCATGTTAATTACTTTTTCTGAATTCGCTCGAGTGGTGTACAAGCGCGTGCGGCGTCCCTGGATTACTAGATGGTAGAGAGGTGTGGGGTGGAGCAGGGGCGTGCCGGAAGGGGCGCAGTTTTCACGATTTCCGCCGCGCATCGAAGAGAGAGAAACACGTCCGGCTGAATAACCGACGATGTAACGCTATCGAATAACTGACCTGCGCGAGGTCGCGCGTTGTAATTCTTGCGTATCGTTGCGGATGGAGCGCGTTGTAACGCGCTGCAAAATCGTTCCGGCGCACGTTGGAGAGACCACGGATTTTTCCCAACGATGGAAAAAAGGTGAAAAGAATCGTTTTGCCCCGGGCGATTTTTCGTCTCCGCGCTGAAAGTGTAAAAGCTCGCCATTAGACTGGCCTCGTTGCACGAGCTGAATTTGCGGGTTACGAAACTGACGACCCGCGAGCATCACCGGTATCGCAAATGTTTGGCATTTAATCGGTCACCAAACTTCGTTCAACCAGAAATTGGAAAAGAAATTTTGTTTTTATGTTCGAGATGTTCCTGTCACTGATTATCCTTTTTCATCGAGTGAGTCGCGGACCTTAATCGCTAGCTCTAATTACGAGAGCGCGCTCAAAACACTAACCCTTCCAAAATCTTCGTTCATCCGTCTCATGCGATCTAAATCTTCTCATTTTATCCAAGCTCGATAAGAAAGCAGACATCTCTCTGCTATTTTTATTCAACCAGGAAGTACTCGCTCCTCTCATCGAACCACCGACAAATATAAATTCCATCATTCCTAATTACACGTCCACGCTTCGTAACTCGCGTTAACCGAGCGCGAATTGATTTCGCGTGCTGGTGAAATAAAAAATTTTCAAACGCCCCATCCTGTCATTCATCGCACCCGGAGCATTTACCAGGGGTTTCTTTCAATCTTGGCTGGGGGAGGAGCGGGTATCGTTATCGCTCGCATCGTTTCTTCGAATGCCATTCGAATCGCATGGACGAACGAGACAACGTTCGAAAGGCATCGGCGCCGATCTCGTTTTCCACGTCGACCTCGTCGTCGCTAATTACCAGTGGAAATCGAACGGTTGCGATCGGCCGTGCGGGACCGAGTCGAAATTTTCGCGGCAAAAGCGTCGCGATACCGTCGCGCGTCACGGTGCGAGAGTCCGTCGTTGGGGCCTCTCGTAGGCGCCGCGCCGTTGCGTACTCTTTTTTCTCTTCTTCTTCTCCACCTCCTCTCCTCTTCTCTCCTCTTCTCTCCTCTCTTTTTTCCTCAACGCGGCTCGTTTCCCGCATTTACCCTGCATCTCGAGTGAATCGCCCCGACGACGTCGACACATCCAGTAGTACAGGTCCGTGCAGACGAGCAGGCTGCTCCGGGCGCTTACTGTTACTAATTAAGGGTTGGTTTCAGTACGCGTGTTAATTCTTAATTAATATCTTTGTCGCCTCCTCCGGCGCGGCCGCCCTCGGCTCTCCCTTCTCGCACTGGCCTGCCTACCCTTTTCGCTCTTTCACACTTTCACGCGGTTTTTCTCTCTCTTTCTCTCTCTCTCTTTCTCGTTCTTTCTTTAGTTTTCTTTCTCTCTCTCTCTCTCTCTCTCTCCACTTCATCGCGCCCGTCCTTTTCTCTGTCTCTCTCTTCCTCTCTCTTGCATCCACGTCTCTTTCGCGCGCGCCACTCTCGCTCCTCTCTTTTTCACTCTCCAGCTACACCCTCGCCTCATCCACCCACTTCCCTCCTGGAGTCTTTCGAATGAAAGGAGATGTATGGGGACACACGCGCATCTCCAGTCACCGATAGGTACAATCGGTCGACAGAACTGAGTGGACGAGAGGGAGAGAGTGAGTGAGAGAGATGTGCGTGGAGAGAAATGGAGAGCAAGTGAAAGAGAAGGAGGACGGGTGGTAAAGTGGAAGATAGGTGGAGGGTGAGGAGGAGGGGGAGAAGAAAGAAAGAATGAAAGAGCGAGCGGGTGAAAGGGAGAGGAGTGAAGAAGAAGATTCGTATGCGTTCACCACCGCGAGCCATCTTTTCTCGATTTTGAGTACTCGAGTAGCCACGAATTGCATTATCTTATACCAAGCTCCTCTTCATTATCCGCTCCTTTTTACCGGGCTATTTATCCCTCCCCGTGAGGGCCTCGAGTATCGTATTCTCGCTTACCATTCCGCGAGGTGGGACAGCGCGCGCGTGCCATCAGCTCGCACGCGTCAACGAGCAAGAAACCCGATTTTTGATTTTCGGCTCTTATTTCTGAAGAATTTTTCAGGATTCGCGTGACTTTGGTTCGAGTAAGGAATTTTTCTTCGATTGGCCGTGTGTTTCTTTTTCTTGGTCGCACTTGTCAGAAAGTGAGAAATGCGATTCTTTATTTTTTTTCTCTGGTGTAAAAGAAGACTTTTTCAGGATTTAAGCGATTTGGGATGAATAAGGAATTTTTCTTCAATTCTCCGCGTATTTTTTTTCTTTCGCTGGAGACAGATCTTTCAGGGTTTAAGTGATCTTAGACGCGGTAGAGAATTCTTTTGATTATACGTGTCTGTTATTTCCGTTTGCTTTTGAATTCCTGCCGATCTACATAAGGTGAATATTATTATTCGATTGGTATTATAATCTATTTTAATACAGTTGCCATGTGCCCTCGCGATAGTACTTAACGGTGAATATTCGAAAGTTATGAAAGCTCGCGTCTGCGCGATGAACGTTTAACAAGGACGAGGATGCGACAAAGAGTCAAAGAATTCTCGTTCCCTTGTAATTAATCGAGGGCTTTCTAGTTCCAACGATTCCATAGGAGATCTCTGCAGGAAAGAGAATTCGTAAAGCCCTTAGCAACAGTGCAATTCCTCGCGAAGGAACACCGGGGATTCGTAATTTGCGGAAGGAAATCCTTCAGGAATGCTCATCGAGAATTGTCAACTGGTCTCCTAGCCGACGATCCAATTTTCTTGTTCTGCTTGGCCCGCGCGTAATTTATTTATTCGCGCATTAAAAATATCGAGTCGTTTGATCGGCCGATCCCCGTCTAGTTGGTAATTGGTCGACAGGGGCGAATCCATCAGGGGGTACTCTTCAGTTCTAACGATCATCGGGTTCTCGATATTTCAAACGAACTTCTCTCTCTCTCTCTCTCCCTCCCTCTCTCTCTCTCTCTCTCTCTCTCTCTCGCGTTTATTATTTCGCGAACATAAGCCAGGCCGGGTTCGATCAGGTGGCTCGCGGGGCGCCCTTTGAAATCGAGCTCTTTAGGACAAAAATGTCTGTAAAGCACAGCCCCCGCCAGTAATCAGGCTGGGTCTCCTTCATAGCCGAACGCACTTAATTTTTCAACGAAGAAAAGTACTCTCTTCTCGAGAGCGGAGGAGGCCCCCTTATACCCTCGCTCTCCTCCTGCCTTCTCATTCTTGCCTTCTTCGATTCCTCATTTCGACTCTCCGTCTCCATCCTTCTTCCATTCTCCTTCCTCTACTCCTCGTTTCTCATAGTCGCAGACCTTCTCGCTCCTCCACTTCTTTTGCTGCTTTCCATTTTCTCATCTTGGCCCTCCGCAACCGCCACCACCGCTTGGAAGAGAGCACGATTTTAAGCCATTTATAGAAATCGTCTTTCCTCCTTCTTGCGCGTCTTCCTTTATGCACCGAGGCTCCTTTTCTCATCGTTTCTTTCTCTCTGTCCGTCTGCCTCTCTGTATCTTCTACCTCAGATTGTCTTCTCCTTCTACTTATCCAGCTCTCTATCCGCCCATTCCATTGCTCCCTGCTTCTCTCCAATGTCTTCTGCCGGCAAAGTCCTTCACCGGGTCGCGGCTGTCTTACGCGCTTCTTTTCACGAAGGAAATTTCGGGCGGGTGGGCGCGGTGAAATCGATACGAGAGGAAATGAGATGATTGGATTGGACGCGCCGAGACGACGAGAGGATCGGCTGGCTTTATCCTGGACGTCGAAAGCCCGCGAGGGCACGTTTTACAGTACTCCTTCAGAAATATATTTGCTCGTGGGTAGAATTGCACTGAGCATTAACGTACGATTGAAAAGTTTCTTACTGTTTAAAAGGGAGATTACACGAAATTATTTATTTAAAGAAGAAGCTTTGAAAACTTTTTGCTCCATTGATGGCGCTAAATTTTTTATTTAGTTTCACGCGATGATTCATCGCAAGATTGTCAGCGTAAAATCACAAATTTTCCATACACAACTAGAAATTATAGAGTCTTAAATCACGAAGCAATGCTTTTTTATCCACCCAAGCGTAATCTTCGAAGCAAATTTCAATTGTTTCCCGGTTGATATGTCCAAGGTATACCGATAACAAGTAAACGTCACGGAAGCCGTATAAAGTGGCACTCCGTCTCCTTTTTCAATCCATCGCAAACAGCATTAACGTTTCGAAAGAAAAAAGAAATGAAAAAAAGAGCCCCTCTCTCGGTTTCGCCTCGGGTCTTCTCCTCTTATTCGCAATCTTACGCCAAGCCAGTCTACCTGGTGCAAGTATAATTGACATCCCGTCACGTCGTCGTCGCTAGACTGGACTCGGCTGAAGGAAGCGAGGGATAACGTAAGGACGAACAGACAGACAGACAGACGGATGAGCAGACAGACACGGGGTGGCAGAAGGAGGAGAAGGTAAGGTACGACGAAGGAGGGCGAAGCAGGTGTACGGTACGTCGAAAACTGGCAGTTTAAGCGCGCGCGTATATTTCTCTGACTCTCTCCTCTCTCTCTCTCTCTCTCTGATTCTCTCTGATTCTCTTTCACTCTCACACCCTCCGCACCCATCCGTGTTTCCCTCGTTTCCAATTTTCCAGGCGTCTTTCCGCGGTGCTTCCACCGCCCGGAGGGGGCGGCGCGCGAGTCTCCTTTTACTTGCCGGGATCCTCCGGTATTTTCCTTTGCCGGCAAATTGGACTATTACTGCTCCGTGCCTCGTGCCTCGGTAGGAGAGCGTGTCCTCGCGAAAACCGCGTATTTTCTCTCCGCCTCCGGCCTTCCTTGGCGCCCCCATTTCTCGGATCCGTTCTAGTCGTCTACTCACTCACTCTCTTACTCTCTCCCTCTCTCTTTCTTTCTTTCTTGTGCGCTCTCGTTGCGCGTCCCTCTCTCATTTTCCTCTCGCTCTAAAGCTCCTCTTCCTTCGCCCGATTTTATCTTCCTCCCTCGGACGCGCTGCCTCCACACCACACCCCGTGTCGCAGGTTCTCCGGTTCTCCGACGACAACGGCGACGGTCTCAAAGTGCCGTGCAGTTGTTAAAACAACCAATTCTGACGGAAAGCTCCTCGTTACCGGCGCTTCCCCGTCTCCTTTTAGAATCCTTCCTCGGGTAATCGTTACGAGTAGGAAGACACTACCGCGTTTGGAGGTGCGACGGAGAAGTAGCGGGCGAAGGTGTTTCATCGCTTTCTCGTTTTTCTGCAAAACGATGGAAATTTGACCGAAGGGTCTTGTCTCGTCTTTTTCCTTTCTATTGCATCGACGACATCGTTGCGAGACGATCCCGTAAATAGAACGAGACGGAGGCTCGGTGAATCGTGGCAGGGATCGAAGGTAGATTTCACGGATGCGTTTGAGGTCTTAGACGTGATATTTTACTCGATTAATTTTTCTGGGTTTGAAGTACATCTCTGTAGTAAGTAGCTCTATCGTTTGATTTAAAAGAGCCGCTCGCACGAATTTGCCACTTGTCAAGTGATGAGTCACTCTTGTCTCGAATCTCGACGACAATGCCGAAGTTGTTTGTCAATCTTCAGGTAGATTCTACCGGAACGTGGCAGTAGAAGTCTCTAAAGTGCCGGGAAGCAGCGCTCGAGAATGGAACGATTTAAAGTTTAAAAGCGGGGCGTGGACGTGAGCGTCGTGTTTCACGAGAAGAAAGTCTCCCGTTTCCGATTAGCGTTTGAATGCGTGGACGGAACGTGGACGGGCGCCATCAATTTTTCGAAATGTTTTAACAAGAAATCCAATACGGCTGTGCTGGGTGCTTCGCGAGTGCTTGGGAAACGATGCGTGGGGTATCGAATGTTTGCACGAAAAAAGAAAAAAAATACCCACGAATTTACAGGACGCGCGCATCTCTTGTCGTGCTCTCGTATCCTTGGGTTCACCGAGCAGTGGCTCAAAATCTTGTAATTCCCCACGAGGAGGACAATTTATACTAGAAACGAGTAAAGCTCGCGAACAAGCGACGCCTTTGTAAATTCCACCGATAAAATTAGAAACGATCCTTCGTCGATTATACCCTCGAATTCTTCGTTTCCTGTGTCCTTCTACAAGAACCCTGCGCGAGAGCCAGCCAACAACCCCTCGTCCCTCGGACACATTCGCACCAGTCAGACACCCGTCCCTCGAAGGTCATCCTCGGCAATCATTTCCAACCTGTCGTCCCTTGTTTCGAGCGACATCGCTTAGCGCGTCGTCGTCCCCGGTATAGAAGGAGGTGCTTAATGACTCGGAAAAATCGGCATCATCGCGCGCATGAATACGAGATGAGCTTTTTTCCCCGCTCTAGCCTTACACCCGTTCAATCTCGCCCCGTTACCTTTCTCTCCCCTCAGTTCGCCCTTCTCGTTCTCCTCGCGCGAGTGACGTCATTCTGGCGACGTAGACCGAAAGAAACGAAGGTGGAAGCAAGAAAGCAGGGTAGAGAATCGCGTAAAGAGACTTTGCCAATGGCGGCTGGCAGTAAAAGCGTAAAACGGACGCTTCCTTGACGATGCCAAACGAATTTTCCAGCAACTCGTAAAGGCGACACGTCGCGCGTAACGCGCTCGCGTTTACGATCGGTGAGATCCTCTCCACTTTCGAAATCTCGAAAGTGGTTCTTCGACCACCACGAGCCACCCTCGTGGTTCGATTCCAAGCACCCCCCACCCCTCTTCTTCGTACCTTCTCGATTCTTCCGTAATAGTCCGGGGAGCTGAATTTTTCTTTCGTTCCGCGAACTCACGGAAGTGCTTTGTTACCGCGAATGGATACGCGCGCCGATTTCGCTTCTCCGCTCTTCCTCCTCTTCTATTCTGGTGAACACGAGAGAATCGTGCGAGCGCGAGTTACGATCACAAGCTGGAGGAGCATTCGCGATTCGATTCTACTTGATTCTCCAACAGAATTTCAAATGATCCCGCGAAATGACCTCCTCCTCTTGATACTTCGATAGGATTTGGACGCTTGCCGTTCCCCATTTGCATGAGAATCCTCGTTCGAATGTTTTTTGCGAAGTGGCGCGTAGTGATTCGTCGCTCGAGATTGCTCGAGGAGTTCGTAATTCGGAATGCTCGAATGACGTGGACGCGAGACTCGTAAGAGGTCTTTGAAACTCTCGGTTGGAATAATTTTTTGGTAAAAATTTCAGATGTGCTCTCTCACCTGGATTCGCGTTTGAGTAGGATCCCTTGGACTGCGAGAATCCTGAAATGAGAAAATCGTCGGGTGAGTGATACCATCCGCTGAAGTAATTTTCTTACGCGAGATATTGGTCGTTTCTGCGGTACTGTTTTATTTCTTAAGTGCGGCGACTTACGCGGCGCGTAACCGTGCAGATTGCGTCGTAATTTTCCATTGATCATCCAAACGAGAGCTTGAATTAAATCCGTGAGAAATAAGGCAGAGGAAATATTAACACTGGATTGTGTAGATAACAGTAGTTGGCGGATTTTTAAAAATGCGCGAAAACTAAGGCTTCTCCGAGCGAAGATCTGAGAAAAATTGCAATCGCCGACCTCGATAAACTAATTGCACTTTTCATTGAGATCGTCACTTCAGGGGCCCTTATTATCCACCACGCTCTGAATTTGGTCAATTATCGATCCACAGTCAAATACCGATCCTCTTTTCTCATTTCTCAAGAATCAATGCCAAAATCCAGCACGATCCAACGATCGACCATTCCTTCTCACTTTCAACCCCCCACCTACTACCATCCCCCTCTCGCTCCACTGTAAGAACACTATCTTGAATTAAATTAATTACACTCTCGCGCGAAAAAAAGGCGCGCTCCTCCTCTACCAAAATCTCGTCCGCGTTTCAAAGCGCATGATCATGGTGAACAAATCCGAGAGCGACGAGTTTGGGCGAGTGGCGCCAATTCGAAGCAGCTTATTCATTAATTCGCTCAAAGCAGTCGTGGCCCTGGCCTGGGCCGTGGTACGCGTTCGGACCGAACACGTGAGAAAAAGCGAGAGGAGGAGAAGTTGGCAAAAGAAAGTGAGCGGTCGGGTAGGTGGTAAAGAGAGGTGGGTCATAAAATGATCCGAGGGGTGGACGTAAGAGGGAGAAAGAGAGCGAGAGAGTTAAAAAAGAGAGGTAACGAGAGAGAAGGTTGCTTTTAATTAATAAGTATTCGTAACATTGCGGGCGGACCAGGGAGCGATAAAGCGCGCGTCAAAACGGCACCAGGCGACGATATCCGTAATTAAAGGCAATTTTTGAAACCGCCCGATCCCCCGGTGAGCCGCCAAACGACACGCTCGCCTACGCGCCGCTTTCACTCGTTATTTCTCCCAGTTCCTATGGTTAATTGTCCGACTACGCGCGGCGGAAAAAAACGTCGTTGCGGCTCGACGTTAATCGCGTAATACCGAGCGACGCCTCCCCCTCAACCCGCCACCAGTCCTACTACCTCTTGCGGTGACTACCGGCTGCGCGAGCTTTTCCGTCCAACATCCGAAACGCGAAACGTTACGCGGAAGGCCGGATGCGGTTTCCTTTCATCGGCGGAGAAAAAGCGCGGAGAGAAGGCGCGTAACTTTCTTGAGGGAGGAGAAAGGAGAGAGGGAGAGAGAAAGAGAGAGAGAGAGAGAGATAAGTCCTATTACGTATTAAGACATCTCTCTGCCCGGACATTTTCTAATAAAGTCGTCGTCCTCGCGGCCACCGCGCCGCCCCTCGACGACGATGGGGTGAAAAACAGGGGTTGAAAAAGATTCCTTCTCCGGGTTCTAAGAAAGTTAGGGGCTCGTTCGTGGTCGAGAGGCCGGGCTCGCGTTTCACGAGGCACGTAGCTTCTCGCCTGTGTGTGCGTTTAGCTCGTCGTGCGTCGGCTGTGCCGCGGTGGTGAGAGTGTGCTGGTAGAGTGTAGGGGGTTGGAGGCAGAGAGAGGAGGCTGACGGCGACGACGGTGGTGGTGGTGGGATAGGGGGATGGTAGAACTCCACCCTAAAACGACTTTAACGAGCCGGCGTCTTAAAATGGGGATGCCGAGCTTGAGACGAGTTTGCGCGTTTGTTTGATAAATTAACCCAGAAAAGTACGTTGCGCCGTCGGGCGCGTTAACAAGCCTAACTTCGCCGTTGGCTCTCCGTTGAGGTCGAAGGTGACTCGTCCGTGATATTCGTCGTTCGATCGGTAATTACGAAATTTGTAACGTCGATCGATCGAAGCTAGACGATACTGTGAAGCTAGATTGTTTAGACTTGTTTCTTTCTAAATATAAATATAAACGGAGAAGTATCCCCTAAGAGAATTTGGCTACTTTCTAACTATTGACTGGCCTCTCACGAGCACGTGCTGAGCTTCTTTTAGTAGTTGATCCAGGAGACGATTACACGCGTGTATTGCATTTTATTCTGCTGAGGGGATTTATCGAAAAAACCTACCGTGTATCCGTACCTTTAAGTGGCACCGTACCCGACGCCAACAGGGAGACGGAGAAATTTCGCAGGAAATGGAAACAGGGGCGAAACGAAATCTCTCGTGTCCCAGTGCTCGCAATGCTCGACTGTTCATTTCGGAGTCCGTGAGGAGAGAGCGCGTGTCAAATCGAGAACGAGGGAGAAAGAGAGATACTCGTTCACTCCCGCTTTTCCAATTCACTCCTAAATTTGGTACCCTCGGGCGTGCCCGTCTCGTCCACGGGTGAAACTTAAACCTCAATCGGTCCGGCTGTGAGGTTTCAGATTTTTCGAAAATCTATCCTCTTCTCTTCTCCTCTCGTCCCATAATAGTCACCGTCTCTTGCACACAAGTGAGACGGAGAAAGAGTGTGAGAGAGGAGAAGAGAAGAACATGGGCGTGCAGATCGGAGAAGCCCATTGAGAAAAATCCACTTCCTAGGTCTCGTGTTACCCGTGAGCGTATTTTGACAAGATCTCATTGTCGTCAGCGCTGCTAAGCCCTATTGACCCTATTATGGCCCTATTAGTATTATACTAGGATTTGCGGTTACTCCTTGAAAGAGGCTCTACTCCTGCCAACGCCCAAGAAGGGTCTCTCGTTCTCCGTGGAAAGAGGCGCGCGAGTCTGTGGGACACTACGAGAAGCGTTGGCCCATTCAACGTGCGGCCAGGAAGGAGGCCCGTGGTGGAGTATGCGACCACCGTTTCCCGATCGTTTCACATGAATTTTCCTTCGAGAATCCTCCACCCGAGGGTCTCCTTTAAGGATATTATTTCGGACCTCGCGGACTTCCCACCTTGCTAGGAGCCACGAGAGTTTGTGTGATTTTAGGAATTATTCCTCAGAGTCGAGCGATTCTCCGAAGGTTCAAAGCTAGGGTTGATATATTTTCATTGCGAAGGTTTAAGGTTTGGGATCTTGATTCGAGTGGGGTGCTACTTGACCCTTGCAAGTGGAACCCTTAATCGATGTCATTCGTCAGACACCCAAAGACACAATTATTCTTCAACTTGGGAGTAGAATTTTTTCAATTGTGTTTCCTAACACATATATCGAAGATTTTTCTCGCCACTCTTTCCAGTAGCGCGCGTGTCAATAACGCGCCGTCGACTCGCGTTACCCGCAAGAGAAGCTGCCAATAAACTTTCATCAAAATAAGACGTCGATTCTTCCTACAACGTGCGGCGCTGCTACTTCCACTATCTTCCGCACGAGTGAGTCCTCCGGAAAAGAGTAACCTTTAATTTTGCACTGGTGAACGCCTCCGTCCTAATCGCCGCCTGCGCCTGCCAAGCGTCGCGAAATCAAAAGGCTACAAGGCGAAAATCAAAAGACAAAGTCCGGGCGCCGCCGTAAATGCTAAGTAAGCACAAAGGAAGCGCGACGAAAGGAATCTCTTTTTCTCCGGTGACGTTCGCGCGGCACGGCGAGGGGAAATGGATTCTGAAAAGATACGAGACAGATGGCGGAGGACTAGAAAACGAAGTTTACCTCGTCTGTGTGCCCGCGCGCGCGGTCCGACGGTGACGAGGGGGAAGGAGGAAACCGGAGAGGGACGAGAGAAAGCAGGAAGTCGCGAGTAAAGAGAGAGAAAGAGAATTGAAGAGAGAGAGAGAGGGAGAGAGATGTAGCCACCTTCGTTTTCCAAGTCGCAAGAGCAAGCATCGCGGAATGAGCTGCTACTTAGGGAACCGGTGGAAAAGCATTCAGCGACACGCAATCGAGGCTCCTCACATCTTCTATGTGTTACTCCTCGTGCAGGCGAGTGTGCATATGCGTCCACGTCGGTATAAGAAGAAAAAAGATAGAGAGAGAGAGAATGGTCGAAAAGAGGACGCCCAGCAAAAACTCGGAGAGGAGGTGCGTGTGGAGAAGGACCCAGAAGAATGAGAGAGAAAGACGTAAGGAGGAGCGAGAGGGAGAAGGAAGCGCGAGTTAGTCGTGAGAGGGTAGGAGGGAAGGAAGGGTTGGAGGAAGCGTTGGAGAAGCTTGGGTGGAGTAGGGTGGTGCGGTGCTGCTGGAGAGATAGGAGAAAAGAGTTAGAGGGCGAAGGAGAGGGAGAAGGAGGGTTGTTCGCTTGCCGGAACGGTTGCGACGAAGTGGGACGCGCGCGCGAGCCCAAGGAGAGAGAAGAAGAAGAAGGAAGAGGTGGAGGAGGAGAGCGAGGAGGAGGAACGGCCGACGACGGCGCGTGTGTTCGAGGCGTGAATTCATGTATGCTCGCGAAGCACTCTTCAACGAGGACAATCGAGGTGTTGGACTGGAAATCCATACCAATTTGAGCGACTTACGCTCGTTCGCTTGAAAAGCCTGGGTACGCCGGCCTTGCGCGTACGCGGGGCATCTACGAGCGTGTAGGAGAGTGAGAGGAAGAGAGAGAGAGAGAGAGAGAGAGAGAGAGAGAGAGAAGGAGAGTGCATACGTGTGCACGCACGCATGCCTGCCAACCTGAGTGCACGCGGGAGCGCGCGACGGTAGAGCAGAGAAGAAGACCTCGGGAACGACTTGTGTGCGAGCTGGAGTTACTTGGAGTTGAGAGAAAAAAAAGAGTGTGTGGCATTGACGACGCGATGAACTCGACCATTGTGTAGGATTTGAGGGAGCTCGCCTGGATGGTCTTGGGATGTTTGACGTTTCTTTCGAAGATCGGAGATCGAGATGCTTAGAGATTGGACTGTTTTTCGAGCCTACTGATTTTGCTCAGGGTCGAGTCGATATCAAATTCGACGGAGAAGGTATCTCAATGGAAGAATTACGAAAGACTATCGATTGAAATTTGAATTTTGGAAAAATGAAATACAATAGAGAATCGTCGGCCGATTCTGTACAATTTCGTCGCTTCGAACTTACTTCGAGAGTGAAATCTCGGTGAAAGGCTCTTCACGGGGGTTTAGTAAATTTCTCGTCCTTCCCACGGAGCCAAAAATGGAATGAGTCACGTCGACGCGATTACGGTCCTCGAGACCGTAGAAAGCAAACGAAACAATCGGCAGCCCGCTACAATCCTCAAACCTACTCGTAGACGTAGGAATGTCGCGCCGGGGAGAGCCTCCGAGAGGCTCTCTAGGGGTTGTCTCCCTCTAGGTGGAAACTTTCGTGGGCCACTGTACTTTCGCGAAGGCACGGTAATGGACATAGTTTGCCGGTAATGTCCGAGACTAATTCCCGTGTTATTTCATTAACGTCCCGCAGGCTCCCGAGGGGTTAGGCACCTACGTCGGTTACCGACATTGCCGTAATACCGTGCACGGTTGTGCACTACCACCACCATCCCTCGTCGCCACCAGCACCACCACCACGACCACCACCATCGTCATCCACCCCCAAGCAGAAGCTTCGGGTACGGGCAGTGGCGCGGTACCCAACGTGGCCGCCTACGAGCCTCTCCTCCCTCTCTTGCCACCTTCTCCCTTCGGAGGCTTGTATTAGGCGCGTGTCAAAGGGTGAAAATTTACGAGATGAGTGCCTCGCGCGAAAAGGCCGATTGATAGTTGCCGCGCGTGCTCGGCGTAGTTTGTTGGTAGTGATAGAGAGAGGGCGAGGATATGGAAAATGAAGAGAGTGAGAGAGAGGGAGAGAGAGAGAGAGAGAGAGAGAGAGAAGAAGAAGAAGAAGAGAACGAAGCCAGAGAGGGGCTGCACCGTGCGTGGGCTTGTTTGCGTGCGGACACGTACGACTGGAAATAATGCGGCGCGCGCTCCCGGCTTGTGTGCTCGAAACACGCTCTCTCACCCCCCTACCCCCTGTTAACGCGCATGACTTTACGAGGGATAGATCGATAGCGTTTGTCCGTCGATAATCGTGGGTGTCAACTAATTTTCCACCCGGTGCTCACGCGCCGCGTCGCTCCCTTTTGGGTTTAGAATATGGCGGGAGCTAGACGATTTTGCTGATATTCGACATTCTTCTCGACGATGGACGAGACTGTGTGCTCAGGATCTTTAATGCGCTGATGTTTTTTGGGGATGTTAGAACTTTGGACGCTCGTAGAATAAGTGGGTAAGTTGAGACTAGCGGATATTTAATGAAAGAATATCAGGGTAGAAATTAATAAACAGGTAGAAGAATTTGAAAACCTCGTTGAATACATTAACCCAATGATGCTTGCAGCTATCTATAGCAGTCAAGTTGTTGACGATGTATAGGCAAATTGCAGCTATAACGAACAGTTTTCCTGAGAGGAAAAAAAGTCATGATAAATCCTAATTACTTTTAAAATCGCCGGGAGTTTTCCTGGAAAAATACCCTGTTGCAGTAACAAATAATTTTTGAAAAAAGTGTGTTTCTGGGGGCGATCATCAAAAAAAAGTGTGCTTCAATGTGTTGTTAATGGAACGTGAGAGGGACGACAGCACGGAAGTTGTTTAATTCTCCAAGGAAAATCCTCGATTACTACAATCCCTTCGAACGAACCCACCTCGCGCGCTTATTTCGACAATTATTACCTCAAGCTGCGCCCACTAACTTCTATTTTTGGCCACGTCAATCATAACGGAGAAACGGAGGAAATTTCTAATAATCTTCGCAGGAACGAAAGATTTCCGGGGAGGTGGTCTCGAGTGGGGCGTTCACCGGTGTAGGGCGCGTAATTACCAGAAACGCGGAGCGTCGAGGCGGCGGGAGTGGTTGGTGGAGCGGTAGGCCTTTGCCCGGCCTACCGGATTGATTTGTCGGAGCGGATTACACGATTAGGCGATTAGGCGAGAGACTGCGAGGGGGTCAAATGATTGACACCGCCGCCGCAGCCTCGAGCGTAATGAGTGAGAGTCATTCTCATTTGATCGGGGTAACTCGGTTTCCTCACTTGCCCGGTCGAATTCCCTCGGGACGATACTTGTGAAAATTCACAAAATCTCGTCCTCTGTTCTGCGCGAGAAAATAAGGTAACGCGTGTTGTCTACGGAGAGAAAGAGAGAGAAGAGAGAAGAGAAGAGAAGGGTGGAACGAGAAAAGACGCTCCATCCTCTCGCGAGGTCTCTCAAAGAGCGCGGTGGCACCGCGCGCTCCCGGTAAATTGTAAAACAGCGTAGCGAGTTTCTTGTTAGTGGCGAGAGGCCGCGTAACCTTACGTGTACGTGCCTCTTCGCGGGCCGCGCCGGGTGAGAGAGAAGTAGAAGAGGAATCCGGAGGTGGAAGAACATTACCGTGAGTGCGCGGGGGTCTCGAGTCCCGAGACACGCGGCGCGGCGCGGCGGTGGCGGCGGCACGTTTTGAAAAAAAAGTCGTCGACCTTCGTGCCCGAAGACTGGATTTTCCACGAGTGCTGAGAGAGCAGAGAGCATTACGCGAGAGGAGGATGAGGAGAACGAGAGAGGAAAGGAGAGAGAGAGAAAGAGAGAGAGAGAGAAGGAGAGGGAGAAGGCGCCCTCGCCAGTGTTATCCAATTATTCTAAGTTGTTAAGGCGAGTTAGGACGCTTTAAGGGACTAAATTAAGACATTCCGCGCGACAAATCTCCCAAGAATCTCAATTAACTTCTCCGCCTGGCGCCGGTACTTTAATTAACTGTTTAATTTCGTTTAATTTGCATTTCGGATTGCATAAGCCGTCGGCGCCGACTGCCGCCGGGACGACGACGACGACGGGCTCTATATATATATTTCGGCTCGCAATAGATCAATTAAGTTCGCCATCCACCCCCTCCTCCACCCTCTCCTTCTACACCCCTCTTCATTCCTCTTGCACCACCCACTTTACCCTCCTTCGAGGGGATCCTTCGTCGATGATAGTCTTTCCAAGGCGAAAATCTCGCTCTCTTCGATTCTCCAGCTGATTTTCGGACTCGCAAATATACATTTCCGTAGTACCTCTGAGAAACTTTCGCATAGGTAGCGACTTGATTGTCGATGCGTCGGCTGTCCCGTTTCTTAGTCGACACAAGCGGCTGATTATCGAGTAATCGTAACACGTAGATAAGCAGAGTGTATCGAGCGTGAATTTTACGAATTTAATCATTCTCACTGCAACGGACGTCCAAACGAAAAAGATCAAATCCACTCTTTCCACCGTAGCTACTCACCTTCCACCAAGAAAAGAGCCTCTTCTTTCGACCTTCGCTTTATCTCCACGTTCTTCCGAATCGATGATCATCGAAAGAAGAAGAACAGAAATACACGTCCCTCGGTAAAGAGAAGTGAGCCTTTTGCACGATCGTCGCGAATCGATCGACTCGTCGATCCCTTCTGGATCTTCCACGTTCCACCCAACTTCCTTCTATCATCCTACCCCCTTCGTTCTCGAGCTTAGACCACGTCCGAGATTATTTTCGCAGCTTATCGAGCCGGTAAGTGGGCAGAGCTTGACGTCGGAGTCGCGCTTGCTCTCGCTATCGGTTTTTAACCGTAGTAGGCTAATTTGAATTGCAAGCCACTTACGCACACGTGATCGCGCAAATATCGTCGTCAACGACAACGACATTCGCGACACGAGGCGAGTAGCACGCACACGCGTGTACCGGTAACCATGAATATATGGAAATCGGGGGTAGCGGGCGACGATTGGCGTCGGGGCGCGCCTGCCCCCGCGTATTTATGAGACTCTCTCTCTCTCTCTCTCTGTCTCTCTTACTCATGCCAGGCACTTTCCAAGAAACAAAGCGGAGCGCAGGACTCATAATTCGCTAATTTGTTCAAGATTTTTTGCTCGAGTGCCACGGCGGTGGCGTACCGGAGAAGGAGGTGAGGAAGTCGAGGGCGGAGACCGTACGCGCGCTTTGTCGCGAGTGCGCTCGCCAAGCTACCGACAGGTTCTCGGAAAGCGAGACGGGGGTGATGGAATCGCGGTGAGAAGCCGCTTTGAAGTACTAATCAGTATCGACCTGTGCCTACAAACCGCACCCCTTGTTCCATCCCTAGATCCCCTCCGCTTCTACCCCTTCGATCGTCCAAGTCAACCTCCACCCCCGATTTCGTCGCGGCTTCGTGGGGCGGCCGAAAAAATTTCCCTCCGTTTCTCCACGTTTCTCCTTCTCCTCTTCCTCTCTTCTCGATTGCTCCGCCTCGTCTTTCTCTCACTCGTCCCTTCCCCTCCATCTCTCCGACTCCGACCTTTCGATCGCGCAGACGTTACGCGCGCGCACCGTTAGAACGTACACGTTCGTCGAGGCACAAAAGAGAGAGCGCATTATTTCCGCGCGTAAAACACGGCAGATTTTCCTCCCGCGTGGCTCGTCTTAAGGCACAAAGTGGCCAATCGGCGGAGGAGCATCGGCTTTCCTCAGCTAAGAAAATAATCGCCGTGTCTTTTCCTTTTTCTTTAATAAGCCGGAGGCTATCTGGAGCGTGCCACGATCCCGCGCCGATGATTTCCTTGGATGAGAGAGCCACCCCTTGAGACTGTCGCTCGTGTCTCGAAGATATTCGCCGTTCTCTCATCCTCCTACTTTGCATCTTCCACTTCATTTGAGTGCACAACTCCCGTCTCGCTTCCGATGCCACCCGCCCACTCTTCTTCCTGCTAATTATACTCGCGCCTGAAGTTACGCGGGTGAGAGGAGATACCGGTTAATTAGAAGGATGCATACACCGAGTCGGACTCGACAAACGCGCGCGCGCCCCGGTTGGAAGGTTCGCGCCATTGTGCGCGCGCGACACACTCGCCGAGAGGCTAAAGGCGCGTGGCACAAACGGTTCCACGAGCGGTTACGCAGTTGCATTTTATTTACTACCCTCCCCTCCCACCTACCTCCTCCGCTCACTCGTCGAATTACACACACGGCTCCTTTGAGAGAGGTCAAGTGTCCTCCTTTCACGCGTTTTTCGCCGAGAGGAAGAATAAGTTTGGGGGGTAGGTTGGTAGGTGGTGACGTGTGACAAGGGCTTGGCCGCGATTGTACGACGTTTCGTGGAAACGTTTCACCGAGATACGCTCTCTCTGGCAAGACGCGAGACAAACGCGTGAGAAGAATAGAAGGGGAAACGAGAGAGAGAGAAAGGGTGAGAGAAAGAGAGAGAGAGAAGAGATTAACGCGCTCGTGTATGTTCTCCGTTGCTCGATGTTTCGCGTGTAGGTGGCAAGGAGAAGGATGGACTTCGGTGGGAGTGAGAGGTGGAGGAAGGGTTGCGGAGAAACGGGGAGAGATAAACTAGGAACCGGTGGTGATAGGGAAAGCTGGAAGGAGGGAGCGATCGTGCGTGTTGGTGCGCGTGTTTCTCAAGTGTACGTGTGTGTGTGGGTGGGTGCGCGTGCAAGAGAGAGAGAGAGAGAGAGAGAGAGAGAGAGAGAGAGTAGAGTAGAGTGTGTGTGAGTGGAGTGTCGACAGGGTGGATGAGGAAAGGAGGAAGAGAGAAGGAGAGAAGTGGGATGGAGGTGGTGGCCGGAGGTGGAGGTGCGAAAGAGAGACGCAGAGTAAGCAGGCTCCTCAGGCGTTGATAGGCAATCTAGTTGATTGCTAACTTCAAACGGACCGAAAAAGCAGAGCGAGACGCGATCCTATACAGGCCGCTAGAAAGGCAAAAGCCCGAATTGAGTGCGAGCGAATCGCTGAATTTTGAGACAATACGGTCTCCGCTCTTTCTGCTTCTCCCTCTTAAAGAGCCTCTCCTCTTCTCTTCTCTCCTTATACCCCTCCCACGAGTCTTTTCCTTCCTCCAAAACCTCCCTCCTCGAACGCTTTCCAACCCTTCCCTCCCGCGACGCTTAACGGAGGATTTAGCGACGGGTCTTTTCGAATTTTTCTCAATTTTTCCTCCGGGAGGGGATTGAGAATGATTCTTGCCAATTGAGGAGTCGAAGAGCCTTCAGCGGGCATTGACATTTTTTCGGGCAGCGGAATTTGGTTATTAGAATCGAGGATACCGTTGTCCATTGGGTATTGTTACGATGATTGATTGGTTTTGAAGGCTCTTTATGTAAAATGAATTTCTATGGGTAGGAAATGGTTTTCTCCTCCTTCTCACGTTGACCACTAGTTGTCTTGAAAATTATCAGTGTATTCCACGTGACTCTGGAAAATCTGTTTTATTTTCGGAGATAGGAAACAGGCCGAATATTACTATCGCGCCACGTACTCGCGCGCATATTTTACAGGCGTATAAAATACACGAGGATTGTACCTAAACGATCAAGTTTCAAACTCTCATTGGCCAGATTCTCAGAATATATTCCAACCAGCACAATAATCAGCCCACGTTACCACCTGATCGTTTAGTATTGCGTCACGCGTCCTCTTCCTCACATTTTCCTCCGCGTAGAAACACGTGGTCTTTTCACGCGTCTTTCCTCTGTCTCAAGCTGCTTCTAACCTTCGAACCACTTAGAACGATCCTCGGACAAACACTTAAAATTACCCAGGAACGATCACGATCCTCGATTCACGTACACGACCGGTCGTGTTCGTTCACGGTGCCGCGAGACAAAAGGCATCCTCGCGCGCCCACAATGCCGTGCCTAACGAGTAATCGATACCGTGGTTCGATCCATTCGATCCTCATCGAGCAGAAATGCTCCGTGCGCGCGCATATACGCGAGTACCGTGCCACGGTCCTGTGCTCTCGTCTTTAAGTCTGCCCAAGATTTAAGACAAAAAAGGAACGAGCGAAGCGCGCCAAATAAATGCTGTACTGTAAGACGAGGTGCCAGAGTGACGTCTGAATGGAAGGGCAGATCCTTTGTCCTGCCACGGGGAACCCGATACCCGAAAATCGTTCTCAAAATCCAGCACCGGTGAGCGCGACGCGAAATCTTCGGTCGTAGTGAACCCTTGGATTTACACACAACGCTACTCTCTCTCTTCTCTGACTGGATAAGAAGAAGCGCCGCTCCGGCAGCGATTGACTTTCTTCTGACTGACTTCGTTTGATCTCGCGAGGCTGGGTGGACTCGTACGTCGAGACGATGTGCGCAAAGTTTCGATCATCGTGGGCGTGTGCCGCGAGGTGCACGCGTCGAGAAGTTCATCGAAATTGAATTGGAAGATTTGGACGCTCTCCTCGTGCACTTGGAAGAGGGAGAAGAATGTTTCTCGATTGATAATCGTCATGTAATTCGCGCTTTTAGGTGGACGTTCACGATTTCTTCTTCGAGGCGAACACCGTGCCAGGAGAAGCGAATTCGAAAGTAGAAACGAACGCTTCAGTTTAAATTGTCGATCCATGGATGAGGTCGAAGATCGATACTTGATTTTATCCGGACGATTCTTCGCCTTATTTGGAGGGCATCGAAGCCTTCTAACGAGCCAGTTGGACTGCGGCTTCGGTTAATGAGTTTAAGCGCCGGGTCCCTCCTGGTTGAGAACAGTTTGCCCCTGAGCGGCCATTTTTAGGTTTTGTCGAGGCTCTTTGTGTTTTGGTGAGACATTGCAGGTCTGCCCAACACTCAACTCATTATACCACTAATTATTCATAACGTTGGGGATTATTCGGACAAAAATATTCTATTCCCACAGTATGACCCCCGGCCCACTCTCTTTGCGCCCTCTTCTCCACCTCCTCTCTTCTCCTTTTCTCCTCGACTCATTCTTTCCATCCATTACCGCCTCTTTCGCTCGTGACGTCAATGTCGCTTTTAACGAAACAACAACGCGATATCTTCGCGAGCCAAACGTGAGCTTCCGTTAATGAGCGCGGAAGAAGAAGCTTCGTTTATCGCGGTTCCATGAAGATCGCAAATTGTATCTCTGTAAATGCACGCATTGTCGGTATAATCAATAGCTAAATTCACTTTTGACCCGTGACTAGAAACGAATTAATTGATCCTGCGGTCTGAAGGTAAAGTGATCGCGATAATCGAGCGAACGTTTCACGAGCGGCCCATGAAGCTAAATGGCCCTGCCGTAACCCCTAAGGGTAGGTTGCATTCAAGCGACTAATATCAATGTCGAAATTCCACTCGGTGTTTGTGTTCTCAGCGTGCGCCAAAAGTCAGCTGGCGGGCTCTCGCGATTTTCCCAAAATTTCTCCCCAAAACCGTCTGAAGACCTGGGGACGTCGACAATGGAGCGTGTGCGTGCGGGTTACAGCGCGAGGTAACAAAGGTGCGTCGATTTTCGGTAACACGATCTTGAGTGGCTCTCTCTGTTAAGTGATAGCCACAGGCGGAACGTTAAGTGCTCGTTTCACGCAGGAATGGCGATACGCCTATTAATTTACTTCAACGATGCCCCGCATCAAGGGTGGCTTCGTAACGTCTTAGATTGGCGGTATGCTTTCAAGAAGCGCGTCTACCAACGACGCCGTTCTCGTCCTTCCAACGCAATTCAATCTCTCCTCGACGCGAGATCAAAATTTCGTACGAACGGCGACTGTTTCGTATCAAGTGCTCGAAGCCACGCTCGATCGTCGTACACAAAAGGCTCGTCGACTAAGAATTGCTAGAGGTGCTGGGCGACGAGGGTCAGCTGTTCCATCACGGGGCCAAACAAGAAACGAGAGAAGGAGCGTTTCGCGTGGTGTCTAAATTGAACGGCATCCAGGTCGCAGAGCGTGTACCGCGCGCAATAAATACCAGAAGTGGCGGTAGCTAGGAATGAAAGCGCGTTACCCCCGAACGTTCGCAAAGGAAAAGCTCCGGGGAAAGAGAGGCTGTGATTAAAGAGGTGAGAAGTGAAGGGGGGCCGCAAAGGTAGGCAGGAAGGAAAGAAACGGAGGGAGAAACGTCGACTAAGAAACAAGAAGCGCGTGGCACAAAGTGGTGAAAGGGTTGCCTAAAGCGTAGAGCGAACAGCGCTCCACGATTAGGCTATTCCAACGAAACACCCCATGAGAAACGCGAACAATTTATGTAACAAGTTAAAAGAAGCTAGTGTACCCTAAATCTAAAGTTAACTTTGAGTTACCAGCAAATGGAGTGGAAGCAGGTGCGGCTAATTATAATCGAATGATTCTCTACTACTCACCGTGTGGCGGAGTGTGCTGACTCGGGCTGTGCTGATGATGATTCGCGGTGACGGCCGTGCCCGGAAGTACGTGCTGCGCGTGTGCCGCCGGATGGACGTTGACGCCGGGCGGCGTGGCCGGAAGTTGGCCCGGTTGATGCACCTGATGATGGGGTACGTGGTGGGCAGGGTGGGGGTGCGGGGGTGGTAGGAAGGCAGCCGCGACAGCCGCCTGCGCATTCAGGTAGGCCATCCTCGAGGCTGTTAGGTTACCAAGATTCCCCAGATTCCCCAGATTGCCCAGATGGTTCGTCAGGCTGGGCATGTAGTCCCATAGCTTGTGATGAGGCGCCGCGGGCGCGTAGGAGACGGCCGAGACGCCGGCGGGTGGCGAGCCCTGCGGCGAGCCTCGATCGGTCCCACCACTGCTCCCATTTCCGGCCCCGTTCAGGCCCAGCAGCTCCTGGATCGCGAACGGCGATCGCTGCGGCATCTTGGTGTCCTTCGACTGAATCGTGCCGGCTCAATATCTCATTATCCGACCTAGACTTACTACAGTTCTCGCGATTCTCGCGCCGGACGCCAATGGAGACGTGGGCTTATTACCTCTTGAGACAGACCTAAGGACCTCAGCGTGTCTTGGAATTCGACGATGAGATTGTTACAATTGAAGCTGGCCTCTGTTCTACCTTCGTATTCGATGTATCTCGATTTGTTTTCACTTTTTCTCGTTTACTCTTTCTTCGATTGTTCCTTGTTCGTTGCCTTTTAAAACGGTAGAAATTGGGTTCTCTATGGTTGCTCGGTCGGTTTGCGAGGAATGATTCGATCTGGGAATGTTATTCAATGGAAGATCGTGGGGTCGCGATCGTATGGTTCCTAGGCCCTAGCATAACGGCTGTCCAGCGTCCGACGGTTTGTCGCCCGCAGCCTCGGCTATGCCTCTCGGTCCTTCGCCTTCGCGCGGTACGGGAGAAACGTCGAAATCGTTTCTCTCTCTCTCTTTTTGTCTTCTTCCGGTAGTTCGGTTCGTCGCGCGAATCAATCGATCGATCGACTCGAGACGTATAGACAGAACGTGAGCATGGCTCTCTGGCACGGCACCCTAAGTGTCCTCGTAAATCTCCATAATAGAAATCTCGCGGTAGCGAAGCGTGGCTCTATAAAAAATTAGGATCTCTGGGGCTAGCTTAATATACTCTGTTCGACTTATCTTCGTTGTGATCGCTAGAGCTGCCAAGTTCCACCGGGCGAGTCCGCCGACCCGGAGTTTCGGCGAGCGACGGCAACCGGTGGGCCGCCGGTAACTTCCGCTCCTGTCGGCCAATCGTCCAATGCGATTCCTCGTCCGCCAGCCTCTCGCCACAAAGTACGACACTTCGTCCACTTGTGCCCTCCTCCCTCGTGCGAAAATGCCACGAGTGCCGATTCGTTGTCGACGAACGTTCCTTCGTGTTGCGATCAGGTACGGCTTGTCGCGACGGCGCGCGACGAACGCGAGCGCGTGCACATCGTTGAGCAAGAATCTCGCTTGGAGAATGTTCACGGAATGTTCTTACTTCGGAAGTAAGCTTTGCTTACGGTGGACCGTCGCAGAGGAACCAGGCTCAGCTTGACGAGAACTGATGCACGTGTTCACCGGCTTGCGGAATCACCTTCTCCTTTCATCTCTCTTCGCGCTCCTCGTGAATTGAATTCGGGACGAACTGGACGACGTTCTCGCGCGCTCCACCACTCCACTCGTTCCCGTGGAATCGCGCACCGCGGTGATCCTTCTCGTCGGCGGACCTCGTTGTCGTCGGAAGACTCCTTCGCCAAGAACGATCCTCCTTTCTCACCGACGACGCGCCGGATCCACCAGAATCCTTACACGCGCAACCGAGAGTCCTTGGTCTTACGATCCTCCGAACCCCTCGCTTCCAAAAAATTTCCAACCCCCCGTCGCACTCAACTGGCAAAGGTTCGGTGTACCAACGCAACCTCCCCAGACTTCGGCTCTTGCTCTTCAACCCAAGAAACTCCTCAAACCGGGAAGGTTACACTGTCGGGTCACCCGGTCTCCTCAACGATCCTCTCCGATTCTTCCACTATCCCTTTCGTCTCTCTACCATGCTTCCATGTTTCTTCACCTCCGTGCAAGCCAGCCACCTCCTTGGAGGATACCGGATGACCGTGTACCCAAAACCGTGGCGGACCGACTGCGATCTTCGACGACACCGCGGTACGAGGATGCGCGGTGTAATAATAAGATGTACACGGGGTACCGCACGCTTCTCCTCGGGGTTGTGAGAGCGAGTGGTGCGCCGTGGTGGCCGGTGGTGCCGTCGTGTGGTGTGCGGTGCTGCGCTCGTGTCTGTCGTCGTGGCGCAACCGTGTCGTCGTCGCGGCGATGGGCAACTGAGCTGGCGAGCGGCAACGGGGTTGCTCGACTGCGCGACGGACGACGAAGAAGGGAAGCGCCCCCGGGGGCGGTTGGTACGGGACGTACGCGCGCACCCACACACTCGTTTCCCTCCACGGTAGAGGGTGGCGCGTTTAGCCACGGCACCAACCAACCCCCCAACGCCCCACCGCTAGCTCGAGCCCTCCGCCCCCTCCGCCTCCACCTCCTCCACCTTCTCCACCCCTACGCCCCTTCCTGTCCTTCCGCGTGTGCTTGGCTCCCTTCTCCAACCTCTCTTCGTCCCTCCGCCACCGTCAACCCGTCCCTTCTCCGTCCTCCACAGCCTCCGGGCAACAAAGGCGCCTCCGCTACTTTACGCACCGACAGTGGCCGTCTCGCATCGCGGATTGGTCGGTTTTTTGAGACGGCCAGCCGAGCAGACATAGCCCTAGTTACTAACGGAAGGTGGGATCTCGTAACGTTGACGCCTCGCAGCGGATACGCCTACATCGGTGGGTCTCACAACGGGGAAATTCTACGAGAAACTTTCGCTAACCTCGTGGCGCTGCTGCACTGTTTCTCGAGGCGCACGGCCCCACCAGCCGGGGGCTTTGATTTAAGGGTGAGGGTGGTTCGTGGACATGGTTTTGTCTTTTGGCGAAGATGACTTTTTATGTTTGTCGTAGATAGGGTTGATCGGGTAAATTTGTTAAGAAGCACGATTTTTGCTTTGGGAATTAATTACGTCTGGGGATGAAATTTAGTAGGAGAGAGTAGAGTGGGTTTATGAAAATTTAAATGGTCGTAGGGGGATGATTGTTCTTGTTTCGCATATTTCTAAATGTCCTGTTTTCCGCGAGAGTGGCTCATACGGGAGAAAATTTCCATATCCAGAATCGTCATGTTAGCCGTCTAAGCATCCACTAATATCTAGATATTCCTAAGCACTGGAACGCTACCTCTCTCTTGCGGGTCGGACTCGTTGTGGATCGTCGCATTGTGAAGCCGGCTTTCGTCGGGCGCCTTTATTAACGACGTGGGAGTGGTCTGCGGGCGGGCCAATCAGAAAGCGCCACTTTCAACCCTCATTGGCCGGGACGCAAATCGATTTATAACTCACCCCTCCGGCGCTCGGGAGGGGAAGCACGCCCTTAAGGCCGTCCGCCTTAAGGTCGATTCTCCTCGCACGCATCCCGTGACTTCCAACACCGCCAATTCATCCGGAGGTTGGGAGGGGTGGTGGTGGTCTCCGGAGGCGGAGGAGGGGAGGTGACGAGAGGCGGTGGTGGTGGTGGAAGCTCGACGGTGGTGGAAGAGAAGGAGGAGGCCACGCTGGGTACGAGGAGAGGGATGAAGAGGGTGTGGAAAGTCCTGATCCCCGACGCGGAATCTCCCGATAGAGCAGAGCGCGTTGGTGGGAATTTTTTCGAAAGACTCCGCGCGGCAGCGCCCCGCGGTCGACTCGCGCCCGAAAATTGAGCCATTTTTCGGAAACGAGTCCTTTTCCTTCGGATCCGCTCTTTCTCTCCGCGCTCCGATTGTGCGCCCGACCCCTCCTTATCTCTTTCCCGTTCCTTTATGTCTCTTTTTCGTCACCGCTTCTCGCCTCCTCTTCATTTTTTCGATTCTCCACCTTGGCTCTCCCCCATTTTCCACCCTTTCCACGTCTTTACCCCCGTTGCTCCTCTTTCCTCGCCCCGCTCGGTATCTCAGTCTCTCTACGTATCTTTCATCCGAGAGCTCCATAGTAGTTCTTGCCCGGGGAATTTTGTCGCATTGTACGACGAGAGTAGAGTGGAGAGATCCTCTCGTGTCGACTGCAGATTCTACTAAGCACTCTCCGCGAAGAATCTGCAAAAATCACCCGATCCTCCTTCATTCTACGTGGTTACGCGTTAACTCGGTTGTAATGCGAGACGAGGTACGCGCTCGGGTGGCACGATTTGGTTTAATTGTTCGAGAGCGAGGGGGTAGGTTTCTTGGCGAAACGACGACGGGATTCTCCTTAGGCCTGATTTCTCGTTCTTGCTTTTTAATCGCGATTTACCAATTTTGTTTGGGAGCGCTGGTTGACAATGAACGAGCGGGTAAGTTTGTTTTCTCATGATTACGTTGCGCTTCGTGGAACTAGCATACTTTGGAGAAATTGATTTTTGTTTTTTAGCTAGAGGCTAATGACGAAGTAGACGATTTTATTTCACGGGATAATGAAATCGGCCCGTCTTTCATTCTTCCCTATGAATTTATTTCTTCTCGGGGACTAAGGATCGAATTGAAGAAACCCAATTGGAAAGAGGAAAAAGAATCTCTTACAAAAAGCACGTAAAATATCGCCTCTCAGAAAATTCACTTCGATATTCTATAGCTAGCTCTGGAATTTGGATTTTCGACTTTTCAATCCGATAGTTCGTTCGTGGATCGCAAGAAAATTAATTGACAATGAAAAGTGGCGTTCGATTGTTCATCAGGACGATCTTCTATTAGAATGGTCCATGCTCGTTCACGTACTCGCACTCGACGATTTTCCGAGTAACGCGGGACGTCCTCGTCTCACGTAATTCTATCTAAACGCGACGCCAAGCATCGGCGCACCTCCTCGCGTTCAATGTACGAAAATCTGGCGCGCCTTCAGCGCGCACAAAAGGCACGAGTCTCGGCGCTCTGAGGCATCGCTTTGTTTCATCGAAAAAAAAAACCAACCCAGTCTCCCGGAGTTCTCCGCGCGTCTTTTCTATCGCGGAAATGCGCAAGAGGGCCAACGCCCCCGATCCGCGCCTCCACCTTTTTTTTTTCTCCAACCCCTTGTTTGCTACTTGTGTCAAGAGATTATTGTACGGCGGCGGAAAGTTGCGCACGGGCGAGAATTTCGCTCGCAGGCCTTGCCCTCGCCCCCCTGGAGGCGGTGAATTCTCTCTCTCTTCTCTTCTTCTCACTCTTTCCTCTTCGTTCGCCAGTAGGAAGGACGATACATTAGCGGTACGCGTTTAGCACTCTTCATCTTGAGATACTTCGCCAAGTTTTTATGCAGATTGTGCGAGATGCTAAGGATCTTAGCGCGTTGTTGTATGACGGGCTTGCGCGCACGCGTAACGGCACCTCTTTGCGTTAATGCTCGTAAAAGAAGTAACGAGGGACCGAGAAGTAAGTAAATTTTGTTTTCCTCGCTTCCTGTTGCTTTTTCTCCACCGAGAAGTATCGGTACTTTTCATCTTGCTACGTGTGCCCGTCTCCAAGTTTCACGATGCGACGCGATCGCAGTGCTATAATGATTTTCTTCACTGTGCATGGAATCGGAGTGAGCGTGAATCCTGGATAGAACAGATTGTTCTCCTTAGAAGAATTATTAGGAAGTGGAGGGTGTAAGAAGAATTGTCAGATTTTCTTTTTATTATTTTACTTCTGCCCTCTCGTCGTTCCCGGATACATCGATAAGCTAACGATATTTAAATGAACTTTAAAGCTCTATCGTTTAACTGAAATGCAGGGATATTTCGCGCAGGCGTATACCGTGCCCCGACTCACGGTCTGTTAATTTATCTAATTACGATAGTAGTCAGGATAATTTAGTTCGCGCGGTAGGAAATTCGAGACGAACGATACCAGGAAATACGAAATTAGTAGCGATTCTATGGAAACGTCGAAATTTGAAGGTAAAATCGTCTACCTGCCGTGCGCGTAGCGCGCTCCGCCTCCTCTCTCTCGTTATTATCCACTTCGCGTATTGGTCAATCAGCGAATATAATGATCTGCTGTTTGCTGATGATAGAGAAAAATTTTCTCGGTAGCTTTCGTTAGGTTTAGGCCCTGTTTTGCATTTTTTCGGAAGTGCCCTGCGTTTTGCAGCGTGAAAAAATTACTAGCTAGAGTGAAGGCACTTACGCGAATCAACGGGGTTATATCGTAAGCACCCCATAAGCTAAAAGAGTTCGTTTCATTGAAATATTTTTCTCGAAGTAGACTCTAATATCAAAAAGATCAAAGCGAACGATTGAGTATAAAATCATCGCTCTTCTCGTTCCTCTAAAACTTTCCTCCCAAAAAAAAGTGTGATTCTTCTTAACCGGGGCGAAGAATTGGAAACCTCGTCGTTGCATTTGTACGAATTTATCGGTAACGTAAATTCTTCGCGACTCGCGAGAATCCCGTTCCATTCTGACGAGATACATCGAGTCTATAATTTGGGGCGCGGAATCGTTGGGCGAGCATGGACGTCCATAAATTAATTTCTCAAAGCCGATTTCATGGAAGAAGAGAGGCCCTCCTAATATCGATAAACCTGTGGCGCGGATGGAGCCTTCGTATCTTGGTAAGAGAGCGCATACGTGTCTGCGTGCCGAACTTCGCCAAAGGACACCGTCGTCGTCGTGGTGCTCGTCGTCCCGCCAATCCTCTTTTCGAGAACATTTTCGCCGAGTCTTGCAAAATTGTTAATCCGAAGCTTTTCCAATTACACGGTCTCCTTTACTCTCCACCTCCTTCGCCTTCTTCTCCCCATCACCCCTTCGCTTTTCGTCTTTCTCCATCTCTTCTCCTCCTCCTTTTCTCACTCGCATCCTCCTTCCGCTCTTTGTAAGCGAAAGTACTCAATTCGGACGTTAAATTCAATTACAGAATTCCTGATTAATCCTAAGTATCCTTTTCCACCGGTGGAAGGACGAGTGGGCTTGTCCTCTTCGTTCTCCCTCTCTTCCTTCTTCCGCTCCTGTGCTCCGCTCGGTTCCTTCGAACGAGCCGGATCTCTTTCGGCTTAGATCGTCCTTGAGTTGAGTAACTGTTGCGAAGGATGCTCCGCCATTAAAACTTGCTGATCCCGATCCCCGGTTGCCTCGCTCGCGAGCGAACCTTTCCAGTTCGAGCAGCAGTCGGCTTTATTATGCCGCGAAATAGAAGCGGCGCGATGCCGTCTTCGCTTCGCGTAGATAAGGAGGGTGATAAAGAGGGTAGGAGGATGGAGTAGAAGGAAAGTTTCTCGAGGGTAGGCATTGTTGGACACCGGGACTCGCAAAGTTTTGCGAACGCGTACCCGGCGCTGCCAATACGAATGTTTCTCGTTCGACATAATGCACGATCTTTTTCTTTTTTAGGTTTGCGCGTCATAAGATACGTCAATGAGAACTGTCTTTCTTTCGCGTTTATTTATTATACTTCAGAATTTAATTCATCCGAACGAATAATGGTTAGTCAACATTTAATTTCGTTTTTTCTTAAAGATTCGACGTGAAGAAATCACGGTGATCGAAGGACGTCACGTCGAGAGGATCGAAAGATCGGTGAGCTTGGAAGGACAGGATTTGTTTTCGAAGCCCTTTTCTCCGAAGGTATAATGGCGCTTAACCGGAAGCAGAGATTAAACGAATTTTTGAATTAGGCGGAATTCGAAACCATTCTTTACTGAGCGTGACGAGCGGTCCGAACGTGTGCCCCCACGTAGAACCTTACCGATTGTTCTGACCCGTCCGGATCGCGATCTTCATTCAAAGATCTTCGGTGGAGAAATCCGATCGAAAAATTTTTTTCCTGAGGATCTCGAAGGGTTAAGGATGAATATCCGCGAACGGGTGCGATAGTGCGCTGATTTCACAGAGGTAAATTCTCCAAAGAATTTTGAACGAATCATTATCTATAAAAAACTACCAAGTTACATTTCTAATCCAACAACTGACATTAATTTCTTACAGATTAATAAAATTTGTGTCGATATCTGTAATTATAATGCATTTGCTAATTAGTTTACAATGGAAACATATCTATAGTAATTTATTTTATTTCATTATAAAATTTCTTTGTACTTTGTAGGCCATCCGGAGCTGTTTTCAAAGAAGTATGTTCATAGGACTCTGAGGGGTGGTGTAAGTATAAAATCGAACAATTTTTCCAGATATGCACGAAGCATCGTGAATTTCCACACGCGTAGCACCAGCGTGATTTTACGATCCCAAAGTTCAGTTGATTACATTGGTGGCGTCGGTGGGAGAGGAGAGTCGATAGAAATCGTTCGCATTTCGAAGCTTCCTGCCTCTCCCGAGAGGATCCTGGACCACCCAAGGCTCGTCAGAGAGACGACAAGATAATTTCTGCCTCTCAAAAAAGTTCGCCAGTCATCGCCTCTAACTGGTAGTCTTTCTCTTAATCTTCCCTCCATGAGCCCTTAAGTATTCACGGCCACTCGAGATTTTCACAATGGCTTCTACGACGTCACGGTATCTTGCTTTTAATTTTTCATGGATACAGCCAGGCAACGATCCATTCCATTATTTAATGCGCGCTCAGTGTGGCTTGTTTCTGCGAGGCGTGAAAATTGTTTCATATCAGAATTCACGAAGAAAATTTTGCGTCGTCCTCCGCGAGTTTTAAAATGTGCTCGATGAATCTTTAGTTGTCAATGCTTCGGACAAACAAGATGAGAGGTTCACGTGCACGATGAAGCTTACGGTGCTTTATTTTTACATTTATTTTCTACGTCTATTGTAATTTAAGCACACGCGTAAGAGGCTGATGAACGATGCCTTGTGTCAAATTGCGCATCGAATATTCTTAACATTATTTAAGGACGAAAGTGTCTTTTTTGCTTGGGGCACGAAAAGTTCGAGAGAAGTGCAACAGATGGCACCACCCATCTAGTCGGTAATTCTGGACGTGCTGCCGTCTGCGCGCTAAGGGTTGAACTGCATTTCGGTCAATACTTTCTCTTTCCTGTCGCGAACGATTTTCCAATTTTATCGTCGAACTCTCGACTATCTCTATCTCACAAGCCTCCCTCCTTTCTCGATCCACGCTTAAAATATACCCGACGATAACGACAATATTCTAGATAAACTCCCTCAGATCCGAATTGCTCGTGAATTTTTCGCAAACCAAAGTATCCGTCGTGTAGAAATGCCACGATAGTTGTTGAACCATCGACGCGACTTTTTATTTAAATTGTCGTTGCGTCGAAGAAAGGAAAAGATTCTCTATTCCGAGGTTTGCAACGAAGATCCGTCGCGGTCTCCCCTCATTAATCGAAATTACAAGCGAGGATTTTGAGAATGTCGCGGTATTTATCGACGCATTAAAAGGGAAGAATGCGACTCGTTACACGTTTAGTGAGAGCTTCCTCCTTCCCGGGGACAAACGACGAATGAATGCTTCTTTAGGGCGTAATCCACCTCGCCGGAGATTTTCCTTGCACCCCACGCGAGCGAGTAACGACGAGCTCGCCTCTAACAAGACTCGCGGCAGACACTGATACTGAAATCCGTAGTTTCGCGCCTGATAATGGGGCCCGGCGACGTGTAATGGAAAGTTTATCCGGGTTTCAAGAGGAACTGGGGTACGCCACCGGTGAAATACGTGGTGCGCGAAGTTCGTCGAGCGTTCGCGACGTTTACTTTCGATTTACTAAAGATCTTCCTTCTACGTTGAAATTTACGAAATTTCTCCAAGCTACCCGGATCTAGAGGAACGAATCTTCAAATAATGTTTCGGAGGTGAAAGAATTAAATTAAATACGATTGCTATGCAGCTTATACACGTTGAAAGAAACGCGCATAGGAACCCCCGTGCATTTTGATCATTAACTTGGGTTCTATAATATTTTCCGTAGCATAGTATATCTAAAAATGCGACAATGATATTTTTTCATTCTACAGTTAATTTTATGCTCCTACACGTTTACTCTTGTTTACCTATCCGAACGATTTAATTAATCAAAGATTGTTAAAAGTTGTTAGTCGAAGAAGTTCGATACCAGGTGATAGATATTCTGTTGCATACGTTCAACGTAATTTTACATTCGACTCCTTGCCGAAATATCAGTTCGTCGTGATCTTCACACGTATGCAACAAACGAAATCTGTTTCTCTTGCGACTTTCACTACTCTCGAGTCGATCTTTACACTTTCCAGGAGGATGTTCGGTTTAAATCGACATTAACGAGTATCCTCCTTAGAGCGCGGAGGTGCGAGGAGTAACGCGATCCGTCCGCAGCGGCGGCAGGATAATTTAAAATTTATCAAAGTTCGCCGAGATCGCGACCGCCCTTAATGGCGCACGGGATACGGCTTCAAAAGGAATTACGTAACGCCTCTTTCTCCGTAGCGCCCACCTCCTTCTTTCTCTCACCAACCCCCTTTTCAACCCTCTCGCTCTTTATCTCCTCTTCTTTCTTATAACCAGCCCATCTCGAGGATTCGCGGAGAAAGACGCCAAACGGAAGCGAGGGAGAAAGGAAAAGGCAAAACGAGAAAAAAGGAGAGAGAGAGAGAGAGAGAGAGAGAGAGAGAGAAAGGTCGAGAAGAAGGCAAACCTCAGGCACCTCGTTAAATATTAAACTTCGCCACTCCTTTTTCTTTTCTTCTTCTTTCCGCTGCTCTTTGCGGCACCCGAAGTCCACGCGCCTCCACCTTTCCAGATTCAATTCTTTCGCACCTACACTCAGATTCGCACCAATACGCGAGTAAACGGGATCGGAATCGTCGCGGTTCTTACGCGATTACGGGAGAGGTCGTGCCTAAATTTCTCCCTGTAGACGAGGAGAACGGACCGTAGCTTCACGAGTACTTGTCACGCGATTATACGTTCGCCGCGAGTTATACTCGCGTTGGTAAGGGCGTGGAGTTGGTTAATACACGAGCGAGGGTTGTATACGAGTCAAGTATATAAGTGTGTAGATATGTATGTAACTTTTCTGATTTCCTCGGGGCAACGTAATAGCGTGACGCGATCGAGGGAAACGAGACATTTGAGAGATTATGCCAATATCAAGGGCCGAGCACCCTCCGAGGTAGAGAATGAGGAGGATGGCTTTCGAGCAGTGGTTCTTAACCACTGTTTCCACGAACATCGGTGTTCTCTGGATTTGTTTAAATAATTGCGGAAGCATGGACAAGCACCAGATATGAGATTGATTTTTTCCAATGGAAGGTATATTCGTCTTAATCACTTCGGAGCACTGGTCCTCGTTCACCGTCAATTACGAGATATCTCGTAGTAAGTCTATCTACCAAGACTGCCGATTTACGAGATATCTCGTAGTAAGTGTACGTATGAGACTGCCGACTAAGAAATTTTGGCGCCCAGGGCAGACGGTCGAAGTTTGCCCGGCAAACAATGGATTAATCGCTGTTCCTCTGAACATTAATGCCTTCCGATTTTTTTTAACGGTTATAGAAGCACGGATAAGTAGAAGCTATGAGATCAATTTTTTCTTTTTAATGGAGGGCATATTTCCGCAAATTTTTTTCTTCATTTTTTAGGAGCCTAGTCATTTTGATGCGACGCAAAGTTTCCATGTAGCTGAGAGAGTGTTTCGTGAATTTGGCATAGATAAGAACCACTGCTCTAGAGCCTCTCTCTCTCTCTTTCTCTCCTCTTCTCTAGCACATTCTCTCTCTCTTTGTCTTTCTAGATGCTCTCACCTTTCGATCTCGTCTCTCGTTCGCGTGCCGATTTGCTCTGGCGCTTTTCGTCGCCTCGAATTCTGCGACTCGCTCACGAATGGTGCCGGCGGCGTTCAGCTCGTGGAAATTCTCGAGTCGATTGTGTCCCCGAGAGATGCGTAGGATGTGACAGGATCGAGGTAAATGGATGGATTTAGAATATTTTTTAAAATTCTTTTCCACGATCCAATGACCGCACGATCACACGAGAAACTTTCGATTCTTCGCGTTGTTCAATTCCTTTGTAACAAGAAACAATAAAGAAGAGGAAAATAAGTACGAGAGAGGAGAGAAGAGACGTAAGAATGAGGAAAAAAAAATAAAATGGACAAATAAATAAGAGGAAGGTGAGACGAACACGTGAAAACAGAATACAGCATGACAACACTTACAAATAGTCATAAGAACGCATGATCAATTTATTCCCTGCAACGTAAGTTACTTCAGGTCTGAAGACACGTGTTTCTTCTTACAAAGTAATCCTGTTTCCTTCCTGGAAACAATTATTTTTGTAAATCAATATGTCGTTACGGTACTTCAAAGGAAATATCTCAATGCACTCGGACGTCAATCAACATGTTTGGGTGAAATGAATCACATCTCTTTCGCCATATGTAGCATCGAATCTCTAATGTTCTTGCAACGAGAATCAAGAAGACCTCGAGGCAATGGAGTGTCACGTGGCGCGACGTTTTGCATCGTGCCGTGGAAGCGACTGCCGTGAGCACGAAACTTCTGTTTCGGCGGGAGACGATTGGCCTGATTTGTCGTTCCTGTCAAATCTCGGTCTAAGCACGTCCGGCATTGGCCAAGGGTAGACGTGTCATTCTCTCATTACGCGATCCAATTAAGGTGCGATACGGCAACAGTCACACAGTCCTTCTGTCCGCGTGATTGGCCCTATTCCTCGTGCGACGTGTCTCCCTTTGGCATCCACCAGACCCAGTCGAAATCATTTCGATTCTCGATTTCTCCACGGTCACGACGTCACGACTCTTTAGGGCTCCGATCCTGGCTCGGACGAGATTTTCGGGGTCGAGTGGAATTGACGGCGCCGATAGAGAGGATGCTACGTTAAATTTTTTGGCTCGAGATAGTCGAAAGTTGAAATGCAAATGGCAGAATGTTAATAGCGGCGAATTTGTAGCAGGATGTTTTTTGTAAATTTTTTTACGAGAGAAGAAAACGCGACAAGGAACCGTTTGGCGAGGTAAAGAAAATATAAGAAACGTTTCTGCCTTTTTCAAATCGAAACTCGAATATTTCAACGATGCCGATCTTTGCTTATATAGCGATTCATCTGGCAAGAAATATCGCAGGTAATCGAGCTCCTCGTTTGGTCGTACTTCTTTAAAATAAATAAAAAACTGAAAAGAATCTTCCGTCAATCGAGTGCAATCGAATCACCCAGCAGTAAGATTTTCCAGAACGCAATCTCGATGAAACAGAGAGATCCGCGAGCGTTCTCGAGGGCCGAAAAAATATTTTCTACCACCTCGAGTCCTTTAAATCGCGCGCGCTCACATTGGACACGAGTGCTTAATGAGATCTTCTACGCCCACGTATCTTGGATCGAGTGTACCCGGAGGCGTGAGTTCGTTACACGCTCGCACGATTCGGCGGCGTCTGTCCTTCTGAAACAAACGGGCAAAATTATTTCCCCAGCGATTCTCCGCAAGACAAACATTGAACTGAATTTGAAGTGAGAAAAAAAAAGTTCCAACGTCGGTCGGCGCGTTCGCCACGTAGAAACTCCAATACCAATAAGTTCCATCAATCCTCTCTACACGATCGTCGAACTCTCGATCAGCTCTAACCTAACGCGCTTACAAACACACGCGCAGACGCACATACACTCGAACACATAGAAAAACACATCCACACCGAGCAACGATCCTCCTCGTTCCGTCGAAACCGAGCCCGGTGAGGAACTTCTTCTTCTTCTTCTTTTTTTTCTCTCTCTCCGAAAATTCTCATGGAACTATCTAATGAGGCACCCTTCTTTCCAGGGGTAGTTCACCCCTTCTCTCCCCTCTCATTACCGCATCTCGTTTCTTCATCTCCTTCTTCTACCATCGCCAGCACCGCCGGGCTCCTACACCACCGCTTTCTCTCCTACCGCTTTTTAATTGCAGCAACGGCCCGTTCGGCCGCTAAGAAATAATTATGCCCACCTTCAACCGCGCCTTACCCTCTCTCTCTCTTTTTTTCTTCTTCCTTTTTTTTCGTACTCTCACTCGCCCGCTCGCGGCGCCCACCCCACGTACGCGCTCCTCTCGAGCGGGGGCAAGGCGTGTGGTCGGCCCGTGGAGTTTAGGGGTGGAGAACCCCCGAAGAGTGTGCATTTCTTGTTTGCTCGGCGAGCCCCATCGTGTGCGATGGTATCACAACTACCACGCCCCCTTAACGACGATATTACCGGGCGGCGGCGGCCATGTTTCACCAAGATCAAAGTCTCGGGGACCAGGTGCGAACGTACGGCACTCGTGGAACCTACGACGCGGAGCCTAAGGTGTCCAGGGCGAGTGCGAGAATTTATTTACGTTTTGCTCTATCTCTTTCGTCCTGCGTCCTTCCCCGTTGCGTAGAGAATTGTTTTTATATACCGGCTCCTTTACATTTTTCCACTCTCTTCGCTGTCTTTTTTTCTGGGCATGAGGATTCTCGAAGATCGTCAGGTTTGTCGATGAAGAGCAATCGACGCGAATGGTGAGGACAGCGCGAGAGTAGCTTTTCATTTGTGGGTTCGACGTGGAATTTAAGGTGCAAGGAGAAAATTCGAAGGAACGAGGATTCCTTTTTGTTAAGATGAATTTTTCGTATATTCTTTTTGCTCGATTTTTTTGTTTCTTTCTTTTTTCTTCTTACCTTGTTGGCTCACGGCCCTGAGAATGTTAATCGTTTTGGATGACTTATGAGAAGAGGGTATTGATCGACGCGTTCCATGAGCGAAGACAGCAGTGGAGGTTTGTCTACTGAGGACGTGCGGCTCTGTAGTCGACGGGCCGCCGGATACTCGAGAATCGAATTAACGCGGGGCTCCTGACAGCTTCCGGTTCCCGAATTGATGTTTACCGGCTCGGATGAACGGGAGTGGAGTGTATCGTGGATAATAGGATCGATTGGTCGGTGCAGGATGGACGGTGGGATTGTACGGAAAGGTTTGATTAATCATCGGGGACCGTTTGGACTCGGATAACCTCTCGTTCGGTAGTTGTGCTTGGATGGAAGGATGAAAACTTTAGTGGACGATGGTGCTGGATGACAAGGAGCAGAGAAGAGACAATGAGAAAAAAAATGTACTTGTTGAAATTTTAACACACGATTGGAGCGTGGTGAACGAATCGAATTATTTATAGAATCCAGATGAATAATTTGTTTACCTAGATTTACGGAAAGCTACACGCGTCCAAAGTTAACGAAATTTCAATTCTTTCGTACTCCCTTTGCCGTGGCACTTCCTCTATGATTTATTTGTCGAAATTTGTACAAGTTACCTCTGCCTCTCTATAAAAAACCGTAAATTCTGGCAGGAAATTAATTTCTAGCCTCGCACTTTCGAGTCGTCCATTACAAGACCGTACGTCTAAATTTCTTTATCGAATCGAGAGTCACTTCGATAGGATCAAAAAAGTAGGAAGGTCCTCGCTAATGACACTTTTGATTCTTCGAACTCGGCGCCGATGGTCGAATCGAAGGATTGTCAGAGCGCTCGTTGAAAAAGGTTTCGCAGTTGGTTCGTGGCCTGTGGTGGAACGGATTTAAAATCTCCAACTCGTCCCCGATGTGTCTCGAGAGGGTAGACGAGAGAAGAGAGGAGGCCGCCGCTTTCGGCACTTTCCGGCATTTTCTTCCACCCTCTCGTCACCACGGTCCGCACCACACCTTGTCGGAGAATTTTTCAGCGTGGCCTCGGGGGCTAGCGAAGATGCAACAGGCCTCTACTAACAAACCCCGGAGAATCTTCCTGGCACTTCTCTCTACTCTAGTGGCCTCGACACGTGTAGTGTCATACATGGAAGAATGCTAGTTAGGACAGGGCGATGCTGACGGAAAGCCCCTTCGTATCCACCGAGCGAGGAGAAGAAGCGACAGTGGATGACAAAGGGGCCGCACGCGGTCCGTACAGTTTACAATCTTCCCGAAATTCTTCTTATCGTTGCGGGTGAATAGCCGTGAGCTTGCGATTGACTAAGTAAATTGTACGAATTTTCGTTACCTATTCGTTCGAGTATGTTCCAAAACGTTTTTAGCAAACGTCAATTTACGTTGAAGGTAAGACAATTATTTGCCTGTGGAGAAGAGACATAGGATAATAAGTGGCGATATTTGGAAATAGGCGGAGCATGGATAAAAGGTTTCATTAAGCGTATTTCGTAAGAAACACTTCAGTGTTAAGAGTCTTCAATGCTCGGAGTGCGGTAATGAAGAGACTTTGGGCAGCCTCGGTACATTAATACGAAGTCTCACGTAGTTGGTTAACACGTTGAATGCTACGTCACCTTGAATTTTGGTGACTGTTTTGTTAATTATCTAAAGTGTTAATTATACTTTCAAATACCTATTTTGATCACTTATAATCACGCACTGAGACCGCCACTCGAATTTGGGCGATGTGGCAATCAATGTGTTAACTGCGTCTAAATGACTTTGGAATCAGTCAATTCATAAAACTAGCGTGTGTCTTTTTATTGTTGGAATGGAGCGCATGCCAACTAGATTTACCTCTTTCACAAAATTTTCCTGACAAATTTTGCGGTGACTTTATGAAAATCGCGAGATTGAAAATATCGAAACAACGCGATACTCCGCTCGACTAGTTTCACGGTGTTTCTACCAAGTAAATATCTCCAGCAAAAATCTCTCTCTTCTGATTCTCGTGCACCCTCCGGCACCATAGGACCACCGCATTAATTCAATCCTCGTACTTCTACCGATCCAAACACGTTTATCGAGGACACACGCGTGTGCCTATCGCAAGAAGGAGCGCGATCCTGTGAATCTTCGAAGGTCCTCGAGTCCAGATATCCTTTGCCTCGAGGTATCCCTTTCTGACGGACTGGCAAATCGTCGATTGTGTCGCAAAAAAAAGTAAATAAAAAGACTACGATTGAAAAAAAAGACGAATAGCACGAGAACGTGAGTGGAGAGATGCGTGTGCGTGAAAGCGAATAGGGGAGGAAAGACAAATCGTATGAGTGGAAGGATGATCCCCGTGTGTTTGGACAGTTCCAGCGAAGTGCTCGAGCTTACGAAATTTGAAAATGCGCATTTGCACGAGGACCGAGGCTTTCGGTGGTGTGCCAGGATGGTGAGAGGGGAAGGAAAGGGTGGAAGTCGAGGCGCGAGATCGGGTGCAAGGGGCTCAGGACCGTATGAATATTAATGTGCTGAGACGGCTAAACACAAGGATCGCGAGAGCCCTTCGCCACCCGCTATCTATTAATTCTCAACTTGCAATCTGCATCGTACGCCCGGGCACGTGGGTCGCCGTTTCGACGTCCCTCTTCTCCTGCTTCCCCGCCTCTTCCTTCCTCCTTCCACAGTTTTCAGATTATCATCGCGAACCGTTAGCGAGAAAAAGGCGGATTTCTCGTTCCGCGGTAGGAAAGGAGTCCATTATGATATTACGTCGTTTCCTCGATTCCATCCAGAGGGAAATTCCAATCTGTCGATTTCCTTTGGATTATAGATGAAATCAAATCTGAGATGAATTCTGCGATTGGCCGAATCGTTAATTTATCGACACCGACGTTTGAAGTTGACGTTGCATATTGCGAGTCCGATGGAATGTTTTTTAAATCGATGCGATTAATCGCGAGACGATGCGTTTTCTAATTTTCTTATTTTCATTCTGCCATCTCGAAGGTGCTTATTATTCTCGAAATTTTACAGGAATCTATGTTGAATTCCTTATTGAAAATTATGTGACAGGAATAAATTAATGTGACGAATTACAAGAAAGATATGACTTAATGGATGAAAAGGAAATAATTGTGTTCAATATGCCGTAATATTCAATATTCTAAGAACATTTCAGACGTAGTAATTAACCTTAAGACTCTTATTAATCATTATCCAACGAGAATCAATTAATCTTACCTACACTACAACAAAAGCATATGTCTCACTAAATTAAAGAAGCATTCTGTACTCGACATACCGTAGTATCCAGTATTCTACCAAACAGAACAGCACTATTTTCACGCGAAGCAATTAGCCACGATTCTCTCTCGACCATACCGACAAGAGTAAATCTATAAAATTTACGTGAAACCTCTGGTAATCCACATTCGCCGTCAAAGCACGCCCAGTCACAACCTACCTACACTTTTAATATCCATTCTAAAGCACGCGTCCTGCGTATCTCTCCCTGACATTCGGTGCGGCCGATGCGTTATTTACATGAAAATCGCAGACTCTCCTCCCGAGAGACAGAGAGACTAAGCCGCGCGCTCTTCACGCCGAGTCATCGGAATACAAAGCGAATCTCGTGGAGTAACGAATGGCCATAACGACAGTCGTAACGCGCCACGGAAGAATCTTTTCGTTGGGGCGCGTTCGAGCCGCCGGTCTGAGGCCGGGGTGAGTCCTTGGGGAAAGCGAGAAGTTGCATAGGAGCGTCTCCTACGAAAAACGCGAGAAGAGAAGAAGGAAGGAGGGGGTTCTCCTTCTCGAGGATGTACAACGGAAAAATATTTTTCCATTTTCCATCGCGGGCACGCACGTGCGCTCACGCACTTTCTCTCTCTCTCTCTTTCTCTCTCTGTTACACACGTTACTGCAGGCACAGCAAGAGAGAGAGAGAGAGAGAGAGAGAGAGAACACGCGCGCACTTACGTGTATTTTGATGCATTCGAACGAGTGCAGTCTGCCGCGATGGGCGTCGGTGGAGGGACGACGAAGAGAGGGGTGGACGCGCGAGGGGAGGGCGACGCCGAGGGGGTGAAAGGCGCGCACCGCAGCGGGCGAAAGAGGGACGAGAAGAAGGTGGAGGAGGAGAAGGAGAGAGAGAGGGAGAGAGAGAGTCTATCAAGAGGCTACATATAAAATCATAAGGCACACCGGCCACGCCCACCACCCCGCGGCTCCTCCAATCGGCGCGTAGTGCATTTAAATCGCAACCCCTGTCGGTGCATTGTTGACTTTTTTCTTCCCGCGGGCGGGGTGACTCTCTCGGCCCTGAATATATATCCCGCAGGCTGTGCCAACACCAGAAATATTCATATTCCCATTCCCGGGTGGTACGAGCCATCGCGCTCTCACCATGCACCCCATCCTCCATCCTCCTCTTCCTCCCTCGTCACCTCTCCTCCGCTCATCTTCTTCGCTCGTCCTTCGTCCTTCTTCTCCTTAACGTTCTCCAACTCTCTTTCTCTCGTCACGAGTGAGACCTCCCTTTCGCACACGCGTGTCCTCCACGTACTTATCCTTCTTCACCTGTGCACACGTGCAAGCCTTGCAATACCTGCCACCACCCAACGACCATTCGCGATTTCATTCTCGTTGGGTGGTGGAGAAGGACTTGGTTCGAGGGTAGGGAGGCCACGAGGATTTCGATGTCGTCGAGGAATCCTTAAGGATCGAATATGCACGGGGTTCTTTCTTCGATGGGGTTGATAGTTCGTTTCGGTCCACGGTGATCGGAGAAGAAACGGCTCTCACGGCGTGGAAGGTAAGGTGTCTGCTACGTAGGATAACAATGCGCTTCTCGAGGACGATGGATCGCGGTGTATGCCGGTATGGTGGTGGAGGGCTGTAGGATTATTTCGTTTACTTTGTGGATTTCGACGGTGAAGGAAGATCGAAGGGTACTGTAAGGATTTTTCTGTTGTCGCGCGACGAGAGTGGGTGAGAGTTTTTTTTTTGTGATGTGCTGGAGAACGTAGGTTAGGGGAGTTAATTGCGATTCAGATGAATAAGGTAATTGGATAGGTGAATTAGTCGATTCTCTTTGGTTTTCTGTTTACGGTGAATGGGGAATTGGATGTTAATTTAGTTGGTCTTGGGTAAAGTGTATTTTTGAAGATCGAAGAGTTCCTAGATCGATGGTAATTGCTCTTTCGATGGAGTTTTGTTTCGGATAAGCGGATAGTATTTGTAATCTGACATTATGATAATTTGTAGAGAGACTATAAATTGACATTCGAGTACTCGAATTTTAGTCATTCACACGAGTGTACGACCAAGGTGTCGGGCAAAGAAATTTACTCGAGAAGAAGGCTAAAGTCTCCTCCTTGCCAGGTGGTAACAGTCAATGTCGTACACGTTGGGGAAAACTTCTTAGTGAAGGGTAGTTTATCACAGTTTCTCGATACTTTGTCGGTGGGTCGGTAAAGTGAGCGATCAGAGATGCCAGACTGTTTTCACCAAGGACAGAACTTATTTCTACCGACACACTTACTCCGAGTTTCTTCTGTTAATGTCGCACCTTTTCCCTCTTCTATTTTCAAAGCCGAACTCGCGCCTTCCTCATCTCGTACAATTATTGCAAACGATCGTCCTTGTCCACAAATACGAAAGACGAAACGAATATTTACACCAATTGTATTCATAAATTTGCAAGAATCGCATACGAAAACTGCAATAATTAATAAATCGATCGTTCCAATCGAGAAGAACGAAAAATCCTTTTTTCCATATAGGTTCTCCCTTTTCGCTCTTATCCTTGAAATCGAAGGCCAGCCCATTCCCACGAAGTCACGAGAGAGGCTCTTCGAGGTGGGAGAGAGAGAAAAAAAAATGGCGCAACATTCACACGAAATTGTTAAGAAGGGTGGCGTGAGAGGGTAGCGAAAGAGCGGGGACCCTTATCCCTTCCTTCGTCCTTCGGCGTTCTATCTTTCGGTACATCAGCCTAACACCCTCCCTCTCCCTTCGCGTTTCTCGTGCCGCTTCGATCGGCCGCTCATTCGATTTCTCCTCCGTGCGGAAATGGCTGAGCAGCCATTCGTTCGAGACTTCCGGTCGACTGGAGATAGAAATGAAGTCCCCTCGTGGACAAAAAGGGCGGCGGAGAACCGCGTGGAAGGACGAGGACGAGAGAAGGACACCGTCAGAGCGTTGACACGGGTGAAAGGGTGGAATGGAGGACGAGAAGGGAGTGGAAATTGCCGTTCGCCGAGAATTGATAATAAATTCGATAAAGCGGCCTCGGCGTGCCCCCGATAATAGCATGATATAAAATAGAGCGATATCTTATTGATACACATTGACGGACGATGTCGGAGACGACGAGCCTTTCCGTTCTTCGTCCTTCTTACCTTCCTGCATCCTCTTCGTCATTTTCTATTTCTTCTTCTTCTTCTCCTTCTTCTTCTTCTCTGCTTCGTCGTGGCGGTACTTTCTCCTTCGTTGCCCATTACGTTAAGCGGCCACGATACCGTGGGATCCTCCGATGAGAGATTTCGCTAAATTTCGTTAGCCCCCGCTCGGGACGAGTTGCCTGGGAAATTCGATGATGGTGGATTATTCTGTTCGGTGGACGTATTGTCGTTGATGAGCCAAAAGGGCATCTCGCGCGGATGATCCTTCGAACGTAATTTGTTCTATGTTCAGACTACACCGTATTATCTCGAGGATATGGGTAGTTAAATATTTTTCAAAGAACGGACCAATGGAAAAGTCAAGCCTGCGAGATGAAAGGGGACCCTGAATCTGTATTTTAATTCTCTATTGCATCGTTCCCTAGGCACCGATAACATTTCTTTAATTTTATTTATAATATTTTACTGTGTAGCTCGAATAACAAATTCACGCGCTAGAGAGTTTAATTCATTATTTATTATCTTACGTACGCGAGAAGATGAATAACCACGCACGGCACAAAGTAACTAAAATGCGACGGAGAGGTTAATTCGCAGTTGTCCTACGCGGATGAAAAAAAAAATGAAAAACTATCGATTGTACGAGGTAAAATGCGAATCGCAGGAGTGTACTGTGGGGTTGTTGAATTCGGAACGAGTCGTCGACATTGCGTGCGTTACAACCAGCGGGTTTTACGCCGTTGATTCGATTACGGCGATTGGAAAGTTGACGACGCTTGCGATATACGGGCACTGCCGTCCTGCCACGGCAGAGTTTAGCCAAAGGCATTTTTCATGCGGACGCCATTTTGTGACCCTTAATTTCTCGATCCAATCAAAATGACTCACGCGACTTTGTAAGGCCGTTCGGCGGCGGCTCCCCTCGGGGCACAGCAGCTACGAGTGATGCAATTACGCTTAAACGCTAACGAGCTAACTCTCGATAGAAAATGGCTGTATGCTCCGTTGGCTGCAAACAGTAAAGCCATTACGGTTTCGTTCGTTTTCCCCCTACCTTCCTCCGCGCTTTTTTTTATTTTTTTTCATTTCCTCTCCTACCTATTAGAAGCGCGAACCAGCCGCTGAAAAACTGTTTCCGGGTCCCAGGGAGAAGTATTCGCCATTTGAATATTGGTTTTTTCAAATTTCTATTCTCTTCGACTTTACGAATTTATATATCTCGCGCATAAAAATATTAGAATGAATGAGAGAAGTAATCTTCATATTTGAAAGATTATCATTATTGACGTAAGAACAATCGTCGAATTAAAAATAATTCTGTATTTTCGTAGTTGAAGGAAAATTATTTTATCCAGGATTCGTTTGATTAATATGATAATCCAACAATTCTCACGTCAATGCTATTCCAAGTCTTCGAAAATCACAATAATAATAATAGTAATCCTCGAGGTAAATCCAGCCTCGAATATTCTTCTCGAAGATCTTCTTCCGTTCAGCCAGGACACTCGGGATCTCTTTTAATTGACCGCTCAATTTCTCCCCGAGAAAAGGTCCATTTACGAAATTGCTCAAATTTCTATCGGCAATTTCGCGGAAGACTCGCTCGTCCTTCTCCGCGGCGCAGCGGGTGGAAATAGATCGAGGAAAAAGGGGAAAGAATGGGGCGACCTTTCCTGGTGGAGGAGCAAAGCGATGAGAGGGGTGAGAGGCGAGGATAAAAGAGCGAAGGGAGAGGATGGCGAGCGAGAGGGAAGGTCATCGGGAGCGATACACTCGCGTTTGTCAAAGGTCCGATGCGAAGAAGTCCTTCTCATCCTCTCGGTGTGGCATTGTGGAGTGGGTCCTCTTCGTCGGCGGATCCTAAGGCTTCGTACAGACTGGCGAACCGAATGACGAAGCTGGTGCAGAACCTTGCAACATTTTCAAACGAGGATGCAACGCTTGTGAAAGATTCAAAAATTATATTTTCTAATTAATCATGCGCGCAAGAGTTCACTGTCCACTGCACAGTTTCTCATAGTTAATGAAGTAGTTCGACGATTGATAAATTATCAAAGGTGGAATTTTTAGGTTTCTTCAGGATCTGATTTATGAGAAGAATTTTTGATTGGAGTAAAATTGTTTGCCATTGGGCTGGCCGGTTTGCAGACAGCTTAAGGGCTCGCTATATCTGTGCGCGCACGTTGTGTCCTTCCGATTCCTCCTGGCTCGCGCGTCCTTACCACAGGAGGAGGGTCTTCCACGGGGCTGAATGCTTGTCAGGGCCAGAAGACATCTTTTGTAGCGGGCTAGTGGTCCGGAGAAAATTGTATGTTGTACTCTTCGATACCCCGCGAATAAAGACTTCCACCTCTTGCCTTCGTCCTCCTTCACCTCCACTAGCGCGTGCTACGTCCTTTTTCTTCCGAGGATGTCATCCTACTTCCTTTCCGCTCTCTTCTCGTCCGTCAAGAACGAAACGTTCATTCGGACTGTGACATCGGAACGACGCAATCTACGTGGAATTTCTTCGACGAGTCGTACGGTGCTTCCGACCAAATTGGAAAGTGGCTGGAATTTTGGGTCGATCGAGGTGAATTAATAGAGATGATACTTTCGTATTCGTGAACAGCTTCCTGAGTAGGTATTAGAACGAGTCGAGATATTTCACTTGGTGGATTTATATCGTACTTATCGAAGAAAAGAAAGAGATAAGTGCCGTTAATTATTGAAATGGAAAAATCAAGGAGACATTAATTTACCGAAGGATTGTTTCTATTTTACTACTCTCTACCATATATTTTTTTATACCATTTGCAAAGCATTAATTCCAAGATCTTTGTCTAGGTGAAATTTTCTAGTAAGTTCAAGATGGTATCAACGAACTCGGAAAGTGGCTGGAATTTCTGACTGTTTGGAGTCAATTAATAGTAATCACGTTTTAGTATCACGATGAGAGTTCTTCGAACGAATTAAATAATTTCCTCTTCTCAACTATGTCTTATTTGTCAAGTGTTACAGCTGGTACCGCACTTACTCGCCTGCGGAGTTAAAAAATCAAGGAACCGTCGAATTACCAAAGAATCATCTCTCGAAGAGTGCCGTACCTCCGGCACCCTCTTTCACCCCATCCTTAAAAAATCCCGCATCGACGAAATTTCTCCCTTTCGCGCGCCGTTTTGCGTCGTCATCGCAATCTCCTGCCGAAAAACGGACCCGCGGGCCGCACACTCTCGTCGGACGCCATCGGTGCGGATTTCGTCGCCCCGTCTCGCGGCACATTAAATTTAAACACGTCGCGCATCAAGAGCGGAATGGCGTTGGCAAACGCATGTTTAAAGTGCTGGATAGAGGACGAAGGGGGCACGCGCATGCAGAAGAGAATTTCGTCTAGGCGCAACCAAGGGGGTAGTAGAAAGGGAGGATGACGTAGTCGACGCTTAGGGGAAGCTGCTGGTAAGCGTGGCGCGATAATAGCAGCGATTAGAGAAGCGTTCGACGGCATATGGAATGGCGTGGATTTTAATGCGCTTCTCAGATTCCGCGGTCTCCTCTCCTGCGGTTCGTCCATATGCACGCCGTTTGGATGGGCGCAGGATAAAAATGTCCGCTCTCGTGGGGAGGGTAAGGAGAGAAACGGAGTGATGGAAGTAAGGAGAAAGAGTGAGACACGAGGTGGCAGTACGCAGCGACGATCACAAAGGCACAGAATTTTAATAATGGATTTATGCGCATATGTTAAGTCCGCGCCATTATTATTTTTCCTCGTCGCCGCTGGCGGAGAGGCCATGAGCGCGGGGAAGAGTGACAGACAGCGAAGGGATAATGGTATCTATCCGTATGGTGAGCACGGGCGTCCCTCTTTCTCTCGGTCTTTAATTTTATTTCAACCGCGACTTCATTCTCCTCACTGTTTTTATTTAGTCTCCAAGTACCGCGTTAGTGGTCCAAGTAAAGAATCTGGAGAAAATGGTTTTTCCGTTTTACGTCCGGCTGTCCCTCTGTGTACAATAAAAATGTAACGTTTTTGCAGAAGAAAGCTTTTAGTTGTACCAGTCTCGTAATTACCAGCAGAAGTTTATCTTTATTTTTCTTACGTTGACATAGTTTATATTTCTCTTTTACTTTTATTCCGTTCTTCGTAGTTTCTCCGTTCTTCCTCATTCATCGTTTCGTCGTTTTTAAAATTTTCGTGCGTGACTCCGAACGCTTTTTTGGCATCACCCCGAGGTTCTAGTCTGATCCGGTTTTATGCTCGATTATTTCGTACGATCGTTATGGCCTTTTTCTTTCGTGTAGGTGAAAGACGATGGGGTGGCGGGAGGAGAGGGTGATGCGATAGGCGCCATCACTCGATAGCAGGGCGATGCTTTTGGGACGTGCTCCTCCAGTCGCGGAAATGCTCACGCTATTCTCGCGGAAGCATCTTTTAGCGTTCATGATCGTCACGGGGGTGGTGAATGATGATGGCGGATGAATAATTTTTCCCTCCGGGGAACCACGAGGAGAGTTTAGGGAGGCACGAAGTGGAATAAGATGAGTATGACGCCTGCGCTATTAAGTACTCTTTTAGAGTGGAAAGTGAGATTTTTTATCGTGAGTTTTCCGTGCTGGGGTCTGCGCGCGTGTGCGTTCGATGTTTCCAGCCAAATGCGGTTCACGATTTTCGATAATAATAATAATCGTGGACGTTTCAGTATCCAAATGCATCACGGGATTTCTATAATAGTCGCGCATTATTTTCAACTAATTATATAATTAATATCGTATAATTTAAATCTTATAAGGAGAACTGCTTGGGGTGCCGGTTTTTCGTGCCGCAGGCAAATTCAGTTTATCGTAGAAAATTTATTAATAGAATGTTCGGCATTTCACAAACGTATCGATATGGAAAATATTACAATTGATTTTGCATCAACTCTATCCTTTTATCATTATCCCTGTGCGATGTACCCTAATAATCCTATCACGAGGCTTCGCGAAATCTCCAGTTCGCCTTGGTTACAAATATCACGCGTTACAGTAATAGTCCCGGAGTTTATCTTAGGAATATTGAAAATCTAAAACGACACATCCAAGTCTGAAATTTCAGAGAGACTATTCCACAAGTTTGCCACGTTGCCGAAGGATCAAGGTCGGGCGGAAAATGGTCAAAAGGAAAATTGTGGTGCAGCAGCCACGAAAGAGGATTCCACACGACGCGTCCGCGCATTCGCATCACCGCGAGCTAGCGCGTGCAGATTTCTCGCGGCGAGGCGAGAGTGCGTAGGTGGGTCGCCATTTTGTCATTAAGGTTTCAATCGAGAATCGTAAAGTCATTTACGCCCCCTCTCGCGTCCTCTTCTCCGCGCGCGCTCGCTTCTCCCAGTTCAACCCCTAAAGGGTTTACGCCTCTGGTACTCGAAGGGGGGCCCCTTGGAAAACATTTTTCTACTAATGGCTCCGGTCTACCGACCCTCCTCGACAACTCTCTCCTCTCCTTCTCACACTTTCCATTCACCTTTTCTCTCCTCTCAGCCTCTCCTCTCCTAGGTAAGGGTATTTTCTTACCCTCCGAACTGCCTATACCGGCTCGCTCACCCCCTTAAGTAATTGGACATGGTCACGTGAAGCGATGCTCTCTCATCTATCACCCCTTCTTTTTTTTTTTCTTCTCTTCTACCACCTCCTCCTTCTCTTCCTCCTTCTCATTCTCCTCCTCTTGCTTCTTTAGCTCGCGTCTGGGAGGGAGCGAACGCGCACGAGAGAGGGCCGGGGTTGCAATTCGGCGAACATGCACCACCGGAAGGAAAAGAAAGATGGAGGACGGCGGAACGCCCTACCGAGGGTGTCATGGTGCTCGCTTAATGCTCCTCTTCGTCGCCTGCCTCCACGTTGGATGCAACGAAGGGGGTTGGACCTACCCTTGGAATGTTTTTTCTTTTTTCTTCTTCTTTTCCTTTCTTTCCCCGCGCCATGTCTCTCGTACCATCGTCGAGGAGCGTCGCTCGAGTAGATTAATATTGCTCGTTTTGTATAATTAATGGGAGACGAGGCGTGAGCTCGAGCGCGTTCCACGTGGGGTGCGATATTTTAAGGGGCTGGTTTCAATTTCGTGATTTCGCGCTGGCGTATCGCGTGAGATTAAATAGTTTTTTTCGGGGGGGTATGCGGAGGATGGATGTTGGTTGGCTGTGGAAATGGTCCTGACTCGATGCCTCTTTTCTTTATGGTTGACTTTTTTTTTTTTAATGGAAGCGCAAGATTCTCAAGGAAACGATCGAGTAATAAAATGCATCTTCTCCGGTGCCTGGCATAATTAAATTGGGGAGTTAAAATTGTTTTCTTTCGCAGTGGAGAATTATTTTTTTGGGAAGCCATAAGATTCATGGGTAAATAAGAATTTCCTTTTCTTCGTTCATAATCGAATTGAAACTTGTGTCCTTTTCGCTATAGTGAAGAATGATCTTTCTCACATAGATACATTTTTCTACCGTTGAACAAGATTCTCGATGAAATGGATCAGTATGAACAATTTATCCTTCCCTCATTTAACTCAACTAAGAGTCAGCTCAGAATTCAACGTAACCTAATTGAGAATAAGGATCCTTCTTATCACTTGGCACCAAAAGTTCTTCCGTCAGAGCACCTCGGAGGAAGAAACTCGGCAAACCTGGTAACCAAATAAAATTGAATCTTTCATTCTAGGTATACCAAAATTGAAAGCAAGAATTATTTTCAATCTCCAAAACCTCTTTTGCATCGGGACCACATTGTCGGCGTTAGAAAGAAAAAAATCGTCAGGCCAAGAAATTTTTCGGACGTCGCCCACAACCGACCAGAGGTCCGGACGACGATGTCATGCAAATTACTGTGGGGCGTCGCGATGCCTGGCGTCGCCAAAGTCGCCGGCGCTCGGCATCGCGAGCGATGCTGCCGGGAGGCGAACGCCTCGCGAAGAATTCCCTCGTAATTCGGCTCGTTAGCTCGTTATTTAGGAGCGATTTGCGCGCCCGACCGCTCCTACCCTCGCGCCGCATGGTTTTGCCGGCTTTTGCCTCGAGGAATCGCGGGCGCGCGCACGATTTGACATTTAAATCTGATAATTCTGTTTTCGTTTGCTTCCACCACGTCCGCGAGAATTCGAGGGGTGAGAGGAAGAGGGAGAGGGATGACAGGGTCGTAGAGGAGAGGAGAGAGAAATAAAGTAGAGGAAGAGAGCGAGAGAGAGAGAGAGAGAGAGAAAGAGAAAGAAAAGTGAGAAGGAAAGAGAGCCAGTCTCGGAGCCGCCATCTCTGCGTACTCTCCCTGCCATGTTGATTTTTGCGCGAGTCCTAGAGTGCCTTCGCGCGAAAAGACCCAAGCTCCGAAGCGTGGCTCCGAATAAGAAGTGCAATCTAAATTGTAACCTCGATCTACGAATCATTCTCCGAATTGTCTCAACATTAGAAAGACTTCGTTCTTGAAGAAAAGAAATCGATGGATTCGGTACGATCCCTTGGAGTCTCTCGCGTTGCAGGGACTCTAGCCGGAGTTATTACGAATGTCCCCACCTCCTGTTTGGATAGCCCCACCCGTTATAACACCCCCGAAGGGCTGAGTACACACAAAGCACACATCTACCCCATTACGGTACAGTCTTGGAAAGAAGTTTCCCGCGAGACTTTTGCTGCCTACGTGCACGCGTCGAGGTGGACGAAGCGACGTCGGGCGTCTCGACGCCTTCGATCCACGCTTCTCTCCTCGGTGTCGTTCCGGGATTCGAGTAAAGAGGATTTTCCAATTGCGTCCAGTTGGGAAGATTTTTCAATTTTCGCGGCAACTCTCGTGGGTTCTCGCGAGCCGTTTCGCGAGTCGATGGAATAAGGGGGTGGGTTAGAAGGGGTGTAGGACGGAGGGGTGGAGAAGAAGGGGCGGATGAAAGCGCGGGGGTGGACGAGTGGGTGGCGGAAAAAAAAGGGCTTCGAGAAAAATCGGGTGGCGCTTTCTCGCGGCTGCTCGCCTGTCCTGCCGGTACTCTCCTCCCTCTTCCTTTTTTTGCATTAATTAAAAGCTCCTGCCTCCGGGCCGCTAGTAGCACGGCCATCTTGGCTTCAGGCACGCCCCCTCTCCTTTGTTTTCGGATTTTTTTAATGATTTCTCCTTTGCAGACGCGGCGGCGCTCCGTACGTCCTCCTCTCTCTCTCTCTCTCTCTTTTTCTCTATCTCTCTCGTTCCTTCTTTCTCTTCTTCTCATCCTCTCCTTTTCTCTTCTATTCTCTCATCCTTTGCGCTCCTCCACATCGCTTTTTACCCACCCAGTCCGCCCTGTCCTCTCTCACTTTCTCACCATCGTCTTTCCTCTCTCTTCCACCCCGTCATTCCCCTCTCCCATCTCACTCCTCTCATCTCTCATTCCAAATCCGCGCGAGAGAGCCCTGCCTTCCACCACCTCCTCTGTGCATTAGCGCTCGTCACCCCCCTCCGAGCGAATGTACGCGCTCGCGCTCGTGTGGACGCGACGCGCGTCGGTGCGAGCGCACACGCGTGTTACGCACTGCCTCTCGCTATTCGAGAGGGTTACACCATAATACCAATTCGTGGGGAGAGCGAGATGGAGTGGTTAGGAGAAACGGAGAGAAGGAAGGATATGGAGAGAAGGTAGGAGAGTGACGAAGGGGGTGGTGGAAAGTGCCAAATGAAGAGAGCGAGAGGATGAAAGAGAGAAAGAGAGAGAGAGAGACGAAGGAGAGTGCGAATGAGAGAGTAAGAGAGAGAACGAAGGCTATGGTTTTTGAAATAGTTCACGCTCGCGCCGTCACCGTAGGTAACCAGGGGCCCGAGGGCCTTTCTGCGTTTAGTTTTTTGCCACCAGTGCGTGGCGTCAGGTTACGCAGTTTACACGCTGCTTTCGCCCCTTTTTCCCTTTTTTCTTTTTTTTTTATTATTTTCTCGATCACCACGTTCGCTCCTCACAACCTCACTTCGACCTACGCCACCTCCTACCCCACCCCCGTATCTGTTTTTATTTGTCACCTGGACCAGACCGCAGGAAAAAGGGGGCCACACCACTGCCGATCGACGGCCGATATGAGGACGCTTCCATCGGTACGTTTTCCTCCCGTTTCAACTTCTCTCTTTCTCTCTGGTTTTTTTTCCTCTCGCTTCTTTCCGCTCTTCTATTCTCTAGCTTCTCGGCTCGCGATGATCCGGTAGTTTATCGAGGGGTAGTTTAGCGAGTGTAATTGAGAGAACGCGAGGAAGAGAGAAAGAAGAGAGGATGAGATTCTTTTTCGTATGTTGGCGTTCACCAGTCGGTGAATTTGTCCGAGGGTTGGATAAATATACTTGGCTTGCGCATGTTGGTTCTGCTTCCACTTGTTTCGTAGAGAAATTTGCGAAGGACGATAATAATCGACGGAAAAGAAAATGCGTATGCGTTGCTTCAAGTAGCTACAAGCATACCGCTAATTCTAGATGAATTTCGAGGAATTTCTAAATTCGTTTAATGTCCACCTGGAATCGTTCACGGCTCGGTCATCGGGTAAAACTGTAAACATTTTCGTACACGATTGGAAACACAAAGGTGGGCGTGGTAATTTTAAGAATTTCGCGTGGCCCCTTGCCTTTTCACGACCCCGCCATGCAGTATGTCGTCAGTAGTTTCTCCGTTTGCTCGTTGCGCGCGGTATCCACTGTGAAAATATTTCTCGCGGACATTTCAAAAAGTTTCTCTCCAACACGGCGCTTTGTTGGTGTGCGCGAAATCCGACGAGGTAAGAGGAGCCCCGCGACATCTGCGCTCGACAATATTTGGACACGACGACGACGGCCAGGAGGAGGACGAGCCGACGACGCGAGGACGAACGAAGGAACTTTTGTCCAGCGGGATTTCAATACTCTGGGCCCACCGTACTCGCCGCTCGCCGCCACCTCCGCTTTCGAAAACTCTCTCGAGAGTATAATGGAATGTGTCGTAAATATGAAAATGCGAAATACTTCCTCGTGGCCAGGAGCGAATGAGAAACCGGCGCAGCGGACTCGTCCTTCCTAAGTCCGGGGAATTCTTCGGGCCTTGGAAAAAGTTTTTCAACTGTTAAGCGAACGCGTTCTCGCAAAGCTTATGCCAGTACGGTGAAATATTTCTCTATACGGATACTCGTTTGTCCATGTTCTTTTTTTATACGATCATTGTTTCCTTACGCGTGGACCGACTGACGATACGCGTGAAAAGGTTTGTTTGGTCTGGATTTCATTTGGCAGAACATTCCTTCGAAGTTTTGGGAGATTGAAACTAGGGGTGAATAATGTTTTGTATTTTGTACGAATGGTTTTTTATTGGTGTTTCTACACAAGAAGCGCGATAAACACTCTGCGATTTTTAACTTGGGCTGCTATTGCTTGTCGCAATTGTTTTATAATTGGTGAAATTACAGTTATGTTAGCGATAGTTCACTCGTGGATTATCCTTTAGGGCTTCCTTCAGGATGATCAAGCAGATTACTTATGAAGCAATAATTATCACTTGCACGATGCAAGCTGTGCTTGCGAGTTGTGGAGGTTGAAACGATTACTGTCGCTTTTGACAAGTAAATCATAAGCCTTCGTCAATGCGCATTCGAATATTTGTCCGTGAAGAAAGATTCTCGTTACATTGAAGAAAGAAAATGCATTCGTAGAAATGAGATGCTCGCCGTGCGACGGAACTCGCGATCCGTCGGTACGTAGGCCTACGTGCCCGCCAGCTTCCGTGAGAACTGACTGACTCAAAACTGCTGACTAACTAAATCTGACAATAATCTGTTTCCGCTACATTGTAGGAAATTGCTGTCTAATGCTACTTACACTGTCATCATAGTAACGTCATTCGTGCAATATCGTTTAATTTAAACTCACAGATTTTCAGATAACATTACAGAAGTGTCACGAACTAACATTCTTTCCCCTCACATTTTCCATAAAAATAGTCAAAACGACAAATTATATTCTCCATACAACGATAAAAGATCGTCAGGCTGTTATTCTTGAAAGTTATCTTCTTCCTTTGTTTACTCGTAATTGTTAGCACTCTCCATTACGAATAATCCACGAACGATAATTGTAAGTCCTCCTCCTAATTGTCAATGTGTAACCACCGTCTGCTGCCTGGGGCGCAATTGCAGCAATGGCGAGGGAAGAAAAAAAAAATTCACGTAATTAAATTGTTGCGCCTCGACGCCTTCATTATTTATGTACTCTTATAAGGCGAGGGTAGCGCGCGATGGCGACGAATTAAATGTGCGACTAGAATGCTCTCTCGGCTGGAAGGAAATTAATAATTTGCATCCGATGGAAGAGAGGAGAGGGTCGTTTATTGAGGAGAAATCGTCAACATTCTTCAGAATATTATAAACAATATGACTCGACAATCGTAAGATTACGATTGCGCTTTGAAAAAATATTAAAATTAGGATACACTGATCTTAAGTAGAAAAGTAAATCTATGCGACGATATTGTTGTAAGAGTAGCTGTTAAGCTTTTCGATATTTTCCATATATCAAGTGCCACGTTACCCGGCAGCACTATTTGTACGACAAAATTGAATCGTTCAGGAATCGGCATTGAATAATTCTTGGCGACAAGTTCTTGGAGGCGATATATTTCTCGCGCGATATTTCAAGTAGCTCGGGCTCTTCTGGGGCGCGTCACACGTCGAAACTCAATTTTTCAATTTACTCTTCGTCACGTCGTCTCACGGCGTCGCCCGATCGATTCGCTTCCAAATTCTATCGTCAACGTCGTTCCAAATTCAATATCGAAATATTTAGGCACTTCAGGAAGTACGTCGCGTACGCCCTCGCCCCGAGTCCTTCTCCCTCTAAATTCTATAAAATTTCGCTTACGTTCCTTTTATCGTCGGCGTCTTCGTTTCCACGTAAATCAAATGTTCACGCGAATCTCGATGGGCCACTTGCGTTTCGATATTTTTTAACGATCTTCGATATTTTGTATTCCATCCTCTTTCAAACGACTCGACAAACATCATTTATCGATGCACCTTTCCAAATTACAAACCGCAATCGAAATTCGAGTATCCACGTCGATCACTCGTTTCCATTATTCTATTCTATTCTGATCTTCTCCAATTTTTCTTCACACCCACAGAACTCGCGAAAAACTCACGAGTACATAGTGGTGCGCGAATAATCGAACGTTCACGCGGGGTCAGGCCTTAACGAGACTCTCTTCTGGGGACCCTCCAAGGCCCTCTCGGGCCCACGGGTTGCTAATTTGTCTCGAAGGAATCGAGTTTTGAAATTTGAGATGAGCGCGGCGAGTCGCGCGAAACTCGTCGAGGCTTCCTTTCATATCCGTCGTGTCCTGCCATTGGTTTTCATTCACCGGACGTTTTCATTCCCTCTGCCCTTCGGCCTATCGTGTTTGTGGGATAATTTCAAATTCGACATCGCCACCACTCCAAACCGACGTGTTTTTTCACGTGTACCCTCACGTTGAACGTGTCGCTTGCGACCTTTCCACTTCGTCCCGTTCCCTCTCTTGCATTACGATTGTTCGAGGTTTGCGCAAACCAGACGCGATAGATTCTTCAGAGGACGAAGGAGATGCTCGCGTCAGATTTTGCTCGGTAGCTTTTGGATCTCTTGTGCGAACGACGGACGTTTATATTCGGTTTTGTCCAACGAAGAATGTAATGGACGAGGGAGAAACGCCGTTACAATGTAACCTTTTGTCGAGAGGGATGCGATCGGGAGATTCGAGAGAGCTTTGTGAGCTCGCGATGATTATTTTGGGCTGCCCTCGTCGCGCGTATTATGAGAGTTTAGTTGTTCGTGCGACAGGACGACGATGGTCGGTGATGGTTGCGCGTGTTTAGAACGAGGCCTCGGTGACGTTGGGACGAATCTGAAATGGGGATATTAATATTCAATCGTTTCTTTGTCGCGTCTTCCTGTGAGTATAAAAGCATCGTGTCTGGGTGGAGATATTCAGCAATTTGTCTCTTACCCTCTTCTATCTAGGCGACGATGTCACCATGATGCACCCGATGGAATTGCACTCTAGTGAATCGTTCTTCCGAATATGTCCTCTTACCTATCTAAAAATTTCAAATTCACCCATTCCCTACGTTATCCACGAGGTCTGGCCATTTTTACGAACTTTCGTAGTACCGTCGAACGAGCCACCGACAACCTAGCCAAATTCGCCTTAACGCAATTATCACGATTAAAACTCCGATAACTCTCTGGTTACTCTACCTCACATTGTCACCACGACGAAGAACCCCCAAGAACTTAACCGGACAACAATTCTCGAAAGAGCGATCTACTCGCGCTTATCGTTCTCCGTTAACCGGAGACTCACGAGCTTACCGACGCGCCGTAGAAAAGACACTCTCCTCACGAAAGAAAAAAAAAAAAAACAAGAAAAACTCCAAGCCTCCCCTCGACTTCAGCACTCACCAGCACTTGCAGCACTCGTGAACGCGTCAGCGTTCTTACCGTTTCCCATCCAACAATATCTCACCCTCGCGCGCGTCTTCCGTGCGAAATTGGCTAGACGACGGAGGTTTAGACGACGCGCTTAGTTCCTCTTCTCATCCACCTAGCTCATTCACCCTCTCGTCCAACAACGCATCCCTCTCTCTCTCTACCGAGAGTGTCTTACAATGGACGGAGGCGTTCGCGCGTCGTTAGGCCTCGAAAAATGACTATTATCGCGACACGCCATTGTCCAGTTCCTCCTCGCGTTCATCCGCGTCACACGCACCCACACGCGTCGCTCGGTCCACCCCGCGGTGCTCCACTCTTTCTTCTGGCCGCTGTTCATTTTCTTCCTTCACCCTCTCTCGCGGTGGCCACCTCATCCCTCGGTCTTCTTCTTTCCCTCGTCGCGTCGTCATTCCATCAAAGTGTCGCAGCAGCAGCAGCCCACGCGTCGCTTCTCCTCTACCATCCCTCTTTCCAGCCAGCGCGCGTGTCGCTACCGGGGCGAGCAACGCGCCAAGCGTGAAAACAACAGGCCCCGCCGTTGCTGCGGTTCGTTTACTTACCGAGGATGTTTACCTCCTCGTCGTTGTCGTCGTCGTCGTCGTCGTCCTCCTCCTCGTCGTCGTGCTACCCTCGCCTGGTTAAAGCCAGGAAGGGTATCGAAAGTGCAATGCAAATTGCGAGCCCTGCTGTTTGCGCCTGCATAACGGTGTAACGGGATTCCCCATCGGATATACGTGGGACGAGTGCTCGGCCACGAGGAAGTTTGGAGACGCTCGGTGAACATCTGTCGATCCCGTGCTAGGAGCGTTTTGCGTTTTTATTTTGCTTTTCTTTTCTTCAAGTTTTTTCGTTCGTTGGCTGGTGGAGGAAGGTTCGTAGTTTTGTCACGAAATCTTGGATAGATTGGTTTAGGCGAGATTTGTTTGGTGGGCAAAGGCATAGGATGTGAATTGGTTATTGTGCAGCATTGTTTCTTGTGAATTCTTCGTTACCAAAGGTTGGTTACGTAATTGGGGAAAATGTGTGGTCGAGAGGAGGGTAAGAAGTAAACGAGGCAAGAGGATCTTCGATGTCGATGTAGATATTCGTGGAAGTGACGTGGGTTTTTAGAATGCAGCGTGAGACGGTTATTCTGGCGTGGAATTTTTACAAGGATCAGCCCTCGTGCGAATGTAAAACAAAGAATCGATCGATTAAGTTACATAGGTGAAACGGACTTGCCAAGGTTCGGCACGAATGTATTTGTCGAATCTCCTTCAAGAGCATGCCGAACGATTGTAAAAGCGATAATTTAAAAGAACCTTACCTAAGCAGCGGGTATAACTGCCATCCGCTTACTTTTTGAGAAACGATACGAGAAATATATTCAGTTGACAGTTTTTCGCGCGCCTTTGTAATTCTGTCGCGGAATGGTCGATGTACACCCAGCTTAAATATCATGCCTTTTCTTAAATCAGTCTCTAATACCTCCTTACACGATAATCGAACCATCGTCTACCTTCAAACATCGACAAATCCACCAAAAACTCATCTAAAAAGGAATAATCACCAAAGAACAGCCTAAAGAAAACAAATTACTCTTCTACGCTTTACGCGCGTGAAAATACGGGCTCGTTACCACCTCGCATAGAGGCAGAATAAAGGATCAGGTGTCCTCGGACACTTCCAAGGCGATTATCCGAAACGCTTGCAGGACATGCACACGAGGAATGACTACTCCGCAAAAATCTCTAACTCTCACGCGAGGTCAAGATCCTAAGCTCTCCCTCGATCGGCGATCAAAGGCCTCTGGGTAAACACTCGCGAGCGATCATCGATCCTCGACTTCTCCGCGCGATCGGCTGACGCGCCACGCTGGCTGAAAGAAAGGAGACACTTTGAAGCCGATTGTCAGCCGGAAGGAGAAGAGCGTCCGCGCTCTCTCTAATACCCCCAGCAAATGATACATCATTTCGCATCTTCACATTCTCCTCACGTCCCTTCTCAAGTATTACATCATTATCTCCTCGTGATTCTCATTCCCCCACCACCCTCTAGAATCCTCTCTCACTCTGTCTTTTCTCCATCAGCCCTTCTCTTAATTCTCACCCCCTTCTCTTTCTCTCTGCGAGCAATACGTGAAAGAGAGAGCCTCTCTCCTTCGAAACTTCTCTCCTCGCGCTTCACCCCCGATCCACGACCAGCACGAAGAAATCCTACCCAAAGAATCCTTCCGCGCTGGCGTTTCGCGCTAATCGGCCCCGTAAAAAAGAAATCAATTCGAATCAATATATCCAAGCGGAATAGCGCGCGCACCGCCATTAGTCGTATCCGGCCTGCGATTTTTCCCGGGCCGCGTTCGAGATCGCTTCTCGATCGGGGGTGGCAGTGAAACGGGGGGAGGAGAAAAAACGGGAGCGATCGACGGCGCGGATCCTCTTCGCGTCGCACGCCCATCCCTCTCTCCTCTTTCTTTCTTTCCAACCCTCTTTTCACCATCTGCCTCGCACTCTCGCGGCTCTCGATCGCGTCATCTTCCTCGCTCCTCGCCACAGAGTCTCGGCTATCAACAATCAACCCCCTCGAGGACGAGGTGGCGCGAGAGGAAGGGGGTGACGAGGGATGCGAGGGGTGGTGGGGTGCAGGCGACGACAGCGGGGGTGAAGAAGAAGCGTGGAGAGAGAGAGAGAGAGAGAGAGACAGAGAGAAAGAGAGAGAAAAGAGAGAGAGAGAAGAGAGTCGGGATGGATACGGAAAAATGTGTGCGCCGGGGCTATTCCGGCAGCTCGTGGGAGAGCTCGTTCGATTCTCAGTGTCTGGAAATAATTAGAGGCCGAGGTGGCCCGGGTGTTGCCACGGCAACCGCCAATCAGAGGGCAAAGAAAAATTTTTTCCTTTTATATCGTGCATTTTTCTGTGCTCGCTGCCTGCATGGGCGCCCACCCCGCGCGCCCGCGCGAGAAGAGGTGGTTGGATGGGTGGGTGGCGAAGGGGTGTAAGGAGAGAAAGGGTGGCACGAGGGGGTTGGTGGGGCGACGTTGGATGGGCTCGAAGCGCGGGGTGGTTTAGGGAGGACCACGAGAGGCGAAGAGAGAGGTGAGAGGTGAGATAATGTATGCAACGACACGTCGAAACACACCGACGCACGGCGTCGTCCCGCACGTGAACGTCGACGAGTGTTTGCGGATATGTCGGTGTGTGGGCGCGTGGGTGCGAGCGCGGTGCTGCCGCGAAATATCCCGGGCATCTCGTCGCGCTGCTCGCGTTAATACGCTCGACGCCGATGCCCTTTACGCCGCGTTCACAACGTCGCGACGCCGTACACTGCACGGAAAGAGCCTCGTGCGATCACTTCCGGTGTTGTAACGTCGCGGAAGGATGCATCGTAGGAGGTTTAAGAATGTTGGATTAGGATGGAAGATTGTTGGGACGACAAGGATGTTTTGTTTGGTTCGATGGAGGACCTTGGTGGTGCTGAGAATTTGAGAAATACAGCGGAATAGAATTTGGAAGTATAGGAGCTTTTGTATGTATGAGATGGGTTAGGTGATTGGTTATAAATTGTGGGTGAATGCTCGGTTTGTAGAGCTGTTGGATTGATGTTTAATGTTTATTTTTAATTGAGTACTGGATTTTTATAACCGCTTGAGTAAGGTACTGGGTGGATTTAGAAGAGACTACGGAGATTCAATGTTTCCTATGGTTGTTGTTTTTGAATTTGAAGCTCCTTGTTTCTCGAAGATTCTTCGTGCTTTTCTTTCATTTATTCTTTCGTAGACGAGACGCGCAGCTCGACGCATTTAGAAAATCGCGAATCGATACGTGTTTTCAGAGACGCGGTTTCGCAGGTGGAATTTTCTCAGCGGCGCGGGTGTCATTTTGCTTTGACATTCTTTTTCAAAGTGCAGTCTTTGAAGTTACGCTGATTCAATCCGATGCAAGGCGATGCAACGCGATGCAACACGCACGGCCGCGTTACAATGCGAGGCGTTGCTAAGTGCAGCCGCCGAGTCATCTGAATTTTTACATCGCGAAACATCTCGATTGTCTGCACCGATGCACAGTCGTTACTTTTCTTACGACAAACGTTTACGCGCGCGAATTTTTCAGGAGCCGATGCGCGATCGAGAGGTCGGCTCCGCGGGAGGAGACTGTGGGGTTCGAAAATTAGATTCCATTTTAAAATTCAGAAGTGGTCCGCGAATTTATATTCGGCTCAATCATCGTGCGAATCTAATTTGTCGCGGGGGTCACGTATGTCGAGAGAATGAAATTCGTCGTCGGATGGTGCGGGTGAATTTTTGACGTTCCACGATGCAACGAACCTCCCCATTAGCGACACAGCGTAGTTTATTATTTCGTTTGTACGATGACTTGGCGGGTCGAAAAGATCTCTTTGATGTTCCGCCGCGTCTCGTGACATCGGCTTTTCAATTAATGCAAAAAGGAGTATCTTAAGCCTACGCCCCACGAAACACTTCGTCGCTTTCAAAAATGGCGTGCGCATGCTCGTTGCGAGACCATTTTTGTTCGCGAGCTCGCACCCAGCCTCGAGAACATATCCACGGGCCTAGAGGATAAAAGCAGGAAGAAAAGTTGATTATGACAACTCGATAATTGATTTCGGGGCACGGCAGATATTCGTAATTCTAGACGGCCGTAATCACTGATCGGTCGACAAACTCATTTTAATGTCTGGATCTCGGAACTGCAGGATATCAAGTCGCATTTTTATAATTTTCCCGGAGAGTAAATCCAAACGTGCAAGAATAAAATTTACTTTAAACTTTTTTTTACATTCCAATGGTGTTCAATGGATTTGAAAAATATTCTTTATCGCACCTGCTCTCCAGTCCACTTGTAAAGATTCGACGAAGGAAATTGATTTTTTCAATTAAAAAACAGAAAAGAAGTGGTCTCAATGCCCAGCTCTTTACACTTCGGAGAATTGACAATTATTTTCTACGATCCGTTCATTGTCAGGCATGCTACTATACGAGACCCAGCTTTTTTTCTCTATCCTCAAACGATATTCTCGTGAACGTTCCTTGTGCGAAGTTGTTGTACCTAGTAAGGAGAAAATCAAGAAAATAATAAATCTTGACGCGCGTCCACGAAGGGAGCCTCCACTTTTCGTAGGTAGGAAGCGTGGGTGTCACCTCCTTAGCACGACTGGCCTGAATGGTCCTTATTTTGGTTCGGTTTGACAGTGAGCGCCATTGTTTTGAGTCAAACTGAAAGCCCTACCTGTTCTAATTAACTTATTCATCGGATAGCTGGCCGGATATGTAATGTCGGTGGGCATGGACGCACTTGGACGTTTTAAATGGACCTCTTCAGAAATTGCGTGGCAGGTCGTGCGATTATCCTAGAAAAAGAGAAAAGAGGCCCTAGAAACGGGGGTAAAGTGTCAGCGATGTCACAATTTTTGCGAGGCGTCACGGGATTTCCAGGATGATCAAAGCACCCTGAATAAATCGGAGAAGAAAATAATCCAATGCGGCGATGTAACTAAAAATTCGATCCGAATACAAAATCAGGACACAGACTTTTCAGTGGCATTTAGAATAAAGTATAACTTTTACTTGAAAGTTCGTCAGATGCAATTTTCTAAAAATTCTCGCGACACGTGAACAATCTTACCTATTAATATCACCTCGGTGAGTTTCTTGTACTTCAGAAGTTTGATATCCTTCCTTTTTCTTCTATTAGAAAATCAGTGACACCGAGAATTTCTTTTTTTACTTCCACGAATTCGTCGAAAGACACGAGAAATTCACTTACTTTACGATTTCTCTTTTCTCCATCCGACTTTCGTCTCCTCTCTATTGTCCACGTCAATCCATCGTGTTCTCTCTTAATCGAAGATCGCGCATAATCGAGGATCCATCCATCCAGGCGTTTCGGGTTTCTCTGACGGTCAAAATTTCTTCCGGTGGCCCAAGGGTCGCGCGGCGCGTAGAATGGCCGGTAACACGACACGTATCCCTTCTCGGTGGTAAGCACGTGGGAAGAAACCGTCTGGTAAATACGCTCATAGAAATCAGAGAAACGAGAAACTCCGCCGATGATGAAAGGGGTGTGTTTCAAAACATGTCACATTCAATATCGGCGCTGGCCATCGATCCGATCCTACGTGGATACGAGATGCCTTGGACTTCTACGGAGGAGCTCGCGTGAGCCAAGCTTAGGACTAGCACCATGCTGGATTTCACTGTGTCACGGTGTTCTGTTTCCCACTGATCATGGTGTTCCCTTTCTCGGTGATCCGATCGCGCCATTCGTCGTGTCCCTATCGATTTGATTTGAGGAAGTACTCGTAGCATGTTCCTTCTTGCCACCACTCTCTTCTTCCGCTTTTTTTCCTCCACGTCTTTTCCGCTTCGAAGGATTCTTACTTCGGATATCTCGTCCTTTACTTTCTCAGATCGTTTTTTTTTTTTTTCGTCAGCGAGTTTTTTGAGAAAATGGGGTTTGGAGCGGTGAGAAGATAATCTTTGCATGGGATGAGATCGACGTTTGGGATGTTCGATGGGTTGGAGGAAGTTTTTTTTTCTTCCTCTTTTAGAATAGTTGGATAGAATAGAGAGAATAGAGGCGATGACAATGAAAATTGTGGGATTCACGGATTCAGTAGTTCGATGCGAATAGATTGGCCAAAGGTTTTCTCGTTTTGTCGGTAGGTGACATTAACGGCATTCTACGTATGAACGCGTTCTTTTGCTTTAGATAGGAGGGGTGCTTATTGATTAGGAAGGAATTAGATGCAATGTTTTTCTTGCGAAACGTTGTTTATTAGAACGCGTACGCATTAATGAATTTCGTACACTGTAAATTTTCGCAATATCCGAATATTTCCGTCAGTAACGGTATTTTCCTGCTGAAGTATCGATAAGAGACATTTATCGATCCTCCGCGCGTATCAAGAAATTGCAACTTGTTGCCCTTATTTCTTTACCATCCACAATAATTCATAAACTTTCTATGTGTATTCGTATCTTTTGGAAACGTTTCTAAACCCATAACAACAAGATACAACTAAAACTTGCCTCAGTCGTCACGCAGCTTCACTGTCCAATATTTAAAAACCAAGAAACCATTTTGCGCAATTCACAATTACGCGCGCATCACGAGAAAAGGAATTTCGTCCTCGAAAACTCGCGTCTAATATTCTCGATCGATCACAGCGCGTGAATGGAAATCGAAGGACAGTAATCCATCGAGATTCGAGATCGGCGAATTCTCGAAGGTACGGATCGGCTTCTACGCAAGGTGAATTTATTTAGACGCAATCACAATACCTGATACGCGCGCGCGCCCTCGCGAGCGATTCTCCCTGTCGCGGAGAGTCGCGCGCGCGCGTGCGCGCGCTAGTGGAAGTGTCTGAAGGATTATGTGCGCTGGCTCGAGTGTGGGTGAGTAGGCCCCCTCTGTCTCTCGCATTTAAACAGTAAATACATTTTAGCGGTGTAGCGGGTAATGTGTAATATTTTTAATTGGATCTCTCCGTCTCCGTCACTCGTGCGCTACTCTCCCTCGCTCACTCTCTCCGCGTCAGTTTCCTCCTCCTCTTCCTCGGGCTCTCGCGAGAAAGAAAAGCGCTCGAAGCCTCGCTCGTTCCTTCTCCCTCCTCTCCTCGTTCTCTCCTTCTCTTTCCTTCTGTCTCTCGCGCGTTTCTCCCTCTCTCCTTCATTCTCCACCTTCTCCACCTTCTCCACCACGTCCACCTACCACCCTTCTCCCTCGCGCCCCTCACCGTCGCTGACGGAACTTGCAATTATTTTCGCGTTCCTTGTGGATTGTTGCACTGTAAAGTTCCTTCGTCTCCACCTCCCTAGCGCATTCTCTCTTTCTCTCTCACTCACTCACAGCCAACGCACGCACGCACACCCACGCATCCCATCCGCGTAAGCTTCCACCTCCTCCTCGTGTCCCTATGGGTCTTGAGGGGGTGCGCGCGTATACCCACCCGCGCGCAATCCTCGCGCACACATCGGTGCCTCTCCTCCTCCTCCTCTTCTTCCTTCTTCCTCCTCTTTTTCTTTTTTTTCTTCTTTTTTCAGTTGCATAATCTCCCGCTTTGCACTCAGCCCCGTAGCCTCCAGGTGGCATTAGACCTCCGCGCCAAGAAAAAGGACATTGAGAAATTAGTGACAGTGGCAGACTGCGCCCGAGGGCACCCCGGGCTGTTTGGGGGAGGTGGGTTTGGCGCGTTGGTGCTCTTGCCGATGCCCGAGGACGACGCGGTGGCGCGGGGTCCCGCGGATAGGCACTAGGGGGGTTGAAAATTGAAAAGCAAAATGGCGCTTAGAGGCTAGACCGACCGCGGGACACGATGATACTGTACTAATGGCCTTCCGCACCTTTCGTTCGTTCGTTCTCTTCGTTTCAGAGGAACGAGCGCTTCGTTTTCACGAGAGGGATCGTGACGGTGCGGTATATAACGATGATGATTCCTTCGAGAGAGCCTTAGTCTCTTGGTTTTGGCTCGACGATCCTTCCGCATCTGTCCGACGAGAGACGAATCGACCGGGTTCGATTCATTCGGGCGATGCGATGGCGCGCGTTTCCTGTTGTCAGGTATCTCTTGGCGAGGAGATCGTAATTATGATGTTGGAAATAAGACGAATGGATTGACGCTTAGGTGGAGATCAGATCGGTTTGGGCTGGAAGAAGTTTGGAGAGATTTTTGGAAACAGGATGAGGATTACAGGTTGTGGAGTGAATTGGGGTGTTGGGTGGGTGAGCAGGTCGGTTTGATGGTTTGACTGTAAGTTAGGTGATTTTTTTTTAGAAAATATAAATTATTTCAGGAAAATTTAATTTTTTCTATATGGTGATTTGGTGTGTATTCTGTTCACTGGTTTTGTACCTGAAGGTGGTGGAAATGTTGGGAATTATTGCTGGGATTGGGTTTCGATATTTGGAATTGAATTCGGAAAATTATTGGTGGTCGTTGGAAACAGGATGAGGATCGAATGTTGTAGAGTGAATTGCGGTATTGGGTGGGCGCGTGGGTTTGCTGGTTTGATTGTAAGTTAGGTGATTTTTTGGAGAATATTCAAATTATTTTCGGGAAATTTAGTTTTTTCTAGATGGTGATTTGAAATGTTGGGTATTCTTGCTGGGATTGGCTTTCAATATGTCATATTGTATTCGGAAAATAATCGAAGTCGTTAGAAGCAGAACTTGGAAGTCAGGTATTTTCGACTTGCGAATTTTTTTAGAGTATGCGCGCGAAAGTTAAACTAATCGAGTTTTAAATGGTTCGATATTGAACTCTTCGATTTGATATGTGCTTAGGGTCGAACGATATTTTATACACGTCGTTTGTCAATCGTTACGTAGAATTTTATGAAAATAATCAACTTTGGAGTCTTATTGCAAAACCATCGGAATCTGTTGAATTCCACGAGTCAGTAAAGAAGAAATATTTTTGTAGCAAATAAATAATTTCATACCTAAAAACTTCTTGCGTTCTCTTCAATTGAAAACAGTTATAGTTATGTGCTTGTAAACAGGGTGACGAATATTCTTGACTTACTGCGTTAGTCAAGTTTTATGTTGTATCTTGGTAAACAAACATTTTTTTCAAATACAAGCCAGTTCTTTTTCTCGACGACCGCAGTTCATCGCCGAGCGGCGGGCCGCGAAGTCGAACGGGAAGCCAGACGGAAAGAAGTTTCCAAGTGATTGAGGTTAGTCGAATCCTTTATTGTTGCCTCATTAACTGGTTTCTAAACGCTCCTTCGTGGCGCAACCCCCTTCATTATACCAGCCACGATCGAACCGCAACTCAAACAAGGGCCGTAGATTGAAATCTCAATTGTCGCTCGCATGAGAAATGGACATCTGTTGTCGGCTACCCCGCCCGTTGATTTCGGATAAGCATCTAAACCGTGAACAAAGAAAAAAATTTCATTATTACACGAACTTATCAGGACTTCCTCGTTGTATTTCCTCGCAAGAAATCTTGCAGGTCCTCCATTCACTGAAACCAAGGGTAGAACGATTCTCGTTCGATTAAAAAATCGCTCTAGAATTCTCTGTGCATCGTAGAGGGTGAAAAATAATATCCTAATATTTTGTGCAATTTTTTTTTCCACAAATTTAGCATTTTTCTTATTTTTTTATCTTCTTAATTGCACGCGATAAAAGAGTTGCGTTTCTCATTTGGATTATCTACATTAGTGGATTACGGTTTCATTTTTTATTAGTAAATTGTTTTGAAATATTCGTTGCGCATTGGGTGCAGCAGAAATTAATAATCTTCATGACAAGAGCGTCAATCTTGTAACATTACATAATACAACTGTAATCGCTTGAGAACCTGGGACGAGAGTGTCGTCGGAAAAATTTGCCGTCGCAATGGCGTACTTCTTGCTGACCCTCTTACTTGCTCGACAATTTGCTTCTACAATTTCAAATTATGATCCGACTTACGTGTAGTTATTTAGAATGATGACGTTTAGTAACCTGCTCATTTTTCTGTGCATGCTTTGCTTTGCCTGTTAAATAGACAGAGCGTAGGCGCATTCGCATTCGTGCACGAAGATTAAATGAGGATTCGCAGACTGGTATCAAGTGAAGTTTTCGTCACATTTAGGGAATTTATGTCGACGAAAAAATGTTTATAAAAGTCTAACACCAATGTTTATTTGGGCAAGGAGAAGAAGAAAAGTTAAGGGGGTATTATTGTCTAGAAATTTGAAAAAATCGATTTTTAGTTTTTTGGATTTTATTATACTATTGAGCTTCCGAAATACGCCTGTTAAAGCTGCATGGTGAAATTCGTAAAATTGGCTGGATTACAGCAATTCTAAGAAATCAATCGCGCAGGAAGCGTAGTCAAGACGCAGCTACTCGATGATTTTAGTTATAGTAGACCATCTCTTTGTGATGATGTTTTAGAGGCTATTTTACGAGAAACAGGAAAGAACCATTTATCGATCCGAGTTGGCTGATTAACCAGTAAGTACCAATGATTTGATTTAACCTCATCACACGGTACGAAAACTTTAAACGCGTTTTTCCCAAAACTATGTTTTTCAAATCGGCAACCAGGATATTTCGATAACCAATTGGCCGATTGAGTTCCAATTTAATATTTAACTTTAGTAGACTGTTTTTGAACGTTGGTAGCAAAATTGTGGTGGAAATATTTTTTTTTCTCTTTTTTATAACTCGTTGAAGGGGAAGAGACATTGGAAAAATGGTCAATCAACGTTTAGCATGCCGGCATTTTGTAAAAAAAAAATCATTTTGGCCGTATCTGCTACCAATGCTAACAGCACTCATATACATTAAAAAAATGTTTAATTTTCTTCACAGTATGTATACAACGTCTGCAACACTGGTTGCCGATGAAGGCATTTTTCCGCGTACCATTGCGTCCGAGCGTATAAAACAATATGTAAAAAAAACATTACTGTTTCTTTCGACATAATTCTTACATATTTTTAAAGGAAGAATGAACATGGGTGCAACAACTGAAAAAAGAAATCGAACAGTTTTAAATTTATGCTATTCTGGAAATCACCTCCGAAACAGCACTCTAGACAACAATACCCCCTTAAATGACGTAACGTGTTAATTAATATGACAAAAGAAGTAGATAGGAGGTATCCTAACCTTCGATAATTTTTTTATCTGTTTATCAGTTTTTAACGTTATTATTTCTGTCTGTTTTTTTTTTATTGTCCGAAAAAATCACTGCACCACCGGATAATCCGCCGAGCGCGGTTTTTTTTAAGACTAATAATACAAGAAGCCATCAAAAAACTCTGCGAGTCCTACGAAATTCCGTCTACCATTAACAATTTAAAATTGTAAAAAAAATTGGTCGACAAGTTGGAGAGTCTATGCCAGCTTGCAAGTCTTGCCGCGCCGCTGTCGACACTTGCAAGTCCACGCAATTCCACGATCTCGCGTTTTCCCAACCGAGAGAGCACCAAATTTAGTACCTTCTAAAACGAATTTACGTTACGTGACGAAAATGCTGCTCCGTGGAAATGAAATAATCCACGAAATTGAGTTCTCCCGTTGCGGTTGGGCGTCGCGGTAAGGTCACTACATTTGCCGTCTTTTAAACCTCGGTAGCTTTGCGAAAGCAGTTTCTGAGCTTTTCTTGCCGTTTATTTTTCGTTAAGCAACGAGGGCCGACTGATTAATTGTACGATTTATAAAGTAATTCTGCGAAAGTGGATAAAATTATTCGCTGCTGCGTTTATCTCGTTGGCGACCAATAGGTCGATTAAGTTCCACGGATTGAATAAAGTCGAGGTAAATTTGCATGATTTTGGAGAATTCAATTTCCCTTATTTCGCGTCCCTCGGAATTTTTTCTCGTAGAAAGGATATCTTTCTTACCTCCTGCGCAATGTAACATAATATTATGATGCTATATTATAGGACGCCACCCTCGGCCATACAATTTCTTTATTCTTAATTCTTCCTTCTTAATATTAACGCTAAATCTTCGAAAACTGGAAAAATGACTGGAGAACAAGGAAAATTTCCATATAGAAAAAATCTTCGGTATATTCATCGTTAAGTTACTGATTCTTAAAATCTTTGAAATTACGAAGTAGATTTGACGATGACAAAAATTTCTTTTCTGGCTACTGGTACATATAATAAATAGTAGTGCCGATAATAAATAACCGTATTAGTTTCTCCGTATTATTTTTACTCCTGTATCAAGAAGATATTGAATTCACCGTAGAAGAAATATTTTCTAGCAGAAAAAAACAGAAAGACCCTCTACATGACACTCGTAAAATTTAGATAACATTTCCAACTGTTTCTTTCCCTTCGCCGCTTTCTCTCGCATACGCTCCCTACATAATACAACAGACAACCAGCGTGAAAATCGGATCTCACAGTTGTCGAGTGGCAGGACGATACGTTGGCCATCCACCATTTTGAAACGTACGAAACGTTGGCCCACTTTTTAGGGGGTTGGTCGTTCGTAGATTTTGCTGGCCGTACGGTGTGGCCACCCCTCGTCGTGCCCGGCGACATTTATTTAACAAGGTAACGACGTTACGTTGTTAGGTCGGATTAGGGGATCCCCCGATGCGAATTGAAGAGCGTAACGACCAATAGAATTTATTGTCGCAGAAGGAGCACACCTATTTTTCCCTCACGGTGTATTCTCATGGTGACGAGCTAACGGACCTTCTCCCAGCGTGAAATATTATACGAACGCGTGGCCCTTTCTTCATGCCCCTGAACATTTTTTATTTTACGTTCACCATGCGGGACTTCCAATACGAATATCGGAAGCTCTTATTGCCAATGCGAAAATTACTTTAGGCATTTAGTCGAGTCAAGCGGAAACTTGGCGCGATCGCGCGAGAGGAACGAGAGAGATGTCGAAAGTTTAATCGGTGAAATATGTTTTTCTTCAAATCTTTTTACAATTTTCTTTTTTTTACGTCAACGAGTATGTGTACAATTTATCGTGACATGTTTTCGTAAGGTTTATTGCGAGAAATTGCAGCACAATTGTGAAAGGAATAATTTAGAAATGCAGTTACACTCTCGAACGATGTGTTTACTCGAGTTTACTGGATTACCTTCGTTTGAGGTAAAATTGTTATTCGGTAAAGAACTTTCGAAAAAGAAAAATTTCTCATTCTGCGTTAAAACGCAAAGAGCGCCTTTGTCGCGTTGATTGCGAGAGGAAAAGATACGCGGCAAGTTGTTCCCTCGACTGAGAACATTTTCTGCGGGGAACAAGTGCGCCAGAAATAGCGCTCTGTTTTTCAACTTCTCATTCCATCCTAATGGTATAACCAGGTTTCAAGTGCCCTGCATTTTGTATTCGTGGCAGAAAAAACTGAGGAGGTTTGTCGGAACGAATGCGAGAAGTTTCGGCTCGGTAAACGCATTCTGATAACGTTATAAAATGAAACGTTGCCCGTGAATAATGTTTGGTTTGAGCGGTGAAAGAAATTGAGAGAAATCTCGTCGTGTCGCCTGGTTCAACAGCACATAAGGTTCTTGTTCTCTCGAAGGTTTACAATTTACCTTTCCTCCTGAACCATCTCGATCAACTGAAGATTCATCAATCGAGAAACTTCTCGCAACCATTCGAAAGCTCTCAAACTCGCTTTTTATACAACCTCCGTCAAAGAATTCGGCTTGAGACTAATTAGGTGTAGTGAAAAAAACTAAAAAAATAATTCTTTCGACATTTATTCGCTCTTGGACATCCTCATTAAAATTGAGAAGAAGCATTGTCGATTTTTTCAATTCCATATAATAAAATCACCGTAATACTCAATATCGAAATACCGCGAGAATTTTTCATCGTCTAGGATACAACTCGCATCAATCCAAGATCGAATAATTTCAATTGACACGACGGTTGTTCGAATGGCAACTTTAATCGATCATCGATTAAAACAATTCCCCCTCGGTACTCTAACTGGCCATTAAACCGAATTAAACGGGAATATTTAAAATCTTCACGGCCCCTTCGTCACGTCGTCGACGCGGCGCGGCGTGGTGCGCCGTGAGAAAATAACAAGTCGCGGACGCCATTAGCTCGCACTCTCCGGCCATCGAGGCAGCTCTAACAATTTATTTAGCGCGGTGTAGCGCGAAAAATGTGAGATTCACGCCACGTCATAATGCCGCGCGTATCGCGCTCCCGAGTTAACGAGGATTGCGATTTATTTTTCTAAAACGAAGAAGAAAAATAGTCGGCAGGGCGCACGGTTGGATACGAGGAGAGCGAGAAAGAAATGGACGAGAGGAGAGAAAAGTCAAGGGTGGCCGGGCACGAGTCTTCGACAGAGAAGGAAAAAAATAAACGAGAGCGCCAAAGGAGTGAGAAAAAGAGAAAAAAAGAGAAGGAGAAACCACGAAGAAGGATCGAGACGAAATTTCTCGGGGCTAGACCGCAAGTATTTTCACGCCGTGCCGCCGTAAGATATCATTATCATTTAATTTTTCCTTCGTTCGACCGAATGGATTACGGAGTCCTGCGCGCGGTCGTTAACGTTAACGCCGTTCTTGAATGCCACCTCTCGTTGTTCTCACCGTGGCCACGTTGAATTTAAATATTCCGATCGCAACACGGTCTCCGATCATTATTTTTATTGCCGACGCCCCAGCGTGCTCCAGAGCGAAACTATTGTAAATACGATTCTAAATTGCTCGATGGTAAAGTAATTCACCGTCGTCCTTCCCGCGATGGAGACGCTTGGAAGTGCAAGAGAATGTGCGTAGCTCGATGCACATTTTACACACATTTTCAGTTTAATCCACTGCTCCTGGTAATTTGCGCGCGCTAAGAGGGAGCCATATCGATACGGTGAATTGCGGGAAATCCGATCGTTTTCCGCGATATTGTATTGGGTACTGAGACGACGGACGCTTTAGAAATGGAAAAAATGGCAGAGAATGCGCAATTTGTTCGACGCGGTTGCCTCATACGCGTCGAATTACGTGATTCGGTGGGAGGTGGAAGCAGTTTTTACGGAATTATAAAACCGTTTTGAGACGCTTTTAAATGATTGCTTTACGCGTCGCGGTAATCAATCGTGCTTTCATTACTGGGAAAGTCCTTGTGAGAATTTTGTAAATCCGCACGTTGCCGATATTAACGCTTGTTCTTCGCGATTGGTGATGTTCATTGAAAAAAATTAAGAATGTTTTGTTACGGAGTTATGATAAAATTGAAAGCAATAATTCTTCGCGGAATGTCATTTATCTTGGAAAGAATGAAATTTCACAATAGTGATCCGCTAATATTAAAGTTCTTGTGTATACGTATCTTCGCTTAATTACATTTTCCTAAATTTTTTACATTAATAAAATTACATTTGACAATGCTCGAGCGCAAGTGCGACGATAAGAGCAAAGAGAAAATACAGGAGAAAATTCAAACCGTACAGTGGCTCTATCTACGTTTGAATTTAGAAATATTTCCTCGACTCTGACGCTCTACGTCGATGAAACAGTTTCCTTCTGTGACGATATATCGACGGAATCTCAACGGGACTCCAAAATGACAAGCGGCACGCGTAACACGTCCGTTCGTATAGAAAAGCGCCGCGACATTGTCTAAACATAGATAGTGCTGCCAGACGATAATTTACACGGGGCTACGTAAATAAACGTAGTGATTATCATACTCGTATCCGTGCTGGGACCAAACGTGCAATTAACGAGCGCATTGTGCAATCGTTATAAATAGAATCGCAGTTATACGTGAAACATTTTATTGCCGATTGCATCAGAAGACCATTCCGGCTCACGAATTCTACACCTTGTCGCAAACCACGCACATTTAAACCCACACCCTCCATCTCACATTTCCAACGTGAGCGAACACGCCCTCCAATAGTCTTACAAAATTAACGCCCACTCATGTCGACCCAACTCATTAAATAATAACGACTCACGGCCATGAAAAATATCGATAAGGAAGTTCTCACGTTCTCCTCTTATCATTCAATCAAACAATGTCTAAACCTTACCACAGGTGGCGCTGCACTCGCATTCTTCCCCGACCAACGTCAATCCCAATAAATTTCAAAAGCACCATTCCGACACATTAACCCACAGACAATTAACCAACGAAGACTGCACGAATCTCGAATCTACCTAACACTAACAAACCATAAAAATATTCCAAGTTACATTCTCCAAAAGTATCTTCTCCTTCTCCAAATATCCTCTTTTCATACACCCGAAGTAATCCAACGTTATCAGGCCCCGTAGCTTTTTCGCTTCTCCACCGAGTGGCGCCAGTTTAGCACCGGGTCCGGCCTCCTACCACCGCCTACGTTCAAGTTGAAGTCAACATTGACCGTCGTCGTCGCACACGGGCTCCTCGGTGGTACGGCGCGTTGCAAAACGCGCGCACGCTCCGCCGCCGCGACTCACGAGCGCGCACCGCAAAACGAAGAGAGAGAGAGAGAGAGAGGAGGAACGAACGATGGAGAAATGATGTGCCGCGACGTTTTTATTCGTGAGTACGGTATAACAGCGAACGGTTCTGACGCGCCCTTCGTCGCGGCTCGCGATAAGAGAAGGGACGCGGCTCGCGGCGTGGTGCTCACCCTCGCGTCGTGGTAAATGCGGTGGTGGCTCACGAGGTGGTGGCCTCTGAGGGGACATTAGCATGAGCATTTCTCAGGACAGCGCAGCAACGATCGTCTGCAGGGAGGTATTCGACGAGACCTCGCATCCGTCGAACGAAGGTACGTGTTTAATAGCACTGGGTTTACGGAAATCCCCTTAATCCAATCGATTTAAATAGGAACCGTGCTTATAAAAAAAAATTCCGTGAACCCTAGTATTAATATTAAGAGAGATTAATGGAGAATTGTCGAAATAAAATTGGTTCTCTATTTAATACGCGTTCCGATGTATTAGTATTTCCTTCAATTTTTATCGAATCCTGCTCCAGCTAAACTGGCACGGTTCCTGGCCTGCGTACCCGTTGCGAAACCACCGATGCGCTCGGGCTCTTCCGCGATTGGTTTCCACCGTCGCGACGTCTCCTACCGATCAATCTTGCGTCACTTATCGTTTTTTCTTTCTTTTTTGTTGCTTCTTTTAATTTTTCGATTTGGTTGTCAATTGGGTGGGGGGTTTCTTTTCTCGTAAGTGTGTTTTTTCTGTTGCACCCTATCCTTCCAGGGTGCACCTAAGTGCACCGGACGACGAGGTCGCGGCCTTGACCGGCGCGAGTCGCCCTGACGTGGCCCCAGAGCTCTTGCTACGGATCATTTTGTCACGTTGCTCGTGGACTATTGAGAGGACGACGATCGCGCATCAGAGGCGCGAAACGAGTAATTAATTAAGTGCTCGCGACTCTGCGGTCGCCCGGCAGAGCCTGCGGGGTCGTTCCGCGAGGTTCCGCACAGAAGAGGTGGGGGTTAGTAACCCAGATATAAAGCAAACCTAATGCAGATATCTAATGCAGGTCCTAACACGGAGCTTAGGTAGATTCAACGTGGCATAACCTAGGCCATGTCTAGTGCGTTGAGAAAATTTTGGAGTCTATGAAAATTCGGACCAAGCCCACATTTAACCCAAATTCAATCCAGGTGTAAAGTAACCCTAATGCAGATGTCTCATGCAGGTCTAACGCAGAGTTTAGGTAGATTCAATGTGGCATAACCTAGGTCAAGTCTAATGCGCCCAGAAAAATTCGTAGGTGAGAAAAAATAAGTCGGACCAAGCCCACATTTAACCCCAATTCAATCCAGATATGAGCAAATCTAATGCAGGTCTAACCCAGTGTTTATGTAGATTGAATGCTTTATAACATAGCCTAAGTCTAATGCATTAAAACAAATTCAGAAAGATTCAAAGCCCAGAAAAATTCAGACCAAGCCCACATCCAACCCAAATTCAATTCAAACCCTTACATCCCAGACCTAGACGAGATCTAACACAGGCCAATCAGCCAGACACTCTCAGCAATGCCAGTATCGGAAATAGAGGTCTACATTAGTATCCGCATTCTTCCGGTTCGAGCCCCTTCGATCGTCCAACGGTCGATATTAACCATGCGACCCGGAAGGTCGACTAGCTGCGTGCGTCGACCCGATCCACCGGAAATGGCCACCAAGATAGAACAATTAAATCAATCGATTCAACCCTCGCAGTTAATTAGAATCAAATTTTTCTACGTAGTAGCCCAGTCGAGTAGTATTCCTCTACCCTAGGAATCAAACCGTCCAGACCCATCATAATTACACATCGAGCCTATTCGAGATCTCGATCCTCATTTCACTTCAATTAGAACGAGAAGAGGAGAGGAGGGTTTGAGGTAGTGAAGATTGGAAATCACGTGGAATCGGTGATCACGAGCGACCGAGAAGGACACACGGGGATCATTGGTTAGGCGTCGAGCACGTCCGAAAAGGCACCGGTAGCCGGTCGGGTTTTCTTGTTTATTTACACCCTGTGCGCGCGAGCGGGAGCACTGAGCCCGTTCTACGGCCCGCCGCGCCGCGCGGGAAAATCAATAGGTTCCGCACTGCGGCGAAAGTTTTGTCACGGGGCTGGCCAGCTTTTTCAGGCCGCGTGAACCTCCCGGCGCCGGACGGTTCGTCGGTGACGAAGCTCTCCCAGCTTTCTTCCTACCTTCGAGAGCTCATTAACCTTCTGGGCCACGAATGGACCACGATTAAGTGGACAAAAAGATCGAAGGTGGGTCGGCCTCGTGGACAACCGCGGTGTGACAGCAAAACTTTTGCGGCCAGCTCTCGCGCGCGCGGGACAGATGGGCAAGCTCGTGCTCACCCCCATATGCCGGCTCACCTGTCAAAGCGCCGTCACTGATGGAATTTTTAATCGCGCCCCTTTATGGACCCGCTCGTGCGCGCACAAAAGGGCTTGGACGCGTAGACGCAGGGGGAAGGAAGCGGAAGCGAAGGATGGCGAGGGTGGAGAAGAGTATCGGGGGTTGCTCTTGCTTTCTTTGGTTTCCTACTCGGCATCCTTCCTTCCGTGGTCGTCGTCGCTGCTTCTCCGGCCACGAAAGTGGCGCTAGGCACGAAAGGCTTGGAGCAGGATGGAGCAGAAGGGTGGACGATGATGGAGAAGTAAAGAAACGAGGGAGAGGGAGGGAGAGAGACAGAGAGAGAGAGAGAGAGAGAGAGAGAGAGAGAGGTCTGAAATTCGCCGCGCATGACCTAAAGCCACGGGCGCTTGTCTTCTCCGCTTCCTTCTCCGCTTGTAAATTCTCCTTCTCTTTCAGACTTCTTTTTTTTTTTTGTTAAAGAGACGCTCTTAATTACTCTTCCACGGCGGAGCCCATCCAGTGGTCCGCGTCGGTCGGTCCCTCATTCGAGCCCCTGGGCAACCAGCGAGAATTCGTCTCTCCTCGCGTTTCCTCGTTCCGTGGTGCGGCTACGTCGCGCGACGCTTGCAGCTACGTTTCTTCTTTTTATTTGATTCCTTTTTTCTCTCCTCTCTTCCACGACGCTTCGCGATTCACTCTCGTCGGTAAGAGAGACAGACGGAGAGGAAGAACAAAATTTCTCACCTTTTGACCTCTTCCTCCTTACGTTTTTATCGAGCATCCGGTGCGACGAGGAGGAGCGCGATTCACTAAGGAAATTTCAGATGATATCGTCGGTGAGATAAGTTTATCTTGTTGCGCGTGTCTCGTCTAAGATAGCGGAATCGATCGAATCCGATTTATTTTTCGCCACCGATGTCGGAGATAGGATCGACGGGGTTTGATCGAGAGCTTCTTATTTTAGTCGTCGATGAGCTCTCGTTGTTGAGCACGGTAGGCGATCGTCGATCGTGGCCCGCGTGCTCGTACGGCCTGGTCTGCCGATAACGAGTAAACTTCGATCCTCCGCTCGGCCTTGGAACCGGCCACCGCGGATCCTCGCTTATGACGTCACTCATCGCTGATAGGCAACCAATGACGTTTCGTCTCGCTCGCATGCTACGGACACCCGTGGAATTATCAGCTTCGAAGTTGGTCGCTAGATAGTTACCTTACAATTAGTCATCCGGCTGTATTTTTTGTGGTAAAGTAAGGCGAGCTACTTGTAAGGCGGGGTGTAGGCTCTTCCAGGTGAGACACGGTGGAAAATGGTCTTTCTTTGATTCAAGATTTACAGAAAGAGTCAATTTTATTCGTTCAAATAGTAAACCATATTTATAAAGAGATGTTCCATAGATCAGGTGTTAATTTGTGGTTTTCTGGTTGTTCCTGATTGATCTTCCAATTGCGAGTGAGTTCTTGATTTTTCGGTATAAAACAACGGGCTAATTTTATTCTTTATATAGATGTGTGCTATGCATTAGATTAAGAAGGATGTAAAAAACGGAAAAAATTTTTTAAAAAGATCAATTTAATTAATATCGTGTTACATCTTCAGGAACCGTGACCATTCAATTTAACAAGAAGTAGTAAACGAAACCATTTGCCACAATTGTTCTTTTTATAAATTTACAGAATATTTGTTACGCGAATTCCACTTTGGCCGCGGTTAGAGGGTTAATTATACCGAGCTTCGCTTTTAGGTGAAACACACCACAGTGTCGAAAACCCTTCAGCTTGGTGTTGGCTTTGAAGTGCGTGCCAATAAGCTCGCCACTATCGAATAATTACACAATTGATAATCCACGGGTCTGCACGGGCTTGTGTCCTCTAGTCCTGTGTTATCGGTCAAGCACGTGGGTCCTTCTCAAGGACACTTCCTTACACCCTCTCCAATCGATACGCCGGCAGCCCTGTTTTCCTTCCTTTATTTTGTTTTCTCCGGAAGATTCGTGCGCCCACGTTAACGGCCTAGAGACATTCGTGGAGGGGCTTTAGACGCGGTGCCTGGGGCTCGGTGACCGTGAAAACACCTTATCGCCTGTCCTTCCGCTCTCTCTATCTCTCTCATACTTTTTTTGTCTCTCTCCTACGCTCTCTGAAGGCCTGACTGGCTCTGTTCCGCACGAACGGATGACTCAGCCCACGGAACGAACGGAAAAGAGGGAAAAGAGGAAGGAAGAATGGAGTTGGGGATAAGGGAGGAGGAGAGAGGAGCTTCCACTGGGAATCGCGTTAATTGTCAGAGGAGACCCTGGCGCGTTTCGTGGGGTGTGCTCGCGTCATAGTTGCCGCGGGTGGAAAGGAGACCATGAAGAGAGGCCAGTGGAAGAGAGAGAGAGAGAGAGAGAGAGAGAGAGAGAGAGAGAGAGAGAGAAAGAGGACCGAGTGATAAAGAGGAAACGAGAGGCACGACTGGTAAACACGAGAGAGAAGGAAAAAGCGCATGGGTCGTGGCACGCGCTCACGTGACATTTTACCGTACGCTCCTGCGTACGACCACCACCTACGTGCTAGGGTGTCTCTACCTACCTGCCTACGTAGTCCACCTACCCGCCACCCCGCTCTTATAATCTATTCCCGGAGGTCGGTATAAAAATGGGAGAAAAAGATCGTTGCGCGGGATCCTCGTGTCGCAACACGCCCACCACCGCCTTCCCTTAACGAGAGAGCGAGAGAGAGGGAGAGAGACAGAGAGAAAGATTGTGTACGCAATGTAACGATCGCACGCATCGACGAATCGATTCGTCGCGAGAGAGAAAAAGATGAAGGTCTTTCTCGATTGAATAACGGCAGATGATAATCGTTAAATTTAGTACTGAGATCTGTAAACATGTACAAAGTCACTTCAGATCCGCGTGTGCGCTTGCCTACTGTAAGATACATTTTCTTTTTTTATTCTACGATCGAAGTGTCCTTCGAATATGAAATTTGGAAATTTTGAAAAGGAACCTTTAAATTTTAGTTATAAAGATAACGAAGGTCCGTAGGATTTCTGATATTTGAAGAACCTTCGAGGTTCTAGATGCTTTAGGATGTTGAATTATTTCGAAGTGATTCGGAAGAGTTTAAAAAAAATATGGAGTCCTTTTCGAAAGCGGAATTTTAATGGACGACGGTAATAATGATTTGTTCGGTGTGTTGCAGAGGTGCACGATTATGCAAAGCGCCTTGGAATCGACCCCGATGCCGAGCCTCAGCTCCTGGATTTGGCCCGTGAGGGCCTCATGGCGGCCTTACCCAAGGGTTGGTCGCCCTGCTTCCACGAGTCGAGCGGCGCCTGGTATTATTATCAGGCGTCGTCCGGCACCACCACCTGGGAGCATCCGCTGGATTCGGTCTACAAGGAACTCGTGGAGCAAGCGAGGACCGGTAACAGGCAGATGAGCGTCGGTGAATATCTCATTATTTACGGTTCTTCTTTCTTTTTTTATTAGAACATTCATCTTGAGAAGAAAAATCTTTCTTTTTTTTATAACCATCTGACACGATGGGACGTTATTTAACCCACTTAGAAGTTTTACGATTATGTCTAATGAAAATTTATCCTTAAACTTAAACCTACGCTTCAAAATGTTGAACGTTCCTTTGTTTTCTCCGATATCCATGAGATCTTTCGTGTTAATTTTTCATAAGAATTTCTCTTCAATACTAGAACTACTAATTTTTTTCGTATGGAAACTTCATTTGTTGACCACTCATTTTGAGAGGTTTGGTAGTTCTAGTGTTAATAATGCGTCGAGGTCGATTGACAGTTGATTGGACATTTACAACATTTCTTTATCGGTATGTAATACGTTATCGCGGTACTAATGAACCTCGTTGCATAATTTCGCGACTGGACGCGAAGCCATCCCCTTTTTTTTTACCAATTTTCATCTTTCACGAGTATCGCGTGCCCGTAATTTTTTTAATTGTGTCCCATCGAGATCCAATTAGCTTCAATTACCAGTATCCACCGCCGGTGAGGGTGCGATATTCGGAAGTTTCACGATCACCATTGAAATTTGTTATTTCTCTCCCTCCGTCCCTTATACTCCGTCTGTCTCCGCTTTAATTGGAAAAGAAAACAAATACTCGCGAGGACGGAACACGCGGGTTAGTTATTTTTCCGTTAGAAACGGGCACGCGAATGCATTCTCTTTTCCGGTTATCCTGGCAGTTGTCGAACGCGCGCGTGCTGCTTTGTGCCTCGTCGCAATCGGCCCTGGCATTGTGGCACGGTTAAGCGGCACGCTCCGTTCTGGCCCGCATGCGAGCGGAGCGCATGCGGATTTTGAATATCCGAGGGACGTTCTGACCGATGCGCTCGGCCGAGTTTACAAGTGGACGATTGGCGAACGGGAAGTAGCTTGGCAACACTCGCGCGAAAACTTCTACTTCGAGCCTGTTTTGCTCTCTCTTTTGCATGCGCGCGACACCCTCCCTCCGACGATGATTTATTTTCGCCCGTAAAAACACGAAGCAGTGCCCGTACGTCGGTAAACAACGAGCGGAAAATTATAAAACCACGTTTATCTATTCTCGCACGACATTTGGTAATCAATGTTATTACCGCCCGATCCGAGTTCACCGAAACAAATATATTCTAATCGTATTTGTTATATGCTCACATTCGCGCTCGAGACCAACGAGTGTAGATAAGGCGCTCTATCTACGGGATTAATATTCATAGAGATTACGAATACGTACCGTGGATTCTAAATATTCATTATTGTTGCACTCGCTCTCGACGTTCTTCGAGTACATAGGTATAATCGTCTCGGTGACGCTGAAATTTCGTCGGCGAGTAATAAAATTGTCGAGTAATAAAACTGGAAGGATTTCAATCGGGTGAGTTACACTTTAACGTGCGCAGCACGAGTGTATCGTCATCGGCGCGCATAAACTCGCTCGTAAATATACGCTCGACTTTACGGAACTATAAAAATTCACCCTAACCTCGCAGAATGGCGGGCAATCTTTTTTGTATTCTCTTTTTTTTTCTCTCTCTCTCTCTTTTCTCGTTCTACGTGACGCTCGTTACGACGACGCACGCGGATGTTCGCGGGACAAGCTCTCTTCCGTTTCGTCGCGCTTTACAATCCGCGTGGAATTTACAACGCGCGTTATTCTGTCGTTACCACGTCTCATTAACATTCGTTGCCAGAGAGCTCTCCTTACCAGTAACCGGGAAAATTTGCCGAGACTTGGCAATGGAGTACACGTCGAGCTGGCTCTAGGTCAAAGCCGGAGCAATATTTATAGATTTTTCCACAAGATATTGGCCCGCGCTCCTAAATTCTCCACCTGACGCACCGCCACTCGCTCACGTGCTTCTCAAATTCTCTTCCTTCTCCTCTTTATCTCTCTTTCGGTCTCTTCTCTCGCGTACGCGCACTCCTCCAAGATTTATTCTTATTACGCGCCAGAGAGAATTAGAGTCAACGGTGAATCGCAAAAGCATTCGTACTATATCAATTCATTTACCACTAATCCTACCGAGAACACTTCCTACGTAAAAAATTCCTCCTGTGGATCAGTCATTTTTACCGGTTTCGGTAGTTTAAGCATTATAGAATGAACATACAAGATAATCGCCATTAAGAAAAAAAATGAAATAAACCGACTGTGTCAATGGTAGAAGAATTTAATTAATAATTAAATTCCACGTCTATTCATCGGTAAGATCTAGCTACACGGAAACAGTGCACAAGAGTGTGCTTCGAAGTAGATGCGACTGGGAGACGCCAATAACAAACATGACAAACGAAGGGGATCGTAAAAGTGTGCAGTTAAATGGAAGTATTCGTAAAGTCTCATCTTCAACCCGAGTGTTTAATCGTCTCCGCAGTTTCTACGGCTTCCATCGTGAAATCCATTGGATCGAGAGCGACCCATTCCTCTCACCATGATGCTGCTACTGACGCCACCGCGTCGCGTTCTATCGCAGTCCATCGTCGTGTGGACGTAGTCGTAGGCGCAGCGCCGGGGCGGCTGTGCAATTCGGTTACGTAAAATAGTAACGACTTTAAGTCGTCGACCTTGGTGGGGCTGTCTTCGCACGATTACACAGCTTCTTTAGTTTTCCTTTTCCAATGGCTTGCCGTCTCTACCGCCGTCACTAATCAACGACGCGCGCGATTTACGTAACCGTGAGCGTACGATCGTCGTCGAAGTTGCTCACACATGACTATTCGATCTCACCGCAAACCGCGCTCTTTGTTCTTCTAACGCCCGTGTGCCGCGTTATTTTTTTGTCGTCTCATTTAGAGTACACTTTGTCGTGGTGGAAGCGGTGAACACGCGATCGTTCGTGCGCACGCGACCACGCGGTGCAACCGCCTCGGCTTCGATCCGGTCTTTTTTTTTTCGATCGACCGGTCGATCGTTCGATCTTGAGGAAATCGTTCGTCTCAATTATTCGGTGATTTTTTGTTTGGTTTTTTCTTTGGTTTGTCGAACGAGGATGACGAATCCGTCGATGATGCATGTAGAACAGTGCTCTGCAACCTTTCATCTTTCACGGCGCAACAACGCTTTTTCGATAATTCCGCGATACACCACAAGTAAAAGCTTGAAATTATGCAAATTTTAATGATTATATGTTTCTATTAGATAATAAACACAATAAAATAGTTAAATGGTAATCATCGCGGTACAGTGGTTGCGGAGCACTGATGTACAAAATGTGTGCTGGCACATAGATAACGAGCGAACGTTGCCAGTGATAAATAGAAGCGATAGTAACGATAATGATAAAGGTTGAAGATGAGAAAGGGCGAGAGATATCGATTATTGGTTAGATAATTGTTTATTCATTTTTAGGCACGACCGTAATTATACTTCCTTTCGCTTTTCTGTCGCTAGTTATAGAGAATGGACGTGGAGGATAGGCCATCGGAGAGATTAATTTTAATACCGGCGGAACGATAGAAGTCAATTGTGTTTTTAAAGAGATAATTGGCTCTCGATTATTCTTTTCTCTTTTTCTCTTTTCTCTGTAATCTTGTTTATCGATGCCAAGGGGCCATCCGGCAGGAAGTTACGATCGGAATGTGATCGATGGGCCGAGCGAAGAGGCGACGCTCGTGCCGCGCGCGAATTAAGCGGCAGGGTAAACAAATTTCGTGCGTAGCTAATTCGTGGGTTTGATTCAAGGTGATATCGTGGGCGAGCCCGTGACTCCGTGAATCGATACACGAGGCCTGTCAGCGTGCCGCGCGCCTTGTTGGCTCTCGTAATGAAAGGGAATGTGCGACAGCCCTGTTTCTTATTTGCAGATCGTTAGGCGCGCCACGCGTGAGCGAATTACGCAGATGCGGAAAGACGAGAGGGTGAGCGTGTGGAAGAGTAATGTCGTTGTTTTGATCGAGAATAATCGGCAGGATGTTGGCCGTGTATTGGGCAAGAGAGACGCGCGCGATCGGAGAGTAAATCAATGTGTTGCAGGTCGATCCGATTCGGACGTGAGTCACCCGATAAGCTCGATGGCTTCAGTGTGAATTTTGAATTAAACTGCTGCGTAATTGCATTCGAGCGTAAGGTGTCACGGTGAGAGAGAGAGAGAGAGAGAGAGAGAGAGAGGATGAGCGAAAAAAACGTTCGAGAGAGGATTTAATTCGCAACGACAGGTAATTGGAATCGACTGCGCGCGATGAGGGGATTCCACGCGATTCGCGCGCCTCGTCGTCGATGCGAATTCCTTCACAGGCGTAAACAAAACGCTTACCGGCCATTAGGCTGGAAGCACGAGCTCACAGGTTTCCCCCGATCGCGAAGTTTTTGTCCACAGGAAGAGAGCGGAAGCTCTTGAATAAGTATGAGCGCGGGAGCGAGCTCGTAACGAGGTGTCGTCTAATGTGGAATTAAATCAAGCATGACTTTGGGCACGACTCTACACCGCGTGGAATTCTTTTTTCTCTGTTTTGGTTCTCGCACTCCTCGTCTCTTTTTCCACGGTATCCTGGTGTCTCGGTTTTTGTATTTTCTGCAAATTTTTATTTAACTTCGCAATGATCTGGGTTATGTTATAGCGTATTCGAGACTGCAGAGATAAAGAGCGTTTTTAAATTTATTTATTTATTTCATGTTTAATTTGTAATTCAGAATTTAATATTGCGGTAGTAAAACGTAATTAATATTTAACGAACGAATTATCCTCTCTCGTACGGGTGTGCCTTTCGCGAATATGGTTCTTCTGAACGGCTAATTGCAGCGCGACTGTACTTATTATCGCGGAGTAGGCAAAGGAATCGGATATTATAATGTACTGTGTTAGATTTTAAATGTTGTTTAATCTTTTAGTTCCGTGTGATCCATTTGAAAACACGGGATACGTAACCGTGAAACAATAAGCAAGAATGGCAATGAAATTATTATGTTATTGTTGGACTAAAGTTACAAATCAATGCGAAAAATATCAACGTGTGACTATAGATACAGTCACCTGTAGTGTCGAAAGATTTGACAAAATTCTAGCGCTCATTTTTATTCATCACACTCCATACAAATTACTTCGTCCGCGCGAGTGTGTGTGTGGTGTAGAAATTTTCTACATCAATTTTCATCCCTCCCGTGCTCATTCTGCGCGTGAAAGAAAATTTGTTTGCACGTTGTTAGTCCGCTACAAGGGGCTACGCGAAACCAGGCATACGAAGCGGAAGATAGGCGAACGCGCCGCGCTCCGATCGGATTTATCGGGACGATGAATATGGAGAAGTTCGTACGGGCGTGAACTTTCGCGAGGATCGTGCGAGTGAGAAGTAAATGTCCCAATTTGCGTGTGGCGCCTCGTGAGTAAATTCACGTGACCGTGGAAGGTCGCGTGACTCTCAAACGCCGCCGGCGGTAAGGTACAACGTGAAATTCTCTCTCTCTCTCTCTCTCTCTCTCTCTTTCACTCTCGCGCACTTTTTATTCTCTTTTTTGTTTTGTCGCGCGAACGAGTACTCATCTCGTTAGAGGACGCTCGATAAGATAAACACAGGAGGGTCACCTCGGGAGAGAGCAAGTTTTACTTGTGGCACAAGCTGTATGCGGACGTGCTTAAATGGAGCTTAGCTCGCGAATAATCCAATGTTGTCGTAATTTCTCCGACCGCGTGTCTCGTGACACCGACGCCGCCACAGCGACACATTCCGCGCGCTCCGAAACGCGCGGACCACCGACATCGGTATGCTTATCGAGAAGGTGGTAAGCTCACTCTTGAGAAAATTCAGTTATCGACGTACGGAAACATTCGCGATTATAATTAAAAATAATTCAAGATTAGAAATATTGGAAATATTCTGATGTAAAATATCTGCGGCATAGGATCGCGAAAAAAAAAAAAAATTTAATGAAGCATTTTTCAGTTGATGCGTTAACAGAAATTCGACGAATATTTTTTCTACGAGCTGCGAAAATGGGGTCATGGCAGTTTTGCGTTTGAAAACGCGTGGACTGTCGATACCCTGGGGTGCTTATCGACAAGGTGGTCAGTCTATTCTTGAGAAAATTGAGTTATCGATAGATGAAAATATTCGCGATTATAATTGACAAATCATTCAGGATTAGATAGCAATATTCCGACCTAAAATATCTGCGGCATAGGGTCGCGAAAAAAAAAAGATCGTAATTTTAATAAAGCATTTTCCAGTGAACGCGGCAACAGAAATTCGACGCGTATTTTTTCCACGAGCTGCGAAAATGGGGTCATGAAAGTTTTGCGCTTCAAAACGCGTGGACCGTCGATACCCTGCGGTGCTTATCGAAAAGGTGGTCAGTCTACTCTTGAAAAAATCGAGTTATCGACACACGAGGGCATTCGTGATTATAACTAAAAATAATTCACGACTAAAAATATTCTAACGTGAAAATCTCCGGCATAGCGTTCCGAGAAAAAGAAAAAACACAATCTTACCGAAGCACCTTCCAGTTGGCGCGTTAAACGAAATTCGACACATATTTTTTCAACAAGCTGCGAAAATGGGGTCACGAAATGTTTAATAAGCACCACGGAATGTGCCTCCTCGTAGTGTTTGCACTTTAGAATTTGACTTTGAGCCGGCTAGAGCTGACTTTTCTCGTCGCAAACTCGGCCGTGTCAATAGACGTACGTCAAAATCTGTCACCTTATCTATTTCTGGGAAGGAGTAGTCCCCGCATCGTGCTAATTTGCCTAATTCCAACGACCTCTTTTATTTTTTGCGCTCGATGCTCGCGCACGTTTACGGGCTCGCGCGTTTCATCTAATCCTAGCTTATTGTTAGATTCTACGACACAGTTTACGCGCGCGATTATTCCCGCCGCTTCGTACCTACGCCGTTACTTTATCGGATTTCCACGGACCCCGTGCTCTCACCGCTGAATTTCAATACTGACATTCTGCGACGCGGTCCTGTCGCACGAATCTGCGTAAGTACCAAACGTCTATTATTCCTCGGATCGAAATGACTCTCGATCCAATTAGCTTCGCACTTCGCCTCGTTACCGTTTCTCTCGCCGTAACTTTTTCCTCACCTACCCTCTCGCAATCATCTTCACGCGTGCTCACGAGATTTTGCCTTCTCTCACTTTCCATTCATTACATTCGTACAATTAGGCGCGCTCTCAGGGGTGAGCTCAGCCGACCGGGAGTACAAATAAATCTTTTCTTTCTTTCCTTTCATTTCGAGCCACTTTAAAGTGTCGCACCTAAGCTCTTCACCACCTCCTCTCGCTAACCAACCGAACGACCACTCCGGTGCACACTCCATTACATTCGTCCCGAATTCAATAACCAAACTACCAGACCACCCCCTCCGAGGAACAACACTACTCGACACTCTCTCGTTTCCGAAGCTCCGCGCGATTCGGAGCCCCTCCTCATTTTATCTCTCGTGCGGATTTTCAAAAGGGGAGCGCGCACCTCATTTGTGCGCGCCGACGGCACGCGCTAACACGCGCGCTAACCGTGAAGCGTGCACACGTGTCTATCTCGACCGAATTTATCGACCCACCCGACGACCGCCATCATCATCATCACCATCCACCACCATCGAGCGGGACGGTGCGAGGCACTCGTACGAGTGCACTCGAGGACCTCTTCCGCGGTGCTCGTAGACGGGCGACACGTTCGTTAAGGCACTCACGTGCCGCGAGCACTCGCCCGTGAAAGTGCGTAATCGTCGTAAGAATATATATATCCGCCCAATTATCGCGACGGCGACGACCGCGAGGAGAAGTAGGTGGAGGTGAAGAGAGGAAGGGAGAAAGGTGGAGGAGAATGGACGCGAGATTCGCACCGAATGCGTTTACGATTTTCGCCCTGCGCCGGGCCGAGATCAAAGAACCGATTTTCGTAGGGCGAGGTATGTTCGCTTCGATAATTATGCGTTTACTCGAGACGCGTTACGGATTAACAGAGCGAGAACGAGTATCTATTTTTTTTTCTTTATCCCGATAATACTCTGTCTCGTATTTGAGCAATGTAAACTCTAAAACTGGCACGATCGGTCGGAATGATCGGTCAACGAGAGGGATTTCCACGTGGGAAGAAGAATCTTCGGTACTCTTTGAGTAAATCTTTGACACTGGAGAATTACAATGGGAGAATTAAAGAGGAGGTCGATAAAAGTAGTAAGCAAGCTAATTGGCATGATAAGATTCGACGTAAGTGATATTTTTTACTGATAAGACGACGAATAAATGTCGATAAGAGCGCGCAGAGCTTTGATACGGATTGATCGTTTGGAGTAACGCGTAAAGTGTATACAAAGTGGAAACTGATCGTATTTCTCTTCTTCTTACTTTTTTTTCTTTTTTGTTACCGCTTGCGATCTTTTCATCGCAGATCCATCAAGATCGAAGCAGTTCCAACCGGCGAACGTCTCTCGCAAGGTGATGCCTGTTTACTGGCGTGTGACGTCCCGCGCGAAGTCTTCGCGATTAAATGCTCGTTCTCGAACAAATGGAAAAAGCATTGGAATTTGCCTGTACGTCGTGGATCGATTAAACCCCCTCTTTTTTTTTTTGGTTCACGCTCTCGACGCCCGCGTTAAAGGTTTCACGGGGACGCGATACAATAACAAGACTCGTGTCTCGCGTCACCGCGTTGCCACGCGTTATTCGCAAAAATCCACTCTTGGAACAGTTTTTTGTCTTTTTTGAGCGAAGTCACGAATCGTACAACAGTCAACAGCGAGACGAATAATTCCCGAGCGCCTCTCCGCTCTCGCATTTCACTATTTTTAGGCACGACCGTAAAGGGAATGGCTTATGCAATCGCCATCCTGAAAACCGTTCGGATGTATGTGTGTGTGTGTCCGTGTATACATATCCTCGATTTCGGAAAAACGGCTGAACCAATCGGGACGAAATTTGGCACAAAAATCAAGTACATTATTGTGAGTTCACAATAAGGTTTGTGAGCCGCCGTCTTGAACCGGTACGAAATGGCGGCAAATTGAAATATCGAAAAATTCATATCTTTGGTATTATTCATTGGATCCTGATAAAATTTTACACATACATGTACACGTATGCAATGACAATTACTGGGAATTTTCAAATTTTTTGGTTGACCGAATCAAAAATGGCGACTAATTCAAATCTTTAGTCCAGTATTCCGGCAAAACGACTGAACGGATCCGAACTAAATTTGGCATGTACATCGAGTATATACCCATTTGGTGCCACGAAACTTTATGTACCGCCATCTTCAACCGTTTCGAAATTGTGGGAAATTTAAGTATGGAAACGTGAGTTACGCGGTCGTGCCTATAGCAGAAAGCGAAGCTTTTCTGCACTCGGTAAGGCGAGCGCGAAGCGCGAGCACCCGGCGATCGTGTCGACCACTAACCACCACTAGTTATTTCATTGTTTTTTCCTTCGGTGAGATAAGATCTGTCGTATTTCGTATTCTCGCGAAGAAAAGTCGTCGGTGCGCGGTGCAGCTTTATCGAATAAAGATTCGACCGCGTCGACACGGTAACCTGATTAATGAAATTTTTCGTGGCTGTCGCTGATGCTTCGATGCCTTCCACTGGAATGGCTCGGGGATCAAAGCGATTTCGAGGGAGCCGAGAACAAGGTGGGCCTCTCCGATGTTGCATATTTATTCGACCGTCTCGTCTCGTCTTCCGAGGGAGCGTACCCGATCGAGAGAGACTCCTCCTGGATAGTTTAGAATTTCAATTGAATTCGCGAGCTATTAGAAGTCGATTGCTTTTAACCCTCCGCGAAATTTTGTTCTCTTCTTATTGAAACGTTCTTAAATACAATCAAAGAATCGATACCAGTAAAGCGCGGCACAAAAAGAGTCAAGGCTTTAGTATTTGTTCGATAAAAAGAGCCTGTCTTCTAGACTCACGAGTACGTCAATTACGTCTCGAAACGAGACGATGTTGATTAACAATCAACATGTGCGATTCCATGGAATCCGTAGAATCGTCTGAGGAACGTAATGATACCGCATCGAGGATAATTCGAGCAGGTCGCGATACTAATAACGGGAGAAACATTTTAATTGCCGCTTTTCGTTCGAAGCGGAATGAGGTTATCGATAATTGTGCAACATTTTACGTAGACTGCGGTTTTGTAAATTGCAACGTAATCTCGCAGCAACGGAGTACCGAGATTTCGGAATTTTTGCTTCGTCCGGAGGAAAATATTTTCGACGGTGCAGAGAGAACGACGACGAGAACTGCTCTCGGCCCAATCGTGAGTCTCGTTCTTCTCGTGTAACGTAAACAATGACAGTTACGTAAGTACAAGGAATATTTACTCGCCTTCACGTCCCGGAGGGTTTTGTATTACCGGGGACATACGTGAGCCAGTCTCGTTGTAGACGAAGCACGCGACCAATGAATTTTCTTTGCTCTCGTTTCCGCGCGTAAAAGGAAAAAGGAAGGTAGACGTCGTCGCGTGCGTCATAATTAACAATGTGGCAATGAGACACGGAGGAGAATGAGCGGCGCATTCTTAGAAAAATTTCTCGTCTGGTCAAACGCGCACGCCCAACCATGTTTTCCCTTTATCTCTCCTTCCGTCTCTTCTCGTTTCTTCTGTGCAAACCTTTCCAAGGTACTCGTACCTCTCACGTATTGACTCGCGCATTGTCCGGCGGAAGAGGAGCGGAGAGAGGCGGAGACGAAATGTTCGGAAGGCAGACAGAAGCTGGAAGAGAAAAATCCACTGCTGACCTTATCTTTAAAGAAACCTTGGAACGGCGAGTAATATCATGAAAACCAACTGTCAGGATACGATTGAGTTCCGGTTGTATCACTACGAGACCATTTTGGAGAATAAGCGGAGCATTCTTGGAAAAATTTCAATAAATTTTAGGAGTAAAATTCAATGTTAACCCTCTGCCGTCTGTAATTATCAAGTATGCCTGCAAAGGGTTAATTAAAACTGTTTCATCTCCATTCTCGTTTTCTCTTCCATTTTTGTTTTCTTCGTGATGTCGTATACAGTCCCTATATCACCGTGTTCTTTACAACCGTTCCTGCAAAATATCGGAGAACGAGACCCACTCGAGAGAACACAGTCAGTCCTCTCGTCCACGCATGGACAGAGCAGATCGTCAAACGTGGACAAAAGCTCTGGGTGGTCTCTCGCTTCTACAACACGCGCCCCCATCTTTCATCTCTCATCTGCTTTTCCACCCCATCTTTTCCATACCTTTCGACAAATCGCACGAAGGTAATGAAAAAACTGACGTCCGTCGATCTTTTATTGTCCAGAGGAAGACTCGAAGACCACGGCCAAGGATCTCGAGTCTCACGAGGAGGCCAGTCTGCCCAAAGAAATCGTTCACCAACCGAAGGACACCACCGTGTCCAAGGTCGCTACGAAGATACCAGTGAAATTGGCGCCCCTGAGAAAACTCGAGAGGATCGATGGCGCGAGAAGAAGGGACGGACAGGTGGCGGAACGAAGCCACTCGAGGCAGCGCGAGGGCGAGTCCTCGAGGCTTGAGAATTGCATGTCGTTGGCGAGCGATCGGGCCGCGAGGGACTACACGAATCTCAGGTTCCAGGATCCGAAGTTCTACGAGTGTCCGAAGTTGTTGGACACTGGCAGTGTCGTTAGCAATCAGAATGCCGGGACGAGCGGCGCGTCGATTAATGCCACCACCAACACCGTCGTCCAGACCACCCCCGTCAAGAAGGAGTTGGACCTTAGAGAGGTGCTCAAGAGATCGGAATCGTTGAGCCCGCGACACGAGAAGGACTGGGAACAATTGTCGAGCAAGTTCAGCTCCGAGGAGAACATCATCGACATCGACAAGCTGAGCGCGAGCGCGCTCGCGAGATCCGAGAGGCCGGAGAAATTCGACAAGGAGAAGCATCCGAGTCAATTGGGTCAACAGAAGGAGCTGACCCTGAGCGGAGGTGGCACGATGTTCCTGAAGAGCAATCGGAGCAGGGACACCACCCCGAGTCAGGACGGTGCCGGCAAGCTCGAGGAGTTTCGCGCCTTAACGATTTCCGATGAGGCCGGCAACATCGTCGGTGATCGGCTCAAGTCGATTCTCAGGGAGAAGCAGTCCGAGGACGGTGAGTGAGAGCGGTGGCATCCCTCTTCATTCGCGTCTCCTTCATCGATTTCTGATCTTGCTCAATTTACGAGGTCGCGCCGAGAGCGCGAGACCCACTCGTGTCGTATTTTTTCTTTTTTTCTCATATTTCCCTCTTCTCGTCGAAAGTTTTTACGCCATCTCCTTGACGGAGGTCGCGCGAGGTACCTTCGGGGTCCGACGAAGTTTGAAAAGTTTCTCGAGCCACGAGTTTGCAAATCTGCGAAATAAATCGTTTTATGGGCCATGAGAAGTGGCGAAGCTCGGGAAGTCGCGACGAGTCCGGGGGATCGTAAAGGTTCAAGTGTTTTGCGTAAAGCAAATTTTGTAGGTTGGGGCTCGGAATATTTTGAGAGATTGGTGCAGCTAGGTACACGTGCATTAGGTACCGAGTATTAGTACGATGATATTTACTTGTGTACATTTTCTTTAGATTTTCTAACAACTTCGTATTAGTTGAATCAGTTAAATTCCCTATAATGCTGTGCTCTTGCTTACCACGTGTCTCGTTTACTCCGTTCGAAATTCTTGCAAATAAAAAAGAGGTCACTTGTTGAAATAAAGAAATAAATAAATATACATACCTGGAAATTAAGACTCTTTAAAATTAGAATTCTCCAACGGGTGCCTAATGCGCGGGTCCATATCCGTATTCCGGTCTCGTGAGCGAAAACGAATGATGAGGTTAAATAATTTTATCGATAGATGCTCCAACTAACTAAGTCGCACTGATTGCCGACAGACGACAGGCACGTGGACGAGGAACGGAAGAGCGTGCGATTCGACCTTGAGAAGGAGATCGACATCAAGTTCACCTACTCGGTGTCCGAGGACGGCTGGGACTCGGATTCGGAGGATGAGAATCCACGAGTCTCCGGGACGACTGCGGGCAAGGTCGCAGCATCCCTTTTGGCACTTCAGCGAACGACTGCTCGAGGCTTCGAGAATTTCGTGGACGACGACAATGTGGAGGACGAGGAAGACGAGGAAGAGGACGAAGAGGACGAGCAAGAGGAGAACGACAAGGACGTTGTCGAGGAGAAGGAGCAAGACGACGCGAGGCGAAGCTCGTCCTCGGAGAGGATCGTCGAGCCAGTTGTGCCAGTGCCGAAAATCGTCGGCAGCAGATTCCACGTGCAAAATGTTTCGGAGAACGAACACTTGCTGCAAATGGTGGCGAAAGAGAAGGTGTCGTCGGGTGCGACGAGTTACACGTCCACCAGTAGGTTCGATAGGGTGAAGAACATCGACTTGGTTTCGAAGAGTGAGACGGATTGTAGCGTGGCGAGGAGCAGCGACTCGGACGAGGTCAGAAGGAAGAAGACGTTAGTGGTGAGAGCGAGAAAGAGTGGCTTGCGATTCAAGGATCAGAGACAGGAGGACAGTGAGACCTCCGACGTGTCGCGAACGAATCCCGAACTAGATCTGACGAATCTGGAACGCTTTGGTAAACCCAAGCTCTCGTCCTCGGCCAGCTTCGACGAGGCCAAGGCGGATCTGACGAGAGAACACGACCAGGAGCTCGAGAAGTTGAAGAAGGATTTCGCGGAGAAGCTGGAACGGACGAAGCAAGAGCTCGAGGATAACTTTGTGCAGCAGAAGGCGGCCCTGCAGGAGACTACGAACGAGAGGCTGGAGGAGCTGAAGCGCGAGATGGCTGAGAAGGTATGTTCGAATGCACTTTGTTTATTTTCCATCGGGCATCGTGAATCGTTCCGTAAGCTTTTATTTAATTTATCTATTTCACTGGCGAATTCTTGATCTGTAAATTTTCCAATCATCCTCCTGGCTGTTTTATTTAAAATTTATTTGCATTGCGAAGAGGCGCGACTGAAGTTGCACCTTGTCTTTTCGAAGGAGGAGCAGGAGATACAAAAGCTAATTGCGGAGATGGACGAGGCCAGGCTGGAGAACCTGAAGAAGGTAAGAGCCGAGCTGGAGGTGTGCTACGAGAAGGAGAGACAGGAGATACTTGCAAATCTGAAGACCGAGCTCGACGAGAGGAAGAAGGAACTGCTGGAGCTGAGAAATCAGGAGATCGGTAAATTGGAGAACGAGCACGAGCGTGATCTTGGCGAGGAGAAGCTCGCGAAGATGAACGAGCTCGAGCTGACGAAGCAGCACGCGGAGAAGATCGAGGCGATGAAGAAGGAGCTCGAGAAGGAGCTCGACGAGCTGCGCACCGAGCTGAGGATGCAGCAGAGGGAGAAGATCACGAAGATCACGGAAGATCACGAGAAGTGTCTGGCCGAGATCCTGCGTGACTTCAGGATCGACGTGAGTACTTGACGATGCTGCATATTGTCTTAGAGAAATGGTCGTGGCGGTGGGTCGGTAAACGTTCTCTTCCAACGAATATGCTGTGATAAAACAAGTCCACTCCGGATAATGAGGGGGACCCCTTCCAAGTTTTCAAGGTTGTCGGTGAGAGGAACTCATCCACCTAGTCTTCTCGTAACCGCGAGTGAGGCCCCGTTCTATGTGCGACCAATAGTGAATGGATGCATCCTACGAATTGTTGTTTAAAGTGCTAAGAGATCCTTTTATGGAAGTGTTGTGTATTAAGAGATTATATATATATATCTATCTATGCATATACATATATATAAATATACGTATATTCTCCTCGTTTATTGAATAAACTATTATCACACGTTAATCCGTACTAGCGTCTCCTGCGAAGAGCGAAAAAAGAGACCAAAAAAAAGCAAGAACACTCACGCTTCTTCTCTTCCCCATCGACAATCTCTCTCTGGCCGCGATGCACGAGAGCCGATAAAAAATTCACTCATTCGAAATCATTCATGCATTCCACTTCATGCATACCACTTCCACTGACCTTCGGTCCTCGTTGAGTCGAGGCAAATAAAAAGGAACGAAAGAAATCCCGCGTATTCTCTCTTTCTCTCTTTTTCTCTTTCTCTTTATCTCTCTGGTCTGCTACTACACGACGCTAGGCAAACAGCTGATCGCGCGAGTATTCTAGGGGATCGGAGCCCATGCGGTGCGAGTGGTCAGGGATATATGTGTTCTGTGCCAGAAGGCCAAGAGTAGTTTTTGTTTTGTCACACACCCCCGTAGAGCGAGAGAAGTGAAAAAACCGGTAAGCGGTTTGCTCGCTTTAAGCGGCACTAACGGGCCTTTGGCTGATCTTGTCACGCGGTTTCAGGAGGGCCTCGCCCGCAAGATGTACAAGCAGAGATTGGAGGAGATCCGTGCGGATTTCTCGCGAGACGCCGAGAAGGAGGCGAGGAAGCAGAGCGAGCGCGCCCTGCAGCAGGACAGCATCGACTTCGAGAAGATGAGATGCGAGAAGCGTCTGCTTCAGGACAAGTACACGGCCTTGAAGGAGAAGTACGTGAAGCTGAAGACCGACGTGAGATTGGCGGTGGTGAAGAGGACCAAGAGGAAGGAGGGCTACACGACGGCCTCCGAGACGGAGAAATCGGCCTCGACGAGGACGAGGACCGAGAGGACCGAATCGTCCGAGCAAAAGTGAGTTTCCATCGCGAGGTCGATCTTACAAAACTCGATCCTCAACCCTAGACGAGCCTTCCTCCTCGTGCTAGTAGACTCGGCCCGAACGGAGCACCCCTAGGTTGGTTTTTCTGTTCGTCACCCCCGTGTGCCCGCGCACAACGCACCCATTATCACACGATTTTCATTCTCATACACGCTTCCATTGATTTCTCACGCCACATTCTTTCGCCAAGCTGCTTCCAGATTGACGTGCAATGATACGATGGGCATCGAGTAAAGCGGCGTGATCGTATCGAGCAACAACACCTTCAGAATCTTTCCGTTTATTGATCCTTAAACGCACAAAGTATCCACTCTGATACGAGTCTTATCAACAACCATTAATAAGCTTCTTATGGCAACATCAGAACGTCTCTTTTATATTCAAATCAAAATTCGTGCGTTTAAGGGTTAAAGACACTTTCTAACTCGACGTGCCCTTTCTTTATTCCATGCCCGTGTCAGCTCGCCCCGAAGAACTCGTTCTCCTTGTCATTGTCATCCAGTACCTTCACAGTCGCCGCGAGATCGCGTCTCGTTGCTCAAACGAGACTTCGGGTGAGAATACACGTGAGAAAGAGTATCGTGGCTCCAACGTGATTGGCCAGTTGGTTTGTCTGTGAAGGTACTCGTTCACGTTCATGCGTATCGCCCTAATGTTCGGCTATAGGCCTTGAATCGTGCTCGCAGTACGCCACTGAGGAGCACTCGCTCGGGCTCGATCACGGGACACGCGAAGCAGCCTGAGCACGATCAGAGCGGGAACGAGCAGTCTCAAGGTCAGAACAACGAGGAGGAGGACGACGCGACGAACTCGAAGAGCGTCGCGGGGTTTCCAACGTCGACGGCCGGCTCCGTCTCGGCTGGCGCGAAGAACGCGACCAAGTTCGAGTCGGACGACACCACCACCACAGCCAGCGAGATGAACGCGAACATGATGAAGAAGCGTAAGAGCTTCACGAAGAAGGTCGCTACCGCGGCTAGGCAATTGGCATCGGCCAACGGCGGTAACAATAACAACAACAATCTCGACAATTCCGTGGAGAACATCAGGAAGCAGCTGGAGAAGATCGAGGTGATCGGCGATCAGTTGCCAGGAGACGAGACGGCCTACACGCTTCGGTATCCCTTCGAGCACAAAGGTGATCACTCGTTTTGCATTGTTGTATTTAAATGATTTAATCCGGGTGAAAGAGGGATTTGATTTGGGTTGGTTTTGATTTGAAACGATCTTTAGCTCACCGTAGAAGGGACTCCTCTTTTTTTTTGTGGTTAGTCCTTACCTCACCAAGCAAGCACATTATCGATCGTACGATCTGATGAATATGTTTTGTTATTTTTTTCTCCTAGGCCTCTATACGCTTTACTTTGGTTAATGCCTTACACACCCTTTGGCTCGCTCGTAAGTTGCACACTTATGGTTTTAATTTCGCTTCGCTATGCATTTCGCACGGCCGTGCCACGCATATTTCGCCGATGTTGTATCGGTGGGCCGGGTTCTCTGGTTTCTTCGATCGTCGCTTGCGTCAGCAACGGTCACTACGATTTACGTGAGTAAGTGACGTGGAGCTTGTGTCTCGTAGCGCTCGCGAATGCTTCGTCGGAATTGGAATTCTTCCGGCATCGGATTCACGTGGAGAGGGATTCCGTGAGAAGGGCCAAAGAAGCGTTGAGACAACAGAGGAGCGTTTTGCAGGGCAGGCAGAGAGCTTGGAAGCAGCGAAGTGCGAGGGCCACCTTGGAACAGTTGGTACAGGTATGCTCCTTGACGAACGTCCACTTTCTAAATTAATCGACCTCGTTGGAACCTTCGCCGCAAGTGTGAAATATTCGTAGGAGGAGCGGGAGCTATCCGACATGGAAGTCAGCTTGCACCGCACCTGGAGTCTCCTAGGCGAGAAGGTGATTCATCTGAGACACTTGGAACAGTCTTTAGAAAGGGTAGCGAACGCTAAGAAGAATGAGAGCGAGGCAATATCCACGAAGAACGACGAATTGACCTTGAGCGACATGTCGAGCGCCAGCAGCGGCTTCAGCTCCACCGATTTAGGGACGGACACTTTTATAGGTATATTTCAAAGATATTTTTTTCACGGCACGAATGATTAATCGGAGGCGTCACGTTCTCATGATATGTTTGCTCTTAGACAAGCCGGATCATTATCAAGAGTCGACAGAGATTATCGCCAGCCTCGAGAATCTGAATTCGGAGATAAGAGAGATTTGGGGTGTTCTGAATAAGCGTCAAGACAGCAACATTCCACCACCGTCGACCCTCATGTATTCCTACTTGCGTTGGTTGCGGTTCCATCAGTTCAATACCCAACCGAACAGTGCTCAAGGTTTGGAGAGACATGAATGTCGAGTTACAAGGCATGGAACTTTTTTTCTTTGACATTCTCCTTTTATTCCAGGATCCTTCGGAACGCCGAACATTCAATCGAACATCCTGTCCCAATTAACGGCCAGCCAACCGCCGACTACTGCGACGCAGAACATCATAGCCCAATACGGTCCCAATAGCGGCTTCACTACCAGCGTGGGCACAGTCGATAGAAACCCATCGAATTTGATGGAGAGAAGTCGAAATCTTCGCGATTGGCTTCGGCAGGCCCGTGCGGAGACCACGGACTTGGTCAGCCCTGGGCAGGCCACTCTCTAAGAGGATCGAAAGATTTATTTGTTATTTTGCCCCTAAGGTTCTTTACTTCTTAAGAGTTAGTCGTTTTAGTGTATCAAGGTTTTATCCGCCGCTGTTCATCGTTTGCGGAAGCGGATAATGTTTTTCTTAAACCGGTTTCGCAAGACCGTGTATTTAAGTTTCCAATTGCAGTTGCTCGAATCCATTAGCAAGGATACCGTGCCACGGTGTACCTTTATCGTTGCATTAATCACTATAATTCGCATTAGCAAAACGAATCAGCATTTACGAACGACTCGAACGCAGAATTATTTGGCACTGGACTCTCTTGTCGCATAAGTGCTTTTATTTTTTAATATTTTTACGGGAACACGGACAACGATCCTCTGAGTAGTTGGGACCTCGTCCCTTTGCATATACGTAAAGAAAAATTCTTGGCAAATTTACTCTTCACAATCTGTGCATCCTGGGAGTGCACTTGGACGATCCTTGGCTTACAGAGACTCGGTTGCATCGATCACGAAGATACAGGTACCTCTGCTCGTTCCTGCGAATTTCACTTCGCCATCACCTTCTCGTATCAACGATCAAGACTGCAAGGAGGCACGCTCGCGCGCGCATCGCGGTGCCTTAAAGGCAGCCGCTTGCCAGATAATTTAAAGCGCACGCGTACGCATGCGCGAGACTGTCGTTGTTAGGCGCGAACGAGACGACTGTTCGAAACGCAGAATCGAAAGAAAAGGGCTGAATGGGATCTTCAACGAAGTCGGCGCTGCGTTTCGAGGACTTGTCGTTGCGCACGGGTGCACAATCGTTTTCTAGTCGTACTTTTTTGAATGCGGGCACGTGGACTACCCTCGTAGCCTCGAATGATGCGTTCGATATGCCAAGGCGGCTTTGCGAGAAGGAACAAGAGAAAGAACGAGAGTGAGAGAAGGATCGATAGACAAGAGAACTGTGAGACTCACAGGCGTATTCGCTTCGTGTGGAATTCGCTCTGAAATTTGCGTACAGAGCGATTCTTTCCTTTTGTAAATAGGAGGATTAAGATCGTGGGACGAAGCGACGAGCGATTCCTTCTCGACAGTCTACTACTATTAACTACTACTGTGTATATTTTCGAGACCGATTTTTCCCCCCCTCGTAATCGTGTATGTAATATAGACAGATTTGCGGTCGGGCGATTGTACTCGTTGAACGCGACTGACGACGAGTTAATTGCGAATTGACGTTCCGACGATTTTCCTACGATGCGATTCGTGACGATTTTTGAAAGGTACGGAAAATTTTTCTTTCCCACCCCGCGGTCGCGGACGATTTTCGAAGTAGCTGAGCCTGTCGAATTTAACCGTCGATCTCGAATGGACCAAAATGATTCGCTTTGGGAGTAAGAAGGTGGAACGGGAGTTCTGCGTGTTGTTGAGAACTGTTCCTGGCAGTTGGTTTACGTTGATTTACAACGATACGAATTAAATACGAATTAAAGTAAATCAAAGAGCGTGCTGAGTGTGGATAATCTATTCGCTCGTGTGCGTCGGTTAATCTATGATTCGTCGTCAGCGTTACGAATTAATTGCAACTATCCTACAATCATAGTCAATCATAATTTATCTCTCATCGTTTGTTTGGCTAACTTCGAATTTCGTGTGCGATCAGAATTGGAAATTGCGCAAGTGATTTAAACCAAAGAAGTTTCTCGAATGCCAAATGAATAAGGGTTAGGAAGTTTTTAAGGGTTAGAGGCGAGTCATACGATAGTGTTAATAACGTAGGGTGAATAGTACGAGCGTCATGCCAAATGTTACACGCGGGTCGGTGTGTACTCAATTAATTAATTATAGTCGATCGACCCGGCGACGTACTGATTATAGAATTGGTTCTAGGGATTTCATCCGATCAATTCGATAAAGTAGATTGCAGTCACAGTAATCGTGATCTCATTAGCCATTACGATTGTAGGAACGATCGCGGTTGTCTACACTTTGGAATGTGAGAATTGGAGTGTTACGATGGTAAACGATTTATCCTGTTATCGCGATTCTTCTTTAAGTTGACCCAGATAATTGAGTATTGTTACAATATTATTTGTCGTAGGTGGTCAATCAGTTTGGGATACGGAGTAAGATGTATCCCTTTGTTGCAAATCCCACTCGATATTCCAGAGTGTAGCAAATTTTCCATTAGTACCGTCCTTGCCATATTGTACCAGTATCTTCCTCGTATACGGATGTATCATCAGTATTCTCTATCTTTGAGATCCGCGAATTAACGGATCCGCGTATCTTAACTTACAATTAGTTCGATCGATCCATTCTTTTGGTGCTCTTCGTCCACAGTGCAATGTTTATTCGTGCTCGAACGAGTGAGAGAGAGAGAGAAAGAGAAAGAATGAAAGGGAGAGAAAGAGAGACAGGAGCTCGAGAGAAAAAGGGAGAAATAAAAGATTTTAAGCGTCGAATCGTTCGCGCGACGTCGCCGATAACTTTTTTTTCTCTTCTTTGTTTTTGCACGACGAGGAAATCGTTCCAACGGCGTCGCACGAACGTTAAAACTTCACGAAAGATTCTACGAAAGATATACATAAATTATATATACATAAAATTATATATATATACACACACTATGAAGTTGCAACACAACAGCGTATTATAAATTTCTATAGACCGTACTACGTGCGACGGTGTTAGATTGTCGACGTCTATTCGTAAAAATTAAGAGAGATGGTTCCAGTGACCGAATTTATATTACGAAGACTTAATTCTATAATGTACAAAGGAAAAGGAAACATACTACTGTGAGAATCAAGGCGCGTGGACATTTTTATTACCTCGCGCCCTACGACCGTGCGTTTTCCCGACTCACAATTTTTCGCTGTTACTTAATCTAGCGAATTTTCGTAAAATAAGATAGCGTTTTATTGGAAAGTACTACGATTCGGGAAACAATCGACAATCCGTGTGCGTGTCCTCGCACGAGTCGGCGTTGCTCTCGAAATCGTCTCTCGACGGTAGCCACGCGATCATGCGATCTCCACGATGCTTCGTCGAGTTGGACAAGGTGTTTTGCGCTGCCTTAATTACAGGAGACACTTTGCAGATCAACAACCTGATGCAAGAGGAGTCGAAGCCGTCCATTCTATCGATCAGCTGATCGCTCAGCTTGACGTCCACCGCGCGCTTGATTAAATTCTGCACCTGTAAAAAGGTTTCAACGTTACTCTGATTTACGCCCGGTTTTGTTCGTGTATGCGCTGTTTGATCCGCGTGGTGAGGTCGCGGACGCGATTCGTACGAAACCTCCCTTCTTGCTTTGGTAGTGGTGAGATGATCGCCCCTGTGCCAACGTATTTGTGGCACCAGTGGCAGGAGGCTGACGTCACCGTGCCAACGTAATTGTGGCACCAGTGACAGGAGGCTGGCGTCACCGTGCCAGCGTAATCGTGGCACCGGTGATAGGAGGTTGGCGTCACCGTGCCAGCGTAATCGTGGCACCGGTGATAGGAGGTTGACGTCACCGTGCCAACGTACTTGTGGCACCAGTGACAGGAGGATGACGTCACCGTGCCAACGTAATCGTGGCACCAGTGACGAGAGGATGGCGTCACCGTGCCAACGTAATTGTGGCACCAGCGACAGGGGGATGGTGTCCCTGTGCCAACGTATTTGTGGCACCAGCGACGGCTAGGCGAGGGCGAGTGGTTACTCGTAGTTGAGAGACATTGGAGTTTATTCCGTTGCTTCAGACTCCCTCGCTCTCTCTGACTCCGTACAGAATTTTGCCTTTATTTATATGATGGTCCTGTCCCTTCCAAGGTCGCTGATTGGTTCTTGACCTTGGGGAAGGGGTAGGACCATCGCCGGACGCTTCCGCTAGTTTTCGTGTGCAGTAAGGTATTTTTGCACACGCTCCGTCTCCTGGGTTTTCTAATTAGTCAGCTGCGCTGCACATTTTCTCGTTGTTGGGTTAAGGCGGCAATTGCTGCGTTTTTCATTAACGGTTTATTGCCGCCTTTCCCTTTTCCAGCGCTCGTCGCCGAGCGCTCCGCGTGACCCTTCCGCAGGTAGACAGAGCGTGCACGTGCGCGGCCAGGTTCTTGGGATCGCTATACGCTTGTGCGTATATCAACTCATACTCTTGTCACGATACTCTTACGTCTCTACTCATACCTTCTCATTTTTGTTTTCCATGATGAAGGTGTACGGATCCCAATCTTTGTCCTCCTGGTCCAAGCCCCTCCCTGGATTAGCTTCCGGCGGACGAACGTCAAACAACGAACTAATCTGCGCAAAGGAGAAGAAAACGTTCCTCTTCCCGTCTTCATTCCACCAGCTTACCACTTTATAACGACCAGTTAGGTCGTTCACGCCTAAAGCGCGTAACACTTGCCATTTGGGCGAGAAAGATCACGCTGTTGACCGCGATCGCCGCGATCTTCTGCGAGTCGAGGCCCAGCAGTCTGAAGAAGGCCGAGACGAGATTGGTCGGTTTAAAAGTTTGCGAGTCCTTTACGTCGCTTCCATCCTCTCCGCGTTTCTCCTCCTTCTTCTCCTTTTCCTTCTCTCGATCGCCCAAACTCCGCGAGACGAGATCCGCGATCTCGCGCGCGGTCTCCAAATAGTTGCTCGCGTACTGCAGGCCGACCTTTATTTTGTCGAACATCCCTGTATTTGTTTATGGAAATTGTTATAACCAGTGAATTCGTAAAAAAAAAAAAAAAAAAAAAAAACAATTATTAAGCGTGTAAGGCAGTGGAATTTCGAGTTTCTCGAAATCACGAAACACGTTTGATCGCAAGAAATATTTTTTGGAAATGTCAAGATCTCGAAGATCATGAGACAGCTAGGAGCAAAACCGCACGAATTTACCTCGTTATTTTTGTGTTATTTCTAAATTCATTGAAGAACTAATGATCTATTATTAGTAAAGGACTTGTGCACCCAAGTATCTCATTATTATTATTACACACTTTTATTAATGTAACGAGGATAAATAACAACGATATATTTACAACGTCGACAACCTACCCTCGTTTTTTGCGCATCCGCCGCTACCAAGAAAGATCACCGGAAGGATCAGGAGAAGAAGACGAGTCATTTTAACGCGACGACGTTTCTCGTGAGACTGTGCTTGGCCCCAGTTTCTGGGACCTAAACATAACGGAGTTGTCTCCGGCGACGATAATTACGCATTTATTTCCGGCCAGGTGAATCTCGAGCATCGTCTTCTTTCACGTCACGCGCTATGTGCCGATTGAGGAGCTTCGCGCTTTGTCGGCCAAGCACGATAAGGGGGACCTCGTAATTTAGACAACAGTCGAGTCTCGTTCCTGTTGTGAATTGGTACGGAGGTTCTCGGCGAGGTGACAAACTGAGAAGGTGAAAAATTCTTTGTTTTTTCTCCGGTCCCACCTTCGATTCTCTTGTGTACAGATTGTCGGAGAAACTTCGTGAAAATGACGGAAGAGTAAGAAAGAAAATCGAGAGAAGCAGTGAGAGAAAAAGAAGTTGCGGTAAGTTACCATTGTTGATTCGTGGCATCCGAATTTCAATGCGCACAGGTGTAATTTTCAATTGAATAATTACTATTGTAGATCGTCAAAATTCGCCGACAATCGCAATGTCGACGAGTATTCTAATTCTGTACATACTTCACGCACTCGCGTCTTCGATATTCTGCGACCCTTCGACACCGTATCTGGAGGAGATTCGAAGCTTGAGCGAACTGCCGATGGAGAAGTTGATTCAGATTAAGTCGTCGCTCGCCGATAAAAATGGTGAGTGGAGGATCGATTCTGTGGTTTAAAAGAGAATTCTTCTTGCGGTTAGTTTGTTCTTTATTTCTTAATTAAAGCTGCAACAGGAGAAGAAGATGAACAACGAACATTTTTCTAACGATTAGTGCTTTTTTTATTTCGATTATAGACGCCTCGCAAGAAGATGTGTCCGGCAGAAAATTGTCATTGACATTACCGGTAGCGTTGCCGCTTCAGAGAAGCTCGAAGAAACCGATTAGACGGTACGAGCACGAGCACTACGACGACAAAGGCAAAGACACGAAGATCTCGAAGATCTTCCAGTTGGCCGTCACAGCCCTCTCGTTTCTCGCATTCGGCGGATACTTGCTCACTCTGATCATTTCGGCAATAAGGCGCAACACGATGAACAACAACATGGGAAACGTCATAGTATTCTCGGTGAGGAGCAAAATTCATTTCTCTTGTTTTTCTTCCATTAAAGAGCTAACGTCGAATCGAGACAACACATGAAGCGAAAATTTAAATCGTCAACGTTGTTTTTCCTTTTCAGAATCTACAGGCTCTGCAGAAGTACAAGCGACCGAAGAGGCACGCGTTCATCTTCGATCCTAGGGACAACGAATTCGACACAGATCGGCTCTACCAAGGGATGATAATGTTATCTCGCGGATACGCTCTGTACAATTAATCGACAATAATCTCCAGACGCGATTGAAAAAAAAATCTCTGCGTTTTTCCTTCGCGAATTTTAACCTCTCAAGCATGCGCGAGAGCGTTTTCGCGATACGTGCACGACCTTCTTGGAGCAGCTTGGAAGATCGTGAGAAGCTCGCGGAAGGTGAGAAATTTGGTGGAATTTCTTTTTCGCTTCTGCAACGCTCCAGTTGAGTACTCAAGTGGGGTCGTAAGATATCGGTAAAAATGAGAAAAGAAGGTGGATACGAATCGATTAATAGACTCGATTAATAGACTCGATTCGATGTTCGATTATCTGCGGACTCCCGAAAATCCTAAAACCTAATAAAATCGAATAGAAGACCGCGATGTGTACATATCCCGAAGAATATTCTTGGCGTGTGGGTAGAGGCTGCTTCAAACATGGCTCTTCAAATAAACACCTAAGTGGCTGTATACTCCGAAGGCCTACATACAAAGATAACCATATGGCTTCCAGGGATATCATCGTACGTAGTTACCCGCACCCTCCTACGTGCTCGGTGTCTTCCACGAGCTTTGTGCTGTTCTCTACCAGGATAGGAAAATTTCTCATCCGCAAGAATCACCGCGCAATTAATCGATATTACGAAATCGATGCTTCCGTCCTTTTACAAATTTCTCTCTATTTCTCCTACCGTGCAATCGTTGCGTATGCGTGATTTTTTTCATTTTTAATTTTATATCTAAAATTTTGTAGCTCGTGTTCGCTAGCGAGGAGGAAAAAGAATAAAAGAGAAGAAGTTTTTGAGGAATGATCGCTGATAGGGGTAGGAATAATTTTTTTTTTTTTATGTATGGAGGAATAATTTTGAAAATGTGATTTGGATTAATTTTATCCGGTATTCGATTGTTAGTGGAGCATCGGATCATTAACTTTATAGGCTCCACTACGATGATCTTGGAAACCGTACCCTTCGCGAGGGCTTCTCTCCTCATTCGAGGAGTTTACTCTGGTACAGGCCAATCTTTCGAAAGCCACGCCCACGGTGCTCAGCCTGACCAATCGGGCGGCTAAAATTGCGGTGAACCAATTTTTTTTTTCTACCCTTAGTCCAGGAATCTCTTGCACATCGTCTTAGTTTGATTGGTGGCGTACCATTGTCCGGCTGTGTTTGCCCGCGTAGCGCGTGAACTTTTAATTTTGATTCTATTGAAATAGTTTTTCCTGTAAGATTATTAGTGAATGCGAGTGCGTTGCGAATGAAAAGTTGCAAACGAGAATTAGTATTGAGAAATTTCAGAACTCTAGTGGAATGAGCGTCGCGCGTGTGAAATTGGTAGCGAATACTTAAGTGTGCTTGTTGAATATCGAAAAGGGTAGTTCACAAATGTGAATAAAATATAAAAATGAGTGACGGTGGTACCAAGATTGCGGATACAATCACCAATTCGAAGCAACTGAAATTCGGAGTTGAACGCATTCTGTCGAACGAAATTTCTTCCAAGAGATCAGGTAAGATAATTCGTCTCCCTTTTTTGGAAATTAAAAATGTATTCAACCGTTTTTTTCATTGGATCGAGGGTAAAGTAGTAAGCTTTATATTCTTTGAAAATCATATGTGTTTCTTTTAAATTATGTTTAATATTTCTATTACAAATTGCGGGAAAATAAGTTGGAAATTCGTAATTTCTACGAGACCGATTATACGTAGCAAAAATTTTCCTAACGATGCCCTCGTTATTGAAAGACGCTCACAGGCCACTTCCGGTACAATATCCTACAGTACCTTGTCCTTGTCCCGGAAGTTGCATCAGGTGCGAGGCACTTCGCAGTTGCCCGGCATTTTCGTCACATCCTTCGCAATCGTCGATCGTCGTCAACGGTGGAACCGTGGCCACTCTCAATTATGGCGGAGCCATAGGAAATTTTGGAAATCTGTATCGACCCGCCCCAGTTCGTCCAATTCCAAGAGGTAAGAAAATCTAAAAAATTAATTGACGTTTTTAACAAAGCGACGATAAAACTTCGACCTTCGATTGAGCACACGATTATTTGAAGAAGAGAGAAACAATTTTGTTTTATTCTAAAAATCGTCGAAGGAGGTAGGACCCCCGTTCTGAGAAAAAGGTTACATCATTGACAAATGTTTCCATATGGGCCACTGGCTCATCGTTCTTCGATTGACCGCATAACTATTCGAAGAAGAAAGAATTTGTTTTCTTATATTTATTTTGAGGAGAGAGTGATTTTTTTTTCTTCTGAAAAATCGTCGAAGGAGGTAGGACCTCCCGTTCTGAGAAAAAGGCTACTTCATTGACAAATGTTTCCATATGGCCCACTGTCTCGTCGTTCTTCGATTGACCGCACAATTATTCGAAGAAGAAGAAAATCCTTTTTTATTCTTCCAAAAATCATCGAAGGAGGTAGAACCTCTGCGCCGAGAAAAAGGTTACATCATTGACAAATGTTACCATATGGGCCACTGTCTCGTCTCTCTAATATCCAGCAGCAAGTAGGGCAAAATATTTACGTGCCCGCGTATTCTCGTGTTTCCTGTCCGTGTTTAAACGACATCTTAAGTGCCACCGTGCGTTTACTCCAGCTGTAAACAGTGGTTTCGCTCCCGGCTCCCCTTCTCGTCCCTCTTGGCCCGCGCGTCCACCTTTTTTTATCTCTCGTCCTCGCTTCCTTTATCCTCTGCTTATTGTGAACCGTCGTCAGACACATTCCTCCTCTTTGTCGTACTGATTGTGAGCGAGATACCGAAGTGGACGCAATCACTTTTCTCATGTAATTTGATTCGACCGTGATCATTCTCGAATCCAAGCTACCAATGTAATTTTATTTTTAAAAATATACAAACGCAGGCGCGATCGACGAAAATATAGCACGCTTCACCGGTGGAACCGCAACGAATTTCTAAATTCTGATCCTCTTAACCCTTTAATGCATACTGTTGCGGAAATACAACATTGCGAATTGTGCTTCTTATTAATAGTATCTGTGTAATGAGAGTCATTTAATGCATCATTTAATGAGATATTTCTATAATATTATTCTCTCACTCCTGTACACTATAGATTAGCATATGTGACAAAGAAATGCATCCTACTTGAATTCAACTGACAGGTTTAATATTTTAAAAATCATCCATTAAAGGGTTAATGATGGCGCGTTATAAAGCAAACTACCAAATTAATACGTTTCTATGAGCTTGGTGGAACGAAGGCGAAATGCGCGCGCTCGCCGAGCGTAAAAAAGAATGGAATGGAAAATCCGAAAATAGCGATGAGCTTACAAATATCCACGGGTACTTGAATTTTGTTCGGGACGATTTGTAAAGAGGTGCGGAGGGAACCGCACTGTTTAAATTCGTACACATGTTGTATACTTTTCGTACGGCTGTAAATCAGCCAGAAGTACCCCATCTTGGGGCCTCCTTTAGACTGAAATCTGTTAAAACAGGCACCCGGGCTTTACACACCCACGCGCGAGTCTGTCGTACGTGGACGACGTCTCTGATCGTCGCTTATGTGCTTGGGTGGTCTGCTCTTTACCTCTCTTAACGGCACTTTTAACATCGCATAGATCTTCGTCCTTTTACGTATATTGCTTGGCTAGTGATATCGTTATCATTTTTTATTACTGTCACTTTCCAATGATTTTTTTCTGCGGTAAGATAAAAAATTCATGTCCATCGACAGTTTTGTCATCGTTTTTCGGTTCTTTCATATTTTTTCAGTTCCAATACCCACATCGTCCACCGTAACGAATTCAACGGACGCCAACAACGCGAGACGCAAGCGGTCCTGGTCAAGAGCTGTCTTCAGCTCGTTGCAGCGAAAGGGTTTGGAGAGAAGGTTTTCCCTGCAAAAGTACATCACGAAGCCCGATAGACGACAGTTGGCCGCGAGTTTGGGTCTCACAGATGCCCAGGTATAGTGTTTGTTCTCAAGATCGTTGGGTTTATTTCGGAGAACTGGGGTCGTTGAACTGTTGTTTTTTTATTGGGGAAGGTGAAGGTCTGGTTTCAAAATCGTCGAATGAAGTGGCGACACACCAAGCAGGGCGAAAATGTTCCTTTAATTGGAATCGAGTCCACGGAGAAGGAAGTTCCGAAGAAGACGATTAAGAATATTACGAAGGATTTGAGGGATACGACACTTGCGTCGGAGAGCGAGGATGTGGAAATAGAGGTCGACGTTTGATAGAAAATTTTATTAAGAATACCTTGTAATTTTAGAAGACTTTTGGTGCGACAGTGTAAAACGATTGTTTAGTGGTATTTGTATTAGTGATATTGATATTATAATTATGTAATGGACAGTTATGTACAAATTAATGTTTATCGAGAAAAGTGACCGGTACTGATAATAAATTTAAGTCATTTCCAACAAATGAGATTCTACGAATTACTGTAATAGGTAAATGTATTTTCCGTCCAAGATGGCACATCTACGATCGGTACTTTAACGACGTGAAGATTGTCGGAGTACGTATCGTCACTCGTCATTTATTTACTTTCTTTAGCTGCCAGGGTAACATAGATGTTTTCAGATTTCTGTCAAGCGATTCGTGGCCGGTATTAGGGTCCGATATTTTACAATTATTTCATCTTCTCGGATTATCCATTGCTCCCAACAATAAGTAAGTACTAAGAATAAGTTACATTATGTATCATTTGTAGCGACTCGAACGTTCGCGTGGTAAATTGATTAAAGTTCCTCTCTTCGAATGATCCAGAGTCTCACACGACGAACAAAGTAAGAGACGCAGATTCTTGTACGAAAGAAAAAAAAAACTTATAATTTCAGTGATGACGCACCAGCTGCTACCAAGGGGGAGTTTATTTTTTCGCAAGTGCAACATGCATGCCCAAGCGAGCAAAATCTGTCACTCCGTTATGAAGCTGTCTCAGCCTTTGAAAAATGTGGAAACTGAAAAGTGCATGGACGCTCTCAACGCGTCTGGAATCATAGGTAAGCATCGAATGTAAATAAAGAAGAATAATTAAAAAACAATAAAATCATCGATTACACGGATCACTGCAGAAAAAAAAAAAAAAATTGGAAACTGATAATAAATTTGTCGGACTGATAAAAAAAAGTTCTCTCGCGTAGTATTTTTCCAGAAACTTAGATTCTGATACACAGAAAACGTGCTCTTCTTTTATTTTTACATTATACACCTTCAAAAAACATCTTATTGCGACGAGGAGAAAAGTATCGTCATTCTGTTTGAGGTCAACGTCCCTAAAATGTGAAAATTAATCGTCAAATTACAACCGTCTCTGCGTGATACGTAATTTTCCAATAATTTTTTAGAAGCTGCGATACCGCGACCTCAATCGCGTCCAGACGTTAGAGAAGTGTTGACACGCGCGGAAGCGATTCCACTGCTGGATCAGACGAGTCCTGAAGTTTCTACCGAGCATTTCGAGACGATCGTGGCAGGAATGAAGCTGCCTGAGGTGGTTCAAAAGACGCCTCTAAACTTCGAGGAGATACCTGGGCCCGCAATACTCAAGCTCTGGGAAAAGTATTGGAAATATGTGCCGCTCCTGGGTACGCAACTGTTTTGCAGTCTGCTAAGCAACAGATACACGCAGGGTACGATTCGCTGTGAAAGTGAAGAGTTCGAATTTTGACAGATTTCTTCTTGCTCGTAAAAGACAGAAACGATTCGGTAACGAAGGAAATTCAGAGACACTTGTAAATTCTTTTTGTAAATCGTGAAGAAAACACAATTCTCGGTTACATATTCTCCGTCGTGGACCTCGATAGAAATACCTCGTTGTTAATGAAATAATGCGAGATAATGAAATAAATCAGGTTCGTAAGTCATGTACGTCGATCTAATCGCATCTTGTCTGTTTTTGCAGGACGTTTGACGTGGAACCGAAACGTGACGCCTCTAAAATATTTATTCAACGAGTACGGATGCATCGTCAGAATAAACGGGCCTCTAAGCGGTAACATCATCATGATTCACAGGTAATTCTACTTCCACTCTCTTCTTCATTAGGCACGACCGTAAAGGGAGTGACTTATGCAATCGTCATCGCGAAAACCGTTCGTGTGTGTGTGTGTGTGTGTGTGTGTGTGTGTGTCCGTGTAGATCCTCGATTTCGGAAAAACTGGTGAACCGATCGGGACGAAATTTGGCACAAAAATCAAGTACACTACTGTGAGTTGACAATAAGGTTTGTGAGCCGCCATCTTGATCCAACACAAAATGGCGGGAGATTCAAAATTTGAAAAAAATGTAATTTCAATTTAATATTGCCGCCATTTCTAAACGGCTGAAGATACCGATACATAAAGTTTCCTGGCACCAAATGGATATATACTCAAAGTACATGCCAAATTTCGTTGCGATCCGTTCAGCCGTTTGGCCGGAATACTGGACGAATGGAAATAGTGCAAAATTCATTAATCCATTAATCCACTATTCCGGCAAAACGGCTGAACTGATTCGGACAAAATTTGGCATACACATCAAGTATATACCCATTTGGTGCCAGGAAACTTTATGTATAGACGTCTTCAGTCGTTTCGAAATAGCGGCAAATTTGAATTTTTAATCCACTATTTCAGCAAAAAAATTGATTAGTCCACTATTCCGACAAAACGGCTAAACGGATTCGGACAAAATTTGGCATGCATATCAACTATATACCCATTTGGTGCCAGGAAACTTTATGTATAGCCATCTTAAGCCTTTTCGAAATAGCGGCAAATGCAAATTTTTAATCCACTATTTCAGCAAAAAAGTTGATTAGTCCACTATTCCGGCAAAACGGCTGAACGGATTCGGACAAAATTTGGCATGTACATGAAGTATACACCCATTTGGTGCCACGAAACATTGTGTATGGGCATCTTCGACTATTTCGAAATGGTGCCAGTTTCAAATCACTATTTTATAATCATAGATTGAAAATCCCGTAATTTCGAAACGGTTGAAGATGACCATGCATAAAGTTTTGTGGCACCAAATGGATATATTTTTAAACTATATGTCAAATTGTGTTTGAATCCGCGCAAGCGTCTCGCCGAAATACTGGATTAAAGATTTCAATTTGTCGCAATTTCTGAATGGTTGAAGATAACCATGCATAACGTTTCAACGCAGTAAAGGTGTATATACTCTACGTACATGTCAAATTTTGGTTCGGATGCATTTAATTGTCCGATTTTTATCGCTTGGGCCTATTGCAGAAATGCTGCATTTCGTGGGCGAGCGCGAAGCGCGAGCACCCGACGACATGGGGGGGGGGGGGGGGGGTATGGCGCTTAAGCGAAGCGAAAGCGCAGAGGACTTTGTAGCATAGTTTAATATCTCAATACTTGAATTTTCAACAATTTCGAAACGGTTTGAAATTCGTGGGCGAGCGCGAGCAAAGGCGATCTTGAGGGGGTTGGCGCTTGAGCGAAGCGAAAGCGCAGGGGGCTCTGCCCCCTAGTTTTTCCAATGCGAGAGAATCCGAAAGATTCGTTCAATTTATTCTTACAGACCAGAGCATATCGCTGCTGTCTTTCAGCACGAAGGCAACGCGCCTGTTCGTAGTGGCATCGACATTCTTCAGCATTATCGTTTGAATCATCGGAAGTATCGATTAGGAGGCCCATTCTCCATGTGAGTATCGAGTGACAATCGAATTAACCTTCGTGAATTCGAAGATCGTTAATTCGAAGTGATTGATAATATTAGGCAGGGCACCGAGTGGCTCCACCTGAAGGAAGGAGTGACCAAACCGTTGGATCGAGCAATCTCGGATCATTTCAGTCGAATAGGAACGGTGTGCGATGACCTGTGTATGAAAATTCGGAATATTCGTAACAGGCAGGATGAGGTTGGTAGAGTAAAATTCAATCGGATTAAAACAATTATTAGAAAAACTTTTAAGTTTCAACAATAAAAAAAAATAAGCTTTCATTTTACGTTCACATTTGCCTCGTGAAATATTCTTATGAACTCAGCACACAGAACAACAACAAAAGTCGAGCGTTAAATGGCAGAGAAGCTTGCAATTTAGTTGCCAGTGTAATTTGAACGATTAATTATCCAGGTGCCAAGTACATTCCACGAGGAACTCATACGATGGGGAATGGAGTGCTTCTCCACTGTGATGTTCAATTATAAACTTGGCTTCCTCGAGCCTGCTGGTTACAACGAGAGCACCGAACCTGGAAGGATTATCAGTGCCCTTCTAACTGCTCACACCTATCTCTGTAGATGCGAGACAGGATTTCAGGTCTGGAGATTCTTCGAAACACCGTTCGCCAAGAAATTGTTCGCAGCGTGTGACGTTCTTGACGAGTAAATTGAAGATATTTGAAGTTACACTTTCCACGAACTACAGAAGATATTTCATATTTTATTTGTTCTTGATATTCATAGAGTGATTACTAAATACATTCGCCAAGCTCAAAGCAAGCTTCACAACGAAAGCTTGTCAGGCACTGCTGCACTCATTGACGAAGAACGGCCAATAATGGAAACATTATTACTGAACCAGCGAATTCATCCAGAGGATATATCGACGTTGATGATGGACATGATGATCTTGGGCGTGCAGGCGGTAATGTAGTGGGAAGATAAATCTTTCGAGACGAATTGACGAATCTTCAATTGTTTCCTCGCATTCGATTTTATCGAGGAGATTTGTTAATTTCTTAATTTTTAGGTATCAAATTGCGAAGCATTCCTATTATACTTTTTGGCGAAAAATCCTCGAGTGCAGAGGAAAGTTTACTCCGAGGTAGCGTCTATTTCTTCGCAGAATGGAGGAGGAATCTTCACAGAGGACGATATAAAACACATGACATATTTAAAGGCCTGCTTGCAAGAAAGCCTCAGGTAAGAAAGTTCGTGGATTTATTTAAGTTTTCTCAATATTTTCTTCTAAATATTTCTCTCAGGTTACGACCTGCTTTCCCATACATTACGAGACTTCTGCCAGAGAGTGTTACCCTGCACGGATACACGATACCGAAGGGAGTAAGCATCCACGAATGGAATTATACAGATCTATTACTAATTGAAAATTTAATTCTTTAGACCTTTGTGATAATGGCCAATCAAATAACGGCACAACGTGAAGAGAACTTCGAAGATGCTGAGAAGTTCAAGCCTGAACGATGGCTGGACAGTCAGTTCGACGAAAATATTTTCCAAAAGTACAGCTGTTTGCCCTTTGGATTTGGTCAGAGATCGTGTATAGGGAAGAACATGGCTGAAACCCAAATGATGCTGCTTACAGCTAAGGTACAATTGACAAAGGTGCGTGACGTGGTATTGGTTTGAATTATTTTCTTTCGATTCCAGTTGATTCGCGAATACAGAATCGAGTACGACTACGCAGACATCGAGAGTAAGTTTTTAATGGTGAACGTACCCAATAGGCCACTTCGTTTTCGATTTGTCGATAGAGATTAGTAGAACAGGAAGGATATAAGAAGAATGGGAATATAATTAGTTGTACTCTCGAATCAGTGATACTATTTTTACATTCTTGACTGTAAAAGACAGCCGATTGTACGTTGCGCAATTTATCCAGACTGGCTGCACTTAATTGATTATGTATAGTTATCAGTTAATTAGTATACAATACGTATACTGAATATCAGTTACTATAGGATATTCTATGCTTAAGAATTGTATATGTGTAATTATAATTAGCCTTGGAATTTTTGTACGTCTGAGAAAAGACGAATAATTTGTATTAATAGAGGTAAGATTTTTAATTACCTATTCTGTTCGCATCGAGAGTAAAAATAAATAAAGTCCTCCTTCAGCGCAGGTTTTCTGGGATCACTCATGATAAATTGCTTTTAGGGTCATGAAGTATGTCATTGTCGTATAGTGAAACTGCAATGAGAAAACAATATGAATCATTAGTTAAACCATTATTGACTCTACGACTCACCGATGCAACGTTACGCAGCGACAGCACTAGCACGTGTCTGACATTAATTAACAGAGGTTTTTGACTTCTCATAATAATTATTTGCAGACTTCTCTTGTATTTTGAAGATTTATTCAGCCAAGGTGAATTGTAGACTGCCCATGCAATGCCATGACCCTATAAATCATTTTTTTTTCTTGTTGTCTGACAGATAATGCTGCTATCTCGATGATCATTAATCCTAGTTTACACTAATCAAGTAATGTGACCTAGTGAACTGAATCCAGTGCTCAGTCCAGATACTATGCTGTCCGCTTTACTCGATTAAGCTAATAATTGACTAGCAACACTAGGCCATTTATTCGCCTTTTTACTCAATGAATTGTTTATGTTTGTTCACTTAAATTTACAATTTCACTCTGGCCTTTCCATTCTACTACTTACTTGACTATCGTAAACTAGACTTTACCACGTACCGCTTGAGTCAAATCGCTTGCCGTCCAAGCCGAGCAGTACAGTCTCAAGCACGCCACGGCCACTATCACTGAAAATTGTGGAATCACTGTAGCTGCGTCCTCCTGAAATTGTACGTCTCTATTTAAATTTGAAAGTATCACGATTTAAGGACAAACGCATAATACAGCTTACACGAATCAGTTGAAAACTGCCGGACACAATGATCACTAAAAGTGAGGCGTACGTCTTGATGAGAATCGAGCTGGTGCAATGATTTATCTCTGTCACGAATCTATTGAATATTGCACTTATTAACTTTTACAAATTTCGTAAGGAATCAGCTTTAAACAAAATGATCTCCAAGTGAGCACGTTAATTCTTACGCACATTCGTGAAGTCAATTTTGACTAACATCGATACTTTTATACGAACCATTTAGCATTAAAAATTCCTATCTGCAATTTATTCCTTGTACGATGAAAACTTCACACTTTTTATCGACGTAACAATTGACCTCACGAATGTAGTTATTGAAATTGACGAATGAAGTTAAGGCTTAAAGATTACTTTATCAGCTCCTGATGAACTCTGACGCATCGTCGAAGTTGCACTTCACTCTTCACCATCGCGAAATCTTTGGCAAGATGCTCCAATCGCCCACTCGCGTAACAAATAAAAGTCATAATTATGAGATCACCTACGAAAAGTGCAATTGCCTGGGAAATGGCTATCATCTGATGAACTCGCAGTAAAGACACGATTAGAAACGATTCTATTTCGAATGGGTACCAACTTTCAATGGGCAGTGATTTTGACGTGGCCCAGGGGATCAAAATAAACGATCCCATGCCAATTAAGAAGCAAAGTATAATGAATATTTGGAAAGGAGCGTAACGTGAGAAATATTTAGTGACGAAGAATAATTCGCTGGTGTTATTAAGCTCCAGGAAAGTGGACACTTCGTGTATTAAAATCTGGAACAGTCGAACAACCGTAATTCTTTTCGGCACGTACTGATTTTAATTTTTTTTTTTTTGGAAATATTCTTTCAGATATTTACCTGGAAACGATAACGTTGCATTCGGCAGAGTATCACGTGGAACACCGTCTCAGTGGCGATCATTGCTTCTGACAAACATCTGGTTATAAAGAACGGGTCGTCACGACAATGGAAGGCCGCCGAAGTGATCGCAGTTAACAGCAGGAGAAAATTGATCAGCGTAGCATACAATGCGATCTCTTGAAGATAAATTTGCAGCGTCGAAGCTCCTGGTTCGGGTGGCCAAATTGACGTAAATTTTCCAGCGATGCGGAGTAATCGAAGTCCCATACGAAGATTAAACCCGATCTTCATTTCACTTAAGAAAATTTGTCTCGATGCCTTTGGACAAATTTTTCCAATAATTTCTAATGACTTGTTTATCGAGTATCCCTGTCTCCGGTAACAACTAATAGGTTTCTTCACCGAGCAAATCAATTTCAGAATATTTCAGATGGAAGCCGAGATGCGAACATTCCAGCAATTTTGGTACCATTACAGAACTTGATAAGCAAAGAAAATTAGTCGAACTGAAAGTTTGACAAATGAGAAAAACTTTTAATTGTGTATAAATAATTACAATGTTTCGTTTAATAACACCGTCACGACCTCGTGAAAGTTCGCAAGTAAAGTCGCCTTTCTCCCTACGGAGAAACTTTATCCTCTTGTTTACCATCGTTCGACGAATGTTCCGCGTTCGCCCTATAACCACACGTGCAGTCGCCTAATTATGGGCCTAGTGCTTGCTGCCCGAATTATGCCTTTAATAATCCAAAATGTGGCACTTAGTGCGACGCAGTATGTTTTGACTAGCGTCCGAGGGATGTTGTAAGTGGGGAAGTGAATGAGTGGTATTTAAGCGTAAGAGGATAAATATAAATTTCAAAATTAATGAGCATTACTGTCTTGAAAACTGTTGTAGGTGCAAGCAACGACAATCAACAAGCGTAGATGTAGAGTTCTTCAAGATAAGTAAAGATATTCCACTTAGGCCTGATGTATTTTAATAACGTTACTCACTTTCCTTTGAGGAATTTTATTTCACACGTTAAATATCGCTCGTAATGCCATAAAGTATGAGAATACCTTGTACATGACCTATAAACGAGATTAGTGTTCGATGAGTTCATGCTGCCAATCGCACGGAATCAATTTTTACACGTACCGATCCGCAGAATCTAATAGAGACAGCTGATATGAAGCCTGTTGCAGAAATCACCACTGGTTTGTGGCATCTTTGAATAATAATTAATAATACTTGATGCTCATTTTTCTTGGCATTTAACCACCGTGAACCGTAGATTGACCACGAAATCTCGTGAGCCTATCAACATAGAAATTGTTATTTTCAATTTTGTTTTCAGATATTCTTTATCGAATTAATGTTTACAAATATCTTCAGAACATCTACTTACCGTGTCGGTCATTACTTCCGCTGACCAACTGCACACGAGTAATCTTACAGTGGCCAAGAAAGTGATCAGAAAGAACTGGGCGGTCACGAATAGTGGCACGTTCTAAAAGGTTTCTGTTCAAGAAATATTTTTACTTTATAATATATACAGAAAATTTCACTACTCACGTTCAACGCCAGCAGGGTGCAAGTAATACTGTAAATAGATACAGCAACCGTTGTCTTCACTACGACAAATTGTACGGCACGGTTGGTCTCTTCGGCGTATCTGTCAAGATTGAAGAGTCGCCGAGTAATCTACAAGCTTATTTACTCTTCCTTTTATTTTGTTATTTTTTATTTACTCTTCTTTCGTTAGTACCTAATTGCTTCCTGATGCTGCGTCACCCATTCCCGCAATTCAGTGCCACGGACGAGCTTTTCCATCTTGAAACTCAGCAACTTAAATTTAAACGATGCATGCCACAACATCGTTAAGACGAGCATGTCGACGAAGACGGCGACGCTTGCAACAATAGTTGCAAAAATGTTTAACATATACGTGAGACAGAATCCCCAGGAGCGATCGAGAGGAAAAGGATATACGGTATTGAGAGGAATTATTCTGTCGTTAGTTACCAAAGGAGCGCAGCAGAATATTAACGCGCCGACGATAAAAGTTATTGGCATGACGATGAACACTAATCGTACACGCTCCATGTGTGTCCATCTTAGAACTCGTTCGTGCGGGCTCAACACTTTGTCGAAGTTTTCGAATTCACTTAGGAGTTTCTGCAACAGATTCGTTTGAAGAGAGGAGATTCGTTTGCCGATCAGCGCTGCTAAACAAGGTAATTTGTCCATAGTTAATAATTAATTTTAAACCTGCAAACGCGATCTTTGCAGTCTGACGTAACTCATGTTGAATATACTCTCAGCGATGTATGTCACCTCGACCCCCGTTTTCATTATATTGACGAAGGTATCGTTGAAGTATTTAATACCAAAAATGAGGGCTGGAAATACCGATACAGTATGGACCATGTGAATCCACCACATAATCTCATTGTAAAGAATTTCGAATCTTCCCGCTTCGGCAGTGGGTGGCCACAGAGTAAAGAATTTTGTAGTTATTTTTAAGGCTCGCATCATTCTCACCATGCGATTGTCAACGTGCATTTTCGTTTAGATATGTATAAAAAATTTTTATTTAACAGTATCAGGCACCGTCGGACGCGTGTACTTCTTCGGTGACGTGAAGTATTCGACTATCGCTGAAATGGTTCTGAGCATTTCTCTCCGCGAATAAATGTACTAGTGTCTAACATTTCCTGCACATGGGCGCGATAAATATCGCATACAGCGATGCTAACGATCCTGAGAAAGGACAAGGCGTGAGCATTAAGGGACATGTCGTTAATTAAAATTTGATCGTTCTTGTCAGCTTAGACTTATCTGATGAAATTACCTAAAAGCTTGGATAAGATCGATTAATATTCAACGAAAACCTGAAACCGAGAAACGAAATTAACGAATGTTAGATTCTCGTTTCTTTTAAAATATTATTTAGGCGATTACTTTGTAATCTTGAAAAATCTCGTAGGTCTATTGGACCCTAGAGAAATAATTGAATGGCGTTTTAGATTTTATCAAGTAACAATGGCACCTAGGATATGTGTATTTCAATAAAAATATTTATGCCATTTGGGATATTTTATTTTACACGTTGAATACAGTTCGTAACGCCATAAAGTAGGAAAACACCTTGTAGAACACCTGAGAACAAAATAAGTATCCGATGATTCGATATTGCCGCGAGAAATCCTTGTACAAACAAACTAATTTCCGCATGTACCGATCCACAAAATCTGACAGAGGCAGCTTTCATGAAGCCCGTCGCAGAAATCACCACAGGTTTTTGGCATCTTTGAATAACAGTTAACAGTATTTGACGTTCCTCTTTCGTGGCGTCTGTCCACGGCGACCGGTAAATTGCCCATGAGACATCTGAACTCTGCGGATCAGAGACCAAATTTCAAATTGTTCCGAAATCAGTTGTAGTACCTACAGCACTAATGTAACATACCATTTCAGTTATCACTTCTGCTGACCAACTACAGATAAACAGTCTTGCGACGGCGAACATAGTTATCATGAGGAACTGCGTCATTTCCATAAAGGGTACATTCTAAAAAAGAAACTTCCAATTATCGATTAACGTGAGAAACAAGGGTATTCTTGCGTATCTTTGACACTCACATTTAACGCTAAAAGAGTACAAGTAATGCAGTAAAACGATACGGCAACAGTCAGCTTCACAACGACATATTGTACGGCACGATTGGTCTCTTCGGAAAATCTGAGAAGAAGGACGAATTATCGACTAATGTAGAAGACTCCTTTAATTTATTCTTCTTCACTACCTAATTGCTTCCTGATGCTGCTTCACCCAATCTCGTAACTCAGTGGCGTAGACGAGATTGTTCATCTTAAAACTCAGTAATTTAAATTTAAAGGACGCGTGCCAGATCATCGTTAGGACGAGGATATCAATGCACACAGCGATGCTCGCAATGATTGTTGCAAAAATGTTCAACGTATACGTAAGATAGAATCCCCAGGAGCGATCGAGAGGAAAAGGATATACGGTGTTTAGGGGAATGTTTCTATAAGGTACTACGAAAGGAGAAACAATAAATAGGCTTGCACCGAAGAAAAATATTATCGGCATGCCGACAAAATACACGTGTATATGCCCCAGATGTGTCCACCTTATACTTTGTTCCCGCGGAGTCAAAATTTCATCGAAGTTCTCGAAATCGGTTAGCAGTCTCTGAAACAAGTGATTCGCTTAAAGAGACGAATGATAATAATTCTCGCGTTGCACTCGTCCACACGATGATTCGTATGACACTAATGACAATTAATCTCATACCTGTAAACGTGATCTTTGCCACCTAGCGTAACTAATGTTGAACATGGTCTCAAAGAGATACGTAATCTCAACCCCCGATTTCATCATGTTGACGAAACTGTCGTGATAATACTTCACTCCAAAAATAAGCGCAGGTATTATTGTTGCACAGTGTAGGGCGTGAGTCCACCACATAATTCGATTGAAAAGAACTTCGAATTTTCCCGCACTAGGGACCGGTGGCCATAGAGTGAAGAATTTTGCGGATAATTTAAAAGCGTGCATCATTTCCTTCATGTCAGTAAGCATTGTTACTTATACGAAAGAAATGAGCAGCTGATAAGTGGGCACCGGATGCAACGCGCGCTGCGTACAGAAAGAGACTAGCTGCTGATACTCGATTCGAGGTGTTCGAGTGTAAAGAACATAACGAGAAGAACATATTCTCGTCAGAGAGGAAGTATCCACGGGATTATAGAAAACGCATGATAATTAGATGTTGCTTTGATGCATCGAAGATCCGGATGTCTGAGTTGCAAATGCTTCTGAATTATTTCGTTGCTCGTGAAACCGTTGTTGCACGTTTCGCACGTGGTTGCAATGAGGCAGGTGCAACCTGCAAACCCTCGACGCCTAACTTTCGTCGAATTGATAAATTATAGTCGTGGCTCTATGCTACTTCCTTCTCGCAGAAGTACTCGCCGTTGGGGTCTTAACGGTAGGATAATGGAGGGTTTTCTCGTACGTTGTTCAAACAGTGAGTATCACGGGAATGTGTGTGTAAGTACGTTTCTACCTCTCGTAGTCTACATCGTGTACTCGCTAGTAAGCCGTACCCTACCGTTCCAGTCAGTGAAGAGGGTTGCATATTAAAATAACAAGAAGGTTATTCCAGAGCATGCTCAGAGATATTCGGATTTTATCGTACAACAGTAGTAAGCTACGTTGGTCGAACGATAACTTGAAATTTTTACGAATGACGTATATAAGGATAAGTTTCTTGTGTTTAGGCCTGATCGATTTTATTAATATAGCTGATCTTTATTTCGGTTATCTCACTTTACACGTTAAATATGGTTCGCAATGCCATGAAGTACGAGAATGCATTGGACATGACCTAGAAACGAGATAAATGTTCGATCATTTGGTTGTGAGAATCGGAATCGGTATATGTAATACGTTAGTTCTCGTGTACCGCTCCGCATGATTTAATCGAGACAGCAGATATCAAGCCTGGAACAGATATGACCACAGGTTTCTGACACCTCTGAACAACGAACAATAATGTCCGGCGCTCGTTCTTCGTAGCATCTGTCCATCGCGGACTGTAAATTGTCCAGCTGATGTCGTAAGCCTGTGTATAGGTAAACAAATTTCTTAATAATCTTTTCCATATTTTTTTCAGATGTTTGCAGTTTTCACCTACATTATATCAAAGCCTACTTACCATTCTGGTCATTACTTCTGCTGACCAACTGCTCATGAACAATCTTACAGTGGCCAAACCTGCAGTTACAATAACGTACTGCGCAATTACGAAGAAAGGTACATTCTGAAAAATTGTTGTTCGAGAGATACTTTCGATTTTTTTAATGTGTAGAGAAAAAGTCAGTACTCACGTTCAATGCCAACAGGCTACAGGCGATAGTGTCGATGGAGACAGCAACTGTTGATTTTATTATGATAAAGCTTACCGTACGATTGGTCTCGTCGGCGTATCTGTCGACATCGAAAGCTTATTGAGTAACCTAAAATATTATTTACTTTCTCTTGTTGATTTTTACTACCTAAGTGCTTCCTGATGCTGCTTCACCCATTGCCGTAATTCGGTGGCGTAGACGAGATTTTTCATTTTAAAACTCAGCAATTTAAATTTAACGGACGCGTGGAACAAAACAATTGCAACGAGCAAATCGGAAATTAGAGCGACAGATACGAAGAAAATTGTAATAGCGTCGAAGGTAATAGAAAGATACAATCCCCACGATTGATCGAGAGGAAACGGATACACGGTGTTCAGAGGAAGAATTCGGTCGGGTATTATAAAAGGTGATAGGACATATATCACAGTACCAATAAAGTAAGTTATTACAAGGAAAGTGCCGAACATTTGTATGTCGTGTAAGTGTGCCCACCTCATACTTTGTTCTTGCGGGTTCAACAATTCGTCGAAGCTTTCGAAATCGTTTAGGAGCCTCTGCAACGAAAAATTCGATTGAGGATAGGGTAAATGTTGCAAATTTTTTATTCGTGTTAAACCTTTAAGCGCGGTCTTTGCAGTCTTGCGTAACATAAGTTGATCAAGGCTTCAGTGGCAAAGGTGATTTCGAATACCGTTTTCATAATATCAACAAAATTGTCCTTGAAATGCGTAATGCCAAAAATTAATGCTGCCATTATTGATATAGCATAGACTATGTGAATCCACCAAATGCTCTCGTTGAAAAATATCTCGAATCTTCCCGAGTTGGCAGTTGGTGGCCACACAGTGAAGAATTTTGCAGCGATTTTCAATGCTCCTATCAGTTTCATCGTCCACTCGTCAACAGATTGTTATCGCGCGTAAAAGTTAAAACGGTGTAGATACAGAACGAATCGGGTGAATTCAAAAATTATTCCTCGACTTCATTCTAGAGAGTCACGCCTGAGATGCAGCACGAAACAGACATGTGGATAGATTGAAACAGTCCTTCCTGGGGTGGTTCAAGTTTGAACCACATGGTGAGAGGGTTCTCCCGTAAAGGAGAAAATCGATGGAGTTACACAAATTATTACGCAATCGGTCGACAAGCCCGTGCGACGAAGGTATGTATATCTTCATGGTAGAACCTTTACCGTTTCAATTGCGAGCCTGTCTGAATTATTTCGTTGTTGCAGGTTTTGTACCACGGTAGGGATGACGCAGGTGGAAAGTTGTAAACACTCGGTGCGTAATGTTCGCCGAAGAACCCGTCAAAATTGATCGTCAATTATAGTCGTACCTGTGCGTCACTTCTTTGAGTCCTTTCCGCAAACGGGAAAACGTTATTAGGGCCTTTATGGTAAGATGATTGCAGGTTCTCTTCTACGTTCGGTAAAGAGTGGTTATCACATAAACACACACGTATATTTACACACACGTATGTCGATTAGTCGATATTGTGTATATCGTTGATTACACTCAGCAGTTGGGTCAGTGAGTCGGGAACCTTTCTCAGGTAATGTGTGTCGGAAGATTAGCCAAGGGTTCGCTTGTAGATTTGCAAATATGTTCGTGCAACACCTGTGGACAACTTTACTTGGCAAGAACGTGTCATTTTTATTGGTGAGTGTAGTAAAATTATGTATACATTGTTCCCATGTTCTACTGTTTCTTAAACTCAAACCAGTAATAGTTTGTTACGTATGATGATCGAACGTCGGTTTGAATGTTAATGAAGCATGTTATTTGAAAAAAATTATGCAGCCATAAATATTAAAGTAATGATACAAAAACGTAGATCTTTGAAGTCAATAGACATATTGCATTTGTGCCTGGCGCATTGTATCAACGACGTTCGTTTCCATTTAAGTTATTTCGTATTACACGTTAAATGTGGTTCGCAGAGCGATAAAGTACGAAAATATATTGTATATGACCTGAAAATGAGACAACTGTTCGGTGATTTCGTGGTGTTCCACAGTTACATCAACGTTTTCCTTACCGATCCGCAGAACTTGATAGAAATAGCTGGTGTGAAACCTGATGCAGAAATGAGCACTGGTTTTTGACATCTCTGAACGACGATTAATAAAATTTTCCGTTCTTCCTTCGTGGCGTCTACCCACCGCGAACCGTAAATAGTCCATGCCATATCATGGGCCTGTGAGAGATATCATAAGTGTCGGTGGCAAATTAAATTTTTCTTTCGTCATTTTCATTCGCACGTTCGTTATGAATTTTCACTAATACTATAATATCAGTGATCTTATTAATAAGTTCTTACCGCTTCGGTCATTACTTCCGCTGACCAACTGCACACGAACAGTCTTGAACAGGCCAAACCAATTATCGGTACGATCATGAAAGTAGGCACGTTCTGAAAAATTTCCAATGAAAAATTTCCGTGAAGAACTCCGGCGTGCATTTTCAAAATTTCAATACTCACGATCAATGAGAGCAGACTACAATTAATGCCGTCAATCATTACGATTATTGTTGTCTGTACGATGACATAGCTTAGGACGCGATCGGCCTCTTCGGCGTATCTGTCAAGACCAAAAAATTCGCTGAATAATATAAAAAATTATTCGCTTTGCTATCGACTCGTACCTAAGTGCTTCCTGATGCTGCTTCACCCACTGTCGCAATTCGCTGGCATAGGCGAGATTTTCCATCTTAAAACTCAGCAATTTAAATTTAACGGACGCGTGCCACAACACAATTGCGACGAGCAAATCGAGAATTGTAGTGACCGCTAGAAAGAGAGTTGATGTAATGCCGAATGTATAGGAAAGGTAGAATCCCCACTGTTTGTCAAGGGGGAATGGATATACGGCGTTTAGGAGAACAGTTTCGTCGGATATTACGGTGGATGAAAAGAAGAACATGAAGCACCCAAAAAAATAATTTATTGCAATTACGATCATAAGCACTCGTGGGCGCGCTATGTATGTCCACCGTATACTTTGTTCTTGGGGGCTTAACGTATTGTCGAAGGTCTCAAAATCATTTAGAAGGTTCTGCAACAAACGATTCGATTGAAGAAAGAAAGGCAAATGGTCACGTTAGGCTCGTAAACGTGCTACAATTGATAATTATTCTTAAACCTGTAAACGTGGTTTTTGTAGTCTAACGTAACATATGCTGAGTGTAGCTTCAATGCTATAGGCCAATTCGACCACTGATTTCATCACACTCGAGAAATTTTCATTGTAGTACATAAAGCCAACGCCGAGTGTGGATAATATCCATGCGCAGTGGGCCATGTGAATCCACCACATAATCTCGTTGTAAAGAATCTCGAATCTTCCCGCTTTGGCAGTAGGTGGCCATATTGTGAAGAATTTTCCAATTATTTTTATCACTCGCACCACCTTCTTCATGCGATTGTCAACGTACATTATTATTTGTGTATACTAGTCAATTGAATCTTGTACTGCCTAAATATCGAACCACTTCTGGCAATGTTTATGAGTATTTTTGTTGGTTGATAAGCACCTCGTGCATATAAAATCTCGAATACATTGATTTTAAGAACTCTAAAAAGTGAGAAAGGCTTCGTGAAATGGGCTAATGAAATTAACGGGTTCATCGTCCATTCAATTTTAAATACATCGTTGATACGTTAGACTCACCTCCTGTTGGTATAAACAGAATCAGATTATGGTAATTTTTCTTTCTATTCGAGTTCGTCCATCTGTTTAATGGCTTTACTTTCGAAACAACGATTGTTCGAGATGCAATACCAACCGTAGACTCGAAGAGACTCGTGCAGACTCACTTTTTGCAATTCCAGTTTAATTGGCGCGGTAGGGAAATTTTCTTGACAGAGAAAGAATCCATAGAGTTATGCGAGACGCATCATAATTGCTCGGTGAGTCTGCACAGGCCAGGCACGGACGTTTTCATCGCATGCCCTCCTCAATTATTTCGTGGCTTGAGAGACTTTGTTATTGCGTCCTGTGCACGTAGCAGCAATGTGATATGGAAGCACTCTGCACGCAATTTTCATCTAGAAACTCAAATTGCTAAATTATAGGGACACGCACGCAACTTCCTCAAGGTACCTCCGGGTAACCCGGACAAGGCTATTAGAGACTTTATGGCGATTGAATGGCAGCCTCTCTTGTATGTTGGGTAAACAGTGGGTGTCACATAAACACATGTGTACATTTACGAATACGTATGTCGATTAGTCGATACTGTGCACATCGTTGACTGCACTCAGCAGTTGGGTCAATGTGTCGGAAACCTTTTTAAGGTAATGTGCATCGAAACGTTATCAAAGGATCTACTTATAGATTTTCTAATTTGTTCGTGCATATTAGTGGACAACTTTGCTTGACAAGAATGTGCGATTTTTATTGGTGAGTATAGTAAAATTATATATACATTGTTCCCAAATTGTAGGGTTCCTTAAACTTACGCGAGTAATAATTTTTACGAATGAGAATACAACGTCACTGTGAAAGTTAGTAAAAAAATGTTATATCAAATGGTCATGCAGGTGTAAACATTGAAATACCTAGACTCGAAAATAATAATATGAAAGCGTAGATGTCAGATTTTTTCAAGTCGACTGACCAAGAGCACTCGCTTACATTTGCGCTATTTCACGTTACATGTTAAATATGGCTCGTAGCGTCATAAAATACGAAAATATATTGTACATGACCTAAAAATACAATAACTGTGCGGTAATTTTATAGTGGCAAAATGTACTGTTCTATACGTAAATGTTCTCCTTACCGATCCGCAGAATTTGATAGAAACAGCTGATATGATACCTGATGCAGAAATAAGCACTGGCTTTTGGCATCTCTGGACCACGATGAATAATGTTTTCCGTTCATTCTTCGTAGCGTCTACCCACGGTGCGCCGTAAACACCCCACGAGATATCATAAGCCTGTCAGAGATATCGTAAGGGTGTCGGAGAAAGTGAGGTCTGTTGTCAAATGAATTTTCGGTAATACCACATTAGCGTATAACTTACAGCTTCGGTCATAGCTTGCGCTCCCCAACTGCAGACGAACAGTCTTAAACAGGCTATACTAATTACGGGCACGATCAAGAAACTAGGCACATTCTGAAAAATTTTCAATGAAAAATTTCCGTGAAGAACTCCAGCGTGCATTTTCAAAATTTCTATACTCACGGTCAATGCGAGCAGGCTGCAATTAATGCTGTCGATCATTACGATTAGTGTTGTTTGCACGATGATATACCTTACGACGCGATTAGCTTCTTCGGCGTATCTGTCGGGACGAAAAAATTCGCTGAATAATATAAAAAATGATTCGCTTTGCTTTCGAGTCGTACCTAAGTGCTTCCTGATGCTGCTTCACCCACTCTCGTAATTCGCTGGCATAGACGAGATTTTTCATCTTAAAACTCAGCAATTTAAATTTAACGGACGCGTGCCACAACACAATTGCGACGAGCACATCCAGAATTATAGTGACCCCTAGAAAGAGAGTTGAGGTAATGCCGAGTGTATAGGAAAGGTAGACGCCCCACGATTTGTCCAGAGGAAATGGATACACGGCGTTTAGAAGAACAGTTTCGTCGGGTGATACGACAAATAAAGAGAAGAACACGCCACATCCAATAACATAACTCATTGGGATTACGATCATAAGCACTTGTGTGCGCGCTATGTATGTCCACCGTATACTTTGTTCTTGAGGGCTTAACGTATTGTCGATGGTCTCAAAATCGTTTAGGAGTTTCTGTAACAAATGATTCGTTTGAAGAAAGAAAGGAAAATGGTCGGGTCTGACAATTGATAATTATTCTTGAACCTGTAAACGTGGTTTTTGTAGCCTAACGTAACTTATGTCGAACGTGGCTTCAATGCTGTAGGCCATCTCGACCACTGATTTCATGATACTCGGGAAATTTTCATTGAAGCGCATAAAACCAAGACCGATCGTGGATAAGATCCATGCGCAATGGGTCATGTGAATCCACCACATGATCTCGTTGTAAAGAATTTCGAATCTTCCCGCTTTGGCAGTAGGTGGCCATATTGTGAAGAATTTTCCAATTATTTTTATCACTCGCACCACCTTCTTCATGCGATTGTCCACGTCCATTGTTATTTATGTATAATGGTCAATAGAATCTTGCACTTCGTAAATGTCGTTCTATTGCCGGGGATGCTTATATTTCTCTTGATTGATAAGTGCCTCGTGCTTGCAAAATGTCGAATACACTGATTCTAAGAACTCCTAAAAATCCTGTTAAATTTTAAACAGTCTGTTGATACATTAGACTCATCTCGTGTTGGTACAAACGAATCAGATTAGGGTAATTTTTTTTATAATTAGGTAATTTATACTACTTTCATGTTCTTAATAGTTTTACTTTCAATACAACGATTGTTCGAAATGCAGCACGAGCCGTATACACGAAGAGACTCGCGCAGACTCACTTTTTGTAATTCCAGTTTAATTGCCGCAGTAGAGAAATTCTCTTGAGAGAGGAAGAATCGATAGAACTACACGAGACGTATCATAATTGCTCGACAAGTCTGCACAGAGCAGACACGGATATTTTCATCGCAAACCCTTTTGAATTATTTCATTGCTTGAGAAACTTGACGTTGTTACGTTTTGTCCACGTAGCAGCAATGAAACAGATGCGCTATGGAAGTACGCTGCGTGCAATTTTGATCGATAAATTCGAATTGCTAAATTATAGGGACACGCACGCAACTTCCTCAAGATAGTCCGTAAGCTAAAGAGGCTATTAGGGACTTTATGGCAAGTTAATTGCGGCTTCTCGCATATGTTGGGTAAACAGTGGGTGTCGCGTAAACACATACGTACATTTACATGCACGTGCGTCGCTTAGTCGATACAGTTCACGTTCTCCTAAACTACAGTCAGCGTGTCAGTGAGTCGAGAACGTTTCCACGTCAAATGTATGTCGAAGGATGATCTCGTAGAAATGTTTAGAAATTTGCAAATTTCATCGTGCAGTATTCGTTTATAACACGACTCTCTAAGCACATGTATTTTCTATACGTGATCGTGACAAGAAAAGATGTATTAAAATTCCAAATATGTAACGTGGGGAACAATAAGAATGCAAGAGTGGAAACGGTAAATATTGTAGTAGAAGAAAAGTCCTCTTCAACAATTATGTATATTTTATTTTCTAATTATTTCGATCAGCACTTTTCTCAGGTTTCGAATGTGTGATCAGGAGTTTCGCTTTTGCCGACTAGAATGCGTATAGCTGTGACGTAGGACATCGAAGTCGAGAGGAACTGAAATTGCGTATTAAAGATCTCTCATTCATTTTCCATCATTTAAAACGTAGGTGCTTCAGGATACTGTTGCAAAAATGAGCGTACCGATGCGTAATATCGCAACGATAGTGAAGGTAAAACACCGCCGACACTGATGGCTTCTGGACTGAGGGTTCGCATTATTAAAAATCTCAGGTTCTTTTGCACCCTTAAACTATTATTGAGCCAGTGCGAGCAATAGGCGCTCCAAGAAATATTATCGCTCTGAAAGTACGTTCAAAGTGTCAGTAAACTTCAATCCTTCGTCTCGCACACGTGCGTTAATGCGATTAGAAATCTGATTGAACACCTATATTATCCTGATCATACATTACTTTACCGTGTGAAGTAAATAATCCGCAGGCCACGCGCACATAAATAGATTTATGACTCCAGTGAAAACCACCACGGCATATTGAACTTTAGCTATCACTGGTTGATGCTGCCTGTGCAAAGAGAAATATTTCAATTGAATCATCGTGTTAACGAAGAATTGAAGTACGATTTTGAAGCTTACGCCAAATATGTTTAAGCTGCCAAAAGCCACCCCCGCTGCCGTCGTGCCAATCGTCGTTAACACAAGCGTGCGCACTGCTCGACGCAAATTCTGTGAGTAGCTGTAGAAGAGAAAGAAAATGTCACATTTGTTTTTTATTTTTAGAAGAACTCAAGTCGAATAGACAACGTTCAAATAGATGCAGTGGCATTGCGTTACATGATCGGCAAAACATTCTGAAATACATTTACTTCAATATCCGTTGATGTTCCTCGACGTATGCATCGAATTCGACTTCGTTCTTTACCGTCTCCAATTTCATGCTTAACATTTCGAATCTCGCGGCGGCATACCAGAGAATAATTGCAATTTGACAATCGAGAGTTAACGCCGCCGATGATTGCAGGCCCACCAGTGATTGATGCATGTAAATGATGCTCTTCACGGGATGACGTTTCACGGAGAACGGATATATTGCGTGTGTGGGCATTTCTTCCGGCAAAATGAGAGGACCCAGAATGACGGTGACACTCGCGAAGTAAGTAAAACACGTGTAAGCGACATGAAAATTTTTACATCTGTCCGTGTAAACCTGTAGGACCACCTGTTCGGAGCCGGTTGCATTCTTGCAAAAAGTTTCCATGTCGTGAATTAAAAACTGAAACAAACGAACTCGCTTCGAATCGCTTCAATAAGTTTCCTTTTTTTTTAACAGATTATTTTTTAGAAATTCTTTACAATGTTCGAAAGATAACGAGGTCTTCGAGGTAACGATAGAAAAAAAATTATATCTTTGGTCGTGTTAAATAATTTAACAATTTCACATCATCCTTCGATATATCAAATTTATCAGCTGACCCACGTATAATCCGTTAATTATAAAAATCGCATCTTCACTCGAATGAATAAATTTCTGTATTAACTATACGCACCTGAAATCTGGAACGTTCACTTCGATACAGCATCATTTTCACAACCAGCTGAATAACTCCGCAACAGAGGCAGACAGTTTTGGCCATAATCTCGGGATCGTCTCGGTGCACGTAGATGGCGGCCCACAGTGGAAACATTAATAACAACGCACTGCAGAACATCAAGTGCCATACAATTTCGAACACGCGAATTTGCTTTCTCGTGGACTCTATAGAAAGTGGCCAGCAGCAGGTGAGTGCCACGCTGATCTTCGTGAAAGTTATTAATCCTTCCGGTGTCATTCTGAATCCTATTGCAGAGGACTCGTGGTCTTAGACGTTCGAGTTTCTGACACCAAGGTGCATCCCTTCGTGGAGCAGACAAAGTGTTTTCCATTTCACGATGCACCCCAAGAATGTGCGTGTTAATTGTCGAAAGCTCGGTTGGAGGGGAGCACATATGCTCTTGGTGCACGCACGCTTGGTAAGACAATTGTACAGGTTGTTTAAAAGAATATTTGCTCACGAATATAATGCCGAAGTCGTACTCTTCTCATATTTTAAATAATCTGAAATTTTTCTCTCGGACCAGAGAGTCATTGAAATGTATCCGTGGTTTCTGAAAAACCTTGACACTACCAAAATTATTGCACGCAGGGACTGGAATAATCGTTGGATTCACAAGCGTTCGATTTTCTACCCGCAACTTTAGAAACGCGCTGTACAGCATGAGTATGCGGGTGGAAAATTAATAAGTTACAGTCGATGCCTGTCTACGGTGTAATCGTGATACCGTGAATTATCGGAGGTTCTCGAGGATAATAGCGACAGACTATACACCGGTGCTGACGCTCGAACGAAATTTCCCTGTAATTCATTCACTGCGGCGATATACTGCTGCGGACAAGGTGTTGAGTGTAAATTCGAGCAGAAATGTGTTTTGATACGTTTCACGCGAGCCAAACATTTTTACAGGTAGAAACTGTGGTATTGAGTGTGAGCACCTGCCGCGAGACTCAAATTATTCTACTTGCACGCGAGTTCAATTTACCGTAGGAAGGGAATAATGACGGTGCCGACAGCTGAGGAAATTCATTCAGGTAATTGTATAGAGGTGTACACCGTACACAGAATATTTCATATTTGTTCAGTTGACTGAATTTTCCTAACTTCAGTTTCATGCAGGAAACTCTCCTTTCGAGATTGACCGATTCGACCATTTTCAATTTTTTTTTTCTTACTACAATTATGACGCTCTAGATTAATTATTAAAACTTTAGTGTAAATTAAAAATAAATTAGTTGTAGTTATATATTTTTTAAATATGTTTGAAGTATGCCAGTTAAAAATAACTGGTAGAAGTCGTAATATGGGATGACGCATCTTATAAATACCGATTTGCCTTGTTTTCTTTTTTTTGCAAGAATATAATTACTGACATCTGTACAAATTCACTTCATACGATTAGAGGGATTATTTGTCCTTATTGAGCATAGTCCTTAGCGCCATGAAGTAAGAGAAAGTTGTATAAAGATACTAAAAGAGAGTCGTATGATTAATTTTCAATTAAATTAGTACGCGGTAAAGACGTGTAGACTTATTCTTACGTTGGAGTAATAAGTAAGGGAAATAGGAGGCAGAAATAGTCCCATTGAAATTAAAATAGGTCTTTGACTTCTTTCCATTATGCCTAGTACGTTGCTGGTCATTTCTGAAGTGGCGCCTACCCAAGAGGAAGAATAGGCAGATAAGCAAATACGTTCGCTCTGTGGAATAATACATTTTGAAGAAGCAAGTAATGAATTGGTAAGCTTAAATAAATTTTCCTTATCAAAATTCTCACCATTTCACGTAAATTGTCAGCAGGTCCTGCAGCAACGTACAGCTTCATCAATGCGCCAGAAGACATGTAAACAAATTGTAACTTCAGAGCCAGTGGTTCGTCCTGCACATATGGAAAAATATGAGACTTTTCTTTACATTTACGCTCCGCAATTGCGAAACGTGGTATATCACAAAGTAAGAAAAACTCACAAAAATCAGTGGAATGCAGCCAGAAACCACGCAAGCCGTCATTGTCATGTTCGTCATAAAAAGTACGTATTTCACTATTATTTGCGTCTTTTCTGTTAGTCTAACAATTTCAAGATAACTCTATGTACAATATAAATACACGGTAGAATAAATCATTCATTAATGATACAACTAATTAATGGACAGTAAAAATAATGACGTCCAAGAAACATCGTTTTTCATTAAAGAGAAAATTTATTCGTACGAAAGCTTTTAATTAGTCATCACCATAGTTAGAAGCGTTTTTAAATAAGGGTGTACACTCGCCCACCTGATTATTTCCTGATATTTTTTTGCACACAGCTTCATATCCTCCTCGTTTTTCGAATTCTCTAGTTCCACCCCGAGCATCTCTAATCGAGCAGCGGGGAACCAAATGAAGAAACCAACCGTAAGATCTATGCACACGCTCAACGCGGTGTTGAAGATGGACGATACTTGTAGAGCACACATAAAATAAAGCAACAGTCCTTCCACGTTAATATTATAGGATACTTGTACGGGTAAGACACCTGGGAGAAAAATTGGCCCACTGGCGAAGGCCACGGCAGCCATTAGGTAGGAGCTTTCAACTACGAAGAAAAGGAATTTGTAACGATCCACATATTTTTGCAGAATTTCCCTCTCGTGCGCGTGAGGTGTGTCGAGGAAAGTCCTGATGGTGATGAGAAGACTCTAAAATTACGGGGACGTGATAATTTTTTACAGCGGAAGAATGTTACACGAGCAACGATGTATGTCGTTCCGTTTCCAAGGAAAATAATTTCCACGAAGTCCACGAAGTAAAATTATTTTCACAATAATTTCGTACGATTAAGTAAATTAATTGAAAAATAGACGAGCAACGATGTATGTTGTTGCGTTTCCAAGGAAAATAATTTGCAGGAAGAAAAATTATTTTTATAATAAATCGGGACGATTAAGTAAGTCAATTAAAAATCGACGAGCAACAATGCACGTTGTTCCGTTTCCAAGGAAAATAATTTCTACGAGGAAAAATTCAGTTCACAAAAATTTGGTACGATTAAGCAAATTGAAAACAAGCAAGCGAAAGCAATAGTTTCTAAATAAATGTTATTAGACGTTGGAGAAACTGATAACACACTCACCGACATTTCAGATCTCTTTAGGCGACAGACGATTTGATGGGACACCACGTCTACCAGGGCCATCACCACCGACACAGACTTCATCACATTAGCAATGTTATCACTGTTCTGCCAAGTCCACATTGCCACTCCGTATATGAAAAATAACGAGTTCAAGATGGAACCTACATAAACTATATCCTGGACGATCCATCGTAGTCTACTGGCCTTTGGATCGGGTGGCCACACGGTAAAAAGTATTCCCCAAATTCTCAAATTGTTATACATTCCACGAGCTGTCAAGTGAACAGTAGGCATGGTCGACTGAACTGATACTAGACAGTAGAAAATTGTAAATGGAATTTCAGAGACGGGAAGAAACTTGAGAACAACTTGGAAACAATTGAAGAGGAAACTCTCGTCTATAGGCCCTGCTTAATCGTTCTTGATCATGCTGTAGGTTCAATTGTCTGCTTGATGGTACGGTAGGAATAATTATTTTGTGGGGTATCAAGCGAGGTGCGCTGGAATTTTCATAGCATTTAGTGGAAAATTCTTCTACTCCGCAATTTTCAAATTATATGTACGTGCAGTTGCCGATCGTTTCGAATAATACACCTGTGCGTGGGAGCTGATCGCTTGCTAAGATTTTTTTGCTTTAGTCGGTACACTTTGTGGAACCTAGAATCCGCCAGACGGTATTTCCTGGTTGATAGAATCTTAAGGTTTAGTCTCAAAGTGCGGTACTACAGTGCTTAGTGTACGCAGTGTATAATAATAAGTCACTCCCTTTACGGTCGTGCCTAAAAATTAGAATTTGCGCTTCGAATTTGCTTTTAATAACAGGATATAGGCCTTGCGTTTTATTTATTTTTGTTATTTGTTGCTGATTATTGGAACAGGGCTCCGAGAAGTAATAAATTTAAAGGAAACTATGTATTTTCGTAAAAGGTAGATCAAATTCATCTATTCGCTCTGATCCTTGTTCACCACCAGACGCAGGGTGGTGAAATATGAGAATGTCGTCGACAGAAACTGCAAAGCAAATTGAAATTTTTAACCGATTGTAAATATTCACCAACATTGCTTTGACGTGGTTGCAGCGATTTGCTTACAGCAGCATAATAATTTAGGTTTAATTCGGGAAGGACTCCACCCACAGAAATTACAATCGGTTTCTGAGATCTTCTGCACAGTATCAGTAAGTTCTTGAGCATTTGGCGCGATTTTCCAACCCATTCTGCGCCATATGCACCCTCAGCAACTTTGATGCTCTGCAAAAGAAGGGTCGATAAAACGCAAAAATGTTAGCTGTGGTAAATTCATTTGTTCAAAGTCAACCTGCCATTTCAGATAAATTATTCGCTGGCCACGCAGACACGAAAAGTTCAATGCCAGTGCTGAGCACTACTATGCCGTATTGCACCTTGACAACGAGAGGTTGGTTCTGCGTTATTAAATTTAACAAACAAGGTAATATTCTATTAAGCTTAATTTAAAACGATAGACACAAATATTGAGAAATATAAAAGAAGAGATATTCCGCACAGTTATCAATTGAATTCCAGCACATATAATTGCCGCAGTTGTGATTCCTATGGTAGAGATGGCAGCAAAACGCACGGCCTCTTGTACCTCAGTCGCGTATCTGTGAAGTGTCATTTTTATTTCTACTTAATAATTAACAATAAATTAGCCGAACGTTAGTAAACCTTCCGAACAAAGATTTCTTCGAAAGTGTAAAACAATGGTGCAAGTTTTCAAACAGTTGACTTTACAATTTTTAACAATATTCTCACAACAACTGAACATAATATTTCACCTGAGTAGCTCTTGGTGCTTCTTCGCGCAGGCGACGAAATCCAAATTGTTCGTTGAATTTTTCAAATCTACGCTCAACATTTCGAATCTTGCCCCAGTGTACCAAATGAGAATGGCGACTAGACAATCGGTCAAACAATTGGCCGAAGATTGAAGAACTCCGAGGATGTGATGTGCATAAATCATATGTGATATCGGATAGTGATCCACTTGAAAAGGATATTTTGCTTCCATGGGGAATTGCTGCGGGAGAATCACTGGACCGCAGGTAATTCCCACGGAGATCATGTAGAATGCAATTGTTACGAATCCATGGAAAGTGGTGCATCTGATAAAATTGTGCAAAGGTTCGAATCAAATTTATTCGGAACGCCAGATTAAGGTCTTATTCGTATTAAAAAATATCCATTCATTTCAATTAATGTATCCATTACTTTACACGGATAATCGTGAGCTCACCTGTCGACACATCGTTGTAGGATTTCTCTTTCATACGGTTTTGCTTCCTTCAAGAAATTCTCCATTTCCAAAATCAACGTCTAACAAAGGTGAAAATCAAGCATGACACCAAGATACGATACTCACCGTAAAGTTGATTCTACGGTAGATTTGATCTTTTACTTTTTTTTCAAATTTCCACGTAACACTTACGCGATATCGAGAACGATGTATCTTGCAGACGATCATCTTAAAGATACTTTGCGAAGTTCCGCTTGCAGCGCACAACACCCTCGTCATCATGATCGCATTGTCGTGAAATCCGTAAGCTGCGTACAGTAATGGTAACAATAGAAATATAGAGACGAATAGAGAGAGCCACCAGAAGATCTCGAACATGATTTTCTGAAATTGCGTTGCGTCAGCGGAGAGGGGCCAATTGCCGCTCAACAGAACGCTCGCCTTCGTAAAACAAATCGCCCTTTCCGGTGTAATTTTCATTCTCATCGCGTGTCTTTAAACTTCCTCCCTTTGTAGTTTGCGGAGAACCGGCAAGAGAAAGAATTACGTTCTATTTTTTTCTTCCCTCCGTTTTTACTCCAGCCCCTTTGCGATCTTTCATGCATGTCGATGTATTTATCCGCTTATTAGTTACTCGCTTGAAATTCTCATTGTAAGTTTACTTTGTTGCGAGGAAAGTTGCAAGACACGTTGTACTTCCGAACACGTAACATGTCAATAATATATCAAGTAAAACCGCTGGAAGGTAGACTTCACGTTACACTTTTCTTTCTTTTCTTTTTAAGTGAAGGGTTGATATGCGAAGCCACTATGCGTTTCCGGTACGAGAGGGGTCTAATTTTCAGTGGAACGAACTTTTAATTGCAGTATGTTTGTCTTACAGGGAAGATAATACAGGGTGGAAGTTTCCTTCTACCTGCTTCATCGAGAACGTATGATTTGCAAACGTGAAACGCTTCTACGCTAAACGTGCTTCCTGCGGCTGAAAGTTCTACGGAGAAACTGTTCGTTTGAGAATGTTAAGGTAACGTTGAACATGAAATAACTAATACTCTTTGTTTTACTAATACTTACTAATACTAATTACTCACTAATACATTATTTTACTAATAGAATTACTTCGATGATTTTCTTTGATTAATATTTGCGCGAACCGAGCTAAAACACACGAACTATTTAGCTAAAATAGAACTCTTCTAAGAAAGACTCTTCTGCTGAGGGGAATTAAACTCCCCTTCGACGATCATTCACTTGTGCTCTCAGACATCATTAAACGTAACGTAGTGTAGTAGGAGAAGATCGTCGAGAGAAACTACAAAGTAATATTTACGATAGTAAAAATGAGGTGCATGTGACTATGAAATGCATTGGTTACCTTGGCGTAATAAGAAAGTGACAATTCCGGAAGTAATCCACCTATCCTGATTAGCACGGGCTTTTGAGCTCTCGTGAAAATGATCAATAAATTATTTAGCATCCTCTGCGACTTGCCGATCCATTCCGAATTGTAGGCGGCCCATCCGACAGCCGAGCTCTGAAATTACAATTCAAAACCATCGTGAACATTTCTTACCTACGCTGGTGGCCGTTCGCGCATCGTAATCCGAATGAATTGAAGTTTCGATAACTTGGATCAATGGATTTCGAAAAATGAGCAATAACTCATTGGCCACCAGTGTATCTTGAACGGAAGGGAGAATTCAAATTTACCAATTCCGCTAAATTATTAGCCGGCCAGGCGTACACGAAAAGTTCGACACTGATGCTCACCACTACAATTCCGTATTGCATCTTTACCACTATCGGTTGATCCTACGTGACGACACATTATCCATTATAAAATCGACAAAAGTGAATTAAAAGCGCATTGTGCTTGGATTTTTCTTATTCGCACTCTTCTAGCTCACAGTAACTAATTGAATCCCAGCAAACATTATTGCGATCGTCGTGATGAGGGCAGTGAGGGCCACGAATCGTCCCGCTAGTTTTACTTCCTCGGCGTATCTAAAAAATATGTTCACTCTCTTCTTTCACAAAATGCTGGTAAATCTAATTTGGAAAAATGCAGGCAAGAATTTTTTATTTGGTGCTGTTGTTATTCTAGAATTTACTGTCTCACCTGAGCAAGTCAAGATGCTTCTGAACGCAGGTGTGCAACTGCTCCTCGTCCGCTACGTTTTGCAGATCCACCGTGAGAATTTCGAAGCGCGCTGTGACGAACCAAATTAAAAGTGCTACTTGACAATCGGTGGTACACGCGGCGGAAGCTTGGAAAACGCCTACCGAGTGATGGATGTAAACGAAATTGGAGATCGGGAACGTGTCCACGTCGAATGGATATTTGGCGTCCATAGGAAAAGTCTGTGGCATTGCCATTGGTCCACAAGTGATACCCACGGCAATTAGGTAAAAGCCAAAAGTTGCAACTGCGTGCGTCATTTTGCACCTATCGAATTTTTCTTTTTTCATCGTCGGACAATATCGCAGGAATATAATTTCCTCGGTATTTGCTAACGCGTGGGGAACGTGTAGAAGGGTTGATAAGTAGGACAAGGCAAATAATCGATGGGAAAATAGGCCTCCTGAAGTATAAGGGACCAATTGCGAGGAATCGATTTTTTCACCCTTCGAACTATTGGGAATATAAAAAATATTTCACTAACCTGTCCACGTAGCGTTGAAGAATTTCTCTCTCGTACGGTTTAGCTCGCTCAATAAAACGTTCCATTTCGGAGATTAACGTCTACCCAGGTGAAAAGAATCTTATTTTTTCGTACGCACATTTTTCAACTTACGAGGATAAGCTACGATTTTTAGAATTCTTTGTGAAATTAGTATCACTCACACGAAAACGAGAACGATGCGTCTTGCAAACTACCATCTTGATACTTGTTTGTCCCACTCCGGTAGATTGACAAATCACTTTGGCCATTATCGCGAAATCATTGTGAAAAAAGTAAACCGCGTAAAGCAATGATGCTTCTAGGAGTACAATCAGCGTGAATGCTGTCCACCAAAAAATTTCGAACAAAAGTTTCTCCAGTGCAGTGGCTCTCTCGGAAAGGGGCCAGTTGCCGCTCAGTGCGGTTGTAAACTTTGTGAATTTTATGGCCGTCTCTGGAGTTATCGTCATATCCGTTGTCTACTTGAAACTACGTGTGCGAAATGATTTCTTTTCAGAGTGGAACTGTCGAAGGTCTAGGAGCGACTGACGAGAGCTCAACGAGCCAGCTAAGAAGAAGACTTTGTACTTTTAATAATGCAATAACTAGAGTTCTATGGTATTAGACATAAGTCGTTTCAAAATATTGCCTATACATTAGGGTCGCGAATAATGCTTTATTTTCTGCACAAGAATTTACCTTTAATGATTTTGCGATCGGAGTATGTAGACCATTATTAAATGTTTATTGGAACTTTTTGAGAAGATGTATAGATTTAAGCCTGCACATTGTAAATACTAATCGCCTCTGTCTATTTAGAAGCGTGCGGTACAAAAGGTTCGTGGAGGATAAAACGTAAGCGGGCATTCCTCGTTGAGGAAGCTATCATTCTGCTTGATTATACGTCCCATCACCCCTATGCATTGGCACCCCTTTTCTCTCTTAAGTCTCTATTTTTTCTCTTTATCGCTCTCACATTTCTTCTATCGACATTTTTGTTTCCTTTTCTCTCTTTCTACATTTTAATTTTGCCGCCCTTCGCCTTTTCCATTAATAACACTTTCTTGCAACACGGAATATGTCTAGAATATACGAGGAGTGGTAGAACTACATTGTTGCTTCTCAGAGATAATGATACCTTCCAAAAAAGCATAGATATTATTAGAAGTGTATCGCTTATGACGCATAGGCACCGTATGTGTGTTATATAATATTCTTTATCCATAATTTATTTGATAATAAGTAGCAAAATATCAACATGCATTACCAGTAATAATTTAAGTACAAATATCGTTATCTAACTTGCAGGATAAATCTTCACTGGATTAGGATGTAATCGTTTGAAAGTGCGATAAAGATTGCGCACATATGTGTATGTAAACATATGTGATCACTATTATCTTTGATATTTTTGTTGTGACTATGTCAAATGTTACGGATAGAAATTAATATTATTAAAAAGGAAATGAGAAAAATACTAAATCAGTATTTTCGACTTCACAACATTTTAGTACATGTGATACCATCTAATGGTTATAATTATAGTTCAACAGTCTCTTCACCTTATAGCGTACATTAACATTAGGTTTACGGAAACCCGTCAATTTGACGGATTTAAATGGGAAATTGCGTTTATAAAAAAAGTCCCGTAAACCTACTGCTAATAACATCCCTAGTTAAAAATACTATTACATTTTGTACAAATACTGTTTTAGATGGTGCTAATATCTGCTCTATACAAAGTACAGAGCCGTAACTACAATTAGAAGGAGTCCTCAAAAGATGAATGATTCTGTAATTTTCTTCTACGTTCATCATCGAGAATATATGGTTTACAAATGTGAAGTGCTCCTGCGCGAAATGGGCTTTTTTGGGGATAATTCTACGGAGAAACTGTTGATATGAGAATTTTAAGGTAACGTTAAAGATGAAATAACAAATATCCTCCGTTTTACTAATAGAATTTACTACGATGAGTTGCTATGAATAACATTTGCGCGAATCGAGCTAAAATGCACGAACTATATAGTTAAAATAGAACTCTTCTGCTGAGGGAAATTAAACTCCTCTTCGACGATCATTCACTTGTGCTCTCAGACATCATTAAACGTAACGTAGTGTAGTAGGAGAAGATCGTCGAGAGAAACTACAAAGTAATATTTATGATAGTAAAAATGAGGTGCATGTAACTTTGAAATGCGTTGGTTACCTTGGCGTAATAAGAAAGTGACAATTCCGGAAGTAATCCACCCATCCTAATTAGTACGGGCTTTTGAGCTCTCATGAAAATGATCAATAAGTTATTTAGCATCCTCTGTGACTTGCCGATCCATTCTGAATTGTAAGCAGCCCATCCGACAGCCGAGCTCTGAAATTACAATTCAAAATCATCGTGAAAATTTCTTAGCTACACTGGTGGCCGTTCGCGCATCGTCATCCGAATGAATTGAAATTTCTTTCGATAACTTGGATCAATGGATTTCGGAAAATTGGAAATAACTGAATGGCCATCAGTGTACATTGAACAGAAGGGAAAATTAAAATTTACCGATTCCGCTAAATTATTAGCTGGCCAGGCATACAGGAAAAGTTCGACACTGACGCTCACCACTACAATTCCATATTGCATCTTTACCACTGTCGGTTGATCCTACGTGACGACATATTTTCCCTTATAAAATGGACAAAAGAGAATTAAAAGTGCATTGTGCTTGGATTTTTCTTATTCGTACTCTTTGAGCTCACAGTAACTATTTGAATCCCTGCAAAAATGATTGACGTTGTCGCGATGAGGGCACTAAGGGCCGCGAATCGTGCCGCTAGTTTTACTTCGTCGGCATATCTAGAAGAAATTGTTCAATCCCTTTGTTCTCAAAATGCAGGCAAGAATTTTGTTGCCCCATTTTTATTCGGAACTGTTTTTGTTTTTGACTTTACTCACTTGAGCAAGTCAAGATGCTTTTGAACCCAGGCGTGCAACTGTTTCTCGTCCGCTACGTTTTGTAGGTCCACCGTGAGAATTTCGAAGCGCGCTGTGACGAACCAAATTAAAAGTGCTACTTGACAATCGGTGGTGCACGCGGCGGAAGCTTGGAAAACGCCTACCGAGTGATGAATGTAAACGAAATTGGAGATCGGGTACGTGTCCACGTCGAATGGATATTTGGCGTCCATGGGAAAAGTCTGAGGCATTGCCATTGGTCCGCAAGTGATGCCCACAGCGATCAGGTAAAAGCCAAAAGTTGCAGCTGCGTGCGTCATTTTGCACCTGTGAAATGTTTTTTTCCATCGTCGGACGATGCCAGGAGAATATAATTTCTTCGGTATTTGCTAACGTGAGGGGAACGCGTAGAAGGGTTGATATGTAGGGCAAGGCAAATAATCAATGGGAAAATAGGCCTTCTGAAGAATAAGGGGCCAATTGCGAGCAATCGATTCTTTCACCGAACCTTTCGAACGACTGCGAATAAGGTCATATTTCACTAACCTGTCCACGTAGCGTTGAAGAATTTCTCTTTCGTATGGTTTAGCCCGCTCGACAAAATCTTTCATTTCGGAGATTAACGTCTACCCAAGTGAAAAGAATCTTATCTTTCTGTACGCGCACTTTTCAATTTACCAGAATAAATTACGAATACGTAATTTTAGAATTTTTTGTAAAATTAGTAACACTCACACGAAAACGAGAACGCTGAGTTTTGCACACTACCATTTTAAGACTTGCTTGTCCCACTCCGGTAGATTGGCAAATCGCCTTGGCCATTATCGCGAAATCGGCGCGAAAAATGTAAACCGCGTAAAGCAATGACGTTTCTAAGAGTACCACTAGCGTGAATGCGGTCCACCAAAAAATTTCGAACAAAAACTTCTCTAGTGTCGTGGCTCTCTCGGAAAGGGGCCAGTTGCCACTGAGTGCGATTGTAAATTTTGTGAATTTTATGGCCTTCTCTGGAGTTATCGTCATATTCGTTGTCTACTTGAAACTGCGTATGCGATATGATTTCTTTTCACAGTGGAACTGTCGAAGGTCTAGGAGCGACTGACGAGAGCTCAACGAGCCAGCTAAGAAGAAGACTTTGTACTTTTAATAATGGAATAACTAGAGTTCTACGGTATTAGACATAAGTCGTTTCAAAATATTGCCGATACATTAAAGTCGCGAATAATGCTTTATTTTCTGCGTAAGAATTTTCCTTTTATGATTTTGCGATCGGAGTATGTAGACCATTATTAAATGTTTATTGGAACTTTCTGAGAAGATGTATACATTTAAACGTTCACATTGCAAGTACTAATTGTTTCTGTCCATTTAAAAGCGTGCGGTACAAACGGTTCGTGGAAGATAATAAGCTGGTATTCCTCGTTGAGGAAGCTATCATTCTGTTTGATTATACGTGTCATCACCCCTATCCATCGGCACCCCTTTTCTCTCGCAACTTTATTTTTTATCTTCATCGTTTTCACATCTCTTTTATCGGTGTCTTCCTTTCCTTTTCTTTCTCTCTCCATTTTCATTTTGCCGTCGTTCGCCTTTTTCATTAATTACAGATTTTTGCAAAACGTAATATTTCTAGAATGTACGAGGATTTGAAAACTACATTCTAGCTTCTCAGATATAATTATGCCTTCCAAAAAGCGTGGATATTATTAAGAGTATTTCGCTTATAACCCATTGCTATCGTATGTCTATTATATATTTCTATTTATCCATAATTCAGGTAATAATAATTCACAGAGTATCAACATACGTTATTAATAACTGTCAGTCATAACTGAAATACCGATATCTTTAGACAACTTACTGAACAAATCTTTTTCATTGGGTATGGAAGTCAGCATTTTAAAGTGCAATAAGGATTGACGTGGGCACGTAACAGTACTACATTTAAAAATAGAAGGAAAATCGTTTGCATTTTTCAATTTTAGAATATTATGTTGGAATGAATAGAAATCGCTTCTGACAAGGAGAAGTTGCAACCTCGCCGCTTTCAATTTTGCTGAATTTCAAAGATATCATATTTCAGCCCTCCTAGAGACTGGTCGTACTGGGAAAAAAATGCGATGGGGTCTAATTTTCGGAAGGACGCAGTGGTGGGAAGCATATCAATTTGATTGTACAGTGAAGGAAATCACTAAACAGTCATTAACATAAATTCTATGAGTGTACATTTTTTTATATAAGGATATATAACGATTATATGTGTGATGGCAGTGATTGTTTCATCCTAAGTATTCATCTTGTGATACAACCCGCCAAAGTCGCGTTCTTATAATTAGAAAGAAAATGTTTTTGTCGTTTGTATAAAATTTACCACAAACATATACTTTTATTAACTGCTAGATTAGATAATTCTCTGATAATAATTTCACATTTAGTTTCCACCAGTGAGGACCATCACCCTTAGTGCCGTAAAGTAAGACACGGCGCTTGACAGAAACTGAAATATTTTTCACAACGATATTAAACATAATTCTCATACGTGTTTCACTAATATAGTGTAAAAAAATGTTTAAGCTTTTCTCAAATATTTTACTACTCACCGACGCGTAGTACCTCAAAGATAAAGCAGGCAAGAAACCGCCGATACTAACTATCACAGGTTTCTGACATCTTTGAATGAGAAAAAAAAGATTTCTTTTCATCTTACGAGATTTAACGATCCACGGACAATTATATGCTCCAGTTGCAATCAATGTACTCTGTAATATATACGTAAAATAATTTTTCTCAACTAAGATTTTCAGAACATCCAAGTTCAGCTTTTGTGAGCGCTAAAGAATAGTTTGCTTCGAGAGCGAGATAATGAAAACTTACCATCTCTGATAAATTGTTGGCTGGCCACGAACAGAGAAACAATTGAACGACAAGTCCAATAATCGCGAATGTAAATTCAATCTTAAGTAAAAGCAGGTCAACCTGTTGCACAACGAAACGTCAACTTTAATAAATAATCACGTGAAATTCTTTTCACTTATTCACGATCATTAACACCGATGTTATTCACCAGTAACAAATGAAGACTAGTTATTACGATGGCACCTGTCGTTATACTTATTGTTATAAGAATCAGAAAACGCACAGCATCTACCACGTCGTCCGCATATCTGCAAATTAGCACGTAATGCTTGGACCGTAAAAAAAAATACCTACATGTATTAGAAATAGTACCTTAGTAACCTTTGATGTTTTCTAATACAATCGTGAAACTGACGTTCATCAACGACCGTCTCGAATTCGTTCCCCAAAATTTCAAATCTCGCGCTTGCGTACCAAAGCAGTAGAGCTAGTTGCACATCGACTATACTTCCGGTTACACCTTGTATGACGTTGAAGACTTGCGTTAAAAAGATAATCTCTCGTACAGGGTGCGAATCCACGGGGAAAGGATAAACGGCGAAGCTTGGAAATGATTGTGGCATGATGAAAGGGGAGGAAATGACGCAGGCACCGGCCGCTAAAAATAAGAAAGTGAAGACAACGTGAAGAGCGGCGCATCTGTCGATGTAACGTTGTAAAACTTCCCTCTCGTAAACGTCTGCGCACTCCACGAATTGGTACATGTCCCCGATCAACACCTGCAAAGTATACTAACATTATTGTAAACACTGCAGTCTCGGTTCGGCGTACGTTCTTAACACTAAAGCTATCAAAAGCAGGTCAAGTGACCGGTTAACAAGGCAGATCTCCATATGAAAAAAATCTTTAGTGTACGTTTAGTGTTAACACGTTGACTGCCACGCTGATTTTCCGTGGATTGCCCGTGGCGTCACACTTTGAATTTTCGTTTATTTGTTTCTTAACATGATCTTTTAAATTGCGGTAAATCGCGGTAAATTACGGTTAGAATGATCAATTTAAATAATTGTAAAATAAATCATTCTAAGTTAGAACGATATTTTTAATAATTTTACTGAAGGTCACGGCTGACCTCCCACGGCGCTACAGCCAAGTCGAATACCAGTGACCTCCATGGATGTCAACGTGTTAATTCAGGATTCGTTTGAGCACGAAAATACGATGTACCTGAAACTGTGAACGTTTAATTCTGCACAAGATCATCTTGAGCAACACTTGTAGGAGCGCACTCGTGAATATGATGTTTTGTATGACGATTGCAGGCTGGCTCGAGTAGTAGAAAATCCCATAGCTCTGGCATGGAAAGAGTACGAGGGCAGTGGTGAACGCAAAGAGCCAGTAAACGTCGCGTAATATCAGCTGACGTTTGGTGGCGCCAAGAGGGGGTGGCCAACAGCTCAAAATCATTACGCTCAGCTTCGTAAATTTGAGCGCCGCTTCTGGACTAAATTTGAGCCTCATGACGACGTCGTGTTGCTCGTTCGACGTTTCATGCTCGAATGAAAGTTCTTGCCCTTGAAAGAATGCAGCTCGAAGGTCTCTTCATCTTTATTCACGTTAGAAGAATTGAGAAGAAATCGCAATAAGAAGTATGTTGACATTGAGTCGAAATGAAATTTCGAGTATTCCATCCATCAGGTTTCGCACTCGAATACTTTTCTCTATACGCTTGGAAGTAAGTCGATACGCGCGATAAAATAACGAGTTCTCCTTAATTGCAATTTACAGACTGTCTTTCGTAGGTGCACGTAATTCTTCCATCGTTTCTTTAACACTTTTGAAAATAATGCAAGGCATATTTCTGAGGTGGATGTAAAGATAGTCTGGGAACTATAAAACTCCTAGAGACTATTTAGCGCTTGCGGTACGCGTAAAACATTAATCTTCTTCCGGTATTGGCTCGCAGAGAGCGACTATATGAAAAAAATTAATAAATCACCAAGTGATCCCTAGGAACGTGCTAGCGTGAATGAATGAGGATAAGTGGCGTGCGAATTGTGCGAGTGAACAGTGCTAGTTGTAGAAAGAGAAGCGTTATTCTTAATAATACTGTATGCCCACGAGTAACTGCGTTCATCGACTCCCCTTAGCTTTTTTCAAGCTCCGTCTTTTTCTTCCGTGTCTTAAGAGTAACTTATGTTTCTTTAATAAACGAGCCCTACACAGTCTTCCTGGTAGAGAATTTTCAGAAAAGCTTGGAAGAGTTCTCGTTCGAATATCAGAATGAGTTTGATGTAGACTACGATGCTGGTAAATCGTTCTCCGCCATTGAAATTCTCGAACAACCTTTTCTTACGTTCGCATTGCTATTACTCTCTTAATCTATTTCACAAAATCGTATAGTGGGTTTTATTTCTGCAAAGTTGTTTCTTGCGATCGTTTTCTATCTACTCGATCAATAGTTGGACGACAAAGCAGATTGGCGTGGTAAGCAATTAATTAATTGTGTTCTTACGATCACTAATTACAATCGATTTTTCAAATATTAGATTGTGAATTATGAGCTTTCCTCGGCGAGCATCAAGCGCAATGTCGTGAAGTATGAAAAAACCGTCGACATTAACTGAAACGTAAAATGTAATGGAAAGTAACAATTTTTAATGCTACTACCCCGTAAAATCAGCGTGCGGTACCCTTTAGCCATTTATTTTCTACCTTCGCGTAATAACTGAGAGATAATTCTGGAAGTACTCCACCGACGCCGATTACCACTGATTTTTGAGATCTCCTGGAGACTATCAATAAGCTTTTAAGCATCCTCTGCGATTTACCGATCCACGGGGAATTGTAAACTCCCCAGTTTATCTCCATGCTCTGTAAAAGTATTGATGTACGATTTCCGCGATAGTTCACTGTACATTAATAATTCATCGTAATACGGCGGAAAAGAACGAAAAAGTTTACGTGCGTGTTTCGTTATAGTGCGGAATTACCAGCTCTGACAAATTGTTGGCAGGCCATGAATATATGAATAATTCAACGCTGACCGAGGTCAATACTATGCCATATTGCATCTTGACAACGAGAGGTTGATTCTGCACAGTAAAATTACGCAATGAAAAAAAATCCCCGCAAAAGCGAATAAATACGAAATGAATGTATTTCAAGATTCCAAGCGTTTTTACAAATTTCCGAACGGTATTTGTAGATACGCAAAAATATCTTCATTCGCTGCGGAAAGAAAATTATAATTAACGAGATGCAGCGTAAGCTCACAGTAATGATTTGTATACCGGCAAAAATCACTGCAATTGTCGTGACAACCACAGCTGTGAGCGCGACGTATCGCGTGGCATATTTGATTTCTCTCGCGTATCTGAAAGTAAATTGGGCACGCTTTAATTTGGCAATGGATTAGCGAATGATGTTAACAATTAATCAGTTAAATTCAAGGAAAATGCAGGCTTGCTTATGTATCTAGTTCGGATTTCATGGATGAGCGATTGTAGGTTTAACGGCTGAAGAAATTTGCAAGATAAAAACGTGAAAAATAAAATAAAAATAAATGTAGAAAAATTAACAAAAATACTTTTCACCTGAGCAGGTGCAAGTGCTTGCGCACGAAATCGTGAAGCTGCGATTCGTCGATAATGTTCGTCAATTCGAGAGTGAGCATCTCGAAACGAGCAGTGGCGAACCACATGAGAACGGCGAATTGGCAGTCGGTGGTGCAATTAGCGGAGGCTTGAAAGACGCCTATTACATGATGAACGTAAATGATGTCCCATAAGGGATGATAATTGGTTTCGAATGGATATCTCGCGTCCATGGGAAAGGTTTGGTCCACAAGTAAAGGGCCAAATGTGATGCCAATCCCAATCATGTAAAAACCAATGGTGGCCGTTACGTGTAATACTTTACATCTATGGAAACCAAATTTTGCCTGAAAAAGATCATCTGCAAAAATGTCTACCTTTCCTCAGAATTTACTAACTTGTCGACGTATCGTTGAAGAATCTCTCTTTCGTGTGGGTTCGCCAATCTGACGAATTCTTCCATCTCGGTAAGCAGCATCTATCGAATGGCATACAGAACTGATAACAAAATTTGGAACGTATGAAAACTCAAACTCACACTCACCCGAAGTCGCGAACGATATAATTTGCACACTGCCATTTTAACTGTAACTTGTCCCAATCCGCTGGAGGAACAAATAGCTCTGGCCATCATCTCAAAATCATTGCGGAACACGTAGATCGCGTAGAGAAGGGCCGACAGCATGATTATCGAGAGCACGAAGGCAATCCACCAGAAAATTTCGAACAACGAGTTTTCGAATCTCGTACCCTTTCCACTGGGTGGCCAGCTGCCGCTCAAGGCCACTGACATCCTCGTGAATCTCAGCGCCTTTTCTGGTGTAACTTTTAGTCCCATGACGACTACCTCGTAAAGTACGGAAAGTATACAAAGTATTACAATAGACGGTTCTTGGTTTTAGCTCCTTCATACGATTGACGAGCACTTCCTGGTCCAACCTAGGAAGGAAAACTTCGCGCCTCAATAATGCAACGCTCGCGATGCTTGAGTGGTTGGCATGTGCAGATGGTTTCAAGGGATACCAAGTTGCAAAAAATCAACGAGAAATGATTCTTTCAACAGTTTGAGATCTCTATTCCTCCAGTTACCGGTGAATAATAATTTATTACTAGTTTTACGTTGTGCGGTAAGAGAAGAGAATATTGAAGAATATTTTTTGATTGGAACATTGTTAAAGAGTTATTTTTCTACTTTAGATCCACGCTGTAGGGGTACTCCTATAGAGCACGCAGGAGGATAACCGCTTCGTAGGGAGACGGTAAAGATGTGTTAATTATAGATAGAAATTGTTACGTTTGCAACGCGGAATGCAGTATCTCGTGAAGTCGCAGACAGACAAGTATATTTTTTTGCTGCTTTAATCGATGCCCAGGTGGGATGGGTGATTATTTATAATTTGTCGAGGGCTCCGTCCCTTACCTTTTGTCTTCCGTCTTTTCCGAAGAAATTTTCCGTTAGACTTTAGCTACAAAATTAATCGCCCTATTTCACCGGTTTAAAAAGCTTATCCTCCAGTTGGGAATAGACGAAGCTCTATGAAGCTTGGACACTGTGGAGAACCCAATTGGATGTTTACCATTTAGAATTAGTGCCGCGTAAAAAATATAAAAAATGTTTTAATTATTTCAAAAGTATCTTTTCATTCTCGCTGTTTGCCTTAATGGTGTTGTTTCACCAAATATTGCACGTAAGAATTCTTCATGTTAGAAGAAGTATTACAAAATACTCTATATTAGAAGTGTTCTTTAATAGCAAAGCACCGCACTTCTATTTTCTGTTTAACATCTGTGTATGTGCAAGATATTGTGGAGTCTTATATCTCATGCGGTAGTTTTACTACGAATATAAGACTAGTTATTAACCTTTTTCCCTTTCCAGAGTATATACATATATCATTTACAACATGGATGCTTCATCTGCATGTAACTATGTGTAATATAATTGTCCTGCGGATTAACACCGGTACGTAAGATGTGAAATTCACCATATACTTACTTCATTATACCCTTTTATCGCCCTTTTTCAATCGTAGAACATTTTCTCCTGGTTTCTGGAATCTATTTAATTTACAAAGTACCTTTCTCAGAAGCAGAATTTCTTTTCCGCTTCGTTCTCTTTTACTAACGCTTTATCCTTTTAATGCAAGACTTACCAGTTTATCTCGCATCACAGCATTTTATTAATAATAAAAAATATATTTACCTTATACTCAAATTCAGAAAATGTATAAACAACCACGAGGCTAATGTACTTATTTACTACAATTTTAATTAGCACCGGTAATTACACATGGTAATTGAGTTTGCAATTCTACATTCACGATGACGACGTCACGCAATTTCGTCGATCCGGACAGTTGTTTAATGCATTAGATGCACCAACATGCAATTCTAACAAGTTGCTGCCCGAAGCAATCGATTCAATTTTCCTGGGTATCGATTATTACCCGCAGCGCCGTGAAATATGAGAAGCAGGTTGAGAGAAACTGAAACACGATGAATATGTTTATAATTACAAGAAATATTCAAAAAATTGAGTGTTTCTATTTATTCTTCGGGCAATTCGAATTTCAGTTTTAATTACTCAAAATACCGGAAGGTATACGTTGTATTCACGGAACATGGTAAACATTTGATCTTACCGACGCATAGTACGTGAGCGATAAGACGGGCAATATTCCACCGATGGTAACCGTCACAGGTTTCTGACATCTTTGAAGTAGGATTATTAAATTGTTCCTCATCCCGTGAGACTTATTGATCCACTTCGAATTATAGGCACCCACTCCAATCGATAAACTCTGTAACGAAGCTGTCCGTGGAAATGAAACTCAACAATAATTAACAATTGGAATTAATTTCAAAAAAAGAAACTATCACTGGACTTCACCGTTTCCACCAAATTATTCGCCGACCAAGAACAAACGAAGAGCTCCGTAACGACATTGAACACCAGGAAGGAAAACTGGATCTTTAGAATCAGAAGATCGGCCTACGAGGTGAAAAATTAATATTTACAACCTTCTCGATAAGAATCCATTTTCTTTACGTTAATTTCACGTAAAACTGACAAAGAGCAAGCGTAGTCCGGCGAATATTATAGCTAACGTTGTGGTGCTTACGGTCGCCAGTACCACAAAGCGCACGGTGCCTATTACCTCTTCGGCGTATCTGGAAAATATTTCACGAAGCTTTGATTAATATCGTCAAATGATAATCGAGAATAATTATCAACGTTAACGCTCACTTGAGCAACCGTTGATGCTTTTCAACGCAGACGAAAAAGTCGCGTTCGTTCGTGACACTCTCGAAATCGTTGCTCAACATCTCGAAGCGGGCGCCGGTGTACCATAATAAAATAGCAACTTGACAATCGACCATCCCGCCAGCAACACCCTGCATTATGTTCAACGATTGTTGCAGGTATACCACGTCGCGAACGGGATGAGAATCCACCGGAAAAGGATAAAGTGCGAAGCAAGGAAATGACTGGGGCAGTACAATGGGGCTGCAAATGACGGCACATCCGCATACGTAAAATGTCACTGTGTAGAAAAGATGGAAGGAGGAGCATCTGTCGACGTAACGCTGAAGAATATCTCGTTCCGAGGTGTTCGCGTTTCTTAGAAAATTCGTCATTTCTTCTATCAGGACCTACGAGGTCGAAAATTTTTCAACGAATTAATTAAAAGCGAGGGTTTTTGTATTTTGTCAGATTGTACAAAATATTTTAAGATATTGCGTAACGATTCTCGAAGGTAATTTCACTCGATCTTCTTCCTCAACGACACAGACCCACCTGAAACCTGGTCCGATGCATACGACAGACCGTCATCTTGAAGCATATCTGAAAGATGCCACTTGCGAAAAGAACGTTCTGCGCGACTATCATAGGCTCTTCGCTGTACTGTCGTACGCCGTTCATTAGAGGTGGTAGTAGAAGGAAAGCGCCGAAGAACGAGATCAGCCAATAAGCGTCTCGAAAGATTAACTCCAATTTGGTGGCCTTCGACGTCGGTGGCCAACACTCGAGAATGGCCACGCTGATTTTCGTGAAATTTATAGCACCTTCCGGGGTGACTCTTAGGCCCATGACTGGTAGAAGAATTTTTTTTCTGTTTTCTAAAATGCCACCTTCCTCTAACGACGATTCGTCCTCGACTGAGAAGGTTTTCCCAGACTGAATAACGTTCGTCCGCGAGAGGAAGTGGACGAGGCTCTAGACGTATCTATTATAGAAAAATTATAGCATAGAGCTTCGTGAGAAGTAGTCGATGGGCAGCATGGTACCACTGGGATGGGAAGAATCGTGAGGGAACCGAATCTTTCGCGTGCGATATTTCTCTCTCAATTGTGTTAGACCGTTCAAGGATCGAATGCAGAATAAATTCAAGCGGTCTATAACTACGTGCCAGTAGTGGTCGATTGGTAATAAATAATCATAGGTAATAACGAATAAATGAATTCTTATTGTCTAAAATGTGCAGCTCACTTCACAGATTGGTAGCACAACCGTTTGAAAATATCTACGGATTGGACATTGGTACGTGAACGTAAATTTTTATTGTTAATTACGATTCGTTCTACATAACGTGGTTCTTAATGGTAAGATTTTCTTTGGACGGTTTGTCTTCTCGGCATCGTCGCTCCGCTCTTTATCAATTTCAAAAATACTTGCTCCATGGAAGGATGATTCACGGAGAAGTCCGTTATCGAGGCATACTTCAGTCTCAATTTCTCCAACGTCTCGAAGATATTACAATAGGGCACGGTACGTTCCATTTCGTATTTGAGAACGTTCTGAAATAACACAAATTGTATTTTTCATCTCGTAAAGACAGCTCGCTCACTTTAACAATGTACCACGCGTAAACATAATTTATATGTGAATTTAAAATTACGACGCTTGCGAAGTGGGATTACTGACTAAGTGACGCTCTATAAATTTGATTCCAGGGAAGGCTTCGTCGATTATCTTTTTCACGTCGTCGTAATCTTTGTTATCCGGGGACGCAATTCTCACGGTCATGACAAACGTGTTTCCATATTCTTTCCTAAGTTTCTCGGACGCGCCGATCACGGAAAATTGTCCGTCGATAAGTATTCCAACACGCATGCACATCGCTTCTGCTTCCCACAAGCTAATATCGAGAAGGTTAATTAAATTATGATTTAACGAAGCGGTGCGATGCTCATTGTCTAATCTTTCAATCGCCGATTACATTCAATTTTATTATCTCAGTTGCAATGTCACCTGTGAGTACTGACGATCAACGACTTTCCCGTTTCTCTCACGTAATGGAGAACCTCGCACAAGGTGTGTCTCGCAATTATGTCCACGCCGCAGGAAGGCTCGTCCATGAGAATAATTTGCAAATCACCCACCAAACTTTGCACCACAGCCATTCTCCTTCGCACGCCCCACGTGCATTTCTCAATTTTCAAACCCTCGAAGTCCAAGAGATCTGTCGAGTGAGATTCGTCCGAATCAGTTGTTCTTCATTCTTTGCCAATGGAAAAATTACCGAAGACGTCCAGCCACCGGTCCACCTCCTCTCTAATATTTTTGTAAGGTACACCACGAAGTGCTGCGTGCAATATCAGATGTTGTCTGCCGCTCATGAACTCGTTCAAGCCACCTTTTTGCGGACAGTAACCTACCATACCTAGAACCTTGAAGTGCATTTTTATCCGGTGACTTTTCCGCGTCCGAAGTGTCTCGTTATTAAATCGGATATTATTTATTTATCAGTGGCGTCTTTCGATACAAGTACTCACTTCGTCATTCGGATCACCGCAGAGTTCGTAGTCGCACATGACTACCTGGCCAGACGTCATTTTCGTGCTGCCTGACAATATCTGGAATATCGTCGACCTCCCAGCTCCATTGAGTCCCAAAAGGCCAAAGCAATCGTGCCGATAAACCTGAAAGCACGTGGAAGGATACATTTAAATTTTAAGTACACCTGCAGCTCGTGTTTGCGAATATTTCTTTTACGCAATTCCCTACGTTAAAATTCACGCCCCGTACTACCGGCGTCCCATCGTATTCTTTCTTCAAATTTCCAACTACCACGGCAACATTGTCCGGAAGCGATTTGAATTCTTGGTAATCTGCGTAAAAAGACGAATAAGAGGATGGGACGAGATATTCTCGTTTAACACCACCTCACCCGGATTCGGTGCCTGATTATAAATTAGTTGAATAGGTATTTGGAAGTATAGTTAATGCTTTAGATAGTTAAGTAAACAGTCGCCAAAATTGAAAGTGACGTAACAGTCAACCGTGTTAACACGTTCGTCACCACGTCACCCGTATTCGGGTGACGGTTTGAGTGCTTGATTATAAATAATCAAAATAGGTATTTAGAAGTATAGTTAACGATTTAGATAGTTGACTAAACAGTCGCCTAAAATTCGAGATAACGTGGTAATCAACCGTGTTAAACGATCATTTCGTTTCCACATTGTTTACATTGTAAGTGCTCCTGGACTAATCTTCTTTCTTTCAGTAGATCCTCGTCGACAACATCGGGGTCCGAATCCGTCGTGAGAAAGCGTCTACCCCACTTTCTTCTGTTTTTCTCATCGAACGCTTGCAGCAATAGATGAAAAAGAAACGTGTGGGATATCATTAACATTACATCATAGATTACAGAGTGATGGTAGAGTCCGCTGGATTGGCCAATTAACATTACGTTCACTGGCTGGAAAGTGCCCTCGGCGTCGGAAAATTCTGGAACGTTGACACGAACGCGAATTACGGGGTTAAGAATTTCTACGAATAATAATCAAAAATAATTGTATCTAGTAAATCATATTTACGACAGCAAGGATCCTCTAGGTGAAAGTCGGTGTTGCATGCGTTAAAAACCCCGCACTCTCGATTATACAGGGTCAGCATGAGGTAATTACTCAGACTGCATGCGAAGACGTAAGGTGGCAGTGCGTGCAGCAATTTCTCGAAGACGTATTTTCCGGTATCGCCGATCGCACGATAAAACAAGGGCAGGACGATTGTACCGTTGACGGATATTACTTCGAACGAAGAACACAACAATGGCCAATTTTTATCTCCTTTACTCGTGGCATTACGAGCAATTGTAAGTAGCTTAGAAATCCTTACGGGACAGAATATTGATGGCGATGACAATAGCGTGCACTACTTCTGCCCTTTTCGTGAGTAGTTGCACGCAATAGCCCATGGGAATCGCGCAAGCGCCATAACAAAAGTGAATCGTCAGCACGTGTACTGAGAATGAGAGAAATTTGATTGCATCCGATGAAATGAATTTAATTCGTTAAAAAGAAACTATTACGCACTAATCTCCCACTTGGAAAATTGGCTACGAGCATCGTAAACAATTACAATCGCAAGTACAACCAGACTCGTCGACACCATGTACCAGAGAAAGTCTACGATGTAAATCGGCACCCAGTAGATCATAGTAGACATACCCATTGCGTTCACTTGTAACATCTTCGTACGATTCTTACGCTCGTGTATTCCCAAATTCAAGCTAGGTAACAAGAGCATCAGCGTAATCAGGATCGCGGTACTTACCCAGTTTCTGATGCTGTGCGGATGAAATATCAGATGTTGCCACTGTGAAAGAGAAACTTGTCAGTGTCGTAACGAAAACTTTTAGACGATCGTTAATTAATTTGCTGTTGTACGTTTTTTGGATTCACAATGGGACGGCTGGTCAATTCAATTCCACATTCCTTCGAGCCACAATGATATTGCACTAAGGCATTGTGTAACATATTTACTGTAATCGGACCACTGTGCACCGCAGTGGGAGAATACAATAGTTCGATACTGCCGGTTGCGTGTACGTCGATCGACATGATATAACGATCTCTAAACTGGGGAGGAACACAAAAAAAAAAGAGATAATTTCGACTCGTCATTAATCAACTTCTTCTCCGGTAAGAAAGTCACTTTTGACGCTTATTATTTTCTACATCCTAGTCACGTAACTTTATTGCGTTAATATTATCGTTCGACTATGTAATATGTATCGGGTAGAGCAGTGGTGTTATTCACGGTTCATGTGGTCGGCAAATACCTGATCCCAAGGCGTACCTCTATAGAGCGCAAATCAGGATGAGTCAACAGATCCATAGCGCTGATGTGAGTCGAGATGTGGAGATTCTTTGCTTTGCTATACGATAGACCGGTGGCGTAGAGTACGCCGAGAAAGTTCTGCGCCAATTTGTTCTCAGCCGCGTGGAGAAGCACGTGCAGGTTGATATCGGCGTAATACGTCAGGTTCATAGTCAGCTCTCTGTGAAAACAGGTAGAGCAGTGCGTGTTGTAGAACTCGACGACAGGTAAATCATATTTGTTGCACGTTCACCGCTTATCGAATATTTAGATTGAATTTCGATCAGCATGAAACAACAGCGTTCATTAATTAGTTATTCTGATTCTGCACGAACTTTAGAAGGTCCATGCTCGAAACATCGTGATCTTTCCTTATTCGATATTTGGCGGACACGACTTTAGCAAACTGATCAATAGTGACGTTTGATTGTAATTTACTGCGAAATTACCTCATGTTGAATAAAGAGAGACCCGTGGACTCGGTTAGAATTGTTGCGAAACTGAGTATGAATACCGTCATAATTATCTGGAGGCAACATACGAAACGTCGGTCAAATTGCTTTTTAAAACCCTTAAGACTTATTAGAGCTCACAGAAAAGATATAGAACTTCCACGCGGACAAGACGTGGAGATATTTTTTGTACAGCATCGAGCAAATTTGTTGCAGCAGTAATGCTTTCCCCGTGAGACGTTCCCAAGAGTTTCCTGAAATATAAAATGGTTCGTTTCGGATGGAAGTATCGCGCGTGTTGAATCACTTTTAAATGATTTTTACTTGAATGCACCAGATGACGTCTCCTTTGCTGAAGCATAACATCGTAATCGTGGACCGGAATTTTCACCTGCCGTTCCTTCATTTGACTCACCAAACCTATTCTAAAGTGGCGATGTGTCAAGTGATAAATCGATGAACTTTCAGCACGTGTAACGCACTTGAGATATTGACCCCTTATGCTAGCCGCGTTTAAGGAGATCGAATCTATCCCTAACGCCTCTCTGTTCGACTCCAAATAATGGAGCAATTGCGTGAATCTCGTGTTTCTGGGCATGTGGAATTTCAGGAGCAAACCCATCGTACCGCGTGGACTGATTGGACCGGGCGCAAATTCTTGTAGTGTCTCGCGAATACGATCAGCATCGCAGCTTTCGTGGACCAGTAGACTCAATATATACCCGATACCTGTATGGAACGAATCAATTTTGCTGAAAGTCGTGATCGAATTCAATTGTTCATTTATAATTCGTGTAATTACGTTGCCATACCGTATCGACGATTCAAGTACGGTCTCGTACCACTGCACTCGACACTACCGTTCGCGAGAATCGTAATACGGTCCGCCAGTATATCTGCAGCCTCGATTTTGTTGGTCGCCATTAATATCGTCTTCTCCTTCTTGATTTTCTAAAATGCACGTTCACTTTTACAGGAACAGATCCTTTTATGGCGGAGGAGTTCAATTGATATGTTAATTACCGAAAGCAAGGACCAAACTAATATCGAGTGAGTCGGATCCATACTCTGAGTAGGCTCGTCTAGGATCACGAGCTGCGAAAGATCTCCTTTCGTGACTAGGAAAACGGATATAAAACGGAAATGTGATTGGAATACCAAGATACCTTCGGATCCCCGATCACTGCCATTGATATGCAGACTCGTCGCCTCTCGCTAAACGTAAGTACATTGACCTTCGTATTTTCTAATGATTCCAAACCGAGCTGTTTGAATAACCAATGTGCCTGTCGCTTGGCACTTTGGTAACTCATTCCTCTCATCTGTGTGGAAACCAAATTTTTTATTCGGAAATCTACGTGAGTCAGCGTTCGTTAACTTGTTCGAGGCTTACCATACCGGATATATAAACGTGCTGTAACGGAGTCATATAATTAACTAACACGTTTTCCTGCGGGCAGTAACCAGCCAATCCAAGATATTTTTCATTCTGTTCGTCGTACATGTTAAATCCCCAAAAAACATATCCGCTCGTAGGTTTATACATCCCTGGTAAACGATTGTGCATAAGACTCAATTTCTACATACGAGTATCTCGAGCGCTAAATTGTACTAGTCATTGCTATTTTTCCACTTTTTAGAGCAATGCTATTTTCATAAAAAATTTCTTTAGAAAAATCTTTGACGCGTTATAAAATCTTTTGCTCCGATACCTGTGATTAGCTTCATCATGCAGCTTTTGCCAGCTCCATTATGGCCAAGGATAACGTGGAACTCCTTTTCGGTAAAGTCTATGGTGATCTCATTGACAGCGGTAATGCTAGGTCTGCCAAATTTCTTCGTCGCGCATCTTACAATGACCGCGGCCTAATCGCAAATTAAATTATCGTGAATTTTTTTTTTTTTTTTACTTCAATGAGAGTCAAGAATACTTATTAAATAATTAGCGAAGGAAAGTACTTTGTCGATGCTAAGCGGCCGCTCGACCGCCATCCAGTTGGTAGATCCCTTGAACGTTAAGTGGGACTCCTTAATATGCGGTCGACTTCGTCTAAAAAATCAAAGCACAATCTCACTCGATCTATCGCCGAACGATCTTTTAAAATCAAGTCTCCATACTTTGAAAATCTAGTACCCCGGCTTCCTACTTCCATATTCGCCTCGATTAATATTATCCAAATATATGTTCAAGAAATACCAAAGCAGAATATTAATCATCGATACTATTAGAATCACTGGAATAGATATTTCGTCCTTAGAATTAAGAATTTCGTAGGTATTGCCGAAGTCCGTGTTAAATGCTTGCGGCCACAACTCTGATATCTCCGAGAGTTTCATATTTCGTGTGCGATCAAGTTGATCGAAATTAATGTACTCTGTGAAAGTAGTAAGGCGCACTTACAACAATGAAAGAAAATGTTAAGCATAATGTCCTGCAAAATGTTTAAGTTGTGCTTACCTGAATGCCATTTCGACGAGAAAGCAATGATGCTGTAAAGTAAAGCGCTCTGTGGTAACATCAATGTCATGATTCGCAAGTAAAGAGACGTTGTCGCTAAAAATTTATCGAGGACAATTGTGATGTACGTCAGGACAGTCCAGAACAGTAATACTAATGGTAAAGGAGCTGTACCTGCACGAATAAATTTCAATATGAGAATAATTAACTATAACAAACATTTGTAAATTGCCAAATAAATACGCGAGCTTACAGCGAACGCAGAATGTTGCGAATGCGAACATAAGTAAAGTAGACGATATAATGTGCATTATGATGAAAACTGCTACGGTGAACGGATGTGAATTAATAAATACTGGACGAAGAATTGTCGCGCACACAATAGCGACGGGCACTCCAGTAAGTAAAACGTAATTCATCCAACCTAGGCAGATCATCGAGTAAGACATGTCCAGGAGTATCATAATGCCCTGAAATAGAAATCATTGAAAAGAAACTCCATTTTATTGTAATTGAATTTATAAAATTTGTATCCAGTTTTTTTAGGACGTTGGACTCACTCTGAATCCAGTCTGCTGATCGTGAATCGCATTTCTCAGTGCTGACACTGGGGTGAGAAAGAAAGCAACTATAGCCATGTAGTACACGATGCTTATACTCGGTCGAAGTATCGATGGGAGGACGAACAAGTCGATATTGTAGAATGGAAATCGTCCGATCGTCAGCTGTGAAGAAGGACAACAATTTTTTTTTATCATTTTCAGGACGCTTCGTATTTCTTGTATTCTTTAATATTTACGTTATTTCCCACTTCTTGCATCGCAGGGTTGTGCCAAAATTCTACGAAGGAGCTCTCGATTGCCAATTGAAATGCGATGAAACCACTCGCGATATACGGATCTACGAGGGAATTATTAAAGAAACTTTATTTGTTAGGTACCGTGAACAAGAAGTGGCAAGTAAGGTTAATACCTATATTTACTGCACTTTCCTCTTTTATCGCGATCATCATGTGGTCGCCAATTTGCGACGATCTGATTTTGTACTCAAGAACTTTGGGCATCCCCGAGATTTTCCCACGGACGTCAAACACCGCCCATAGACTCTTCATGCTCTCGTTTCTCGAAAATCGTGAGATTACAAGGTCTCTCTCGCTCTTTGCCCAATGTACTATAAATTTGTGAATTACTGAATTTAACGAGTTCAAGATAGCACGCGTAGATTGGAACGATATTGCCGGTTACTTTCTACGTTGAGTTTCATCGCAGCACGTTTCATCAAGGCGTCGATAGAAGGATTTTCAGAAACGTAGTAGAGCTCAGCGTCCTTTGGAAAATTTGCAAAAATCTCCTCCCTCGTGCTGACATACTTTGCCAAACATTGGACATTTGATTTCCCCTATTCCGATAATTCGTTTCCCCTTAATTTATTAATTACCTTCATGCTCGAGTTTGAAATAGGTTGGAACATTAATCGTAGCTGCACAGAAATAATTATTGGAATAATGATTTCTAACGCTGTGGTTATCGGGCTGTTCATCCTCGCGAGCATTGCCTTCCACAGAAGGATGTACCATTTTAGACAGCATACTTTTAAATGCCTAAGTTTCATGTTCGGTTTTACCCTGGTGCTTGCAGTTTCAAATACACTGGTGTCCGTGGAAAACAAAAGAAAGAGGGACACGACCAACACGACCACACTGACAATTCTCAATTCGCAGTCTACTTCAGACTTGAATCGAGCTTTCTGCAAGCAAACTCTCTTACTGGCATTTTTATTGTAGTGAGAGGAAACGAAAGGTTAATTTCCACGATGGCTTCGCTTAAGACGGAGGCAGATTCCGAGGCCTGTCCACTTCACTACAGGTAACGTGATATTACGAATCAAATTTCATAATATGCAAAATTGGCAACCCTCGAATATGTTTTCAGAACGTTCAGTCGTCTAAATAGCTTAAGCTCGGCTTATTACCCACGACTTGCTCTAGATCTCACTATCCTGTCGCTCAAGATCAGTTTTGCGATACTAGCTGCAACTTTCAGAATGTTCGTACCACCCCCGATGAAAACTTTGGTAGGAGAAACAGTTTTGGTAAGACCCCAACTTGACTATTCGAGCTAGAAATTTAATTGGACGATAATGAAAGCATATTATCCGACTATAGGATCAAATAATCTTGGCTAGCTTAATTAGTCGTTAATTAGACGTCTAAATAATTTGCGAGCGTATAAGAATAGTCCCTGTACGTTGTTAGAAGGCAATTTTAATTCGTTACAGATCACCGGCGCCGGGCATGGCGTCGGCCGGGAATTAGCAATTCAATTAGCCGCATTAGGTTGCATCGTAGTCTGTTGGGACATCGACATCAACGCCAATCGATCCACAATGACTGCAGTCTCGAAGAACGGCGGGGAAGTAGGAGCACGCACTTTTACATTATCATATTAATTACCAGATTCTTTTTTTTATTACTTATAAGATATAATTATTTTCTTTCTTCGTCTTTCTAAAGGCATACGGATACGTCGTGGACGTTTCGAGGAGACACGAGGTACGAGCGACAGCGAGGATGATGAGGAATGTCGGAATCCCAGATGTGACAATTTTAATAAACAACGCAGCGATTCTTCGTCATCGTCCTCTTCTCTCCCACGATCCCAAGGATATCGAGAAAACGTTCAGCATCAACGTTCTCTCCAATTTTTGGGTAGGTTAATTTTGTCGCCTCCGATCTCTGGAAGAAATTAAGTGAATTGTGTTTCTTTCATGAGACAATCGAGGCCTTCCTACCGTCGATGTTACGCAAGGGGACGGGACACATAGTTTCGTTGAGCAGCATGTGTGGAATTTATGGAGTATCCCACAAGGTTCCATACTGCGCGTCCAAATTCGCGGTCAGAGGTAATACAGGGTGCTCGAAAGTTTCAGTCGATTGTATATCGATCCATTTGCCTTTTTTTAAAAGGACTCATGGAAGCTCTTCACGAAGAAATGCGAATGCACCCGAGGTATTCAAATATTCGCTTCACCACGATTTATCCCTTTTACGTTGACACTGGATTGGCTAAGGATCCGATGTACAGGTAGCATCGTATCGCGTTGCTGAGATATTTTACCGATGCTCTTCAATTGTTAATTATTATTTTCGCAGATTTCCTTACATATTTGCCGCAGTCTCCCCGGAATATGCAGCTGAAGAGGTGATCAAGGCGATCAGAAGAAACTACACGGAGTATTCGATACCCAGATGTCTCTTCTCGTTAAACGCAATTAACAGGTTCTCTTTTTCCCAAACTCACTTCGTAAGGTATAAAAACATTCATGGTTGCTACATTCACCTCATCATTTCTTTGTAGAATCGTGCCAGAGAGTGCTATGAGATTGATACTGGACTTTCTTGCGAACGTCGAGGAGAAGCGTAGACGAGGGTTACTTTCCTCGGAGGAAAGAAAATAAGTCCTTAAAATCGAAACATCGAAGGAAATTGCTCGAAGTCGTAAGAGTTGATTGTAAAATTTTTATGATGCGAATTCTTCGGCGAATTCTCGAGAAATGTACGCGCACGAAGAAGGAGTCCAGGCAATGTATGAATTAGGTGAAAAGCGTTTACGGGCTTGGTTTTAATCTGACACGCTTGCACGTGGAGGTTAATGACGGTATCGATACTTCGGTCAGAAATGAATTATCCCGGAAGAAAGGCCACGTGCGTGACTTAGAAAGTAAGTCACCAGTGAGCGGTCCGTCTATCGTGCATGGAGCCTCTAATGTCGAGACAAAACCGAACGATAGTGATTACGTAATGCGAGCATTAGACCGCAAATTTTCATTGCTGTTCAAGCATGACTAGCGTGGTCGTATGCGTTGCTTTTGATTTTCTACCGCGTGGAATATTGTACGATATTGCTTTCTATCTGATTACGTATGATAGGAATCGTGGAAGAAAAGGGAAATAAAATCATTCGTCCCGGACAGCTTGCATACGCTATCATTTTATTTATGGAGGAGAAAAAAAGTGCTCAGCCATTATAGCACGAGTTTATACTAAGTAAGAGCAAGTCAACCGCTTACGATCGAGTGGACGAGTGCGAAGCATCGAGATATAGATTTTTCACACAATTCACACGGAAATGCGATCTGTTCCTATTTGTACAAATTTTAGATAGCTTGCCTCTTCCGACAAGTTATGCCCGAGAAATAATGGACTAGTTTTACCTAACCGTCGAATTTTTACAATCGACTGAGCACGTTTGCGCCATCGGTGCCTTCACTTCTTGCAGTACAAAGGCACGTGCAGTAATGGGATGCGCTTAGTAAACTGGTGAGGTATTGCGCATCTACTTTGCGCTCTACGTCATGTTGGTTCGCAGTTCGAGAGAAGCAAATAATGTTTTCTTCATCTCGTCGATACCGCATTGTATGGTACCGTAAGAAGTAGATTAGAAAAAGGAACGTGTTGTTCGTATAAATAGAGTAATGTCATCGGTTCCTCTTGCGCAGTGAGAGGTTGCATGTAAACACGTGGCAAAAAATGGAGAGAATTTCTTGGAACTGTGATTGCGCTCGAAACTGAGTTCAGGTAAGGTTCTTCCTGCTGAGGTGAGCATAACAAAGAGTAGAATAAGTTCGGGCGATATATGTGCCTTGAGTTTTTATGAACCGGGTAATTGCGTGGAGGAACAAACAGGAGACTCCTCAGTTCGTCGAAAAAGTTATCCGAAGGACATTTTTGCTAATTAAAGTCACTCAGTAGGCCGAACGCTGTCGTCATACTTTTCTTTTCGCGAGTAGCACACAATTCAGGCTGTAGAATGACTTTGTCGAATTAATGAGGTTCTAGACCTACCCTAATTTTAAACCTAGATACACTTCGAGGAGTATGAAAAAAAATCTGTCCAAGGAAAGGCACGCATCTACATTACGCAGAAATATTGCGCAGCACGTGATATTTCGCGCGTGTTTTACGAGCTTTCGAGACGTACAAAACGCTGTGCAAATAATTGTGACACTTAGGGCCAGTTAAACCAAATTAAACGCCTATCAACACGCCTCGAATGATCCTCGTCGATATTACGATTCTCGAAAGAAATCGAGGGCTTGAAAATTACCTCAACATTAATAGGCCATTAATCGTGTCACCTTTATAAGTTCCAGCGGTTTAAGCGCGCGTGGGTGGACTACTTTCTCATTATACCTGTTTTTGCCAAATGTTATTGAACGGCAGGTTCCTGGAAGAAGTGAGGAAAAAAAAATATAACTTAAGATAATTCTTATTGATCCTTTCCTGTATTCTTCGAATAACCTTCGCGGTTGCAAGATGTCTGGTCGAAATTCGAATGTGTCGGATCCTTCCACTGAACAATACGTCTTCGAAAGAGCCTATTACCGTTACCACTTCAAGGTAACCAGTCATGCTTGATGTTCCTTTACGTGACAGTTTTGGCATCTCATCGGATGATGGATAGCAGCATGTCCACACATTTCACTGTGAATCTCTGTTGGGAGAATATTCTCAAGAGTATTCGAGTACTCGCCTTGTGCGCTTCACGCGTGTAAACGTGCCGCATAGGTACGCTACAATTACAATGCTGAAAATAAGTGATTTGCACGAAGTGGCCGTAGCACACCGTTTCGCTCTTACTCGTGGTCGATTATTACGACACCTTCTGTTGCAGTTACTGCCATTTTGCTCGGAGGATGATGGCAACAATTATCTCATACAATTACCGGCCACGTGGACGTTCACCAGTCCGTGAAATTATTGTTGAACAAACGTCGTCGAGACTACAATGCAGGGATGATAATCGGTGCGAGTCGAGCGAAGAAGGATGATTCATCGAGAAGAGTCTCCATGGTACTCGCGTTGCCCGTTAACAAAGTACAAGGAAACTTCCTGCATCCGAGTAAGTTTAATTTCAACGAACACGTCGAACTTAATTTTATAAACATGCAGGGAGAAAGTTTTATTATACATATATATTATTCAATTAAGTTCTTCCAATGCTATACCGCATGCTGTTTGAATCGATCGAGGATCTTCTTATTCTACACAAAAATATTTTCTTGCAGGTAGAACCAGCCAGAGGATTAAATTCTTGGCGACATAGGAGACGTGCGTCAATCGAGGATAATCTCAAATCAAGGGGATTTTATTTTTCATCGTTAGTTGCGCATCGACGACAAAGGGGACCGCAGGCAGCTCCACTTGCGTAGGAAGCGAATGAAAATACGTCGTCCTTGGCATCCCTCGATAAAATGAACGACTGGTCAGATTTACCGTACCCTTTTGCACGTCACGCACCTGGCTATGTAGCAGCTCGACAATCTCGAAAAATTCCCATGGAGAGAACAACGAACAAGCACGCTAATGAGACTGCGTATTACTCTCTTGTTACGAGTGTTTTCATGTCGTAGAAAACTAACTCTTACCAAGGACTAGAGCAACCAACGCCGTTCCGCATTACTCTCTCGACTACGGTCATTAATAACGTCCACTACTCCACGAAATATCATTCGTAGTACGCACTTAACACCCGAGGTACGCGACTTCACGCGCAAGGAACATGCACGAAGATTTACGTTTGCCATTTCTTCAAACCAGACCCTGTTCTCCTCGGACAAGCTTCACCTTCATCGAGGAACATCATTTTGAAGCACAATTCACGTGGAACTGTGAAGATCCAAAATTAATTCGGAAAATATTTGTCCCATCCGAAGGCATCGTCTAACGAATCCGCTAGGCGTGGACCGTAGTGGAGGAATAAAAAACGACTGGTGAACGGTTGGTAGGAGGGACGAAGTGAAACGGCTAAGGAAGAAGAGGCGGAGGAAGAGGAACAAAGGCGAGTCACCCGGGAGAGAACGAAGAAGCCGGTGGCCTTGCCTCTTACAGTGACCAGTGTTGGCCAGGTTGGTACCAAAGCGTCCCCGTTCAGTCAAGTTCAAGCGATCCGCGAGGTCCGACCGTCTCCGTGGCCGCCCGTCGCCGATAGAAACACGCTGGTTGGTGCGCGCCCGCCCTGCTCCAAATCGATCGTGACGGTCGATCGCGAGTGAGCAGAAGCCAGGAGCGAATTCCAGTGCAACACCACAGCATCGGTGAATCATTAGGTGCTCTATACCATTGGAATTCAAAGAAGATTTATCCCGTGCGACCGGTTTCGAGGGTTGCCAGTTAAAACAGGTTGGAACGCAGGAAAGGATCCTCCACTCGTGAAACGCGCTTCGTTTTCATTTCCTCTCCACGAAGCACTTCCCCTTCCTCTGCCGCGAGAAAGGAGATTTTCCATTGTTAGACTTAGTGTGCTCTGATTTACATCGAACCGAGTATAGTTGGAGGCTCGACGTCGCTTGGTATTCTATTCGAAAGCATTTGCACCGGGAAGATTGTCCGGTGAATGGATTCGTTTGTGGATGTTTGACGAGACAGATGGACAAATTTGTGATTTCAATGTTAATTTGGTGATCTAGACGCGAGAGGTTGCAACTGTGTTGATCCGGTGGTTTCATTTTCGATGAGAGTGTACTTTGTAAACGGTGGAATTATGGACGGTTGAAGGATGGTCTGTCGATTTCTCTTGATAAATTACATTTATGGTATTGTCGATCCAGGATGGTCCATTGGAAACGCGAATTTGTTTGTTTTGGAATAAAGAGAGGAGAGCACGTTTAACGGGTATCTACGAAAGAAACACGCGCGTGCGCGCGCACTTGCTTCGGTAAATGCAAACGAGGAAAACGAGAGGCGTAAACGGCGTTGCAATAACACCGCCTACTTTTCCAGCATGACCTCGAACGTTTCATCATTATGGAACAAAATTGATTTCCAACTCATAGGTAGCCGCAAGACGACTTTCAAAGCAGCCGGGCGTAATGTTCAAATCCTAACGTAATTCACGCGCCACTGGCAGTACTCTTTGGTAAAACACATCGTAAGGATATTTCTTTTTGCTTCTGCAAACCAGTTTCGAATTAAGAGGGACCTCGAGATCCTTGCCGAATGAAATCGATTCATTCATATTTTCCACGAAAGCATCGGGATTCCTTGGGCTTTACACATATCGGTCAACGTGAATTTTAATGGCCAGACGAATCTCACGATACGAATCATCGAGATGGCCTTCGGCGACGCGCACGTACTTATTAGTCTATCGATACCGGTTCCACCGAGTTAAAATCCCACCGGTTAATTCGAATCAGTTCGTTGACTTCTCTTACACGATTTTCAGCATAATACATATTATCATATTGTTGATCTCGCGGTATAAGGTAACCCTATAAATTCAACCAGGTCCAATAACACCTGGGATTACGAAACGTTACATTCGTTAAATTCGTTGATAATCGAGAATTCACAGTAAGAGTTAATAAATATCCGCATAGACTCGTAGGATTTTCCGTACCATTTCGAAACGCACTTTCCTTCAATTGACCGACGTGCCGAACCGCAAAACGTGCCTAAGGAACCTTCCTTTACCGCAAGAGAAGATTGTTATTACGAAACTGTTCAAAAAAAATACAAATTTCAAAAGCGAAAATTGCCCGGATGTTATTAGGATCATCGGAGAATGCCGTGCCGTTCCAGCAGGCTCCAGTGTTCGTATGGTATACAATCTTTACGAAGCAACGTGTGTGCTTAGGAACAGCAGGAAACGAGGACAAGAGTGACGAAAAATCGACGAACTTCTCGATCGTAATACACCGGAAGGCAAACTTCCAAACGGCCCGTACGATCAAATTAGAAAGCATAGACAGGTAAAGAAGGAGAGGAACGTTTGAAGTATGTTTACGATAGAAGAGGTGCTAAGTGTTATTGCGTACATTTCGTGAGAAAACAGTGAGCGCGCTCTCACTTCCGGCGCATGATGGATTTACACGGTCCCATAAGACCTTCGATTCTTTTGACAGACTAATAGAGGAAGAAAGAAAGAAATGCAAGGACTCACGTTGATTTATTGACATCGTGTATTCTAATTTTGATGAATTTAGTTACAATGTTGTTTAAATGGCAGTAATAATAGTATATGCGCCATAAACTGACGTCGATATTGATCTCATCGTACTCCAAAAAATCGCTTAACGAAAATTATCTACAATTTGAGAAAAACTAGTAACATTTTCTATACACGGGATCTACGTATTCGATGAAAATGTCTTTAGTGTTTGTAAAGTAATTTTAACGCGTAAAATTGATACGGAAGAAACACGCATTAGCGCTAAAGCTACCGAAGATTCTTTTCGTATGGAAATTTCTCTCGTTAACCAATGATTTTGACCGGTTTTGGTAGTTTTAGCGTTAAGCACCTGGAACGGTGTCAGACAACAACCGAGACGGACGCTATCGACGATTCTTAGACAAACTTTTAACCTCGGCACCTCAGTTATGCAACTATGTCCCCTGTTCCTCTTCTTTTTCGTCGATTTAAGTGCGCCTGTTACGAGTGTAAGCGAGACCAGAATTCGTTATTACGAGTTACGCCATTGGTACTGCCGCGGCGGCGCTTCGTTTGCTCGCATTACGGAATCAGTTATCCTCTCATAATCTTTTCCGCCTACGATTCTACCTTTTTGGTTTTCTTCATTCGATTGCCAATTGTGCCGTGGAGCATGCCCAAGATCTTTCATTTTTGCGTTGCGAAAGACATCGATGGCCTAAAAGTGAAATCTCTTTTGCATCGTAGAGAAATTACACGCTCCGCAATTGAACTCGAAACACCAAATGCACAAAAATCTAAAAAATTCCGGTAAGATGGATATTAAAAAAATCTTTCTCCGGATTAAACTGCTTGGGACGAGGGTAGAAAGTAGTAGAATATTGTACGCGCGGTTGGCCGACAAAACGCGAGGAAAATTATTCTTTTCGGTGAAGAAGATGCGCCAAGCGCAGAGCCTTTAAACAGTCTTCCATAAAATCTGCATACAAATGAGCAGCGCTCGTGGTAAATAGAAATGATTACGTGCGCGTTATGACGAGAGGAAGAACGGTAAAGATGTACGATTGTGGAAATTGATGGATACCTTCCGCATTCTAAAAACGGCTTTACGCATTATTGCGATCGAATCGATACATCACTTTCGTTTCTTCGTCATCGATCTTTCCTTTACCTTTGGCGCGAAATCTATTACACCAACCAAAGTGGAATTCACTTGCAAGGCGTGCCGTATCTTTCGATAGTTGGAGAACGAAAACACACCACGCAAGAGTCGTATAGAGTTTTATGGGACCAGACTTGCCGGAAGCCCAAGGATGTGACATTGACATCGCGGTAGGCACGAATAATAAACGAACTCAGCATTTAAAAGGTAGATAATTTATTATCGCGATCGAATGAACGTGTGTTACTTCGCACGTCAGACGTCTCTTTAACGGAAACAGATGACGAATGACCGAAAATATACTTTTCCATTAGCGAAATATTTTCTTCGAAATTCCAAAGCCACCTAAAAATTTACCGTCGATGTTCTTGTGGGTCCTGAGAAATTCATTCCAACTAACGGCGCTACCGTGTAACTATCTAAAACGTCGTATCCTTAGCCCTGGACGCGAAATATCACCAAACGAGATTGTTGCTTCCTAGAGAACGTAGGAATGCGCCCACCTGTCAGAAGTTTGTGCCTAAGATTTTTTTCAAACGCCACCGTTCCCTTCGAAAGTGAATAACAAGGACAGACACGAGCGTGGAATCCACCACATTGAATTAGCAGTTGGCCTTCGTGCTACGGTGGGTGGGATCGCGTGTAAGGGAACGTAAGCCCCATGCTCGTTATTATATTACCATTACAGATACTAGATTGACGTCTTTGAACTAGATAGTCCAGATCTTCGATATATCACACACCTTCCTATCGAATTAAACAGAGTACGACTGCTCGCGTCTGCCCCTTTCATTCTAAAAGGGAGGCTCGCCTTCCTTTCAATTCTCCATTTAATCTTAAGCATCTCCGACGCTTCCTTAACCCATAAATACACAACTTCCTATTCGAAAATAAAAAGGAAACCACAGAGCCAAAGCAAGAAAGAAAGACAAGTTGTTTCGTAATGATTGGTAATACGATTAATAAGACTCATATATAAATTGACACTTTATGCGTTTAAGGGTTTAACGAGTCATCTGAAACGAGCACGTTTACAAGTTACGCGTGGATATTGAGTAACAGTGAGCAACGTCGAGAGTTACCATTGTCGTTACGAGCGCTCGTAACTCCGAGATCGTGCTTTTAAACGGTGCAATTATCGCTGGTACTCAGTTGCGCGTTACACGCGTAAACGATGGTCAGTCGCCTCCCAGTAATTTTGTTAATGCAAGAGCGTTGCTGCAAAAAGCGTCACGATATCTGTCCCCTCGCCAACAAGTGCATTAAGATATACTCTCATGAGATAGTTTCGCTCGGTTCGTTAACAAGGTGATCGAAAGTCGTAAACTCTGCCGTTCATACTGCACGCATCGCGCGATATTACATCTCGCGGATCCGTTCGTACCGAGACCGGAAACGATAACCGTAAAATCGTGGAGGACGATTAATTTTGCCACGTATAAAAGACACCAATAATCAGTCGACTCCAAATTAATGTCTCTTCTTGCAGGCGGATGATGCTACCAATGAAGGATGAGACCTTGAATGCGACTACTCGGAGCAGCGATCCGTCTACGCTGACCTGGTTCTTCCTCAGCTTCGAATTCCTCATTGGTTTGGCAATATCCGGTGTCTTGAGTGCCCTCGGCGCGATTAAGTCCGTTTTACCAAAGCCACCGAGGGACATAAGCGGTGACGTCGTTGTGGTAACGTTCTCTCAAGAATTCCGAATAATTCTCGAAGTATTTGAAAACACCGTGGAAGAGCGCGTGGAAGAGCGTCGCGGCAGGATGCTTAATATTCCACTCTCTAATGCGAGCTGGTTTTCCCTTTCAGGTAGTCGGCGCATCGTCGAGCCTCGGCGAGACCCTTGCCGAGGAGTTCGTAAGAGGCGGATGCTCCGTGCTTTGCCTCGACAATGACCTTAAATCGGCGGTGGAAATGACCTCTCGCCTTAGATCGCAATATCCAAGGATAGAGGAGGTAGGGCCAAGGCGCACAAAGCATGGCGCATCGAAGGAGAAACCGGTTGTCGCCGCTTACGAGTGCAATCTCACCGATCACAACGACATTCGCTGCATCGCGAGAAAGGTCAAGGACGACGTCGGTAGGGTCGACGTTTTGGTGACGTGTGTCGGTAGCGCGAATCAGGATATCTTCGATACCGCCAGCACCACCCTACTGAGCCATTACTGGGTAAAAAGTGTTTCCACTCGTGCGCGCGCATTTCGTTAACGAAGCGAGAAGCGATTTGGCAAGAGGTTTCGATTATGATTTTTATTCGTGTCGATTATCCGTGTGAAAAAGTCCGATCGACGAGAGGTCGTCGACAAAAAAGGTTGCATAATAGGGTTCTCGCATGCTCGACGTTTCCTCGGAGTGCTCACTGCGTTTCTTGCTGCCTTCTGTTAGCCGACTCGTATCATTGTAGTTTCTGATTACGGTCGATTCATTGTCCTCTTGCCTTTAGTTACGTAACCACGTCAATTTATAGCTGGCTTTTATCGATTTTACCGTGATTCTTCTTTCAGGCGGTATTAGCCTTCCTGCCGTCTTTGCTACACGGTGAGAGGGCATACGTCGTAGGGATAACGCCAGTTGCATTCGACGAAGACTCGTATATTGGCTCGAGATCAGCGATAGCAGGTCTGTGAATAATTTTAGATCTTGAGGACGAATATAACGAATGATTTTTCCCCGCTAGGGCTAATGGATTCTTTGGGCGAAGAATTGGCGCATGGCGACAACCATTTGACATTTATCACCGTGGCGCCTATCGCGGAACGAAGGTTACTTTGCATAATTCGTGGGATTAAAAGTTTCAAATGAAATTTTAACGCGTAACCTATGCTCGGCAGATTTCTGAGGGAAAAGGAGCAGCAAGTGGCGAGGGACATAATCCAGGCAGTGAGAAGGGATCTTACTAGTTTGAATGTTGGGTGGGCCTGGGAACTGTTCTATAGGATAAGGTAATCCATGAGACTGAGTAAGTGAAAGAAAATATATTTCTCTGTACGAAAGCAGCTTTGTTCAATTTTAAGCCAAAGTTCGTATAAGATTTATTATGTCGTTAAGGTTAGAATTTACTTTTACATTTGGATTATTCCAAGCTTTATTCAGGCGTGTGCTAGGCAGAGTAGCAAGTATTTTCAACGCGGACTTCTCGCTTAATTTTTAATTACTCTTTCGAATTATAGTTGCGTCATCTACGCCGCAATAACGACGATCGTACAATGGGTTCACACGCAGGGATGCGACTACAGCATTTGAGTTCCATGCCTGTTCACGGGGGCGTGAATGATTACCAAGTCGGTTGGTCGCGTTGGCGTGGGAATCTCTTTACTAAGGAAGAAGGCACCTGCAGGAAGAAGAGCTTTAAATGTCCTTCGAATCTTACCAGGAGCTCGAGTACCTTCCTTACTTGCGTTCCAGGACAATCAAAAGAGAAAGTAAAACGTCGACGGAGTCGGGCAACAATTGCGGTTGTCTTAGCCAAATCGTTGTTCTTATAAGTATTCACCTTGTGAGAGCGATTATTAAATTTAGTAACTCTCCTTCGACGAGCAATAAGACATGTACGGATATTTATACATCGTCGCATACCCTGTACGAGTGTATTGTCATTGTGGTAGATTACATATAAAATCACAACAACTGTAGAAAAATCGACGTATGTAAATTGTACACTCAATGGTCCTTCTTTTTCGAGTATCCTAATGTTGCGAGAATTTTTTCGTAAATGATCGTTGGTTCGCGAGGATCATTCGACTGGACAAAGGACATCGTAGTGGCCGTTATCGGAGTGACCGGTGAACAGCAATCTGGCGGTCTCGCAGTACGGGCTCACGAGGTCGTGAAAGACCCGTTCCAGTTCAAATCCATCGCCGATCTCGCGATAAATCGAGAGATTCAAGTGATGAAGCTTCGTTGCCACGGTGCATTCGAGCTCGCTCGCGAAGGTGCCCACGATGCTCATGTAATCGCAGTACGTCGCGCATTCTGAAATGTTCCACTCAGCCATCACGAATGGTCCATACTCCTGCCAATTATCTCTTATATGCTGTACCACCTGTAACGATTCAGACACGTTTAATATTCGCGTGAAAACAGTGAAACGAATCTTTAGAGCGTAACGAAATAAATATTTCGATCATGCGTAAGAAGCATGTACATAGATCGATGATGGCGAACCTACGACTCGGGGGTTAGACACTGATCCACGTAGGTTTTTTAAACCTTTAACTGTTTAATTTTGTTTCGAAAAATTGTTCTGCCTCCTTAATTATTTTTCAGTGAATTCTCTATTGATTTTTTATTTGCCCTCCTTCAAGAAAAAATACAGTTGATTCGTTGAATGATAATACGAATGTAATTTTTATCTTTATGTCGAGTATACTATTCAGCTTGTGAGAGCGATTGGTATACTCGACATAAACAGTTAGAGGATTAAATGACCCACGCGTTGATTTTTATAAACTTATTTTTTACTTCTAAATAATTTTACTTATAAAAGTAGCTTTTAACCATTCTCCCTTCCCATTTTCCAAATGACGCCACTGACCTAGTGACCCACGAGCTAGTACTAAAAAAAATAATGAACAAATTTTGACCCACTTCTCAAAAAGGTTCGCCATCACTGATATAGAGGATAGTCAAACCTGACCATGGAACGTAGAGACTGATGTTCCTCCTCGTTTTGCCAGACAATATAGCTGATAGCGCGAAACATGCAGTTACCATCTCCGTATATCTTCTGCACGCGAAACGTGCCTTCCGAACACCTTAAACGAGCCGTACCTAAAACGCGACAGAAAAGCATGCATTTAATCTTGAAATTGGCATCGGCGTATTCTGGCAAGTCTTCATCCGCACGCGTAGCGAACCTTTTGCGCAAAGAATGGGACCTTTGATTTTACGTTTATCTAACGCACGATGAGATCTTTCTCGATTCACTGATAATCGTGAGCTTGGGCTGTAGGTAACTGGCCATCTATGAGAGGGTGAAGAACTGGCCCGAGCGCTGGAAACTCTGCCAGTAGTTTTGAAATCTCCTCTATCCAAGTAATATCTTCGTTGGTGGAGCGCGAATTTGTCATCGTCGTCGGTCAACAGGAAGGGATTCGCATGCCCGTCTGCAAAGTGAAATGAAATTAGTACGATCGCGTGACCGCGGTTCTAATATTATGCCATTAATTTTCGCACGAATGTTAATTAAAGCGTCTCGAGAGGAGAGTTGTGGGTATCATTGAATTCTGTTATCTTATCCAGGTTCTCAATTTACCATCGCTGAACACTCGGCTGCAAAAATAAAAGCACCACAGACACGGTAGACAGAGTACTTTCAGCAGAGAATATATCTCGATAGCGTAAGTGTCCAGTTTAGTGTGTTTGTGAAATCGGCGTGCTTATTCGGTGCCAATTCTCTTGTCACATATTTCGACGGTACCTTGGGTAACACTCATACGATTTAGAATGTCATCTACATGTCTCCTTCGTGCAGTGTATCGGCTCAATTTAACAAGACGCGATGCACGGGTGCATCGCTCAACCGCGAATAGGTTATTTCACCACTGACAGTTATATTTCGGAAATTGTAAACGTACATGTTAAATCGATCGTCACATTAATATCGGACGACATCGCCGAACATACTCCGTGACACAGCGTGCTTTGCAATTTACAACAATACCAACAACAACGTCAATGATATCTCAACCGCGATATAAAAAAATACGAGCGGTTAAGCGCGTAGAAAATTTATTTTCGCGGTGGGGGTCACGTGATCGGCGCGCAATAGGTCACGTGATCTTACCTAGCGGTACGATTTCCATGTTGGAATCGTATCGAAACATTAAATTGCGCGCGTTTGTTAGACACTTCTCAATTTTCCATAAAAACGACGCTTTTCACCGTACGAACCAGTTAAGTAACTAATCGCATCGATGTTCGTTAAAATATAGAGCACGGTTAAAATCTCGCGGATGTCGATGAGGAATACTTGGAGAATGTTAAGAGCGATAAATCCCACGCGGTGCAACTGCTGCGCGCACGTCTGACTGAATAATTTCCATTCTCCTCATTGGTATTGTTTCGTACACCTGTCGACGCAGAAGTCGACGTCGACCCACACACAGCGATGGATCGCGTTACTAGAGGTGCGTCGAGATATTACGGACCGCCATGTTGTGACGTAGACGGCCGAAAGAGTGGGGAACGAGTACACGTGTAGTATGCGCTCACAATCAGTCTGGCTCCATACTTCGCCAGGACGCGTCGTGTTCGGTGGTTGGGGGGTATAGTCGGACGGTTGCTTGGCTACCGAAGGCAAGCGGTGCATGTCACTTGCAACAGTCTGCTACGAGAGAGGGAAGGAACAAGTGTCGAGAGAAATATGGCGGCAGATCGGAGCCATCGGAACGTTCCACAGTGATGCAGTGTAAGCGTGCATCGAAATTCGTTAAACGTAAGTGATCGGGCTGACTCGCGAGCTGCCACGACAAACCTACGTCCGGCCAAATGACATGGGAATTTGCAGTAGAAGGCACTTTCTGCTGACGATATGCGTCTTGCAACTGGTGAGTATCTTCGACGCGTTTTCACCTGCCCTCCCCTCGCGTGCGTGTCGCGATTATACGAAACACGAAATCGGTCGAGTGGATCGCTCGATAGATTCGCTTGCTCGCGCGCACCTACGCGCATCGCGGAAATTCCATTCTGCAACCTGAGTCACGATCTTTTTTTATTTCTCGCCAGACGCTATGCGAACGCATTAGTCATGATTTTCGTGGTGCGATCAGGTGATCGTGAAAGATGCATCGGAACACTTGTCCACGCGGATAATCAGGGAGCGTGAAAGGGTTTAGGTTTTAACCTGGTGTAACAACCGATGTAAACACGCTCTTCTTCGAGATTACAGGTTTATCGCATCATCGATCCGAATGGCATAGTTTATCGCGCTCTCCTATGATACGGAGAAGATTGTTAAGGCGGACATTTTATTGTGCGCCGTATTATCGCACGCTTAAACGTAGGGAATAAAGACACGGCCTTTTTTTTTTTAGGAGAACGACTTATGCCTTACGCCGATAATTAATCGAGCAAGATTTTTAAGCTAATTATGACGTAGATTAAGTTTTAGATGTTACTCACTAATGTTTCGAGGGGACAGTACTCTTTGGTTTATAGTTATGAATATTTCAAGTATTCAATTTTAATTTTACTCTATGAAGTTGAGAAGTTCAATGGAATTGGATAGGGTAGCGTAGTTGCGAGGCACTGCTTCAACCTAGAATGACTAATTAGCAAAGTATTTAGAACATAAGGCAATTGGAATAGATTAAGCAGACGCACAAAAAAGACGCAGCTGAAATTGAGGCAATTGTTGACACAACTTTGGCGTATCTTAGCAGTTAGCTTAACCATTCTTTATTGCGTATTATTGTTAGTGGGTATCGTCTGTAATTTCATGACTCAGTTTTGCTTTAAATCTGCATATAGGTTGCCACCGTAGAACGTCAAGTATTCGATTTTTTGGGCTTTATGTGGGCTCCGATACTGGTCAATTTCTTCAACATTATCTTTGTCATACTTGGTTTTTTTGGAGCTTTTCAATATAGACCAAAATACATCATATCGGTATGTATAACAATCTAAAATGCATATCTATTGAGATAATTATGTTATGGAGCAACGGCAATCTTCTAAAACTAATGTACATTATAAATTAATGAAAACATTTCCTTTTCAGTTTTGTATATGGAATACATTATGGCTGGGATGGAACGTATTTGTAATATGTTTCTATCTTGATGTAGGAATATTGGATAAAGTAAGTCTGCATTATGGCGAATGCCGTATTATTCAATAGAGTGAATTATAAAGAATATCATATTAATTTAATTTTCTATTCAATTTTCAGAAGAGTGACATCTTAAATCTTGGTACAGGCAGTTTTTCATGGTGGCATGTCAATGGTCCTGGTTGTAAAGCTGTTTATGATGTTACGGAACCAGAATTGTTTAGGCCCGCACGACCTGCTAATGTCACCGACTGTGTTTTGGACTACGAAGTGATAGAAATTTTACATGCATCGACACAATGTATTTTGGGAGTAAGTCTTTATTGTATCACTCTTTTATATGTTCCAAATACATAGATCAAATTTTTTAAGTTTTGTTTCCCCTATTCCAGGTTATGGCAATTGTGGGTGGGATCTGCTTAAGTAAAGTGTTCATGGAAGAAGACGATAGCTGTGAGTATGTCTTTATACAAAAGTTTAGTTTATATGGGACATTAACTATATTCTTATGTTATATTATAAGTATATACGTCGTATGCCCTTATTCAAAGATGTTACATTTTCCATGGTAAGTGTTCATGGCATTTAACCATATATTTAGGCGAATTTTGCTACTAAACTTCTTATTAATCCATCTTAAATATTAATCAAATACTAGTTCATTTAATATTCACATAAAGGAGTGTGATAATTCGTCACATGCTAGGTTTAGTAAACACCAGCTGATGCTTGCACATTCCGCAATATTAAATGAATTCACAATTAAAATCAAAAGTAACACACAATGTATGTACACTGTTGTATAGTATGTAGTAAAAGTTGTCAGTTGGATTGTTAACTCAGTAAATTAGATATTATTACACAGTAAACAATGAATATACAGACAATTGCAATATAACATAATATACAAAAGTGATTATTGTTGCTTGAAAAGAGGGTTATCGGTTGCAGTTGATTTCATTGGTGGATTTGATCCTCCATTTTGGTAAGTGCTTTGCCTAATTCATTTGCACGCTTCATTAATTTATTTCAGCACGAACAAATTGATTCCAGTTTGTCATGGGCAAGAAAAGTAGATTACTTTGTAAAAGTTTGAATGTTTGTTCTTAACATAGACTGTGTATCTGTATCAGGAAATAATATCTTATAGCTTGCAAGATTGTCTCTATATTGTAGATTTGTAAAATTATTTGTGCTACGTTTAGCATGGATGGAAATTTTAAAGCAGGTAGATATCTTCTTTGCACCCTTGGAAAGCTTTGAAACAACCGATTATGTAATATAATACAATTCACAACCAAAATTTATGATTGAAAAAGAGATACACTAGATGCCTTTGGGTTTTTTTTTTGCTTTGTTAATTGCATTAATTTTACAATTCTATACTTTCTGCATATTATCAAGTGGTTTATACGCGATATGACATTGAATGAATTAAATAGAGGTTCTGTACTGCCCGCCGATAACATCCAGTTATAATTTTTGCAAGAGCAAACTGCCCATTAAAACTTTATCAAACTTAATCTAATTTGATGGCTTCTAAATGATATTTCAGTTGACTTTGTTGGAGGTGATGACTTCGGTATGGCAGGCCACACACCGTTACATCCTATGTACGTTAGCTACTCGGCTCTTCCACCGCCTGCCCACCTTCATAAAAATTCCAATCAAAATTATTCTACAGGCACAGCTAGCTCGCACCAATCTGTCTATTGTGACACGACTTTTCCTAAGCGTAATGAAAAATCATATAACAGTTCAGGACATATTAAAAATAGTTTCAGAAATGACACAAACAAAACTAATAGGAGCAACACGGTCAATAATTTTAATAATGTAGACTATTCAAACGATTATTCAAATCCTCTAGATCATTTACAAAGACCTGTGTCTCCGTACGATGAATATGATTCCTTGGATAGTGCTGCTAGATTAAGATATCAGAAAAATAAGTTATACTATCCACATTCTTCTAAATACAGTCCAGTTTCTATTCATCATGGAAAGCCTCGTCCCATGATTTTAAAGCAGAACAGAACCTCAAATAATAAACCAAGAATATTCACTGATCATGTTCGGGATCAACCTTTGAGATCCTTTTATTCGGATCCTAGATTAGCTATTGATCAACAATCTGCAAATGATCAAGATAGATCAAGTAGTTCTAAAAGAGACAGTAGACCGCTATCATTATATGCGAGTAACTTATAGGGAGACAATTGTATATCAAGACTGGTTATTTTGATAGATTTAATAATTATTAGCTCAAGATTTTTTCTTGTATACATTCTATAGTGTATTCAAGATAAGAATCATTAACAACAAAGTTTATACGATTTTTAAAGAGAAGTACATTTGTTTAATAATTATTTCTCTTATATTTTGACTTTGCCACATGAAAAGTAGACTGGGTAATGCAGATATTTTACTTCTTCTCCTGTGTTTGTACTGCCTTATATCAATTAGAAGAATATACTACATTTTTCCTATACTTGCCAAATAGATAGAACAATTAGTGTAGCTAGCTTAGGTGCCTTGTCTCCCTACTTTTCATTAGCTTACAATTTATGATCATGTTTTGTGTAACATCATTGTAATATTCTAATAATATTTATCATTTTTTATATTAAAAAAAAATTACTGATTTGCGATCGAATCATTAACTCATGCATTATTGCATGTATAAAATTTGTCACCTTATTTAAATAATAGATGTATGCACTGTGATATTGAAAACATAGGACTATGAAATATTTGAAAAATTTTCTTTCATTCTTTTTAGAGCAAAGAATAGTCATTTGTATACAGCATGAACAACATTGTATGCTACTATGAATTTTCATCTTTATACATTATATCTTTCTTTCTATTTGTTTTGTGGCCCAGTGAACAAAGCTGTTAGTATCTTCGAACTGATACCAGCAGCTTGCTTGAAGTAGTATCTTCTTTATATACATTATCCGTTAAGAATAATTGTTTCTTATATTACATTTTCTAAATTAATCACTACAGATGAATGTTGCAATTTTTTAGAGATTGTTTATTAAATAGATTTGTTTAAAATTTTGTAGCATTGGGTAAATTGTCTCTGCACAATGTTATGAAAAAAATGTTATGTAAGGGGCAGTAGTGCATGGTAGATATTTTGCATAATATTTGATTTACCTTAATAATTGGTAGATTTTTATTTCAAATTGTCTTTTTTGACAACTTATAGTCGGTATACGTTAGCATCGCGTATACGTATAACTTATAATTTATATTCTTATAGGTTAAAAAGGAATGTTGCATTAATATTTATGTAAAGTATGATTCTTTTTTTTACCACGACGCACTTCCTTTGGAAACATATTAGTCATTTTACATAAATTTGATTTACTTAATATGGGAGGACTTAGTATGCTGAGTTAACGAAATATGTGCAGTAAGCTTATACTTTTTTTAAGGACGTAGACGTTAGTTTACTGTTACTTGACTGCTGTATTACACCATTTACCATGATGCAGTCCACTGGCAAAATAAACGTGCAATGCCGTTATTGCTTGCTTTTTTATTTATTAACCCTTCACTAGTTTCTCTTCCTTCTCTAACATTCTTGTTCTCTCACGGTTTTTGGGATTATTTTATCACATTCACATTTACAATCGCACTCTTTGTGTCCAATAACTGTACTAGAAATATTTCTAATTTAAAAAACGTTAAAATCCAACTTGTGAATTCGCCGATAGAATTTTCATTTAAATTTTCAGCCTCGAGGAAAGCTCCCAATAAGCATACAATCGACATTCTGGGCTAACAAGTTCGCTTTCGTTTCAGTAAATAACATTGGCACGGCGAATAAGCAAAAATAGAAAGAAACATTTCAAACGCATAGCTCACTCGAATCACGAATGGCTGTAATTTAATCGTCGATTAATATCTGTTTTAATTTAACGTGTATTGACTGCAAATTGCAGATGCAAGTAACAACTCGCTCTTGTTTTCTTCACGCTGTTCCTTTCACCACGACGAAAGCCGGGCCTCGATAATTCACCCCGTCGCATTATTTTTGTACACAGTACAAACTAAGAAGAAGAAGAAGCAACCGAGGCCGCTGTACAGTATCGAGTACTCGCAGCCGGAGCCACCGATCCACGACGATGGTGTCTCGCCGAAGCCAATGACACCGCGTAGGGTGAAACGACGCTCGGTGATCTCACGGGACGGTACACGACGCTCCAGTAGAAGGAGCTCCATTCGTCAGTCGCGCAGAAAGAATCCTGTCAATCGCATAATGGACCACCAGGAGAGCCTTTACGCCAACACGGGGCCGAGCAACTTAACGAATCAAAACGTGAACTCGTTGTCCCAAGGGACTCTGAATTACGACAGAATCTCCGTGGGCTGGGACAGAGACAGAAATTCCAATTGGCAACCGGAAGCGGTGAACATGGCGGTGTCGGCTCCAGCACTGTGGAACCAAGACTCGTCCAATAATTATTCGAACACGAGCAGCTTTCCAAGCCAGAACGTGCCCAACTGGGACGCAAGCAGTTCCACGAGAAATCTCACGGACAACTGGCAACCGAGCGAGCTGAGCCCGATGCAGTGGCAGGGCCAGAGCAATCCGACCTTCCAACAGACCAGCACGCAGAGCTTGAACGGCGAGGATTTAGAAGATTTGTACAATAATAGGCCTGCCAGTGCTAGGTCGAGCTACAGTAATTATCATGGAGTTAGGGCGACGCCCCAAGTACCAAGTCGAACCGACATCGTCAGACAGAGCCAAAGGCAATTCGTCCTTAGCGGGCCGCCCGCCTATCAGGATACCGTAATTTAAGGACACGGATTTGCGAGAGTTGAATTTACTGTTTTTATACATTGACTAAGACAGAGAGTTGATAAGGCCTGTTGGAACGATCGACGGAGAGGGATGGGATGATCTATTAATCAGATGTTTAGCCAATTTTGAAGCTTTACTTGCGACCTGGCCTGCAGCCCGCAAGCCACGTCGCACCTTTGCCTAATTACGATTGGGCTGTGTATAATCGATATAGTTTTCTAGTTAATGAGCATACGTATGGTAAACTTACTTGGAAATGTATTTGCGATTAGCAGTATTTTCCTACTGAAAAGAATTGCCAACTGACTTACATATTACTGGGATATTAGACGAGCGTAATGTTAGAAAAGTTTCTCGACCAAAATGCGTATATATATTTTGTAGCGTCGCCTATGACGTATAATCGAGATCAATTCTGCCTTGAATCTCAGGATCTAACGTAGAGATGTGTTTTTTATGGTGAGTGGGCGACGAGACTAACGAAGATCTCATCTGATCGGCCCACTTTAAGCAATTCGTAACGCGCACTGTGTTTTTTTTTTCTTGTTTTTTATCTACGAATAAGACTTTTCGAGGAATTCTTTAACGCAATTTTACACGTTGAGATTTTTCTGCAATTTATACACGGGGGACGAACGTGGTTGAATATTTTTAACTCGAAGACTTCTGTCTTGTATATTATAGCCTGTACGATGGTCGTGGATGACGTGTGTCATATCACATTTGAAATCAAAAACTCATTCGAATCGAATCATTTGTAAATATGGACTCCTTAATCATCGCATCCTTGTACAAATCAACATTGTTGACAATCATTTTCATTTATTTCTATTCCGGGCGCCGCCATCCGAGCGACGAAATGTCTCGAGAGTTTGTCGAAGACCCTGATTAGGTTAGAACAGTTTTTGGGGAACGTATTCCTGTCGATTGTCGATGTACTATATTTTCGAAAAGAAATCTTTGAAGGTTTTCTGCCGACCTATATATACATAAATATATGTACACCGTACATATATCGTATTATTGTCTTCCAACCGAAAGAAAGAAAAAAAAAAAATGTACTATCGATCTTGGAGCATCGCCACGTAGACGAAGGTCATAATTCTCTTAGACGTTTATATAAATCGATAGTGCAATATGTGATTGAGTAGGACGAGGGATATTACACATCGCATATTTTCTTCACGAGATAATTAAAAGTAGGATACGACGAGTAACGTTCACCGACGAGAAACCAAAGTATTATAATATCGATGTAGAAATAAGTTATACGTAGTTCGAAAACTGCCTCAACTATTCTGAACGTTGTACAATTAGCTTTAATTTAGTCACATGCTTCTTAAGATTAGGTAATTGTTTCATTATCACGCTTCTTAAGGAAATCTCGTTGCGACATCGCGCGCAACCGGGGCGTCCCGATCTTTTCCCGAGAAAGGCAGCTATTACTTCTTTCTTCTTATAGACTGTAACTGTTACGTTTTACGATTAATGTAAAGTATAAAATCGTACGGATCAGCTTCGTTCTCCACACAAGACTTACGACGTTATATGCACATATACTTAACGATTATTGATATTTTTCACTTAGCGCGTAGCGAGCGACACATCGCCCACGTGCGACAGCTAAGTAGTTTTGCAATTACTCGTTAACGATTATCGTCATGCGTTATAAAACATTTAGTTTCCAGCATACTCGAACAGTAGTGCATAACGATTTGTATTATGGCAACAATGGCAAAGACAATAAACGATGAGTGTTCACTGCCACGTCGCATCACCTTACCACCGACAATAGCAACCACTCGAATCCTCGCGTAGAGATTAATTCCATTTACACTCGCACCTACGAGACACATCGTTGCTTCTTTCCTCTTGCCGCAACAAACGCGCATCTTGCCAATTGCGTTACGTCTATCTCGAGACTGTGACATACCTTTCCGCTAGTCGTGCGAAAATTACAATCATTTTTGTCCTCCGACTTGTAATTTCTCTTTTGAAATCTCACATCGGTGAACCAATAAGGCTTTGTCTTTAAGCCTTGATTTCATTTCAGGAGGAAAGGCACGCGTAATTTGGATAAAAAATAATACAGTTTCTCGTGCAATTCAGAATTATCTCGCCGTGAGAAATAAAGCGGTCCTTGCTTCTAGCCAATTCCATCCCTCGCATATACATTGTACGTGACTCTTGTATTTTTAAATTGCGCGTCGCGCGTTACGGCGTCGCCCGACGCGATGAAGTCGCGCATGTCCCGAATTTCTCAACCTCCCGTTTTCACATAGACTACCTGAGGCGTCGCTCTCTCCCCTTCCTACCCTTACGGTACGCAGTGGCAATCTAGTCGTCGTAAGGCCGAAGGACGCGTCACACACGCATTCGCTCGCGGACGCGAGTGGGAAAGTGTTGAACGTGCGCAAAACCAGCTGGGATTTCGCCGAGAAATTTCTAAGTTCGTTAGAGATAAGGTAGTGGCAGTTGGATCTCAGCAAGGTTGCAATCAGCGGTGCGCAAGAAGCGGAAAGGTGGCGAGTGAAGTCGTTTCGAACGGATGTTTAAGGAGGTGGTGGTGAGAGGTGAGAGGATGCTGAAGATCGTTAAAGCTGGGACGAGAGGATTTCGAAGGCTGCACACTAGCAACAAGGTAAAACTGGGCTCCAATGTTCGATCGAACATTAAATTAATTATTAATCGTAAGTTGATTATTAAAAATCTCGTTCCATTTTCCGAGTAATCGAGGATAACCGTCTATTAAAGGTAAATCCATCGTTCCGAGGAACCATAAAATTCGCCAGGTGGTGGACGAAAGACATACCGGAACGACCCTGCCACTTTTCAAGAGTCTCTCCAATTCGATTATTAATTATCTATCGCTCTTAATATCATCTCAGAATACTTACGCGTATCGGGAAATCTGGCGTAGGAGGATCTTTAATTTGAATCGCTCGCGAAATGGCGAGAATCGTCGATGAAAAAGAGTCCCAGGTGAACGGCTATTGTCACCGATTACCGACGAGAGAAATGACTGATCGCTCTTGTTCGCTCTCGGTGCCCACGTGGGGAGACGGCAGTGGCCTATTTAGCATGCCAAAAATACATTCGTCGGCTCGTGAACGTCCGCGCGCACTGTCATTCTAGAAGGCGATACTCTAGAAACGAGCCACGCGCCGAAAGGAATGATAAATCGTTCCGTACGAGTGATCGTCGCGGCCAACACGAATTCACGAGCGCGAAGGCCACGGAGAGGGTGCACCGTTCGCGTATGGCCCCACACAGTGTTGTGCCATGTGGCTCGCGGAGGTAGATTGCGTAATTCGTACGTTTACACCGTTCGGTTGTCGGCACGACTCTTTCGCGCAATTCAGGATATAAATATCGTTGTCTTATCTTCCTTGGAGTGAATTGATAGAGACGAAGTTAGTAGGATGAGGATCCGCTCGATGAAGAGGGACCCGACGCTTTTCGGAAAGAGCGTGAAAATGCGAATAGGAAGGTGATCGTTGTGTTGGACTTCTCGCAGATGTGCACGTTCTCTCCCTGATCCGAATTAGAGTACACGTGGTGGGTTTCGGCTTATAGTATCTGGGGGGTTGATTCATCGAAAAATCAATACCCAATGTCCCTGGCAACGGGCGCAGCGCCCTTTCGAATATTTGGCAGCACGCAAAAAACGCACGGCTCTCCGCGGTCTTTTCGATTTCTCTCTTCCTCCTCTTTCACTCGTGTCCCTTGCGCGATTTTTTTTTGTCGATTGTAATTATGTGCAATTTTGCAGAAGAGGACTGCCGTTCCAGTTTCGAAGAAGCTCGGAGCTGCGAGATACTTGGATGCTGCTCGTGGAAGCACTTTGGAGCTCGATGGGTTTCAAAGTCGGTAAGAATTTTTTTGTGTCTCTCTCATTGACGATTTATTTATCCGAAGGATGGACAAAGAAATTTCTGAAAATGAATTTCTGAGAAATATCCGACAAGGGTTTATTCACATTCGCTTTCTCGGGGACGTTCTAATTATAAGCGCGCATCCGTTCATCGATCGTGTCAACGACAATGCATTAGTACAGTGCAAAATGACCGTGAGTAATGTCGGCGTTCTATTTTTCGATGCCTCTTCGTAGTAAGAGTTCCATACGGCAATCCATTTCAACGAGTCCACTCGATGGACATACACCAATAATAATATGTCAATTGTAAAGTAGATATTGCATCGACATTGTCCAGTCTCGAGATGAGAGGCATTTCCGCGATTCGTTAATGCATTAATATCGCGCGGAAGAGCGCACAGTTAACTCTGTGACGCAGAGATTCGAATGGAGCTTTATAAAAATATTAACGACGCACGCGATAAGGTCTCGACCCCGTGGAATAATAATCTCAGGCGCATCGGAGATCGGTTTCTAAACAGTGGCTCACCACCGATCGCGTATATTCGCGAGGACTGGAATTAAAACCTTCCACCGAACCCAAACCGCGTGCACCGTCGATTTTAACCGATTCAACAGATTTGGCACGAATGGAAATTTTGATCGGTACGAAAATTTCTCGGATGCAACGCCAGCTTACTAATTTTAGCTCGTCGGTTTAATTCAAGACGAGTGGTCGTAATACGATGATCCTCTCGTGTCGTTAAGCAGCAGTCGATATCGATTTAGATCGATGCCACGATACAATTTATCGTGCTATTGTAGCAAGTGAGGTCGAGCACGCTGTGGCATCGTCAATTAAATGGCTCCTATAAGGCTTGATATCGAATAGGAGGACAGTTCAATCGGTCTCTGGCGCCAGCTAGAGATGCAGTGAACTTTCTGAAAGACAAGGTAGTTCCTCGATCGTTGGAAATTTAAATCGGATCGATTTTACGTGAGAAGATTACGAAAGAAATCTGCGATCTTCCGCGCGCACAGTGAAGAGAAATGGACGATTTCGACTTGACCACCCACTACATCGACGATCACGTCGCTTTCGACAAAGATCCGCGCTTATTGTTTTGGTAAGACGCAACACCTGACTCTTGGTAACAGATAGCCCTGTTTGCGAAGGCAATTCGAGCGATTCTTCTCGTCGTGGTGGCCAGATGGTCACGGTGTGCGCGCAAGTGACTTGCTCTTGCATCTTCACGCGCTACTCTAACGAGCAATTCAAATATCTCTCCCTCGATTTTGCCCGAGTTTCCTGCACGCGGTGCGCGCGAGACGCAAATCAAAAAGCACCACCTAGCCCAGTGTCACTCATTAGACCCACGCGAATTGGACGGGGAGACTGTTATTTTGGGATCGTAAACTCGACTATTCGAGTGGGGCCCAAACTTGTTTTTCTACTTCCGATATAAGAAGGGGTCGAAGTCGGTGAGGGAGAAATAGTTCATTCTCGTGTCTCGTTTGGTGAAAATCGTTTTACTTCCGAAAGAAGGGTACAAAGAATAGCGAGAACGAGTGATTGTTTTTATGCTTCTGCTGACTGTACGAATTAAGTGGAACGATCTCGGTGATGAGGTACGAGCGCGTGACGTTATCGTTGATTTGTGAGGATCGTAAGGGTTGTACGAAATTCGTGAAGTAGTGCGTCGTAAAATCGGTGGATCTTCTCGTGAACTCTCTCTCTTTGTCGTTGGTTGATTCAACATAGTCGACAAATGACCATTCCACGACTCGACGAATGCGCGCCTATCAACGTCGCCATGCCGCACATCGACGTGAACAATAAAATTGTAAAGAGAAATTCGAATCTCCAATTGGCCCGGATCGCGGACGACTACGCGATTAAGTCGAAGATCGCGTGCTCGATATGGGTGGAAAAGAAGAACGAGAAGTCGACGAAAATGTTGGCGCGCTTTCTTAGGTAAATTGGAATGATTGCTGATCGATTAATCGGGGAATTTCCCTTTCTCCCGTTTTTTCTTTTTCCAGCGAGTACAGCTTCATTCACGACAGCCACTACATGTAGTGAGTACTATGCGCTTTTAATGCATGGTGCATGAACTCGGTAGAGTGAGTTCAGAGAAAAGTGTTTGCCATCGGGATCTTTTTTGTTTATTAAAGCTGCGTTCGGATGTTCACTGCCAGGACTGGAAATGTATAGTTTATGTCGCGTAGACTATAGATTTTCAGTACTGGCAGTAAATTTCGGAACACAGCCTAAGTCGAGTAGTGAAATTTCGAGGAGTAATCGTTAGGCGTATTATATTTTATTTAACGAATCAGTTACATATGGGAGCGAAGTTGTAGTATTTTTTTTGCTGCCATATTCTTGATTTCTTTTTACTATACGTTCTTACTTTGGATCTTCACGATTTGAATAGAAAATTCTAGAAATGTTTTCTTGTGTTTTATTGTACGATAATCTTTCTTCTTGTTCGTTGTGTGTATGATAGTGCTCTAACGTAGGTAGTTTAATGGATGCCGGAATAAGTTACGTAATTCTCTCGTTGTATTTGATCATTGTTTATTTACATTGATACTCCATGATCGATTTTAGTTATTTTGCGAAATTGCGACAGGCTGTCTTCTCATTTAACACAATGCTTCTTTGTTCTCTTAGCACGCGAGATCAGGATCAAGCGACAAATGCGGAAGATGTCCTCTTCGACATGTTCAAGAATGAAGAGACCGGCCTTTTATCAGTGGGAAAGTTTCTAGCGGTAGGTTAAATTTAAAAATCCGCTCTAACGCGTTTGAACCCTCACAAATCAACTTTAAAAATTTGCTCTAACGCGTTCGAACCTTGACAAATCAACTTCACATTCAATTACAGGCTCTCAGGACCACGGGCCTTAGGAAAAACGACCCCAGACTGCAAGAGTTCTCGGATAATTTGAAAAAGGAGCATGTAAAGAGCGGTGGTCACGAAGGGGTTTCTCATGAGACCCAAAAATTAGATAGGGAACAATTTAGAAGGTAAATTGAAAGATTCATGGCAACGTAGACGCGGACGTGTAAATAATCTTGCTCTATTAACAATTTTCTTGTTTTACAGAATCGTAAATCCTAATATAGTATTGATATCGAGGGCCTTCAGGCACCAATTTATCATTCCCGATTGGGCAGGTTTCACAAAACACATCGAAGACATCTATTGGAAGTGCAAGACGAATGCGGAGGGCAAGGTCGCCTCCTACATTCCTCAATTGGCCAGGATGAATCCTGAGTATTGGGGGGTTTCCGTCTGCACGATAGACGGGCAAAGATTCAGCATAGGAGACACGAACATTCCGTTCACGCTTCAAAGTTGCAGCAAGCCTTTGACGTATGCGATAGCGTTGGACAGACTGGGACAGGAATTGGTTCACCAGTACGTCGGTCAAGAACCTTCCGGCAGGAACTTCAACGAGCTCGTCCTAGATTATAACAGTACGCAGGACATTAATTATAAATCTTTCCGTATGAATAGCAAATATAAATATAAAGACTTGCGCGAAAGAGAACTAAAATAAAAGCATCGTTTTATTACAGAGAAGCCACACAATCCTATGATCAACGCAGGCGCAATCCTCATCTGCTCGCTTCTCAAGACCTTGATAAAACCGGAAATGACGCTCGCGGAGAAGTTCGACTACACTATGAATTATTTTAAGAGACTGGCAGGAGGTGACAATTTTGGCTTCAACAACGCGGTCTTCTTGTCGGAGCGCGAGGCCGCGGACAGAAATTATGCTCTAGGATTTTACATGCGAGAGTACAAATGTTATCCGGAGAAGACGAATCTTCGAGAGATCATGGATTTTTACTTCCAGGTAGTTTTTTCTCATTACTTCCTCCACGTGGATCAAGCTTATACGTGAGTTGATGTATTTTATTCTTTTTGGGCTCAGTGTTGTTCCATGGAGGCGAACTGCGAGACCATGGCAGCAATGGCAGCGACATTAGCAAATGGTGGGATCTGTCCCATCACGGAAGAAAAGGTTTTGAAGCCAGACAGCGTGCGTGACGTTCTAAGTCTCATGCACAGCTGCGGCATGTACGATTACAGTGGCCAATTCGCCTTTAAGGTATGCAAATTTTCCTGTTACCCTTTCGTTGATTATTTCCATTGAAGCATCGGTAGTCAGTTAGGGTGGTACCTGTGAAATATTTCAAACCGTTCGTTTCTCAGGTGGGAATACCAGCGAAGTCAGGAGTATCCGGTAGCCTTCTGTTGGTCATTCCAAACGTGATGGGAATCTGTACGTGGTCACCACCTCTGGATCCACTTGGCAACTCCTGCAGAGGTGTGCAATTCTGCGAAGAGCTCGTGGGTGAATTCAACTTTCACAGGTATACACGCGTAAAAACGATCGGAGGTCTCGCATGGCTTGTGCTATTTGTCGCAATCGTAGACGAAAAGTGTCAATCTCGCGCGCGGACGTTTCGCAGAACTGATCATCGAGTTAGCACTTCCACGAAAATATGTTGCTTTATCCGATCCTTCCAGCTTGTTTTCGCGCCGCAGGATTCTCACGAATCGATCTCTCGTCCTTCCTATTCATTTGCAATTCCAACGAATGCACGATCGCGTGGTGCTTGACTTTGGTGGTTTGATATCCTAACCCGGCCTAACCCCTGGCCTAACGGCAGTTACGATCGTAGGTACGACAATTTGAAGCACGCTACGAACAAAAAGGATCCAAGGAGGCACAAGTACGAGACCAAAGGATTATCCATCGTGAATCTCCTGTTTAGCGCGGCGAGCGGTGATGTCACGGCGATGAGAAGGTGAGACGTCGTTATTGACGCAGCCTGTTTAATAAAGATGAGCGCTGGTAGGCTGATGCGACGAGCATAGAAGTCCACTGCAGATTTAGTGGGCGGCTTGTGGGTGAACGGAGAAAATAAATACGAGCAAGGACATTTGTCCAGTTCCGTGTTCGATTCACGATTGCACGAGCAACTTCAATTGTTAGACTTATTCGTGGAATGCCGTTAGTCATACGGTTCTCGTTATACGCCGGTAACTATAATGATCATTTTCTTTTCCAGACACCGTTTGAGCGGAATGGATATGACACTGTCGGATTACGATGGCAGGACAGCACTACATTTGGCAGCTAGCGAGGGTCACTTAGACTGTGTCGAATTTCTGATCGAACATTGCGGAGTACCGAATGACCCCAAGGATAGGTAAATGTCAGCTTCGCGGAACTGCTTTGAGCGAAACTTTAAAGCGTATGACAATATTAATTCACTTGGTAAATTGTAAAACGAATGGTACACTTGACCTTTTCGCAGAAGAATTAATCGATTGTTTATACGTAGATGTATATCTTTTTCTGCAAACTTAATGGAGACTTATAGACACTGGATGATCGCTCTTGACGATATTACGAATGCAAAGAATGGAGTAACGCGAATTAATTAATTATTTCTGTTTCGCAGGTGGGGTAAACGACCTGTGGACGAGGCAGAAACGTTTGGTCACGTGCAAGTAGTAGAATATTTAAATAATTATGCTATGGCCCAGAGGACCGAGCGTGAGAACGAGAACAGTAAACCGGTCACGGAGATTTCAGATCAACGGAGAAACGGGAACGAAGTCAGCAAGGAGGATGAAGATGCTGCTCGCCCGCCCTTGCCGTGAATGTACGATCTTCAAGATCTGTCGAGTCGCGTGGAGAGGAAAAGAGATGACGGAGGTGTGCTTGTATCGATCGCTGTAATTGGAAGTCAAGAGGGTACCCTTGAAAGGCAAATTTCTGCATAAGAGAGAACCTGGTCCTGCTGATCCATATGATCTTCTACTATCTGTATCTTTCAAGAAATATAATAAGTCTTTGGCGGTCGTGCCTAAAAATTGAGGCGTGGCTGTATGAATTGCGTCAATTGAGCACCATCTGTGAAACTAGCCTTTCAAGGGTAGAAACAGTCAATTTACTCGGTAGTGATAGGAGAAGAAATGCAGTGAGCATTAATTTGATCTTCCATTCGTATTTATTTGTGGATGGAGAGTACAGTGGGTATCATTAACGATTTGGCATGCACAGGGATGTGTGGCACATTCACAAAATACATTTTATAACAGAATTGAACTCATAAATCAAAAACTAGTTAAGCCTGAACATGGTCTATTTAACATATTTAGTGAAAATGCCACAAATCTCTATAAAGTCGTTCTAAATATATGATGCACTTCCTCTTTCAACCGGAAGAATAATTTGCCTAATGCATTATCTTGTTTCCATTATTTTTTAATTATTGTTATAATCTTTCATCACGTGTACATAAAAAAAAAACAGTCACGGTCTTCTGCACTCCATAATTATTTGCGAAACACAACTGTTCTTTAATGTGTTAATGAAGCCCACTGTGCAATCTGACGGATTCTCACGCTACGAACGTTTCGTTGCACGGCAAAAGGCTTCCGACCGATCACAGATAAGACGCGAAAGAAACGGTGCTTGGGAAAAGGATGCGACGTCACGTGCAAATCAGTTGGCGAACCTCGGATTTCTAGTTTTCGGGGGACTTCGCGCAGCACCCTGTTTATCTCGTGAAACGGTATTTTTTCGAACCTAACGGAAACTGTGATTATTGTCGCGCATGCCTCCATTTTATTTCACCAGGATCAATCTTAAAATCGATAATTAGATGCCTCGATTTACAAACGCTTCTATACTACCTCCCAAAACACCCTGCTCGAACTTTCGACGAGTATCCTTAAACGCGTCTCCTCGAGCAAATTATATTTTCTTATTTATTTAAAAGTATTCCGGTAAACACGTGAATGCAAGATGGAGGCTTCGGTGCCTTGCGTCCATTAAGAATTAGGGTTTACCTGCCTTAGAAATTGCGAGAGAAGAAATTTGTCGAAAGGAAATTATCCTTTCGCCAAGACACGTTTTACGGACGGAATAAAATCATTGCTTGGTGCGTTTCGAATGACAATTAGCAAGCTCGTCCAAATCGTTCTACCGGCAATGAGAAGACACGTAAGAGAACAGAAGTGACATCTTTCGCAACTAAACACGAACGTATCTCTTCATGAGCATGCTTTCAATCTACTTACGTATTTTTCTTTCTTTCGGTGTAACGCGCGTATGCAAATCACGTGCAACGAGACACGTATCCTACGACATAGGTCCTACGTCTATCGAATATTATAATGTATGTATATGAAATGTGCATGTTGAATCGTCGTTATATTGCTCGTGTATTTCGATGGTCTCCGCTGAAGAGAGGGAGAGTAAGATGAAATTATTGTCAATTTCTCTGCAATATGTATCGTCCAGGATAATCGACACACGTTGAAGACACAAATAGAGCAACACACCAGACTCACCCACGCATACACACATAGACAGAAACACACAGATGTGGATAATAACTATACATGGTCGCGTCTGTTTATCACCGAAGACATAAGTTGTCTGTTGTTAAATGCTTTACATAGGAGATCCGACACCGATGATAATATATTTTCGGGATTACTAAAAGAAGACAATAATAGTAATACATTTATCTAATTTTAAGGATAACGTTGCACGGGCTTCGGGGATTTTAAACGAAGCTCCTCCCTACGAGCTTGCTCCGCCAAAGTTTGCATTTCAAATGGACGTACTTATTTTTTACTCTCTCATTTTTTACCGACACCTTAGCGTTTGTCTTGTGCTTAAGAATGCAGCCTAAGAATCGGTTTGACACGTTTCTATTAGCATTAGTGAGATAGAGATTGATTTATGAGCGTGGATAGAAGTGAAGAGGACGATCTTCCTATCGTTAGAACTTCACGACTATTTTTCTTTTCTCAAATCGTCGCAGTCACTAGGCTGCTTTACGATGGAGTCGCGCAAAGAAATGAAAATTGACTTTTGCCAATTTATACGGGGATCGTTCTCGCGCGTGATGATTAGTTTCAGTATTAGTAGGCTTAATGTTACTATATTATTAATATTTAAAAAAACAGGGCTATGACATTTTGTGTATCAGTTTTAAGCGTCTAAATTATCTTATGATAAGATTGGCTCGCACACGTCGGAATTACACGGATCACGGATCAAACGATACTTCACAGAGTGATGCTCCGTTGTGTTTGTTGATTCGACGGTAATTCCAGTGACATTGTTTCCCAGCTGGCTGGCCACGATTCTCTTCTCTACCTTAGGCGAGCCACTCGACAATAGGATTCACACTCATGTGTACTCGTTGCGACTGTCAAATAAAGATTTCAAACGTTCGCGTCTTCACTGCCAGTTGTATCCTCAAAGCGGACCCGAGGCGAATGGATAAACGAATGTTTTAAGTTAAAGAGACTCGTCTCGTTCCGGGTGTTTGGAAAAGTCTCTGGCTCTGACCTCGCAGCTATCTTTCGCGAGGCTTTTATTACGCCGTGCACAGTTGGCGCAATGAACAAGTATTACTTAATAATCGACGTATAGGCAGGCGTATCTAATCGGTCTGCGTGGCGAGACTTCGAGAAAGCCTGATGAGACGGATTCTCGTCGTGGATGCGCCGCGAGGTACCATTGAGAAATCGTGGAAAATTCGAGGTTAAGGTGAATGTCGAGGAGGTCGTAATTGTCGTCCTTGTATCGTCAAAGCGCCAAGATATCTTGGCACGAGGCGGCAGATGACATTAACGGTCTCTCCGCCGAAGTTAATTTCGAAAAGTCCATGTATACCAATAAAATGCGTCCACGGCTTCGTCCTTCTTTTATCAGCAGAATGCTTGTACCTCGCGCGACTAATTCGAATTTTCACTCGAAACAGAGCTCGATGAATAGCTTAAAAATTACCAATATTAAATTCGACCTTCTCTCATCCATGTCAGGCGCACTCCAATCATCATTCATGCTTGCGGCTAGGAAGGATCTACCGCGAGGTATGACTAATGATTTTGGTAAAATCGTGTGTAAAGTAATTTAAAAATGTCGATAGCTCGACTCAATCCACGGTTGAATGCGCGGGCCTGGGATGGATCACATTTAAAATGTAGAGATAAAAAATTCCCGCCTCGACCGCAGAACGATTTGAATTTTCCAATGTCTAATGTCTGTTTATTTTAGCGCGAATCCGCTTTCGGTGCGCGCTGACGTCACTTGGTAGACCATCGTGTGTCACCCAACTCGACGAAGGATTGTCATCGAAGACTCGTGTTTACGTCGCTCGTGTGCCACACCAGTGTGACACACGAGCGACACACGAGCGCAGAAACGAAGCCGTCATCGTCCTTCTGGTTGGCGGCACGTAAACGCGCGCGCCCATTGGGTTTTCCTCGAGTGGCGGGCCAAAATTCAAAGCGCGGGCGCGCGCGGATTTGGTGAGTCATCGGATTCCGCATAAATCCCGAAGGTTTCTCGTACACGGATTCTCGTACATTGCTACGCGATCGTGAATTTCGTAACGCGATTTACTCGATCTCCTTTCATTCATGTCAACCCACCGTTCACAATGTGTTCGTCGTCGATTCTATTCGCGGTACGCGCCAATGGAAGAAGAACGAACGTAAGATTTGCAAGGAAATACGCGTCGAGAGAAGTCCCCGTTGTAATTCTTCTTATCGATAAACGATTGATACGAGTAAATTTGCGAACGAAGCAAGAAGTAAACAAATCGTCGAACTTCTTCTTCCACGCCTCGACTAGCTCAGGGGATTCCCCGATTCTCTTTTCAGAAATCTATAGGGGAGTCTCTGGTTTGGATTGTAGGCGAACCAACTGGTAATCCGACGATTCCACGATACAACTGATAATTAGAAATCCATTTTGCGCGAGGGTACTCGTTAGAGGGTCTCGCGATCTTGGATATTAAATTATCCGACTTGTCATTTCCGTGTCATTCGGAATTTCTGCATGCGCACGCAAAATAACGCTTATGATATTCGCTTTTTAATGTTTCGACGATTTAACTTATTCGTAATTCGTAATTAATGATTGTGCACGATTCGCCATCGTTGATGTTCTGTGCCGCATTCGAGATGGCTGAGGTCGAAATTTATGTTTTCAGGGTCGATGCAACAACGAGTTTAGCAACATAATCATCTAGCGTCGTAAAAGAAAATGTTTTTTTCTTTTACTCGAATCAATCGCAGCTGACGAACAATTTTACGGAATGCGCAATGAACTTATGCAAATGTCCGGTGCGTCGTTAAAGTCGCGTGTAACGAACAATGTAGACGGCAATTAAGGAGCCATCAATTTCGTAGACGTGGATAATATCGCTAACGTTAAAGTTGTTTTGAGCGTTCGCCATTCGCGCCACAGTTTCGTGCGCCGTGCTATCGACGGTATAATCTTCCGCCCTGTGACATAATTGAAAGTGTGTCCGCGCCTGTGATAAGACGCTGTGAACGATCCAGACCGACAGAACCATTATCACATTTCGTATATGTACTATAGTAAAGTCCAGTTCGATACTACTCCTTTTTATAATGACCATTGTGTCAATGATAAGATTGCTCATTTGGCGTCAATCGAAATCTTTTTTCCATCACGAGGTAGGATTTATAAAGGAGCATCTGATAAATCCACGATAAGAAATAAATTTAAGAGCCATAGTAAATGAAAGTGATATCAAGAATGACGATGACACGAGTGATCGGCCCAACTGCAACATCGACTTGATACTTAACATTAAGGTCTCATTAACTAGTTTTATTATCGAGCTCTGGCACATAGTACAGCCATAGAGGACCTTGGAGTGAATCGGATGATCGATGAACTTCTCGACGGAGGAGGGCAGTCGTTGAACCTGACCTTGGCGGACCGGATCGTCGTTGCTTTCGTAAGATCCCCGAACGACACGGCATACTACGAGGAGATGTTCGTTTTTTCGAAGTAAAAAAAAAAAGAACATTTGACGTCGATCATCTCGAAAGAGGTCGAATCGTCTCGAAAGCGTTCGATCATCGTGACTTCTTGAAACTCTTTCGAAATACATTTTTATGTTTACCGAGGCAGAAAACGATCTTGTAGACAGAAATCCCGTCCGTATCCTTCTCGGAAGCATGAATTTTCGAGTCATTTCGATCTTCGATTTTCACCGAAATTTGCTAAACGTGGTAGAGTTCGTAATCTCTTTTATTACGATTACGTGGAAAGTCCACGTCAGCATCTGCGAGCACCGGATCCTGCTTCACGGACACCTTCGATCCTGCTTTCTTTCTTACTCTCCCCTCGTGATCTCACGATCTCATCGGATCGTTTCCTTGACCCAACAACGGCGCGATCGGGGTACGGTCGTCGAAACGTTTCGTACGACCAAAACGAAACCAACACGCGCGAGAAGGACGAGACTCCGAGGACTACCAGCTTCTTCCATCTTTCTCGTTACCACGCTCCAACTTCTCTCCGTCCTCTCGCGTTTCTTCGCTGTCTCCTCGACGGCCCCCGGGAGAAGATTTTAATCGACGATCGTTATATCCACGACACGTATCTATGGGTTTTTCCTACCCACGCTCACTCGTCCTCTCGCTCGCGGTTTTATCCTACCGTTAGAGTAACCGGCGCGTAACGAGAGATTCGATAACGAGACTAATTACGACGGAAGACGAGAGATCGCAAAAGGACGAGGATTTGAGTAGAATGACGATCGACATATTGGCCTGTTCGATTTGCTCGAGACGAGGCCCGTCGATTTTCTGGCGTGCATCGCATCGACGAAGGTTGTTAGATTGCGAAGGACGAGTCACGTGTACGTGGGGTTTCTGTGTATGTCTGTGTGTGAGAGCGTGTGAAGAAACAGCGATGCGGTCACCCACGTTACTCGAAGAGAGACTCGTGCGCTCGCGCAAGGAAAAGAGATGCATGCGTCTTCCTTCCGCTTTTTTTTTACGCTCCTCGTTTTCTTCTCTTCGTATTTGATTTTTTACGCTCGTACCCTCCTTTTTATATTCATCCATTCGTCTTAATGATCCTCTTCCACTTTTTACCCCTGCAGATGTTTTTCAATGCTCTTCCAATTTTTACCTCTACGTTGTCAATATTAGCATTAATCTTTTTTTATTTTTACACTTCTTCGGCGTCTTCCTCCTTCGAAGAGGCTACCAAAGCTACTGGAATCCCTCTATGCCCCCGCACTCCACGGTATTACCTGGTAATAAGCGTATGAAGATTACGTAATGGAAAGAAGTCGCCAAATAAACGCGCATTGTGATGTTCGAATGGTACGAGGAAACCACTTGGACAACGGTGGATTCGGCGACGAAATCTCTCGGGGCGTAGAAGATATACTGCTTAAATTGTAAATGACGTTGGAATGTCGAGAGGACGAGTTCGCGATGCGATCGTTTTTTCGTAGCTACCGAACACTTTTGCGACGCTTACGTAATGGGTTATTTCGTTAAACACGAGAAAACCATCGAACGACGGCGTCGGTTCGAAATACGAAGGAGAGATTCGCAAAAATTTCTTTCGCATCGAACGGTGTTCCAAGTTTTATCGTAATTGTAACGTCGGCTCAAAAATGTTGTCTGTTTAGAAACTTCCACCCCTCTTTCATACGATTAGCGAAATTTCGAGCTTACGAAATTTTCAATTAAAGTCAATCGAAACGGATTTGCAAATATTAATTTTTCCGTTCGAGAAAAAATGTTGGAAACTACTTTATAGCCCTCTTTCCAACTTCACCTCGAAATTTCCAGCTAACCGAATTCTCGATCGAAGTCACTATGAAGAATTATTCGATATGACGAAAGAGCAAACGTGGTTCATAGACCAGCCAGGGAATCACCGAAAATGGATTTGCAAATATCAATTTTCCACTCGAGCAATAATGTTGCCGATCGTCTGGAAGCTATTTATAAAATTGCACTTCTCTTTCGTACGACTCACGAAATTTCCAACTAAGCGAATTGCCGATCAAAGTCATTGAACGAATCATGCGATCCGACAAAAGAGCCATCGTCATCGTAGACGAGCCAGGGAATCACCGGAAGTAGATTTTCCAATATCAATTTTCCACTTGAGCTTTCCACTACTTCTAAACCGATCCTTTCAAAATTACTGCACATATGCGCGATATTACGGAGTGCTAATCATCGTCCAATCGGCGTCTAGGGATATCCCGAGATCGAAAAATGTGAAACGACTTCGTCGAAACGATGAACGCGCACGCTGTCGAGAGCCTTGACAGTGCGGAGACTCCGGCGCCGTCCGAACCGAACGGTGAAAGTTTCGTCCGAGACTCGGGTCCCAAAGGAAGAGAACTCGTGGCCGAGGAAAAAGAAAATTCTGTGCACTCGAGTTCAAAATTTCCATTATTTTTCCAGAAACTACCTCCTTCCGCCTTCCGGCGCGTTCTCCAACGCGAAGAGACCACGTGACGCAGGGACTTCTCTCTAGGAGCGGTACATCGACCGAGCGGACAATAATTGGCCGACGTAAAATCCATTGGTCTGACGTATATAAGTTGTTGTCTCGCCGTGGAGGCTTCAGTCGTTCTTGGCTCTCCGGCGGATCGAGTTATCGATACCACTACCAGGATCGAGAGTAGATAAGCCTAATTAGTATTAGACCGAGTGTGCCGATCGTTTGGAAGTTTCCCTTTTTTCCGTTCGCCGTCATTAGTGAAAGACGACGATAATGTCGTGGAAGTGTGTCGTGCCAGTGATCGTTCTGATCCTCGTGCAGGATTCGTTGGCCAAACCCGGTGAGTATCACGAGTTGTTGCAAGTTTCGCGATTGTCGAAGTGATTTAATTAATAAGTTCCTCCTACGTAAATTTTGAGGAGCTTATTATTCACTTAATCTTTAAATACACGCGGGTAACTACATTTAAAATATCGACATTTAAAGTACTTTAGGATAAGACACTGAATTGAATTATTTATCAATTTATTCTTGAGAGAAGAGATTATCGAAAACTCATATCGAAATAGTATAAAAAGAAAGAAGGGTGTTCTTATAAAAAGTTATAAAATTATTCGCGTGCTTGCTACGCGTGAAGTATAAAATATCCCAGCGCGGGTGGTTAAAGGATTATTGAACACTTTCTTCACGGTATTTTTGATTGGAAATAATCCTACGTTTTTTTTTCCATCGTATTTCAAAGGACTTCTTCTGGGTCATGGGTTAGGCAGCGGAAGTCTCTTGGACCCTCTGGGTCTTTTTAAGGACAAATCCGGGAGCCAAGCATCCAGCAGTGCCCACTCGCTCGGGAGCAGTTTGAATTTGGGACCAATCGGCTTCTCCGGAGGTTTGGCAACTTCATCGGCGCAAGCGTCAGCCAATGGCGGAGGATCCGCCTCGGCGTCAGCCAAGGCAAACGCCGAAGCCGGAAATTACGGAGGCGGTGGATACGGTGGAGCCAATGCGAACGCGCAAGCTGCCGCCGACGCGAGCGCTCAAGGTACCGATAATAGATAAAATCGAACAAACAATGAACAAATTTGCCTTTATAATTTTCCATTATTCCAATCACGACTTTTCTTCACACCTCTCACTCGAAACAGTAGATCTTTCATTATCTACTTGAGATTCAACATTCCCAATTAAGAAGAAACTCAAAAAAACCTTAATATCAAGGTTACCAACAATGGAAGCTCTACTGCGATCAAAGCCCCAGAATCACACATTCTCTCACCAGATAGATTACGGTGGTGCACCTGGTTACTACGGTGGCCCAAAATCACACATCATTTTCTCGCCAAATAGGTTATGGCGGTTCACCTGGTTACTACGGTGTCAATTCACCGGCTGTCAACGGTGTCTACGGCGGCGGCTCCGGTCAAGCTCCATTGTACACGAACAGCAAACCGTACGGAGCTCAGGCTAACGCGAACGCCGCGGCAAACGCGAACGCGAACGCCGGTAGTTACGGCTCTGGTGGATCAGGCCGTGTCCGACCCTCCTCGGGTTCTTCATATCCGAGCAATTACCCTTCGGTAACTTACGAAGTGCCCAAGCCCTTCGGAGATGGTGGAAACTTTCAATCGAACGCGAACGCTCAAGCGAACGCGGCTGCGAACGCTCAGGCAAATGGTGGTGGTGGTATCAACTTCATCCCTGGCAAACGTTATCCTCCACAAGTGTCCTCCTATCCGAAAGGTCCAGGAGGACCGATCTTAGAGATCGTACCCGTTGAGCAGCCCACGGTCACCTTTCCTCAACAACGTCCTCAGATAGTCGAGGTTTATCCGCAGCCGAGACCGATGCCACCGGCCCTTAACAACGGGGACACGGTGGTACTGGTGATCGACGAAACTCCAACGATGCAGCAACAGCCAGTCTATCGACCACAAGCTCCAAACAATCGTCCATATCCTCACCCTCATCCTCAACACCCTCATTACAATCACCGACCCCACAGGCCAAAGCAACAACAACCCGTCCAGGTCATCGTCATCGAAGACTCGGCACCCACTCAAGCTCAAGGTTAGCTAAAACTCTCGTTCAGTGTACTCCTCGTTCAGTTACTACTAATTCGGAGATGAAGGTCGAATTCTCGAGCTGTCTTCACTCCTTGCTCCCTCCTCCGCACTTTATTTGATTTGTTTGTTTGTTTCCATTCCACCTGCGGCGCTCATCGATGAAGGTGACTCCCCCTTTGCACTCTATCCTTCGACGATTCCGTCGAAAGATTGACGCAACGACTTTCCTCGTTCCAATCGTCGTAATCTTGTCGTAACTAACCCAAGTAGTAGTTGTCGCCAGTAGTAGTTGTCGGCGTGGATTTGTGGGTTGTCTTTTTTTTTAATTGGACGAGTGTCTCTCTTTTCTTTGTCTCGTCATCACTTTAATAATCTGGAAATGTTCCATTCTAAAATACCATTGGTCTCGTACGTTGTGTACCCTCCTCACACTTTATTTCATCACACGTTGTTTCATCCATAATTACTGGGAATCTATGTGAAAGTACGTGATCTGTGTAGCGCGGGATAATCATCTTCAACGATTCGGTTGGCAAATTCATTTGATCTTTCCAGGTGGTGTCTACCCAGGAGGTCGCGCACCTCATTACGGATCTATCCAAGGTGGAAATCCCTTCTTGACTGGAGGAGCAGGTAGCAATGCGAATGCCAATGCCAATGCCAATGCTAATGCCAATGCCAATGCCAATGCACAAGGTGGATCCCAGGGTGGAGTTTACCCGAGTCATCAAGTAGCGACGTTCCCAACGATTTCGCAAGGACCATCCCGACCCACTTACCCGACCCACCAAGTCGCCACTTATCCCACAATATCTGGTGGAGCTCCTCCTCAACACCAAGTAGCCACTTTCCCAAGTGTCGGAGGTCAAGGTCAAATTGGTGCCAATAACCCATTCTTAACGAATTTGGGAGGAAGCAATGCTGGCTCCAATGCGAATGCCCAAGCTGATGCCAGCGCCAGCGCAGGAGCCAATGCAGGTTCTCATGGACAAATAGGTGCTGGTAATCCATTTTTACACGGCGGCACACCTTCCAAGCGTCCTATCGGTGGATCCATGTACGATCAACCCAGTGGTGGAAACTCGAATGGTGGTCTGATCATCGTACCCGTTGTGGACCAGGCAAAAGGAATCCCAACGTCACTGCCTGGATCATTAGACTTTGGTCCCATGTACTCTGGTGGTAACGCCGGTAGTTCAGCTGGCGCCAATGCAAATGCCGGCTCCCACGGAGGTGGATTTGGACAGCCTACTAAGACTGGACCATCCATAGGCGGTGGTTACGGTGGAATCGACGGTGGATACAACAAAGGTGGACTCTCGACGTATCCGGAAGGATCAGGTAGCTTGGACTTTGGCGGACAAGGTGGAAACGGTGGTCTCATGTACGGCCCAGTTGGCGGAAGTGGTGGTGGTAATTCTGGCGCCAATGCTGGCGCCAACGCGAACGCTGGAGCCAATGCTGGCTCTAATGCCGGAGGCTCGGATGGACATCGCGGAGGTTACGGTGGAAACCACGGAAACAGTGGGCAAGGTCCCATCTATACTCCAATTGGCGGAAATGGTGGTGGTAATGCTGGCGCCAATGCTGGTGCCAATGCGAACGCTGGGGCCAATGCTGGTTCTAACGCAGGAGGCTCGGGTGGACACCGCGGAGGTTACGGTGGAAACTATGGAAACAGTGGACAGAGTCCCATCTACGGCCCAGTTGGCGGAAATGGTGGTGGTAATGCTGGCGCCAATGCTGGTGCCAATGCGAACGCTGGGGCCAATGCTGGTTCTAACGCAGGAGGCTCGGGTGGACACCGCGGAGGTTACGGTGGAAACTATGGAAACAGTGGACAGAGTCCCATCTACGGCCCAGTTGGCGGAAATGGTGGTGGTAATGCTGGCGCCAATGCTGGTGCCAATGCGAACGCTGGGGCCAATGCTGGTTCTAACGCAGGAGGCTCGGGTGGAAACCGCGGAGGTTACGGTGGAAACTATGGAAACAGTGGACAGAGTCCCATCTACGGCCCAGGTGGTGGAAGTGGCGGTGGCAATTCTGGCGCCAATGCTGGTGCCAACGCGAACGCTGGAGCGAATGCTGGTTCTAACACAGGAGGCTCGGGTGGACATCGCGGAGGTTACGGTGGAAACTATGGAAACAGTGGACAGAGTCCCATCTATGGACCAGTTGGCGGAAGTGGTGGTGGCAATTCTGGCGCCAGTGCTGGTGCCAACGCGAACGCCGGTGCCAATGCTGGCTCTAACGCTGGAGGATCCGGTGGAGTTCTCGGAGGCTACGGTGACCAAAAAGGACCTGGTGCAGGCTGGGGTGGATCTCACGGTGGAGCTGGAGGTAAGTTCGAAGGAGAGAAAGATCATGCGGATCTCCATCACTCTGGTTTCTTTTGTTCCATTGTGCAGGACTCGCCGGGGAACGCGAGGCCTCAGTGAACACTTTCGTCCACGCCGTGGATATGGGACTGGTCCTAATTAAATGATTCCTATTGCATTCTCCAGGGTCTAGCAGTGCGAACGCCGAAGCATCCGCGTCAGCGAACGCCGGTGCGTCAGGTGGTGGCCACTCGAGTGCCACCGCAGACGCGAAGTCGAATGCTTACACCAACGGTGGTTCATCGGGCGCTTCTGCCAACAGTTCAGCTAACTCTTCTGCCTTCGGTTCCGGCCACGGTGGTGCCAATGCGAACGCGCAAGCTTCGGCTGACGCATCCTCAGGAGCTTATAACGGAAACATAGGCTCCAAGAGCGGAGCTTCGAGTCACGCATCTGCGTCGGCCAACACCAGGGACATGCTCATCTTCAGCAACTGATCTTCCGAGCAACGACTCTTGCCATCGCGTGCTCCCCTTCCAAGTGCCAAATCGAGAGGATCGCGAGTGACGAGCCACGATTGATGTCGAGTGGCACCATGAAGGATCAACGAGCGAACAAGATAATACTCTGATAATTTATTGCCTCTCTATAGTGTCCCGCGTTTAAAAGCATCGGACGATCCGATCGGATGACGAATGCTCGCGTCGATCGTACAAATGGAATGATTTCGTTTTGTTTCTCTTTTCGTTACGTTTTCAGGCTGTTGGATAAAGACACGCCTTTTTCGTGCAAGCAGAGTTTGATTTACTTTCGGTAATGATCGCTCCGCTTCTCGGTCATTCCCTTTGTACCTTCTTACGCGAACAATGCAATATTCAGTATGAGTCGAAACGATACAAGAAGTGCCCTCGATTGAGATTATTCTACATTCCGCGGGTGTATTTCTCTCCTCTCGCTTGTACTTTATGTGAATAGCAATTGTAAATTAATATTAGACTTTAAGGTAAGAGCAACTACATGACGTACGATTTCTCAGGATAGAAGCGCGGGAAATTTGAATTGTGGAATTAGGAGCGCTTCAACGTACGATGATGAGAACGCGGAATTTCTGAAGGATGGGGCGAGATTCGTCTCGCGAGACTTTCGGATGTGCGGAAAGTCTCGAGGAGAGAAGGTCAAAGGCGAGGACGTGCATCGATAATGAGAAATGTTAAAAGGCGTACAAGAGGGGCGGGAGGGACTTCCTCGAGTTTATCTAGCGCCTCGAGATTCCTTCGCAATTCATCGCGTAATTAACTATAATCGCTCTATCGGCGTCCGCGGCTCATTGTGTCGGCGCGAGACTTCCGAGAAATCGTCAGTCGATTGTGACGCCCACGCGCACACATTTCGTGATACTCCTTATGTAATATATTATTATGCGCGAAATCTGTAAGCTTGTAAGAATTTAATAAAGATTGTCACACACGACTTTTTCGATGAACATGTTGCGACTAAAGCGTAGACTTCACTGTGAGATCGACAATTGGATTTTGAAACGGATTGGATAATGTCGTATTTAAAGATGATGATTTTTATGGGTCACATTAATGTCAGGCAAAAATAGCTGGATGGGAAGAAAAATACTTTCGCGTGTATTCGTGAGAACGTAAGTATAGAACCGATGGAGACGAATGGATATTTTGAATTAATCGATGGGCAATAAACCGTGACGAGCACCTCGGAAGATGATTTAACGAGGATACAAAATGCATAAACCTTCCGAGAGGAAGGACGAAAATGCAATCGGCGGAAAATTGATTCGACGATAAATTCCTCAGCCTCGTGTCCCGCCGTGTTTCGCGTTCCTCCCACTCGTGGCGAATCCGCATAATAAAAATTGTTCGTGATATCATCTGGCCAGTAACTGCGTAATGAAGGTTCCATCGTTTGAGGCGCGGAGGGAGAACGTAAGAAAATAACAAATAGTTATCACCAGGAGGAATTTCATCCTTGTCAATTTACATATAGCTATTTACCACTGTGAATTTTCCACTAATCGCCCGCTGTATTACGCTCCTCCTCTCAAGCCTGTATCTTCGTTCGCGATACAATCGTACGAGGAATAAATCTCGATTTAGTCGAAATTCAATTTAAATAATTAAACAGTCCGTTGCTCGAGGCATTAACTCGAACAATATCCGACTTAGACGAGACACGTTTTTTTCTCTTTATACGGTATGATGACCCAAGGAATTAGCGATGAATTAGCACCTGTTTCTCGTCGGCGCCGAGGTATGACGAATTTTCAGCCGGTTCTCATAGTTAAAAGCGTTCTCCGCGTCCAACTTATTATCCTCTTTCTGTGTACCCGTGATTTTCGTGTCTACTTCCGCTCGGCCCTGAAGCGGAAGGTCGTCAAGTCAATCCGGATTCGACCAATGGGCGTTGCTTCCACGACGTATGGAAATTCCGGAAAGGCAGACGTCTTCCTTGAATACTATAGGTGAAGGGACGCGCTGGTATAAAAGCGGTTCGCCCGAGAGACCACGGGATTGTATTTTTGGCCATCATCGGGCTAAAGTGAACGTGGAAACCAGACGGGCGAGAGCATCGAAATGTCGAAAGTCCCGACCACCTTATTGTGTACCATTCTTTTTCTCGTCCAAGGAGTGCCCCTTCCATCATATGGAAAACCGACGGACATCGAGTTAGTGGACGAGTCAGTCAAGCAGGACCCGATTATCGTTACCAATTCCGAAATTACCGGTTAGTATGGCCAAGACGATATTCAAACTGTTACGATTCTTTTCTCCGCTGTGCAACAGTTAAGATCAATGATTGTGTATTATGTCGCAGAGGACAACGTCAGAAAGGAACGGTCTCCTCAATTTGGATTATTGGACGGCGGTGGCGATGACTCCTACGAGGATTACGACGATGACTCTTCTCATCACCTTAAATTCGCGCACAAGCGAAAGGCGCTTCACGGACACTTGGGACTGATCGGTGGGCACGGATGTCACGGTTGTGGTGGAGGGTACGTACGACAAAATAGAAAAGACAATGAACGATGAAGATGGTGTTGGGAGATATTTCGGTGAACGTGCAACGAGATAGCAATAACAATGAACGAGAAAAGTGTTGAATGATATGCGACGTGGAGAACGTTGTCGCCACTTTCGTCTCCCTTTCTCGTCCTCGAAGAACAATTTGAACACGATTTATCTCCAGATGAAAATTAAATTTACGGTTTAACGTGTACTCTTTCTGTCTGGGACGAAGACCGCATTACGGAGGACATTACGGAGGTGACTACGGTGACTATGGAGGTCATTACGGAGGTGACTACGGAGGCCATCACGGAGGTGACTACGGAGGTCATCACGGAGGACAAGCAGCATCACAGGCGAGCGCGTCCGCAGGAGCAATTGGTGGTCCTCACGGAGCACCTAACAGTCAGTCGAATGCGCAAAGTGCGAGCTTCAATTTTGGACCAATATCAGCCTCCTTTAGTTCCGCACAATCCTCGGCAGGACACGGCAGATATTGAATAATCGATTAAGGTTCATATTTCGGACGATTAATTGAAAAGTATCTTAGAACTTGTTGGCGATACGTCTGTCAGCGATTCTTCTTCCTTTTAAGTTAATTTCTACTTCCTTATACTAACGAAAGTCTCTTGCAGGTGACTGTGATACAATGAATTACTCTTTTGGTTACTGACGGAATACGGTGGGGTCATTGCACTGAACGACGATCGAAGAAAGAAGAGGATACACGCCAAAAGAGATTTATGGATAATAATTTATAAGTGCGTTTGGTCGTATGTGTCATTATGAAGTGCCATTTTTGTATGTGTTTTTTTTTTTATGGTTAAAGATGGGCTTTACGAGGGATAATCTTTATGTTATTCTTTGAAACACTCTCATAAGAATGTCAATTGAGCTTTTCAAAAGTGATCGACGCCTCTAAACGATACTGAATTTTGTCAGGTCGATAGAGTTAAGGAAAACGATGCGTATTATTGTCTGAATCTATTCTAGTCTTTATTGCATAATAATCATCGGTCATCGTATTGTGCGTCATTTTGTAACATTAAGACAAAAGTGGAACTTATCAAACTGGGTCTTCCCCTGCTACCGTCATACAACGCGTGAAAGTTACGGCACACTTGCACCCATCGGTCTCCTTGTTAGCTGAAAGACACACGGCGATAAGTTTAACATCCTCTTATCGCGCGAATAATTATTAAAGAGCGCGAGTGTGAGCCCTCGTAATATATTTTTTTCCCCCTTTTCTTACCCTCGGTGCCACATTTTTGTACCAGATTCTTTAGCTCGTTCGGTTCTTGAAGTGATCCTTTAAAATTCTCACTTACTATTTCATTGGCGCGTGCCATGTCAACTTTGTCGTTGGCCATCTAAAATTTGTAAGATCGTTGACGCAAAACGAGTGGAATGAGATCGATTAGATTCATTGGAACTATACTCACGACTTTGTTACTTCTGTATAGACAAGCGAGAAAGCAAGGGATTTTTTTTGCCACGTCGGGATCATCTGCCGTTTAATAAACAGAACGATGCATTTAGTATGTTTTCTCCTTTGTCGGATTTACGATTCTTACAAATTTCACCGAAGCGTGGATTCCGTTGAAAACGTACTTTTCGACATCATGTGGTTCGCCTCGATACACGAGTGCACGTCTGCGTCACTAACTCCCGCCGTTGTCGCGCTAACGTGTTGCTGATTAGCGGTAGCGATTTTGGTGATTACCTTAACAAAGATAGTTAACGATCTTAAGAATGCGTCGCAATAATTGTCTTATGTAGCTGTTAATTTTAGCTCATACGTTGTCACAATTTTTTCGTTTAACACTTACGGCAATTATGAAGAGACAACCGATCGGCATTAACGGCTTCATGGCAGTAGTTCGTCCGTAAGAACTGTCGTGTTTCAATGCCGCTTTCCAGAGTCAGTACTCGGAAACGGAACCCCTCTATTTGTAGCACTCTCGTGGATTATTACGTCGTATTTCTAGTGCACAGTTAGCTGCGCGTTATGCAAAAATAATTGTTCCACTGTAATGAGAGGATACATGTTAGACTTGCCCTATCGGAAAACAATTGTTACGATGATCAGTGGGTGCTGATCGAGTTTTAGACTTTGTGAATGCGGGGTGTAAATGTGCCAGAAACAACTGTCGCGTGTCAAAGAGAAATCACGGAAATCTCCACCACTGTGATACCACGCGGATGTTATTCTGCGAAGATTCCACGAATGCATGCGCATCTCTTTGGTCTGACGCGTCACTCTGTACACTCTCGTATATTTCTCTAAAAAATGATCTTATCCCAAAAATCCATTTTTCGCGACAAGAGATTTATAGGCACTTAAGTGTGACGCAAGGATATTCCTCACAATAGTGGTAAATAATTCGATGCGGTATTTTTTTTCAAACAACTTCTGTTTATTTTGTGTTATGCAATAAGTAAATCGGGATATTTTTAAATCGCATCTTCTTATCATATTATTGACGTTATTTTATTGAAACTTTATGATCGCATCATGGCACACGTCGCCATTGCACGTCCCACTTCGCATGGATCATCCAATCCTTGTACTAAATTGTAAACGGAGAATTTATTAATTTATTCTTCTAATTACTAGTAACAAAATTATGTAGTATTACCCGTTTCCGCGCAAGCTAACAGGTTCGCTGAAATCTCCTCTCGTTTAGGATCTTGATATCGCATGTTTACTATTTCGGTGATTTTGGCCATTTCAACCTCTGCGCCAATTAGCTAAAATCATTGTAATACCACTCACGATTTTGTACAAAATTTACACTCAGATACTTTAATAATGCACAGGCGATTTCCTACGATTTCTATTTTCTGCATGCAGCACGCTATAAAGCAACCAGTCTCCCGTTGAACTTCAGTCATACTCGATAGTTGCCCTGTAAACATTCTAATATACATCGATACGTCTAAATCAATTTAATTGACAATTTCGATGAATTACAGCTCAAGTTACCTTGCGTTATTCCTGCTTGTTCTAAACATTCTTGCTTATCATCGTGGGGCAAATCCATAAGCAGTCGTATCTCCGCGGTTGCATTGCACAGAGTCTGAAAAGATAATATTCACGACACACCTGGAACAGGCAACACTTCAAACTTAAACGTGGGAAATCCGTACCGCCACGAGAAGAATGCAATCGAGAATTGGAATGATCTTCATGACTCAAAGTTTTCTCGATCTGTTCCGTGAGCACATGCCTGTTAATATGGTGCTCGCAATCTGTTAGCTCCATTCTGGTTCGAACGGTATTTATATGTAATTACATACCCTATGCTCTGCCTTTGTTAGCCTTTGTTTTGCTTGGTTTATCCGTAACCCAACGTCGACTACGTGCAACAGGAAATTCCGCTACTAATTACCGTAACGTCCAGTGTTTCCAAATATTCCACTAATTACTAGAACGTTTCAAAAACGTCACGGAAGTTGAATTATTTTCTGTGCATACAGGTGCCAACTGGAAGGTGTATACGTAAAGAAAGGTACTTCGATTCATTTTACAATTGATTCTACAATCGTGTTACTTATTATGGTATGTAGGATAAATTTACGCATGTCAAGATTATACTCGTTACTATTTCGCACAATTAACGAAAAACGTATTTATCTATATTGCTACATTGCGTGTACTATATTATAGGCGCAGCTTTTCAACAGGATCTGAGAAGTTGTCATTGACATAAGCTATTATGTTTTTCAGAATTAGACGAGGACCCTTTTCCTGCATCATTGATTAAACTACTTTTCACACGTATAAACATTGAAATAAAAAAATCATGAAACTTACGAATCCTGCGACGTGGAGGCTACGCGCCGGCCCCGCAGAGTGAGGCAAGTACTCGTTTTTATTTAAGAATCGCAGAACTCTTGATAGAAATAAAATAAAGGAATGGATTTTTTCGTGGTTACAACTAAGATGTTACAGAATAATGGAGAAAATAAGCATTCAAATGCTGAACAATCATTAATGGAACAATGTCGGACGAATTTTTAACGTAAATAAATGGGACTTACCCTTCTCACAGGGAAATCTTTTTTACATAACCGAACGTTTGAATTTAAAAGCCGACAGAATATCAGTGATGTACTGCGACAGCACTTTGTTGCACGATATTTATATTGTTGTAAAGCATAACTTATGGACCTGTGCCGGAAGTACATGAACACGATTATAATAATCTTCAGTGATTATCACCGTATTTTCAATATCTTTGTGTGGTATCTGTACTATACAAAGTATAGTTTACATCGAAATATAGATAAAGGTAGGCTACAATTTTGCATGGATATAATAAAACAATGGCTGTTCATATTTTATGATAATTTATTTGATATTCGAATAATTTTGTTAATATCGAATCTGATATAGGTAATAAAAATTGTTTAATTCTTAGTAGCAATTGGTCATCTTTGTCGTCGAATCGGGAGTCGATCGATCATTCAAAGTCACCGAATATTACGCAGCAGGAGCTCATTCCAATAAGCATATAGCGAATTGTCTTGCAGCGTCGCACTCATCTGCCGCGGCGTTTGCTGAAAGAAAAGACGTATAGATTGTTAGGATAAACTCGAATACAAAAGTCGCACGAAGATTTGAATCATTCCATAAGATTTACATTTATCGATGCATGCTTTCACTTTGTCGACGAGGGCCGTACCGTCACTGGGCACCACAGACGACAATTTTTGAGTAATTTTCTCCGCGTCAATTGCTTTTCCATCCATCTACAAAAGATCACTTAATATGTCACAGTGCCTCGCAAGAAGCACTTATAAATATTGTCACTTTAACGTGCTGTGCTTTTAAAAAAGATTTTCCAATATTATAAAAATATGACGTCGAGTCTCACTCAACATAGGATTTCGAATGTTTAATGTATAATCACTACTCACAACACCAGCGTGCTGCATCACACATGCTGCAAAGCAGTAAATCTTGTCGGAGCCTTGCTCGCCTTTCATTATGGCCGGTAGATCGGCTGAAAAATATTATTCGTTAGTGAAATGTACTAAGATAACGTCTCGAGTGTAATTCCGTAATTTGATTCCTGCTGTCTGGCTTAGACTCACCTGGAGAAAGTTGAGCTTTGGTGATACACTCCATTGCATGTCCGGGAATGTCCATTCCACGTAGAAGCACCGCTGGATTTTGGCCCAGGGTTGCTTGGACCAAAATCTAAGAACAAATATCGACGATTTACCACAACTGTGTACATTGTTACTGTTACTGTGATTGTTATTATTGTTTATTTAATAATTGTCGAAATTCGAGCCTGAGATTCAATCGCTTAAAAAAAGCATTGTCCCCAAAACACTATATCGAATACGGTAGAAAGTAAGACACGTTAAATTGTTTGATTTTACGTACAGCAAAAAGCAGGCAGGAACAAAACGACGTGATGCTCTTCATGTTTCCTTTCTCGAGTTCCTTTTTCGACTGGCACTACGAAACAGTGACTGTGACAGTGCGACGTACGGCAAGGAAGTACTAGGACAATTCTTCGCTCTTCGCTATTTATACCGAGGCGATCGTAAGTGCAAAATAATATCATTTACGTGTCCAACAAAACGTATAAAATTGCATGACGCGCAAACGGAAGCGGAACCGACGGACACAGAGTCTACCGGGAATCAAAAAATTTCTATACCGCAATTACTGCGCGATAGCGCGCTGACTGGTAAATTCGTGATTGTCCCGGGCAACCATCTAATTATTGTCAGAAAGAATAACCCTGAATCGTACAAAGAGGGACAATGGCAAATGGATTAATGGCCAGAAAATATCGTGGTCGACAATCGAATGACATAGTGTACTCGTCGCATTAGAAACTGATTGACGAATATTCCGTGCATTTGTTAATAAATGTGTTGGTATTCCTTCTGTGTTTTTCTCAAAAATCGATAGACCCAAAATTTGACTATGTGCCACTAATATCTACGAGGATCCAGATTAATTGCAGAAGTTTGAGTATTTTATTTGAATGCTTAGACATAAATCGAAACAGTGAGCTCGGATGCATTCTCGAAAAGGATTTAAGAGAGAGAAGGAGAGAGAAGACTGCAAACAATCAGACAGGCGTAGGCCTGTCAAAGACGAATCCCTGCTAGTAATCTTGACAATTCGTGCAATCAGGGTATCGTAATGAAGGTGAACATTGTGCAATTTGCAAAATTGTCGTTTGCAGTAGCCCGTGAAAAGCGAAGGCCATTATGATCGCAGAAACACATTAACGTGCCTCACACGAAGTTGTTGCATTATTCGTGGGAAGAAAGAATAGACTTTCTCTTCGTTATAAGTAGCACTCATTTCTTCGGGTTTACATACTCCTCTGATACGATTATACTAATTAATATACTATTTATTCATAAATTGGAACAATTCAACAGGATCATAGCTTATAATAAAAATCATAATACTGCAGAACATCGTCGATGGAGGTCTAACGAGGAATGCTGTCCGGCTTCTCGGCGCCTCGTTAATCTATACCTTCTAGGTCTGCTGCGATACAACAAATAAATACGTGCGACAATTCGCAACGATCCGGATAACCCTCTTTCTTTACTGAAAATTTAATCGAGCACGTTAAAAACGCCAATCAATGCGCTTACATCCTAAATATCCACGAATAAAATATCTCAGCATAGAGTATCGTCTCACCTTGCGCCTCGCATGCCATGAAGCTATCCTCCACCCTTTTCCTACTTTTTTCGGGAAACTCTTCTAGTGTCGTGGGTAAGGCCGTCAAGTCAATAGCGTTGCCCTTCAACTAAAAATCATTTTCCTTACAGCACACTCGCGAGAAACGATTAACGGTACAATTTACGTAACTCTTGAATGGAACTTGCGGCGGACACATTATTCGAAGGACAGTGAAACGATGAATAGGCAAAATTCCGTATTCGTTTCTTTTTTGTTTCTTATTTTTTACACGGAAGATGACATCTTACGTAACGACAATTGACCCCGCAGGCACGATTCGCGAACGCATAGCAAGATGGAATGTGATTTTAATTTTAACGCTAAACTTAGTTGATTTCAACTTTGTCGGTAAACTTTGGATGGAGTCGATCTTTCGAGTTTTATTAATGTACTTACCAAATTGTCTCTTTCCAGCATACAGGCACCGAAACACTGTGCTTTTCGGACGTTTGCAGGATCTCCATCTGATATTGGATCTGAAAACAGTGTTTAGTTTAGTGTATTTCCGAGTATCTGTTTAGATCATTCGTAATCAGTATAATAATTCTGATTTACATTCAGATTCAGAAATCATAATCGGACAGTAAAACCATCACCCAAATTCGGAATGACACGGCAGTAAAAGTGTTAACAAGTTCTTCAACGTACTCGTTGTTTCCTTGAACAAGCAAGTGAGGGGTGCTATCGTCTCGTTGAATTCCTTCGTCGAAACACCAATTTCCGCCATGCACGCGTCCAGATCTTCTTTCCCGTAGCCCTCGAATGATTCGGATGATTCTGCAGCTGCATCGCGAACGGAACCGATCGCCTAAAAAAAGAAAAATAATGTCTCATAGATCCCAGGCGAATTAAAATATAAAGTATAAAATAAAACTGTGTAACTTAAACAAAATTAATTGTTTCTCCTCTTTTTGTTCTAAATTCGTGCTCCTCGATAAAGCCAATTATACGAATAACGATTATGTATCCGACGAGTAAACATCGCCAGTATGTATGAGTAAAAACGCACCAGGATCAGAAAAACGCAGCCGAAATTCAAAAGGGTCCTCATGGCTTCGATATTATTAGAATAATCCAACGAGATGCACTTTGAGGTTGCACTTGCACCGAATGGAACCTACTCGACTCACGGTGAATTTATATTGCAGTTGTAGGAGGTCGTTGCAAAGTTACGCGCAAGCATTGCGTTACGTCATATCGATATAAAAAATCGAACGGACGTGCAGCTCGCGAAGCGAAGCAGAACGAACGGGCACGGGCTATCCTCCGACGTTATTTTTCATACCTGGTAATGACAATATTGCGCCGGCTAATCCAAATCGTCCAGATGACAAATCCAAGGGCCTTTCAGGCACCCGGAAACGGGACAATGAGGAAAGGACGTTCGTTAGCGCGCCGATAGGATCGCCGTGTCGATACTATCGTCGCGAATAATGAATTATGGCGATGGAAAAAGTGAACGGGAGAATCGATCTTACCGTCGAATCTCGGGTGACACCTCCGCGTTAATTGCGGCGCTCATCATTGTCGCAGAAGCACCAAGGACTCTGGCACGAGCGGATCACAGAACGGATCCTCCATTGTTTCTGCTAAACGAGACAGCCTTGCACGCTCCTTAATTATACTCTCGTTATCTGCGATATTTTGTTTACGCAATTCGAGATCGCACGCGTTAGATACTCGCAGAAGGATCGCTCGCAGCGAGGTTGACTCGAGAATTTTTACCTTGTCGCCCGTCAATCGTCGAGCGAGTGAGTTCGTTGAATTTAATTCCTCCGGAGGATCCGCTCGACAACTTTATCCAACAGTTTCTCCTAAAACGTCCTCTCAGGCCGCGGCACCACGGAATCTCGGCTCGAGGCTCTCCCCTGGGGTCATTGACCCCATTCGACTCTAGAGAATTCACCTTTATTGCGAGAAGAGAAGATCTGGTCGACTCTGACGCGAAGGGCCTGGGCCGTGCGGCCAGCGATCCTACGAAATCGACGAACATCTGTCTCCTCCGTCGGACCAGTTAAAAAGCAACAATCTCTCAGTTCGTTTTCTCTCTCTCTCTCTCTCTCTCTCTCTCTCTCTCTCTCTCTCTGTCTCCGTCTCTCTCTCTCGATGCATTTTATTTTCGTGTCTTTCACCCCTGCCTGCTCTCCCTCTGCAACCTCCTCTCGCGCACCACACACCCCTCCCACGGTCCCCATCGGCCATTCTCTCGGGGTTCTCACTCGGCCAGATCTTCGCGAATTCTTTGCTTCGACCCTTCTTCCCGACGAAGAAGAAGAACGCGACGGTGGACGTGCGTGCACTTCGCACACGCTCGCAACGGGGGTTGTTTATTTATATGTATGAACCTTGCGCGCGACGCACAAGAGGGGCGGAAGGGGTGTCGTAAATGTACGCCGGGGCATTGTGCCATTCAGGCACGGCCCTTTCGGTACGTGTGAAAAAGAATGGACAAAGGGGAAAATGAATCTTCTTGGTTCTCAGGCGATCGTAGGGACCTACGCCAGACAGACGGATTAACTCGTTTTAAAGGGATCTTAGGACGGCCATATTGTTGTTCCCTCGGCTTGTGGTACTTGTGCGCTTCTACCCAAGGAGATTCGTGTACCGGTTATGCAAGATGCGTTTCGCGGCCACCACCGGTCCGTCCATTCTCCTCCTCGTTGTCTCTTCTTTCCCTCTCTCTCGTTGTCTTTCTTCAGTACGTTAACTTACGCCTCTCTCGTTCCACGGACGAGCCTCGCCCAGGTCCACGATGCATTAAAAGGGACCGGTCTGTTTTGATTTTCCAGGCGCGCCCACACGCGATTGTCGCATGGAGAATCGAGCTACGAAGGACCTTCTTCTTCTTCTTCTTCTTCTTCTTCTCTCTACGTCCACGGGATCTCGTTTCTCGCAGGATCGTAAATTTTCCTTCTCGAGGGAGACAGGGACGCGAGAAGAGCTGAGTGCCGTAAAATCGATCTTGCGCAGCAGCCGAGGGGTCATATTGGATAACCGTGGACCCCACGCCTCGCGAATTCGCTTTGGACCTCGCCTAGACTATCTCTTAATTAAGGATACGTTGGGATACTTGAGAATTTTGCCGGAGAGATTTCCATTCGGCTGGCTCTCCTCGTGGCTCCTCGTGTTGCACTCGTGGTACAAGATGCAATTGTCGAGCGTGCGACGAGGATGTAAGAATATTAATAGTTAATTTAGCAGGAGTGTGTTTAGAGTTTGCTTAGCAAAGAGGCTTCGGGAGAGAATCTTCCTCTTATATTTACATACAAACCTAATTGCGAATAATACATAAGGAATAACGTGAGAACGCGTAGCCCACCGAGGAATTTCCTATTTACTCGAGGAACTGTTTTCAATCTCGAGTATATAATAGGAATTCCATTATACGGACGATTGAGATAGCAGTCGTTTTCTTTACCTACCCGTAACGTAGGAATAAAAATTGGTTGAATATCGGGCGCAAGAATAATCGTTTAACGATTATCGAAACTGTATTCAACGATTATTTAAAATTCTATACCACATGCGCGACATTATTCGTGTTAATAAAAAAATGTTGGATATCAAATTGAAGAATAATTCCACGATCATCGAAACTGCATTCGACAATTATTTAAAACTCCTTCCTACCTGCATCACTATCCTGTACCACGGCGACTCTACAGTACCAACTGCACCCGGTGCACCGAACCCACGGTGCGCACGAATGCAGGAGAGCAACAGGAAAACTTCGCAACAATGTATTCCACAATTATTCAAACTTCCCTCGGGACTTCCCTCTCAACCCCATGCGCTCTACGATATTAAATGCTCGTAGTAGGTAAGCGCGCATCCTCCGTACCCCTTGCGGTGCATATGTTTACAAACATCCTACGTCACGAGCGACCGCAAGTAAATAAAGTCCCTCGGTGGCGCGCGGGGCCCACGAGAAACCACCCCCTTTTGCCTTGAGATTTCCTGAGAGCAAGTTCCCTTTGTCCGCATGCCAGCCACCAGATGTTCTCGGAAATAAAACCGACAAAATATCGCGACGGCTCCGTCGAAACGAGCGTGGACCGGCGCGACGGTCGGCGGAGGGAAGAAGAAACGGAGATAGAGAGAGGTGGACGCTCTGCGTGAAAAGGATAAGAAGAGACAGAGACAGAGAGAGAGAGAGAGAGAGAAGAGAAGGAAGAATCAAGCGAGTTCCGAGGAAGGAGAGTAAGGGTGGCGAGATTGTGAGAAAAGGAAGGAGGAAGACGCGAATGAGGAGGGAGCGAGAGACGGCGAGGAAAAGAGAGAAAAGGGTCCGCGAGGAGAGGGGAGAAATCGTGGATTAACAGCACAAAGGGAAGGCAAAAGGTGGAAGAGACGAGGAGCAAGAGAATGAGGGGGAGGAGGACTTCTAAAAAGCGAAGACGAGAAATCGGGAGGAGATCCGAAAAGCACCGTGCAATGACCGGGATGGTCTGCACGCGAGCCCTCAGTGCCGCATCTGGAAACACCAGCCGCCCTCAACCTCGCAAAAATTTTCTACAACCTCACCGCGACTTCCTACATCATCAAACCCTTTTTCTCAGTCACGAAAATTCTGCAAATTTCACAGCGCGCTTTAACCGACTACTCAAAGAGAGAAAGAACAACTTGGAGACGAAAGATAACATTCTTTATTAATACTAATCGTTCGCGTAGAACTATGGAACAACGACGACCATTTATGGATGACTACGATCAGTCCAGAATACGGTTAAGCTGTCGTAGCTCGCGAAAAATGTTTCGGAGAAGAGAATCAACTCCGTTGACGAGGTACGTGGCTCGTTAAAGGTCCGCCTCACTGTTAACCATTGTTTAGCCGCTCCTGGGTACGCCACCACCGCCGCCGCCGCCGCCGCCGCCAGCCGGTAAACCAGTCCCAGGTGAGCGCGATCTCGATGAGAGTGCACAGGAGGGAGAGACGAAGAGTGCATAGGAGAGTGAAGCGCGGGGGAAGCAAGATCGAAAGGGTGGGAAGGGTAGAAGGGGAGGCGGATGGATCGAGAGTGAAGAAAAAAGGAATGAAATAGAAAGTGGTCCGTCCGGTGCCGAGGAGAAGTACAGTGCGGTGCTTTTAAAGCGCCTCCTCCCTGCATAGGACCCGTTCCTGTTCTCAACGCACTATAGCCAATCCGCGCCGCTCTCTTGAAGGCTCCCGCGCCATTGTGCCCGCATTTCTCGTGCGGTTGTCGACTCGGAAAGTATCTTCAGGTTATTGTCGGTAAGTGCAGAGAGTATTCTGTGCTACTGCTACTGCTCCTGCTGACTGCTGTTGCCTAGTTTGTAGTTTCCGAATTTCGAAAGATCCAAAGCGGCGCGTCCCGCGTCCCGTTTCGAGGTCCTTGAGATTCTATTTTCGAGAGACGTCCGGAGAATTATAGTTGAAATAGTTTCCTTTGCCTTGTTCAGTTTCGTTTCTATTCGAGGGGATAGTTTGGAGAAAGTTCGCAAGTGGTATCCTTCGTGATCAGGACGTGCTTATGTTCCGGGAGCTACATATGTCGCGAGGATAGTAAATTTAGAGGGTTCGGTGATGAGCTTTTTTTTACGGTTCGGAGGAAATTTGTATGAGTCGCGAGAAGAGTAGAGATAAAAGTAGGGTTTCATTCGCCGTGTGGTAAATGTTTGATTGTACCTCGCGAAGATTTCAGTTGGGTCTGGTAGAGGTTAATTTTTAGTCGTGGATTAGTCACGACGCTCGTGAGACCTTTTCTTTTTATTTGGAAAGAGAACGCGTACCTATCGTAGGAAACTTTGCTTCGAGCACTAATGAAAAACGATTTTCCGCATTCCGCCACGAGCTAATCCGTGACTCACGCTTACTCGCGAGCGGCAGTAATTGCACGAGCATCTCGCGAGTCGCACGACTCCGATTCACGCACAACAAAAGCCAGTCTGTTCTCGTGTTCGCCAGGGTCCTCAAATTCAACGATCTTTGGCCGATACGTCGAAATTCAACGCTGCAACATGGCGAAGCTTTTGGCACTCTTGACAATTGGTCTCGTAATCGTTATGGTCCACGGTCAGGATTGGAGAACTGACCCACCGCCAGAACGTGAGTAACTCATTCGCTTGTTAAAGTTTGTGACCGACCGTTGGAGGGACGGTGTCTCCAAAATTTTATGTTCAACGATAACGGCACCAGGATCGTTTGTTACACGTTTCTCGCGTAACTCAATTGCACAATGGCACGCGACATAAACGACAATGAAACGAACGATTCCACTTTAACGTCGTTCGTGAATAACGGAAATCTGCTTTTCCGCACTTGCAGCCGTAGTCCATCCCTTGGACAGTGAAATACTGGTATCGTCCGATCTGTACGTTCGTAGAAAATCAAAGGAAAATCGTCAGGGCAAAAAATTACTCTCGAACGTACCGTCCGATTCCACCAGTACCCTGGAAGAACCAAAAAGTCCACAAGCATCCAGGCTTGTGTCCAGCGACGAAGGTCATGCAACGAAGAAAACGGAAAGACGTGAGATCGAAGGAAGGTAAGTGAACGCGAGAATCTTTGAAGTAAATGCGAGGTATAGGATAGATCTACGTGGAATGTGAATTTTCAGCCCGGAGTTGCGAGATTTCTAGACCCCCTCCGTACGAGTTCAGAATCGCGTCCAACTACACCGATGTAATTCGGGGATTAATTTCGACGCTACTAATGGCAAACATTCGTATGACATTTGTCTTTGTTTCGTTTTGTTGGGCCGCACGACGGAGACGGAAAGACTTTGCAAATAGTTGACGATTTTTTAGCATAGCGATGTATTTGTCCGCTCAGAATCTTGAATGCACGTAGTAATTATAAAGTTTGTGCAGTTTTCTTGCTTATCGAGACTTTTTAATTTGCGCAACTTGGTTTCGCCATAGAGTGTAACGTTTATGTTCGTGACGATGGAATATCAGCGACCAAAATGCATTATGAAAAGTGTGAATATCAGCATTGTGGTATTAATAAAATTGGTTTGTAACAGACGGCACGACATTTGGCAAATATTGATTAATTCTGTTGTCAATTCATTGTTCCGACAAACAGTTGCATAATAAATGTGATTTGAAGATTTTGTGTTCTTTATTTCAATTCGATGCAGAATTCGAAATTAAGGTTACCATATCATCTCTCACATATAATGGCCAGTATTTTACATTCGTAGAGAGTTCATAGATGCACGTGTACACATTGTTTCTCATATTCTTAATATAGATTGTGTATGTGTTCGCATGCAACTGGCTTTCATCCCAAAAGGCCTTCCACATCAGAAATACTCGGAAAGTCGAAAAACGCAATTTTCAGGCAAATAAAAAGCACAATTTTTAAGGAAATCTGAAAAACCCATTTTTTCGAAGGCTAAAGTTCGGGTTGCAAAGATTCAGAAATTTCCATAGTTCCAGGCAGTAAATAATTGGAAAATTTTTCCGAAGCCTATAGTCCAGGCACGAACGAGCTGTAGATTTAAAGTTTAAAGTCAAGTTGTCGCATCAGGTGTCTCAATATACCTACAGTCGATAATTATCCGAGTGCAGGTACCTTTGCCCATCGTAGAAGGATGGCGCGAAATTCGTTCCATCGATGATACCCACTATACTCGAATTACCCTCGTTCTCAGACAGAGATTAAAAACAATTAAATTAAGAGAAATTTTCTTGAATTGTTTTTTCTAAGCCGATTAATTGTGTTAGGCTAGATATGTTAGAAAAAAAATCGTGATTCTTTCATTGCATAAAACTGTACAGAAATGCGTCTAGCGTGTGAATCTATTTTTAGTAAGTCACTAACTCCCTTTACGGTCGTGCCTAAAAATGGGGAATAATTTTTAGAGATTACAATTGATAATGTCAATGTTGTCACTGTCTAACCAACCGACTGTTTCAGGTATCTGGATTTAGGAGTCGCGGGATACTTGCTGATATATCGGAAATGATGAAAATTCTACCCTGAGGACAACCGCACGAATCCTCACACCCTCATCTGTGATCACACCTTTCGACTAACCTTTTGGCCCACGGCTCATGTAACAAAAAGTACAATAAATTTTTCTGTGTCATAACAATACTCGATTAGCTCACACGTCATTTCGATAACTGGTGCACCCCTGAACGATTCTCGTGTTTCTCGTCGTACGAATTTCTTCTTCTATAAAGAGAATGACAATGAAACAGTGTGAAAATTAACCATCTAGATAGAGATATTTTATTCACCGATTTTCGTCTCGTCAATTTTCTTATATCGTTTGCTTTAAAATCGAAGAATGACTCCAATAGTGAAATTTGCCTGAAATCATTTGATCGTTTCCTTACGATGTAGGTGTCGCGATATATCACCGAATCGAATGTACGCCGACGGAGCATCATCGTTTACGTGGAATACATGAACGATGAGGGGACTAACGATTTATCGCACTCAACGTGAAAAGCGCGACGTGCGAGTCGCACGCGAATGTATTATTAGGGTTATGCTATCGCGCATCGTGGGGCCGCGTCACGACGCTTATCGAGATCTACAATTAATCATTCGCTCTAATCCATACTAGAAAAGAAAACCTCGTTAAAAGCAGAACGTTGACCGAACTAAAAATTTTGAGAATTACTTTCGAAAATAATCTTTCACAAAATGCATCTATTACCGGTATCTGTTTACGAGAACAGATCCAACGCTCTAACGATGAGAAAGGAAATAGTCCCTCGAAAATGTAAAACATGGAGATTTACTCGTGCAACGAAGGGACTCCATCACCGAGCAGAATTATGCCGATGCACCGCTGCGTCACCCGCGACAAACAGAGCCCACACGATTCCACAATACATGCGTCGTGAGGAATTCCTCGATTGTCAGGCATTCCGCGTTTCTTCGGCGAGCCGAAAAAAATCGTTTGTCTGAAATATGGCAGGCCGAGGACTTAAAAGGCGGGCCGCCATCTCGCGATCGCAGCGGAGCCACTGCAAGTTGAGCTTGTCCACTCGCCCGATGCACGTGACGCGCACCTCCAAACCGCAAGGACTTCCCTTACAGGCGAAAAACACAAATCTGATGCATGATAATGTTCAACGAGCTGTCCATTCACGCGACCTATTCGACGCTTGATTTCTTTTTAATGGTGACGAAACTCTCGCGTAAGACGAATGAATTGTGTCGACGCAACAACAAAATTGTACCGAAGGGTGAAGCTACTTCTATTCAGACAAAATCGCGTAAGTCGGATGAGAGCTATGAATATAACAAAAAAATATATATCAACGGGTAAAGCTACTCCTAATCAGACAAAATCGCGGAAGCCGAATGAAATTGTTAGTGCAATAACAAAATTATATCGAAGAGTGAAGTTACTTTTAATCAGACAAAGTCGTGGAAATCGAATGAAACTGTCAATGCAACGAAAAGATCTACAGAATGGTAAAGCTGCTCCTAATCAGACAAAATCGCGTAAGTCGACTGAGAGCTGTGAATATAACAACAAAATATATATATCAATGGGTAAAGCTGCTTCTAATCAGACAAAATCGCGAAATGTGTCAGCAGCAACAGCAATGCAACAGCAACATTACATCGAAGAGTAAAGCTACTTCTATCCAGACAAAGTCGTGGAAATCGAATGAAACTGTCAATGCAACGAAAAAATCTACAGAAGGGTAAAGCTACTCCTAATCAGACAAAATCGCGTAAGTCGACTGAGAGCTGTGAATATAACAACAAAATATATATATCAATGGGTAAAGCTGCTTCTAATCAGACAAAATCGCGAAATGTGTCAGCAGCAACAGCAATGCAACAGCAACATTACATCGAAGAGTAAAGCTACTTCTATCCAGACAAAGTCGTGGAAATCGAATGAAACTGTCAATGCAACGAAAAAATCTACAGAAGGGTAAAGCTACTCCTAATCAGACAAAATCGCGTAAGTCGACTGAAATCTGTCGATATAACAAAAAAATTTATATCAATGGGTACACCTACTTTTAACCAGAGAAAATCTTACGACTTCGCCGTCAAACTTACAATTAATCGCACAAGTTGCTCGCTCAGCTTTTCACCCGCCCATCCTGGAAGGAAGACACAGTTGAAGACTGCACCGCGTCTCTCGCTCCTTCCAGCAGGATCTCGCACGAAGGCCACCCCAGTTTTGACGTACGTCCACGTGAAACAACAGATCCACCTCTTCTACTCGCGCGCAAAAAAAAAAAAAGAAAAGGAGAAGAAGCTTTGTATTCCACGCGAGATAGCCTCTACTAGCGCCATATATTTTACGGCGCACTCGTGTGCGGACTTCGTCATCGCTTACGTGGGTGACTGCGGTCCATCATGGTTGAAAAAGAAATAGAAGAAAAGAGTAACGTGACGTTGATTTAAAGTTGAAGGTTCAAGTGCACTCCGGAGACCCATGCTGCGAGTGCTCGCAATCGACGAATATAAGAATCGAAAGGAATCGCGTGGGCGATAGAATCCTGTAATTAACATTCGAACTGCCAGTTTGATTTAAATAAATGCGTATACTTGCAGTAAAATTACTAATAACTATAGTTCCGTTAGCTACATGCATATTTCATGGATGGGTGTTTAAAGAACCCATAGCAGTTCACTCTTGTCATTATTACAAAATCACCGAATGCAAAATATACAATATAATCTTGCGCAGATTTACAATTTGGAATTTACAATTTACAATTTAGGATCTTATAGAATTAACCAAGTCTATAAGAATCCTTGAATTCTCTCATCACAATTACTCATCTTTTCTTCCTTCGTACTTAAGGATTCCTGTCTTAAGCATCCTTTAACACTATTCCTACCGACCGGTCAAATGACCATTTTCAACATTTCTATCAAAATGTCCTATATGCAACGTAATTGCATCGCCTTTAAATTTCACGACTTTTTCTAAAATATACATATAATATTTACATTTTTTAATATTTTACGAAAACTCGTGAGATTTAAAAGCAATGCAATTACGTTGTATATAGGAAATTCTAAACAAAATTTTAAAAATGGTCATTTGACCGGTCGTAGTAGGAATAGTGTTAAAACAGGTATTGAGCAAAGGATCTTTCCGGCAAATGGAAATAATTTGAAAACTAGAATATCAAGCGAATCTTGCGAGTCTTAACGAAGAAGAGTCTCGGGCATCGATTGGAAGGCACCATTGCAACTTACTTATTGGACGTCGCAGGTGGCTGATCGACGACTCGGGGCCCGTTCGCACGGCTAGCCTTTATCGATGCAAGATTCGTAGGCCGCGTCGCATATGGAAGCGGGCGTTTATGTCGGCCGAGCGGTACACCTGCGACTGTTTTATGTCTACCCTGGTAAGCACTCGACGCTAAATCCCCTCGAGAGAGGAGACGGAGACGTTGATCTACCGACTGGCGATCATCGAGGGAGTCCGTATGCCACGAGTACCCAAGCTGTCTGCCCAACTCGAGTACCTCGAGCCTCGTATCTTCCTGGAGGCATCGAGGTCGATTCTTGTAGTCGAACGGTTCATCGAACGCTCTCGTAAAACGAGCTTCCACCTCGCATGCGGTGACATTGAAGTTCAACGTGCGAGTGAAATATGCATGCGAAAGGATCCTTTTCGTTGAAACTGCTACATTCAGAAGCAAAAACATCGGAGTTCTTAGTACGGCACGTGAAACGAGCTTCGAAGCGTATCCGGGAGGATGAAGTTCAACGTACGCTTAGAAGAAGTACACCGGAGTGCGCATCGAGCGAAAGAATCTTTACCTTATTGAACGGTCTCGTAGAATGATCCTGGAATACGATTTACGAAGATGGATGTACCCTTGGAGGAAGCACAGTGGAAGCCCAATTGACGAAGGGATCTTCATCCTTATCGAACGGTCCCTCGTTATCGAATTATCTAGAAAAGGTCGAGCTGAGCGTGAGTTTAACTTACATTTGTTGAAGAGACAGAAGTAGAGAAGTATCGTCTCGTAAAATCCGCTCTCGTTGACAGAACTCGAGATCCTTCGTCGAAGAGTCTCTCGCCATCCATCGAGATGCCGCGAGGTCGTCACTAATCGCGAGCTTTAGCAAAAGCGAGCCTTTCCACGGATCCACGATTCTCCGAAGACCGCGAAGGCTCTCGAACGGAGGGGTTGAGAGGAAAGATCGGAGGTTTACATGGCACGTAGACTCTCGGCGAGTGCGTATGAGAAATGTAAACTAGCAGCTCCTACCAGTTGTGTAGCTACGAGCCGTTCAGCCACCTGTCACCGATTTACATTCTCGCCAATTTGCAAAATGAACGCAATTCACGGGCGAGATGTAACGCGGTCCTTCAACTCAAGCCCTACCGTGATTTCTGCCTAGCTGCTGTCGCGGATTCCTGATTCGTTTACAAATGCGCTCGTCGGTGGAGAAGGAGGTATCCAGCTGAACGCAAAACTCGATTCTTTCGGGCACGATATAATTATGATTGACAAACCAACGTCCCACGTTTTACCGTGAAACGAAATGGTTCATCGAACATCAAAGAACTGAGGGAAATTTCAGGACGCGTTTCAGGACCGAGCGAAAAAATTTTCCTTCGCGTCTTCCGCTACCATCACCGTTTGAAATTCGACTGCTTCTAGAATCCTGCATCGATAATTATTTATCGCTTTCAGAACCGATTTCAATCTCCAGAAGCTTCCTGCCGTTTTGTCGGTACCTACCTGCTGACAATCACCAACGAATATTCCTTTCGTTAATTGCACCACGGACGAGAAATAAGATACTCTTAACTAATTAGTTTATCATATTGCATTTATTCTTCTACATTAGTTTATTTATTGTATTTAAGTTTACTATACTACACTATTACTAATTATATATTTCTTTTGAGATTATTAATTACTTATAAATGATTTATATTTATTTATTATTATTCATATTTAGTGTTGTAGCGAAATAAAAGATTTCTAAGTAACAGCAGGTGGCCAGGAGAAGTGTTAGTTTACAGTATTAAAACATCGAAAAGTCGAGGCTTCATGGTAGAATGGACAATTATGAATCCCTTACAACTGTTACTGTTTAACACGTTGACCGCCACGTTACCCGAATTCTAATGACTTTTTAGATAACTATCCTTAGTGTTAATTCTTATCCTTCCAAATATATCTTTAGATCATTCACGATCAGGTACTGAAATCGTCGCCCGAATTCGGGTGACATGGTAGTCAAAAGATTAAAACGTCCATCAGGACCAATATAATTTTCCGACTTCGTGTTCAAACTAGAGTTGAGCACCATCGGGAGAAATAAAAATCTTATGTGCATTTGCCTAACGTCTTATAGGTAAAAACAAAATTCTTTCTTTTCATCAACCGTAGAAGCCCGAGGCACAGAATTTCAACTTTACCACTTCCAACTGTACATAGAATTGTATGGTTCAAGTTAACTATTTCTGCGACTTTAAATTTAACCGCTACTCCGAGTTCAGAATGGAACTTTCGTCTAAAAATTCGCACTTCCGCGACGGATTCATTGGATCGTTTTCCTTACAACGAAATGCATCGGCGAACGCCTGCATATTAGAGACTGCGGTATTCAGTCTCAATCGAGGTAGATGCGCATCTGCTTCCATTTCAGCCAAAAAACGGGCACTGATTGCTTCGCAATGTCTCTTAAAGAAGGAAACTGGGGTTTAGAATAATAAAACATATAATAAAAAATGGTAATAAGAAAGTCACATGTCGCTTTACAATGTGCATTCATTGTCTCACCGTGCCATAAGTAACGAAGAACATTTGACGTTGGTTGACGTGACCATAATATACGTCTTGATTTATGTCAGTTCTACGGACTGCACTCTGATAAGCTTCGAAAGTAGCTACTAGGCCCATGTATTCAGCAACGATCTCATCCAAATAATCATCTCCGTCCACCTGCTGATAATTGAATCTTTTTTTTTCTGTATTTACTAATGATCGCTTGATTGTCAGATCCTATTTATTTGCTAAGGGTACCTTGAATGTACTGACATTGAGTTACTTACGGTGAAATTTAGTTTAGCTCTGAGAATCGCCTCTTTAAACCTTTTTGAGTAGCATTGTAAACGCTCCTTGTACGCATTCAGAGTGTCACTCCTCCACCAATTCCCTTGATTTCCTTTCTGATCGTACTGACGACCTAAGATGAACCACGCGCTATTATTACTACTTGAAGATTAACTCTAAGAAACACCTCGTTCCCAAATCCATATACGTATATTGCCTATTAATAAACATATACGCATTTAACCATTCTTATGTTACCCAGACTGTCCAATGAGCGGCTCATAACGTAACCAACGTTAGTACCAAGTCCGCCATAATGATAATCACTGAAAACAGTATAAATAAAAAAAATTCGCGCATGCGTAAATTCGGTATGTGCATTTTCGAATAAAATGTAAACTGACATGTAAGGCTCATCAAAGTATGGCTGTCGTAGCAATCCCGCCGGTATCACTACGGCAGAAAAGAACTAAATTTAGAAAGAATCTTATTAATAATTACGTACATTTAAAGTGTGAAAGTAAGTGATAAATAATCTCGACCAAAAAAATTATATACTTAACATGCTTACCAATTGTGTTCGTTTGGTAGTTATACGTTGCACTTACGCCGAATGGATCTGTTGAATGTCTAGAAATGATAATTTTTAATTCATTTTCGAATGAATAGGAATATGCCATTTTCAATATCAATGCTACTCACTTATCAAATTGTTCAGTTACAGGCGTTCTTAATCTACGCAATGCATCTCTGTAAGACGTACTCTCGAAATCCAAAACATTCATCAAATAATTCCTCGTAATCGCCATCTTTCCATGCATCAGAAATGTAAGCATAACATTATGAGCGCGCATACAATGTAAAAAAAAACAAAAAACAGATAAAACAGATTTTCTGATGTTCATATTATTTATCGATTTACTATTCACTCTTTGGCTATTATTACTAATGGCATATTTACCCTAGAATAATAATCAATCACGTTCTTTTCCTTTGAATACCAACTGTCGTATCCAATGACCTGTTTTATTTTCGAGATTTTAAGCATGGCAATGCCTGCTGTCTCTTCATCTACCCACGTTGTTTTTGATATTTGTCTCTCCAAGATATCTCGCACTTTATGTGCTATTTCTGCTGCCTTCGAAAATTCGATTTCTAATAAATAAATTGTCGCATAGATATACAAAAATGATAAGTTTCATAATCAAAATTTCACAGCAACTTGCCTCCCTAAGAGGCTATTCAATTGTCACAAGTAATACCTATATATTACTTTTCTTTCATTGAATTAATTGTTCACGATATTACAGCATGATCTAGCCGGATATACATCATGCAAATTAATTTCATTCTTACAGTTCTGATATGATAGTTGGTAACAAACTTCTGCACATAAATGTAATTTACGATTATCCTCATAGCGTCGCTGGTTATGCAATTAATCGATCTGTAGTTAAAAATTTTACCATTTAATTTAACGTTTGTTTTATACTTTTAAATTGCTAATCGGAATGAATTTGAACGAACAAAAACATCGAATTGTATACGAACCGTGTAGGTAGCGGTCGCTTGAGCACATGATGAAACATAGCATTCATGCCGACCGAAGTGTACTGGATAAATCTTTCCACAAAATGAAAATGTATATGATTCACTAAACGAAAAAGAGAATACAGACTCGTCAGACTTTCCAATAATGGCATACTTAAATTCTTGAGTATATTCGGTGGGCAATAATCATAAAGGAATATACGACCGTACGTAGAACTTTCGCCGATGAAGATGCAATTGCCTTGAAAATGACATTTAGATAATCAGGTTCTCGAATATGTACACTAGTCGAGCTTCCAAATTTAAAGTTCCCTAAATTTCTGAAAGTTGATTGTAGAAAACGTGGCCAATCCAACTGTACAAAAAATGCACATTTGTAGATGTTGTGTGAAATATGTATGTACGATGTTGACGTATCCATTTCTCTTATAATCCATTGTATTAATATCTTGCTTACGTGTCTCTTACGCATATTACGCCAGGTGAGCTCTTGTAATTCTGATAACTTCATCACAGTCATCTTCGGCAACCCACGGATTAGGATTCGTTTCTGTCAAATATAGAAGTTAGTAAACATTGATTCCATAAGTCGGGATTGACAATATAGAGGTAATGATACTTATTACTTCTATGATCTCTTCCCGAAATCTCAGAACTTCCTTTATAGTATTCTTAATGGCAGGCGATGCATCTGTGCGATGTCCGTGCTCCTTAGGATATGCCATCCAGATATCAGTAAGGAATTCCTCATATTGGTGAATATCCTCTTGATTCGATTTTGAAATGTCACGCAGGAAAAGCTCTTCCGTTGGACTTATCTGATTCGTTTAAATTACACATATACGAGATGCCTATGTATATTACGCATGCGAAGCTTTGCAAGAATCTGCGTTATACAGGACTATTACTCAACTGGGCTGATTTACATAGTGTTAAAACAGTAACACATAGAACGTTCTACGAAGTTGGAAGTATTCTCATGATTTCAAGCCCCGAACTGTTTCAATGAAACTGCATATATTTTTCAGTACACCGTTCGATGCATTTTCGTATTCTCTACAAAGATTTCTTATTGTGTTTGAGTCGAAAAATAGATTGGTTTGCAACATATTTAAATTTTAGCTTTGTAGCATGGTATCATATGTTAACAAGCGAAACACAGGGAGTACTAGTCAAATGTAAATCCAGAAGGAAAACGTAAAGCAGTAGTATTCGAACGTGAGTCGATATGTAATACTACACTCACCGTAAAAAAAAGTGGTACACTTAGAATTTGGTGAAAAATCACCGAATTTCAAATGACGATAACTTCGTACATAATGAAGATAAAAATTTGTTTCAATAAGGAGAAGAAAGCTTGAAGCCTCAATTTAATGATTCGTATTGTTTAAATATTGCGAGGTGAATTGTTTTAAAATGGCGGATGGCAAAATCGGACCAAGCGAAATTGAAAAATATTTTTCCAAGTTTGTCATAAAACGTGGCGTGAGTCAAGTATCGCAGCAGAATGAGATAAAACCCATGCGATAGTACTGAGTTTCCTCTTTAAAATGCTTTTTCAAAACTTCCAATACGATGATTTGTCATCGAGTTATTCGCACTTGAAGAAAAAAACAGCCTATCGACTTCAATTACGAATAACTCAGCGAACAATTGTCATATTGGAAAATTGAAAAACCCACTGTAAAGAGGAAACTCAGCGCTATCACACGTGTTTTATCCCAATCGGTTGCGACACTTAACTTTTGCTTAGTGCCGCCGCAAATTATGGCGATAATTGCCCGAATTTGCATATTTTCGCTCTATTAATTGTCATTTTAAATAAAAAGGTCGCACAGAATTGCGCCATAAAAATTTTAAAAGCAGAAGTCCGAACCTTTAAAATGCTTGTTGCAAGATCTCGCTAACTATTTTAGGTGCTGAGATATTCAATCTTGAATTTTTAACAACGCCGAAAAGCAAGAATTGGCGGTATTCTAAGGTTCCGAGCTGTCTCGTGGTTACGCGCGTATGCTGTGTGCGTGCTGCGAAAAAGTACTGTATAGGGGTGCCTCAGCGTGCGTACGTATGTTTCTACACAATAAGGATATGGACATGATAATTCGTTAGTTCCTAGTTTAGTTAATTCTAAATTTTCCTTGTGTGCACTTAGAAGCGTTTGCTAACGCTTCTAAGTGCACACAAGGAAAATTTAGAATTTTTATACTGTGGAACTAACGAATTATCATGTCCGTATCCTTATTGTGTAGAAACACACGCGCACGCACGCGCGCGCGCGCGCGCAAGCACACACACACACACACACACGCTGAGGCACCCCTATACAGTACTTTTTCGCAGCACGCACACAGCATACGCGCCTAACCACGAGACAGCTCGGAACCTTAGAATACCGCCAATTCTTGCTTTTCGGCGTTGTTAAAAATTCAAGATTGAATATCTCAGCACCTAAAACAGTTAACGAGATCTTGCAACAAGCATTTTAAAGGTTCGGACTTCTGTTTTTAAAAATCTCATGGCGCAATTCTGTGCGACCTGTTTATTTAAAATGACAATTAATAAAGCGAAAATATGCAAATTCGGGCAATTATCGCCATAATTTGCGGCGGCACTAAGCAAAAGTTAAGTGTCGCAACCGATTAGGATAAAACACGTGTGATAGCGCTGAGTTTCCTCTTTACAGTGATTTTCTCAATTTTCCAATATGACAATTTTTCGCTGAGTTATTCGTAATTGAAGTCGATAGGCTGTTTTTTTCTTCAAGTGCGAATAACTCGGTGACAAATCATCGTATTGGAAGTTCTGAAAAAGCATTTTAAAGAGGAAACTCAATACTATCGCATGGGTTTTATCCCATTCTGCTGCGATACTTGACTCACGCCACGTTTTATGACAAACTTGAAAAAATATTTTTCAATTTCGCATGGTCCGATTTTGCCATCCGCCATTTTAAAACAATTCACCTCGCAATATTTAAACAATACGAATCATTAAATTGAGGCTTCAAGCTTTCTTCTCCTTATTGAAACAAATTTTTATCTTCATTATGTACGAAGTTATCGTCATTTGAAATTCGGTGATTTTTCACCAAATTCTAAGTGTACCACTTTTTTTTACGGTGAGTGTATATTAAGAAACTGAGAGTCTTGCGAACTAGTCATTTTTTCATCCAAGGACATTAATACATTGTTCTAGAAAACGTGAACAATGCATTTGGAACGGTGTATTGAAAATACAGTTTTATTTAAGAAAATTAGGGGCGACTTTCGAATTGCCAAAACGCTTCCATTCTCTAACAAGGTGCATGCATGATACATTACGTCACTTAATATAATTGAATTTTTCCTAATAATATTTTTTTTCTATGGTTTCATCGTTCTAAAGATACAAACTGACCTGATTACGAAGGTTTATTTAAACAAAATAAACAGCAGCTCAACGAACGTTGAGTTCTAATACTTTTCCCTCCTTAATAATTAAATGAAAGTTTTAATATGCGTTTATACGTAGACCGAATGAGAAATTGCTACGCATCCTCGTGCTTAACGATCAAATAATCAACTTAAATTTCTGCATTTTACAATAAGCTCTTTTCTTGACTTACAATTAAAACATTCTCTTTGAGATTCTTATCGGGCCCAACTTCGATAGTGAATAGAGCGCCTTTGCCCGTCATCTGAGAGTAGGTATTGTGAACTGCCACCCAATCTTTTTTCGGACTTTCTTCTAATATATTCCATTCACCGCCACCGACTCTGTTCACTATGTTTGCAAGTGGACGCATGCCCATCTCGTTCAATGCCGCTGTGAATTTTTAATTTCAATTCATCACAATTTAAATATACACGCCATTATACTTGCCGAGTACCAGAGACCATAGTTAATTGTCATTTAGATGTCGAGATTTTTAATGAGTCCGAGGATTTCTTACCAATATTCATTGTGATAGTTTATCAAGATAATTCCACTATTACTATATTTACCATCGAATAAACTAATGGTATCTTACTCTCGTTTGTGCACGCCTGAAAGTGAATTTTAGCCCACTTAACTGGATAAATATCTTGATCCTTGACCGCCCTTTCCAGATATTCTAAAAATGATATTTTTTGGATATTAAGCATCATTGCTGAAAAATTTCTTCCGTATAAAGGCTTATGTTCCTCACTGGCTATTTTGCGTTTCGCTGGTATTGTTCCTTCCTCTAATTGTTTCCAAGTAGCGATTCCACGCGGAACGGCCGTTTTCAGCCATTTTGCACACACGTATTTGTAAAAATCAACACAGGGATTTTCTTTAACGAACGCGTTTCCTCTGCGGGTTTTAAGCGCGTTGCCTGAGGCTACTGGTCGCATGCTCAGACATAGTATAAGCAATATTGTGAAAAGTGCGGTGCCCATTCTTGCTTATTTATAAATAGGGTATAACGCGCGATTCTCTCAAATTAAAATATAACATAGATATTTTCGTATTCTCCACTCTCGCTGGTAGCTCGAAATGTATGTCGTTGCTACCAAAACAGAATTTCAGAAAATGTTAATTTTCACCTTCCAATACAACCGCAATGTCATCTCTCTATTCAAAGAAATAAAATAAAAATGTTATCTGCCTTTGTAAGTTTTTATAGGTAAACGTGATCATATATCTTTTTACGAGACATGCAAGGTCGAGCCAAGTGTTCCACGGATTACTGTTTCCATAGTTTCAAATTAGAAACACGGAAATTAGGAACATGCTATATAATGTGATGACTAATAAGGAAATGCAAAATTCAATAAGCCGGACAATCAAGATTCATTTGGATTCGATTATAATACAAATACTGCCATTATGTCCTTTTCGATTTGATGATTGAAAGAACATTCATCCTCGTTTCATCCTTGGCCTCGCTTAATGCTACTTCCAACCATCCATCCTCATTTGCTTAATGCACTCGTGGGATCTGCAGGCAAAATTTCCAGTTTTTAAAATCAGCGATTTTCAAGGTTTCGTTTATTTTACTACCTTTTATGTCTATCAACCACCGCTTCGGCAAATAAAAATCAAATATGCATTTGCGTTCTAACTTTTTATACGCAAAAACAACATTCTATCCTTTCGTCAAACGTGCAAGTCCAAGGTAGATAGTTTCAAGTTTATCAGTTCTAGCTGCGCGGCGAATTTTATGATTCAACTTAATCATTTTCGCGATTTTAAATTTAACAGTGCGTTTGATTTCTATGGAATGCGATCTAACGGTACGTCAGAAGACATTTGGTAGGATCTAATAAGAGCAGAGTTTTGTGTGCAAGAACATGCTTACTTAGAGCAAATTTCAAAAAGAATTAAAAAAAGCCCTACCGTGATTTCTACCTAGCCGTTGTCGCGCATTCCTGATTCGTTTACAAATCCAGCTGAACGCAGAGACCTCGATTCTTATCTGCATCTGACAAACCAACATCGAACAAACTAACGTCCCACGTTTTACCGTGAAACGAAATGGTTCATCAAACACCAGAGAACTGAGGAAAATTTCTGGACGCGTTTCAGGACCGAGCCAAAGAATTTTCCTCCGTGTCACCCGTTACCATCGCCTGCCGAATATTTATTTCGTTCTGTAACGGGTATCTTTGTGGACAGGTGTGATGGGAATCGCAATTGTCGGGTAGAAAAGAAATTAATGTTAAACTTAGTTTTATTTAACCTGTTTGCACAGTACGTGGTATTATAAAGATATATTTATATATATATATATATATGTTTATGTGGAGCCTGTGTGGTACCATAGGGCCGGCTTCGTACTGAAGTGTCGCGACGCGTTTCGCTTCCTCTGCTAGCTTCCTTAGTCGTTTTCTTCTGTATTTCTTCACTCGTAAGTATGAGTCTATTTCGACAATTTCGCTCATTTCCGACGCTCCTTTTATACCCGGCGCGCGATATTCGAATTCGCGAAACTTCTACCCTACTGCCCTCTATGTTTGAGTTTCCGCCGGAAACTCGTACTGCGTTCGACCGCTAGGCGGCTTTCCTGTCTCCGCGGTTATTTTCTCATACATTCTTTTTACCGTTATAGTTCTTTGCAGCACAGACGAGATATAGGATAGTATTAACATCTTACGGAAGTTAGTGTCCCGAAACTGAAATACCGATGCAATCAAACTTTACAGTGGTAACACAGAGACCTTTGTCGATACGAAGCGAAAGAATCAACAACCAAAGGAAGAATTGCGAGGCGAATTATAGGGACAGAGTATGCAAAGATAACAAGTAGCAACACAGAAGAATATACTGTTACCGCAACATAGTGCGAGACTTCAAGCATTCACTGTTTCATAAGAATATTCGTAATCAGAAAAATGTATTTTTAGGCACGACCGTAAAGGGAGTGACTTATGCTATCGCCATCGCGAAAACCGTTCGTATGTGTGTGTGTATGTGTGTGTGTGTCCGTGTATATCCTCGATTTCGGAAAAACGGCTGAACCGATCGGGACGAAATTTGGCACAAAAATCAAGTACACTACTGTGAGTTGACAATAAGGTTTGTGAGCCGCCATCTTGCACCGGTACAAGATGGCGGGAAATTCAAATTTCAAATAAAATTTAATTTTGCCGGCATTTCGAAACGGTTGAAGATGGGTATACATAAAGTTTCCTGGCACCAAATGGGTATATACTCCACGTGCATGCCAAATTTCATCCAAATCCGTTCAGCCGTTTGGCCGGAATACTGGATTAAAGATTTTTATTATGCAAATTTAAGTCTTTAATCCAGTATTCCGACAAAACGGCTGAACGGATTTGGATGAAATTTGGCATGTATGTGTAGTATATACCCATTTGGTGCCACGAAACTTTATGTATAGCCATATTCAATCGCTTCGAAATGGCAGCAAATTTACATTTTTTAAGCAAATTTAAGTCTTTAATCCAGTATTCCGGCAAAACGGCTGAATGGATTTGGATGAAATTTGGCATGTATGTGTAGTATATACCAATTTGGTGCCACGAAACTTTATGTATAGCCATCCTCAACCGTTTCGAAGTGGCGGGAAATTTAAGTTTTTAAGCTAAAATAAGTCTTTAATCCAGTATTCCGACAAAACGGCTGAACGAATTCGGACGAAATTTGGCATGTACATGGAGTATATACTCATTTAGTGCCACGAAACTTTATGTATAGCCATCTTCAACCGTTTCGAAGTGGCGGGAAATTTAAGTTTTTAAGCTAAAATAAGTCTTTAATCCAGTATTCCGACAAAACGGCTGAACGAATTCGGACGAAATTTGGCATGTACATGGAGTATATACCCATTTGGTGCCACGAAACTTTATGCGTAGCCATTTTCAACCGTTTCGAAATGACGGCAAATTTAAGTTTTTAAACAAATTTAAGTCTTTAATCCTGTATTCCGGCAAAACGGCTGAACGGATTCGGACAAAATTTGGCATGTACATGGAGTATATACTGAATTGGTGCCACGAAACATTGTGTATGGTCATCTTCAACCATTTCGAAATGGTGCCAATTTCAAGTCTTTAATCCACTATTTTATTTTATAATTATAGTTTGAAAATCCCGTAATTTCGAAACGGTTGAAGATGACCATGCATAAGTTTCGTGGTACCAAATGGGTATATTTTTGAACTACATGCCAAATTTTTTCTGAATCCGTGCAGGCGTTTCGGCGGAACACTGGATTAAAGATTTCAATTTTCGTAATTTCCGAATGGTTAAAGATAATCATGCATAAAGTTTTACTGCAGCAAAGGGGTATATACTTGATGTACATGTAAAAGTTTGGTTCGGATGCATTTAATTGTCCGGTTTCGATCACTTGCGCGCATTGCAGAAATGCTTCATTTCACCGGCGAGCGCGAAGCGCGAGCACCCGACGTTCTCAGGGGGTATGGCGCTTGAGCGAAGCGAAAGCGCAGAGGACTCTCTAGCATAGTTTAATATCTCAATACTTGAATTTTCAACAATTTCGAAACGGTTTGAAATTCGTGGGCGAGCGCGAAGCGCGAGTGCCGCGGTCGTGCCTATTGCAGAAAAGCGAAGCTTTTCTGCACCCGGTAAAGCGAGCGCGAAGCGCGAGCAAAGGCGATCTGGGGGGTTGGCGCTTGAGCGAAGCGAAAGCGCAGGGGGTTTACCCCCTAGTTTTTATGTGTTTAGGAAATGCACCGACTTCAGCTACAACCCATTGTAAGGAAAAGGAAAAACTCAATATAAGGGAATCATCTTATCCGTATTCTTTGTTTGAATATAATTCGTTTATCATATTACATTTATTCTATGACATTAGTTTATGTATTACATTCAAGTTTATTATACTACATTATTACTAATTATGTATTTTTAATTGACTTTCGCAATGATTTATAAATCATTTATATTTAATTATTAGTATTATCATTTAGTGTTATAGTAAAACAAAATATGTCTAAGTGACAGAGGGTGCCCCGGAGAAGTGTTAGTTTAGAGTATTACCACATCGAAAAGTCGAGGCTTCATGGCTTTACAATTATCACTGTTTAACGCATTGACTGCCACGTCACACAAATTTTGGTGACTGCTTAGCAGGGATGGCATGGAAAGTCTCACAGCTTCCTCCTCTACCATCGTTACGTGACGTCACATTGTCTCCCACTACCACCGCTAGAGTAGTGACGCAATGGTGACGTATGCGACGCCAACGCCACAGGCGGCCACGCCGCTCGTAATTTCAAAATCTCTTCTGTTTTAAACAACGCAACGTAACCACGTAACCATTTATCTGGAAAATATTAATTAACTACGACGGTTACAAACCTGTAAGAATACAAGAAACAACATACAATGTTTGTTCTTCGCAATCTTGTTCCTTGTATGATCTATTTCTTTATTGTTATGCTCTCTCATTTGGAGGTTAGCCTGATTGTGGTTATGTTTAGTTATGTTTCGATACCGCCAAGCGTTGCACGTAGGAGAATATAGATGTCGTCACGTACTATGACGTCACGGAATCTCCTCATGCGAATAGCTGCTGGAGGAGAAGTTACTGGTAGAGAGGGAAGATTTTTTCATGGTGGGGGCATCGCATGGCATCCCTGCTGCTTACAATTAGTTACATGTCCGTAGTGATAACTCTTATCCTTCCCAATAACTATTTAAATAGTTCGCGATCAGGCACTGAAATCGTCACCTGAATTCGGATGACATGGCAATGAAAGTGTTGCAACGTTCATCGGGAACAATATAATTTCCGTCTTCGTGTCCAAATTCAACCACCCCCGAGACAAATAAAAATGTTACGGGTAGTTACTTTACAGCGTCTTACAGGCGAATGCAGGTTTCGTTAAACATAGCAGCCCGAGGCACGGAGTTCAACGTCATCACTTGCAGCTGTGTATAGAATTTTATGATTCAAGTTGACCATTTTTGCGACATTAAATTTTAAAATGCAAAAGTAATCGTACACGTATGCGCACATTCAGGAATAATCAATGGAAAAGAGCAGAATAGAATAAGGTAGGAAATCAAGAGATTCATCCCGTATGAGAAAAATGTATTCACCGCATGTAACCGCTAATTCGTGTTCCGAATGCAACTCTCGTCTAACCATTCGCACTTCGGCGAAGAATTCATTGGATCGTTCTCCTTGCAACGAAACGTATCGGCGAACGCTTGCATGTTGGAGAGTGCTGTATTCACCCTCAATTCCTGAGGTAGACGACCATCCGCTGCCATTTCAGCCCGAACAGGGGCAGCGAATGCTTCACAATGTCTCTTAAAGAAGGAAACTGGGGTTTAGAAAAATAATCAAAATAATAATAGAAAAATGTAATAAGAAAGTCACAAGTCGCTTTGCAATTTGCACTCATTTTCTAACCATGGCATAAATAACGAAGAACTCTTGAAATTCACTTCCCTGGTAGACTTTGTAAATAATGTTTGCAGATGTGTTACTTGTACCGAGCTTCCTCTTATAAGATTCGAAAGCAGCTACTAGGCCCATGTAGTCGGCAACGATATCATCTGAATAATCATTTCTGTCCACCTGCTGATTAATTAAATCAGTTTTCATTCTGTATTTACATGCACGAAAGATCCTTTGATTGACGAACCTTATTTATTTGCTAAGGGTATCTTGAATGCACTGACATTGAGTTACTTACGGTGAAATTTAGTTTAGCTCTGAGAATCACCTCTTTAAACCTTTTTGAGTAGCATCGTAAACGCTCCTTGTACGCATTCAGAGTGTCATTCCTCCACCAATTCCCTTGATTTCCCTTCTCATCGTACTGACGACCTAAGATAAACCACGCGCTATTATTACTACTTGAAGATTAACTCTAAGAAACACCTCGTACCCAAATCCATATACGTATATTGCCTATTAATATACATACATATACGCATTTAATCATTCATACAATGTTACCTAGACTGTCCAATGAGCGGCTCAGAGCGGAACCAACGATAGTACCAAGTCCGCCATAATAAAACTTACTGAAAACAGTATAAATAAATGTACGCGCATGGGTAAATTTAGTATGCGTTTTTCGAATAAAATCTAAACCTACAGCGCGAAAGGTTTCTCCATGATTGGAAAATCGAACAATGCTGCCGGTACCACTGTAAAAGGAAATAACTGAGATTATAAAGAATCAAAAATTAAATACATTAACAGTGTGCGAGCAGCTGATAAATACAGCTGCTGATTACATGCTTCAGACTGGACATGCTTACCCATTGTGTTAGTTTGGTAGTTGTACGTTGCACTTACGCCGAATGGATCTGTTAAATGTCTAGAAATTACAATTTTTAATCTTTTTTCGAATGTAAAGGAACACGCCGTTTTCAATATCCATGGTACTCACTCATCAAATTCTTCAGTTACACGCATTCCTAATCTACGCAATTCATCTCTGTAAGACACGGTCTCGAAATCCAAAATATTTCTCATATAATTGTCACTAATCCTCATCTATACTTTCCAGCAAATAAAAATGAAAGTGTAATATCATAAGCACGCATATAATGTAAAGAACCCGATAAAATAGGTTTTCTAATTTTCTTATTTTTTATCGATTTGCTATTCACTCCTTGACTATTATTGCTAATGGCAGATTTACCCTAGAATAGTAATCGATCACGTTCTTTTCCTTTGCATACCAGCTGTCGTATCCAATGATCATGGTCATTTTGTCGAGTTTACGCATTGAGCCTGCTGCTTCTTTTATCATCCAAGTTGTTTCTGATATTTGTCTCTTCAAGATTTCGCGCACTTTCCTTACGATTTTTGTTGCCTTTGAAAAATCGATTTCTATTAAATAAATTATTAAATGGATATGTACAAATGATAAAAGCCATCATCACGATTTGAGAGCAACTTGCCTCCCTTAGAGGCTATTCAATCGTCACAATTAGTACCAACGTATTACTTTTCTTTCGCAAGATTCTAGCCTGATTCAGATGGAAATAAATTATGCAATTTGATAACATTCTTACTATTAAGATATCACTCTTCATAATATGCTTGTGCACATAAATGTAATTCACGATTCTCTTCATAGCATTGCTGGTTATGCAAGTCATCGATCTGTTGTGAAAAGTTTAACCATTTAATTTATCATTCGTTCTACATTTTTAAATAGCTAATTGGAATGAATTAGGTAAACCTCTTGTTTAGGGGAGGCAGCTCCGATCACCTTGACCTAGATATATGTTGTCAAGGATATCCTCCTGAGAACGAATCCGCAATTTTTAGCTGTCGCTCATTGTTCGTTAAAAAGTTATTAACAAATGAAGTCACCGGTTCGAGTTGGCATTTTCTGCGTGTTTCGATATTTAGGGTAGAGGAGGCAGCTCCAACAATCTTGACTTGACATATATTATCAAGGTAACCCTCCGGAGTAACAATCCAAATGTTTTAGTCGACGCTCATTATTTGTTAAGAAGTTAGGTAAAACAGCAGAGGTTACAGAAATTGATCTGACCAGAAAGGCCTACCACGCTCTTAAAGCGCCTGTGCCGCGCCTGACAATCGCACCCGCTTAACCAAACCTAACCAGTCTAATTCAATAAGGGTTAGGCGCGGCACGGGCGCTTCCGCGCCCGCCCGCGCATTAAAAAAATAATCTACACTTGAGAGCGTGGTGGGCCTTTCACATTCACATTTCAACTTTAACATTCAATTTATTCGATAATAGAATCAGATAATGGATATTACCTAGAATAGTACCGTAGAATAGTATACGACAGACTGACCCATTGGACATAAACATCTACCTCGTACATGTTCCAATGAACGAATGTAAACACTACTGCTGATGTGTGGCCAAGACGCGCGCGTGTGTGTGACTCAACGTCGGAAATTCTCCATAATTCGTGAAAACTTTTTCTGTTAACGACTTTTTAACAAACAATGAGCGACGGTTAAAAATTGCGGATTCGTACTCAGGAGGATGTCCTTGACAACATATATCAAGGTCAAGGTGATCGGAGCTGCCTCCCCTAAACAGGAGTTTTACCATGAATTAGAACGAACAGGAACATCAAAGTGTATACAAACCGTTCGGGTACCGGTCGGTTGAGCACACGATAAAGCAGAGTATTCATATGGGACGAAGTGTGTTGGATAAATTTTTCCAGAAAATGAAGATGTATATGATTCACTATATGAAAGTGAAAATACACATTCGTCAGACTTTCCAATAACGACAAAGCTAAATCCTTGAGAATATACTGTAGGCAGTAATCATTAAGGAATATACGAACGTACGTAGGATTTCCACCGATGTAGATCCAATTGCCCTCAAAATGATTTTAACGTAATTAAATTGTCGAATATGCACAACAGTCGATTCGTTAAACTCAATGTGAAAAATTGAACGTAGAATTTGTGGCCAGTACAGCTGCATCAGAAGAATACAGATTTCCATATTAAATATGAAACATGCCGGGGTATAACCGTGTGAAATGTTTGGGTATCGAGTTTTCTTAGAATCCATTGTATTAATGTTTCGCTTACGTCTTTCTTTTTCATATTATTCCAAGTATGCTCTTGTAAATCCGATAACATCATCGCACGCATTGTTGAAGTCCTTTCTATTAGCTGGCGTTTCTGTGAAATTGAAAAGTCACTTGATGTTGCTTCACTGACAATGAGTCCGGATTGTCAATATATGTAGAGACAATAATAATTATTACTTCAATGATGGCTTGTCGAAAAGACACAACATCTCGAATGGCATTCTTAACTGCATTTACAGGATATATTGGATATCCCCGGTCCTTAGCATACGCCGTCCAAATATCAGCAACAAATTGCACGTATTGGGGAATATCCTTTGGTTTCAATCTTGAAATGTGAGGCAGGAAAAGCTCTTCTGTTGGGTTTATCTGGTTCGTTTAAGTTACACTTGTTTGATATGTCTACATTATACAGGGTGTCCCGTAATTAGTGTAAGAACCGAAAATGGGGGGCTCCTGGGCTGATCAGAAACAACTTTTTCCTTTGGCAAAATATCGGACGCGGCTTCGTCTTCGAGTTATTAACGAAAAACCCAAGCCAATGAGCGCGCGAGTAGAGCCCGCGGGCCGCCACGGTAGCGTTGGCGGTTCACCGCGCTCGGCCGTGATCGCGAACAAATGCGCCGCGGCAATACATTCAGGTCGAATGATGAATAAAAAATTAATGCAAATTAGAATAAGTCATAAATAATGAATAAAAGAATTAGTTAATATCCACGTAAAATAAACGAATCGGTCTTTCGTAATACTTTTATTTGTCATTCAAAGTGAACGCGGAATGAGATCGCGAAAATTACATTTGGTAATTATCGGAAAAAAGAGCAGGAAGAAAATATTTGGAATGATTAAATAAATTAGAACATGAGCGAAATGTACTTTGAAATTGAACTGTCCACAGGTTTTGCGGTGAAAGCCCTACTGTCCGCGGTCCTCTTATCGAAAAGACATCACTTTTTAGGCACGATCGTAAAGGGAGTGACTTCTTCCATTTTTTTTGTCACAATGTACGCACACAAGACATTCCGCCAACCAGGGCTATTCCCTATTTCTTCCGGGAGGCTACTATGCGTCGAACACGATTTCCGTCCCGACCGAAAACTGATAATTGATGGCACACAAGTACAACGCCTTTCAGAATAATCTGAGGTTTGGTTTAAGGATGGGAAGTCCTTCGACAGATTTATCACTTTCCGCGGTTGCCTGGGACACTTGAAAATGCATCGCGATCGCCCCACGCCTTAATCCACGCACGCGTCTGCATTAGAAAATGATTTGACGCAAACAAATAACTTGACGAAAGAGTGCTTCTCAAATAAATTTACGCAACAGTGCTTTCGAAATAATTTACGAAAACGTGCTTTTCGAATAAATTTGTGAAAAAGGATTGGTGGATTACGGAAAATCAACCGAGTGTAATTATGAAACCAAAATTACTCACAGTCTTCGAAAAAATGGGTCGATGTCGCTGGATCTCTGCATCGATTCGATCGAAGAATCCGTGCGAACAGCTGATCTCAGAAGGGTCACTGAACTCACATCGCGGCACGGCCACTAACACTATCGACGCCTGTACGTGAGGGTTTCGGTGCCAACTTCAAAACTTTCAATAATTATCGTCCCCGATAGGACACATTGTTCTTAACTCGCGCCGGTTTTACGAGAAAGCAGGGCCCTAATACGAGTCTCTTTTATCGCGAAGCATGCCCTCTCACGTCTTCCACTCATTTTTTGTACTTTTCGGAAAATATTCGCGATAAATTCATTATTAGCCTACGGTCGTCGCGTCGGTGACCGTTCTCGACGAGATCGACTGCCTCTTCGGTTGTCATTTGTCTCTTATAGCGACCGTAGGAAAGGGCAGCTCTGCATGTAAGGCTGGTGCTACGCGAGGTGGCACGAAAGGTGGTCGGCCAGCATCGTGGAGGGCCGGCATAAAAGACAAATGACAAACGAGCAGGCAGTCGATCTCGTCGAGAACGGTCACCGACGCGACGACCGTAGGCTAATAATGAATTTATCGCGAATATTTTCCGAAAAGTACAAAAAATGAGTGGAAGACGTGAGAGGGCATGCTTCGCGATAAAAGAGACTCGTATTAGGGCCCTGCTTTCTCGTAAAACCGGCGCGAGTTAAGAACAATGTGTCCTATCGGGGATGATAATTATTGAAAGTTTTGAAGTTGGCACCGAAACCCTCACGTACAGGCGTCGATAGTGTTAGTGGCCGTGCCGCGATGTGAGTTCAGTGACCCTTCTGAGATCAGCTGTTCGCACGGATTCTTCGATCGAATCGATGCAGAGATCCAGCGACATCGACCCATTTTTTCGAAGACTGTGAGTAATTTTGGTTTCATAATTACACTCGGTTGATTTTCCGTAATCCACCAATCCTTTTTCACAAATTTATTCGAAAAGCACGTTTTCGTAAATTATTTCGAAAGCACTGTTGCGTAAATTTATTTGAGAAGCACTCTTTCGTCAAGTTATTTGTTTGCGTCAAATCATTTTCTAATGCAGACGCGTGCGTGGATTAAGGCGTGGGGCGATCGCGATGCATTTTCAAGTGTCCCAGGCAACCGCGGAAAGTGATAAATCTGTCGAAGGACTTCCCATCCTGAAACCAAACCTCAGATTATTCTGAAAGGCGTTGTACTTGCGTGCCGTCAATTATTAGTTTTCGGCCGGGATGGAAATCGTGTTCGACGCATAGTAGCCTCCCGGAAGAAATAGGGAATAGCCCTGGTTGGCGGAATGTCTTGTGTGCGTACATTGTGACAAAAAAATGGAAGAAGTCACTCCCTTTACGATCGTGTCTAAAAAGTGATAAGTCTTTTCGATAAGAGGACCGCGGACAGTAGGGCTTTCACCGCAAAACCTGTGGACAGTTCAATTTCGAAGTACATTTCGCTTATGTTCTAATTTATTTAATCATTCCAAATATTTTCTTCCTGCTCCTTTTTCCGATAATTACCAAATGTAACTTTCGCGATCTCATTCCGCGTTCACTTTGAATGACGAATAAAAGTATTACGAAAGACCGATTCGTTTATTTTACGTGGATATTAACTAATTCTTTTATTCATTATTTATGACTAATTCTAATTTGCATTAATTTTTTATTCATCATTCGACCTGAATGTATTGCCGCGGCGCATTTGTTCGCGATCACGGCCGAGCGCGGTGGACCGCCAACGCTACCGTGGCAGACCGCGGGCTCTACTCGCGCGCTCATTGGCTTGGGTTTTTCGTTAATAACTCGAAGACGAAGCCGCGTCCGATATTTTGCCAAAGGAAAAAGTTGTTTCTGATCAGCTCAGGAGCCCCCCATTTTCGGTTCTTACACTAATTACGGGACACCCTGTATATGGGAAGCTTTATAAGAATCTGTGTTACAGAGGATATGTCACACAACTGGTGTTAAAACAGTAAAACATTGAAGGTAGGTTCAATAGGAACAATCAATGATTTTGAATGAGGCTTCCTATGACGTGGTGTTTTGAAATCGCCTCAACGGCAGCTATAAGAATATGCCTGAATCTACATATATCTAATGCCACATTAAGAAACTGAAAGAACTGGAACTAACCATACTGAATCTCGCGATCCAGTCAGTTTCTCACCCAAGTAACGGAGTAGTTTTTTCTAGAGAATTCAAACAGTGCATCTTGTACAGTGCCTGAAAAAATACGAACTTCCATACAAAAATTTCGATAAGACCTTCGAATCGGCAAAGCGTTCCACTCTGAGAGAAGATTCATATAGAATACCATATCTCATTTAAAACCATTGACTTTTACCTAATAACTTTTTCTTCTATCCTTTATCGTTTTATCTCTATAAATTGGCCCAATTACAAGAGATGTCCCATTCGTTTAAACAAAATAAGTAGTAGTGTTACGAGCATTGAGTTTTAACACTTATTCTTCCTTAATAACTCAATGCATTGTAACCTGCATTTCTATGTATATGTTTACATACAGGGTGAGTCCGCCAAGGCATGCGAATAACTTCTACAATTTTGGTGTTAAGAAAAAATGTTTCAAGTAAAAGTTGTTTGATATCGAGGGAGGCATTGTGTGACGGGGACCATTTTCTTCCAGGTGGAGGCGTTTCGGAGATTTGAAGGTCATTTTCATTTTTTTAAATGGAATCATACATTTTCGAATACCTACGATTGTAGCCCTTTCCAAGGCCATTTCAATGACCATAGATGTTCAAGGTCAGTCAAGGTCAAGGGCACAAAAAAAGTGGAAAACCGATTTTATCACTTCTATTACAAATGTGATTGCTTTTATTGTTTCAAAATCATTGAACATTAATGTAAACACATTGCAGTTAAACGCTTGGCATTCAATGTTAACAACTCACTACAAATGTTCGAAATGGTGAGCGTTTACAGTAAGGCACTGTCTAAAACGTTCACCTACAAATTGCGTTACACGTTGGAGTGTTTCTCGGTCGATTGCAGCACAAGCTCGTTCTATGCGTTCTATCATTTCTTCTTTAGTAGTTGGTATATCATGATACACACCTGCTTTCAATTGTCCCCATAAAACATTAATGTTCAATGATTTTGAAACAATAAAAGCAATCACATTTGTAATACAAGTGATAAAATCGGTTTACCACTTTTTTTGTGCCCTTGACCTTGACTGACCTTGAACATCTATGGTCATCGAAATGGCCTTGGAAAGGGCTACAATCGTAGGTATTCGAAAATGTATGATTCTATTTAAAAAAATGAAAATGACCTTCAAATCTCCGAAGTGCCTCCACCTGGAAGAAAATAGTCCTCGTCACACAATGCCCCCCTCAATATGAAACAACTTTTACTTGAAACATTTTTTCTGAACACCAAAATTGTAGAAGTTATTCGGGTGGCATGCCTTGGCGGACTCACCCTGTATAGTGTCTGATTGCGCGGCATCCTCGTGGACAACCGTTTGAGTGCCACGGTGCTTTGCTGCCTCCCAATCCAAATTTGCCAAGCGGCGATATTGCGCTTCTTCTGCGCTGTGAAATAAAATGTCAAGAAGCTGGATCGCGCTGTTCTAGGTTAATATATTTGCCGTAAATCTTACTTCTTTCGATTCAGTACTATTCTGATATCTCGTTGAGCGGGAGTAGGGACATTAGGGGCTTGTTAATCGTTGATCCTGATTTCAATAATATTCATCGTAATGCCAATGTCCATAATAGTTTCGACAGAGAACAGAAAAAGCGCAATATCGTCGCTTGGCACTCCAACGGTTAACAATAAAATATGAAACTTAAATTTCTGGATTTTATGATAAAGTCTTTATGTTGACTCACAATTATAACATTCCGTTTGAAATCCTCATCAGGTCCAACTTTAACAGTGAATAGAGCGCCTTCGCCCGTCAATCGACAGTAATTATTGTGAACTGTCACCCAATCATTTTCCGGACTTCCTCCTAATATATTCCATCCAAAATCAGTGACATAATTCACTATGCTCACAAGTGAACGCACGCCACTCTCGTTCGACGCATCTACGAATTAATATTTTTTTATTTCAAATCGTTTCAATTGAAATCACCACGTCATTATACATTATAGTATATTGTCGATTACCAACGACAATAAATCATTCGCATTACGGTGTCGAGATATTTGGAGAATCTGAGGATTCCTTACCAATATTTATTGTGAAAGTTTATCAAAATAGTTGAAATATTACTACGTATACTGTCGAAGAAACTAATGGTATCTTACTGTCGTTCATGCACGCCTGAAAGTGAATTTTGGCCCACTTAACAGGATGTATATCTTCGTTCTTGACCTCCCTATGTAGATGTTCTAGAAACCATATTTTTTGCATTTTAAACATCATTGCCGAAAAATATCTTTCGCGTAAAGAGCTCATGTTCCTTACCGGCTATTCTCTGTTTCGCTAGTGTTGATCTTTTATTTAATTCTGTCCAATTAGAGACTCCTTTTGGAACAGCTTGTTTCGCCCATTGGTCACATACGAAATTGTAAAAATCCACGCACGGCTGTACTGTATCGTCAGGGTTTTTTTTAATGAATGGAAATCCGTGTACTGAATCTACTGGTCGCATCCTCAGAAATACTACAAGAACTATTGTGAATATTACGGTGCCCATTCTTGCTAATTTATAAAAAGGGTGTAACGCGCTATTGTCTTAAATTAAAATATAACATAGATATTTTCGCATTCTCCACTCTGGCTGGTTGCCCGAAATGTACGTCGTTGCTACCACTTGCAGAATGTCCGAAAATTTTAATTTTCACCACCCTCTGCAATCTGAATGCCATCTATTTATACAGGAAAATAAAATGAAAGTGCTATGTGGTTTTATATGTTTGTATAGGTAAACGTGATCATATATCTTTTTACGAGACATGCAAGGTCGAGCCGAGTGTTCCACAGTTTATCTACCATTTGCACCTCAGGTTAAAGAATATTTTTTGAAGCTTCCTAATTTCCGATAGTTCCAAATTGGGAGCACGGATGAATATGCTATATCGCATGATGTCTAATAACGAAATACAAAATTCAGTAAACCGGACAATCAATATTTATTTCGATTCGGCTATAATACAATTACAAGTCAGTGTGTCATTCGTTTTGAAGGTTTTGTTTATTTAACGAATTTTTATGTTTTTAAATTATGAAAGGGCTTTGCGCCCGTAGAAGGGCCATCCCAGCTGCACCGGTCCGCTGTATAATGTAAAAATATAAAAGTGGGTTAAATAAACAAAACCTTCAAAATGAATGTTTTTAAAACCTGGAAATGTTGCCTGTACGAGGTTCTAAATATTTATATTACAATATAAACCTACGCATTTTACAAAAAATAAAATAATCGTTCCGTGTATTCGGTCGACGTTGAACAAATGTACCACCGACTAGGCAAATAAAAATCATATCTACATTTGCGTTCCAACGTTTTCATACTCAAAAACATCATCATATCCTTTCGTCAAACGTATGTACAAGGCCGAGGTAGATAATTCAAAGTTTATCAGTTCTAGCTGCGTGGCGAATTTTATGATTCAACTTAACCATTTTCGCGATTTTAAACTTAACGGTAAGTCTGATTTCTACGGAATGCTATCTAATGGTAGGTCGGAAGACATTTGGTAAAATTTAAAAAGAGCTGAGTTATGTGTGCGATAACATGAACATTATTTTGAGCAATTTTCAAAATGATTTTTTTTCTTAAAACAAAGCCCTAAGTGAAACAATGTGCTTTTGCAATTTTCATTTTACAATTAGTTCTTCCCAAACAACAAATCTTTCTTCGCTTGCAGTACCAATTAAGGGACACTGTAAGTTTAATAGTTGCCAGGTTATTTTCATTGATAGTTTTTGAATTGTCACCCTGTATATCCTTCTTCTTCTTCTTGGAGAGAGAATTATTTTTTAAACCGAACTATAATTAAAATTCAAAGTGATACTTCACAACCTAGTAAAATGTACAGCGAATTTTTCATACGTACAACCAGAAATAAGGCAACATTATTTGACATTAATTGATGCCAATGCAATCGATGCTCATAAGTACAATATACATACACGTGTATAGAGCAGAAGGGAACGTAAAGCATCCATGCAAACGATTGCGACTGAACCCAGCTCTCTCCAACAACTAGGCGTTCAGCGATGCATATGACTATAAGAGAAATATCGAGGGAGTTCATTAAGCAAATGAAAATGCTTGAATGAAAGAAGCATTAAGCTAGGCCAAGAATGAAACGAGGACGAATGTTCTTTCAATGTTAAAATCGGAAAGAACACACTAGCTTGTAATTGTATTATAATCGAATCGAAATGAGTCTTCATCGTCCGGTTTACTGAATTTTGCATTTCCTTATTAGACATCACACCATATAGCATGTTCATCCGCGTTTCTAACTTGAAACTATTGGAAATTAGGTAGGTTGAAAGAAAATTCTTTAACCTGAGGTGCAAACGGTAAACTATGGAACATTCGGGTCGACCTCGCATGTATCGTAAAACGATGTATGATCACGTTTACCTATAAAAACTTATGAAGCCACATAACATTTTTATTTTATTTCCTTGAGCAGAGAGATGACATTGCGATTGTACAGGTAGGTGAAAATTAATACTTCCTGATAGTCTGTAAGTGGTAGGAACGACGCACATTTCGAGCAACCAGCCAGAGTGGGGAATACGAAACTATCTGTGTTATATTTTAATTTGAGGCAATCGCGTGTTATACCCTATTTATAAATAAGCAAGAATGGGCACCGTAATTTTTACAATGTTGCTTATACTATGTCTGAGCATCCGACCAGTAGCCCCAGGTATCGTGTTTGGAACCCTTGCAAAAAAATCGCACTATAAAATAAGCCCCTGCGAAGATTTCTACCAATTCGTGTGTGATGAATGGATGAAAACGTCTGTTCCACATGGAGTCGCTAATTGGTCAAAATTAGAGGAAGAAACAGCGTCGGTGAAACACGAAGTAGCCAGTGAGGAACATAAGCTCCTTACACGGAATACATTTTGCGGGAATGATACTTTAAATGTGAAAAATATGATTTCTAGAGTATCTTGGAAATCCGGTCAGGAACAAAGATATTCATCCCGTTAAGTGGGCCAAAATTCACTTTCAGGCGTGCATGGACGAGAGTAAGACACCATTAATTCCTTCGACAGTACCTATACGTAGTAACGTTTCAACTATTTTGATAAACTTTCACAATGAATATTGGTAAGGAATCCTCGGACTCTCTAAACATCTCGACATCGTAATGAGAATGAATTATTGTCGTTGGTAATCGACAATATAATGTATAATGACGTGGCGATTTATGTTGCAAAAAATTGAAATAAAAAATGATTCATTCGTAGATGCTTTGGATCAGAGTGGTGTGCGTCCACTTGCGAACATAGTGGATGATGTCAATGATTTTGGATGGAATATATTAGGGGATAGTCCGGAAAATGATTGGATTGCAGTTCACAATAATTACTGTCGATTAACGGGCAGTGGCGCTCTGTTCACTGTTGAAATTGGGCCTGATGAGGATTTCCTGAGGAATGTTTTAATTGTGAGTCGCGATAAAAACCTTATTATAAAATTCAGAAATTTAAGTTGAACATATTATTGTTAACTGTTTGAGTGCCAAGCGGCGGAATTGCGCTTTTTCTGTTCTGGGTCGAAAAGTGCCAACGTATTGGGCATTGACCTTACGATGAGATTTATTGGAAACAGAATCCGTCATTAGTAATCCCCTAATGTCCCTACTCCCACGCAACGTGATATCAGAATAGTACTGAATCGAGAAAAGTAAGGTTTACCACACATATGTTAACGTAGAACTGCGCGATCGAGCTTCTTAGCATTTCTCGATACAGAGCAGAAGAAGCACGATATCACCGCTCAGCAATTTTCGATTGGCAAACAATAAAGGTCCGTGCCACTCAAACGGTTATGCACGAAGATGCCTCGAAATCAGACACTGCATGTATACATAAACGCAGATTACAACGCATTTAGTTATTAAGGAAGAATACGTGTTAGGACTTATCGTTCGTGATGCTACTGTTTATTTTGTTTAAACGAATCGGGGTGTCTCTTGTAATTGGGCCCCATGTATACAGTTAAAACAATAAAAAATAGAAGAAAATGTTAATAAGAAAATTCACTCGTTTTAAATGGGGTATGGTATACTATATGCATCTTCTTCCAGAGAGGAAGAAGCCCTTTGACGATTTCGAATGTCACCCCTAATTCGTTTAATGGAAATATGTATTTTTTAATGCACCGTTCGAGACGCATTTTTTAAATTCTCCAGAAAAAAACTGTTAAGGTACTTCGGTGAAAAATGGGTCAGGTCACAAAATATTTAACTTTCAGTTTCTTAATGTGTCATTAGATATATGTAGATTCAGGAATATTCTTGTAGCTGCCGTTGGGGCGATTTCAAAACACTACGTCATAGAATGCTTCATTCAAAATCGTATTTGTTCCTAATGAAACTCTCTTCAATGTTTTACTGTTTTAATACAAATTGTGTGACACCCTCTGTAACTCATATTCTTACAAAGCTTTCCATGTGTAATCCACACATCTCATATGATTGTAATTTAAACGAACCAGATAAAGCCAACGAATGAGCTTCTTCTGCGTCACATTTCAAAGTCGGGCCCAGAGGATACTGACCGGTACGAGCAATTTCTTACTGATATTTGGACGGCGTATGCTAAGGACCGGAGATATCCAATATATCCTCCAAATGCCGTTAAGAATGCCATTCGAGATGTTCTGAATTTTCGGCAAGCGATCATAGAAGTAATAATTATCATTGCATCTATATTGACAATTCGGACTCAGTGAATCAATATCAAGTGACTTTTCAATTTCACAGAAACGGCACCTAATACAAAGGACTTCAACAATGGATATGATGACGTTATCGAATTTGCAAAAGCATACTTCGAATAATATGAAAAATAAAGACGTAAGCGAAACGTTATTAACGCTAACGTGTAGAAATATTACACCCTACATCTGGAAATCAGTCTTCTTCTTTTGCAGCTGGACTGGCCACGATTTCTACGATCAATTTTTCACATTAAGTTTAACGAATTGAGTGTCGTACATATTCGACAATTTAACTACCTTAAAATCATTTTGAGGGCAATTGAATCTACAACGGTGAAAGTCCTACGTACGTTCGTATATTCCTTCATGATTACTGCTCACAGTATATTCTCGAGGATTTAAGTTTGTCAATTTTGGAAAGTCTGGCGAATCTGTATTTTCATTTTCATATAGTGAATCACATACATCTTCATTTTTTGGAAAGATTTATCCAGCACACTTCGCCCCACATGAATGCTCTGTTTTATCATGTGCTCGAGCTACCGGTACCAAAACGGTGCGTATACACTTTAATGTGCTTGTTCGTCCCAATTAATTCCAAATAGCTATTTAAAAGTGTAGAACAAAGGTTAAATTTAATGGCTAAACTTTTCACAGCAGATCGATTACTTGCATAAGCAGCAACGTTATGAAGAAAATCGTGAATTACATTTATGTGCGGAAGCTTATTATTCAGCATAATATCGTAACTGTGAGAATGAAATCAAATTGTATCATTTATTTCCGTCTGAATGATGCTAGAATATTGGGAACAATTAATTGAGTGAAAGAAAAGCAATATATATGTACTACTTGTGACGATTGAATAGCCTCTAAGGGGAGCAAGTTGCTGTTAAATTTTGTTTTTAAATCTTACCATTTGTGGACATCCATTTGATAATTTATTTATTAGAAATTGATTTTTCAAAGGTGTTAAATGTCGCACGTAAAGTGCGCCGAATTTTGAAGAGACAAATCACAAAAACACGGTGGACGGTAAAAGAGGCAATGGACTCAATGCGTAAACTCGACAAAATGAACATGGTCATTGGATACGACAGTTGGTACGCAAACCAAACGAACCTGGTCGATTACTATTCTAGGGTAAATCTGCCATTAGCAATAATAGTCAAGGAGTGAATAGCAAATCGATAAAAAATAAGAAAATTAGAAAACCCATTTTATCGGGTTCTTTACATTATATGCGTGCTTATGATATTACACTTTCATTTTTATTTGCTGGAAAGTATAGATGACGATCAGTAAGAATTATTTGAAGAATATTTTGCATTTCGAGACCATGTCTTACAGAGATGCACTGCGTAAATTAGGAACGCCTGTAACTGAAGAATTTAACAAGTGAGTAGCATTGACATTGAAGCCGGTGTGTACCTTTACATCCGAAAAAGAATTAAAAATTGTAATTTCTAGACCACCACCAGATCCACTCGACCTAAGTGCAACGTATAACTACCGAACGAACACAATTGGTAAGTATGTCGAGTCTGAAGTATGTATTTTTTTGATCGAAATATTTGATTACCTACTCCCAGACTTTAAATGTATTTAATTTTTAATCAAATTCTTTATAAATTCGCTTCTTTCCTTCCGCAGTGATACCGGCAGCATTGTTCCCTTGCCAAATAATCGAACAGTTTCACATGCTGTAGGTTCAGATTTTATACGAAAATGCACATACTAAATTTACACATTCGTGCATTGTTGGGCACGACCGTAAATGGAGTGACTTATTATTTATACTGTTTCCAGTGATTCTCGTTATGGCGGGCTTGGCACCACCGCCGGTTACGTTATGAGCCGCTCTTTGGACAGTTTAGGTAAAATATACATGGTTAAATTCTTATACATATGTATGTTAATAGATAACATACATATGTGGATTTGGAAACAAGGGGTTTCTTAGACTTAATCTCCAAATAATTATAATAGCCCGTGGTTCATCTTAGGTCGACAGTACGATGTGCGCGGAAAACGAGGAAATTGGTGGAGCAATGACACTCTGAATGCGTATAATAAACGTTTACAATGCTATTCAAAAAGGTTTAAAGAGGCGATTTACAGGGCTAAATCAAACTTGACCGTAAGTAACACAATGTTAATACGTTGAAGATACTCTTAGGAAATAAATAGGGTCTGACAATCAAGCCATCCTTCGTGCATATAAATACAGGAAGAAGAAAGATTGAATTATCAGGAGGTGAACATTAATGATTATTCGGATGAGATCGTTGCCGAATACATGGGCCTAGTAGCTGCTTTTGAAACTTATCAGACTGAACTCTCTGCGGCTGAGACACTTCCACGTTATAGCTACGTCAACGAACGTAAAGAGTTCTTTGTTGCTTACGCCAGGGTGAGAAAATGAATGTGAATTGCAAAGTGACCTGTGGCTTCCTTATTACTTTTTTTTATTATCATTTTGATTATTATTCTAAACCCCAATTTCTTTCTTTAAGAGACATTGCGAAACATTCGCTGCCCCTGTTTGGGCTCAAATAGTAGCAGATGGATATCTACCTCGGCGATTGAGGGTGAACACAGCACTCTCCAACATGCAGGCGTTCGCCGATACATTTCATTGTGAGAAGAACGATCCAATGAATTCTTCGCCGAAGTGCGAATGGTTAGACGAAAGTTTAATTCGGAACGAAGAGTAGCGGTCAGATGCGGTGATTGTAGTTTTCTTACAAGAGATAAATCTCTTGACTTTTGATCTTATTATATCTTGCACTTTTTCATCAATTATTCTTAAATGTGCGCATAAATGCGCGGTTACTTACGCATTGTTAAATACAAATTTGCAAAATTCGCCAAGTTAAATCAGAAAATTCTATGTATACAGCTGCATGTGATAAAGTTGAACTTCTGTGCCTCGGGCTTCTACGTTTGATGAAAACAAAGAATTTTGTTCTCGATATTACGCGCGCGAAGAATTGAACACCCCACCCTCGACACCCAAATGAATTTAAATAATTTAAAAATCTTTTAATTTAAAAAGCCGAATAGGAATACATAATTAGTAATAATGTAGTATAATAAACTTAAATATACAGTAAGACCTGTTTTTATGCGGTCCTTTTTTGTGCGGTTTTCTTTTATGCGATTTTTTATATGCGATTTTTCCATTTGCCGCATAAAAAAAATTTTTTTAAAATGTGGTGCAAACGAAAACCTCATGAATTTACGCGAAATTTTTTTTGTGTGCGATTTCTTTTATGCGGTCCCTATCCCCTGCACAAAAACAGGTTTTACTGTAATAGACTAATGTATATAGAATAAATGTAACATAATAAACTAATTATATTCCAACCAAGAATACGGATAAGATGATTTCCTTACATTTAGTTTTTCTGTTTCCTTGCAATGGATGGCAACAGGAGTCCGTGCATTTCCTTAACACATAAAACAAATCATATTTTTTTGAATATTATTAACGGAATAAGGCTACATTTCACCAAGGACACATCAAGCCCACGAAATTCTTGAAATTTCTTTTGAAGGCTTGCCACGGTTTCGAGTAAATCGACCGTAATATACTTCAATATTTTCACCATTTTTATGGGATAGTTCAATTAATACTTCATTTTTCAGACGACAAGCCGCAATAATGCCAAAACTACCGCGATAATACGTCTACAATAAGTCTACGAGGAAAAGAAGAAAAAACAGAGTTACGATTCAGTTCGATGTGTGCGCAATCTTAGCCCGTTTCTTGCTGATTAATTTACCTGGTAAACTGGTAGTGGATCACTGTAAACTGAAGTGTGTTATAATAACATACTTGAAGCATGTTAAAGCATGTCTCCACTTTGGACACACAAAAACAGCAGATTAAATGAACACGCATATGCGTGTTAAAAATAACACAAAAACAGCAGATTAAATGAACACATATGTGCGTGTTAAAAATAACACACATCCAAGCGTATTAAATTTAATCGTTTATAAGTGAAGACTTGTGAGGACTTGTCAACCGTGCTTGCCCCTTGCATGTTTCAAGTCTCGCACAGTGCTGAGGCAACACTGATCGTTGAGCCGCCAAGGAAACAAACTAAAGATAAATGTGCTGCGAATTTTTGCTATTAATGGAGTTAACCAGCCATTTTTCGCACCGGTGGAGTTAATTTCTGCATTACACTGATAACGTTGAACTCGACTCTAAGATGATACAGAGAGCTCTAGAGTCCTTGAATTCCGGGCCCAAAACCTACACTTCGTGTTAGGTCTATCCTATAACTCGTCTGTGGTTGCACCTTTCGGTCGTAGACGGGACGAGCGGTACCGACGCACGCTCTCAGACTCGGAAGGATAACCGCGTTCCACTTGTCCGCGAATCACCTTTCTCACGAGGGCGCGACTATTACACGTGTAGCTCGATCCTCTCGTTACGTTACGCGCGCGCATGATAATCGAATAATTGAATAATCGAGCATGCACGGCCGAAACTGTCTGGGCTCGGTGGATAGAGTCACACTCATCGGCGCGCGCGTTGAATCTTAAGTGGATCGTGCCCGAAATTGGCCATTCTGTGACGCTCTAGAGACAGTCTGGTCCCTCCGAAGCGAGCAAATAAAGAAAAGGAAAGAGAAGAAACAGTTCTTACCTCCAGAGCGAACTTCGCGTGCGCCTGGGTCGACGAACTCTTTTTCCTCTTCCACTCTTCATACCACGCGTCTTTCGCATTTTTTCTTCGCGGATGCCACGTCGCGCGTGCCCGAGGGATTGACGAATCGATCTTTCGAAAGAGAGCGAAGTGAAGATAGAGAGAGAGAGAGAGAGAGGGGGAAAAGAAGAAGAAGAAGATGAACGATCGAACGGTCGACCAGCGGACAGGAGATGCGACGGATTCGAATCTTCGAACTCGTGCCGCTTCGTGAATCATCCATGATGTAGGAGATATCGATCTCGAACGATTCACGTTCTCGACTCTTCACGCTGGTAGAGGGAGAGAGAATTGAAATCGCGAGTGCATTGGTCGGCATTGCATCGATCAGAAAGCAGTAAACAAGAAAAAGTGCCAACTAGGGTGCTACGAGAATTTACTTGATAACAAAACGAAGGAATACGCTAAAAAAATAAACGATACGATAAAATAGGTTACCGTGTTATTCTTAATCGCGTATGAAGATCCAATTAAACGCACGTCCACGCTTCGTTCTAAATTCGTATTACGGATATCTCGTGTCGCGCCGATTTGGTAGTCGACTCGTTTTCAATTCCGTCCAACATCCTGCGCGACGCGCGAACCGTACGCTTTCTATTCGCGTACAATCGAGTGACGTACGTTTGACGTAACTCGCAACGGAGGTCCAGACCCCTGCGATATTAATATTATGTCAGTCATAGTCGATACGCGGCGTCTTCGGGTACGACTTGGTCAGAGGTGACGATAATTCTTGGAGGGACGATCAAGAGTCCGTAAGTGTCCTATGCCGGTGGAGCGTGGCTTGAATTTTAAAACTTCACTCGTAGCCAGATCCGCCTCTACGAATCACGGTTTAGTCCTTCTCCTGATCCTTCGTGTCCGGCTTCGAAGGTGGAGGAAGGAACGGAACTCCGGAAACCTCTTGGAGTCCTTCCATTAGTCATGCGTGCTCCAAATTCGTACGCATTAAAATTTCAACGTGCTAAACTTGGTACGCACGTTTTTATAATGGAGAATTTACCATTTAAGCGACGATGGTTAGAAATTGATATTCGACCTGAGTAGGATGCGTCGGATAGCCCGAGGAAATTATTACGGATAAATAATTGACGGTATTGAAAAGAATCCCTTTCTATTCTTCAGAATTCTCTCTCTTCTTCTTTCCACGAATGAATCACCTTCTCCCTTTATTTCTGTCTGGCATGATTCGCTCGCGGCCGGATAGAAATTCCGAAAACGTAAATTCTCGCGAAAGGTAGGAGTACCCTGAAACCGCGAGAGAGGCAGAAGCGTAGGGACCCAACGTATATTTATAGAACGATTGAAAATGTATGAACCCTTCTCGAAGTCGCGTATCCATTCGTTTCCACGCCTTAGATCCTTTTATCTTACCAGTGATCACTCGTAGCAGGATGATTCACACCTCGGTGAGAAAAATCGGCGAACACCGTGTGGTACCACCCTCTGTTCCCTCCACCATCCTTAAGGATACCCAATTCGCATGCGCGCCATTTCTCCGCGTGAATCCATTAGGGACACCCCTTCGTCGTCGAGAAATCGAAAGGGCGAGAGAGCCCTTGGATCGCTTTCCAATTTCACGCTTCTTCGTCCATCGAACGACATGTGCGCGGCTTCTGAAATATCATGGAGACTCTTAATCGATCACCTGTAAGGGACGCCCGATTATATTTAACTTGACCACCTCGTTCGTCCTCTGCAAAAAAAAAATTCGCAAAAAATCGTAACGCTATGTTTCTAATCGATGTATTCTCCAACTTTCCGATCCACGAAACATCCATCAAGGTCGTCAACATCTTTTATTTTCGTCTCATCCAAAGTTCATTCGTCCTTCGAGATTATCACGAGCTTCTCTCGACAAAGACACGACTCTCCGAGTCTTGCTTGTTCTATCAAACGGCGCACACGAGCTTCTACGAAAAAAAAAGAAACAAATGAAAAAGTCAAGACTCTTAATCTCCCACCTGTAAGAGACGCTTGATTATTTTTAACTCGACCTCCTCGTTCGTCTTCCACAAAAGAAAATTCGCAAAAAATCGTAACGCCATGTTTCTAATCTCCCTTCTGATCAATTTATTCTCCTACGTTTCGATCAACGAAGTATCCATCAAGGTCGCGAACGTCTTTTATTTTCGTCCCATCCAAAGTTCATTCGTCCTTCAAGATTATCACGAACTACTGTCAACGGAGACGACGATCCTCCGAGTCTTATTTGTTCTATCGAACAGCGCACACAGGCGTTTCTACGAACAGAAAAAAAAATCAGGATCCTTGATCGATCATCTGTAAGCGAGACTCGATTATTTTTAACTGGACCTTCTCGTTCGTCCTCTACGAAAAAAAAAATCGCAAAGAATCGTGACGCCCTGTTTCTAATCGATTTAGTCTTCGACGTTTCAATCGACAAAGCATTCATCGACCTCATCAACGTCTTTTATTTTCACCCCATCGAAAGTTCATTCGTCCTTCAAGATTATCGCGAGCTTCACTCGACGAAAACACGATCCTCCGCGTCCTACGAGCGGGTCGCGATCGCGCACCGATCGCAATTAATGCATCGTGTCGAGCGGTTGTGCCCATTGCTGGGCCATCGTGGATGAGGATCACGTATCGCGTCGAGCGGACGACGTACGAACCGAGTCTTACGATCCTGTTGGATACGCGCTACCACCTGACGAATCGCGTGGAACACGAAGTGGAGAGGGGCGGGGTGAAGGATACGAGAGTATCCCATCCATCGTCCCATCGCTGGTAACCGACCCATCCCAACCACCGTCTCCTGGGCCCCCGGTATAAAAGCAATTGCGCGGATGGACAATGGCAGCATCGCGCAAAAAGTTCCCAAGTCGGTTAGACCGTAGCAGGTGGTGAGTGGCCAAGAGAAGAGAAAGAAGAAAGAGAGAGAGAAAGAGAGAGAAAGTGAGGGTAGAATCCGCATCCCATATTCTCCATTCCGAGATAAAGGATCTTCGAGGAGGATTTCCGCCCGCGGCGTGGAATCGCAGGAACGCAAAAAAAGAGTTTCGTGCAACTTCGAAGAGGGTGATCTCGGTTCGCGCATCGGCACAAGATGGCAAGGTGGTGGCTGTCGGTTCTGCTCGCGGTTGCGACGATCCTCGCGCTGGTGGAGGCGCGAGCGATACCAGCCGAACCGAGTAAGTACCGTTTATTCATGGGCGTATCCAGGGGTGGGCAGCTGCCCCCCCCCCCCCCGTTTCGTGGAAAAAATATAAATTTAAGAAGTTTCTAGTTCTTTACAGATTTGACATGTTTCATGTGTAAGAAGACTCGCGTAAAATAGACTGTTACGGAAGATCGAGAGAAAAGGAACTCGTAACTGAATATGCAAAGAAACTTTTACTAGCACAATCTCTATTGTCCGAGATCTTGATCGTTCACAATCTGTATCGCTCGCTCTTAACACTAGGTTTACGGGACTTTTTTTATAAACGCAATTTCCCATTTAAATCCGTCAAATTGACGGGTTTCCGTAAACCTAGTGTTAAAGGAGGAGCTCGGTCAAGCAAGGAGCAATTAGTAGAAACTGAAATTAAAAAATTTGCAGCTAATCCTCGCAAACTATTGTTTAAAAATTAAGTCTGTTTTAAGTAAATGGTGTTCTTATGTCATTGTGTCGTATTGCAAGGCACAATGGATACTACTCCACTCCGACAAAGAGGTTAAATTCAGAAAATTGCCCCCTCTTCCGCTTTGAGCTGGATACGCCCTTGCGTTTATTGGTATCTAATGCTCACCTCGTCGAGTAAACTCTGTACTCGAACTAACGTGCTTCTGCTTTCTATCGTCTCGCTCAGTTTCGCTCATGCTCGACGCCTACGGAAATCCAATTATGTTCTTGAGGGAGAAGAGAACGCCGGTTCAACCTTATCCTCAACGAGCGATGATGTTTACAGGATACTACAGGTAATCGTGATTATCGAGAAAGTAGTCTAATAATGAGCTCGAACAATTTCTTTTAACCTTAAAATGCACGAATTTCTATTTGAAAATAAAACAAACCGTAGAGCCAAAGCAAAAAGAAAGATTGAATTGTTTCTAGTGGCCTTTAATATGATTGATATTCAAATTGATACTTTGTCCGTTTAACCCTTTGACTGCGGCGCGCTCTCGGACGAATCCATCAATATGGACGGCGCGTTTTTCGCATGTCAGTCGCTGCGACTGGTTGTCAACGTCCACTGACTAGTGACCAAAACAGTACCCGGAAATTTGATACCATTCTTAAAGTTTAAAAAATAATAATGGCAAATAAATTAAAAATACACAGGGCGTATATTTACGCCTTTAGTGTATATTGCTGGATTTGTGAGAGCGTACATATACGCCTTTCGCATAGATTGATGGACTTGTGAAGGCGTATATATACGCCTTTACCAGTCAAAGGGTTAATGGTTAAAATTTTAGACTTGGATGGGGAGATTATCATTTGCTAATTTTTCGCCTACACCTATTCAGTTTTTTCGTCTAGGTCACTTTCCTAATTGTTCATTTGTATCTCGCGTTACCTGACAAATACTAAAAGAATCTTTGTTCTATCGACCCAAACTGTAGGCCGGTACGTCGCTCGGACAATGGCGGTCAAGCTACCGGCGTGTTCGCACAAGGTAACGCCGTGAGTGGGGAGGCCTTTTTCGGCGGCATGCAGGCACCGCATTTGAATCACGGACCAGAACCAATCGAGGAACAGGAAGTTTCGAGCGCCGAAGCGCAGGCGGCGCCGGCGCCCGACGATTCCTTCAACGAAACCTCCGAAAACGAGGACGAATCACGCATCGACCAGGAGCAACAGGATCAACCAGAGGTCCATCCTCATCATCGTCCAGAGGAGCATCGTCCTTCTAAACCTCATCATCGTGACCAAGAAGAAGAACATCATCATCATCATCATGAACAAGAGGGCGGACATCACCAGCACCGAGACGACGCACAGGTATGCATTTTCTTTTTTTTTAACACGTTGAGTGCGGCACCGATTTGCCTATACTTTCCGCTCAGGCGGCAGCGAGTGAGCACTTGATGCCGAACGCGGGAGTGGACTGAAGAGTACGAACAGACGATTAAGTTTGTTTTGCTTTTTCGATTGTCACAAAAACATTCGGACGCAAGTTAGCGAGAAAACACGCAAGAAAGGTTGTTAGTCAACCACATCTTTGCGTAAAATGTTTCAATAAACGTCACTAAATTTTAACGTAAATTTTTTAATTGTCATTGATAATTTAACCCTTGACAATGCCGGTCTCACGCACCGATGTCGACCAAACGAAATGTCTGCTGTCAGTCCCCAGGGACTGACGTAGCACTCGACGTGTTAATATAGGTATAGCATCAGAAGATATTATTTAGACCGCAGATGCAAGCCTCTTCGTCTGTTGACTGCACGTGATGAGTAATAGAAAAGAATAAATTTTGATATTATAATATTTGAAGAGTCCTAAATAAAACAAAATTTATAGAAGCCATATGCAAATACCCGATTTCTGACACACCATTCGCATATAATTGTCAGCGTGAACGTGATGAGTAACAGAAAAGAATACGTTTCGATAATATTCAAAGGGACCTAGATTTACGAATTGACAGAACTCAAATTTAAATACCCAATTATTATCCCCGCACTCGCATATTATCTTGGCGTGTGCAGGTGCCGCGAACATCCGCATTCAAGTCGATTAATTTTCCGCATTAATGCATTTATTCTTTACCAGTAATTGCGCGTTAATTACAGGAACAGCACGACACGGACTCTTCGTCCTTCGGCACGGAAGCTCCGGCCGTCCCAGCGGCCGAGGAACCGGTCGCTCCCATCACGGAAGCCACCGTTCATCGTGTCAAGCCCGATACTGGAAAGAAGACTAAGAAGACTCCAGTTGTAGTCGAAGATGATTACGAAGAGGACGAAGCCGACGAGGAGGATGACGAACCTCTGGTGCCCTTCGTGCCCTTCAAGGGCAACCGTCGTCGCCAAAATTATCCGCACCTCAACAATTTCTTCCCGATGGTCTTCAGCTTCCCTGGAGCCGCCACTCGTGCTGGAGGATCATCAGGTTCTCCACCTGGTGCAGTCACCGCCATTGCCAACAGTTACTCCACTGGAAAGGGCGGAGTGGCCAGTTCTGTCGCCACGGCTTACGGAGGATCGCCCAATGGGTGAGTTCGATTATTTATCCTACTATGATTTTGTTTTGCTTAACAGCAAGACGAAATAATTTTTTTTTTTGTGTAAAGGAACGAGAAGCCTCGGTTATGATTATCTTGCGACGAATTACTTGGCTGTCTCGATATGAAAAGTCACTTTCTTTTCTGATCTTATTAATGTGTCTTATCGATTTTGCAGAAAGAAACGAAAACCACAGCAGTCGGAAGAGTAAATTAATCCACGCAGGAAAGTCCACGGGGAATTTTTAAATTTAAGAAGTAAAAATTCAAGCGACGATTCGCTCGGAGTTGACGCTGCGACGTTTCACAATTCACGGTGTCTCGTACGGATGGTCCAGTGAAAATGGAAGGCACACGCTGCATCGTCGTTCCAAGCAAAGCAATGTGACGCGGGTGCACAGTTATTGACCCTTTACATGCTCGAATATTTTAATAACGCGTTTCGCAATGTTCCTTAAATTATTTCTAAATTTGTACTTAATCGGTTTAACTGATTACGGTCAATGGTCTTCGTCCAACGCAGCATGTAAATGGTCGATTCGATCAATTACGAAATATTTTTTTTTTTTTTTCCTTTGGTTTAGAAAGTACGTGTATTTTATACTTAGTGGCTTAACGCGAACCGGTCCGTAAACGGATCCGTATAAGAATGTAGAGAACAAATTGTTCTGGAAACCCTGCGCCTTCTTCGAATTCGTTCTTTTTCCTAAATAGAGTAATGCAACTACATGCAGGGTACGTCGAGAATGCGCACAGGGTCGAAAGAAATTGTTCCGTCGAATAAAGGTCGCTAAAATAAACTTTTGTTCTTAGAAAAAAGAAAACATTTTTTTTTATACAACGAACATTTCGCGCAATACTTTCACGAATACGATACGCTGTTTCCGCGAAGCCTATCGTTAAGATATTCAATTTTTAATCTAATCTTGCATTTACTCCCCGAAAAACATCGTATATCTCGCGTTTAATGAGTCAAGAGACGTCGAGGCATCTTGTCTCTATAAAGTTGTCGTCGCTCGCGAAATTCGTCAGTGTCGATAATGGATCTGCACAGGATCGTAAAAGCTGTCGTGGCTGATCCTCTTTATCTCACGAACATTCCGGACGACAACAAGAATCATCGTGGATGTCACAAGGGTCCTACAACACGCGGTGGGCAGACAAGTTTACCTCAGACCTAGCAAATATTTCACGTCCGATCTAATCGTCGGATCGCAAAAACATTCGTTCGCCAAAAAGTGTCGCCTCACGAGTAAATAAAAGTGATATCATTCTAGTGAATTAATGAAGTGAATTAACGCGACGATTGACCAGTTCTCCATAAGTATACAGTATAATCCAAGTATAATGAAATTATTATTCAATTCGCGAATTCATTGATTTCAGGCGAGCTGAGAATTAGCATGGAAATAAAATCCGATCCTCATGCTCGCGATGGACATGATCGTGATGGACACCACCATGAACATTGGCGCCACCATGATCATCTCGAGAGACACCACATGTGCTGCTCTCTTCATCCTCATTGTCAGCACCATGGCCCATGGCCTCATCATGGGCACCACCATGGACCATGGCCTCATAATCCACCCCACCACGGACCTGGACCCCATCTTGGGCACCACCATGGCCCATGGCCTCATAATCCACCCCACCACGGACCTGGATCCCATCATGGGCACCACCATGGACCATGGCCTCATAATCCACCCCACCACGGACCTTGGCATCATCATGGACCCCACGAAGGTCCTCACCACCATCACAAATGTTAATTTCTGTAAATAGTCGTAGCAATAACAGTAAATGTCAGGCGTAAGTATCATTTTTCATAGCATCACTCTTCTTACCTTCAAGCCTGTATCATTTCTTATTTTAATTTTCTTTATCACAGCCTTCGACGTGACGAGAGTGCGTGCGAAGCAGCGGGATATTTTCCAGGCAACAGCAATTTTCCAATGTCGACTTTCACAATCGATTATATTAACTTTCCGTGAGCGCCTGGTGGGCAGACAAGTTTACCTCAGACCTAGCAAATATTTCACGAGTGGGGTCTCAAATGCCCGAAACATTTTCAAATAATTCTAAACAATTTTGATTTTAATAATCAATCTTCAAATAATATATTGGAGTATTTAGTTGCAATTTTATGGCCGGGCCTGCTAGACCCCACCAGGCTCATCCTGTAAGTTTCATCACCAGGCTCACGGAGGGTTAATTTAAATAAAACAGTTTTCAATACACTCCATCCCTCTTTCTTCCTCTTCGTCCTCCACTGACTCGTCCGAACGACTAACTATCCAATCCTTAAATTTTACGTCTTACCGTTTTATCAATCGACGACGAGGCGCACCGTGCGATCTTTTCAGTCGAGAATTACGGAATCGACGAAATTCAACGGGGGATATCTTAACTGTACAGTTATACCTCCAGCTATTTACCGTATCGAACAAGCACAATCGAAGTAACCGCGTAGCTTTAAAACTGTCAACAATCCTCGCTCATAATCGTACTTCATTATGAAACGCATCGCGCTGATATCTGATATGTTAATTAAGCGACGAGGTCGCACATCGAGAAATTCCCGCCTCAAGTTTCCCTCTCGAGTCAAGGATTAGGGTAACTAATCGCTCCTACTTCGAAGAAACTCGAAGATTTAGTGCCCAATTATCCCGCTTTACCCGTTTCGAAGCGTGACGCACTGTGACGAATCTCACCGTAGAATATAATCTCACGCTTATTAACCGCCAGATATTTCAACGGAATCATTTGAATTTGACAATCAATACGAAATGATGACTTGTTCACGGTGATTTACATTGCACGAACAAGTTTGATTCACCCGAGGAAGTCGAGCCAAGAGCGCCACGGTAGAGATGCCTTGGATTAAATGCGCTCGTACCGTTATTTAATTAATTCCACTCGTCGGACCTTTTCCACGGAACTGCGTCGCGAATTTTGATCCGACAGAGGACCAGACCGGAGACACCGAGACTCTGAACAAAAAATTTATCCCGCAACCTCTTCGACTACCCGATGCCACTCTCGTCGAAATCGCTCGAAGACTGCGCGAGACGAGGCTTCGTGGACCAGCGTGATATTCGATTGTTTGGACAGGCAGAGTTTCAGACACCAATAAAGAAAAGGCAAAAGGAGAAGGAGCAGGTAGACGTCTCAGGAGCAGCATGCCGAAAAGACCTTCGCTACCTCGAGACACTCTCCACTCTCGGACGTTTGTTATGCAAAACTGTCCCAAACCGCGGACTTCCTCGTTTCACGCTTCGCATGAAAAAAGAATTTTGACGCAATTCGAAGACACTCTCCACTCGAAAGAGCGTGCTGTTGCAAGCGAAATGTTGTAACTACTTCTTTATAGATGAGCAAAGGTTCGCCGAGTGTCACGGAAGCATCTCTCGTTCCTCGTAGTGTCTCCTCTTCCAGAGGGGCGTGTCGGAAGGCACCCGCTCAAGGACACTTGTTTCACCACATTCCGATGATGTACGAGTTGTTTACCACTACCATTTACCATCTTCCCGATCGACCGTGTGACTCACCGACGCGCATCCACGCGCGCGAAATTCTAATCTGCCCAGAATGATTGGGAACTTTCGACAGTTTTCCTTAGAAACCAGAAAAAGTTTCCTCTTCTTGGAGCAAAGTTTCACCATCTTCGGCCACGTATCCACGTAGAATTCCCAACCGCTTCGACCTCTCAAACTCTTCTAAGCTTCGCAAAACCTGATTTTGACCGTCGCTCGATTATCTCCGTACGATCGTCTTGTGCCCTCCCCCGAAATACTCGATAGGTGATCGACCCTCCGTCAAACGTCAATACGGTAACGGAAGATTCGCTCTTCACCGATAACTCACTCGGCCCGACCTTCGTGCTCTTCCTCGTTTCTCGTTTCTCGATAGGCCTGCGAGAATTCACGACTTCGAGGGCGAGGTGAGGCGAACGGTGGAGAGGGATTAAAAGAAAAAAGAAAGTATACGATCGCAGGTGAAGTCCCACCCGTGCAGATCGCTGTGATTTGGTGTTAATGAAATGCGCCGTAAGCGGCTTGAAGACGCGTCGAGGTACCCGTTTGCCGTCTACGTAAATCGTGCGTGCCGATCGACCGAGTTCGGGATATCCCAGGATGTCCAGCGTCGGCGGACCCAAGGATGGTCCCCTATATAAAGGCCGGTTAAAAGATTTCCTTGTAGTCAGTTCGCACTTCGCCACTACGCAAGTCTCCGTTCTCGCGATCCTTTCTCGATCTAAACAAACGTGTTGCGAGATCTCAAGATGTCGAGGTTCACGGTGCTTCTGTTCTTGGTGGCGGTCTCCGCGGCGGCAGCATATCCGGCCACTCCCGAGGAAAGTCAAGGTAAACCGAGTGGAAAATTGTTTTTTTGGTCTCGGTGCCCGCAGAATCGGGAGTTTATTAGCATTGGTCAATCGTTATGTTGTTGATGTAAATAGGGGTTTTTTTTATAAACGTAGATCCGCGATGTTGTTCGAAGAGCGATCAGTTCTTAACACTTAGCCGTCCGATCGGGGAGATCTCCCACGTCGACATTAACAACGCGTTTCCTTTTTTTTTTATTTATCTACATACTAGTCGCTTGAGCCCTAGTTATTCCCTACTGACGAACTGTTTCTATAATAATACCCATCAATTTAATGGTGTTAAAATTATAAATATTAACAAAATATTAAAAAAAAAAATTGTTATATACTTTTTATTTCATGTTTTGTATAAACAATATGTGAAATCGTTAAACGAAATTGTTACCGCAGGATATAATTGACCACTTAAATCATTTTCAAACTTCTTTGATTTCAAGTACCGAATATCAGTCCGCGTCACTTGCGAAACATGCGTGATGGACAGCGTAGTTTGGCTTGCTCGAGCGTGGTGAAAATCGTACAGTTCGCTGCGCGCGCGCGTGGTCGGCTAAGTTTTAAGAAATTGTTAAAATAACAAGGAGTACGAGATAAGGATCTGAGGTTGTCCGACAATTCATTTCCACCTCGTCGGGTAACGTGGAAATCAAGTATTATTAAACACTTGATCGATATTAACATCTTAGGCACGATGCGCCACTATAGTGGCTTTCACGGGTGCCTCTATCGTTTACACGCAATTCGCGTTAAACTTTGCCGTACAGAAAAACAGCCCCGCGCAAAATTCAGCCGTGCCTAAGAGGTTAATAATTAGAAAGTAATTCTCAGTGACTGTACAGGCACCTTGGTCCGCGTCAATGTTTTCCTTGCGAAATGTTTCACCGTGTCGACTAACGCGGAGACTTACTAATTGTATTAACGCCGTTTCCGAGAGTCCGCACAATGTGACGAGCTTCACCTTCTACTAGGAAAAAAAAAATAAAGAGAAAAAAGATAAAAGAAAAAAAGTAGGAAAGAAATAAAGATCCTTAATGGCACTTTAGGAGGCGAGAAAACGTTAATTGCATAAAATTATCATTGTGTACGAAACTGATTTATTTCAGGGCCAATCTTGGACAAGATTGTGAAAGCTGCTTTAGTCGATAACGAGCAACATCCTGCGGATGAACAGGGCCAGAGGATCGTCAGAGCAGCAGCCCCAGTAGCTGATCCAGGACACGGCCATTACGGATACGGTGGTGGATATGGTGGTTATGGACATGGTTATGGACACGGTTATGGACACAATTATGGACACCACGGTGGATATCATGGTGGATACCACGGTGGTCACGGATACCATGGACATGGATACCACGGTGGACATGGACACGGTCACTACTACTTGGATGGTGGTGACGTCAGCCCCTTCGCTGGCAGCTCGGCCAACGCTGGAGCGATCAACACGCCCTTCGGCAGTGGATCCTTCGCCAGCGCGAGTGCTGGGTGAGTATTATTACCAACAGGCACGCCCAATTTTTTGATCGTCGTAGCACTTAGTCCCAACTCGTTAGCAACGACTCTTGTACTACAGAAATTTTGTTATTGTCGAAGAACATACGGAAAGTTTCCGACCAGGCTTCTTCGGGCTGTTAAAAAATAACGTCGTTCGACGTATGGATCGAGAGATCGAATAAACGATTAATTAAATCTTGTTCTTCCTTTACAGTAGCGGATTCAGTCGGTGAACACCCACGAAATTCAAAAGGCATCTCGAAGAGGCTGTAGATAGCTATTAAGAAAACAAAAACAGAAGAATATGCTGGATCTTGTATCTTGGAATTTTCGGAGACGAAAATTTCCATTGACTTTTTAGGAGTTAAGTTAATTTAATAAAATAGCTTCTAAGAGAAACTGTGTTCCTTTTCCTTTCACCCGTCTCACCTCGCTTTAAGAGAGAACGTGTTTTCGTTCTTCATTCGTCGTTAGTCATTCTTCGTTTCGACGATCCGGCCGGACGAGTATCGCGGACAATGTCAAATCCAAATTTGGACTTTGCGGTTTACAAGTGACGAGCCATCTGCGCAATTTACAATGCTCAAAGGTCAGCATCCGTGCGGTCGACTTTTTTTTTTAGTAAAAAAAAGTGATTCGACGTCTTCGAGCGATAGACGTAGCTCGTATGCATAAACGTATTGCTTAAAAAACAAAATCAATTCGTTAAAATTTGCTACGATCTGTAATTTCCAGGCAATAAAAAGTTTCTCCTCGCAGGTCGCTTGACCTTTTCGTAAAGCGTCGCTTAATGTGAATCGTGAATGTTGATAAATGGGAACGCGCGTAGCGTGGAATGGCGGAAACTAAATCGACCAATTATACAATTCGCCGGGGTGGTTTGTGGTCCGAAGGACGGACTTAATGGAGCCTTGGCAATTTACTCACGCTATCCCCTTTAACGATCCGCCGATAAGATCCAACCGATGTGCTGGCAATGGTATTGAATGGTACCACGGCAAAAGAGGAAATCGACGTGCCTTCGTCAGTAACGTCGTTTCGAGGCTCTCGGCAGAAGAAAAGGGAAGAATCAAATGAGATGTCGAGGATGTGACAAATGTGACGGCCTGATACAGCCTAACGATAAAAAGATTGACTTTAAAATAACTAAAGTACCTATTTCGCAGTAGAAAAAAAAAGAAAGAAGAAATACCTAATACCACCCAATGAAATAATCCACGGTGGGTCGCCATTGACCACAACGAAATTAAAATCTCGTTAGACCACGAACAACACGAAGGAAAAACCGGATGTCGTCCACTCGATTCTTTTTCCGCGTCCACAAGTCCATCGAGTAAACAGGACACTCGATAATATTTGCAAAACTAAAAATACAACAATTACACTCATGTTGATTCAGATTGTACAAGCACGACAATTTTCACCTGCTCGTTTCGTACTTCACCGATCGGCCACCGTACCCGACACGAGTGAACTCACTCGCTTGTACTTTCGACGAGAGAGAAAAACAAACTTTAATTCATAAACCCCCTATTGTTTCACGACGGATGTTTCTAATCGTCGTTTAAGAAACAAGCCGTGCCTAAGTGCGTTCACACGACAGAGACGTATAAATGCCTCGACGCGTAACTCGACTGAATTAGTCGGTGCTGCTTAAACGAGGGCGATCCAGTCGAGAGAGAATTTAATTACACGCTTCTTCGAAAGTGAACGAAGAGGATGAATTCTTGCGTTCTCATCTTCGCAATCGTATTCGTGGGAGTGAGTGTTGAACGACGAAGTAAAAATGTCTCGAGAAAGCTTCTTCCTTTCCTCTTTCATCACTTTGCATTTGACTCTTAAACACCTCGACGATCTACAGAATCATCTTAATTTGAATTTTCAGGTCCATTGTCGTTCCCTCGCGCCGACCAATTCGGACGAAATGGGTGAGTGGAACGTGAGAGACGGTAACATCGACTCGTTCGCATAATACTTCCATATCATTCTCCGATTGATCGCAGGAAAGCATAGACTGTCTCGCGTTCATCGAGTCTCGGACGATCGATCCGTGCCAATCACCACGGAGGTGATCGTGGATTCATTCGTGCCTAAAAATATCGGCGACCTCTCGTCCCAAGAGAAGAAGCTGCCAATCGGCTTCGAGGATCTCAAGCCCTTCGTGGTCTCGCAAGGACGAAAACTTCAGAAACTACTCAACGAGCTGGTGGAGAAGAGCACGAGCTCCAAGGATTACGGAGAACGAGCGGTCTCATTTATCTTTCACCTCTCTTTCGTCACTCTCCGCTCTTAGTCGACGACAACGCGTGAATTTATTCGGCCCGACGAAAGTAAGTGAATGGACGATTGAAGCGATCTTTGGTTACAGGCTGAATGGCTCGTCCAAACGAAATTGATCCTCAAGGATCTGATGGGTGATGCGGTCGCCAAAGCGAGACGATCCGACGCGAAGGTGAAGGAGGTCAATGACCCGATAACCAAGGTGACGTATGAGAAACCGGTATCTAAGAGCGTCAGCAGATTGAAGGACCTTCTAGATTCTGCGGAAGAATTCGACATTTATTATCAGAACGGTCGGGACGACGAGAAATCCGGTGAGTAGGGTACCACTAGACCGGTCTCGGAATTTAGTCGAATCACGGTGGATCACTCGAGATTACTTTGTCGATTTGCCAGAGAGAAAAACGATTGGCGAGAACGAGGGAAAAGGCTCAAGAAACAGTGGACAGATGTTGGACGACATGCTAGCCGATGCTCAAGAGATCCTCTCACACGTTAGAATTTACTTCGACAAAGTTTGCAGGTTCAATCAGTTCTACCGTTGACTTACGTATTTTTCTGAGTAATGGTCTGTTTTGATTTTAGACAGTTTTGTGGAATACTTTGAATCTTTCCAGGAAGCATCTCACCACGCAGTTGTCCAACTCGGAGATTGTGCAGCACCACGATCTTCCATTCGGAGTGAGTCAATTGAAGAATCTGGGGATGACATAATTTTTGTTTTTCTGTATTCGAAGTCCGCTTCAAATGGTCAATTAATATTCAAGAGATACGTCGAACGAGTAGTTTAATACGCTTGAATATAATAAAATGATACTATCTTCACCTGAGAGTCGTTTCGACTCGTAAAAAGAATTTCTCTCCTTTACTTCGTAAGGCACGCTTTTCCTCCTGGCGCTTGGAACGCGATACGATCGATTCCTCTTATATCGAAGAGTCAACGTTCAAATTTACGACGAGCCTCGGGCCCGTAATTTCCCACGCGGACGTCAAGCACGAGGAGGAATTCTATCGTTCAATCCAAATAAATGAGAGATCCTACGAAAATGTTTGATTCGCAAAATCGTCGGTCGCAAATCCATCCAGGTTAACCTTCTTATCATTTCTACTGATTACTTCGCACCTCTCGCAATGCACTTCGAGGCGTTTATGTGTGCTTCCTTTCAATTTTGCATGTACAACGCGATAATGCGTGGCACGTTCAATCTAGAGTTTCCATCTGGAACGAGAATGGTGAACTTTATTTCCAACATAGCACTTAATCGAACGGTGTCCGAGTCGAGGGTTCCACTCTCTCACGGCAACCTCGACCGATTAATATCTCACGCGACGATAACCATTTACGTCGACGCGGCTAAAATTGGCAAGGAATGATTCGTAAAATATCTCTTCGTCGCGATAAAGCCACCGCTCGTTCATCGATCGATCAACGTCGTGGAGTCAATCGCGCAAAATGCGGTCGAGGAATCTTCCTGGAAAATGAAATCAATTTTCGTTCATTTCTTTTTTTTGTCGATTAATTCCACCGCGAACAGTAGGTAATTCGCGGAAAGCTGTTTATGCTATTGTTAACACTTTGACTGTCATGATGGTCATATGAGCCACTCACTTGACAAATCGATTAACTCCAGTTTTTGCATTTTTCATAAATTTAAGCATCGAAGCACTTGATTAAGTCCCTACTTTTTATATTTGTAACATAATTTTGAACATAATTTATGGAGTTAATCGATTTGTGCACTGAACGGCTCATACGTAACCAGTCACGGGTTTTCCTGTTATGCCACAGTAGTCACCGGTGACCACCGCAAAGATCATTAAAAAAATGTCTATACTAATCGCAATTTACAACACTTTAAAAAATCACGTGTTAATAAGACGAAAAAGGCACAAAAAATGCGAAGTGTGGTGCCACAATGGTCACCGATGATCGCCGGACAGATCATTAAAAAAATGATTATACTAATTACAATTTACAGCACTTTAACCCTTTGCACTCCCACGTCGAGTGTGACTCGACATCAAATTTCTTACGCCAACTCCCATGTCGAGCTAAAATCGACATTATGCAACGCAATTTCTAAAATATTTTAAAATGTTTAAATTCGTTTAAGGAGTGCAGAGGGTTAAAAGATCATATGGTAATAAGAAAAAAAGCACAAAAAATGCGAAGTGTGGCGCCACGGACCATCCATGGAAAATCAACGTGGCGATCAAAGTGTTAAAGAAATATAGAAAGAGTCGTTAATCGTGACTGTCTGAATTTTTGTAAGCGATATTTCCCGGGCTAATGTTCGTGCTCTCCAAAAGTTTGATCGATACTTTACAGCGGTCGCTAGCGACCAGTACCACGGACGACATTTCGTCACCAGTAGAAGTAAGTGGTCCTTCGTTATTGTGCGGTAAGTTTTTGCAACTTTAATTGGCACGAAAGCATATTCAGTGTAGCAGCCACCTAAGCGAATCTGCGAATGAATTTTCGTTCTCGACGACCCATTAAGCGCTAGAAGTTTAGGTAGGTGGTCTTCCTTTCCAGCCTGAGACGCTTAGCTCAATGGCGAAGGACTCGGTGCTCCAAATATACCTCGCCTTTGATCTCCAATCGAGCAACTCGAATCGATTCTAAGATCGTTCGTTCAACGCCCCATCCATCTCGGCTGAATACTTGGTGAAGTTAAATTGCAAACGGGAGGAAAGTTTTCGTTCGTGGATACGTTGATCGCTATCGTGCTCGTATGAGTTGTGCTCTTGCAATTTCCGGTGATTTCTGCTCGCGAAGAACTCGCTTTTAAAACTTTCTGCTTTAATAGCGCCCCTTTTGGATGCATTTCCAAGTGTGAAATAAGTTGGTGAAAATGACGGTATTCTTCTGGGACCGTTTAAGAATGGGTACGCGTGTCCCTTAAATTATGCAAGTTTTCTGTCGAATAGTTTGTCCGTAGAAGCTCTAATTTAATTAACGCATGTTTAAATGTAATCGTCGTGCAATTATGGCATCGGCATTCTGAACACTTTAATGAGATGAGGCCTAGCATTTGTTCATCTTAACCTCTTGTAATCTGCTGGCTTGGAATGAAACATTTATAATAATTTGAACTACATATAAGAGATTAGCATGCATACTACCGAACCAGTTTCATTTCGAGCGTCTAATTGCATACTTTCGGGTGCACGATACTTAAGATCCAATTGCAAGAGCAATCCAATTACACGTTCTCTGCACGTTAACACAGGTTAAAATATGATTGTTATCCAATAACGACATTGACATTTTCACTACTCCAATTGGGACAAGGTTTGGCATTTGTTCATCTTAATCTCTTATAGCACCATGAAATAGGTACATTTACAATCATTCGGAATATAACAGGTTAAAATATAATAGTTATCAAATAACGACATTAACATTTTCACTACTCCAATTGGGATAAGCTCTGGTATTTGTTCATCTTAATCTCTTATAGCACCGTGAAATATATACATTTACAATCATTTGGACTATAACAAGTTAAAATATAATTGTTATCCAATAACGACATTGACATTTTCACTACTCCAATTGGGATAAGGTTTGGCATTTGTTCATCTTAATATCTTATAGCACCATGAAATAGGTACAATTACAATCATTTGGACTATAACAAGTTAAATTATAATTGTTATCCAATAACGACATCGATATTTTCACTACTCCAATTGGGATAAGCTCTGGCATTTGTTCATCCTAATCTCTCATAGCACCATGAAATAGGTACAATTACAATAATTCGGACTATAACAGGTTAAAGCGCAAACCACTAAACCATTTTCATCCCGAGCGTCGAATTGCATACGCGCAGGTGCACGATCCTTAAAATCCAATTACAAGAACGTTCCGTGCACATTCGCGTGCACGTTCCACGGCGCGTGTTTCCCTTGTATCGCGTTCCGGTACCAACGTACTCCACGCTAGTCAACTTCGCTCGAGTTGATAGGACAATTTATCGTGCAACTCATGCGCCCAAATAGACTCACCGAACGCTCCCCATTTATTTTCCACGCAAACCGTTTCCGCTTATTTCATGGAGCATCGTTCTTCGTATTATCTTCTCGTCCAAAACCACGAAACTTTTCGCATTCGCTTCGTGCCGGTGAATAATGCAGGTACAAGCGACCTCGCGATAACGCTCTTCTCGAAAGATCGAAGGGCTCGCATCAAGGATTTTACAACGAGACTTCCAAAACCGTGAAACCCAAACGTTCGAAAACTCTTAGAAAACTTTCTATGCGTATCGCGAGCGAGCCCAATACGCCCGTGTCGTCGCTATGGAAATAATCTCGGCCCGGAATAATAAATAGAGAAAACGATCTACGAGGGAATTAGGCAAATGGGCTGCTAGAGAGACGGCCGAGATATTGTGAAATGCAATGAATATGCTTAACCCCCTTCGATTTGGATACATACATTTCAGCTTTCGTTTCAGGGACAGGTTCTATTCGTAGGTCACGAATCCCTCGAATTTTTCCTCTCTCTCTCTCTCTCTCTCTTCATTTTCATCATAATTCCACGGAAGAATCTCTGTAAAAATGAATGGTCGTCAAAAGAAGTTTCCATACGAAAACCAAAATTGGTAGTTCTAATGTTAAAGAGAAATTCTTGTGAAAAATCGACGCACCCGGTCATTTCGACTGGTCGATACTTCTAGTGTTAAGAAAGAGCAGTCCTTAAATTCGAAGGAGAATAAGAGAGGTCGTCTCGTTCTCATTCGTGTTGTTCGAGGCATCAATAAGCGATCGATCAATTCACTCGACGATATCTATCCGTGAAATTCTCGTAATCGGACAGGAAAATGTCGGCACGGAGAAGCGTCACGGTCGTTGCGACGCCTGGAGGGGATGATCGTCGACGGGCGGAGGGTGAGAACGGCGTCGGCGCCGAGCATCGTGGTGCTTCCAACGTCAACGGACATGCTTGCGCCGCCCTTATGAAAAGCGTCTCGATATTTCTCTCGAGAGGACGCAACGCGTCCGTCGTCTCGGACGCGCGCAATACCACCGATCAATCCGCGGCGAAACCTCGCGAGGGTCAACAGAAGAGGCGGAAAAGAATGGCGGATTATGGTGGCGCGAGAAGTTCCGCTTACGTCAAGAGAGCTATAGAAAGTCTCAAGAAGAGGACCAGATTTTCCAGGTAGCCTTAAAAAATGCGAATGAGAGAAATTTGAAAGTGTCTTTGAATCGAGGTGCTGATAGACGCTGCTCGTAGTCAGAGTTGTTTTTCTAATTGTTTTCCATTTGTTTTCTTTTAGGGCGGAATTGGACGGTCTGTGTAAATTTTACAAACGGATTACCAGCACCGGACAGCAACAAGTGGCACCTTCGACGACCAGTGGTAGGAGAACGAGGGCGCCAAAAATGACGGAGGTGAGAGGTCGTGAGAGTGTTCGTGAAATAATTTGTGGTCGATTGGTTTGTTTATCTTCTTTTTTACTTTGTTTGTTTGTTACGTGAGAAGAGATGATCTTTACTTTACTCGATTAACTCTTTGGGACACAGTGGTATTTAAAGTGTTTGATGCGCGGATATGCATGGTGGAAGATTTTTGGAGCCACCTCAAAATGTTGCGGTAGCGACGTGTGAATTCACATTTTGTTTGATATGGAAAGAAATAAAATTTCTGTGTAACGTAGGTTTATTTTATTTTCTCAAATTCCGTGCCCCAAAGAATTAAGACGAATATTTATTTGAATCGGAAGACCGAATGTTATAGTGGACAAACCGTAGGGCATCGACAGGCCCATCTTTCGAGAGCTGCTCCACAATACCTTCAACGTGCTTACCGAAGACGCTCTGGTCGAGAGAATGTTTTGCTGTTGGGACAGAGAGAGCGAGGGTGCGATCAGACTAGAGCCATGGATAGTCGGATTGGATGTTTTCTTGAGAGGAAGTCTTCGCGACCGTATGGCATTTTGTTTTCGAGTCTACGATCTCAACAACGACGGATTCATCGCGAAGGACGAGATCTTCCAGTTGCTCAAGTCAGTGAAGAATTTAAGCAAATTCAACGGTTCTCGTTTTTTCCTTCATTTCTATTCCTCGTTTTCGGAAATTGCAAATTTTGCAAACGGTTTACAAAATTCTCTAGAAAAAGTCGAACTTTCTAGTGTAACGATCGGACGAGACAAAAATCGAGCGCAGATTTTTCTAAAAAGGCGAAAGAAACATTAAGATCTTCAAATCGATGAGACCACGAAATGAGGCGAAAGTTGAGAAAGCCAGTGAAAAATTCGACCGAAGAAATTCAAGGGTTCTCGTTTCTCTTTCACTTCCAGTCCTCGTTTTTTCCAGAAATTGCTTGATAAAGCAGCCCGGAGAAGAGGATCCGGACGAAGGAGTGCGAGACCTCACGGAATTGGCTTTGAAGAAGCTCGACAACGATCGCGACGGCAAAATATCATTCCGCGATTACGAGACCGCCGTGACGAAGGAGCCCTTGCTTCTCGAAGTTTTCGGAGAGTGTCTGCCGACTGAGGAGAGCGCCGCGGCTTTTTTGTCCACGCTGAAATCTCCATAGAATTATTACGTACGATGATACTGTACGATGACAATAAAGGTCGACGAGAAATTACCCTGTTCGTGGCTCACAATCAGCGATAAAGCTTTTGGAGTTTCGTGTCGTAGAGCGACGAAATTGAATAGCCCAGGGAAGAACAGGCGCAGACATGACCACTGACTCGAAAGTTTATGAAAAATTAGACCAAACAAATTCGACGATCCACGTTTCTCCTTCGTTTCTATTCCTCGTTTTCGGAAATTGTTTGATGAAGCAGCCTGGAAAAGAGGATCCGAAAGAAATAATTATTACATATGACGATACTGTACGATGACAACAAAGATCGTACAGAAATTACCCCGCTCGTAACCCAGCGCGCACTAAAAAGCGCGCAAAGCCAGTAGCACTTTGTTCGAAGTCGATAGGTGCATTCTACGCAAAGATACAGTTATAGGAGTTTCGCGTCGTAAAGCATCTAAATTGAATGGCTCGGAGATGAACAGGCACACACGTGACCACTGATTCGAAAGTTTATAAAAAATTTGACCAAACAAATTCAACGATCCTCGTTTCTCCTTTGTTTCTACTCCTCGTTTTCGGAAATTACTCAATGAAGCAGTCCGGGAAAGAGGATCCGAAAGAAGGAATTATTACATATGATGATACTGTACGATGACAATAAAGATCGATGAATTACCCTGTTCGTGGTCCAACGCGTGCAAAACAAGTAGCACTTTGTTCGAAGTCGATAAGTGCATTCTACGCAAAGATAGAGCTTTTGGAGTTTCGCGTCGTAGAGCAACGAAATTGAATGGGCCGGGGATGAATAAGCGCACACGTGACCACTGAAGGTCGCACGCGTGCCGCGTACGACGCTGGTCGTGCGTAACGACAGCTGACTGGTTTTCAATGAGATGTGGTGGGGGGTGCGAATGAGAAGGAATGCGATTGGTCACGTGATACGGTCTGGAAAATGGCGAAGGTAACACGTGACCTCGCGCATGCGCATTGTATTCGATAATTTCCGTGACGCCTCGTAAGGTGGCAGCACCAGCCGATTCGGTCAATAATACGGCAATAAAAGCGCGTCAGAATTTAAAGTGGAGTCTCGCAGTAGATTTCTTTTCTTCTCTATTATTTATCAAAATTTGCGAAGAACCACCATGTTAATTTCTTAAGACCAAAACGATTAAGCCACGAGATAAATTAATCGTTTATCGATTAATAAAATTAGAACGACATTTGTTCAAAGGAGACATTTTAAAGTGCTTCTTGCAAATACAATTTTTACAACGACATACATTTTTTACAAGGAAAGAGGAAAATTGTACGCGTCGAAAGATCACGACGAAAGGGCGGGTAGGATGGGATAACAATACACAACAATGACCGATCAACATTTAATTTGATTATATTCATGTTCGTAATCCTCCACTCCGGCGTAATCCGGCATTCAACTCTCAATTATCCTTTCAAAAAAAGAAATCTCAACGGAGATGCAAGCGCGAGACCTCGATAATAATCGCCTTAACGATTAATTGCATAGTCACTGTGTGTAATCATGGCACCTGCCGTTTATTAAAAACAAATTCGATAGTAATCGTAATTACAAACAATAATAATAGCAATAATAATAAATCTTAATAGCGATGACGATGACGATGCGATGACAATGAACGATGACAATAATTAATAATAATAGCTATCGCTAATAATAATCATAATAATAATAATAATAATAATAATAATAATAATAATAATAATAATTGTAATCGTAATGATAGACAGCATAATTACAAAATACACTCGGCCTGCCATCCATTAATAAAACGCGAATTTCTCGAGTGTCAGTCTTAACTCTCGGATAACCGTGGCGCCTGTCCCAGGAATCGGAATCCACCCGGATCCACGCATTTACTTTCGGCATAAAGAAAAATAAATTATCCTCAACGAACCCTGGGTGGATCCTCCGTTATCGCACTCGTTCACCTCGTGGTTCCTTATCAAGCTAAAAGTGTACGACGGGAGGAGAGTGGAGACATCCCAGTGGATGATCCGAGAGCTAATTACAGAATGAGTCGTGCTAGAGGTATGTTACAGTGTCGATGCGAGGATGGAGAGGGGATGGAGAGGGTAGGTTGGTGGGTGGTTTCCTTCTTTTCATTAATTCTCCTTGCCTCCACCTATATTAATCCGCGGTAATTACAAAAATTGACTCTTGCCTATAATACGGTAAAAACGAGAAAGAATCCAGGTTGACGAACGAACGAACGAACGAACGAACGTAATCGCGGTTGGCCCCGGCGCTCCGTTCGTTATGCTTCCTTTTTTTTTTTTTTTGTTTGTAGATCACTTACTTATCTCCTTCTCCTCGCTCCTGGTTTAATTATTAACGATTAATATGTACACGTAGATGCGCACGCGCGGTGCGATCGCGCGCGCTCACGCTCGTGATTCTCCCTTTTTAGCACGCGCGATTGATGCTTCCGGTGGAAACACGAGCGGGTGCGCGCTGCGCCGCGCGAGTGCGCACCCTTATATAGAAACGCGAGCCCACACCCCTCGCGGAAACGAGACAGACCTTCCATATATATTTATCGCGAATAAAAAATAAATCGATCTTGCCCTCGTTCCTTGCGTGGGGTGAGGGGTTTGTGTCGCATATGAGATCTGCGTGTTCTTCCAAAGGACTTTGTCGTATTTCCGCGTTCACTTTTCTCCATCCGCAAGACGGGGGGAGGTAGGAGTTCGAGAAAGGTGTCCAGTTTACGGATTATTCGTTATTTCTATCGTCTGCACTTATAGGCACTTAATCGTCGGGATAGTTCGTCGTGGCAAAGCCCGGGGCCAACGTCGAGGTCGAGTTCCTGGCGCTTACGCGCACTATTTACAGCCCTGACTTTGTGGCACGCCTGGACGAGAGCGTGCCGGAGATATTTGCCGAGTGAGGGAAAGAGTCTGTGAGGTAAAGGAACGAAGAGGGGAAAGATAAAGCGGACGAGAAGTTGAGATAAGATGCGAAGAGGAAGGTCTCGAACTTTCTCGTAGAAGAGAGATAGAGAGAGAAAGAGAGAGAGGAAAGGAAGAAAAACCAGGAGACTCGGCGATGTGGTTGTAAACAAAATATATATATACATATATATATATATGAAAAACAAGAAAAGAAAAATAGTAGAGCCGCGGGCGTTACAAGGGTCGTGACGACGATGGTAGTGGGTAGTGAACAGCGGTAGTAGTGATGGTAGCGGTAGCGGTACTCCCATTAATAATAACAATAATAATAATAATAATCGTGAAAATAATAGTAGGTAATTACAATTGTAATCAATCGACGATCATCGACGGGGAATTAATAATAAGAATAGGGTGATTCGATAGGCGCGATCGCTTACCTACGCGCATAACGCGCATTACGCTAGAACGAAAACAAGAAAAAATGGCAATCGTTTACTTCTCCCGTAATTCCATTCGCACGTGCGTATAATCCCATCGCGTTTTCGCTTACCTAGCACTATTGTTTCCTTGATTTTCTTTCTTTTCTTCTTTTGTTCTTCTTACTCGTTTATTCGTTCATTGAACCGGCGACGAGCGCGCGCGCGCGACATTTACGCGTGCGAGGGAGAAACCTGTGTCGAGGAGGTTAAAAAGTTCCTTCGAAAAAATTCGAAGATTCTCGCGCTACGATCGGACGAGATAAAAGTCGCAGTGAACTTCCTGCAATAGACAGGAGTAAAATTTCCTTTCTCGAGACGTTAAAATCGAAGAGACGATGAAACGAGGGTAAAAATGGGGAATGAGAGTGTGAGGGAGATGCGACACGCGTAAAAGCGCGCGTGAGAACGTCGCGCGATATCTCGCGGACTAGCAATTATGATTCCCTTAGTGGACTAAAAATCCGTTTAATTAGGTAAAATCGTCGGCATTAAATTTCGCCGGCTTTGCCGAGCCGCGATCGGTCGCGTATATTATCCTAGAGAGGGAGGGGAGTAAGATTATCGATAAAACCTCTTTACTAAAAATATATCGTTAATATAGGTCATCGATCTACTTCGCGCTAAACTCGGCGACTCGCGATTACGCGATCCGCGCGAGACTCCGAGGATCGTACGAACGAGAGGGTGGATTCCGTGCGGCTGGAGGAGGATCGAGACTTTAACGGTGTAAAAGTGTTCGTAAATGCACGGTTAAATGCGACGTCGTAAAATGGCAAGTGCGTGTGACTAAAGTTAAGGAGTAAACTCGCGGGTAAAAAAGTCGACGAGAGAACGAGAATATTCGTATAAAAAGTCACTTAACTAATCTCAAAGGAGATTAACTAATATGTACCCTCGACTATGGGCGCGTCGAAGTACTTCGTGGCAGGACGAAGGAGGAGCAGACTCTGTTCGATCGATCGGAAAGAGAAAAGAAGAGGAAAAAAAATTTCCACGCGCTCTCCGAGCCATCGAAGCTTCACACGGGCAGTGCGGTGTAATGGAGAAATGCAACGAGATAGTCTTCACAGTTTTGTCGGCAGTTCGTTAGAGTGGCAGTACGGTAATGCCGCGCGAAATTCTTCCAAATCCTCTCGCAGATCCTCGTAATCTCGCTCGATCGGCCACGTACTCGCGTGACGATCGTTTCGATGACGCTCGCGTAAAATAAAGTTCCTTTATCGTTACGATTACACAGACTCGGGTGGGGCCACGTCGAACGACCGAGTCGAAATTAAACCTGGGCTGGGATAATTGCCGCGTCGTGGGACGGGTGCGCGCAAGATCTTTCTTTTTCTTCGCGAGAAATTCGTTTCTCGCTCCGAGAGGAGCGGACTATCGGGGCACAGGAGGAAACCGTGTTCGCTTTAATTCGAGCATCCTCGGTCGTTTTGGCAATTATTGTACTCTCCTATATTTACAATCGTATGAAACATAGACTATACGTTATGCGGATGGCCGAGAAAGAGGAATGCGTCGGACGCTCGCGAGGCTCCACGCGCTGGCGAGGAGCGAGAGGCCTTAACGAGGAGAGACAGCACGTTTTTGATTGGATCGATAGGATCGTGGAAAATCATCTCTAATAAACTAGCCGTTCCTTACGCCAAGCGTGAGCAGGTTACCGAGCTTCTCTCCGTCTATTTAACGACGACGAGATTCCCGGATGTGAGAAAAGATTGAGAAACGAGAACATTCAAGGAGATTCGTTTGTACGCGTTCGTTTGTGGCTGTCGATTTGAGAGTGAAGACTGTCGCGAGTAGCTCTCGAGAGTTTTTACTCTCAAACGGACAGGTATCATTGGACGAATTAACACTATTCCTACGAACGGTCAAATGACAATTTTTAAAATTTCCATTAGTATTTCCTATATACAACGTAATTGCATCGCATTTAAATTTGAGGACTTTCTCTAAAATATTGAGAAATGCATTATACGTTTATTTTAGAAAAAATCATGAAACTTAAAGACGAGGCAATTACGTTGTATATAGAAAATTCTAAACGGAATTTTAAAAACGGTCCTTTGACCGTCGTGGTAAGAACAGTGTTAATAGCAATAAAGAAAGGTGAAAATTCGCACGGCGACTTCCGTCGGTACGAAAATTCGTTTAATTTACCCGCGCTCTCCCCAGCCCCAGCTTCGACGCGAGAAAAGGCATCGCTTCGCTCCGATTATCGTTAGAGTACGTAATCCGTGCGTATTTACAAAGCGATACTTCCGAAATGATGAAAGCGATCGTAGAGAGGCTGCGCGAATCGCTTAGCTCTACGCCTAACACTAATCTTTATTCCTTCGACAAAGAGAGAGAGAGAGAGAGAGAGAGAGAGAGAGAGAGAGAGAGATATAGGTGTTGGTTTTTTTTTTCCTCTTGCCGTCACGCCGCCGCGAGCGAGTGATCGCTTTAGGAGAAAATAGAATTACGACGCGACGACGCCTCGAGCGCAACACACGTCGAGGATCCATGAGGCGCCAAACGCGATTTGCGAACCCATCGATAATTCGCCATCGAGACGATCTCCATTCGCTGTTCTCGGATAGGAACGACGATCGTTCGTCGTGAAAAGATTCTGCGGGATGATCAAATGAAAAGAGGAAAAAAATAAGATAGAGAGAAAGAGAGAGAGAGAGTGAAGCCAATTGCTCCGAGAGCAACGAGAAACCGATGGGTTCGCCATTCTCGCCTACCCGCCTTACTTTCGCACATTTAAAATATAGATCGGGCTCTTTCTCTTCGAATACAAAAATACGATTCTTAGCGGAGATCAACATATGACCCGAAAGACGCGTCTCACCTTCACTCCGTACGGTTTCTCATTCGGTACAGCTAAATTATTATCTTTACCATATCGTAGGCGAAGTATCTTTGCCGAACCGAGTCGCGCAAGGCGCGGTCCTTCTCACTTCCCGATTGATCGACGAATTTTTCTCTTTTCACCTTTTTTTTCTGGTTTTTTCTTTTTGCCTCCAAAGCGAGAGAGAACAGACTCGCGCGACAGGGTTGAGTGGGCCGCTCTGCTTCCGCGCGATTATTTCACGCGCGCAGATTTCTTTTTCCAGGGTAACGCGCCCTCGAAACGATTAATTCGAAAACGAAGCCTATAAGTGACTATACGCTGACACTCGAGGATCACTCCCGATCCCGGCGCCATCCCTATTTGTTCTCCTTTCCTCATTTGTTCCTTCTGTTCGTCGGGTAAAAAAAATATTATCTCACACGAGCGCGCACTTTCGTCGCTCTCGTGTCGTTAAACGATATCAACTAACTTTCGGTTAATCGCTCGATCGACCATTCGCATCCAGCCTGCACTCGATCGTACTGGCCGATAATTTGTGTGTGTGTTTTTTTCCTTTCTTTCTTTCTTTCTTTCTACCTCTCCTTCTCCGCTCGCGTCCGTTTCTACATCGAGCATTTCCGGTAGGTGGTCGGCGGAGCGGGTGTTTGTTTCTTTCTTCCTTCTTGTTCCTTTAAAACGAGCTTTGGTACGAGAGAGAGAAAAGATGCGGAAGGATCGAGAGGGTCCTTGAATTCGTCGAATCTCGAGGAAACGATCTTTTGCGAGGTAAAGCGAAAAGGAAATTGTCGGATTGTCGTCGTAAAACTCTTTGGAGCGGGCGAAAGATCATTCCTCGTTTCGAAGCGAGACGAGTTTCTCAGCTATCCGGTTTCTGGGATCGATGGAGAAATTGTGAAGTCGTTAAAACATAAAATTCTCCAAAAATATATTTCCCGCTTCTCGCGCTAAATCGTACGTCGGCAAATGTGCCGGCGATTACCCTCAACGAGATCGATAAAACCGGATAGCCGCGCTGACGTTCGTTCGCACGATTAATTCTTTTTCCTTTTCTTCCTTCTCTTTTCGAATATTCACTCCACTCGCGCCCACGCTCGACGCTTCCGGAAACGAACGCGAGCGACGATTGCGACAATAGATTAACAATGCCCTGAATCAAATAATTCGCAATGTTTACACGCCGACTAAGTTCACACGCTAAATGCTTCTGTTTCCCGTGACTCTTACGCTTTACACTTTCACGCATGCACCCACGCTCGCACCAATCGCACGCACGCACACGTCGAGACTAATTTAATCGGAATCGCGCCCGTCCGGCGAGAAACGTTGATTTTGTTTTGCTGTTTTCGCGAATCACTAAAAAGCACAGGCAGACAAACGGACAAATCGACATCGAGCGTGTTTTCAGGTGTAAAGTGTACCATATTAAAATACAGCTTCTTTAAATAACTCTTCATTATCGTCTCTGCCTCTTAATTCGCCTCTCCTTCTTCTTCTTTTGTGTCGCTCCCTCCCCGTTGCGCCCTCCCCACCCCGTTAACATTACGATAATAATTAATCATAATAATAATAGTGATAATAATAGTAATTAATATTACTTTTGCTTTCTGTCCCCTCCGTTACGTCAAATCATCTAAAAATATCTCGCGTATGTATTCTTTCTTTCCTTTGTCACACCTTCCTTCCTTCCTTCCTTCCTTCCTTCCTTCCTTTTTTTGTCCTTTCCTCGTCTTTTTTCTACTTCCAGTCTCCCACGTCCATCTCTCTCGCGTCATCGTCGACTTCCCTTAAAAATTCTGCCAGTCGCCAACATTCATAAATACTGCGCACCTCGTTTCGAGACGAATATACGTATATCGTTACATGGCTACCTAAATCCTAACGGTTCTATGTACAATATCCATATACATGTATGTATGCGTAACGGTGGACATGCATGTACATATATATATAGAGAAATACAAAAATACACATATGTAGATATATGTCCAATCCCATTGCGAAGTAAAATGCGGACGGTAGTGCCCAAGAGAAGGTCACCCAAGATCCGAGAGAAATTTTCAAGTGTACCGGGAACTGTGTGTATGTAAGTGTAAGTGTGCAGATCTATCGATTCGAGCTGGAGCGAAGAAAGAAACTGACGGAATGAGAGTTCCCTTTTTGTTTTCTCGTCTCGCGTTCGAAGATCGACAGAGGAGAATATCGCGCGTTGGTCGTCCAGGCACAGTGGAGCATGACAATTTCGTAACGAGAAGGGAGCGCCAATTTCGACGTCGCCGCCCTTTCACTCTTCTCTTTTACCGTTTCATCTTATACTTCTACGCTTCTTCTCTCGAGGAGGGGTCGATCGGCCGATTCTTAACCATTTGAAATTCTATACACGTCTATATCCATGCGCTCCGAGTATACACTTTTTACACGTGCGTAATTATAGTAGTGATAACAGTAAAATAATATTAACAATATTAATAATAGCGATGTCCGTAGTGGTAATAATGATAACGAAATAATCAATCGCGATGATATACGTTTCGTTATCGTCCCGCCTTCGTCGGCGAGGAAAATACGTGAGGAGACGCGATCGAATGGAATAATCGGCGGACATCGTTCCTTGCGAATTCACGCGGATTTCGATATCTCATCGATTCAATGTTTAATTGATACGCGCATTCGCGTAGATAAATATTCGTCGCGTGGAGATTTCGATGCGTTTACACGCTCCAGCGTTTTGGAATCAAACTCGTCGTGCAAACTAGCGTAACGTCGAAGAGTAAGTATAATGAAACCTCTTCTCGTCACGAAGCTTTTACGAGCAGTTTCATTCGACGAACCTGACAGAGGATAAACGCAAAGCGATTCGAAGCGGCGAGACCTTCGAGGAGAATCTTACCAACCTCCAACCGTATCTAGCACCTTTTCATTCTTAAGCACGAAAAGTGTAACTTTGTTGCATGCGAGTGCGTACAGGAGTGAGTAGATACACGTCACAAGGCACTCATTCGCAAAAATGTTCTGCTTTTCAATTTGGCCAAACTACCTAATCCGACCCAACAATCAGTTCTTAATCCGTTCCCTGTAATGTCTAAGGATCCGAGAAGAAATGTTGTCGATCAAATTGTCACCTTAATACAACATTAATTTTAAGATCCCGAATATTATCCACAAAGCATATATCGAGACTGTCCGCGTAGTTAAAAGAATCGGATTAAGATCCGCTGTTTCAGTTGTCAACCGGTACTTTCGCGAGTGCTCGAAGAATTCGTGCACGCGCGAGTTTCGACCACATTTTGTCTCTCTCTCTCTCTCTCTCTCTCAACGAGATTACTCCTCTTCGATCTGCCGAAAAAAGTCGCTCGATCGAAATCACCACCTCCTCTCTATCGATCGACTTCGTTCAACGAGCGATCTCGCATCCCGCCAATTCTTCGTTTGATTATATCGACCGATTTCACGAATCCTCGCAGCTTTCTCTCTCATTCTATCGCTCCTATCCCCTTTGCTACTCGCGATCATCTACTCTCTAGCTTCACGTAGAATCGGGATCGAATGAGCTTGCTCAGAAGGAACGGATTCTTGGGAGCTGACCGTCTGACCTTCGACGACACGACGACGATTCATACGGTGAAATGGCCGAACGCGAAAGACTAGACTATCCTTGGATTATCCCTGCTCGGTGCTCGCGTCGTCCTCTACAACGAGGTACGATGCCTCATTCGTTCTCTTCGCTCTCCGAAGTCTGCCTCCCCACTTTCTTCGCAGACAGTCGTTCTCCACACGGCGTGCGCGTCCTGAGACTTCAAGGTCGCCATTTCCTCGGCCGTACCGTCCTCGCCCTCTTGCTCCTCTACGAAGCTTATGCTCGCAGCCTTGTACCACACCACGATGTCCACCACGAAGGCCAGGATTAGAATTCCACCTGTCGTGCCTGCAAAGCGACGAGAAGATAAAATATCGTGCGTTCTGTACGCGTAAATGCGAGAGAGGAAGGAACGAATTTATGGGTCGATCACAATTACACCTTCCGTTTCTTCGTTCTTTCTCTCTCACTTTTTCTCCTCTACTCATTCTACCGTGCAAAATTTTCTCTTCCAATCTCATTCTCCATTCTCTCGCGGAGAAGAAGCGCGATCGATACCATGCAAATTGGTTTCTCGAAAGTTTCGAGTGTTCTCCGTCGATCTTCGCTTATTCTCCGTCGGCGGAACGCGCTCCACGGATGTTAAATTCGCGACGAGAGAAGGCTAAAACGAGCTTGGCGTGCACGGTGGAGAGGTTCAACCTGCTCGAGCGCGTCATTGTCCACGCGGAGAACGGGGACGCGACAAATCGTGCGATTAGGACGGGAACGTTCGAGAGGCCCTTAGAAATAAAGGATTCGCTAGGCGTCATTGCGATAATGTACGCACCGTGATAGAACATTCTAAAGACATTGGAGTCGTAAAGCCAGCAGGCCCCACGTTCGCCGCACGCGTATTCCCACACGAGGCAGGCAGAATCCACGACAGCACCATAAACGATAGGACAAGGAACGTTACCTGAAACGAGAAAATAAACAGATTATTGCGAGTCTATCTACCTTGTCCCCGGTATTCTCTCCCACCGCATCTGTAAGCCTGGAAATCCTTATTTAGGGAACGAGCCGAGGATCGTCTTACGACGGGTGTACCTACGCCCGCCTGATCGCAAATTAAAATACATCGGTGCAATGTCGGCGGTGAACAATCGTAAACTTTGCTCCTACGAATTTTAAAGCGTGCCGTTTTGAATGAGTAAATTCGCGAGAGTGAACAACTGCGATCTCCAAGGCTGATTCAAGAGTCGAATGAATCGAAAATTGTGTTTAAGACGAAAGATTACCTTCGTAGATTGTGATTAATCAATTGTTATTTTTTTTGTTAGTAAATTGAAAGTCAATTACCGAACAAGCCTATGGCGAACTGTATGAGGCCGAGCGCCATAGCCTTATCCCTCGGGTCCACGCAGCGCAGTATGAGCAACATCGAACCCACCTCGCTGGTCGAGTGTATAAAAACGAAGACTGAGAAGAGGATCATGTAAACCCAAAAATTACTGCACTCCAGCTTGCAGTAGCCAATCGTCGCGGTGCTCACCGCGACGCTCGCCGCTTCCGCTATCGTCGTTACGTTCTGCCCGATGCACTGGCAGTTGTAAAACTGAAATTAGCAAAAGTAAAATTACACGAGGAATGAGAAGAAAGAAATCGTTTCCTCGATTCGCGCGTGACAGAGCAAGTCAAAATTTTTTCTAGAATCGTAAGAAATGGACCGTTTCTTTTGAAAGTGGTGCAAGAACATTTTTAAAAAAAATGAACTAGTTATAAATAAAAAGTTTACACTAAATTAATCGCAAATTATGTGATATCTCAATTTTTTTTAAAAAAATCACCATACACTTTCAAAGTAAACGATCCAAACAATTAAACGTGCGGAATGATTCTTATCCTCTTACTCACCGACGACACTTTTCCATCTGCGATCGTGTAATTCGAGCAACCCGCGTGACACGCGGAGAAGTACGTCTTGCCGTCGATACCGCAAATTGGGCTGAACTTGTTTCGATCGCAGTCGCAGGTCGCATCGCAGGTCGGCTCGAAGCTGGAAATTCTGCAAGCACAGACACGGCAATTTTGTCCATTCGCGAGAAATACTTTAAGCGTGGTTTAAATATGAAAGAGATTCGAAGATGTGAAGATTCGTGCGTGAGCGTGCGCATCCAGCTTCATCCTCGAGAGAAGGAGATAATCGACGACGAATGTTGCGCGCGCTCGAGCACGAAATTTTCTTCTCTCTCTTCTTTATTTATTCTCTCTTTCTCTCTCTCGCTCTCTTCTTCACATACTGTCTCTCTCTCTCTCTCTCTCTCTCTCTCTCTCTCTCTCTCTCTCTCTCTCTCACTTCTTCACTTCTTCACTCTCTTTCACTCTCTTAAAAGCCGGCGGAAGCCGGGGTGGGACTCTTACCCGTCGGAATGTGAAACGAGACCGGCGAAATCGTCCATCGGGCAACCAATGAACATGAGCACGCCCATGCCGATCGCGTAAACGACCGCCGTGAAGGCGATCCATGCCGCTACGAACCTGGCATTAGGCTTCGCCCTCAGGATAAATACTCCGCTAATTATGATACCCAGGCCCATTACTAGAATACCGCCGACACCTGCAAGAACGAAAAGCCCAGGAGCCATAAGAAGGCGATTAACGTGGGAGCGCGCGGGAGATTCGAGCGAGTCGACGCGTCGAGAGAGGACAGCGCGCGAGGGTAATTGATGCCCGAGACTCCTCGCTACTCGCTTACCTCGTTAACTCCATCCTCGAGGTCCTGCGAGCCGATTAATCTCTCGAGAATCGTAGCGAGGATTCGCTGAATAATCGAGATTCGAGCTCGGACCATTCGAATAATGATCCCGCGAGTGAATTCACTCGGTTGACAGATTTAAAGACACATTGTTAACCTTCGCTCTTGGGCACAATCAATTTTCCATGGTCCGTGCACCAAGGTCGTGCTGTCCCCATATATATTTCCATATATTTTTTTACTTATCTTTATATTATTCTTATTAATTGACGCGGGATGTTTACTTTATTCGAAAGCTACTGGATCAATTTCTATGCAATTATAGTAGCCTGCTATATTTATTTGACATGCAAAAATATTACGTTCCATATTACAATGCACAGACCTAAGGATAATGGACGTTTCTGTTGATTCAATATTGGTATCGCGTAGCATGGATAAAGAATATTAATTCGACATATGAAATGAATCTGATATTCTTCAAATTATTCGACGTTAATTTGTCCCTGAAAAAGAATCTCTTCTCTCCCTCTTTTTCTCAAAATTTCACAAATTTCAGGCAAGATGTCGGGCGCGTAAACTGTGCGTGTACTCCTACGATAAAGTCGAGCAGGAGAGCAAACGTCTCCATCGTTTCTCCGCGGTCACACTTACTACCCTCGTGACGTTTCATTAACGAATGACGCTCGTACGAGCGATCCGTTCCGAGTTGTAACGTCGCGGATTGCCCACATTGCTCCAACGTCCTCGCGTGCTCGCGGTCGGCGGTATTACCTGAAATCATGTTCGCATGATGAGCTGGCAAGCGAAATTGGCTCTCGAGGTACTTTGGTAGGAAGGTGTAGAGGCCGGCGATCGGCAGGATGTGCAGCACGCTGCTGGCCGTCCTGAACATCAGAATGTCGTTCTTCAGCAGCCTCTTCACCGCTTTAGGGAAGTCTGCGAACAGATATGGAAGAGCGACTGTAGGGACTTGGCAAGCTTGAACCGTTCGCTCGTGGATCTTAACCATTTGCTAATTCATCCACGAGATGCGCTCGAAACGTAGAACGAGCCTAAACCTTCTCCAATCGTTCTTATATAATACTCCTTAATCTCGAATACTCGGTTTAACATTTACCCAGAGACACTCTCCGTCCTTCGCGGATCACTAAAAACGATCTATCTTACCGTCTATCACGAGCATACCGCGATTGATAATGTGCCAACCGCGAAAGGCGTCGCGGAAGATTACGATCGCCTTTTAAAACGCAGAGCGATAAAACTGACGCAATCTCTGCCAGAGATTTCCAAACCACCCGGTCACCTAAAACCTCGAGCAACGAGAAGGCGAGTGGAAATCGAATCGGGTGAGAAAGACCGGCGCTTGAGAATTAAATCGGAGACGAGGATTCTTGCGCGAGGTCCTGCGCACGAGGGAACACCGGAGAGAGAACTCGGAGGAGGAAAAAATAGGGAGCGATCCTTCGTTGGTAGGGCGAGCGCGAATGCTTGGCCTAGGCAGTCTAAGAGCGCACGGCGCATCTAAAATTATTATCGGCGGTGGCTGCACAGAGAGAGGGAGACTCTCGGAAGGGACTCTCCTCTTTATCCTAGTTGCGATCCAACTCGCTGTCTTGTTCATTCTCCTCTCTCATTCTCCTTCTCTCTACCTCTCTCTCTCTCTCTACCTCTCTCTCTCTCTCTCTCTCTCTATCTCTCCTTTCTCTAGTCCATCGCTTCTCCTAGACCCTCCGGCCTATCTCTGCAAACGCGCAACGAGATGCATACGCAACACACGCGCCAGTGAATAGAAAGAGAACGAGAGAAAGAGAGAGAGAGAGAGAATCTCTCATTCGCGCACGCCTTCTTCCTTCTCTCCGTTCCTCCACCGGTTGAGCTTTCGAGAACGACGCCACCCTGGCGTACTACACACCGACAGAGTTGCCAGGTCTAGCGATTCGGTTCTATTAACGAGCTCGATTAGGCGGTAGGGAGGTCAGACATCTAATTAGTGGATCCAGGTTTAGTTCTCGAAGGTGTCTTGGTTCTAGTGCGATTGTAGGTAAGGAGAGGACAGGCGGTGGAAGAGAGGAAGAAGAGAGGGGTGTGTTCTTTTAAAGATGAATTTTCACATCTTGTTCCACCCTTGTGTTTCTAGTCTTTGGAATTCTTGAGAATCGGTGGTTATCGATTATTTACTTTCATCTTCGACGACTTCTGTCTCACTCGTCAAGATACTCTAGGCGCGCTGAAACTTTTCTCAACCTTCCAGGAAAGCCACGGCTACGCGGAGAATCGTGGCAACCCCGCATAGAAACGTCCCATAGACCCGTGAGTAGACAAACGTGACTAACATCGAGCACCGTGTATTACCGCGACAACCCTGCCGGCCTCGCGGCATACAGGGTGGCGCGTGCAACGTCACGCGTGACTCACGCGTGCTCGATTCGAACTTTCGAACTCGCCCCCTTGTTCGCCAAATTGGAACGAGACGTGGCGCGAAAGATCTCGCGTGCTTTAACTTTTACCGACACGGCAAATTTCCTTATTTTTTGACTCAACTTGCACGCAAAATGACAGTTGAAAAACACGGTTAGTTACATTCTAGAGCAATTGGTACGTTTTTTAAGCACTCATGCACCATCCGAGAGATATGTTTTTGGTGTGACAATCTGGGTAGCATCGTGTCGAATAAGAGACAACAAAGGTGGTGCTTCACTTGCACTATCGAGCTTGTAAGAGTCAACAGTTTGAGTCCCAGGGGCCATTAGAAAAAACACGGTCGAACAGCGCGATAGCGCTTGTCTTAATCGATTGCGAAAAGACCAAAACTGCGTGATAGCGCTCGTCTTATGTCGTGTCGAAAAATGCCATTCAGCGCGATAGTGCTCGTCTTATTTCGTGTTGAAAAATAACATTCAACACGATAACTGAAAATAAAATGGAAAATGTGTCGGTCGTATTATTTACATTAAAAAAAGTAGCTATGTGACGTAAGTGCGTCAGTAAAGTTGAGCGTGCTACTTCGACGTGGTCTGTGACTACATCGTGAGTTATGGATATCTTTAAAATGTGCTGGTCTTTTTCGACGTGAAATCTAAAGAGCAAGATTGCGCCGCTTGGGTCTCAAACGGTTAAGAAAGAGGTTCCAAGGGACGAAATTCTTTTTTTGGGGTCGTGAGCGAATTTCTTCACAGTCGCTTATCGCGAGAAGGAGCGAGAATAGCGAGCGAGAGGAAAATCGTGGAGCGCTCGTAGCTCGAGGAAAATTTTTCTGGTGAGTCGTGCCTGAGTGCCGCGCCGCATTGGAGCGTGCCCGCTGCGCAACTTATCGCCCAAGGTGGGCTGAGATAAATTTCCGCCGTTTCCGCGTCCACCGTTTGCCGGTGCCACACCAACGCGTAACCTTGACCCTACTACATCTTACGAGTAGATCGCCCCTCGTGCCACGAGTTAACGCGCGCGTGCACACACGCCTACCTTCCTTCCACATTGAGTCCCCTTCTCGAAGCGCGCAAGGGTTCCACCAGAGAAAAGATCCTTCGAGGATCGATTGCTTTTCGAATTGGTTCGATGGTCTGATCGACGATTGATCCTAACCACTATGGATCGGACATTTTTCTCTTATTGTTAGACAGTTGCTGGTGGAAAATAATTCGACTTTCTTTTTGATTTGTTTTTTATTTAGAGAAATGAAATTCAATTTCATGATGAAAAACCTCTTTAGGCGTACCTACGACCTGTAAAATTATTCGACTGCTTTTGCCATAGATAGATATATGTGGACTGGCCATACACGTTTAAGGAGGTTGGACAGGGAAATGTACTTTTCAGAACTTCTCTATCTTTTCGTATCTCGAAGTATGGTTTGCGAATGTTTCCCGGAGTGTAGGGTTAGAGTGAGATAAATATATTTTCTACCTCACTGCAACCTAGAGACAATTGAGCATATAGAGGGCGATAAAAAATATATTTATCTTACTTTACGGACATGTGCAAAACATATTTTTGAGAGAAGATGTTCTCAGCTGAAACTATATAATCCAGTCCATACACACAAAGTCTATGATTTTCCCTATCAAGCAACAAAATGAAGAAACTCCCAGGTATTATATTTACTTCCGTGCAACCTGTCAAATTGACACGAGACTCTTCAAAAAAACAGCATCCTAAACTAGAAATTTTGCACAATATCGCCACAGTGAAGATATTATCGAAACCTAGTGCAGGAAAACAGAAAAAGAAATAATCTTTCGCTCCTGCACTAAAGAAAAACACCGCAAATTCCCTAAGAAAAGAAAAATCCGTACTCGTTCTCCAGCATCATCGGAGCCGTTCAGCGCCATTCCTCGCCATTATCCACGACGGCGTGGAACGAGTGGCGCACACTGGCCAAAGGCATAGGTGAACGCGGTGGGGCTCGGTGCGTGTGTCGCGTGACCCTGAACTTGCTCGGCCTCGTGCGCGAATCGGTTAGTCATTATGTCACGCGCGTGCGCGTGCGCGCGCGCATCGCCAATCTATTCCGAGTAAATCGGTGGGTAGGTGAAGCTTCGCTGATGGATAGGACGTGGAACGGTGGGCACGTCATATTCGGCTGTGGTGACGAGCCGAGTGTGACGAACTCTCTCGACGACGAGGATGAAGAAGGAGGAGGTGGAGGGCCGGGGGACCACGCGTACGCTTCGTTAAACTGAAAGTGTATCGCGTACACGCGTGTCGAGCTCGCGCGCGCGCGAGCTCGACCACCGTCGCATCGATAATGCCGATACGCGTGAGCGAGCGTGTATGGAGAAGTGACCCTGAACTTGTCCGAGGTTGAATGGGAGCGGAGCGGTCATTACAGGGAAGAGTTGAAAGGGAGGAAGGCGGAGAGAGGCGGAGAGAGGCGGAGAAAGGCGAAGGAAGATGGCGAAGGAGATTCGTTAACATTCACGAGGGAACGCCGCGTGATGGGGGGTTGAATTTGGATTTTATTTCTCGCGATTGCGGAGCGGAAGTTTCTACCTCGGAATTCTTTATTTTCAATTACATGGGGACGGAATTTTGGCGATTGAATCACGCGGAGTTTTTCTTGGAAATGGTTTTTACGTTATTTGGAAAAAGTTTCCGTGCACTTTACCGTAAATTAAGGAAGTTTAATCTTCGCTCGGTGTATAGTAAATTTTTCATAGTCCGTCTATAGAAACGAGCCGACACCATATATATTTTCATATAATTTGCAAAGTTACTCTTTAAAAAGAATAGCTATCATTATTTTATTTTGATTAATTAATATGAAATACTTATTTATCCAAAAGCTAAAAGAAAATTTGTAGGCAATTCTAGGTGCCAGCATATTTATTCCGTGTCGAAACATGATGTCGCGTATATCAATAACCGAGGTCCATGTGATAGACCGAAGGTAACATATACGAATATTGACAATTTTTCGAGGAGCAAAATCAAGGTAGAGAAGAAAATAGTTCTCGTTAAATCGAGTACTAGGGTAATTGGAATTCGTGTAGCGCTTCGAAACCAAACGAACGGAGTCGAACGCACTTACACGCGTGCGTCCGCTTCGGGCGCGTGTCTCCGTCGATTCCGCGCACGTCGCGTGACCCTGAACTTGCGCAACCTCTCGCACGTGCCGGCCACCACCGGTTATCGTTATCCGCATGATCGATTTATCCGCTTCAAAAATCTTCCTCCCTTGGTCACGGCGTGAAAGCATCGAATTATACCTCCATTAGAAATCTTTTCGCGTGCGCTCGGCTCGTCTCGCGGATCAGCTTGCAAATTATCCTTTAAATCGAATTGCTCTTGTGGATCGAGAGAGTCATCTTTGCGCTTGGAGAAGAAAGAGAAAAGATCGTAAGAAGGGAGACTCTTGCGAAGAAAAGCTCGCGTTCCAATGGAGACACGCGTGCACGCGCGTTCACCAACACGAAGACGAATAGGCGCGTGTCTCCGCCACCTCGGTACACGGCGCGTGACCCTGAACTTGTCCTACCTCGTGCACACGAGTCGGTCAGTCATTATTATTAACGCATACTCTCGTAGCCGACGGGGGTTGCGCGCGATCCTCCACTCGGCAAGAAGAGCACGCTCACGCGTGAGTAAGCGCGTGTGCACGCTCCGCACGTGAAGGGAAAACTAAAGGACGAGGTCGTTAAGGAAGGCGCGCTCGGTTATGACGAGGTTCGCAGGAAAGCGCTCGTTCCTCGAAACACTCGATTATTCTCGAATCTCGAATCCAGTTTACGGATACGCCTAATGAGATCCTTTTCGTAGGTTACCCAAGTATACAATTTTTTTTTTACGCCAATTAGATCCGGAGCTCGAGTGGATTGAGTAACGTGGAGGAGTTAGGTGACAAATCGCGTGGCAACCTCAGACCCATCAATTCGGTGTCAAATATCGAGAGAATCGTGGCTCCGGCGCGCACTCGGTGAAATCACGGGGATAATTGGGTCAGGGCGATCCGGACGTAAATGAACCGTGGAGAAATTTTTTTTCTCACCATTTCGCGAGACTCTCTCACAATGTGGGTCGATGAAAAATCTTTACTTTACGCAATTCTCATGTCATCTCGCTCATTCGACGTGCCGACACGCGAACCGCGCATCAAGAGAGCGTCACGTTGATCCTGTGTTACGTGAATCGCGAGTGTCCGAATACGATGAAAAAGAGAAGATTCTTGTATTTAGTACGTTTTAACGAATTCATCCATCTGTCAAATGTACGTGGAGGGCGCGCACTTGCACAGATCGCTCGATAAATTTCGTGCACTCGACACTCGTTGTTTGTCATTGAATGGGTTCATGGGTTGGCATGGGCACACGAGCGCCCATCGTCATCAGTATCCTGTTTTACGTGAATCGGGAGTCTCTGAATAAAAAGAAAATCCAGAGATTTTTATGTTCTAACAGATCAGCTGATTCATCTAATACGCGTGGGCCCTCCCACGTGCATTAAGTCGCTCGACAAATTTCGAGGTTTGTCCTTGAGTCGATGTTTGGCGTGGACCCCATCTTCGTCATCAGCATCCTGTCTTACCCGAATTGAGAGGATCCGAGTAAAGGAAAAATCCGAAACTTCTGGTATATGAAAAAATCAAAAAACTCTCGTATTCTAAAAATTCACCCATCGGTCAAATGCACGCGGGAGAGTCCACGTGCCCAGGTCACTCGACAAATTTCGAGGTTTATCCTTGAGTCGACGTTTGGCGTGGACACCAAGGAGCCCATCGTCGTCATCAAAATGCTGTGTTACACGAATTGCGAGGGTCCGAGTAAAGGAAAAATCCGAAAATTCTCGTATCTTAAAAATTCACCCATCGGTCAAATGCATGCGGGGGAGCCCACGTGTCCAGGTCACTCGACAAATTTCGAGGTTTATCCTTGAGTCGACGTTTGGCGTGGACACCAAGGAGCCCAACGTCATCGGGATCGGACGATTCCTTTCTTCGCGGCCGCATACCAATGGCGCCGACGAAATGCATTAACGCGTCGCTCGCATGCCTCCGTTATGATGGGCCTTCTCCACCTTCTCCTCCTCCTTCATCCTCCTACCTCGTCGGCTCGTTTAAACCGCGAGTATAAATACGCGTGTACTACACACAGCTCGCGTACACTCATTATACGTGGGCCGAGGCGAAAATTTCACCTCGCCCCGGCAACCACACACTCCCGATTAACTCTCGCGCGAGGAGGCGCACATTGTCTCCGCTTTTTATTTGCATTCTCGTTAGCCTTCGAACGTTAGCCGGGCGGGCACCGGAGCGAGGGACCGAGCGAGAGGAGGCTGCCAAACGAGCCGACGAAAGCCACGGAAATTTTTCGTCGCGAAACAAGCCGATCATCGGACCCAGAAGTGGACGATCCGAAGGCACGCGATCGAGCGCGGTTCGATTCGAAGACCAAGGAAAATGTTACCCTCCCATTTTTGCTTCTCTTTCATTATTCTTAAATACGTGGGACCGGGACTCACCTCTGAGACTAGGTTTCTTCGCGTCCGGCCGTTTGGGCGGCGTTCTGCTTGTGGGTAACCGCGTCGGGAATGCGAACATTCCTATGCTGACCAGCATCAGCATCGCGGATATTAGCACCAGACCTTAAAATGAAAAAGGATCGTTGAGCATGAGTCGGTCCAGGAATGATCGGCGAGAGTGGAGAGTTCGCACAAAGGTGCAACACGACGTTCTTCACGTGGTGTAAACAAAGATCCGTTCCGTCCGCGGTCCGAGATAATAAATCCATCGTGGCGGTCGCGCGTACTTATAGGGCATTCTAAGCTATTATTACACGCGCGCGCGTCTCGTCGAGCGGCGACGTGCTCTAGGGGGAAATGAAAGAAAAAAAAGCAAGAAGAAGATGAAAAAATAGGGACGCCAAGACGTATTTTCGCATCTGGTACCCACGGTGACTCTCTTTTTCGCCAAGAGACGACAATATTTTTTCAACGACGCGACAAGCTGCGCGAAACGTCGCTGACAGCCCTAATAATATCGTGGCCACGAGCTGCTGCACGGTTCTTCACGAAATCTCCCAACTTTTTGGACGAGCAGGGACCGAATGAGAACCACGAGAATTTTTGACCTCGTGGAGACTTTTAGCGCGGGGAGAATGAATTATGAAAGCACGAGGTTTTTTCGGATCTTCAAAAACATAAGTCACTCCCTTTACGGTCGTGCCTAAAAATGACACAGTTGTCAAATGGCTTTCCTTTCCACTGCCACTTTTACTCACCCAGCCACCAAGCACCGACCCATCTAGGATCCGTCGGTGTTATTTGAGGATTCACCGACAAATCGGCGTAGAGCATCGTGCACAAGGAGCCCAGGATGAAGCCCAAGGCCGGCCCGAGTATTCGAACGCCAATGGTGATCGCTGCGATTCACAAGGAAACGTGTTCAGTCGATAAACATTAATTTCAAGTAGGAGAATGGAGATTGGAGAGAAACATAAAAGTGAGTTGTGAGTCTGGCCCGCGAGACTCCTCGGGGATTCTCCGAAAAGGATCTGGAGAAAAAGTGTCTGGAAAGGAGGCTCACCGAAGTACAAGGGACTCTCTCTGCTGGCCACATTATCGTCGATGTACGGTATCCCCAGAGTGTACACAGCCGTCTGACCCATACCCACGCCGAGAAGCGAGGCGAAAAATATCGCGAGTACCACCGTAGTTATTTTGCTCTGTATCCTTTGCTCCGTGAGAAAGTCACCCTCGCAGTATTCGATCGAGTCCGTTTGCGGGGCCGCGGTCGCCAAGATGTATCTGCGAAAGATATTAAACAAATACGAGGATGAGTTTTTAGAATTCCAAATAACGCGTCTTGAATTTACAAAATTCACAAGGCCCTCTCAAGCTGACGTCTAATACCTATCATTCCGCTGATTGAAGTTTGTCTTTAACCCTTAAATACACAAAGTACCAATTTTGAGAGCAATCGTATTAAATGCCATTGCAAACAACCAATATTTCTTTTTGCTTTGGCTCTATGCTGTTTTCTTTATTTTCAAACAGAAATTCGTGCATCTAAGGATTAATCACAGTGACTTCTCGTTCTTCGATATCTTATGTCGTTTCTCTTACGTTAACAAACTATCTTTCTTTTCGCTTTTCCTCGATGGTCCTTTTTTATCTTCAACTAGAAATTCGTGCACTTAAGGGTTAATCGCAGTGAATTCTCGTTCTTCGATATCTTACGTCGTTTCTCTTACGTTAATCGGACATATTTACCCATCCAGCGTCCCGTTATCCGATCGTTCGTGAAACTTGCAGAGATTCGCGGGAACGGGATCGGTGCTGTTGGGCCCGCCGCCCTCACCTCCAGGGCCCACACCACTGAAGAGCATCTCGTTCTGATGGATCAGCTGTTCACCGAAGATGAAATGGGGCATGGAGCAGGTGAACGAGCTCACGGCGAAAAGGATCATGCCCCAGGCTATCCACTTCGGCCGGTGGCCTTGGCCTCCGTAGTACGTGAGCAGAAGGGACGAGCCGATCTGGCCGATCTCGGTGGCCGACATTATTATGCCGGTGGTCTTAGACTGAATCTGGAAGAGCTTCTCGATCGTCGTTATTACCGAGACGAAGTACGTGTAGTACATGCCTTGGAGGACCTGTGGAATTTCAAGGGGACCATTAGAAGGACCAGAGAAATTTAATAGACGATTTATCGACACCTCCTCCATTCACCGGGCGCTCTACTCTCGAAGATAGATTTCGCAGGATCTATTTTTCACTGCGAAGAAACTATTAGCCGCTTCACTGAAGCCCGACGTAAATGAAATGCGCACGGCTATGAATAAATAATCTCTGCACCTCCGCAACAAAACAAAAATATACTTTGTCAAGCGATTATCGGACGTCATATTTATTCGAGCTCGAATAACACGGAGCTGAAATATTTTATCTCCTCGGCTCAAATTGCATTTATCGATAAAATGTTGAAAAATATCTCCCGAACTGGTTTCGCCGCGCGATCCGTCGGCGTCCACTTTTACTGGCGTCTACGATATCGTACTTGGGCGCGTTATCGCGAATGCTCGAAGTCTCAATAACGAAGGTATACGATATCTCGACGTTTCAAGAGAAAAAAAAAAAAAAAAAAAAAAAAAAAAGGGGGAAAAAAAGGAAGAACCGTGAAGAATGCCTATCATCCTAATTATAATACTTAAGTAGGTACACCGTGAACCCACGGTCGGCGAAAAACAAACTGGAGCCAAGAAACAGCGTTGAAAGAGAGAAAGGTAAGCGGAAGGGAAGTACTCACCCAGGTGATGCAAAAGGTAACCAGGAAGGCCTGCTTCGTGGCAAAGTATTGCAGCCAATGTGGCCTGCATGGTCCCCATCCGCATGAGACGTCCGCGTCGTCGAATTCCGTGTGAAGGCTACTCGACTTCTCGTCCGGCACGATCAGCTTCCCGTTCTCCTGTCCCCCGATCTCGTGCAACTTCCCGTTCGGTATCGAGCCATTGTTGTTGTGCTTGCTGCATATGAGGCCGTTACCGTTCGCCATCTTAGGCGGTATTATCGTGAGCGCCTCGACGTTACCGTTCGCCAGGATTTGCGTGTCCTCGCCCGCCATCCTTCCACTCTCAGCCCTCTATCCACTTCTTCTTTTCTCTTCTCCACTTCCTCCGGTTCGTCCTTCTCCGCCGCCTTCGCGCGCTCGCTCGCTTCCTCCCACGGGGCCCTTCGCTTTTCAGGACCCCCCGTCTACCCAGGATTCTTCCTCGTGGGAGGAACCTCTCGCCCGCTCAAAAGCGCCACGCAGCTTGCATTCGCACGGTCAACCTGGAACAAGCAATATTTGCAAGATTCGTTAACGAGAGATTGTCTTCCGCGGGATCTCGAGAAATTCCCCCACGTCGCGGATATGTTACACGATTTATCTTTTACTCCGGCTGATCCGGTATCGGCTGGTATCACTGACGTTCGTTCGCGCGGAACGCGTCGATTCAATATCGAAGTAACGCGTTAATTAGTGAGACTGGTTCGTTTAATTTGTGGAAAGCGGGGACCTGCATTATTTATCAATTATGTAACCGAGAGACGCTTGGAAAGTGGGGTCCGCGCCGGGTGAGATCGATGGCTTCGCCAAAGAGTCGAGTGGAAGAAGAAGGAGGTGGAGGAGAAGATGCCGAGAGGACTTCGCGGGAGGCTCGAGACGCGAAATTCAAATGCGTCCTCGAGGGGTAGAAAGAATGAATTTCGTCGGAACGATGCAGGAGGGAACGACGAAATTTTTTAGTCGACCGTCGCGCAATTATGCGAGACTCTTCTCGTCCTCCTTCTCGTGGTTCGAGCGCGCCATGCATCAAGCGAGCTGAAGGGAGCAACCAGCGAGCCACGTATTTCGAAGCGGCTTTGTGCTCTTTAAATTCCTAACCCAGTCGCGTCAGCCTATTATTTATAACGCGCCGCGCAGTCGGCGAATCTGCTCCACCCGAATTCATCTCGTGTCCCTGTGGATCGATGCAATTTCTCAGACCGACTTTGAGAACGAGTCAGCGCGTCCGGTTGTTTGGTCCGACGATGAAAAGTTGAAGGTGGCGGAAGAATCCTCGAGGAAAATCTTTTCCAAGAATATCATGAATCGTTGTAGATGAATTCTGTTCGCAAGGTATCATAATACCAAATATTATAGTATGTGCGTGTAATTGAACTTGTTCGGTCTGACGATGAAAAGTGGAAGGTAGTGGAAGAATCGTCGAGGAAATTTTTTTCCAAGAATATAATGATTCTTTGTAGATTAATGCCAGGATTAATTCTTTGCAACATATGATAATACCAAATATTATAGTGTCCACGTTTAATGAAACTTGTTCGGTCTGACGATGAAAAGTCGAAGATCTTGGAAGAATTAGCAGAAAAACAAATTCTAGCCGTATAATGACACTCACTTGTTAGAGATGCATTCTCCGTGCCGGGTGTGAAAATAACAAAAAATATAGTATGCACGTGTAATGGAACTGTTATCTTATTCCAATCAACTCGCGAGCTTTTCCTCCAGTCATTTTAACTTTGCCTCAGTTTACGAGAACGAATGACGACAGCGTCACGATGACGCGAGAATCGAAACTATCCACTGGCTGAGACACCCTGTAGCCGGCGTCCTCTCACTTTCATCGGTGCCCGACTTTCCTCATTTCCCTTACGTTCCATTGCGCGGCTCGACGCCACCGCCGCCAACATCGTGCCCATGCGGTTTTCACTGGCAGTGAGTAGGTGTAGACCTGGCTAGTAACGCCGTGGCACACAACCTGCCTGTGCAACGGGTGGCTCCAAAGTTTCCACCGATACAATCGAGATTCATTTTCGTTCTCCTATCTAACGCGTGAAAAGAAAAAAAAAATTGCTACTCTACACAATACCGCAAGAGAACCTACTGAACGTATGAAAAATGTTCAAATTCTTTCTCTTCTTCGTCTTCTCGATACAACAATCAACTCGACAAACTCGGAAAAGTGTACAAGTGAATTATTCGCGTACACTCAATTTTCTTCTAATTCCTCGTAAACATCTACGAGAAAATTCATAATCACATTTCACGAACACAATAGAGAACTGCAAGTTTCTCCAGTGGCCTTACGATTCTACCGCTGACGCATCGCGAAAGAATAATTTTCTTTAATAGCAAAAAGAAAAAAATAATCTTCATCGTATCATTCCATCCCCACGAGTCACGGAGGGACCTCCACAGCGAGGATACGCCAACTGCCTGTCGTCCTCGAGAATCGTACTGCGGAATAGCGGTGGGACGGTCGTAGTAATTGCTGATTGGGTATCGCGGGCCCGAGTTGTATGCAATAAAATTCCAGTACGGCGTATGGATGCTGCCCGTACTGATTTTATGTCGTCGTTAATGCCGGGAGCCACCTCGCTTGCGCACGGTAACTGACCTCTGAAACTCTGTCTAAGAATACGGATGGTGTTTACGGGTGGCTGCTAGCGCCATTCCTATACGGCATTGACCCGATAATGTTTACCGACGTAACTGCACGCGGCGGTCTCGCGCTCGCGCGCCTGCAAAATTATTTTTGTCTATAGCGTCCGGCCTCTAAGGTCTAGATCGCAGCCAAGCACGATCGGAGTAAACCGTGGATGGATAACGCGTGCCACTGGGTGGATTGGCTCCTATGATTCCTTTGATTTAGAGTGTCAAAGAAGAGTGGTTCTGGTTGCTCACAGTTGAGAAATTTGTAAATCAGCCAACCGGATACAAACTGAAACGACTTGAGATTTGTTCAAAGATACCGAGTGGAATTCAAACTCCAAAACGCCTGACGCAAAATTATTTTTGTCTATAGCATCCGGATTCTAAGGTCTAGATCGCAGCCAAACGCACTTTGATTAGTATCCAAGAAGAATGGTTTAGGTTGCTCACAGTTGGAAAAATTCATCAATCAAGCCGATCGGACACAGACCGAAACGACTTCAGAACTCTAAAATTCGAACTCCAAAAACGGTGGCAGCTACGGTTACGTGAAGAAATCACAAGAGAATCACGGGATCGGAGATGAATTTTCAATAGGCAAGCCGAGAAATTCGAAGACTCCGAGAGTTGGTCCGTGACTTCTTCGGCTGCCGGTGGTGCCAGGTGTGACGCAACGAGGCAAGAAATTTCCGGTAATAAATTGTCGTGGTATGCCGCCCGTAGGCTTGAATGGGGACTCAAATATCTCGTAAGCGTCCGTAAAGAGCCCACGTGCGCGCGCTCGCGAGGAAGATAAAGATATCGATATACTACAGATAGATATCGCGGCAAATGCCTACGAGATACTCCAATGCAACTCTCCTTAATTCACATTGAAATTTAATATCCGACGGAGAAAACGATCACGGTGGGATGCTACGCGTTAATTCATCTATCCAATTACACTCGTGTAATTCTCTACTATAAGTTGAGACTCCTCCAATCGTCTCATTGAGGATTCTTCCGACGAAGTCGGACCTGCCGACGGAGCAACTTTGCTCCTTCTGGGTTCGAATCCATCGGCCGAGTCCGTAGATGGAAATTTTTCAAGCACTACCTCGCCCTTCCAGCGATTATGCGCGTCCGAATAAGCAGCCCGCTTCCTCCCTATATCTCCTCGTTAACTTCGTCTCGTACACGTGTTTGCGCTCGCGCAATCGCGCGCACGAGAGGAGGAGAACATTCGCGCAAACTCACACGTGGAGAGAGAAGTAGCGTAGCCTCGCGCACGAACACAGAGTGAGCGCGCGAGCGCGTTCGTTAAGTTCCAGCACCGGCGGCGTGACGGAGAGACTTGGTCTAGGTCGCCTTTCACTGTCCTACTGACGTCTCGTGGTTAGTTGGTTAGTTAGCCTATTCTGCTACAGCTACACCTCAATGCCAGCGTGTAGCACGTTGTCATACAGCGCGATTCAAAAGAAACATTCGTCGAAGGCGTAACGATGCGATTCTACGGTTTCGAGGAGATCAAAAGACCGCTTATTCCTTCCTCCTTTTTCTTTTACTTTCTTTTAAGAACTAAGCTCTTCAAGAAGGACTTGGAAAAATCCTAGAAGCCTTTACATCCATTCTGATTCTACGCTTACATTTTCACAAATCGGCAAGGGGAACCGGTGAACGTGAAAATGTCCTTTTTCTCGTCCTCCTTGTTCTTTTACTTTTCAGTCGCAAAACCACGTTGAACGGTAAGAGACGAACGTTTACTTTCGAATTCGTGACTCGCGGATTGCCGAATATCGAAACGATTTCGATCGTTCCCTTCGGTTGACCAACGCGGCCACCATCGGGATCCCTGCCCGCCATTACTATTAATACATGCGAGACGACCGTGAGCGTCCCTTTAAAAATGCATTCCATTGCTCCAGGTGCAGAAGGAGTAGCTCTGGCCCAGTGCAGGCACGAAGAGCCCCCACATCGATATCAATATCGATTCTCGATCTCGCTCGGCCGCCACCGCCCAATCGAGGATGCAAATGTCCGTGGCGGGCAAGCTGACGTTTGACAAATACGACGAGAGTACGGAGAAATAAATCTGGAGCGCGTCGGCAAATAGACCAAACATAACAAAGTATGAGACCGGATCGAAGAGGGGACGAGAGTTGGCCTTTAATGAGCGATCGGTTCGCGTCGAGTGAGGTTGCGCTTGCGTGTGAGTGCGTGCGTGCGCGACACGCTCGTTTCGTCGTAATGCACCTTTTGTCGAGACCCTAGCTCGTACTCGGCCAACTGGATTAAACTGTGAACCGAGGGAAAAATCATTTCGGCGAGACTCTCCGACGACGATGTTCGCGAATTTTTACACCGGACAATGTAGAACGCTAAACCGACCAGTTCTAGCCACGATGATTGGCATTTTAAAAGACGCAGTTCCCCAACGGAGCATGATTTCGTCGATTTATCTCTCTCGTTCGCCAACGTCCTCGGCTTGTCCTCCGCGATTCGTATCCTCGCCGGGGTTTATTTTCAGACGAAAGAAAAATTCGACGGTAGAATGCGAATGGATTGAAAGCACCAAAGTGTGTTTTAACCGCATTCTCCAGCAAGATTCTACGAAGTTACGTCGAAGGCGATATACGCGTTGGATTAAGTGCTCTTCTAAACCCGCATCTCTCGCTTAAACCCCGGCAATCTCACTTTTAGCTTTCACTTAATAAGGTAACACGATCGCGAGTCACGTGTAAGATGCATTTGCGGAGCGGTTCGCTGCAAAATTACATTCGTTTTAACGTGACACGCGTGTCCGCTCGGCTGCGGCTTGGGGTAGGATTGGCGAGCAGCACGAGGACGAATAAATCTCTCGTGGCAAGTCGACAAATCGACAAGTATTACCCAGCGCATGAAACCGAGCAGGAGTGTTAGCGACTAATATGATTTATTGGACTTCTCTACTTGCGCGCTACACCTACATCTGCGCGCGCGCGGTCCCTTCCACCTGCAGTTGTAATATAATGCGGTACAAGGTTGAAATAATTGAATCACGAACGCGCCGCGGCTCTGGAATGTAAAAGTGCCGAGCTATTTGGATCTCGCGAGATAGTAACGCGCACTTACTCACAAATTCGTCTCTAGAAGAACAAAAGAGAGATAAACAAACAAAAATATTGTAGTGATAAGATCACGATCTTGTATACAGGTCTGGTAACTTCTATGCGAAAAGTGATGCTCATAATGAGTTTTTTTTTTAATTTTTATAGCAGCCACTGGATAGACATGCCCGTGATAGATACAATCTTATTTCAAACCATTAGTGCTTAACGTTATTACAATATCCAAAGTTTAGCACGGTTACAAACCAATCGTACAGAACCGTGTTTCCAAGCTGGTTATTAATAATACATGAGGAGATATGCCAGGGTTTTCAGGTTATGTATATCAGCAAAAAGAAGAATCGTTAATAAGGGGATCTTCCCCTATCACTGAAATTTGTAGGAGTTTCCAGACCTGTATACAAGACCGTGTATAAGATACAACGAACGTACATTAAGAATAACAGCATCGATACAAAATGGAAAAATAATGAAAACGATCTGAACTGTGATTTCGCCTTTGTCGGCGCGTCGTCGCGCGTGTTCTATCGTCCTCCACTCAACTCCATCGACTTATCGATCACGCCATGCCGTCTACTGCCCAAATGGCCAAACATCGTCAACCATTCTACTCCACAAACGCCAAGTCACTCCAATTGTCACGTCTCAAAAGACTACCACAAAAAAAAAAAATCATCAGCTCGTCAGAATGCGCTCGACGCACAGGATGTAGAATTAACAATAAGCGCGCTTCCTCGTTGCTTCGCGATTAAATTCGCCGGGCTGCCAGGCCTTCTCCCTACGCGAGCGATACACGAACGATAGGGGGACGATATTAAAATTAATCGGCGCTCGGCCTAAAAAGAGAAAGAAAGGCGACGCGCCAGTGATCTCCGGATCGTGCGAGAAGAAAGAGATCGTAATTCGTCGATTCACGAATCCGAGAGGAGGAAGCGTTACGCGATTCATTGAGGAAAGAGTTCATCGAGAGTGGTGAGTGTCGCTTAAGTTGCGACTACCTGCGCACACCTGTGAGAAGGGGAAGGCTCTTGTGTCCCGCACCCACTTACGATCCCCACGGAAGGGACACGTGCACGGTGAGAGACAAACGTTGCCCAGGGGCGAACGACGAGCGGTGTTGCGCGACGAAGGGGCGCGGTCGAAAAATTTTTCTCTCTTCCTTTCGCGTCCCTCTACGATACTCCGAACGATCCGAGACACTCTCGTTTTCTTCCTCGACTCGTTTCTCGTCGCGGAAGCTCGCGATTATTTCGAGACACGCATCGTCAAGAACAGTTTATTCATACGTCAAATTACGATTATTATAGAATCTCCGAGATTGCGTTTGTCGTGTAGCAAGAGTTAAAAGAGCTACGGATGATTCTTAACCTTTAACTTCACACGCGCTTGTGTACTCTGTACAATAAATCTTTTATGTAAAACACACTTGTGTATTTTTGTATTATTTACATATGAGTGTTGGATAATGTATTCTTTGAGAAATAAATCAGTGAATAATTGAATTCAGGTGTTTTACTCTAAATTAATTCAAACGTTGATGCTTTATTGTGGACGTGTAGAGTACGTCGTGCTGTATTTCGGGGCGCGCGAGATTAAAGGTTAAGGGCGATTTGTATTAATTCGATGAGCGGGCTCGCGTAAATTAAGTAAATCGCAGGGTTAAAGGAGAAGGGGCCAGGCCGATTATTTTCAAAGGATTTTTTTCGCGAGTAAATCTCTGCCCGCGTGGCGAGGAAAGGACGCGTTTCTCTTACCGCGCGGAGGACTTTGAAGTCGGCGAGAATCACGAGAGAATCCGTGGACTCGCGCAGGAATTTCCACCATCTCTGGGAATTAAAGTTGGACGAGGTACGGCGCGGCCTCGTTAAGAGCATTTAACGGGCTCTTCTAGATCGTACGCCGCGAGTTATCCCTGGGAACGAACGTATGGGAAAAGCGTGGAGGAAGTAAAAGTGATAAAAAGAGGAGAATGAGGGATTCGGGACGAGAGGGTGAGAAGGTTTATTGTTCAAAGTTGCTTGGGCGGACGGAGCTCTGCAGGTCAATGTAAAGATAACAAAATGAAAAACCGCATGGTTAAAACGCAACTAACTAACATTAAAGAAACTATTCCAATATGAGCAATTTATCACGACTCAAACTCGAGGTAAACCCTAGAAACAGATAATTAATAGAACCAAAATACGCGCGCGTAAATTTACACGCGTCAAACGAACGGAAAAATTCTAACGACCGTCGCGGAAATGCCCGCGGGCACGTTCTCCGAATTGACGAGGGAAAAACAACAGGGACGAAGAATCGTAATCGCGCGCGAGCGAGGCTGGCAATTCCAAAGGAAGATGAAAGTAGCCGGTGCGCGCGTGCCCGTTATCCCTCGTTGAATCGCGTCATTGTCTCGCGACTGGAAAGCAGCGAAAGTAATTCTCATTGGAACGAAGAGCTGCGCGGGAGGGCAAGTTGAATCCTGGTGGTGTTTCACCGTGTGATAAAATCACGCGAGAGGAAGGAAAGGAAGGAAGGAAAGGAACACGAATCGAATTTTCCAATAATTCCGCCTGTTTGTTCCTCTCGCGTGGAAGCTTCAAGCGCGGCACGACTCGATTCGACTCGCTTCTTTTCTTCGCGCGCACTTGATGCTTCTTACTTTTCCTTCACCACGAATCATTCTCGAGGATTATGCGAGCGTACGTCTTGGCGAACGAACCGACTGGCATCCACGGGCGCATTACCGCCCTACGGTGAAACGTTCGCCTAGCACACCGCAATTACGTTGCGGCACGGCCGCTGCTAGCCTTTATTGACGTGCCCGTATCTATGCACGCGTTACTCCTACGAGCACCGGAGCAATTCTAAAGCCTTCGTGAACGTTCACGTCCGTGCATTTCGCACGTTTCTCTACCCACGCGATTCACCCCCGCCACCGTTCATTTCCCTTGATTTCCAGAACGTTATCGATAAGCGGAGAATATTCACTCGTGCCTCCTTGCACATTGAAATTCCACGACGATAAAATAATCCATTGGTGTTTCCAAGCGCGTTAAAAAATTCCCACACGATAAATATCATTCGTAATATCTCGAGCACGCGAAAGAACCTTATCACAGTCGATCTAAATTATTATCCGCTACACGAGCTTTATTATTAAACGGGAATAATTTCACGTGGAACTCGAGAGCGAACTGGAAAGATTAACAAACGACGCCGAAGAATTTCTCAAGTGGCGTTCCGCGTACTATCAATTCCGTTCACGACGGCCCAGAATTGTTCTTCCAAGGCGTGCCACAACCAACTGTTGTATCGTGCGCCACGGTGAATTCTAGTAGCGAGCCATTACCGGTACCTATGCTAGGCGCACGACAGCGCATCGTGGAGGGTATAAATGAGTGGAGAGGAGGTGGAGGAGGAGGAGCGAGAGGAGGTTACGCCGGTACGTATTATGGTGGACATAGACCCCACCGCGATGTAATAATAGATTGTATTCACGGCCGTAGTTCGCGCACCCCCTCTGCGCCACCCTCTTTTTCCCTCGCTCGAAACCTTCCCCCCTGGCTGCCGCAAATTACCGACAATCATACCCCCGACCGCTATCACGCATCATCTTTTTTGGTAAATAACACGCTACGCCGTGTATATATCTGTTGGGAGGGTGGCAACGAGAGGTTCGATCGAATCTTGCGGTTCTTCGTCTCCTCGTACCGCTCGTCCGTCGAAGCTGCTCCTTGTCAAAAGCCAGCGTGGAAATAAGCTCACGAGGAATTAAAATGTTCGCAAGTGGACAGACTCGTATCGCGCTTTATAGACTCGTAGAACTCGTAGGACTTTTATCGCACCGCGTACGGAGCAGGGTAGAATTTTTTTTTCAACGAGAAAAGGGGGACGCGATAGAACGACGAATTCCCCGGCCGTGGCGCCGAGGCGCGATTGTTTAATGGCGCATTCTCGCGAAGTGGGTCGAGGGGACTTCACTTCTCCTTCTCGACCTCCTCCTACCCCCTTCTTCTTCCTCGCCCTTTCTCGTCGCCTCCCTCGTGAGACCGATTCCGCGAGCGCAGCTCTCTCACCGGGGAAATATTTTATTTTCACTCGAAATCCGATATTCTCCATTCTTCCGTTCGCTTCACCAGCGGTCAATCGTTACCAGGAGTCTGCGCATTATCCTTCGTACAAGCGCCACGACCTACTTTCCATTCACGAGACATCCTTCTCTCGTATCTCTTCCACCGGGAGTAGTTTTTCGATGGACAGCTTCACGTTGTCTTTTTTAAAAAGAAACTTTTCACTCCACGCGGAAGAAAGATTCGTCGAGAAGCAAAAGCACGCGCGTACACCTCGACGACGAGAAGCAAGCGAGTCGAGGAGAGCCGGCCCCGGCATTGGGCCCGATCCGTGGGGGCCCATTCGCGCGGCTGGTGGTACCAAGTGGAAAGAGAAAGAGAGTGAGACTCTCGTGTGCACGGCCACGTGTGTATCCCACATGAGAGACCCTCTGACATTGAGGGACGCGTTCGTGCATAAACGTAAGTAAGTGTGGCGGCGCGGTTATTATATCTCCACCGCGGCGCGCCGCGCCCACCCTCCACTTCTCGGTGGAGCGCGAAAAAGGGAAAGAAGGAAAGCGACGACGACGCGCGTTCGGAGGTGCGAGAGCCAGTCGAGATGGAAAGGAGCGATGAGGAGCGAGGCAGGTACCGCGCGAATGAGAGGAATGAAGGTGGAGAGAGGAGAGAAAGGGAGATTCTAGAGAGAGAAGAGGTGAGAGAGAAAGAATGAAGGGGCGGTGCGCGCCTATAAGTGAGCATATTATAGCGAGTAGATTATGCCGTGTGGCAGGTGAGTGTGCACGGACGCACAGGTGTGTCCTCGCGCGCGCGCGCGCGTGCGCACACCGGCGCAAGCGTAAACAACCTGGCCGCGCGAGCAGCGCACTCGCCTCGCGGAGAGCCTTTGCGCACGCATTTATTTCAAGCGTTCGGCAACTATGTGGCCGCATCTCCGTGCGAGCTTAACGTGGGTAACCCCTTAATGAATTCGTGGAAATTTTCTCCCTCTCTCTGTCTCCCTTCTTCCCTCTTTTTCTTTCCTCTTTCTCTCAGGTCCGCGCGCACCAAGACCATCCCCCATCTTCGCGCGCAACAACCTTGCGCGCTGAAATTCCTCCGGTGCCCTACACCGTTAAGGATACACCCGATGGGAAACGCGAATCGCTCGCCAGCGAGGTCGTTACGATCGTCCGGAAATATTCTCGGAATCCGTGGAAAGTGGATGGCGTAAGTTGGCTGCAACCGCGGTGCAGATCGCGGGATATGTACCGCGAACGATCGTACAACGGCCGGGATTCTTTCTTTTCAAGGGCGCACCCGCGCAGGTGGGGCTTGCGAAGGATAAGATTGGACTCGATGTTTAATCGGCGAGATTAAGGGGGAGAGTGAGAAAATGGGACACGCGTTAGCTCTTACAAGCTTGGTGATACAAGCGAAGTACCATGTTTGTTGTATCTTATTCGGCACGGTGGTATTATCCAAATTGCACATATCTCTCAGATGCTGCACGAGTGCTTAAAAAACACTTCTCTTAAATCAATAAAAAAAGTATGACGAATTTTCAAGTTTCATTTCGCGTGCAGGTTGTCTCAAAGAATAAGCGAACTTCCCGTGCCTATAGGAGATAAAGAGTGGGGGTGGGTGACTCTGACAAATTATCGAGAAACATTACGCGAAGGCGAACTCTGATTTGACGAAGGAAGCACGAGGAGCGAGAGGGAGCGAGGAAGGATTGGATGGCCCAGATGACCTCGCTCGGGGTGCTCTGGTGCAGTTGCAGCGAGGCAGGTACGCAGCTGCAGCCTGTCCCATATGCCGATGGTGAACTCGGCCGCTCGATAGCCGAGACATCGAAGTGCAATGCTGCTCGCTCGTGTGGGAAGGAGAATGGGCTCGCGATAAACCGTGAGCAAAACGGAGTGAGATAAACCGATAGATGACACTTCATCGTGTCCCGAAGCTAGACGGCTACAATCGTATACGCGATTTACATACTTAATCCGTCGTCGGGATTAATTACGGGCGCAGCTGCGATTCCTACCGAGTAACAATATCATTCTCGACATTATGCATACGGCGCGGAATGGCAATAACGCGGGAGCATTTGATTTGAATAATTCGCCGAGATAAGTTGTTGGACGGTATAAAAACAGAATGCAAATAATAAGGGAGAAATAAACGATTCGTGGAAGGTGGAGTGGAAGAATGTCGAGGTGTAAACACTCGAAAGAGGAACGAGGATGTCGAGAGGAAGAATGCGCGGTTAATTCGCAATATTAATTTGCATTGTTATTATTAGCGCGCGCGCGGCCGTCGATGTTCGTAAAACTCGCGAGCGCGTGAGTTATATACTAAAAATAAAAGGAAAAATAACTACGACGGACGAGCAGGCACGATATCCATCTCTCACCTCGCCTCGTCCCTAGTAGCACGTGTGTGCGTTAAGCGCGCGCATCTCGGCGTCATCGGATAGAGACCGTGGCGCACGCTTGATGAAACAAATTGGCCTGACCCGGACAACTCCTCCTCCGCTTCATTGTAATTTCGCCTGGAGGAAAAGTGGCGGCGCGGGCGACGGACGCCACCGTCTTCTCAATTAGGGGCGAATTCTCCTCGCCCGAACTAGTCGCGCTCTCCGCTGGCTAACGACGTCGAACGAAAAGAATACGCGCTGACCGAATTAATGGATTTTTCCGGTGATAGAATCGGTGGGAGATCTGCGCTCGGTGTGAGCCAGATATTCGATATCCGAAGTGAGTGAGAGAGAGAGAGAGAGAGAGAGAGAGAGAGAGAGAAACCAAAGTGGATGCTCCCAGGGGGTGGGTGAACGAGCGAACGAGAGGGGATGAAAATGTAGGACCACCCTTAGAAGGAAGAAAACGTGAGAAGAGAGAAAGGGATGGAGGACGTTCAACGTGCATAGTTCAAAGATAGGAGACACACCGGCGGCACAGATGAGGAGAAAAGAGTGCACGTGTATCGTCGTGCTTGCGACGCGACAAGGGAGGAGGAAAGCGGAGGATGACGAAGGGACGGAGAAGGGACAAGAACGCGCGCGCACGCTCGTGCATTCATGCTCGCCCGCGCGCACCACCATTGAGACCTGACCTACTTCGGGACACACGGTTCGCCGACACCGTGCGCTTTACCCGAGAAAAAGCACCGAGCGAAGCACACCTACACACCGCCTCGCTCCTTGTGGTCTCTCTCTCTCTCTCTCTCTCTATCTATCTATCTCTCTCTGGTGTAGAGCGAGAGAGACGAGCGCGAGCGAAGCTGCGATGCACCAATTTTCGGTACGGCCTGAAACGTCGAGAGGAGATTCGGAGTGCATCGGCCTGGAATCGCTCGGAGAGAAAGAGGAGAGAGAAGAGAGAAGAGAGGGAGGGCATTGATTCGTCGGCAGAACCAAGGAGTACGGCGCGCATCTCCGAGCGCGACGATGGGGAACCGCTCCGTTTGCATCGTCGCTCGACCGAGATTCACGGGAGAGGGAATCATTTTCCGGGAGATGGAGAAGCTCGATTGACGCGAGAGGTTCCACCGCCAAATTCCGTCCTCGAGCGGAGAAATTTTTCCATCCTTCTTTCTCGGGATTTGTTTTTTTTAAGTCCATCGTTCGTCGAGGTTTCGCGTTGAGAACGAATCTTCTTCGAGGTAAGAGGCGAGAGGATTTTTTAATTGAAACTTTTCGATAAAGAGTATTTGTGAGCGAGATTAATTAAGTTATCGGGTACTGTAGCCTTCAAATTAGAATTTTCCAAAAGAGTATCGTGATAGAAATTGAAAATCAATTTTGAAGAGTTCTCTTACGGGAGAAGATACCAAGCTAAAAAGGACAAGTTTCGATTAGAGAAATACTTTTGAGTATTTATTTATTTATTTATACATTTATACGTAGGTCCAGAGATATTTGCTCGATAAAAATACCCAAAGCGATCCACGGTCGTCGCGCCGTCGACGAATTTGAGGTTGAGGTATAAAAAAGAGAAATCGAGAGTGAAAGTGGACACGAGAGGCTAGCGGTATTGGGAGGCGCGTGCGATTTGCATCCAAGCTGGATTCCGATCTGTCTCTCGTTCCACGAGGATCGGCCGACACGGAAATTTCGTCGCGCCGAATTAGGAGATGCTCGTCGCGTCCAATTCGATCGGTCGCCGCTTTCGCCTCTGCTCGAAATGAGAATAAAGGGTACCAAGTGGTCCTGGGAGGTCGAACGATCTTCGAAATCGGACGACCGATCGATCGAGACCTCGAAAGAGATCACGAGCGCTCGAGACGCCCGTACATTTTATTTTTAGCGGAGGATCCCTGCATTTTTACGCAAACTCGCACTCCACCCGATGTCGAGTATACTCGACCAAGTCTGCAGTCGAGTGTTCGTCTGGTCAACCAACTTACTCGACTCTCGAGGGTTTACATTGCGCGAGGTGTTCGTCCGTTATTGGCCGTAATGTTCTCAGCTGCCTGTGAAGACGGCTTTACGATTCTCGACGAAGATTTCAGCCTCGTCTCGTTCGAAGAACACCGCCGTTAATTGAATCCCGATCGAGCGAGATCTCGAAAGGATCTTCAAATGGAATTAAACGACAAACCAACAACACCGAATAACTCTCCTCGCCCTTCGCGATCGAGTTATCGAGGAGCTGTCAAGGTGGCGTTTGCGCGAGTAAAAAAAAATGTTTGTCCGACAAGCTTCTCCTGCCCACCATTGTCTTCCGCAATAGGGTCACGCGTCTCATTCGAATTTCAAATCGATTTTACCAGTAGCAAGCGAGCGCGAGCGCGCCGTTTGAAATTCGAATGGCGAGAATAATTAATGCGCGAGAACGTATGTAAATTGGCGGATTGGCTTGAGCGCGGCGAGTAAGGTGTAATCTCGCGGCGAGGCGCGAGGCCAATTTTCTACGCGCGATCGTCGTACGTAGTCTTAAGGAAATTTTCTCGTCCGCACGATACGGGAGTAAGGCGAAGCGAAGGAGGATGATGCTCGGGGACGGCCTCCAGCGGCAGATCCACAAATAATCCGCTCGTTGGCTCCTTCTATAAATTCACCTTGAAACAACCGTCGAGGACGTAGCTTTTGCGCGAGTCTTTTAATGCTTCGCACGGTCGCGAGACGTCCGTGGTGATCTACGGAGCTTCTTCCATATTTCACCTTTCTCTCGCTGTCTCAGAGTCCGTTTGTCTTCTCCGCTATTATTCGGAGTGTTGGACACGTGTACCGAACACCCTTGAAAATATTCTTTTATAGAAGCAGCTTCGACTTTCTCGCCTCGTTTCTTTTCCTCGAGATGCTGTTAAATATAAGATCGTCGTCCAATGGATTCCTTTTAAATTAAATTCTGATTTTTCCTTTGCTCTCGAAGCTTCAGCTTCACTTTGAATCTGACTTACTTTGGCGAGATGGATTTACGTCGTTGACTTCGCGAATGATCCCAGTCCACTCGTGACCATAGGATAAAATAGTTCCTTTCTTCTGATTCTACGGCGATTTCCAGGTTGCGAGCTTAATCGCAATTAAGCTTCCGGTATCGAGGAATTACGTGAGTTAAGAGCATCCCGGCGCGAGGGCGATGCTTTATTGCAAATTGCAATCTCCTCACCATCTTTTATTTCTCTCTCTCTCTCCTTCTCGTCACCTCGAGCGTTTTCTCGCACCGCGCATGCACCTCGCGAGCGACATCCACGACGACGTGACGCGCGTGCATGTGCATTTGCACTTTCACAGGCAAGCTGAGGCCGACTGAGGGGGTAGTTGCGTCGCCTGGAGCTTGCGAAGCCGTCAACTGGGTCAACGAGAGGCTCGACTCCCTCTTGACGCGCGTGCACACACACAGACGCACACACAACTCAGAGAGAGAGAGAGAGAGAGAGAGAGAGAGAGAGAGAGACGAACGCACAACTAGCACGATCCCTCACCCACACCCGCGTGCGCCGATCTACCCATTATTCGAGTAAAATTCCCTCGCGCGAGTTTCAGAGAATTAAATTTGTACCGAGGATGAATAAAATATTTGGATAAAGCGTCGCTGTAACAGGAGTCAAATATTCGCGGATAAACGTGAATCGTGAATTTCGACGATTACGCGATTTGTTTTTTCCCCTCTTTTGTTTCCGTTCGACGAAGAATCCGCGGTGCTCGGACCGTGGGGCCTGACCATCGGGGGGAGAAGCATCCGAAAAAGGCGATTCACCTCGTCGAAAGTCGATTCTCCATAGAGGAGACGGGAGGTGGAGCGGAAGAGGATCGAGAGTGGGAGAGAACGAGGCGAAGGTGGAAGGGAGCAGAGGACGCACGAAATGAGAGGTAGCCTCCGTTCGAACTGCGCAAATGTTTGCGAAATGACGTCAAAGCCCACGGCCGCCGAGACGCCCTCCTCTCGATTCGGCGCTGCTCGGTGCGTCGATCGTGCGCGCGCGTGAGGAGGAGCTTCGAGAGAACCGGGAGGAACATTTTTTTAACCCTTCGCCCTCGACTGCAAACATCGCGGATACCACGAATTTAATTTCACTTCGTCAAATACGTCTCAATCAAATTTCAATCGGATCGTCATTCGTTAAAACAAGTCTCTAATTCGATCATTCGTAACATTCTATATCGAATACGACCTAAACTTCGTTATTAGCAAATTATCAAGATATCTAGTCGTCGAATTTCGTCGAGTTGAAATCAAACGCGATTTCCCTTCAATTACCTCTAATAATTCGCTAGAAAAATACGTCAAAGAGATATTTAAGATAAATGCAAAGGGAGAGGAAAGAATTTTGTCTTGCGAGCAAAGATTCAGAGAGGATAAAGAAGAGTGAAAAGGGAAGTGAAAGAAAGAGAGGAAAAGGAAGCTTGATCCGCGGATGCGACGAACGGCGAGGAGGTATTCGTGGATAATGGAGGAACGCATTGTGCGGGTAATGCTCGCACACATAATACATACGAATGTACACAGCACACACACACACACAAACGACCAGCCAGAGGCCGCAGAAGGTGCGCGCGCACGCACACAATTTCTATCCCGTATTCATTCGTACGTACTCTCGTGACTCGTGACCCACTTCCATCCCTGGGAATAACCATCGTGCGCACCTCGTCCACCCACATACGGGATCGTCGTTTCTCCTCTTCCACCTCCTCATCCAGTTCTCGCCCTCCCTCCACCTCGAGCACAGTTTCATTCGAGTGCACCGGCCATTGACATGTGCACCCCGTGTACCTACGTAGGAATGTGCACGAGCGCGTCTCGCTTGTAATCCGTGGACATACACGCGTCTCGCGTCTGGGCAGGCTCCACTGCACTCGTGCGCATGCGCCCAACCATCTCGCACTCATTTCCTCGCATATCGCTTTCATTCTCGCTCCCTTAGCTCTCCCAGCCTTTTTCCACTTCACCCCGTTTCATCCTTTCTCTCCTTAATGCGCGAATTTTCTACATTGAACCTCTGTGTGGAATTATCTCTCTCTCTCTTTCTCTCTCTCTCGTCGAATCTCCTTCATCGAGATTAGGCGAGAGTCTTTTTCGCGATGAAAAGCTGACCTTAATACGCGTCTCTTTGAATCTTGGATTAAACTTGGAATTCGGCGAAAGGCACAAGCGCCCTTTGGCGGAAGGCGACATTGTTAATGATCCGAGGATATTAAATTTTCATCTTAATGGACAGTACTCCGGGAAGTGCTTCTTTTACTCGGTGGATGAAGAATGAGCGTGGCTCAAAGGCGGGAGCCGACACTCGTGAGGCAATCAGATCCAAGGAATAGTTCCGTAGTCGATTTCGTTGGAAACCTCGCGCGGTAGTCGCCCACGCGAGTGCGAAGGACGGTGGACGGAGTAGGTATTGCTTCTATGAGAGAGGGCGAACCTGTCCGTTTCGTTTCTTCCCACGGTCATTCCTCCCGGAATATTTGGGATCCCGGGGTACCTAGTGCCGCGCCACGGCCGCCAATACATATGTAAATTTACAAAGTGGCCACCGCGTGTTTACTATCTACGTTAGGGCTGTAAAAAGCCGTGGCGTTCAAATACTTCGATAATACCAAATAACGTGCTCCAACGCACGAGTGTCAAATTCATTCTCGGTATTCGATCTCCGTCGAAACGAATAATTCCTACGCGTAACGATTACAGAAACGTATTAACTTGAGCAAATTAGATCTATTGAAAAACGCAAAAATCTTTTCAAATAAATCAGTATCCAAAGGGTTACTTCGAGAAAAATAAATCTATTCTAAATGCAAACATCTTTTCGAATAAATCAGTATCCGAAGGTTTAATTTGAGCAAATTAAAGCTGTTTCAACCGGAAAGATCTTTTCAAATAAATCAGTATCCAAAGGGTTAATGTGACGAATCGGTAGTCGACTTTACCACGAGCATCTTTAGCCTTGGAACATTCACGCGATCATCAGCGCTACACGTAATACCTTGGACAACAATCCGCAACCTTCACGCGTGATGGTTTCTATGGAACATCGACTGCCAGAGGCGCAAGGATTTTTCGTGCCGCGACACAATCGATTTCTGCGATCGTCCGACGATCTCGACATCGTCGATGGCGGGCCGCGCGTCTCCTCGTCGCACGGCGCTTCATCGCCACGCGTGGAAGTCGTTTACCCCTTGGAGTTATTTGGCCCCTTCTTCTTCGTGGCACGCACGCGCGAACTCATACCAGCGCGGATTCGCGCCCGAGAGCGCGAGGGACACAGCGCGAGAGGGAGAGGTCTTCCAGAGAGGGCAAGAAGTAGATGAGGAAGTAAGACGGACACGAGTGTGGCGCGAAAAGGAGGAGAATGAGAAGGAGAAGAGGAGAAGATGATGTACTCGGTAATCGAGACTCGAAGAAGAAAACTGCGAAACGTGAAAGAAATCCAAGAGACAAAATTCAAGCGAATTTTTTTAAAAATTTCCTTTTGGAAAGATTCTCTCTTCTCGAAGCATTTCTCGAATTTAACGATCGAGTTCAAAAAACAATAAGGAACCGTACTTTTAGACGTCTAAATTTCGAAGTGCCTATTAAATTTCGCGAGATACGATCCAACGATCGAAAAACCATCGAGATAATTTCACAAGGAGGGATTATCGCGCGGGTCGAAAATTCGCAGACTTGACAGCGCGTGAAAAGGAAAGGAGAAAGAAACGTGGCAACCGATTCGGGCGCGCATTTTCAACTCCTCTCCTTTCTCTCGGCGTTTTACCCTCTTCCTCCATCCTCCACGTGTGCTTCTTCGTCCCTCGATAACGCGAGCTGCGAGCGTGTACACGCCTGCACACAAATATAGACTTTTAGGCGCTCTTCTTCCGTTCTCCTCCTTCACCACCCCTTCCGCCCTTCGCGAGCTTCCTCTCTTCCTCTCGAGACGCGAAACAAGGAGGGACCCGCCTCTTTCGTCGACCAAAACGACGACCCGACGTCGAAAAGCTCTCCCTCCCCGCGTGGCAACTCGCCTGTCGCCGACAGCCGAAACGCAAGCAGCATACGCAAACGCGTGCGTCTCTCTCCTCTCCTCTCCTCATCATGCGAGAGAGGGACCTCGAGGCGAATCCGGTGGCGCTTCAGAATTTCGAGGAACGGTCGATCGTCGCCCGCCGAACATTCTCGAGGTGAAGGGACTTTGCGAAAGTGTCGTCGAGGAAAGGACTCCCCTTTTTCCTTTTATTTTCTCCACGATCGATTAAGATATTCGAGATAAAGAGAATGTCTTCGTATCTTCGTCTTTGGATATTTTTAAGTCGATGGAAAATATTTCGAATGACGTATGCGTCAATGAAGGGTGAGTATCTGTAAAAGGCATCATGAGCAAAGAAGATTCGTCGATTGAAAAGTTAATTAGTAGACTTCGTTGAAGAGCCGTTTAATTGATCAAGAAACTTACTCGATTTTTTGAAATACCGACACGTGCGACTGTTTCGATCGAGGATAGCTCTTACGTGCACCGGACTAACCACGGATGCTAAATGACAAAGGTTGCAGCTTACCAAGTTTCTTAATTAATTCTGTGGCCGAAATTTACAAGAGTCACCCCGGATCCGCGAATAGAGTCGCGAAAAGTGAACGTGTGGAAGGTGGAAACGTAGGGTGGCGTGGCATGGGAGCAGCGTGTCCCAAGCTCGCGCGCGAGAGAATCGAGGGGACGAGACTTTCTCGAACGATCGGGCAGGCATCCGGCGCGAGTAGTACACAGAGTCCCGCGACTCGTTCCTATGACCATGGCCTTAATCGCAAAGGAGCGTAAGTACGGCGATACGCGCCGAGGTGCATCACCTTCTATCGCGATTCACTTTGTTTGTCGTCGGGCGCCTGCCAGACGGACGATACGCACGAGTAGGGCGAGTAACACGCACGCACGCACACGCGTGTCGAGAGGAGCAGGAGTAAGCATATGATTTATTGTACACCGAGACGCAAAGGTTCGTCGTGAAGCATCCAAGATAATAGAAAGGGGAAGAAACGATACGACTCTAAAGACGCACTTGCAGGCCAGAAAAATATCGAGGTACTCCACGACACGATTCTCTCGGAGCAGTCGGTTCTAAGGTGCTCGATGAGATTCTACTGTTAATTTGAAATTTCCATATGTAATCGAGACAATAATAAGTCACTTCCTTCACGGTCGTGCCTAAAAATGAAAGTAATACCGTTAAATTCTCAAAAAGATTCAAGTGTAAATTATATTGTCGACTAGTAAATGGTACGATCCTAACAACACACTTTCAGGCAATCTACTCCAAACAGTGGGTTGTAAACGGTTCGATGAAATATCAACTGTCTTCAAAATGATAGAAAAAAAGCAGATTTGAATAGAAATTATACATCTTTCTATAGAGTAGAAATATCGCAAACCTAGAAAAACGATGCAATAATAAAATAATAGCACATTCTTAAAAATAAAAACTCGAAGATGGCCAAGTGGACCAAATGAAGCGTGGACCAAGTGGACTTGGCGATCGATACCATGCGAAAAGTGAAATCATTCGCGGGCCACCTTATCCGTCGCTGCGTGCCTTATCGTCGTTTATCGCCTAGTCGATAACATCAAAATTACATTTCCGCGCCGATACCTATTAAACAATCGAGCGTTCCACGTCTTCCGAACGTCGAAAATGCACGAGATCGCACAAGATCACCGCAGACTTATTAATCCGAAAGGTCAATAGGCATGCGATACCAGGGTACAATAACCCTGATCTAATCGTGATTGACTCGCCTAAAATTATTTGACAGATATCCATTGCTCGGGCGAATTCCGCCTGACGCAATTTAACAAGCGAGTCCGCGACACGCTGGCGGACACCGAGTGAAAAAAAGAGGGTAAAAGGCTCTTAACACAAATCGAATCAGAAATCGATCGAGGGCCAGCAGAGCGGTATCGTGCGTTGCACTTTTCGCGATATTATTGCCTCCTCGTGTGATAATCGCGACTGATAAGGGCACCACTCGTCGGGAGCGCGACCGCTCGCGGAATCACTTTTTCGATAAGATATGGAAAAAAGAGCTTCACGACTCTCTCGACAACTCTCCAGGACGGCAATTGCCCCGCATTCTGTCTCGCCTGGTACACCGGCGAAAAACAAATACTCGCGACGCGGTATCGCATTCTTATCTGCGCCTTATGTTCACAGCGGATCTCACCACGGATCCAGAAAATACCGGCACGAGAGGAAGAGGATCGTTTCGAGGTGCAACGCGAAAGCTGCACACATCCTCGCGAGAACTATCTCGCACTCTAAATCAAGAAAATCTGAATTCTATTCTGGCAATCGGTAGATCTCTTCATTCGAGCTGCACCTTGCACGAGAATTGCAAGTGCCCCGAATTATTTTTACATCATCGGAATGCGTGTAATCGGACGCAGAGAAACGGAACCGACAACAAACGAATCCCTTAAAAAAAAAAAAAAAAAAAACACCACACAACCCTCTAAACGCGACACGAACTCGACGAGGGCACCACCACCTTTCGATGCTTTCTAAATTTTGCACGGCCCGTTGCGTCAGGACCACCTCCGACGTTGCCGGTAAATTGCAAAAGAAACGAATGCCTCGAGCGAAAGTCGAGAAAATCGACGTTAACGAACGATAGAATTCTCCCGCGGCGAGTTCTTATCATCGCGCTCGAGACAATGTCCATCGTGTCCACGAACCCTCTGACTCTCGCCTACCAAAAACCGTGCGGAAAAGAAGAATCCAAAATTGCCTAAGAGACCTCGTCGAATCTTACCACCCGTCAAAAAAAAAAAAAAAAAGAAATCCAAAAAAAATTAAACTCAGTGCCACGTGCAGTCGAGCAAGTAGCACACATACTCACAGCATCGCCATCGACGACAACGGACGCGCGCGCGCGCAAACGAAACGGAAAACATTCTGTTGTCCCACTAAACTGTGGAGAACCGCGAGAGTCGGTCGGTATCTGGAGTACCGCGTGCCACCGTCACGTTATGTACTCGTTTGGATACGAATAGAAGACCAAGACCAGGAGCGAGAGAGCGACTACCACCGCGAGCGGCGGCGGCGGCGGCGGCGGCGTCGGCACCACCATCATCATCAACAACAGTAGTAGTACCACTTGCAGCTACTACTCTCGACCACACCACACCACACCGCTCCTGCCGTTCCCACCGGCCTCGCTCACTCTCCCTCTCTCCATCGGTGCCTAGCATCGGCTTACTACCATTGCCATTACGGCCGCTACCACTGGCACACGCGGCGGCGGCTAGTAGAGAGAGACTTACTAGGTATGTGGACGTAGACGTGACGTTGGCCGTTGCCTGTCGGAGTACTTTCATTGCTGTTATACAACCGCGGATCGAGCGACCGACCGCTGAAAGGAGAAATGGGAACACACAGGGGTTCTCAAGCCGCGCCCGCGTCCGCGTCCGCGGTACCTAAAGTTCGCGCGTCTCGTTACCACTTCGGCTCGTCCCGCCTCGTCGGCATCGTCCCTCGCCACGAGAGACGAAAAGGGTTGCAAAAATCGACGAATCTTTCCGAGGTAAGTCCCCGTTTCCGGTCGTACGAAGATTCGCAGAATTTTCGAGAAGATCTCGCGAACTCGGCGCGACGGTAGACGAAGGGATCGACGATGATTATTTTTGGGCCACGATTTCGATGAGAGGAGGTTGGCACGGGCGAGCTACTGCCTTCGCTACGCGCACGACGGACGTTTGGTGTATTGTACCGGGGCGAGCCCTAAATTATCGATCCGCGGGCGCTCCGTCCGACGGCACGTTGCCTCGTGTGCGCGATGCCACTTTGTCCGCGCTCTCGTGCGCGCCACCGTGCCCGTCCACCAATGGAAGAGAATGGGTAGAGAGAAAGAGAGTGAGAGAGAGAGAGAGAGAGAATGAGAAAGGGAGAAATCGTCCCCTATCCTGATTGTTGCCTTTTGAGATTTCGTCCTGCGCTTATTCTGTTTTCCGTAAAAGAAGTTTCCTTCTTACTGGCGCGAATCTTGGAAAATTTGAGAATTTTTTTTTTTCTTTTTTCTTTACAGCGCAATTTCTCCGTGATGGTACGTGACAGAGTTCGTACGTGAAAAATAAGTTTTAAGTAAGCGCGCGGTGTTTTCCCTTCGAGATATTATCCTTGGATTGCAACAAATCAATGTTGCCCTTCGATTTTTTCCAATTTGGTCTTTCAACAAAACGAAATTGTCCAGCTGCGCTCACGCGTGGCCACGGAATGAGAACCGGTACGGCGTCCGCTATATATGGGTCACCAAATAAAATTACAGGTGTTTTATCGATTTTCTCGAAATAGAATTTTCCAAGATAACGCCAAGCGAGGAGCGCCGTCTACACGCGCACCTGCGGGAACGTTTGTGCACCACAATAACGGCCACCGGACGTTTCGATGTGGTTCCTTTGAATAAATTTGATAAATCAATATGACGAATAGATTTACGACGTTTGACGAAGTGGCAAACATCGGAGACGAGAGGAACGAGAGTGAGGACGCCGAGCGTCGAGACGCTCGCGCGCGAAGTCAACGACGTTGCGTGCAGGTAAGGATGATTTGTTTATTCGTATTCTCAGGTCAAAGGTGACGGATAATTTGTGTCATTGAAATAAGGAGCTGTTAATTTACTCGAGCAATTGATTCGAGATTAAATTGTTACGTAGATAATAATAAGTCGAATCTTCGCGTGCTCACGACTCGCGTTTAGATCTCAATTTCGCAGACACCGGGTGCGCGAGCGGGACGAAGGCGAGCTTTGTCTCGCGGCGTTCCCTCCAAGGCTTCGCGCGATCTCGGCCGCGGAGAAAGTGGAAAAGTGTATCACTCACTTTATCCTCGATGTACCGGGTGACTCTCGTCGCCGTAGCCAACTCGCGAATAATTCGCAGATCGTTGCAACTCACCTACAATTAGTGCTCAATCGCGTCCTAAGAAACTACTTTTACATCCGATCGACATTTTACAAGAGACTTTTGTATTAGCCACCGAGAAAACGCTGTTGACACATAAACTATTTAATAGCAACCGATTCGCCCGCCCATTGCTAAACCAGTTAAATGACCATTTCGTCCATACGTCTGCATTCGGTTACCGCAAATAGCGCATTAAAGAATTTATTACACTTCCTAGTGCAGTGAATACACCAGATGCGACTCGTCGATGAATTCGAGGAATGAAATGACGGTACTTCGAACGAAGTAGGAGCATCGAGAGGAGCGCGGAAATTCTTCTTCACCCGGTACTTCGTTCCTCGAGGGTTCCTGCGTATCGTACCGTGCGCCAGCGGCCACTCACCCTCGACCAAAAAATGCCTCTTATCTCCGAACCGGTATAGAAAGAAGAGAGAAAAAAGAAAAGGGAAAAGAGAGAAACGGTGTCGTTACAGTGACTGAAGGGCCTCGTTGGCTCGTTCACGAGCAACATTAAGAAAGCGGCGATAAGGGCAACATTGTTACCGGTAGGTATTTGTCATTCTCTCCTGCTTCGCTTCCTCTCCCCATTCGTGTTCCTCCACCGCCATTCTTTTCCAACTACGATATTCACTCTTCCTCTCCCTTCACCCCTTCCACGCAATTTCCAGTTTTTCTCTCTCGCTCGCTCTCTCCTTCTCGACCGTCTCCTCTCCCTCGTCGGTTTGTCTTTTTTTCTTATCCTTTTTTTTTATATATATATAACAACCCTACCTTTCAGCCGCACCTCGCGCATTTTAACACATTGTTGCACCCAGACGCGTCAACTGGTTCTTCTTACAATCGGAGGCATCTTTTTGCCGGACACGATGGGTCCGTGCGCGAGTGTTTAGGGTTGGCTCGCGCGAAAAAGGTGGACGCGAGCGAGACGTTAGTTTTGTGAATGAGTCAACTGGTACACAATGTGTCTCTCGTGCGTAGACGCGTGAGATTTAAACGACGTGCGATTATTATTGTCGCACTTGGGAAACTTCTTTTACATGTGCGAGCGATCTTGTGTCTCTTCGAAACTTTTTCCGCGACAGTAAAATAGTTACGTGTTGATAAACAATCGCGGGAGGTTCGTATCGACGATGAATATGCGCGAAACTTAGGTACAAATAAATCGACGCGCGCCGGTTATTTTTCGCCCCAGCTCGTGTCAGAACCAACGCATTGAGCGCGCGTACGAGGCCACGGGTCGAGGAAGATAAGATATAATTATTCGTGTCGTAAAAATGGCTGCATCCAGCCCGCGAGTCTCCGCTGTCTTCTCTGTTCTCTCGTTTAAACGCGAGGCACACGCTCGGGCGCGCGAATTCGTGGGGGAGCAAAGAGAAGCGGAAAAAAAGATTAGAAAAATAGGGAACTAATTAATCGAAATCGAATATTTTCTCTCGCTATCGACACTCTCGATCGACGATTTTGAAATCACGCACAGAACCCGGTGTAAATAAAATGCACGATGCGCACGCGCCAAAGTTTGCTCCGAAAGTCAACGCAATGGAACTCGCGCGCCCAAATTCGTGGAGGAGCGGAAGAGCAGCGCAAAAAAAAAAATTAAAATAAGTCACTCCCTTTACGGTCGTGTCTAAAAACAGGGGACTAATTAATCGAAATCAAACATTTTCTCTCCCTTTCGACACTCTCGATCGACGATTTTGAAACCGCGCACAGAACTCGGTGTAAATAAAATGCACGATAAAGCGCGTAGCGAGCACCGATGCGCACGCGCCAAAGTTCGCTCCGAAAGTCAACGCGATGGAGCGCGCGCGCGCGTTTGCATTATTTAAACGAGCGGCGATTTACGAGCACAGATAAGGAGGACCGTACCACCGACACGCTTCTACAATGTTCACCCGCGAAAATTCAACCGCGGGGTTAACGAACGAGCAGCGCGCGAAACGTGCGGCAGGTAGCAGGAGGGACCGGAGCGGTGGCTCGTGCGTTCGGCGAATGGAGTCGACGAACTCAGCAGGAAGATTTTTCATTCTTCGTGCGCGGGGTGATTCGACGAAAGAAGTTGGTCAGATGAGTATAAGGGTTAGTGAACTGGGAACGTTCCATGGTGAGAGCTCGTCCAACGGCGATGATTCCAAGATCCAAAGAAAATAAACGCGCCGTGGAGAAATTAAAAGTCGGAAGTTGATTCGCGAGTTTAAGAGAGAAACAAAAATTTACCGCGTCATTCGTGAGACTCGCCGGGATTTCTCGAAAGAGTTGCGAACGAGGGACGAACGAAGAGAGAGAGTGTGAGTGACGAGGAGGGAGATTATCGACAGCGGTGGACCCAAGAGGAAAAGAAGAGAAGGCCGGAGCGTTCGCTCCACGTGTATGGATAATTTACGAGCTTTAGAGAAGTAGGAGGAAGGCTGCTCGCGCCAGCCACCGTGGCCAGCGTGTGTACCCGGCATTAGCGTCGTTTATGCCACCTTAAATTAACGGCGTCTTTAAACCCTGTTGCGTTGCAACCGGCGTGCAACCTTCTCTCCGTAGGCGCAGAAAGTGTCGAGAGATGAAAAGAGATGGGCGAAAGAAGAGCACGACCGAAGAGAGAGAGAGAAAGAGAGAGGAGAGGAAGGCTCGAGACGAGGATGAAGGTAGGAGATTGCTGCTAAGGGACAAGAAAAGTTATAGGTACTCTAGTAAATGAATCGTAGAGGCGCGCTAACCTGTTATCGAAACGGCTAAAATTAGTCTCGCGAGGCAGGAGGATGAAGCGGTAGCGGGAAGGAGAGCGTGGATGCAACGTAAATAGTGCCACGGCCCGTACGATTCTCTGGCTAAAGAAGGGGAGATGAATAAGAGGCGAGAGCGCATCGGAGTACCATGCCAAGGCGCGACGCAACATTTTCGCGTCTGTCGAGGTCCTCGAAGCGCGTCGCGTGCCACGAGATACGCAACCTTTTAGCGATTGCAATTCGCACGTGCGGTTCCTCGTGGATCACGATCGTTCGAGAGAGAAGAGAGAAAATTCGGTGATCCATCGTGAGAAAAATCGAAAGGAACGTAAGCGTAGTCTATAAAAATTCTCACAAGATTAAAAGCTTCAGTCGCGAAATTCGAGTGAACCTTTTTAATATCTGCGACGAATTGAAGCACGTTCCGTTAAATTTCCATCGGATGTCTCGCGAAGACGAGTTACACGGTGGATACAAAATTGCCGCGCTCACTTCCGCCACGGAGCGTTCCTAGAATGCGAGGAATCGTGGTGGAGAGCACGTGGTTGCTAGGAACCAGGCCATCTTTTAATTGAGCCACCGCCCATTAGCGGTTCGAAGCGAGAGAGCTTGGTGGCACGACTGGTGAAAAGAGGCTGCGCGTACTCTTTCTCGTCCCTCCCTTCGTCCTTCAGTCTAGCTCGCGCAAAGGGCACAGAGGTCGTCCCTTTAAACTCGTTCGCACTCATGCCGCCTGCCAGCCGAGCCTTTTTCCAGCCTACGCACCTGCCTTGGCTGCTTTACCTGATCTTCTTTCGCTCTTCCTCTTTCACACTCTCGAGGGCGCACGAGCTTTGCGAGACGCTCGAGCCCATTTTCCACAGCGCATTCCTAGGCCCTTTCCCATCGTTCTGCATCCCCACCTTAATGAGCAGTGCACGCGCGCGCAAGCCCTCGTTGCTCCGTTTTTCTTGCCTCTTCTAGGAGCGTCGAGTGTGTATCACCTGCGTCGGACTGAGCTGAGGCGAGACGCGAGCACGGATTCTAATCGTGGCGCGTGAAGAGCCGAAACACGACGCGGCAGCAGACGAGGGTTTCGATAATTTACGGTGGCTCGGATATTTAGTGTGTGTATAAACTGGGAAGATTTAGAGGAATTAAAAATGATTGAGAATGTCGTTGAGCGGGGGTTTATGCGGGGATGAAAAATTGAGGATTGTTTAGAAAATATTGTTTCTCGCGTTTGAATGTAGAAATTTATCTTCGTATTATGTAGAATGATGCTGTAAAGATGTCGTATCTTTAAATGGGCACTTATACGAAGATGAAAAAATATTGTTTTTTTTTGGACGGATTAGGAAATTTATCCTCGTGCTATGTAGAAGGATGAAGTATGAAGATATTCAAAAGGGAATATCGTTAGAGAAAATACTGACTTCTTTAGCTCGAATCATCTGTACGTCGAATACCAAAGTATCGCTCGTCTTCACTCTCCGACGTATGAGAAGATATTAATCGTTGACGACATGCCCAAGGCGTTCTCGAGTTATTTATTATTTTATTATTTGTTCATCTCGAGGAGAGGGCGTTCATCTCTGCTTGCGATATTAGTACCGTGTGCGCGGCCACGTTCCGTCTCAAAGGCGTTATAAATAACCATGCTCAGCGCCGCGTGCATCCGTGATTACGATCGCGGAAGATAGCAGAATGCAAAGCAGTCACGTTACCATCCGCCTCCGTGGCCTTTGGTCCACGAGGTTAGCCAAAGAAATTCATTTCTTTCCGCGGCTACGAGCGTACGTTTCTATGGAGAATGAAAGGTCTCCACTGTTCTTCTGGAGAAAAAAAAAAAACAGATTCCAGAATGGAAGAAATGTCCGGAAAAATGACGAGATGCGCCACTCGGGAAATTAATTCGCGCAGAGTTTGCTGATTTTTTAATCGTCGATAGATCGATCGTCCAATGTCGAGGATCCTGCTTTACCGTAACATTAATAAGCGAAAAACACTCGGGTCATTGTATTTCTCGCGTGTGACTGTATTACATTACGCAAATCGTTTTCCGCTCGCCTATCGCGGCTTATCGTCGAGTATCCATCTGCGCGCAAAGCCGCGACTAATGCACGGAGTAAATGTAAATATCAATTTTAAAACTCGAACCGAGCGACGCCGTCTCTCACAGCTCGCCGAGCAAATCTATAAATTTCGCGAATTTGTTTTCCGTCGTGACGTGCACGTGTGTCTTATTTCGGACGCGCCACCCGCTCGGTGAAACGAAATGCTCTTAGTTCCGCTCGACGAAGTGGAACGATAATCCTAGAAATTTACAAATCGTATCGATGAAATGAATCCGCGAATCTTTAATCGGATAGCCTGAGCACACTTTGAAACCAAGCGAAGAAGAAAGAAAGGTGGACTATGAATTTTTCGTCGATAGGAAAACGTTCATTTGGATCGACGTAAATTCCGCGAGGGTCGAAGATGCGGGAAACTTTGCGATGCGGCACGAAAAATTGACGAGTGGCCGCCGCGAAAGTGTGTCGAACGATAATACGTAATCGCGGGGGACGAGATACGAGGACCGGCCGACGTAGAGACAAAGACTCGAAACTAGTCCGATCTAATTGTAGTGAGAGTAGAATCCCCCACAAAACAATTGTTATTTTAACGATGATATCATCGAGACGTGACGCAAGCTCGTCGAATCGATTTTAGAAATTTCAAGAACGAGCCTTCGGTTATCGACCTCCCTCACAGTTATATCAGATAATCCTGGGGCCCGAGGAAAGTGCAGGTGTCGAAATATTTGCCTACCGGTTAATCGAATAACCGACTCATTCTGGTTTACAAGCGAGTGTTTCTGAACCTTGGGCCAGGGGATTGTCAAGGCCTGTCGAGTAGTTAATCAAAAGAAAAAAAATGTAAAAACGAAAGCAACCGCCAGAACCCGCAATTTTTTTCATCGCCGTAAAATCCTCAGACACCTGCCGAAGGAAAGCTTCTTTATAGAATTATTATAAACCTACTGTCCAGAGTATACGTGAAATAAATTCTCACGCTCCAAACGACGAGAACCTTTTCTCACTGAATTTTCTCCGAGAGACGGGAAAAAAATCCAGGTGGACAAGGGTGGGCGATAAAATTACAAGAAAGAACGACACTTCGTTAAACGATAACGAGATCGGCGCGACAAACCGCCTAGGGTACTTTCATCCGCTACACTTTATCGTTTCCTTCTACCTCTCGTTCCTTCGAGGCGTGCATCACTCGAGAGCACGTCGGTAAACCATGAAGGGAGCGCATTAAAAAGCAGAGATTATCTAAAAGAGCGATTTCGGAGGACGATATGTCCCAGTCCGCGGCGCGTCTCCGCCGCCGTGAAACATTTCACCTGCGAGTCCGTTCCCTCGTTACAACCCGCTCCAACACTCTCCTCTCGTCGTCAGATCCACGCGAGATAACCGGAAGAATTAAGGATCGTAGGTCTCGCGGTTATCACCGCGGTTTCAACCTAAAGACACGTTCACATTGTACCGTGTCGAGCACGAGCGGACAATTAATCGGAAGCGTGCGAACGACGAGTTTGACGCCCTTATCGCCAAGTGTAAAAAGTGTGCCTCATCGGGCGCGCGATTATATCGTGCGTAAATTATTCGAGAAAACATCGTCAACTACTGACGCACGAGCAATGTGAACGAAACTTTAGAATACTTCAGGAATGGACCGGAAATCGAGTGTAGGTACCTATATTAAACGAGCGTGTGGGCGAGTCTCGTCATTCCACGTCCGAGCGCGAATCGTAGATAGTCCCGTAATCTTAATCTAATTATCGGATCTTATCTAAACGTGCGCTTTTCGAGAAGGGGAGCGTGAGAGCACGCGAAAAATATTCGACGCCCCTTTCTCGCATTTATTCCTTACCGTAAATCACCGCGCGATAGAATCTAAGAGCGAATGCTAAAACTCCCGAGGTGTGAGTGAAAAAATGAACATTTGAATAACGTCCTGGGGAAAAAAAATAAGCCGGACAAGAGCGATAGTCAAATGACCAGATGCCAGCGGTCTCGGGTGAGACACGAAATGAATAAATGTACGGGAAAATGTTTTCGTCATTCACACGAAATCATCTCTAGCCGTCCCTGAAAAGGGATTGGGGTGTTTGTGAAACCGCGGATCATACATAAATTACGCGCATGGTAAACACAGAGGAAGAGAGTGAGAAAGAGAGAGTGAGAAATTGGTGGGACAGAGTGAATCGTAGTGTTGGTCCCAACGGAGGCGAGAGATAAGCGAGAATAATTTCTCGGTGGAATTCGAGTTATTCAAAGGTTGACCGGGCAGGCGCAGGCGGGACGACGAATGATAATAAGGGCGAGAGCATGCGGCGCGGCCGGAGAGCGCGCGTACGATCGCGCCTTGGATAGGAATAAAACCGGTTTATCGCGAGTATTTATCAAATTACAGCGTTAATGATAGCGAAAGTGTACGCCGTGGCGTTTCCCGTGATTCGTGCTTACCGGTAATCGGTGAGCCTCGCGAATCGATTCACGTCGATCTCGAGGAAGACAAAAACAATATCTCTCTCACCTTCGTCGAACGAGCGCCTCTGGATTCTCCTTCCAACAATAACACTACGCGTCGTTCAAAAGTCAGCCTCGTTGTTTCTACTTCACTTTTTCCTCCGACCGATCCGCTCGTCCGGCAAACGACAGCTTTTGGATCGTCGCAAAATGCTCGCGCTTCTATTTTTTCCTCGATATCGCGCGTTCTTCGCGTTCAATGCGAGAAGGAGAACGCGTGGGAACAATGTAATACACGGATACTCGTAACCGCGCGTTGTTGCGCGAATACGCGCAACCACGTCCTCTCATTTAATACCGCGTGCTACAGGGTGAATTCGCAACGTGACATTACTCACGAATGCCTTCGGCCAGTTTTCCAACGAAAAATTCACCCGCGCGTTTCTCGACCTCCAGACGAATTCGAACGAAACCTCGAGCAAGAGAGAGAGAGAGAGAGAGAGAGAGAGAGAGAGAGAGAGAGAGAGAGAGAGAGAGAGAGAGAGAGAGAGACCCCCACCTCGATGCTTAAGGACAACCTCAATGCAAGGCGCAATTAGCGCGGAACGTTTTCACGGACTTCTGGCGTTCCACGTGTGGGCCTCGACTGGCTCATAATGCAGTTAACATTCCCACCTACGACCAATATTTGCGCGGACAAGCACTTTCTAACATCTTCCTCAAGCAGACGCGTTACACGTCGTTGAGTAAGCGAAGGAAAAATCGTAACAAGGTGCTGGAAAGGGGCCGCGGGTCCGATAAAAGACCTCGGCGGCGACCCCGGGAGACGAAGGAGGACGACGAGCGGAAGGAGGTGGTGATGGTCGAAGTGGAGGAAGAAGAGAGACGCGATAGATAAGAGGAGAAGAAGAAAAAGGCCAAGATCACGGAGAGTTGGTCGCGACATTATCGCGAATAACAATAGCTTATCGGGTGGTTTTTTTCCGCCCGAACCACCGTGACTTTCTTCTGACCTCGCTCGCAAATAACCACCGTTCAAAGTCCCTCGCACGTGTTAACTTCTCCCCCATGGTATCGTTCAACACCGCGACCTTGAACTGAATTTTTCACAAACACGAAACAAACGATAGAGCTCCTCTCGACCGAGAGGAAATTAGTTTTCTTCCTTGCGGATACAGACCTCGTGAATGAGGAGTATCTTAAAATCGAGATCGTCCACGAGTGAAAAGGTGCGAGTTCGATTTCTTCGCCGTCGATCGATCGAGAGGAGCTTCGTTGAAAGGGATCGCGCGCGGGTCGTTCGTGCGAACTGACGCGTGGTCGCGTGGGACGCGCGCGAAATCAACGAGATCTCTCTCCTTCGTTCTCCGTCTCATTCTCTCGTCGGTCGAGGCGACTCGAGGGAGAGTAAGAGTCCTCGGAGCCGATTGTCCGACGATCATTGAGAATTCCAACGTTACGAGTCGCGTGACTGCGTAAATCGCATGCGGTCGGACGAGGGCCAATGACAGTGTAATAATGAGCGTTACACCACTTGGCGGAACGAGCGCGCGGTAAGGATGATTATATTCTTGGCGCGTACTTACATGCTCGCGCGCCCATCGATCCACGGGGTTCGATCTGGTATCGACCGAGAGAGAGAGAGAGAGAGAGAGAGAGAGAGAGAGAGAAGAGAGAGAGAGAGAGACGCTGGGATCTCTCACTCGCAATACTCGTCCCCCTCGTTTTCTCGTTCGACTCGCAAGATTACGACACGAGGATAATGCGCATTCGCATTGCCGTGCGCGAGAGTACGTGCGAATTTCAATTTAACGCGCCCATTTCCCGTTCCGAAAGTGTGACCGTGCGGCTCGTAAATAGCAACGCGAGCCGAGAAGAGGATTTTTCCGGTGATATACGATCGAGAAGATAGGATCTTCGGAGTAGATGATATCACTGTTTGAGGATTTTGCGTCAGAGATCGTATAATAATCGAGTGGAGTAAAACGAGAGAGATATATGTTGAATTTTCGAGCTCGAACTCTCGTAAGTTTAAGTTAATTAAATTCGTAAGATTTCGTTTAGTTTCAATCTTACTTTGTTCAAGTTCTCGGTGTCCCTTTTCTGCGTTGTCTTGCCGAAAATTTTAATCCCACCGGCTCTTGTCCGATTCACCGCATCCCCACCTTCCACGTCGTACTACTTATTCAGCTTTCGCCTGTAAATCGTGAGCATTAATCGGGCCCACCTTCGGTCCTCGAACCGCCTCGCGCGCTACCGCCGAAAGGAAAGCATCTCTGCTTTACATAAACGTGCCGTTAGTTTAACGAATCGCTAATGGCCGTTATCGAGGCAGCGGTTCCTTCGGTTCCACGCGGCTCTCGGTGATTCAAGGAGGAGGAGAGACCGTCGACTAGAACTTTAAGCCGATAATCCAATCGTCCTTTTTTTTTTAAACACGCTTCTTTCACAACATTTTTGGAAGTTTCATTCAGCAAGCTGTTTCCAGGCGCGTCGTCCTCTTTATTCTTCGTGTGCGTGTGTCTTTTTTTGGACAAGCAAAATTAAACCTCGTTCGCCATTGCGCATTAATTATTCGTAGTATGCTCGTTCTAAGTGTAAATATCGATCAGGTTAGATTTTTCGCGCTTACTCGAAGAAACCACATGGATACACCGGGATCCAGTTCACCTACTGTCTACTTTTCCACTCGCTCCTTCGTCCTTCTTCCTCCACCCACGTTCACCGTTCGATTCTCTCGCTTCTCGTCGAGCAACAACGAAGCGCGAGAAATTGTAAAAGCCACCCCCCTCATCGGTCGAAGCGTCGTAGGATCCCTCGTCGCGCTCCTCATTCGCATTTCGTCCTTTGCTCTCGCGTATAATTCGATACTTAAAGAGAACGTGATCGGCAAGCCTGGGAGGGTCCCATGCGTCATACCGGCGGCGTGGCGTCGAGAGAGAAAAAAAAAAAAGCGAGAAGAAAGGAAGAAAGGAAGAGACGCGAAAAAGGAGAATGGACGAAACGAATTCTGCGTACCTGTCCTCCCTGGGACGTAAGGACGACGTTGCTTCGATTTGGCGGCGCGCGACTCCGACGTGGTGTTTCGTCAGAAGAAAAAAGAAACTCGTGGAAACCGATGAGATTCCACGGGTGCGCGTCCCAGAAGTGAAGCAGAAATTTTGAAAGTGCGATCCGCCGCCGATACCAACTGCGCCCAAGGACACGCGTTTTCTCCGCCGTATCCGGAACGAATGTGAAAACAATCGCGATGAGCCTATTACGTAAGGCTGCGAATGCAAAATGAGTTCTCTTTTCTTTTGAAAAAATCACAGATCCCGGTGAAGCGCTGAATTACGTGGCGTAATTCCCTCGGAATCTTTACGATCGATCTTGCTAAAGGCTTTTGAAATCGCACGTTGACGGCGCACGAGAATCAATGCACGTGACATTATTAATTGAGACAAATCGCCGACTCGCCGAGATCGCTAATTACCAAGAGCGTGAAAAGAAATCCCGTGAAATATACTTCATCGCCGAATTAATAAATTTCCATTTATAGAATCTTCCTCGCATCTTATAAAACGACTCCGTTAATAAACCAGTAAACATCACTCCGTCGTAGATTTCCCAAATTAATCTCACTATCTGTATTTACATAACCGTGCGTACATTGAATTTAAGAATCAAGCGCAAAACAGTGGCACGTGATCGCTCCGCTATTCACCCTCGACCGAATGGAGTTATCGGACAACTCCATTAGTAAATCAGTAAACATCAGCCCGTGGTCTATTTCCTCAATGAATTCCACTATCTTTAATTGAACTTCGCAACGAAACGTACGTTGAATCTAAAAAACAAAATTCAAAAGACAAGCGCACGTGATCGCTTCGCTATTCACCCTCAACCCTTTAACCGTCCATCCCAGTGGGTCAAGAGAGATCTTCGAAAGGCGAATAAATAAAGAGGAAAAGAACGGCGGAAGAGGAGGATCGCGGAGGAAAGAGAAGCAGGAGAAGGATGAGGAGGAGGAGAAGAAGGAAGAAAGAGAATAAGAAAGTCGTACCTGTCATACGGCGCCTCGCGCGCTCTCGGTCGGGGCCATGTGTCAGTGGCACTGGATCTCGACGAGGTGGAGAGGCACGAATGTTGAATCCGGCGAGCGGGCGAGAGTGTATAGTAGCGGCGTGCGCGAGCGCGATGCGTAGTGTGCCCCGGGAGAGAAAAGAAAGGCGGCGGCGGCGGACGCTCAGGGAGAGACAGAGAAAGGGAGAGAATGAGAGAGGGAGAGAATGAGGGTGAGTGAGCGAGTGAGAGAGAGAATGGTCCGCGCGACCGCAAGAGCCGAAATATTTGGCGGGCTCGAAAATAGCAATAGCGTCGTCTCCTCTATGGTATTCTCTCCTTCCTTCCTCCTCCTCCTCCTTCTCCACCTCCACCTCCTCCTCTTCTTCTTCCTCCTTCTCGGTTCCTTCTCCTTCGTCGCCCGCTTTTCTCCTCTTCACTTCTCCACTCCTCCACCTTCTCTTCTTCCTCCCTCGACCGCTATTCCTCTCCTCACCCTCGACGCACCAGAGAGCACTAATGCTTACCACCACTACCAACTCCACCTCCTACTAATACTACCTACCACTACTACTACTACCACGACTCCTCGCGCGCTCTTCTCCTCCTCCACTCGCTCCACGAGTTCGCACTTTTATATACTCCGTGTTCCTTCGCGGTTGTCACCGGTCCTCACTCGCGTCTCCTTTCCTCCTCCACCTCCTTCTTCTTCTTCTCGTCCACCTTCACTAGCACCACCACCACCACCACCAGCACCACTGCCACCACTAGCTTCTTCTTCTCCACCCCCTCTTCCTTCTTCACCACCACCACCTCCTCTTCGTCCTCTTCTTCCTCCTCTCCCTCGCGAGCGGTCCACCAGCTGCATATATCTCCGGATGCACCGCGAGAACTCTCCACGATTAGGACCAGAGGACGAGAGATAACGCGCCCGTCGCTTCTGCTCCCCCTCTTTCTTCAGCCTCACGATAAATGCAGAACGCACCCCTTCGTCTTACCCCCGCAGCCACCACGCGACCGATAACCTCCGAATGCGCTCATTCGCCTCTAACCCGCCACCACCGAATCCATCCTCCCTCCTTCTCCTTCGCTCTTCATCGCGATCGGTATCTCGATGCTGATCGTCCCAAGGGTATCCCAATTTCACTGAACATTACAAATCCATCGGCTCTACCTTTTACCTCGTTCAGGATTAGGTTCTAACCTCCGCTCGATACTCTCATCCCCCGCGCAAACCTTCGATTTAAGGTGCAGATATCGGATCGGAGTACACCGAGATTGGTGCTTCAACAGCGTTACTCTCGCGCGTTCGACCAGCAACGCGACGGCCCGCTCAAAACGATCCCACCGATCGGCACACTCGCAACCTCATCTCCCTTTCGATATCCGCGTGGTTCACGCTTACCGCGCGCCTCTGACAAATGCAAATTGTCGATCACGAGTAAATTTATCGAGCACGAGGGTGCTTCCGATAATTGGTTAACGATGCTCCGCGCTAACGGAGCCAAGGGTGCCTTTAATTCGCGAACGCAGAACACCCAGAGATAATTCCGATTTAGGATTAGGTTCGATTCGAGCACGATCCCAGGCGAATCGACCCGACGGATTCTCCGAATTTTCGGCACCACCCTATTTCTATTTTTCCACTTCTCCGTGAGCCACCGCGTCACTCGTGGCCGAGGCTTGCCGAAACGTTTTCGTGCTCCTCCCCTCTCCAAGCATCTTTAACCCTCTCGCTTTCAGGACTGCTCACTTTTAAGCGTCCAATGACGGGGACGCGCGGCTGTGCTGGGCGAACCAAGGGCTCGAGGAATAAACAGGAGAATACGTCGCGCGTTCTCTCCCCTTTTTTGCCGCACGGAGCGAGAAGGACAGAACGATGCTCGCGGCTCCGCGGTGCGCGTGCGACTGACCGAGGGCGAGAGTCGTTATTGGGAGCAGAGCGCCGGTGAAGTCTCCCCTTCTCTCTCGCAAACCCAGTAATCATTCTCGCTCTCTCCCACTCGAAGCTTCCCTCTCCCTCGCACCGATGAAAGCAGTCTCTCTCTCTCTCTCTTTCGATCCTACCCTCCCTCTTTCTCACTCCACAACGAAGTCTCTCCCTCGCTCTCACGATTCTTCGCTCTATCTCTTTCGGGACAACGGAAGCTCTCCTCTTCTGTCTCTCGATCCTTCTTTCTCCGTCGTTCTCTCCTCATCGTACCATCCGCGTCTCTCCCTTTCTCCATCGACATTTCCTTCTTACTCCACCGCTGCGCCTCCTTCTCTCACGAGCAGCAAGCTCGTGGAGAATTTCCTTCCCTCTCAGGATTCTCTCTTTCTTCGTCACGCGCACGCCCTCTCGTCCTCTCTCCCACGTGCACTTCTTCTACCCCCACCAAGCACTCTCGTTCCCTCCTTTACCATCTCTCCTTCGATAAGCTCCTTCTCACTCACTCTCTCCGCTCTCTCACCCTCCGGTCGACCCAAGAGAGAGGGACACGGGGCTCACTCTCCCTCTCGTTCCATCGTTCACCATCCTCCTCCTCCTCCTCCTCCACCTTCCTCCTATCCACGATCCGCGTGCGTCCTATCTTTTCTCTTCTAAGCTTCTTCTCCTCACAATTTTCTCTCTCACCGTTTTCCCTTCCTTCGACCCTCTCTCACTCTCCCTATCTTATTTTCCATCCGTCCCTCCTCCGTCATGTTTCCTTTTCTCGCTTCATCTTTTTCTCCCCTTCCGCTCGCGCCGAGCGGAAGAATGGAGCAGGCGCGAAACGAACCGAAACCGAAACTCAAACTCCCTCTCCCTTCAAAGGCGTTCTTTCCTTTCCACCCTCTTTTCTCTCTCTCTCTCTCTCTCTCTCTCTCTTTCTCTGTCTTTCTCTCGGATCTTCTATTTTTCTTGCTTCTCTTTCGCGGTCCCTTTTTCTCACTCCTTCCAAGCCCCACACGATTGTCGAAACTGGACTTGGAAGGATGAGTGGAGAGAGATGGTTCACCGCTCGTTTCGGCAGCGTAATCGACTGGCCGGGTGGCGGACCGCGTCGTGGCACACCGTCTGCCTATCCGGTCCTATTCCACCCCATCCCGGTTCCATTCCGCTCCTTCCTCCTTGCTCACCGGCTCTCTCCGCCGTCCTATTTCATCTCGTCCCATCTCTAATCCCCTGCGCACACCCTCGCCTCTCCTTCCTCGTTCGATCCTTTTTTGCCTTTTCCGCCCGTGCGCTCTTTTTTCTCTCCTTCCTCGTCCTCTCCTCCTTCGGTCCTTTTACTTCGGTCCCAAGGGTGGGCCTCCAGAGGTGCGCGCCTCCGTATTTACATTAGGCACTAATCTTATCTCACGATAATCTCCCCTCGGCCCAGAAAGCTTCCCTTACCGGCTAAAATCGATCTCTTTGATTCCTTTTTCTTCGGTTCCCTTTTTCCGTCGCTTTTTATTTCAGGGGCGTTCGCACCAAGGGTGAGCTTTGAGCGTGAGCACGTGTACTCACACGAGGCTCGTGTCTTTCGGATATTCACCGGTTTGCTGGATGACGTTGAACTTTTGGTTTCCTTCGTGGTGCTTCGTGAGTCGTTTCGAAGGACGGTTACTTCTACTTCTACGTGCGTTGAAATTGAAGTTGTCGAGACGAGCAGCTAACGAGCATCACGGGACGACGAGGATGCCGAATTCAGTGGCTCCGATTTAGCGATTGGCCACTAACGAGGCTAAATCCTTCGTATCCTGTCTGGACCTTCGTGGCGCAGCTCGGGCCTACGCAACCATAGTAGATTTTCGTGGGCCAACTTCGAAGAGCGTGCCTTCTACGCTTCTTCGGTGGAGGAACGCTCGGTGTGGCGGCAACGAAGAGAAATATCCTGGAGCGGAGTGCATGCTGCTGCTTGTCCAGAGTTAGCTCGTGATCATCCCTATGTACACAATTAAACAAACAAAAAAGTGATTTCCAAACCACAAATTTTTTACATCGACCACCCCTACCGAATAACGTTTAGATACCCTAACCGATCCGTGAGTTGTCAAATGCAGCGCTAACTTTCATGAGAGCTTTTCCTCAAGTTCACATCTTCCATTCGTCCTACTCTCGATTATTAGTTGCATAATAGCCGATACACATCTACGATAGAGGAACGTTCGGTATGGTAGCAATGAAAAGAAATTTACTGGAGCGAAATTCATGCTCTCGCTTGTCCAGAGATACTTCGTGATCATCCCTACGTATACAATTAAGCAAAAAAAAAAAAAAAATGATTTCCAAACCACAAATTTTTTATACCGATCACCCCTACCGAATACATCTAGACATCCTACCCGATCCGTAAATTTTTAAATGCCACGTAACGAAGGGTCGTTAAGTTCCACGAGAGCTTTTCTTCGCGTTTCCATCTTCCATTCGTCCCACTCTCGATTACCAGTTACATAATGGGTGATATCGAGGACGGATAGCGAAACCGACACGAAGGAAATCGAGTTTCGTGGCGCACGATGCATCGAGAGGCCGAACGACGGGAATGGGTGGCTCTCGTCGAGAAAGAAAGTTTTCTTAGAAAGTACAGGCGAACGACGACGACGACGACGCACGACTTCCTGGGAACGATCGGATCGCTTCCGATAGGGGAGAGCTGGAATTCAATTTCGTTTTCGTTCGTTCATAATCGGGCGGCGCCGCGCGCCGTGGTAATCATCGATATCGTCCTTTGCGGCGCTTCTCGTCTACGACCGCAAAGACCGCCTTCCGAGGGACCGGGAGGTCCCAGTGGTTCATCAAGATTTCCGTGTTAAGAGTAACCAACGCGCCACCACCATCGCCGACCGGCACAACCACGAAGCCGACGTAGGAAATTATGGTTACATCGGGGAAGAAGGGGACCGGTAATTGCGAGAGGCGAAGGTATTGTTTAGTATCAAGGATACCGTAAAATTTAACGTCCGACTACGTTCTCCCATTCGCGAGCCCGGCGAAGTAAAAGGAAGAAGCCGAGAGATGGGGGAGAAAGAAGTTACGGAGGTGAAGAGATTCGAAGCGCATGCGCCCGCCACTCTCGATGCGAAAAAGAATACCGGGAGGAACGGCGAAAAAACTGGCTTCCGTTAGATCCACGTAGAAGGGGCCCCGCGAAGTCAAGGTCAGACTTGAGACTTCGCCAAAAGAAGTTGAACGCGAGTAAGAACGGACACGCCTAAATTCAAGGATGCCTCCTCTTCTTCGTCGGCCGCCGGTGTAAAAGCGTCCGTGGTTCTCCACCTGCGATTAAACTTTCCGAAATCGATCGACGTTCAATTTACACGTTTCAAAATATATCGACAAGGACAATCACACGCGTTTCGCATCTTCCTAGTTTCCTTCTTCAAATCCTCGAATCTCATCCCTATTCCAAAAACAATCTCAATCTTCTCGTAATTACGAAATTTCCCTACGAATTTTTTTAATTTCCTTACGAACTTCAACGACGTTCCTGGAGGACCCTGCTGGCTCCACCGTGCGTAGCAGCCAATAGTACCGTTACGCGAACGCACCGCGTCGCCAGAATCCTCTATTGACCGAAGAACGGAACGGCACGGTGGGATCATTACCAAGGAACGTTTCTCCTCCTTTCTCGTCCCTTGCTTTCCCTCGCACTTCGTTCACTTCTTCTCGAGAAACTCTCCGTTCCACCGAGCATTCTCCTCCTCGTGCGCATCCTTAAGAACGAAGGACAAGAAGCCTAAGTCTGGACTTTCCACGATGCCTTTAACCCTTCTAATTATTTTTAACGCGCCGTACACCGTGACGGCGCTTGTGATCGAAGGTTATCGCGTCACGCGTTTCCGTGCGACAAGGTGAGACGAGAATTGATAAGAAGCCAAGGTGCAAAGAAATTTCACGTGCGAATCGAAAGAGCAGTGGCCCGTGAGAGAGGCGTGCATTGTAGTAAATGAAAGGGCCGCTGGTGGCAGGCGATAAGTGGCGAATGTAGATCGACCTTCGCCAGGACAACGCGACCTTGCTTTTGCGAGCCGGCTCGTGCATCAGCGGCGCGGGCAGCAGTGGCAATCGATGCAGCACGGGTAAGGGTAGCAGCTCGGTGGCAGCGTTCTCCTGTAAGTGAAAGGACAAACGAAGTAATCCGCAACGGCAATCCCAGTCGCATGTCCGAGATAGTCTCGCTAATTGTAAGCGGAATCGATCGGCCAATCGACGGTTCTGCCGCGTGTTGCTGGCATATAATTACTTAATCGCACGGCGCAACCATACCGTTACCCACCTGTCCGCAAGAATGACACTGCGGTATGGGCGTTTGGACGTTCGTCCGATCCCAATTTACCAAGGAGCAATTGTTCTCCAAGAGTTCACTGCCCGGATTCGTTCGGGACAATTGCTCGAGCGCGAGAGGGTGAATTTCTTCGAGGAGAAAGAAGACGAAGGCACCTCTTTTGCAAAGTGAAGCTTTTGAGGAATGAAATTAGATTAATGTGGAATTTTCTGAATAAATTGCTACGGGGTTGAAAGTAGAAAATTCCTTTGGAGCGGTGTACATTTGAAGACACGAGATACTAATTTAACCCTGTAACAAGTAAAAGTATCTAACATTAAATATTTAAAAGAACTACGAATTGATAAAGATAGCACATCGCAATTATTACTGGTGCGATATCAAAATCGTTTATTGCAATTTACTCGAAATTTATATTTATGACGTAGCACCTTTATCCTCTTAGATCTTCGTTTATCTTCAGTTCTGATTGTTTTCGTCCATCCCCAATGATGGAAAGTACCGACGACGAGAAATTGTCTGGAAAGGCGTCGCACGCTGAAGGGGTGCGCGCACGCGCCGAGCGGTCTCCGCTAAAGATAGCAGACAGCAACGAGAGGGGAATTGTTGGCGGCTTCTCTGTATCAATTAGACGCGGTATAATATACCAGGAAACGCCGAACAATTATTGTCGTCTGGCCCACATATCGCGTCGGGCAGCAGCCACCACGATGCTCATCCTCTCTCTTCGACCCTTCGCTTCTCCTTCATTGCCCGGGTAGACTACGACGCGCGCGACCCGCGCTGCCTTTTTCTCTCCTTCTCGAGACTCGCGCATTTGAAAGTCTCACGAAATCGAGCGCACGGGCATGCGGTATCTCGATTTTATTAAAATATACGCCAAGCGGGGACATTTAGTTTAGTACGCAGCAACGTTGGCAACGCAAGTCGCGCGTGCGAAGCGGTCGAGAAAGTACAAGATCGACTGCTGTCTGCCATTTGAAGCGGTTAAGAGACTGCGTTACGGGTAATTAATTTGTTTATCGTTAGAACGCGCGCTAGCAGGCCTAGACAAATAATCGGCGCGATGACGATCGTCTCTCTCCTCGCGCGCGACACACATGCGTCACGATGCAACTCTTCGAAGTCCGCTGCGCAGTAAAGTAAGGGTCTCCAAGGAAATTTAGGACCTTTCGAATGTAGATGGTTCGTCGTAGCTGTGGTAATTGTGATCGACGATTAATCGCTCTGCGGTTAAGAGAAAATTGCTCAACGATAAAAGGATCTATGCGAGAAATTCGGTCGACGAAACGATTGACCGGAGGGCGCGAGTATCACGGAGTCTTAAAATTTTAGTGCCGATTGATGGCCACGGTGGAAAAAATAAAATCCGCGCGAGATCGATAGAGAAGAACGGTGAAGCCTTCCGCCGTGAGGATTTCTCATGGGCGATTCCGCGAAGGATGAACAACTGGAAAACGCGGACGCGGTGAAGAAAGGGGAATAATGGACGCTCGAATTTCTTCGTGACTGCGTTACGTCATAAAATCGGACGATAAAAGCGGCAGTAAAACTTTCTCCCGGGCGTTATTGGGTATAGCCGCTCGTTTTAGACACGATCGTTATTATTTTCCTCCGTTCGGTCTCTCTTTCTCCTCCTCTCTCTCTCTCTCTGTCTTTTCGTTTCTCCGTTTCTCTCATTCTTTCTCTCTCCCTCACCCTCTCTTGGCGAAATAGACGCGACGGTATTCACCGATAACGCGACTCGCAGATTCTTATCCTGCTGGCCGCGCGACGCCCCGCCGATTTGCCATTCTCTGTCACTTACGTCACGTTCGGGAAACAATTCAAATGAATTCAGACACGTTTATCGCGATCTGATTCACGATTCGAGATGGCGGCGCGGCTGCTCGAATTCGTACGGTCCGCCCAGGTTAAAAGTTCTCCGCGATAAGGATAGCGGAAAATAATGCGGAGCTCGATATCCGTCAAGATTTTTATATACAGCGACAGAAGCATTTGGTATGCTATACTGTAAGCAGTATACTCTGCGCGAATATCAAAATGATCGATGTCTCGGTGACTCGAAATAAAAGAAAAGAATCGTCAACACGAATATGATCATCCGCTCTACGTCGAATCTAATTGAAAAGAAAAAAAAAAATGCACTGCCTAAAGCAACTCAACTGCATCGAAATCATGAAAAAGTACCGCGTAACAAGCCAATGACGCTCCGCTACGAGGAAGTTCCCAGACTAGACGATTATTCCAGGCGCGCTGTTGAATCGCGTCGCAGGGATGGTTGGCAAAGTGCGTTGAACCAAGGAACGATGACGATGAATCGTCATTAGGCGGATCGCGGCGGGCCCAGTGGCTTCATTGGGAAACGAGACACTGTGGCCCAGATATCGATGCAAATGCATTTCGCGCCTCTGCTGCTCGAAGACGACGCCGTCGTCGCGGCGCTCGGTCGCTTAAACATTTTGCGATTCAATGTCGCGGATCCTTCGTCCAAATCCGAATACTTTCTGCTCGCGTGTAATATTCGTAAAATCGATCTCACACTTTGAACGAAAAACAAAGAGACCAAAAAAAAAATCTGTCACTCCCTGTACGGTCGTGCCTAAAAATCAAAAATCAAATAGGTACCAACGTCAAATTTCATAGCTCGTCGAAATTTCGCGCGGCCTAGGTAGAAGCGGTTGGACGAATTAAAATATCAGGGAGCTGTGGTAGGGCTCGGTTGATGGGAACGGTGTTCTCTATTGGAAAATTAGATCCAATCTAATGCCGTGCAACGAGCACCGCGAGTCGCACGCTCGGCCAGCGGATAGAAATTGCGAAAGCTGCTTGATCGTCCAAATAATCCTCGGAACGTTTTGCGAGCCGCTACTACGCAGTGGGGTCGCGATGCTGATGAACCCGCGGGTACGCGCGTGCGGCCCGGAAGAGCATCAGATGCGGAAGCGATTAAGCCGCACGAATCGCCTTAACAGCACATTCGGATTAACCTGATTAACTTATTCATCGAGTGGTAACGAAGCTGATCGACGGAAGAGGATCACTCGGCCCGCCGACAAATATCGTCGATTGATTCGATCGGGTGAGTTGCGTGCCGGCGGGTCGGTCGATCGATCGATCTCATAGAGAAAGATCGAAAGGTGTCCGAGACACTCTCTGAATATTTCCCGACAAAAATATCATCGTTGTTGTACCTTCATTGGATGGTTTTTGAAAACCTAGAAATAATATGTTTCGATGCTAACGATGGAATAGTTTCTATTCTTTTTATGGGAAATCACCGGCCAATCGGTTTGGTTTTTAAAAAAGATTGCGGGATACCCACGGAGCTATTTTCTACTACGACGTGCCTTCTAATTTTTCTTTTCTAATAATGTCTCGTTAGGTGTCAGCCGATTGCACCGCTCGCGCGCGCCCGATGGATCGTGGAAATAATTGCAGGTGACGCTGATCGAATGGCGAACGTAGGTGGCGAGGGAGGCTTGAGAGAAAAATAGGATTAATTAACGATACGGTCACGCCTCGCGTAATCAACGCCGCGAATCGTGGCGGATGACGTCAACAAGATCAAATTCCCGGGGGCCAGTCTCCAGGATACCTGCTGCACCCGGCCACCCTCGTTAATTATTATCACTCGGAGCTTGCGCATAATGTCGCGCGCATCATTGACCTGACTCGATACATTTCGTTGGCCCCTTCCGAGAAGGCAATTACGGCTAAATTAGCCAATCAGGGTCGAGAGCGCGCATTGGCAAATTGCAATTCTCGTCACTCGTTCGCAATGCCATTAAGTCGATCGTCATAAAGCTCGTACTTTCCCTTTCCGCGCGCGATTATTCTCAAACCGCAGAAACCGTCGAACGTAGCGCGAGAAAAGTACGTGCCGTTAAACGCGAAATAACGGGACCGAGAACAGTACCCGTGACCGACGAGAGATTTTTATTCTACCTGCAGTTTATATTTAATTAGGTATACCAGGTACCATCGCGAGTACCTCGTTAACTTTTTTCTCTCCCCTCTTTATTTGGAACGCGCGGCAATTATTTATGCTTGGGCCCAACGTCCCCCCGAATGTCCAAATTGAAAACTGACGTTGCACAAGACTAGCGTAGAGAGGAGATGGAAATCGAAGACCGAGATTCTTTTCCCTGCATTCGTTTCTGCCTCTCTCTGTCGTCCTCTCTCGCCACCGACTATCGTGCGATTCGATCGCCTCTTTTCGCCTTGTTTTCGAGTGTCCCGATCGCAGCCGCTGAATTATTGATGAGCCGAGCGATCGAGTGACTACGCCTCGTGCGTCGTCCCAAGAAATTCAGATATTATCCGTTTCGCGGACGCTCCCTCCTTCTGTCTCCTCCCTGTCACCCGGCTAACATCCACCCTGACAATTCATCTCTGTCCTCCCAGCCCTCCCACTTCTTTCCTCCTGTCCTCAGTGGACGATCGCCACTGATTTTCCGCGTAGATAAAAACTCTCTGCCTCGTGCTCGAATTGACTTTTTTTTTCCTCCACCATTTGTCCTTGCTGCAAAATGGAGTAAAAAATTAATGTTACTTTCCTCGTTTGTGAATTTTATAAATCCATCCGAGTTCGATCGATTACTCACAGCTTTCGCTTTAAAAGAATTTCGGAAAGGTAAGCCTTTCTTTCGTGGAGAAGATATTGAAAAGTTCACAGGTTTTTTTTTTATTACGCACGAGAAAATCGAAATTCAGTGACGCCTTTAATTTTGCAGCCGTAGTGCGTGTCTCCTTCGCCTGGTCGAACTGCCCACGAACCCTCGCTCTAACGTCCCCGGGCGTAGTGAATTATATCCCCGCGTTCGGCATTTTAAAAAGACGCGCCTCAGAATAAGAGAAATAAGGAGAGAGAGGAGAACTGAGGATTTATTACGTCCAGTTAACCCACGGTTATTACGCCATCCAACGAGGTTCTTCTTGGCTCGTCTCACCAACCGCGAAATCGGCGCTTCCCAATTTTCCTCATTTCTCTCCTCTTCGTCCTTCGTGCGCTTTCTTGAACGCGTAAAAAAATCATCTGCATCGAGAACCGACATCCAGTCACTCCAACCAATTACACATTAAAGTACAGAATCTCTAAAAAAAAAAGCAACCCTACCCGAACAATTTCTCATTCGGTAAAAAGTATCAATGCAGCTTCCACCCCTTCTAGTATATCCTTCTGATCCTCCTACTCCCTCTCCTGTTATCGAATCACAAAAATCTCAAGATCTGCTGTGTGCAGCTGAGGGGTGGCTCTACTGCGAGCTTTCGAATGGCTCGCGATCCGTTCGATAGAAGAGAAACCGAAAAGGACAAGGGGGAGAATGCAAGAGACAGCGAAGAAAGGAGAGCGACTGACGCGTAGAGGAAGGAGGAAGAAGAAGACGAAGAAGAAGAAGAAGAAGATGAAAGAGGCGAGGAGAGAAAAGAAATAAAGGAGATAAAGGACAGGCACGGTGGAGTGCATATATTGGACAGGAGTGGTGCGCCGTAGACAGAAACGACGGTCGACCTTGTCTCGTGACGTCACCTACCGTCTAGACGGGATCCACCGCTTTGAATGTCCCTCACTCTCCCCCATTCCCGGATTAAATTCGAGAACCAAAAAACTCAAAACGAGCCACGGGCAACTCGATCCACCCGTTGAGCGGATTCCCGGCATTAATTTCGACCCCTACCCCTCCTGCTTCTTCCTCCTCCTACTCCTTATCCTGGTACCTTCTTTACCGGGTTCGCGGATATACGTACATGAACGCATATCGCACCAGCACAGTAGAGCTCTGCTGTTGCTATTGCTGATGATAACTTTTACTTTCATCCCTTATCAAGCATCCGATTGTTAAGACGCGTCGATAAGGCTGCTCGGAAATTTTCGATAATTTTTTGGAAATTTTCCTCGAAGCGTGGAAACATTTTTGCGATAATTTGCTCTATGAGAATAGTGCATTTGATGTTGTATTAGATGAAGGATCGATTGAAAAGTGGTCTTCTTCGTCCTTCCCCTTTTTCCTGGTGCCGTTAGCGTTTTACGTAAGCGCTTATCACATCAGCATATTAGAGCTTTGTCGTTGCTATTTCTGTCGGCAACTTTTATTTTCATCCCTATTAAATATCCGAATTATTAGGACGCGTCGAATAGGCTGCTTAGAAATTTCAGATAATTTTCTGAAATTTTTCTCTCGTGCATGCAAAAATTCTTCCGGCACAATTTACTCTAAACAGTGCTGTATTAAATATAGAACTTGTCGAAACTACATAACGTATTCGAAGAAAGCGTGGTGCGTGAAAGCCGGTGCGAGAACTTAACGATTGCGCGCCATGGCCCTTGACCTTGGGACGAGAGCAAAGGGGTTAGAAGGCGTATTCAACGAAACTGATCTGGACGCATCTGAAGCCGCGCGAGCGTGAAATCGACTTAGGACCTTTCGAGACGGCGCGCCGCGCGTAAAGCGATCCCTCGCGGGCCAGTATTTTTCGGGCAGGTCCTGTCTGGAAATTGCAACAAGGGCGAGTCCTGCTGCGACCCTCTTTCCTATTGCGTCTCCTAAGCGTCCTCCTGTGCCACGGAACGGCGGTTAAAGTGGCGATCGATGTACGCACTACTCTCGTCTCGCGTCCGGGCCACACCCGTCGATGTTCCTCCTTCTTTGGATGGCCCTGCCGAACTTCGAGGAATCGATACTTGTGTATCGGGGAGCGCGCACGATGCACCCCACCAACGCTGCGGGACCACGAGATGAAATTGGTCGTGATAAATTTAATACGCTCGAGGGTCCGTGTCACTGGATTATTTCCCGACGTATTGATAACCGAAGCACGACGAAAGAAGATGAAAATACATCGTGAAGCTTCGTAAGTGTTCGTCGGTATACGCGAAGACGTGGATTTCGACAAATTTAAATGGATCTATTTGACGATCGAATTAGCATGCGCTCGAGCCGGTCTAGGCGTCCCGACGTCTACTCAAACATTCCCACGTACGCCTACGGTTTGCACAGGGACCCTCAACGGCGCGTTATTATCGTCGGCATATTATAACACAGCTGTTCCCACACCTTCCGCTGTCTAGACCCACGGTGAATCGCTCGTAAGAGGAACCTACGAAAGGGAGGAACAAAAACGTGCGGGCTACGGTGAGAGAGGACTAGAGAGATGGAGTACCTCTGAGAAAGGAGAAAAACTCCTGTAGCTTTCCGAGAAGTTCCACGAAGTAAGAGAAATAAGTGCGCGCAAGATCATACGGCAAAGAGTAGGTGGAACCGAGAGAGTTACTTCGTAAAAGTAACGAGAAGAGACGACAAAGGAAATGCATTTGATAATTTGCTTCGAACACTCGCGATTAAATTCCCCATGTTTACAAGCTAACCCGATCCTACGAGCGTCGAATGGCTCAAATCTCCGGACGAAATATTCGGTTAGCGCACTCTAACCAGACCCACTCCAGAGTCCACGGGTCGCGGTTAAGGTCTCGGATGCGATGTCGGATTATTTTGGACGGGCATGTAGGTCGAGCGCTCTCAAAGAGACGAAGCGCAGTGCGGGGCAGAGCCTGCAAGAGGAAGACGTAACACAGATACTACGATTCGTTTAACGATGCGCTTCGCCAGACTCTGTGGTTTCGTTTAACGACGCTTTCACCGAGACTCTAACGATTCCACGCGATTCTCAATGTCTTATACGAGAGAATTGGAGAAGAAAAAAAGTTCACCGACCATTCTCGACATTCGCGGAGTGCATCGAGATAAGCGACGATTCTTAGTGGAGAGGCGAATTTGAAATCGTGGGATTCGGGATCGCGAGCAGTCCCTTCTGGACCCACTTGGATACCACGAACCGAGTGGTGGCTGGCACTCGAAGAAAATTAAGAGCTCCCGGCACGTCGGACGGACGGATGCACGCATATGCTTGCTCGAGTGCGCGCGGGCCCGGCTCTGAGAGCGGGCTCGTAACAGATTGAAACACAATCGATTTAACGAACCTAACGAGAGGCCCGCCGAGGGCCAAGGGCGAATCTCTTAGGACGTCTGATTCACCTGTTTGGACCGCGAGAGGACAATCCGGGAACGTATGCGTAGGTCACAGCCGGCAAACCAGCGGTCGAACCGGCCGATCGCGCGCGCGGACCACGCAAAACTTTCAAAGTCAATTATCTGCGATTGCTATAAACGGTTTAACGATTCGGCCTCGGGACTTTAGGAGCCATCCCAATCGGGAGCAAGGAGTCCTCGATCACCGAGCTCCTTCTTCTCGCGCGACCTTCGTCGAAAGCCAATCTGGAAATTTCGGAAGAAACGGGACGCGGAACGAGAATTAATTGCTCCGATTCGTTGAACGTCGCGTAGCGAGAGTGCTTTTATATTAACCCCTTTGAACACGAGATTAATGAATTTTCCCATTCATTCTTAGCTAGCCGATGAACGATGATATAGGTTAACACTTGTCTTACAATTAGTGAAACTAATTGTGTTTCGTAAATGAGGATCCGTGGTAAATACAAATGAATAATTAGTAATAAGAGATTGATTACGTTCGAGTGCACCAGAAACGAGTAACAAGCCTAATTGAGAAATCTACGCGGCACGTAATGTGTCTTTCCTGCGGAGAATCGCGTATCGCTCGAAAGTAGAGGAGAAAGGAGAGCGGGAAGATTAACGACGATAATTCTCCGTAATAAAATGATATCGAGCGCGGGTGACACGAATAACCCGCTACATATAGAGGTCGATATCGCGGATTCCAGGAATTAATGCAGTGCCGCGGACCCACGAAAAAAAATGGGACGAGGGTAGGGAGAAAGAGAAACGTACAGAGAGAGAAAGAGAGAGAGAGAGAGAGAGAGAGAGAAACAGATAATACGTCCGATGCACCGCCGAGCACTTCTGATTATTCGGCTCGGGCTGGATTATTTATAGCGTACGATTCGAACGGCTCTCGTCGTCTCTCGCGTCATCGTCGGTAATCGCCGACTGAAACACAGAGACGAGAAGAGTGCGCCTTGAAAGGCCGGCTTTATATACACGGTGACCCGGTTAACATCGGGGCCGAGTGCTTTCGATAAGTTCGAGCTTCGTCCGACTCGATTCGCCGATCTCGATGCGACAAATTTCAATCTGAAAGTAGGAGGTCCTCGTCCTTTGTGCCGAACGAATCCGATAAAGTAACGAGCGGACACTATTAGCTATGATTTAGGAGAAAGAGGTGGAAAGGAAGAAAGAGAGAGAGAGAGAGAAAGAGAAAGAAAGAAATCTATTTGCAGATTTTGTCCGGTACCTCAACGAGGCGATGAATAATCGGAGAAGGTATCACGCGTAAAAGAGGTCGACGCTTTTACCAAAAGGAGAATCGCTTGGGTATCCGAAAATGTAAATCTCGGATTATCCTCCGCTTTTGCGGAATGAATCCGAAAGTTTCCAGGCCGACTCCTTCTCACTCCTTCTCCAGCTTCGTCTGTCCTTCGCGTTGGCCATTAACGCCACGTGGTTCGGCCGCTCCAACTTCGTCAACCTCCCATAATTAGATTCCAGAGACATACGTCGTAGATAGTGGCCGGGGCTCCGGCCAGGATCTTCGGGACTCTTTTGGAATGTAAATCGACTGGGTGAACGCACGGCCACCACCTACGGACCTTTTCGCGTTGCCCGAACCACGAGCTGCCACGTGAAGAATAAAATCTGCGTGTGCGCGAAGGCGTGTGACGCGTGGCGAAATGTAAAATAACTTAGGATCAACATCTTCGTCGTTTCCACGAATAGTTTCGATATCTGGTAAAATTCGTCTTTCTCTCTTTCTATCTCTCTCTTTCTCTCTCTCTCTCTCTCCCTCTTTCTGTATTTCTTTCTCCTTCATAGACTGAGGACGAGAGGAGAGTACGATTGTCACTTTCCTCTCGTGAAAGGAGTTTCCATGCGGCGAAGTGCTCCTCCGCGTTTCGAGAAATATGTATATGGAAATGTGTCGTTCCGTGCGATTTCTTTCCTTCGAAGCTGAGAGTAAGTATAATCTGTAAATCTTACCTCCGCCGTAGTACCTACTCATGGTGCGCGCGCGTGCGCAAGCGTCGACGATTTATGATCATACTATAAATAATACACTGATGTCCTATTGCTTGTCGGATTATCGTATTACCCGTGGATTTATTCCATCGCTTTTCCGTACACTCTGGGGGACCAGAATCTACTCGTGATTATGATAATACGAGGGCCTTGCGAAATCTGTCGTAGAAGCGTAGTTACGTCAAGGCGAACGCACGATGATTTTATTTCGACGAATGATCTTCCGTGCGACTTTGCACGGAGAAAGAGTTACACCCTGCCATTCGTTCGTTCTTCTCCTCACGACTCCTCTTCTTTCCGCGAATCGCTTCAAAATCCCGTTAAGGAGCGTGTAAACGAAGTTTCACAAAGGGCGTGAAAGCAAAGCTCATTATGCTTCTAGCGTCACTTTCGCGGGCCATTGCGCGGAACAACGTCCTGTATAAATGAAATTCAAGCGGGATCATTTAAACGATGAATATAACGTCGTGGATGTATTAGAAAATAAAGTGCTAATTCTAAACGCAATAAAGAAAAAAGCTTTACCCTGCAATTTGTCGAATGCATAGTTTTTAATACCGAGTAGTAAATCCTCCTCTACCGGACGCCGACGTCCAGAGATAGGATTAAAATCGTAGGAATGTAAATCAGTAGAAATATCTTTACATCTTCTGCATAGCGAATGAGCACTTTTTTCCTCTGACTAAAGTGGGACAAGTCGATTCTCTTTTTCCGTAAAGAGTACTCATGGTCGCTCATATTCCAGAAGTAGTATTCCACTGTAACAAAAATCATTCGTCGCGAAAGAAAATAAGCGTCACCCTCGCCACTATTAACCATTTTTACGCGCTTCGTACAAATCGCATTACCCGGCTACGGCATTTTTACGTAACCTTAGGCGCGGGCATTCGCGCTGTTTATCACATTTACCCGGGGAGAGAACGGTCGGAGTGCGAAGGGTTAACAATCAATAAATCTCAATTGTGCCCGAAACGCGATTTAAAGCGAAGGGAGGGAGAAGAAGAGAAACTTCGCACGGATATGTAACACCAAGTGGCATGCAAGGATGCTCAAGACAGAAATACAATCCCTGGAAGCTCCTCCTCCTTCTTCTCCACCTCTTAGCGAGCGTGTCGCTATGAGCTTGGAATACGCGAAGTAACTAACTAGTAACCCAGACTTTAGTATTCTCGCGATGTCGTCCCGTACGAGACTTCCTCATTCCAGAGTTGAGCTATTGTAAAGCTTTCCACCACCACCGGCCACCACCACAATCGCGTCACCAGAAACATCAGCGTCACCACCACCCGCTCATTCTTCCACTCCTCTTTTCCACCATCCTTTTCCACGTGGATTCTTTTCCTCCCTTCTACTCGCTCCCGCTACCTGTGCTTCCTCCGTCCCTCCTCCTTTCCTTCCCACGCTCTTTACATCCTTCTTTACTTCTCTCCTTACACCACGCCGAAGAGTCCAATGGCATTACTCGACGTCGCGCCCGCAGTTACGTACTTAGTAGTTCCCAGTGTACTTACCCACGTCCTTCGTCCCTTCTTCGTTTCCTTCTCGTTTCTTATTTCTTTTTCTCTCTCGTCATTCTTTTCTCCTCCTTCCTTCGTGCCCGTCCCTTTATCCAGCACGCGTCGCACGAAAGATCCATTCTCGACCAAGCGCGCACGGAAGGACTAATCCTCAATTTGTCAACGAAAGTCGAATACCGTTTACATTCGTAGAATCCGTGAGATTTGTTGGATGAGATTAATTGTGATTCGTCGAGGCTTCTGTCTGTTAATATTTATGTCGTAAGAAGGGACGCGTGCTGTTGCGCGTTAGAGAATGTTAATTCAACGTGACAATGTGGAGCGAGGAGAGAAAATATTGGCAAGCCGCTTTAACGGTAAAGTGGCAGAAATTGATCGTCGGAGAAAGGTGTAGGTAGAATTACCTAGTTTCTAAAGCATAGATTTTTACGTCTGTCGAATCTGACGTACATGGTAGTCCAAGGATTAGACAAAGTATTCGCCGGCGGGAAAAACCTGCGGCGATGCAAAATGACGCGCGTATCGAAGGACAGAAGGGAGATAATTCTTGGGCTTGACGTGTGGGTATTACGTACGTCCCGCACCCGTTTACTACTCTCTCTATCTCTACCTCCGTGTACGTAGGGCGTGAGCGTGATGTACACATTACACGACAAGTAGAAATAAAAGGTTCCACCTCCCTCAACGCCTACAACGTATCTTTAAAATTCGTATCGTCTTTCTCTATAATTAGTGTCGAGCAGAAAATAATTTTACGTCGCGAGCGAAACATTTCATCTCGAAGAGTACAAAAAGGATACTGTTAACGCTGCACGTATCGATGTCGGAGCAAGAAAAAGAATTCTATCACGACGAGCGTCGTAATTATTCGCGCGAATTAAATTCCAGGAGTAAATTTGCACGTTCGCCGTGTCGCTTTCGCAAAGGGCGCTTAATTCAAAGCCAAATGTAAAAAGACCGGGAGGATAAAGGGTGACTTGATCGAGTCGCGTACACCCGGTAGATATGAGAGCGCATCGGTGCTTGCGCAATGCACTTTTAAACCGGCGTCCCCTTTAGCCACTCTCTCGGCCGGATTATTGGACTGCCGAGATAAAACGAAACTTTCCTCGTGCTCGCGATGCGCCGAGAGAATTACGACGCCCGTATCGCGTCTCTCTCCCACCCTCGAGCTCTCCTTTTCGCTCCTGGCGATCGTCCTCCCCGAGAACGAGAACGAGATTCGCTCGAACGGGACACGGTATTTAAGTTTTCAGTCTCATTAGGTGATCCTCGTCACGGCGCGCCGAGAGAGAAGATTTACCCTCGCGCCACACGTGGGGCGATACATTTAATTGTGCAATTAAACGCGGCCCTTTTTTTTTTGCCTCGCCCGGCAGAAAATGCGAGCGAGCGAGCGCCGTCGCTCCTCGCGCTCGAGACGCATGCGCGCCTCTTGTCGCGGCCAGCTCAAATGTGCACGCGAAGTGATAATAAAACGAAAACAAAAGAGGAAGGAGCGCAAGTCGGTTGACGTAATCGGACATTCGGTGCGAACCCCACGGAATTCTCGAGAAATCTTCTCTCATCGTGCAAACACGATATACGCGCATTACTCGCACGCGAGTCGCGTGGGCGCGTGATGCGTCCGAGGCGATAAGTAACTTTCCAAACATCTCGATAGCGAGACTTTCGGTCGCGCGGCGACACAATTCGATAGCCGTCGCGACACTTAACCCCGTTCCTTCTTCGAAACGAAGCGCAAACGCGGGGCACCCTGTCGTCGTCATTTATCCTTCGCGCGGCCTGTACCGCGAGAGATTAATCACACCGCGCGCGCGAGCGCGCCAGGTGTGGTCGACGATTACTCCGAACTTTCCGCGGCAAGGTGCAGCCCCCGTCCGTCGCTCGATCATTCGTTCCAGTCGTCGAAAGTGCACCCTCATTGCGCATACGCGGAGTATAAAGTTAAAGTCGAATCTCTTCGCGACACGATCGAAAGGCGATGTTTCGAGATTTCTTTTTTCCGTAGACAGAGAGAAAAGATCGAGAGAAAATGATTAATCGTCCCTAGAGTTTCTGTTCATTTCTACAATAAGAATTCGTAGGTATGAGAGAATCGTTAGAAAGAGGGTGTAGCTTCGCTCGAGAACCTCTTCCTACGCACAATTGTGCCGACAGAAATTTTGCCGACGTCTTCGATCCGCTCCAGACATCCCTTTCTACCAACCCCTTTCCACCCTCTTTACCGAACGACGACGATCGTCTCGCCAAGTTCAGGAGCCCTGGGGCGCGTCCTTTGGGGTGACGTGACGAGGAAGTAAAAAAAGCTGCGTGACCAGGGTAGAAGATTACTCTCGTCCGTAGTGGTAACCAGGAACCAGAAGCTCCGAAAATGTTTTTCCACGCGGTATCGGGAAGAGCCTGTCCCTTGGAACTCGGACCCTCGTATCGCGAAAGGATCATCCCGTTCCACTTCGTGTAATTTCCAGCTTCGTTAGGGGAAAAACGCTTGCGAGTGCCTAATACGATAGCTTCTTGAATTCTCTCTAGGCGGCACAGCCACTTGAGAGGAAAGGGGAAAAAGGAGCGTGACTCGCGTGAGGTATTACTTTCCTCGTGTTTGCGCGTCAGTGTACCGAAAGTGTTTTTGTCCGTCGCGTGAGTAGGAGCATCGTTCTCCTAGAGTCTCGTTCTCTCTCGTCGGTTAATTTCCTCCTTCGTTAGAGGAACGCTTCCAACGACAGGCTCGCGCATCTTGCATTTCTCCCGTAGTGTACATCGGCGTGTGGGAAGATGACAATGCACCGGTGGCCTCGCGCCCGATACGCCTTATGTAGTTACGCTTGCCAGCCCCGAGGGGAATTCACCGGTACGTGCATGTAACCCATCGACATCAACTCGAACATCTCGCAGTCAATGTGACCGTCCTAGCGCGCGTGTACGGTGATTCGCTGGCATCGCTATTGATATTCCGTTCGAACGGATTCCTACCTACGTCCCTGGCAGATGCCCAGTTTTTCTTGCGGCGCTTGGAAAAGCTAATGAGCGCGCTCCACCGAATCGCAGTTGCGGGCAGAAAGATTAGCGAATTGATGAGAATCATTAAGTTCCCTCGATTCTCTCTTAAATTGTCCTGTATTGGCTCGTTGCTTGGCGGTAACTCGAACGGGTAAAGGAGGATGCATTATTTCTCTGCTTATGACAAATGTAAGACGAGGACTAAAGTGTTTTGGCAATTTTAGACTCGCTCGATTATCTAAAGTATCGTTTAACCTGTCCAGTCAATAGAACCCGTCAATTCAAAGTTAGCCTACATTTTTCCTAGGTTTAAGTATTTCTACCAGAAAGATGTTATTATTATTATTCTCGAGAAAGATAATAACACGTTCTGACGAACCAACGAGACGTTCTCGCCCTGGCAAAAATCCAGTTCCTCTTGAACGTCGATTAAAATCTGAGGAAAAAGCTGAGGAAAAAAGGATCGGCATAGAATTCCATCGCGATGCACCATCGTGCCCATTCGTGTTGTTCGTATCACCGGCACGCGTACATCACGATTCAACATACGATCGGACTGAGGTGTCTGGCAGGTGCCCAGTTTTCCTATTAGATCCAACGTCGAACGTTAGGAATGTCCGGAGGACACCGCGCTGCTACCAAGTGGGCAAACACGATCGTGCCGATATTCATCAAGAATCGAAACGCAATTTCATAAGCGTACTCTCCCGCGCTCAGCATCGACGTTTCTCTTCCTCCGGTCGCAGAAAGAGTGGAAGGAGTTTCGCCGTCGGCGAACGCGATCCAAGGGGCCGTTTCCTTAATTGAAGTTTCGTCGTCTCCGAATCACTCGACCGGTTCCAGTGAAAACAGGCCGGCCGAATATGCGAGACGATTCGGTTCGTGAGACTCCACGAAGAGAGAGAAAATTATTCAGGACGCGTCGATATTATTCCGAGAATTGAATTGGAAGATACGAGTTGGAAAAATTGGGAAATTGACACGGCAACGAACATCCTTCTATTTATAATTCTTAATTGCAATCACACGAGCACGGTGGATTAAAGGACAGCGCTTAACAATTTAACTGTCATGACGGTGATGTGTAAATTTGTTTTTTCTGTGGCGCCGCGGTGGTCACCAGAAAAATCATGAAAAATATTATTATCCCAAGTGTAATTTACAGCACTTGAAAGATCGTATATTAACAAAAAAGAAAAATACAAAAAAAATATGATGTGTGGCGCCACAAGCACTCCATGGAAAATCAGCGTGGTAGTTAAAGTGTTAAATAATTCAATTTGCACGCGTCTCTCGATGAAATGAAAAATCAGGACGAGACGATCGCGAGAAGGAGATCGAACGGTTTGGTAGGAGCGGATCGTCTTACGCATCTGGGTCAGACCGCGGTCATTCTTGTGGAGGAGGACGAGCGACGACGCGGCGGGGCGCGCAAGACGTTCTAAGTGGAAAATGAGTGGTTGCTCACTTGCGCTCATAAGGTTAAACGAGTGTGGTGTAAGCAGTTCTCGGTGTAACGACGTTAACGATCGCGCGCAGAGGAAGATGGAACGCGCGCCGAGTGGAAACATGTTTATCGTCTTCTGACATTGACAGTAAGCACACTATAGGCACCGCCGAGGATCGCGCCGCGGCTGATGCACTTGGACGTCGAGAAAAATGTCACGGAGACCGAGCAGGACGCCGTCTTCCGAGGTGGTAATTGTTCGGGACCGTTCAAATCGTTCTCGATCACTTCACACGGTCAGCTTCGATCAAACGAAACGTTTACTGGAATCACCAGAAGTTACCCGAATTTTCATAAATTCGGCTAAGCATGTAACCAAAGGTTCGACATAATTCGTTTTTGAAGCTTGAATTTTACACGAGACAGGCGTACGAGGTATAGAATTCTTTTGAAATCTTCGAAGCTCCTCGAAGGAGCAAGAAATGCAGTGGACCTTCCTCGGCCACGCACAGTGACCCTATTATACCGCGCCGTCTGGCTGGATTTCATACTTATTATGTACACCCGATTGCATAACAGTTCGCACAATACCATCCGCGCGAATCACTCAGTCGTCCTCGGCGTCAGACTTGAGAAACGCATTTTCACATTCCCCAATTACGTTCAAGTTCGCGGCGTGCCGACAAAATAGCTTCGATTTCGAGGAGAACATTATCCGAGGAACTTTCCTTTCTGAATACCAGAGGATTACGGGGTTACGCATTCTCTCAAGAGTAGCCGCTTATCTCCGTAACAGTTTAGAAATTTAATGACTTCGGTGGCGCGTTATTTGACTTTGCATTGTGACGCGACTAGGTTGTTATCTTGTTACTCGATGACCCGGTAAGCCGTATAAGTCGAAGCCATACGCCGCTACGCAATAATGATACCGAGTTCGATGATCTTTTTCCTGTTACACGATCGTCGACGCGCACCCCGCTGCGCGCCCACACGCGCGATTAAAAAAACGATCCCGACAAAACTAGGACGCAGAGCGTCAAAACAACTTTCTACAAATTTCCAAATCTTTCGCTCGCTGCTAGAACCCTACTCGTGCTCGTAAGAAAAAAATGCGCGGTACTCTTAGACGCGTGATCTTCGAATACGCGGTATAAAAGAAGAATAATGTTTAACGGGGCATGCGTGCTCGCAAATAGTGTCAAGGATCAAGGGACGACGAACCTGAAGTTACGTAACGAAATAACAAAGGCTCGATCGCGATCCGTACCTCAGAAATGCCGAGTTATCATCGAAACCGCAAAACTGGGTCGCCATTCCGTTCTATTATCGCAACTACGTCACGTGACCCACTTTAAACCTCGTCCCCCAGTGGTTCGAGTTAACCGTGGAGTTCTCTTTTTACGCGCTCTTCCGAAGTGGAAGGAAGGGTCAGGTCGCGCTCTTTCACCTTTTCTCGTGCCGTGGAACGTAGGGTGAGCACGCCGTTTCGTTCATTAACTCCGGCCTGGGATCGAAAATGCTCGTTGTTTAATGTGAGAAGGATAATTATACGAAACCGCGGGGCGACAGATATCAATGGAAACGCGTCTAAAGTTAACTTCCACGGTTAAAACAACGTTTCATTTTTAAGATTTTAAAAAATCGCAGTCATTCTCCTCTGTTACACGACGACTAGGTGACCGCATTAATTCAGGAAAATGGAACAGCGCGATAAATCCGGGATTCCGTGTCGTCCTTCCAGAACGGTTTATTCCGAATCACGATGTCCGTGAGAATGTCGTCGACGTACGAGGCACTTCAAATAAATCATCGTCTTGACGGTTTTTGTCTAAAAATCCTCAGTTATTTTCCTCTAATACGCGACAACCGGGTGACCGAATTAATTAAAAAAAAAATAGAATAACGTGTTGAATTCAGGACTCCGCCTCGTCCCTCAACAAAAATTCATTTCGGATCCTGATGTCGGTGAGAATGTCATCTGCGTTCGAGGTATTTTAAAAAATGGTAGTTCCATTCCTTTATTACACGACGACTAGATTACCGAATTAATTCAGGAAAAGGGGACAGCGTGGTAAATCGTCCCTCAACAACGTTTCATTCCAGACCCTGGTTTGGGTCAGAATGTTATCGACGTACGTGGTATTTTAAAAAATGGTAGTTCCATTCCTTTATTACACGACTAGATGACCGAATTAATTCAGGAAAAGAGGACAGCGTGGTAAATCGTCCCTCAACAACGTTTCATTCCAGACCCTGCTTTGGGTCAGAATGTTATCGACGTACGTGGTATTTTAAAAAATGGTAGTTCCATTCCTTTATTACACGACGACTAGATGACCGAATTAATCCAGAAAAAGGGAACAACGTGGCAAATCCGCCTCGTCCTTTAAAAACAGTTCATTCCGGACCCCAATTTTTCTCATAATTGTCATCAACTAGACATTTTAAAAAATCGCAGTTATTTTCTTCTATCACCCAACGACTAAGGTAACCGAATTAATTCAGGAAAAGGGGACAGAGCGTGATAAATCCGCCTCGTCCCTCAACAACGATTCATTCCGGACCCTGGTGTCCGTGAGAATGTCATCGACATACGAGGCGATGAAAGCATCGGGTCTGTTCTCCAACACGCGGAGGGGTGCTTGTCGTCTAAAGAGGAGAGCGCAGGGGCAGGAGCACTGTCATGCTCAACGGCCATGACCGCACGATCGCCGATCGAAATGTCTCCGTTCTCCGACAATGACCTTTCCCTCTGTTCCGGCCGTTCTTTTTCCAACGAGTACGTCACTACCGAGCCGTGCCCTGTCGCGAACAGGAGCAGAAGAGAAGGGCACAAGGGAGAAAGAGGAGAACGTGGGGGCGAGTAGCGAAAGGAAAAAGAGGAAAAGAGAGCAGAACAAAGTGTAGGAACGAGCGGAATAAATCGAATAGTCCGAGAACGATTAGTTATCCGGATACTCTTACCGGATTGAGATCCAGGCCTCGCCTTGAATAATAAAATCATTTACCTAGATGGAAAGCCGCCCCGACTACCGATCGTTTCGCGAACTTTCGATTTTACTCTCAAACGCTCCGGTCAGCAACGAGATCGATATCTCGCAGTGATCGCGGAGCAACGCGGACAGGTGACGTTCGTTAGAGCGAAGGTGGTTCGTGCCTGCATCGTTTTCCTGGAAATCTTGTATTATCTGTCTTACCCGGTTTCGCGATCGATCGAAAGATCCGGGTGAAAAAAAAAAAAGAGGAAAAGGTAAGAGAATCGTGGCCCCGTTCGATCATCTTTCCGAGAATTGCGCGCGCGAGTCGATGCGATTGAAAAATCTAATCACCGGCCCTAATCAGGACCGGTGATCGTGTTCTCCTTCGTACAGAACAACGTGATTAGTCATCGGAATGATTCATGTCATATCCGTTTGGGGCACGTTTACCGGCAGCCTACAAATAGGCCAATGCCGATAACTAACCGCAAATAGGCGCTGCTACAGCCTAGACGTACATCGTTTGCGCGAACGCGCGAAAGACAACACGCGCCGAACCGCTCGAGATTGTGCGATAAGAGTTCTATTTGCGGGAAACTCGATGCTTAGCGAAGGTGACGTCAGAGGAAAACACTACCGTAGGAAAAGTCAGGTTACAAGGACGCTCATCCTCGATGCGGGTTAACGTTCAGTCGGCTTTCCTCGATTACTTGTAATCAGTGGAGGATCAGTGAAAGTAAGCTGACGGTGACGCACGTAAAATCGCATCCACAAAGTTTTCCTAATAAGCGCTCGCCTCTCGATACCGTTCGATTAAATGAGCGCAACTTTCCTACTTCGTCGTAAATCGGATCGAAGGTAAAAACTTAACGGGCCTAATATGAAACTCAGGGGACGGTGGAGACGGCCGCGCGTGTTTCCTCACCGTAGACCTTTTCTAACGTTCTAAAGATGGATTAGCGCTACGTTAAAGGAGCATTTTGCATCGATAAAAAGACGAATCTATCGCCACGGTGAAAAGGAGACGAGAAATTCTAAAGTGAAATTTTGCCACACATGCTAAATAAATATTCGCAATAATGCTCCTACCATAATTCCTAGGTCTAATTTCACTGCTAATCAAATTACAACGAATGCTTAGAGATCCATTCTGAACACTTTGATTCCAATAAAAATTCTCAAGCTGATCCCGACCCTTATTTCTCGAGCCGATCACCCGCATCGGAAGGATTTAAAGGCGCAATGTTTTAAACCTGCAATCGTATCGGTACGTCGCGCCTGCCGATACGACGAAGATGGAATGGCGCCAAAAGGCACGGGGATGCGACACGCCGAGCGCACCCGACTGAATGACAAGTAAATCGAGCGTATAATTGGAATTCAATTCGCACAGTGGCACAGATACAGGGCATTAGGATTCCTCCTGCGAACGCGGTATTATACGTCGCGTGTAGTTACACGCTCGCGAACGAGCGCACGCCTGCTGCACATGCACGCACGCACGCACTACGCTTCGAGAAGATCCTCCTTCTCCTGCCACTATCCGTCGATTGGAATATCGACGAGGCGAAGAAATGCTCGCGTGTACTTCGATCGCGCCGAGACGAAGGAGACTTCTTCTTCTTCTTCTTCTCGCGGCCACACGAGGAAATACGGAAATCGGTGTTAGGTATTCCTCGCCTTGCCCCCTTCGATAGCAGAACCGGAAGCGCAGGCATGTAGACACGCGTCTCTTGCGGTGAGTATATCCGCGAGAGGAAGTGCGGATGCGAGAGAACATTGATCCGGTAGTGACAATGTTAGAATGTGTAATCGATACGTTCTATCCCCCTCGACGCGCTGCTAAAGCCTCGAGAGTAAGTGCTCGCGCTCGTAATACCACGGAAAAAACGTAACGAGAACACACCTTTCTGCCAATTAAACCAGCAACAATCCATCTTTCTCTTTTCCAATTGGTAGCCAATTCTACTCATCGATCCCATTCATTCACCTGTAAAACACAACTGGAGGAAATTCGGAGAAGGAAAAAAGAGGGACAAGAGGGACAAATATCCGAGCACGCTATTTATCTCATCACCCCGCGCCTCACTCTCGCCACCGAATCAATCGACACGTGGAACGTAGGAACGCGAGAAGCGCAAAAACTCGATGGCCCAAATTCGAGGCTAGGGGAAACGTGCTAACTTCCGACTGCTCGGCCCTTTGACACTCTCGAAGAAACCAGGACGCGAGAAGAGGGTTCGGTCGAAGGTGAGGGACCGGTATGAAGAGAGAAAGAAGGTAAAAGGCGGGTCGCGGTGGGAGGGTGAGGAAGAGTGGCGATGTAAAAACTACTGGTTGCCGCGAGTGCCTCGTAATCCACGATAGCGAGAGGTCATGGAGTAGAGCTAAGTGGCGAGGCACGAAGAATCGAGAGGCGGTGAGGAGAGAACGAAATGGGGAGGTGGATGGTGGGCGTTGAAGGTGGGAGTGGAGGCTGATGGAGAAGGGGGTAGACGGGGGCTAGAATCTAGAAGGTTAACAAAATCAATACCCCGGTGGGTGGCTGCTGGCGGTGGTTGGCCTGCTGGGGGGCTAGGTCGGCCACTGACCTTTATCCAGGCCAACTGCATCATCCCCATTTCCACACGTGGCACGCGCGTAGCTACTGTCGCGAGGAAGGTGGTGGAGAGAAAGGAGATGGTGGAGAAGGATAGAACGACAGGAGCACGGTCAAGAGAGGGTGGTGAACAGGAGAGGGGTGTGTGCTGGATTCGACGAGGTCGACTATTTTGCACGTCGGGCCATTTTCGTCCAGAGAAAACAATTCGAGCGAACGGAGAGCGAGACCGATCCTGGCCCTGCTAGGTATGCGAGGGATTGACGTCATCCCCATAGGACGCTCCCATCCCACGAGAGAGACCTTTCCACCGCGATGGGTGGTCTCATTGAAACGCCCTGTGATCTTCGGTCTTTGGTTTTTGGTTTTTTTTTCCGGTTTCCTTTTTTCTTCTCTCTCTTTCTCGCGTTCTCGAATGCGTGAAGCGTGCATCATCGTCGGTCGACAACGACGCGACACGAGGCGCTTGTTTTTAGAGCAAGGAACGAGGGGATAATGATGCGCCGTGGAAATCCATTCTCACCATCACCACCGTCGCCGCCAGTTCGTCATAAAGTTCGTACGGCACGAATCCAAACGATTGGCCTAGTTGCAAGAGGCGGCGAAGGCAAAACGTATGCTGGTAACGTATCTGAACAATGAATCGCGCGAGTGACACCGCGAACCACCGCGCCGTTTCGAGGTTTACGATTCGATTGCTCGAGAGCTGCCTGACGAATGGGGCGTGTTGCGGTGTAGAGAGTGTGTGCAATCTGGGAAAAACCGACGGTAGCCTTTTAGAATCGGAAGGTGAGATTAGTATTTCGCGATTCGAGGATTTGAGGATTTAGGCCTACGAGCTTCCTGGTTTTCACGAATGGTTTGGACTGGTTTTGCCACTTCAGGTAATAGATCATCGTTTAATCCTTAAATACGTGAATTTCTATTTGAAAATGAAGAAAAAAAACCTGTAGAGTCAAAATAAAAAGAAAGATATGTTCTTTGCAATGGCCTTTTACACGATCGATATTTAAATTGATACTTGATACATTCAAGGGTTAAGAACACTTCCTTAAATCATTTATTAAAACGAATTATTCAATTAATTCTCTGTGCCAATTTCTAAAAGTCTAACACCTTCGCATCTTTATTCCTTCCTCCATTACCGGAAGAGCGATTTTATCTTAAGCAATAATGCGCATCTGTTTTCATACATTAATCTAATGCTGGAAGTAAGCGCGTGTATATGTATCCGCCGGAAGTTCGATTTTGGGCAATCCTCCGAATATATCGAGTCTCGAAATGGCGTGCTTAACCGTCTCGATCGGTCGAACGATTTTCACAGGAACAAATTCACTGGTGCTTAGTCAGTCGACTTCCTCCGAACGGAGCATCTCGACGATTAAGGAACTCTAGGCGGAATTGCCACTTCCGGGAAGCGAATTGGAAGGCGCGTACACGTCGGCGTGCGCGACGGCCGTGAGTCTCTTCTACCCCTATATATAGATTTTCCAACCCTCCTCCGATTCTGTGCGGACGCGAGAGCGCGAAACTCGATATTCAGAGCGAGCGGAATAAGGAGACGAGGATTTTAAAGCCTTTCGGAGCTGAGCTTTTAAATAAAATCCACGCGACGGTGCACCAAAGCGAGAGAAACCTGAAAGAAACACAGCCTCGATATTTCTCTCTTTCCTTTCTTCTTTTACTGGAAATGCAAAAACTCTTTATTTCGTCCACGCGCCGATAATGTTTATACAAATTCGTGGCACTAGACGACGCCTGTTAACAGTGCGCTCGGCGTCGGAATAAAAAGCAAGCCGAAGCCTGATTTAAAATGCGGAAGGAGGATCCAGTCGGAGGCACGTGTAAATTAGCAAGCCAACAGACAGCGACTGCCTTCAACTTGCTTCTACACGTTTCTACACGTTTCCACTTAATTCTACTGCGATTCAGGCCAACGAATAACGACGACGACAAATGCCGATGAGCCGACGTGGACGAAGGTGGGCCAGCTCCGGCGACGAATCGGACAATTCACGCGACCCGCTTTTTTTTCCCCCCCGAATCTAGGACGTAGATTCGTATGCTATCCTTGCCGACGAGGTATTCTTTCTAAAAGACAAAAATTCACGTACCATCGCCGCGTACAATTATTTCAAGCGCTAATTCACCGTGAACGAAACTACTCGAAAATTCATCTTCATCTTTACGAGCGTGTAGAGCTGCGAAGAGAAAGAAGCTGCTCGAGTGTCTGTAAAAACTTGCTCATTCGCAATTCACGCGTCCTTGATCTTCTCACTTGATTCACCCGACTGTAAACATTTACCGTTCGACCCTTCGACGAACGTCGAGCCACCCTTGGACGAACGATCACCGCGAAAGGGGTTTTTTTTCCACCGTGTCGACGACAATGCGCTTAGACCAACGGGAATCTCGTGGTAACAGATTCAAGAATCATCCGTCGCTCTCGTGCCGGGTAAAGGCGATCGGTTATTCTTATCAGGCGTGATCGACTCGAACGCGCGCGATTTGAAACGCAAAGATGGGTACGGTCGAGCGCGATCGGACACCGACGATTTCGAGTCGAATCGATCGAAGAGACGGTCCTCACGAAGCGAGCGCGTCGTCAGGCGCTTTCTACGCCGAAAAAATTTTCGTCCCTCGTTGAATATCTAATTCGACGGAAGTGCCGCTGACGTCCGCGTGGCCTTAGAATTTGCATTAAGCAGATTTCATGGTATGCGCGTTTCTGTCTCTCGCTCCTATTCAACCGGGCCCCACTCACCAAGTCCCCCTACTACTCTCTCTCACTCGAGGGATAAACAAGAAACTGAGTCGTTCGCTTTCGACGGCCCACCGAAAAGAGATTCCGACACTATGAACGAACGATCCTCGTGGCGAAGAAGGGACACCGTATTAAAGTCTCATTATAGCTGATGCTACTCTTATTCGGGTCAATCGCTCGCGCATACTACGAATTAATATTAATTATCTCGCCGTAGTGGAGCGAGCGGTGAAACGATCGAGAATTGGGGTGGTAGGATGGAGGACGATTGGTACCAAGCGGTACTGGTGGATCGTCTAATGTTCCTAATGCTGACTGTGCCGCGAGTACTGTAAAGCGATGGTCGTTCGGCCAATTTGCTCGCGTTAGTTTCGGGCCCGTCGTTTGTCTTCATCGTCCATGTGTCATTTCTCATTTCTTTTCATTCGTCCCATTATCGTGTTCGTGGAGTGGAGAGGATCGCGTAAGAACCCTAGGAGTTAGGAGCCCGTGGTCTTATCTCTTGACACTCCGTGTACGACAATGGACGGTGGGGTACGTTGAACTTGAGCGAAAAGCGGCACCACTTCTCGCTCCTGAAAGATTCATGAGGGTGGCGCGGAATCGCGAATGGGATCGCCTAGTAAATGCATCGCGACGCGTTCTACCCATTTCGACTTTTTTTTATTTTCTTTTATTTTCGTTTTATTTTTTCTGTTTTCTTTTTTTTCTTTACTTCTCTTCTCTCTCGGCTCCTCCCTCCAAGTTCTCGATCCGTCGATGACGTCGGTGAGAGCGGAATTTTATTCACGAAGCTATCGATATCGATGATCCAGGTTGTTGCATTTTTCAAGACGACCCTTGAAGATTTTGCGAACGCATCGCGGGTGTTCAAGAGGAGTTCAAAGTCCAAGAGGACTTTACGCGAGATAATGATCAGCGAAATATTGGAAAGAGCGATGATTCGTGAATTTGAATTAAAATTATTAGATAGTAGAAGACAAATCGGAGCTTACCGCATTGCTCGTCCTGGACGAGAAAAGGGCGCGCCGCCTGTAAGTAAAAATAAACGCAAAGATCTTGTTAAAGTGGTGTTCTTGGACAGTACACATTAGGGGAGGGGAAAGTTGTCCGCAAATTTGGCAGTGTTTCAATTTATTGGGATATTAACACTTTGCACTCGAGGGCTCCGGAGAGGAGCCATTTAAAATTTCCCTTTAAACAAGGGCTCCACTTTGGATACAATACATCTATATTTATGGATACAATACACAATAATTTATTGTTCATCGAGTTTATTAACCCTTTGAGCCCTATGGACGCATATATGCGTCCGGCGAAAGCCATCGGTGTGGCCTAAGGACGCATATGTATGTCTGTCGATTTTTTCAATCACCTACATAGAAGTATTACAGTTACTTTTGTGTTAAATGAATACAGGTGCATTCCTTAGTAACAGCATGGTAATAACTTTCTTTAATTATTTAATCTTCTTCTTGGATAGTAATAAATATAGTTAATCAATAGAGTTCAGTTTAGCGAAAAAGTATTCCGTCTACGACGATCGTCAGCGCTAGCCCCGCGCCATCCATACAAACGGCATAAGCCGTGAGTATTCAGCACTCAAAGGGTTAAAAGCTTCGAGTGCAAAGGGTTAACACATCTTGCGCGGGTGCTTTGCCGCCAAACTCTCACCGGATACCGAACGATAAATAGATGCTCCTATCGATGAAGTACAATTACGCGGACGCACTCAAAACGACTTTAGTCGCTTCCCGCGCAAGATGCCTCAATTCTCGATAAATAAAATCCTTCTACCACTACTACGTACCCAAGAGTTCGTCCGGTGCGAAGAGGAACGGGATCGGAAACCGAATGAGCGACAGTTTTTGCAACGCTCCGAAAAGAGAGAGGAAGGAAAAAAAGAAAGAAGGAGAAGTAGTGGGGATGGACGAGCCAAAGGGCGGACCACGTGTCTCAGCTGACTTACGGGACATCGTGGTATTTATTTCGCGCTTAAGCCTGCGAATACGTCACATCTGAGGCCACGCGTATCAAAACAACACGTAACGTAATAACACAAATGACAACGTTCATTCAACCGTCTCGCCATGACGTCGACGAAAAACAACAAAAAAAAAAAAATCCTTCCCTCACGAGCCTGTGTTTATTCAGGTTAGAGTGCCACGGAAACACGGGACTTTTGCGATGCGCAGCGTCACCTGTACACATTTCAGAAAATCCGCATAATACTGTAACGTATACTCGTACGATCCTAATATCCTCGAAATTACCAAGGGACCTTTCATCGATTCCAATCCCCACCCCTGTCTAAGCGCAAGAGAAAAAAGTCTCGAGGAGCCGGCATCTCATCCGCTTGCACACACGTGCGCTGACAAATTACGTCTGGTGCGAAACGAAAAGTGCGCGAATTGACATTAGGTGCCGCGGAACTAACGTTGGTATAACGTGTACACGATGCGTACGTACAAGCTTGGCTATGACAATGGTCAAGACGGTTGTTGATCGCGCGAATAAACACGCAGACCCACCTCAATACGAATCGGCGAGCAGGCAGCGGGCCGTCACAACACGACGACGACGGTCGTATCATCCCCTCCCACCGTCTGTCGTTCGGTCGCCTCCTCCTCCTCCTCCTCCCGTTCATTCACTCGTCTTACACTAGGCGACGCGATCGTCCGCTACGACGACGTTTCTGCTTCTGCTGTCAAGGGTGGCGGTAGAGGTTCGTGTCGTCGGCGCAACAACAGCGTGTAAAGCGAGAGCATTGCGATTCGGCGCCACGAGACGGTGTAACCGAACGGTCTTCACCTCACGACCAATCGGACGCGCCGGATCATAAGGACCAATAGGAGACGCCGAGACTAGAGACCCTCAATCAATAGCACCGCTCGAAATTACCCTAACTCGCGTATTCAGCGTAGAAACGAGACGAACTACGTGGATGATTCACCGTGCACGCGATACGTTTCGTCGATTGGTCGCGAAAAATGGAATCGAGGACGAGAATCGCATCGATTGTCCACGAGAATTTCCTCCCTCGTACGTCCTACGAGCGAATCGGCATTTGGATAGGCGCATTTTAAAGATGGCCGCTGCCGATTGGAGCACAGGCGTTGGCTCGCTCGAACGGTGCAGGGACCCTAGGCGCCGTGACGTGCGTGGTGTACGCGGCGCAAGATAAATAGGCCCACCAATAAGCCTACCGCGACGACGATCTGGAATGGTGCGGCGGACTCGTTCTCGTAAGATAGAATATTATTGTAGTAAGTACGAAGCGAGTGGAGCGCGTTCCTCACGGTGACCGTGAACGTCTCGGCTGCCACTTCGCTATTGCCGCAACACTCGTATGACATTTGTTGTAAGAGGAGAGCTCGAACGCGAGTCCGAGCTATGCGACACTATCATGCACGCGACTACGAATATCGGTCGTGTTTACGTCGACGATCGTGATACGCGAAAGTCGTAAGAATGACGAGGACGATAATGAGAGGATGACGGTTGTATGGTAACGGTATAACGAGCACCGAGAAACTATGCGCCCGACGATGGCGCGCGACTAAACGGGCCAAGTGGGTTTTCGCTTTCGACTGAAATCGAATGTTCCTGCTGCCGGCTGAGCGACGATAAAAGGCGCGCGTAGGTACACGCGGCTCTGTGTGCGCGCAAGCGTCCACAACTGTGTATGTCTCCTCTTCGGCCTCGTACCGTCTCCGCGCACGTGTTTTATATGCGGCCTGTTTTCATGGTACGGACACTGTGCCGGGTGACAGGGCCGCGTGCTAGGATCGCGTTACGAAACTCCGATAGACGAGATGAAAGAGCTATTGAGTTACGTGCTACACGAGCTCATCACTTGTCAATAACAGGTGTTGGGATATTGTAACGTTAATTCACATCGAGATTCGTTTGTTCGCGAATTCGAGAGATTGTCGCGGGGGAAAAAGAATTGATCGTGATCGATGAAATATGACTCGCAATGGGCTCTTGTAATTGTTAATGTTAGAGCATTGTTCGTGATATTACAGGAAATTGTAATTGAAATGTGAGGATAAGGGTATTGTTTATGCCCATCGTGACGCGTCTGTGTTAAACCGATTGGAGCTTTGTAGAAATTTCAGTTTGAAGATAATAAGTTGGCCATGTGTCGTAAACAACTTGCAATCGGAGATTGAATTAAACTAAAGGACGTAATGAGTAACCGTGGCGCGTATGTCTCGTGATACCCGTGTGAACGAAGCTTTAAGCGAAACTACAGTTGTCATCCCAGGTCTCTGGAAGCAAAGGAATGCCACTCCACAACCAACTGTGAAAGTGGTATTAATTACAGCGCTTTAATGCGCCGACATTTTTCTTTCTGCTGTTTTACGATTTTTTCAGTCGGTCTGTTACAAACGTTGAAGTTTACAGAAAAAGTATATTCGTTGTTCCTTGCTATAAACATTTTTTTTTTTTAACACTATTATTAGATAATACAATGATAATAAAAAGAGTGGATACTTCACGAGAAATTCCGCGTTCCTGTTTAATCAGCTATTTATGAGTAAAAAAGAAATAAAACATTGTTGCATTTTTAAAGTTTAGATTTATCGATTAAAATTAAATTGTGAACAAGTTTACGTCAACTTACTCTTACTTTCTATTAAAATTAATATTAAATAATTTATACTGTGAGACTTATATACAGCATAGTATAAAACCTAAATCCATAATTTTATAATATATAACAATCTGCGACTAAACAGATTCCATTATTTTATGTTTTGCTTCTTATTTAATAAATCTACATAGTAGAAGTCCCTTTGTACATTCATTAAAAAATATTCTTTAATGAATTTATCGCACGAGAAGATAACAAAGATAATTATTTCTTTTCCTCGTTCAAATTATATTTTGTCTTTAATTTATCTATTTCCTCCATTTTTTTATCAACGTCGACCCTTTTAAATGCTTTATTACTCTGATAATATAGGACAACGAGGTAACGGTTGCACACGTTGAAACCACTGAGATGATCACAAGCATTTTTTGCATCAAATATATCCTCGTATACGACAAATGCTGTTCCTCTAGTTTCCGCAGTATTACCGCTACAAAAATATCAAGAATAATCCTTTAATAAATATGAACAACAAATTTAAAAGTGTGATTTATACACCTGTAAGAGCTTAATCATTGAACGCACAAATGCAACTATTACATGCTTGGAATTTATACTTACACTCTGATCTGTCTAATGGCACCATATTTGCCAAATATATCATACATTTCCTCGGCAGTTATTTTGTATGGTAAATTTCTTATGTAAAGTACTCTATTTACTTCAGGAGGTAGTCTTACCTGTAATAAAGTCACAGAATTTACAGTATTCTCTACGTGTAAGGTTAGATTACGAACGTTACTATTTTCATTAAAACGGAACTAATTGATATTATAATAAAACTAAGCTACTTACATTAGCGCGACGTTGGAGCATAGCCATAGTCATCTTGATAGATTATTTGGTTATTACAGCACGTCGGAAAAATATAAATTACGCAAACTCCTTGTCAAACTGTTTCTGTATACACGATTAGGTTATGTTACATATATTCGGGCAGGGTGTATAGAAAGTTTGTCGACGCAATCGTAGAATATCGCATCCGAACCGATTGAAGCGCCCTATTGCGTACATTTTTTAAAATTAAACAGAAGTCGAATAATTATCTATGATCGGTGCAGATCAGTGCTTACTCAGAAATAATGAATAAACAATTTTGCTCCTAATTTTATTTTAATGTGTTCTAAAAAAAGCACGTGTCTATTATAATTATACCAAATACGTGGAATTCCATTGTTAATACATATAGTACGCTTCGCACTTACGTCTGTTGAGCGAAATAAATACTACAACCATCTAGCGAGAGAATTGACGTATTAAATAAGGTATTTCTCACAAGCTAGACTACACGTGGATTATCTACTAGACAAAATTTGTACAAGTTTATATGTAGGAGCAGCACAAATAGGCTGAAATGCGCACTTTTATGCGCTTATAAATATACAAGCTGATTATGTTACATGTGACTTTATTAATGTACAGTATAATTTGTATAGCCGCAGTTACTCGAAGAATACAAAATTCTCTGTATTTATACGAATAATCCTTATAACTACTTGCGCATTCACAACTTCTACTACTACACGTTTATGCAGAGATGTTTACAATATGATTTACCGGTGAATGTGAATTATTGCCTAAAATTATTTTTGTTTATGATCGTCACAATGTTTTTGTGTCTCTAGATTGAGCAGTTGCTTAAATAACTAAATATCAATATCAGCTGTACCGGCTGCGGCATACACGGTACGAAGTATGCGTACTATTTGGTAGGAAAAGTATTTTCTTTGCTTCATAACTACGTAAGTTTAATTTTACCATAATTTATTTGCTTCCGCAGATTACAAGAATTACGAAGTATATTTTCCAGTGATAAAGAACAGCAAACGAACCGTATAAGAACTTGTCAGGGACAGTGCTGACGTGACTCTAGACACTGGAAAAAGATGGTGGCGGTCCTAGTCAAGAACGCGAGTACCGAGTGTGTGTGACATTTTGAAGTGTTTTATGTAAGAAACAATGTCAGAATTAAAGTGTCATCGAAAAGGATGAGTGAACGAAAGTTTACACGCGGCCTGGGAAAGCCGGGTATGGCTGCTCAATTACGGGAAACTGTTTCTCAAGTGGTACGCGAAAGCACAGTGCAGGTAAGGCCACTGACATGTCACACTAACACTGCATCAACAATATCCACTATGTATTTGCCAGTTTACTTTAAATGACAATTATGCAGTAATTGATCAATTAAACCTATTCAATTTCCCCTTTATACCACTTCATAGCACACACACTTTACACAACAGATTTTTCTTTTGTACTGTTCATCGTATTTATTATTTATACATGTATTGGTACGTTGAAACTTTATAATTAAAGTTAACGTAATGTATTGACATTCTCTAAATAGGAGATATTATATTTTATGGGCAGTGAAGTTTATTGGATTTTTTAATACAATTTAGCAATCATCTTCGTGTAATGACATGACCTTCGAAATTTAACTGTATATCATGTGCAATGTTCTTTTGCAGAGTAAGCTACATTTAGTTGACCCGATTGATTTTGAAAGTTTTGTGCTGAAAAACAAAACTTTGTTACAAAATGATCCTCAAAGAGAATTGCTACTTTATCCTCAAGACGACATTTCAGTAAGTTTTCTACCATTAATTTCTTATCAGTACTTGGGACATTATACTTCCGCTTTTCTGTGATAAGCTGTTATGAATTATGATATCATGCATTATTATACGACAGGAATAAATTGATGCTACTTTAATAAGCAATTCTTTTATTAAATAATGTCATGTGCATTATTTATCTTGCATTGTTATCAGTATGAAATGTTTTTCTTTGCTTTTACTTTTACTTTCTCAAGTTATTTTTTCTTAGACAGCGGAACTAGTAATATATGATTTTTTATTGAGATATAAATCATTCTAATAATTTCAAAAACATGTAAGACATATATTTATACTTCAGCAAGTGGTCCTACCCAGACGTTATCGTACGGTTGTGCCAACATTACAAAATATATCAGAAAACGACGATGGTAACGAAAGTCTGCTTACAAAAGAATGTTTAAGAAGTTACACTTCTAACTGGAATCTTATACATTATAAGTATTCAGCATATAGCGGAACATATTTAGAATTACCCCGGTAAGTTTTCTTTGTACAAAAAATATTTATTTGTTACACAAAAAATATGTATGCAATATAATATTCATAGTAATATCATCTTCTATCTGAACTTTTACAAAAGTGTAAACATAATTTATAGAGATTGTTTTGTTAAATAACTAGTAATTGGAGGGTTAATCGTTAATTGGCGTATATGTATATAGTTATACATATTTTCAACACAACTTACAGTATCCATTTTTTCTTAGAATAGCCAAAATGGATGATTTAAGAGATGAGGTATACGAGATTGATACCGAAGTTGATCAAGTTGATGAGGTATTTATTTTCTCAGCGAACGGAATCTAAATTTGTAACATTAAAGTATTATTATTCTACAAAGGTCAAAACAATATATGAAATTCTTGCAGGATATGATAAAGAGTGATGGAATAACAAAGGAAGGATATTTAATGAAAGGCCCTGATGTTGGCAGTAGTGACAGGATGTTTGCACATATTTCTAAATCATTCAAACGCCGATTTTGCCATCTTCGTCAGGAAGTCGATGGCACTTACATACTCGAATTGTTTAAAGATGATAAAAAGGGAGAAGCTAAACTAACGATAGTAATGGATTTTTGTACTGAAGTTATTAGAAATCCAAAACGTGGAAGGTATTGTTTTGAATTAAGAATGAGCGGTACGCACAAATCGTATACTTTAGCAGCTGATAATGAAGCGGAAATGCAAGACTGGTTACTGAAGCTCAGTTCTGTGCTGCAACATTACAAACAGCAAGAAGAGAAACGAGCTGCTTCATTAGAAAGAGCTTGTAATACACCACCACCTTCTCCACAACCAATGCAGGCAAGATTAATTACACATACATCTTCAATAAAAATTTTTTTTATATTTAATTTTGAATATATCTCAATAAGTACTTTGTAATTTTAAATAGGTGTATGGAACTTTAAAAGGATTGGAACAAAGCATGAATCCACAATTAATAAAATATTCAAGAGAGACTGACACAAGTATAGCATTAGTTAGACGAGAAAATAGAAAACGTTTGTTCAGTATATGTCCTAATATCCCACATACAAAATCACCTACAGGAAATAATGATTGTAATATTGATCCCTATAAAGAACAATTTGGTCATAGAATTTTTGTCAAATGTGAGAGCTTAAAATTTAGACTGCAAGCACCAATTGATGAGAAGGAATCTCTTTGTCAAGTTGAGCCATATCATACAACATTGTGTTTATTTGATGCTAAAAATGGTAGAAAACTAACTGAAAATTTTCATTTCGATGTTAATCACGAAATTATGCAGGAAATGACAAATGAGTTGAAGCCTGCTGGTATTATGAAAGAAAGTGTAGAAGATGTAAAATTACCAGATGATTTAAAGAATATATCTTTAGATTGGATGAAGTGTCCACGTCAGGTATGTTTATCAAAATCTGATATAAATGTGAATTGTATTTCATATAATATTTGTATTGTTATAGGCAATATTCAGTGTAAGTAATCCTCATCCTGATATATTTCTTGTTGTGAGGATTGACAAAATTCTGCAAGGAAGCATTTGTCAAACTTCAGAGCCATATTTAAGAGCTACAAAAGATCCACGATTAGGTTTAAAGGTACATAAACAAGTCAGAGCTTGCTGCCAAAGGTAATATCTGTATGAAGCCAATGACGGAATCAAAATAATAATGCTGAAGACCTTAACATTGATACATATTTTAATTTTAGATTGGGGAATTATAGAATGCCATTTGCTTGGGCAGCACGACCATTGTTTAGATTGTACAGTAATGAATTGGATACATCGTCAGATTTTCCAGCTATATATCGACAAGAAGGGAATAAGATAAAAGATGATGAATTACTAAAACTTCTTTCAGAATATAGAAAGTACGAACTTTTGCGTGTGTGCAGAAAAATGATACATTATTATTTATATCACATTTACATATAAAAGCTATAGAACTTTATTATTAAAGTAAATTTTTAGAAGTTGTTTTGCAACATTAACATTATTCTTTTTATTACAGACCTGAAAAATTAAGCAAGTTAACCATAATACCTGGTTGGCTCAAGATAAGGATTGAACCTATTTCAGAAATACCTGAAAGTATGTATTTTGCTAAGAATACAAACTTGTTTGTGCAAATATTCACATTTTGTTTTTGCTTCCAGATACACTGACAACAGCCTTGGCACCCTTAAAACCGTTTCCTTTGCCCCCAACAGCAGAACTAACTTTTGAAGTTGCGGAATTTGAGAGTACATCTGAAAAAGAAGTTCATCCCTATACCACATATGTCAATCATCTTTATATCTATCCACAAACTTTATGCTTTGATGCACAAAAAATGTTTACTAGAGCAAGAAACATTGCATGTATCGTTGAATTACGAGATGATGATGGTGAAGATGCTCAGCCTTTACGGGTATGTTTACGTGCTTATCTTATTATTCCGACGTAACAATCTATGTGCGGAGTATAGATTATGTAATATATAGGACAACATTATTATTTGCGCCTTTTTTAAAATAGTGCATTTATGGGAAGCCTGATGCACCTGTTCTGAGCCTTCGTACAGCATGCGCAGTACTACATCACAATGCAGTGCCTTCATGGTACGAAGAAATAAAACTAAGACTGCCAACAAAACTTCACGCAAAGCATCATTTGTTATTTTCATTCTATCATATAAGTTGTGATATGAATAAAAAAAAAGAAAATGGTGTAGAAAGCTGCGTTGGTTATGCTTGGGCACCCTTATTGTACAAAGGAAGGTATGGATAGTACTTTTACTGAAATATTTACTATTAATAAATTTTTATATGTAATTTTGTCTTAAATAATTACATTTTTTACTTAGACTGAATGTGGACATTGATGTGAATGTACATATGTTACCTGTTGCCACGCATTTGCCACATGGTTACCTTTCTATACAACCCCTGGGTCTAGGAAAAGGGGTAAGAGCAAAATTATTTAAGCTATGGCAAAAATGTAGTCTGTATAGTGATTCCCTTATATTGTCAATGTCTACATTTAAAGTGTCATCTGATTTTTATATCCTTTAGAATGCTGGTCCAGATATTACATGGATTGATTCTCAACGGCCTATATTCACAGTAGCTTTTCAATTAATTTCTACTGTTTTTACACGAGATCCACATTTGCACAATCTATTTTCTCATGCCGAGAAAATATTGGACACAAAATTGTCTGCAATGGCATCAGATTCTGAAACTTGTAAAGTTCTAAAAGCGGCACATGCAGTACAATTGGTTACAGTTATAACATTCTTACCTACTATCCTCAATCAGTTATTTGTACTTCTCACGTGTAATATAACTGAAGAAGTTGGATTGTACATTATTAGAGTTTTGATACACATTATTAATATGGTTCATGAAGCCGGACGTAAGGAAATCCTGCAGGCCTATATAAAGGTTGTATTACATTTCATAGATAGAGGCAAATGTAACATCAATTAATACGCATTATTTTTGTTTGCAGTTTGTATTTATTTTACCATCACAATCCAATGGTACAATGACCGTTCATGAGCAGTTGGGAAAACATCTTCCGATACTGTTACAACCAAACAACACAGACTTTTTAGTAGTCAATAAATTCATGCATCATTCTAGTTTTTTTTTTGAAATAATGATTAAAAGTATGGCACAGCATTTACTTGCTACAAGCAGAATAAAGGTGAGCACTAAGCTGTAAATGCAATAATTTTATAAATTTGAGAAGACTGATCTATTGTTCAAATTATTACAGATGCACAGAAATGAAAGATTTTCAAAGGAATATCATGAAAAAATTAAGAGTTTGTTGAATGTAATTATGCCTTATCTTATGAACAAATATAAGGAAATGCCTATTGAAACTCATGAATTGAACAAAAGTTTAGCTCAGTTTTTAAAGGTATTTTATTTTTTATTTTTCTTATATATTTTTCTCATGCATTGTATATAATTCAATCTGACTTTATTTTGCAAAATAGCGTTGCCTTACATTTATGGATCGTGGATTTGTCTTTCATCTTATTAATGCCTATCTGGATAATTTTTCTCCGGGTGATCAACGCACCTTACATGACTTTAAATTCACATTTCTACAAATTATCTGTTCACATGAACATTATATATCATTTAATTTACCAATGATGCAATCCAGAATCACTAATAAAGGTAATGTCCCTAACTATCAAAATGTAAAAGGTACAACTGTATTTTATAACGTAATCGTTTTATGTCTTGTTCAGAAGATACAGAGAGAGAGCCCGAATGTGACGGTATGTTAAGTCATGTTCATACACTCTCATCTTTATTGTGGTTTTTTATTGTAGCCGTAGTGAATAGGAGTTGCACACAATTTTATGATTTAGCACCATATATTTGTACTGAATCTAGTAAATTAGCACAGTATTAAATTTTCTGTGTATAGAGCAATTTATTATATCATTCACATACAGTTTGTATCATTACTGTGTAAAATATAAAGTGACATGATGTGCAGTGGAGTTCTAAATAATAATTTACTATAATTTCAGATATAATGAATGAATATTATTTATCAGAAGATTTTTGTAAGCATCATTTTTTGGTCGGTTTATTGATGCAAGAAGTCAAAATATCATTAAATGAAATAATACAAATTCGCAAAGTAGCTATAGCTACTCTACGAGATCTGATGGCCAAACATGAACTGGATGATAGATACCAAAACAAGGTTGTATAATTAGTTAAACTCGATTAGTGTCAAATTTTTTCTATGTAATTTTCTATTGAATATTTATGTTGAATGCTTTCTGTATTATTATTCTAGGGCCAGTTAAGCAGGATAGCATCAATTTATATACCGTGGCTTGGTATAGTATTGGAAAATCTACATCGTTTGCAATCATTATATGATAATGTTAAAGTGGAAAATAAGCAGAATGGTACAAGTAGAATATCAACTAGTAGTTCATTTTTAGCGAATAAAGATATTGTTAATAGTACAGCTACAGGAACGCCAAAGTCAATTCACAGGTATAGATCATTGATGTAACATATTAATACATTGTTTGGAAACTTATTGATTTATAATAACCTTTAGAGTTACAGTACATTTAGATACACAATCTCCAATAAGAGCATCTGTGCATTTGCGAGATTCCACATATTTTGCTGCTATAGCAGGTCAAAGTTTAGTTAACGGATACTCATGTGCCAGTATAGAGTCGGACACCTCAACTATATCAGGAGTTTCACAATCAAACATATCACAAGAAACTACAATTATTCGAGAGACTGTAGAAAATGGAACTAGTGAGAAAAAAAGGCATTCACGTTCTTTGAGCGTCACGCAGTCATCATCTAGATGTGACAAATTACAATCCTCAGAAGTTAAGGATATACTGCTCTGCTTTTTATTCGTTATTAAATATTTAGGTGACCATCAAGTCATTGCATGGTGGCAACAATGCAGCGACAATGATATTTTGAGTTTCTTTACAGTGATAGAGTAAGTTGTAATATATGAATGTACTACTATTTTTACAAATGTGTCTCATTGCCCTGCTTACGAACAAGTATGTATCTTTGTTCTATATAGACTAAGCCTTCATCATTTCAAATATGTTGGAAAGAGGCAAATAGCTGCAAATACGGCAAATAGTTCTGGAAAACCGCGTACAGTAAAAGCTATGACACTACCGGCTAGAATGGCGCCACCTGATTTTTCAACTGAAAATTCTACTAGTACTTTGCAAGCTCATAACACTGTTACAAGAGAAAACCTTATTGAAACTGATACTGGCAAAGTATATCAAGCTTTATTGGAAGCAAATATGGCAACAGAAGTTGGTCTTATAGCATTGGATTGTTTAGGTCTTTTCTGTATCCACTTTAAAGTACGATCCTATCATTTTATATTAAATTTTATTAATCTCATATAAGATAGTTTATATACTAAATAATTTATTTCCTTATATAGGACATACTTTTGTCCGGTGATGGTGATAATCCAATTATGCAAAAAGTATTTGGAATATATTTGTCATTTCTCCAAGTTGGACAATCTGAAACACTACTACGACATGTTTTTGCCAGTTTTAGAGCATTTCTTAATAATTATTCTATTGCACTTTTTCAAGGTATGTGCAAAATTATCAGTAGAAGCTTCTGGTAGTTCATTAAGTTGATTTTATTTTGTATTCTTTCTATATTCTGGAAACTACACCTATCACTTATATTATGCATATTTTATATTTATAGGAAATGCAGTTCTTTGTGGACGTTTATGTTATGAGTTATTACGATGTTGTAATAGTAAACTTAGTTCTATCAGACAAGAATCATGTGCCCTATTATATTTACTTATGAGAAGTAATTTTGAATTCACTAGCAGGAAGGGATTAACAAGAGTACATTTGCAGGTATAAATCCTTATTCGTAATAAAGTATTGGTACTTATAGTAGATAATATTAACTTGAAACGTCTAATTCCTTTTTCATATTCTTTTATAATCAGGTTATAATCTCCGTCTCGCAAATGCTGGGCAATGTGATTGGGTTAAATAATTCAAGGTTTCAGGAATCACTATCACTAATAAATAGTTATGCCTCTTCAGATAAAGTAATGAAGGGTACAGGGTTTCCAGTTGAAGTAAAAGATCTCAATAAGAGAATTAGGACAGTCTTGATGGCTACAGCACAAATGAGAGAACACACTAATGATCCTGAAATGCTTGTTGACTTACAGCATAGTTTAGCTAATTCATATGCAAGTACTCCAGAGCTGAGGCATACTTGGTTAGAAACTATGGCGAGAAACCATGCAAGGGATGGAAATTTTTCAGAGGTGAATATTTGCCATGTTTGTTGTACTCATGAATTTTTGTAATATTTGTTATATACTCACATTTGACACCACCATATGTACTATACCACATTTATTTCTTCCAGGCTGCTTGTTGTCAATTACACATTGCAGGTTTAATGGCTGAATATTTGAAACTACGGAAAATACACACTTGGGGTGCAGAAGCTTTTGATAAGATCTCTTTGAATATTTCAAGAGATGAATGTAGCCTTAAGCTTGATGCTGGTGAGATTTGTATGTTGTGTGCACATTTATTTTATATATTAATTTTCATTTATCACAAAGACACAATCTTATATTGTAGAGAAGTCAGCGTTATTATTTGTTATTAATTGCATGCAAATTTATAAATGATTATATGCTGTATTCTTATTGCAGGTGTGCAGGATATTCATTACACAGAATTTCTACTTCTTGAACAATTGGAACTTTGTGCTGATACGTTGGAGAAAGCAGAGCGTTTTGAATTACTTGGTCATTTATACCGTTTAATTGTTCCTATGTATGAAGTGAAGAGAAATTATGACTCATTGGCAAACTGTTACTCGCATTTAGCACAAGCTTGTACCAAAATTATTGAAGTTACTCGATCAGGAAAACGACTTCTGGGAAGGTTTTATAGAGTTGCATTTTTTGGATCGGTGAGATAATATTATATCAATATTAGTAGAAGTTTATATTCTACATTTAGTTAATGAAAATTAAACTTTGTAGGCCTACTTTGAAGAAGAAAACGGACAAGAGTATATATATAAAGAACCAAAAGTAACTTCTTTATCTGAGATCTCAGAACGACTTCAACGATTATATTCTGAAAAATTCGGTTCAGAAAATGTGAAAATGATTATGGATTCCATTCCTGTTAACATATCTGAATTAGATGCCAAAATAGCATATATCCAAGTAACGCATGTTACACCATATTTTGAAAAAATTGAATTAGAAGAACGCCAAACAGAATTTGAGCAAAATCACAATGTTTCTTGTTTCATGTTTGAAACACCATTTACGAAAGAAGGAAAAGCTAGGGGTAATCCAGAAGATCAATGGAAAAGAAGAACAATATTAACAAGTAAATTCATACTTATTTATTACGAATGTTGTTCTCATTTCTTAAAAATAAAAAATTTGTCACTATATTGTACGCTTGATTTATCAAGAGGTATATGGATTTTAACATTTTTCAAATTTTCTGCAGCATCATATTCTTTTCCATACATCAAGAAACGTATAGTCGTAATGGAAAAACGAGTTGTAGAACTTAGTCCAATTGAAGTCGCGTTAGATGAAATGAGGCAGCGCGTTCAAGAATTAGAAGATGTAGTCCTTATAGATCCAACAGATGCAAAGAAACTTCAATTACGGCTACAAGGAAGCATTTGTGTCACTGTTAATGCTGGACCCCTTGCTTATGCTTCTGCATTCTTAGACCCAGCATTGTCTCCACAATATCCTGATGATAAAGTCGAAGAATTGAAGGATGTTTACAGGTATGGTATTGTAATATCTCTCTTTACATTGCCACCGTATGTATATTTGATTTTGTAAACTTTTATTTTTAGAGAATTTGTGAAAATATGTTACACAGCTCTACAAATTAATAGTAAATTAATCACACCCGACCAACTTGAGTATCAGGAAGTATTACGTGAGAATTATCAAAAGCTTTGTCAAAGTTTATCAACTTTACTTGGGGAATCTATGTGGTCGGATGACCAAGTAGGAAATTTTAAACGTAACAGCGCAGCACTTTTCAGCGCGATTAGTGGTGCTACTAATCATAGTAGTACAGTCTAAGTCATGACTGATAGTGAAAATAGACTAGCTTTAGTTATACAGAACAAACTACGCATTTTGGTATCATATACTTTTTATGTAAATAAGATATACACATTTTTATAAATTAGTACTTTATTGTTTCAATCATGCTCAAACTTAATTTTTACATTTGTACCAGTGAGTATTTTTATCTAAAAAGGGGAAAATCTACTTAAACTTTGAAAATACAAATTTTAGTATAGTATTTAGCAAAACATAATAGTATATGTATGTCTTCCTTTAAGCTTGCAAAATGTTCACATTCTTGAGTGTAGCAAAGGACTTGTTCGATATATCAACAATTGTACTGCTCTATATGCATATTGAGAAACGTGTATTGATATCTCATAGATATCAACCAAACATTTGTGAACCATTGTTGATACTGTATTAGTGAAGATACAGTCATTTTTTAAATCCACGTTGTAAATTCCTGTATTAATTTCAACACTGCCATAATGTAGTATATGTCACAAGTATGCATTGTAACTAATTATGTCAATTACAAATTTATTTTATTAATAGAGTTATAAGAAAGCAAGATTTTTTAGAATTCGTCTACCCAAAAAAATTTGAATACACATTTTGTTTCGACACTACAGTAAAATCATATAACATCTATAAATACCATTTATATATTAAGCATGTAATTGAATGATGCACTTTATGAAGGCTTCTTTACATTTGCTAAGCACTTGCAGGGCATTTGTGTAATAATATGCAAGAATTTAAGAATGATTTGTATATTAGAATATTTTAAATATGTACAAATTAATTTGTATATACATATATAGATACAACACACACTCAACACACATATGTATATATAAAGGGCAAATCATTTCTAATAAAATATCTGTCTATTATGTGTACATGTACCATGTAAAAATGAAGATTTGATCATACTACACAAAATCATACAAAAAATCTGTTATTTTATGCAGTTAAAGTGTATTTTCATATTGTGTCAAAGGTAGATATGATTAAAATTAACTTTGAAACAATTAATAAATAAGTACAAAGATCATGTGTGCAATATTAAAATAATACATTTACTGATAATTGCAATATTCGGTTTATTCATATAGTACAAAGTCTTTTGTGTAGCAAGATGTATGCGTTACAATACAGAATAGTATGACAAATTTTCATTTCACATGTACTTAGAAATTAAGCTTTGTTGTAACAAAAAACACTGAGGCATTGTCAATTTGATTTTTTATTAATTATTCAAGGCACATTCTTCTATTCCATCCTTGGTATTACTATTTGGCAGGATACATTTTGTTTACTTCAGCATAATATTGCATTTAAAAAAACCATCACCTGCATAAATTATTTTTTTTTGTTTAATATTTTTTTGCCTTATCACATTTATAAGATATTTTGTTAATGTTATATAAAATAGAATTCCTTATCACACCTATTTTTAAAATATTGACCATGTAAGGTGTGTGTAAAATCTGTGCTCGTTTTATTTGCTAAAAAATATAAATATATGTTAATAGTATAAAATTGTGTAGAATACACGTATGAAGTGACCAGTCACTGTACACTTTTTTGAAAGTTATAGAACATACATTTTCTTTAAGAAAATTGATTGTATTAAATGTATGAATGTATAACACAATTTTCTGTTATTGAGGTACACAAAATATGACTAAAAAAGGCTGATGATATATTATTAGAGCTATTATTTATGTCACAAGTAGATATATAAGGTATTAAGATCTCGAGTAATCTAATTACTCCGTTTTTGTCTTACACAATAATTTGTAATTTTTGTATACATACTAAAATTTTTAAACAATTAGTAAGGTACAGCTTCAACTTAATTTATGCTATGCATAATTAAACGTGAAGCTTCATGTATATGTGCCAGTTAAATGTTGCTTTAAAATCAAAACATGTACATTGTTATATTTGTACTTGCATGCCTGTCGATTTTTTAAAAAAATGGCATTAGTTGTATATTCACACAGTATTACGGAGAGATTAAATGTTGTGAATATTTTAAAACAATATTAAATTTAATATTGAGACAGACAGTAAAACTCTTTCTGCAGCAGGTTATTATGTGCAACATATGTTTTCTAGAAACTAAGGTATAAATTACTATTACTGTCTGGTAAATGTTATGTTAAAAATTAAGTATGAATATAGTTAAAGATTACTGTGAGTAACAGTAACACATTCGTGTGTTATTTATGTTATGTACTAGGATTACTTATTTCAATGGAACGTATAGGTCATAGAACTTTGGTATTTGACATGTAGAAAATACTCACTCTACGAAAGTTCTTATGCTGTCCAATAGCGTGCTAAAATGAGCTAGCAAGCAACTATTTTAAGATTTCATCAATTCCGACCATGTTACTATAATGCATGAGATATTAAATATCGTGACATAAAATAGTGAAAATTATACGCCGACAGAAGAATAACTGTCCTACAATATTGCTTCTGGACAGTACCGATGTATTTGATTTAAAGTGAAAATTATATTCAAAACAGATTTATATATAATGTAATAGTAGCAAAAAAAAATTATGTTCAATTTATTAATAAAACTTGCAGCATAAATACACGAACAGTCACAAATAGCATTATCTTAATGAATTAGAAAAAACACAACTTTAAATCAACGTCACCTTACACTTTTCTTCTATTTCTTTTTCAACCATGATGGACCGCAGCCACCCCACGTAGACGATGACGAAGTCTGCACAGGAAAGTGCTTCGTAAAATACAGGGTATTTCACCTAACTTGACCATCTTAAATATATCGCTTATTTTGTATGATAGAAAAAATGTTAGGGGGAGAAAAATATTCTGTTCGAAGGCGCTAATATGGTGATGGGCCGAATTTTTTTCTCAAGGTCATTGTTTTCGAGATTTCAAAGTCATCGTATTTTTTTTAAATGGGACTACATATTTTCAGTACAACGGTCTTATAGCCTATAAAATAACAAATCCAACGAGGTGCAATATGTTGACCTTCACATTACCTTTAGCGAGCACATCAAGAAATGTTTATCAGTAATCTCAGTACGCGTTCGGGGACGGTAAATGATGGAATTTCAATTTTATTGGAACAGTTTTAAGTTAAATCCTTATTTTAGAAGGTTTTCAAAATGTGCACCATGAACCTGGATACATTTTTGGAAGCGGTAAATAAATTCTTGCTGTACATTTTTAAGTTGCTCTGCAGTAATTGATTTACATTCATGTAGAACCCTTTGTTGCATGTTTTCTGCTGTTGTGGAAACATCGTTGTAAACTTTACTTTTTAGGTCTCCCCAATTACTGCAGAACAACTTAAAATTGTACAGCAAAAATTTATTTACCGCCTGCAGATTCATGGTGCACATTTTGAAAACCTTCTAAAATAAAGATTTAACTTAAAACTGTTCCAATAAAATTGAAATTCCTTCATTTACCGTCCCTGAACGCGTACTGAAATTACTCACAAACATTTAATGATTTTCTCGCTAAATGTCATGTGAAGGTCAACATATTGCACCTCGTTGGATTTGTTTTTTTATAGGCTATAAGACCGTTGTAGTGAAAATATGTAGTCCCATTTAAAAAAAATACGATGACCTTGAAATCTCGAAAAAAATGACTTTGAGAAAAAAATTCGGCCCATCACCATATTAGCGCCTTCGAACAGAATATTTTTCTCCCCCTAGCATTTTTTCTATCATACAAAATAAGCGATATATTTAAGGTGGTCAAGTTAGGTGAAATACCCTGTATATGGCGCCAGTAGAAGATATCTCGCGCGGAATACAAAGCTTATTCACCTTCTTTTTTTTTTTAGTGCACGAGTAGAAGAGGTGAATGTGTTGTTTCGCGTGGAAATACGTCAAAACTGGAATAACTTTCACGCCGGATTCTGCTGGAAGAAGCGAGGGTCGCGGTGGTGCAATTGTGTCCTCCTACGATAGGGCGGGTGAAAGCTGAGGGAGCAACTTGTGCGATTAATTGTAAGTTTGACCATGAATTAGTCGCAAAATCTTCTCTAGCTAAAAGTAGCTCTACTTTTTGGTATATTTTTTTGTCATACGGACACATTGCATTCGACTTACGCGATTTTGTCTGATTAGGAGTAGCTGTACCCTTTGGTATATTTTTTTGTTATATTCACAGATTTCAATCGACTTACACGATTCTGTCTGATTAAAAGTAACTTTACCCTTCGGTATATTTTTGTTGTTGCATCGACAGATTTTTCATTCGTCTTACACGAGAGTACACAACTCTGATGACACACATCATTAAAAAAAAGCACGCATCGAATAGGTCGCGTGAATGGACAGCTCGTTAAACATTATCATGCATCGGATTTGTGTTTTTCGCCTGTAAGGAAGGTCCTCGCGCTTTGGAGGTGCTCGTCACCTGCATCGGGTAAGTGCACAAACTCAACTTGCAGTGGCTTGGTTGCGATCACGAAAGAATCAACTAATTTTAAAGAAAGGATACCAGATAAATTGTAGGGACAGAGTTTGCAAAGATGACAAGTAGAAATACAGAAGCATACACTAGTTACCGCAACACAGTGCGAGACTCCAAACATCCACCGTTTCATAAGAATATACGTATTTGACGAAAATGTTTTGTTTATGTGCTTAGTAAATGCTTCGACTTCAGCTGCAGCCCGTTGTAAGGAAAAGGAAAAATTAAATATAAGGAAATCATCTCGGCTGTATTCTTTGTTTGAATATAATTAGTTTATCATTTACATTTATTCTATTACGTTAGTCTATCTATTACATTTAAGTTCATTATACTACATTATTAATAATTATATCTTTTTACTTGACTTTCTCAATGATTTATAAATTTATATTTATATTTATTTATTAATATTTTCATTTAACGTTATAGTAAAACAAAATATTTCTAAGTAACAGAAGCTGCCCCGGAGAAGTATTAGTTTACAGTATCACGACGTATTACAGTATTCAGGAATAATTGCATGGAAAAGTGCAGAATAGAACAAGATCACAAATCAAGAGGTTTATCTCGTGCCAGAAAACTATATTCACCACATGTGACCGCTACTCCATGTTCCGAATGGAGGTTTCGTTCAAAAATTGGCACTTTTGCGGATAATTCATTGGATCCTTCTCCTTACAACGAAATGTATCAGCGAACCCCTGCATGTTGGAGAGTGCTGCGTTCACCCTCCATTCCTGAGATAGATGTCCATCTGCTGTCATTTGAGCCCAAATAGGGGCAGCGAATGCTTCGCAACGTCTCTTAAAGACGGAAATTCGGGTTTAGAATAATAATCAAAATGATAATAAGAAAAGGTAAGAGAGTCACAAGTCGCTTTGCTATTTGCATTCATTTTCTCACCATGGCATAAATAACGAAGAACTCTTGAAATTCACTTCCGTTGAAGATTTTGTAAGTTGACTTTTCAGACACGTCAATTGTACGGAACTTATTCTTATAGGATTCAAAAGCAGCTACTAGGCCTATGTATTCAGCAACGATGTCATCCGAATAATAATTTGTCTTCACCTGCTGATTAATTAAATCAGTTTTCATTCTGCATTTACATGCACAAAAGATCGCTTGATTGTCAGACCCTATTTATGTGCTAAGGGTACTTTGAATGTACTAACATAGAGTTACTTACGGTGAAGTCTTGTTCAGCTGTGAGAGCCGTTCCCTTCAATTTTTGTGAATAGCATTGTGAACGCCTGTTGAACGCACTCTGAGTGTCACTGTTCCACCAATACCCTCGATTTCCCTTCTCATCGTACTGACGACCTAAAGTGAACCACACGCTATCATAAATACTTGAAGTCTAAAAAACACCTTGTTTCCAAATCCATATATGTATATTATCTACTAATATACATATAAGAATTTAGCCATACACATGTTACCCAGACTGTCCAACGAGCGGCTCAGAGCGTGACCAACGATAGTACCAAGTCCGCCATAAAAAAATGTACTGAAAACAGTATAAATAATAAAATGCGCGCATATGTAAATTTAGTATGTGCATTTTCGTATAAAATCGAAACCTACAGCGCGCGAGGCTTCTTCACGATTGGAAAATCGAACAATACCGCCGGTACCACTGCGGAAGGAAATAACTGAATTTATAAAGAAGCTTATTATAAAGCAGATACATTGAAAGTGTGCGAGTAGATGATGAATGATTTCGATCAAAAAATTGCATGCTTCAGGGTGGACATGCTTACCAAGTGTGTTCGTTTTGTAGTTATACGATGCACTTAGGGCGAATGGATCTATTAAACGTCTAGAAATTAGGATTTTTCATTATTTTTAGAATGTAAAGGAACACACCGTTTTTAATATCCATGTTACTCACTTTTCAGTTACAGACGTTGCCATTTTATATCTGTAAGAAGTGATCTCGAAATCCAAAATGTTTCTCACATAATTGTTACTAATCGTCATCTATAGTTTCCAGAAATTAAAAATGAAAGTGTAATATCATAAGCACGCATATAATGTAAAGAAACCGATACAGCAGATTTTCTAATTTTCTTATTTTTTATCGATTTGCTATTCACTCTTTGGCTATTATTACTAATGGCAGATTTACCCTAGAATAGTAATCGATCACGTTCTTTTCCTTTGCATACCAACTGTTGTATCCAATGACCAAATTTATTTTGACGAGTTTAAGCATGGCAATGCGTGCTGCCTTTTCATCCATCCACGTTGTTCCTGATATTTGTCTCTTCATGATGTCCCGCACTTTTTGTGTGACTTTTGTTGCCTTTGAAAAATCGATTTCTAAGTAAATAAATGATCGAAAGGATATCTACAAATGATAAGATTTAAAAACAAGGTTTGACAGCAACTTGCTCTACTTAGAGGCTATTCAATCGTCACAGGTAGTACCTATATATTACTTTTCTTTCACTCAATTAATTGTTCGCAAAATTGTAGCATGATTCAGACGGAAATAAATGACGCAATTTGATTTAATTCTTACAAGTGAGATATCATTATTCATAATATGCTCCTGCACATAAATGTAATTCACGATTCTCTTCATAACGTTGCTGCTTATGCAAGTAATCCATCTGTTGTGAAAAGTTTAACCATTTAATTGAACATTTATTCTACTTATTTAAATAGCGAACATGAACATCAAAGTGTATACGAACCGTTCGGGTACCGGTAGCTTGAGAACACGGTAAAACAGAGTATTCATGGCGGTCGACGTGTGCTGAATAAATCTTTCCAAAAAATGAAAATGTATATGATTCACTATATAAAAATGAAAATACAGATTCGTTAGGCTTTCCAATAACGACAAACTTAAATCCTTGAGAAAATACTGTGGGCAGTAATCATAAAGGAATATACGAACGTACGTAGGACTTTCACCGGTGTAGATCCAATTGCTCTCAAAATGATTTTAACGTAATTAAATTGTCGAATGTGTACGACAGTTGTTTCCTTAAACTTAACGTGAAACATTGATTCTAGAAATTGTGACCAGTTCAGCTGCAAAAGAAGGAGACAGATTTCCAAATTAAGTATGAATTATTTCTATACGATGTTGGGGTATCGAGTTCCCTTATAATCCATTGCGTTAACGTTTGGCTTACGTCTTTCCTGTTCATATTAGGCCGAGTATGCTCTTCTAAAATTGATAACGTCGTCACTTCCAGGTTAGAAGTTGTTTGTATTAGCTTTCGTTTCTGTCAAATTTTTAAAATTCGTTGACATGGATTTGCTAAGTCTGGATTATGAATATATGTATAGACAATGATAATCAATACTTCTATGATCGCTTGTCGAAAAGACATAATATCTTGAATGGCATCCTTAACGGCATCTGGAGAATATGCGGGATAGCTTTGCGCCTTAGCATACGCCGTCCAAATTTCAGTAAGAAATTGTGCGTATTGCTGAATATCATCTGGGTTCGATTTTGAAATGTCACGCAGAAAAAGCTCTTCCGTTGGGCTTATCTGGTTCGTTTAAGTAACACTTATATGAGATGTTTACATTACATACGTCAAGTTTTATGAGAATATGAGTCACACACAGGGCGTCTCACACAACTGGTGTTAAAACAGTAAAACATTGAAGAGAATTTCATTAGGAACAATCAATGGTTTTGAATGAGGCATCATATGACGTAGTGTTTTGAAATCGCCTCAACAGCAGCTACAAGAATATGGAATAGAATATTTTGGTTCCTATTTAAAAATATAACCGTACCCTTCACATGACGTTACAAGGTAATTCGAGAGTGTTCCACATAGCGGTACATTATTTCCCTCCTTGAGTCTAACAAACTTTGTTTGAAATATTTTTCTGTGATTCTCAAGGTTATCGAGGTGTTCGCATATTTCCAATTAAAACGGACACACTGTATATTTCAAGCGCGCGCGTTTTTTTGCGAGGGTGATTACACGAGTCACTCTCTTGGCGATCGTGCCTAAAAACGGATTAGTTCGCAAGATATTTTTGAACTGGTTATACTTATTAACACCGTATTGTAAGTGTTCAATGAAAACATACGTGCAGGCACTCAAACGGTTAACAATAAAATATTCAACTTAAATTTCTAAATTGTATAATAAAGTCTTAATCTTGACTCACAATTATCATTTTCTGTTTGGAAATCTTATTACGCTCAACTTCAACAGTGAATAGAGCACCTTTGCCCGTTAATCGCCAGTAAGAATTGTGAACTGCCACCCAATTATTTTCTGGACTTTCTCCTAATATGTTCCATCCAAAATGAACGACACTATTCACTATGTACGCGAGTGAACGCATACCATTTTCGTTCGTGGCATCTGCGAATTAATCATTTTTTATTTCAATTCGTTGCAATTGAAATCGCCACGTCATCATACATTATATTGTCGATTACACTAGTTTACGAAATAAATTTTTTTTCATGTACATTTGATGAGAGGTGACTTTTCTTATGGGTTTTCGCCCGCTGAATTCGAAAATCGAAGTTAAACATTTTTTTATGGAACAGTTTTTTTTATATTGCAATTTTTGCTTTTTTGGACCTCCTTTCACTTTAACAACCATATCTGGAGCTCGATGTGTCCGATTTCGTCGTTCTTGGTGCCAAATGAAAGCCAGTGAAATGACGAACGAATATATATAATGCGATCTTTAAGTGGTTAAGCGGTTCAAAAGATATAGATGAAAATATTCCAGATTTTCACAAAAATTAAATTTTTAAGCTGATTCTGTGGCCACGGAAAAATAGAAACCGATGAAAAACGTCCGGTTTCTCTTCGTGTACGTAAAGCCGATACTTTTGCGCAAAAAATAACACCAACCAGAAGAAAACAGGCCAGAAAATGACAAAGTTATTAGCAATTGAGTGAATAAATCCACATTCCACATTTTTTTAGTATATTACTTTTTTCGACAATACATTGAGTTTAATCGCTTGCAATATGTATATTACTAAGTTGGATCAAATAAAACAACCAGATGACATGGACACTACAGTGTATTAGCATATTTTAGAAATAGTTTTGGCTCTTGGTTTGTCTTCGGTTCGTTTTGCGAACTCTCTCGCGAGGAACCATACATAGTCTGCCAACATTGCTTCATCTCAAAACCCTTGATAGCGTCGCTCAATGGTCTTAATTTGTTGGTGAAATCTCTCGCCGTGCTCGTCACTTACTTCACCAAGATTGTCCGGAAAAAAATTCAAATGCGAATGTAAAAAATGGATTTTCAGCGACATATGTACGCTTGTTAGAAATAAATAAAGTAGTAAAAAAAATTCAAAAGAAAATGAACAAGAATAAAATGAAATAATTACATTCCGTTACCACTTTATTAATTTTTAACAGGCGTACATATGTCGCTGAAAATCCATTTTTTACATTCGCATTTGAATTTCTTTCCAAAAAAACAAAAAATAACAAAAAATAAATAATATTTTAAAAACATAAAATACCTTCCGCTTCGGAATTTATCAAATATTTGATAAATTTGGTTGGTTCTATGTAATTTTTTCGAAAAATGTTATCTTTGTCGTTCACGCATTTTGGCGGATCATAAATACCTCACTACACTTGCCCCCTTTACTTGAAATCATTTTTACTATTTTTACCATTGCTATTCGTATGCACGTGGAAACTATGCGTGACAAAAAGATGCTTCCGACACTCCTTATCCTACATTATTTGGATCGTAAATGTAATGTCATGAAACCCGCACACAGTCCTGACACGTTTCTAAAGTTTTACTTATCTTTCAAATGTGCGTGGTGGCCTTGGAGAGGAAGTATGATAGACCGGGACAGAGGGACAAAGGAAGAAAGAAATAATATGTATTTGTCCATGCCTTGGGAGAGAGACAGCGGGGGGGGGGGGGGGGGACAAGCCGTCGACGTCAGGACGATGGATATTGGTCCATTTCACGATTATAGGATGGGCAAGATTAAAAAGACGCGCGCAATATTCTTGTTTTAACATGGTAAAACGAACCGAAGACAAACCAAGAGCCAAAACTATTTCTAAAATATGCTAATACACTGTAGTGTCCATGTCATCTGGTTGTTTTATTTGATCCAACTTAGTAATATACATATTGCAAGCGATTAAACTCAATGTATTGTCGAAAAAAGTAATATACTAAAAAAATGTGGAATGTGGATTTATTCACTCAATTGCTAATAACTTTGTCATTTTCCGGTCTGTTTTCTTCTGGTTGGTGTTATTTTTTGCGCAAAAGTATCGGCTTTACGTACACGAAGAGAAACCGGACGTTTTTCATCGGTTTCTATTTTTCCGTGGCTACAGAATCAGCTTAAAAATTTAATTTTTGTGAAAATCTGGAATATTTTCATCTATATCTTTTGAACCGCTTAATCACTTAAAGATCGCATTATATATATTCGTTCGTCATTTCACTGGCTTTCATTTGGCGTCAAGAACGACGAAATCGGACACATCTAGCTCCAGATATGGTTGTTAAAGTGAAAGGAGGTCCAACAAATGAAAATATACTCGATGTACATGCCAAATTTTGTTCGAATCCGTTCAGCCGTTTGGCCGGAAAACTGGACTAAGGGATTAATGAATTTTGCACTATTTCCATTAGTCCAGTATTCCGGCCAAACGGCTGAACGGATCGCAACGAAATTTGGCATGTACTTTGAGTATATATCCATTTGGTGCCAGCAAACTTTATGTATCGCTATCTTCAGCCGTTTAGAAATGGCAGCAATATTAAATTTAAATTACATTTTTTTCAAATTTTGAATCTCCCGCCATCTTGTACCGGTTCAAGATGGCGGCTCACAAACCTTACTGTCAACTGACAGTAGTGTACTTGATTTTTGTGCCAAATTTCGTCCCGATCGGTTCAGCCGTTTTTCCGAAATCGACGATATACACGGACACACACACACACACACACATACGAACGGTTTTCGCGATGGCGATTGCATAAGTCACTCCCTTTACGGTCGTGCCTAAAAATTGCAATATAAAAAAAACTGTTCCATAAAAAAATGTTTAACTTCGATTTTCAAATTCAGCGGGCGAAAACCCATAAGAAAAGTCACCTCTCGTCAAATGTACATTTTCAGTGTAAACTAGTGTTACCAACGACAATAATTCATTCTCAATACGGTGTCGTGATATTTAGAAAATCCGAGAATTTCCTGCCAATATGTGACAGTTTACCAAAATAGTTGAACTATCTCTATGTTTACCGTCGAAGAAACTAATGATATCTTACTGTCGTTCATGCACGCTTGAAAGTGAATTTTGGCCCACTGCACGGGACGAATATCCTCTTTCTTGACTGGCTTTTCTAGATATTCTAGAAATCATATTTTTCGAATTTTAAGCATCATTGCCGAAAAATGTTTTCCGTGTAAAGAGCTTATGTTCCTTACCGGATATCCTGTATTTCGCTGTTCTTGCTATTTTCTCTAATTCTGTCCATTTAGTGGCTCCACGCGGAACACCCTCTTTCACCCATTGAGTACACACGAACCTGTAAAAATTCTCACACGGTTGTATTGGATCGTGCTCGTTCCATTGAATGATTGGATACCCGTTGACTGAGGCTACTGGTCGCATGCTCAAACATACTATAAGAAATATTGTGAATATTACGGTGCCCATTCTTCCTAATTTGTAAATAAGGTATAACGCGCGATTGTCTCAAATTAAAATGTCACATAGATATTCTCGCGTTCTTCACTCTGCTGGTTGCCCGAAATGTACGTCGTTGCTACCACTTACAGAATATCAGGAAATATTAATTTTCACCTTCGTGTACAATCTCAATGTCATCTCTCTGTTCAAGGAAATAAAATAAAAATGTTATGTGTCTTTATAACTTTTTATAGGTAAACGCGATCATACGTCTTTTTACGAGACATGCGAGGTCGACCCGAATGTTCCACAATTTACTTTACTTGTAGTTATAGTGATCGTTAATAAAGTGAAATTACAGGACACGAATGCAGGTGGAAAATTTTTGATAAATTCTATGCATAAGAAAATATGGCAGTACAGTTGTAATTCTTTCACAGGAAAATTAAACTTGTTTTATTATGCATTGTGATTATTGTATGATCAACATTAAATACAGGATATAGCAGTAGTATCATTTTATGAAATAAAATTTTTTATCACCTGAAAAAAACATTAACCTGCAGGTGTTTTGTTTAAAATACAAAGTATATCCTACATGATGTACAGGGTGTTGGGGAATGATACAGGGCAGTAAAACGGGTTGCCTATCCATCGATCTGCAGGTGCTCGGTCTGTTGATCGGTAAGAGAGCGTAGAGGGGGACGGGTTGCCGGTCTACTGGTGCTAGATGGCATTGGAAAAAACCCATTAATAGGCTACCGGTCGGTAAAGCGCATTTAAAATAATTGAAGTGAAGTTAATAACTATATAAAAATGAAAATACAGATTCGTCAGGCTTTCCAATAACGACAAACTTAAATCCTCGGACGAGGCACGAGTCGAGAGCATCCACCCCCTACCCGCGTTCAGTGCCACCTAGCGCTAGTAAACCGGCATCCCGCCCCCTTCACGCTTTCTTACCGATCAACAGACCGAGCGCCTGCAGATTGATGGATAAGCAACCCGTTCTACTGCCCTGTATCATTTCCCAACACCCTGTATATTAGATCTGTTATTTTTAATATACAGGGTGAGTCCGCCAAGGCATGCCACCCGAATAACTTCTACAATTTTGGTGTTCAGAAAAAATGTTTCAAGTAAAAGTTGTTTGATATTGAGGGGGGCATTGTGTGATGGGGACCATTTTCTTCCAGGTGGAGGCACTTCGGAGATTTGAAGGTCATTTTCATTTTTTTAAATAGAATCATACATTTTCGAATACCTACGAGTGTAGCCCTTTCCAAGGCCATTTCAATAACCATAGATGTTCAAGGTCAGTCAAGGTCAAGGGCACAAAAAAAGTGGAAAACCGATTTTATCACTTGTATTACAAATGTGATTGCTTTTATTGTTTCAAAATCATTGAACATTAATGTTTTATGGGGACAATTGAAAGCAGGTGTGTATCATGATATACCAACTACTAAAGAAGAAATGATAGAACGCATAGAACGAGCTTGTGCTGCAATCGACCGAGAAACACTCCAACGTGTAACGCAATCTGTAGGTGAACGTTTTAGACAGTACCTTGCTGTAAACGGTCACCATTTCGAACATTTGTAGTGAGTCGTTAACATTGAATGCCAAGCGTTTAACTGCAATGTGTTTACATTAATGTTCAATGATTTTGAAACAATAAAAGCAATCACATTTGTAATACAAGTGATAAAATCGGTTTTCCACTTTTTTTGTGCCCTTGACCTTGACTGACATTGAACATCTATGGTCATTGAAATGGCCTTGGAAAGGGCTACAATCGTAGGTATTCGAAAATGTATGATTCCATTTAAAAAAATGAAAATGACCTTCAAATCTCCGAAACGCCTCCACCTGGATGAAAATGGTCCCCGTCACACAATGCCCCCCTCAATATCAAACAACTTTTACTTGAAACATTTTTTCTTAACACCAAAATTGTAGAAGTTATTCGGGTGGCATGCCTTGGCGGACTCACCCTGTATATATGTTACTTTAAAGTAACATCTAACAGGGTACGAGGAAATCAGGAAGTTAGAAATGACTTTACATAAAAATACGTATTGTTGTTTGATCATCGCTTGTAGGGAGTTATTTTCTCATCTAGGAAAAGCTGCACCATGCTTCCTCGTAGAGTTGCACTGGAGCTTCCGTAAATCGTAGACGTACAGAGGCATTAGAGGCAGTAGACACGGCTACGGACTCTCGATCCATCTTTTTCTACAAGAAAGAATAAATAGAAAAGGTCGAGGTCTTACAATTGCAACCTGTACTCTTTTGAATCTCTCGCACCAACGATCACTAGTGACATCTACAGTGAATCGTGAAAGAGATCAGCAGTTGCTCGGTGTCGTGACAAGCTGTGACAAACTGTGATTACAAGCGTTGTTTTTACGTGTAATTAAATCAATTTTATTAATATAAAATCCTGTAGACAAAATGACTACAGCTGCAAGACCAACATTTGAACCTGCTCGAGGTGGACAAGGACGGGGTGAAAAAGACTTGAGTGCAATTTCTAAGCAATACAGCAGCAGAGATTTGCCATCCCATACAAAGTTGAAATATAGGTAAGTTTCTCTACAAAAGTGAATTCTAATTATCAATTTACGTTGTCTATCGTTACTTCGTCTTATAAATTTAGAGAACATAGGAATATCCGTTGAGACAAAGGCCGAGCCTTTCGAAAACTCGTACATAACCTGTATAACCTTGCTTTCGTCATATTGACAATTATTCTCTATTTTCGAAGGGAACATGGACAAGGCACGGTCGAAGAATTACGAAATCGTGATTTCCGCAAAGAGCTGGAAGAACGTGAAAGAGAAAAGGATAAAGGATCTAATCGTCGTATGATCGAGTCTGCGAGAGAGGCCGTAGCAGCTAATGCGAAGAGACAGAAGCTTGATCAAGTTCCCGCAGCCAGTTTGGATGCAGACGATCCACTCGACGACGATGAATCGGATTCAGACAGTGACGAGGATGATACCGCAGCATTGTTAGCCGAACTCCAACGGATTAAAAAGGAAAGAGCGGCGGAGCAAGCAAAGAAGGTTGGATATATATTTTTATTGTTAAGACACTTTTCTGTGTCTATACACAGACAATTTTCCACGATGTACATCGGTATCAAATACGTATTGATTATTACCACTCGCGTACTTACAAATTGGCATCGTACTTTTCAGGAAATGGAAAAGCGCCAGGAAGAGGAACGAATAAGAATGGAAAACATCCTTTCGGGAAATCCATTACTCAATTATTCCTCGCAAAGTGGCAGAACGGACATGAAAGTAAGAAGGAGGTGGGACGACGACGTAGTGTTTAAAAATTGTGCACGTTCGGAGCCCAAGAAGAAGCACGACGTATTCATTAACGATTCTTTGAGAAGCGAGTTTCACCGTAAATTTATGGAAAAGTATGTGAAGTAAATAATTGTAGCGAGAACTGCAGATATTTGTACATAGCATTAAGACTTTATCTTATTAAGGAGACTACTACACCTAAGGAGACTACTATATTATCGACAAACCTTGTGCATCTAAGACTTAATTAAACGATAGCGAACAGTTGTAGCTCTACATACAACTCCGCGTAGCTTATTCCTTGTAAATCTACTCATAACATACCGTAGAGTACAACCGAATTAATTTAGCTCAAATAACGAAACTGATTAAATCTTACGTCTTAAGACTACGGAATCCTTGCTGGTCCATGCCTCGACTATCAATACTTTACATCATTTCATTCATCCTACGCTGTTCTTTTACAGACTCCTAAACACACATACAACCGATAAACACACCGTTGACAAATTCTGTTATTGAAAATTCTGTTCACACGTACAAAATCCAGTGGAAATCCAGCTTGACAAAAAGTCAGAGGTTTCCAGCGATAAGAGCGAAGTTAGGTGGATTCTAATTGGACGAGGTGGACCGAGAGGGTCGGGGCCAGAAGACAAATGGACCATCAGGCGCATCATGCCTGCCTTGGCAGGGTGTGCTTACGAACTCAGGGGCCCAGCCTGGTTTGGGCAAGTATGTATGAACGTGTTTCGGTAGCGGTGCGATCCGGTCTCGGCGGTGAGCGCGTGTAAACCGCTGGGTCAAGTATAACCGGTCCCAGGGTCCCAAGAGCCGTAGGCAGCAGGCAGTCTACCGGTGCGACGCGCAGCTGGTTATCGTTGGTAGACTTCTTGGCACCGACCTGGCCAACTAACGCGGTAGGGAGACCGGCCCGGCTTCTCCAAGAGAAGGAGAGGACAAAGATAGAGAGAGAGAGAGAGAGAGTGGACGAGAGTGAGCCGCAGGAAAGGAGCGGAAGACACGAGGAGAGAGAGAAAGAAAGATGACCGTTCACCAGTAGAGATTCTCTCGAGATTTCTGAGAAAAGATATATCGTACGTCGCGAGACGAATCTTCGTATCTTTCTTGTCATTGAGTTTACCATTTAGCGCTGGCCTCCCCCTCCCTTAATTTCACCGCTCCTCTCTAGAAAGATTGTAATTTCGTACTGTGCATGAAAATCTTCAACCGTGGGATGTTCCAACGCTCTTGTCGCTCTTGGACCGTTTTGCGGGTCAATATTTGTTCGATTATTATTATTATATTATTCTTAGATTTTAGGATCTTCTCCAGTTTCGCGTTTAGTATATCAATTGTTTTTCTTTTGATTTATTCTTTTGATTTGCGTCTTCGGTGACTGCAGCACACAGAAACTATGTAAAAGTAAAGAGAAAAAGTGCGGAGGAAGATTTTGAATAGTTTCTTCTTGTCCGTCGAGTTCCATTCGGAGAACTCGTAGAAGAATTCTCGGATAAGCAGTTAGTTTCTTACGAAATCGGAGGCTACCCTACTACAAAAACGAATACGTGAATCGGTCCTTTGTACACTCACGAGAAGCGCTTAACCCCGCGTGTATCGTAAAATTGACATGTTATTGCGCTGTGAAATGAAAAAAATACCTGAATACTCAATGACCCTGTTCCAAGGATCGTAAACGCGTAAGAGACGCAAATACGTAAGTGACATCAAATCTGATGCGCGCGCATGTTGCAAAACAGTTGCGCGTGTATTGCAATGTTGTCTCGCGTCACGAGCACTGTTTTAAACAATCTTCACCTTATAAAGGCGTCCAAATTGATGCATCGTTACCTTTTCTAAATCGATCACTCGATCGTTTTAAATGCTCAATTACAAAGTTAACGATAGAAAGACTAACTTCCTCGTTCCTACGCCATTTTCATCTTCTATCCGTTCGTCGACCGTAACTTTTCTCACTTTCTAATCAACTTTGAAGCCTTCGTTTCAGATTCTCGCCGTTATTAGGAGGAAGTGCGGCGTACGAAAGAGAAGCATCGAAGAAGGAGAGAAACAAGGAGAGAGATGAAATTTTCACGCGCAATCGGTCGCCATCGCGGGATGTCTCTTCGCGGAGGTAACCCTGAACCCCCGTGAACACGATAGAGAGGCGAGTAACGTCGAGGACCAGGGCTGGTGAACACCGCCTACTTCCTCAGCAGGGGCGGTCCTACCTCTATGACCCAGGGGCGTGCGAGTCCCGCCAAAAAATTATCCGGTGCCCTCTCGAGTCCCAAATATTTTCACGAGATCAAAGATCAAAGCGACACGCCAGAATTCTTTTTTTCTGGTTCGTTCACGAAACGTGGAAGAATTATTTTCGAAGCTGCGTATATAAATGTTAGAGAGTTATTCTATCACGGGAATATTTAAAACATTAGTTTACGACGGTAGAGTAATGGAGTATTTACGAAACACAATACCGTCGTAATAATTTTGAGGTGCTCGCTCGAGTCCCAAATATTTTCACGGGATCGAAGATCGAAACGACACGCCAGAATTCTTTTTTTTCTGGTTCGTCCACGAAGCGTGGAAGAATTATTTTCAAAGCTGCGTATATAAACGTTGGAGAGTTATTCTATTGGGGGAATATTTAAAAAATTAGTTGAAGACGATTGGACCGGTGGAATAATGGAGTATTTATGAAACCCAATACGTCGTAATTTTGAGCTGCTTTCTCGAATCCCAAATATTTTCACAGGATCGAAGATCAAAATGACATGTCAGAATTTCGTTTTTCTTCCACGCGCACGAAGGGTCGCAAAATTATTTTTGAAGCTGTGCGTATGGATATCAAAGGGTTGTTCTATCGAGGCAAGATTTAACAAATGAATTCACGGCGATTAGATAGAGTAATGGAGTATTTACGAAACCCAAAACCGTCGTGGTAATTTTCAACTGCTCTCCCAAGTCCCAAATATTTTACCGGATCGAAGATCAAAACGGCTCGCCAGAATTTCTTTTTTAATTCCACGTGCACGAAGCGTCCCAGAATTATTTTCGAAGCTGCGTATATAGACGGTTAGAGTAGTGGTTGTTAACTTTTTCGGTGTCACGGAACACTTTTGATTACAAGGATAATTTGCGGAACACCAAAATTATTAAGCTGACTAAGATCGTATTTTTAGATGGTGATTGACCGCCGCGGTACCGCTATACAACAAACAATTACTAACTAGGAATAATATACATAGTAATATACATTGACGCTTTTATAATTTCGTTTGACATTTGTAACAAGTCCACGGAACACCGGTTAAGAACCACCGCGTGAGAGGGTTATTCTATCGAGACAACATTTAAAAAATGAATTCACGACCGGCGGAGTAATGGAGTATTTACGAAACCCAATACCGTCGTAATAATTTTCCGGGGGTACTTTCGATTCGACGATTTCGTCCACGCGATAATTTATTCCACGCTGCCTCCTTGCCACCACGATACTTTCTCCCGCTCGGAGTGCGTCTCACCGATACCACCTCTCTCTTCGCAACAGATTCGGTGGGATCGGTGTTAACGAGAGGATAATATATGCTCGCGAGCGCGCGCGGCATGCCCGCGAAACGAGGTAGCGTGCGCGCGCGCGCGCGCGCTTCCAAAGAGTCCATACCCTCGCTCTTCTATTCTTACAGTAAACTTCTTTCCTTTCAGGATCCTCTTCTCCGCCCACGAACCTCCTCCTAGCTCATCCACTCAAGCTTCAACACATCTCTTTTACTCGAACCTCGACACACCCAATTCAATTTAGAAACACAAATTAGAAAAAAGAATCGAATTCAAAATAAATCAGAATAACTCGGTTAAAAACAGAATTACCTTTTGTTTTTTTAATTCGTGTTAACCGCTTGCGCTGGAAAGACGTGCCATACGCACGTCGTAATGCTTTTGTCGCAGAATCGCCAACGACGTGGTATGCACGTCGTAATGCAATAAATTAGTTTCGAAAATATCAATCTTTTTCCGATTTTTTTGAGGCACCGAACACTGCGTGACGCTTTCCAGCGAGTTACACTGGACCGTTCTGGTACAATTTTTTGCCAGCGCAATAAGTGGTTAAATAAAAATCATGTAAAAACAGAATTGGGTGTATATTCCGATGTACGTCTCACGAATTTCTCAAAGGAACAAAGCAGCAAAAGAGATATAAAAATTCTCAGCAATCCATTCCAGCATCTTTTCGCTCACCGACTTCCTCTCCCCTCTTCGACATCCTCTACGGACGTCGTCGCCTACGTTCTCGTCTGGTGTTCTCCCAGCGCGCGGTGGCCGCGCGCCTCTCGTGTCCAAGGGAGATCGCTCGGTAGCGGTGCGATTCGCCGTGATACGAGCAGGCGAGACAATCTCGTCCCACTCGGGTGCGAGCGAGCGATCGCCGGTGACGGTGAAGAGATATAGGCGCGGGTGTCCAAGGCGTGGCACTACCACCGACAGGGTACGGCCCTGGGAGGCGGTGTGGTTGAGGCCTCGTCGCGGAGGAGCAGAGCTACGACGAAGGAGGTGCACGGCCACGGTGAGCGAGAGCGGCAGACAAACAGACTGCTGCTGGCACTGGCATCGCACTGGTAGTCGGCGGCAGTGGTCACCACGGTGTTGGTTGGCCGCTTACCCGACGACGACGTGTTAACGAGCGCGCTTTTCCAATCGCGAGAGTGTTGCGAGTTTGCTACGAGGTTCCTCCTTGCTCCGATTAAAAAAATAATAAGAAAGAAAGAAGAAACGGAAGAGGAGCGTGGTTATTACCGCGTTTACCTACTCATCCGAGGAACTTCTTCAAGAGAGGAAGATCCAGAAGAGCTTTTTAGTAAGCTTGTGATTCGAGAGAGAGGAGAGTATCAGTGCTGATAGAAGATTCGGGAAAAGTGTCTGGGTTGGTGAAGGTGATCGCTGAAGGAAGAAGGTGCTGGTTTGGTCTACAGTTTTCATTCAGGTACCCAGTGGAAGAGATCAAGGGTTCGAAGAGTAAGGAGCTTTTGCACGCGCGCGCCACGGCGCATGGTTCTTTTCACGCGCGAGAAGTGCACGTGAGTTTCGGCGCCGATCGATCACCGGTAGCCGCCGTAAGACGAATGTGCGACTCTCGAAGGTCTCACTGGGCCACTCTGATGGTTTTCGGCGAACGCGTGACTCTCGACCAGGAGGTCTCCCGCCGTGGTCGTCAACATTGGACATTTGGAACGAGAATCGCGAAACCGTCGCATCGGCGCGTAGAATTTTGGCGAACGGTCGAGCAGATCTTTTGCGATCGTCGGATCTTTTCACGGTGATCGTCGATCCTGATTGTTAACGGTGATCATTGATTCTGATTATCGACGATAATCATCGATTCTGATCAATAACGGTAATCATTGATCCTGATCGTCAAGAATAATCATCGATCCTGATCATCAACGGACAACTGACCTTTTGCAGAAAGTCACCCCGAAACGATCCAAGGATCATCAGTCCTGGTCTCAGTCGTCTTCACCAGGTGTCATCGTCAGTAATCATTGCCCAATTGACACCTAAGAAATTCGACGAGCTCGCTACTCTCCGCCTCTTTCGCCACTTCATCGAGAAAGAATCTCCGGAACTTGGCGACTCTCCTCTCAGTGTCCCTGACTCCTCGCGGTAGTCCGTTCGCGGCTACTCAGCTCGCCGGTCGACCTCCTCCGGATTCTACGCGGACGGGTTTTCATTTTTAGTATCGAAGAGGTTACGGTTATAAAACGCGTGCCAGAGTCCAAGAGCGAAGAGATTCTCGAGAAGCGAACTTCGTCGATCGAGCAACATCGATAGATGTAAACAAGTGGCATTTCCTGTTCGCCTCTCAAACCTGACGAACAAACCCAATCGAATTTATCGATTTCAACGCCTGTCGCGTCAAGAAGTTGCACCGACCAGAGAAAAGAAGAGAGAGAGAGAGAGAGAAACAAGTGGGATCGAGTTCGAAGAAATTGAGACGCCTTCAGCAATTCCCATCATTCTTACACAGAACAGAAGAGAGTGTTCGAATATCTGCCTAAGATATCAGGAAATCTGTCGAGCACCTTTGACAATCCACGAATCTCCTTTAAAAAGTAAAAAACAGAAGAAGAACGAAAAGGAAAAACAGTATCCTATAATCGCAATATATCCTCTCATTACCAACCGGGGAAGGCATCGAACGAATATTCGTGAACCGTTAAAAGGTGGGAGAAAGTTTCGAAGATGAGAGCCAGTTGATGAAGAAGATCGGAAAGCATCGAGCTCACTGAGGCGCAGAGTGGCGGAGGTGGTGATCGGTGGTGGTTCCAGGGTGAGTGGTGGCGGTTGTGGTGGTTGTGGGGGTTGTGGCGAGGGTGGCGACGGTGGCGGGGACGAACTGACGAGGGTGGCTGCCCCCGTCGTGTTGGCAGGGCGTCGCGAGGCGAGATGCTTCGTCCGAGACGTCTCTTAGTGAGCCTCTTCGTCCTCTTGACGAGCCTTGACGAGGTGATCGTCGGCGCGGAAAGGATGAGCGGATTATACGTGGACAACGGATTCGATCAGACGATCGTTCACAGGGTGGTCAGTCCGAGAGAGAAGAGAGAGGTCGAGCACGAGATACTCAACCTGTTGGGCTTGCCGGACAGGCCAAGAAACACGGCTGGTAGGCCGCCTCAGGTCAAGAGGTCGGCACCCAAGTTCCTACTGGACATCTACAGGAACGCTCTCGGCGAGGATGAAGACGAGAAGCAGCAGCACGTCGTCCCTCGGCACCGTAAGGCGGGCGAGTTCGACCTCACCGGCCAGGATCTCAGGGCCATCGACCAGAGCGACGTAATCATGACCTTTGCCGCGCACAGTGAGTACTATTGGATGATGGATTAATTGGGTTGGAGTAAAGGGTGAATATAATGTAGGGTTGGTTTGTGGGAGATTGGATTGGTAGATGAGGTTGGTTTGAAGAGGTGGTTATCAAGATTTTTAGGTAGGTGGTTTCTTGTTTGGATGTTTTATGGAAGATACATTGTTTCGCGAGGAATAAAAAGCGCGATGGAAGTAACGAGGTAACGAGGCGAGTGGATTGGTGGAAGATGGTTTGAAGAGATGGTTAATAAGGTTTTGGAAGTCTTGGTTTCTTCTTCCTTTGATAAAGTTCCGTGAAAGACTCTGTTTCACGTGAAATAAAAAACTCGATGGAAGAAACGAGCCAAAGAGGCAAACGGTTCGAAGAGGTGGTCGTGAAGATTTTTCGATTGGGTTGGCTTCTTTTGCCGAAGTTCCGTGGAAGACCCTCGGTTCCGCGAGGAATGAAAAGCGCGATGGAAGGAATGATGTAAAGAGGCGAATTTACCTACACTGGCCGAAGTCGTTCTCCGACCGACATATTCCGAAACTCGTTTGCGCGAACCCGTTCGACGCGAAACTATGTTCAGCGGTCGTACTAGCGGATAAACATCGAAAGGCACACACCGGGCCCGATGCTCGCGGGTCGCCAGTGTAGCGGGCGACATTACGAGTTTCCAGTTCTTGCCTCTCTCGATCCTCGCCCCACTCGCGCTTAATTCGAGAGAATCGTGCGAGCGAAACGCGTCTCTCTCCTGCGAAATGTCTTTTGGACATTTTTTTTTTCCTCTCCGTTTCCTTTATACTCGACTCGCTTCGGTTTATTCTTCATCGGTCGTCGATTGCTATTCCGCGGAAGCCTACAATTGGAGAAGAGCGAAAGGATCAGGACGTTAAGGAAATTAGGAGATAGCTCCAGTAGGTACTTGTGAATTCGATATCGTAAATATTGCGAAACGCGAAACTGACCACTCGCATCGTTCGCTCCACTCTTCGTGGAACTTTCTACTACTCCTGAATTTTTCGCGCGACCGTTCCTCCATTCGGCTAGTTTCTCTCTCGGCCAATCGAGCGCGGCGAATTCTTGTAGAAAGTTCGAGGAAGATACCATCACCTGGATGTATCCTAGGCTACGCACGCGATGTGCGAAGCGATGAGAACGGAAAGGGAGAAAAGGCGTGGCGCGCTCGCGTTCGAATATTCCGCCCAAACGCGGAACCATCTTTCTCGACGATCGATCTCTCCAATGTGGGGCTGATTTTTAGGCACGACCGTAAAGGGAGTGACTTATTTTTGGATTTAAGAACGGATGCCAGAATTTGGCGAATTTGTTTCTGGTGACGCGAAGTGAACTGTCTTAGGAAACGTAAGTACGTCACGCACGCAGTAGTTCGTAATGAAAGCCAGTGGAGAACATTATTAGGCCATGTCAAGCGTGCATATTAAACGGCCGCGAAGACGTTGTAAACTGACGTGTCGACAATGCGTCACAGTTTTAATTCCAACTTCAAGAACTTCTTGACTGACTCAAGACTCTAATCAACTGTCACGCGCAACGACCACTGTAACCCTATCTCTAAAGCGATGCTAATTCGCCCCGTTCTTCTTCACTTTCGTAGAATCATTTTTCCATTCTTCGCAACGCGTTCCTTCCAACCATCTTCGTGAATCTTCTCTTTCCTCGTTGTCTTATGAGAAATGATCGTTTGCATTTTCTCATGTGTTTAAATTACATTTCGCGTTGATATTCACTTCTTGACTAACTCGAAAGACTCTAGTCACCTATCACCTGCAGCCACCACTGCAACCCTATCTCTAAAACGATGCCAATTCACTCGATCCTTGTCTTCTCATCCATAAAATTCTTCCTCCATTCGTTGCGACGCATTCTTTCCAATCATCTTCACAAAGCTTCTCTCACTTCATTGTTTCATGGAGAATCGGCCGCTTGGATTTTCTCACGTGCTCGAATTACATTTATCAACGATCAAGCGGAGGAAGAACAAACTTCTTGATCAACTCAAAAGACTCTAGTCACCTATTACTTGCACCAACCACTGCGACCTAGCTCTAAAACAATACCAATTCACTCGATCCTTCTTTTCACTTCCATAAAATCCATCCTTCACTCGTTACACCGTATCCTTTCCAACCATTTTCGCGAAACTTCCTCATTGTCTCATGGAGAATCGATCATTTAGATTTTCTCACGTGCTCGAATTACGTTTCTCAGCGATCAAGTGGTGGAAGTGCAAACTTCTTGATCAACTCAAAAGACTAGTCACGTATCACCAACCACTACGACCCTATCTCTAAAACAATACCAATTCACTCGATCCTTCTTTTCACTTCCATAAAATCCATCCTCCACTCGTTGCACCGCATCCTTTCCAACCATCTTCGCGAAACTTCCTCATTGTCTCATGGAGAATCGATCATTTAGATTTTCTCACGTGCTCGAATTACATTTCTCAACGATCAAGCTGAGGAAGAACAAACTTCTTGATCAACTCAAAAAACTCTAGTCACCTATCACCTGCACCAACTACTGCGACCCTATCTCTAAAAGAATTCCAATTCACTCGATCCTTCTCTTCACTTCCATAAAACCCATCCTCCACTCGTTGCACCGCATCCTTTCGAACCATCTTCGCGAAACTTCCTCATTGTCTCACGGAGAATCGATCGCTTGGATTTTCTCACGTGCTCGAATTACGTTTCTCAGCGATCAAGCGAAGGGAGGAGGGAGAGCCACACGTCGTCGAAGTCTCTCGCGTAGGTCCCGACATTTACGGTTCAACGAACCTCGCGCGGCCACCGCGAGCCGCGGGGAATTCCCTTGAGCCACGACGAATGGAGGAGACGCGGTGGCTCGCGTCGCATTTTCCTCGCGGGCAAACTCCACGACGTTTTACCTGGCGCCCCACAATAAGCGACTCGGAGACGAAGTGAATGAACGGAGAATCCACCAATGGACGTTTCACCACCGACTCTTCATCGTCCTTCTTCGTTTCCTCTTCTCTCTCTCTCTCTCTCTCTCGACACTTCTTCAGCTTCAAATTCGATCTCGATTTCGCCACGTCGGCTGTCAATTCGTTCGCCATTCGCAGCCTCCTCTACCACCGGTGCACAAGGAGCACGACCTTCCCCGCTCACAGGATGGTCCTCGAGATGCAAAAGAGGGAGTTTTGCATGCGGCCGCGTGCGCTCTCGAGTTCGAGGCCGCATGAATATAAAGCGAGGCGTCGAGACTCGGAGAACGCGGAAGACGCGCCGCGATCGATCCGTCGATCGAGCTATCTCGAGACTCTCGATTCGGGCGAATTTCTCTCCGTATCTTCCGTTCGACGCGTCGAACGGAACAAATTTTGATCCAAGGATGCAAGGTACGATATCTCGATCTTCTTCACTTGGAAGAATTCCAGAGGAGTTCAAACTTAAACGAGCAATTCGTTTCTCTTCGGTGAATTTATCAAAAGAGGAAGGAAGTAGTCTCGAAATGGAGAACTGTGACTAGTATCGATTATCCTCAATCTTCGAGCGAATCAAATTTATCGGGGGACCTTTCGATCTCGGGTGAGGTCCACAAAGAGACATTCTCTCGCGAGTTGTCACGACGAAGGAGGAAGCTCGCAGGAGAGAAGGCCGCGAATCCAAATGACATCCAAGGAATTCTGGTTCCGGTTGAGAAATTGGCCTCACGTGCCTCGCGAGAGGTCAGTTTTCGGCGTAGGGCGAGGACGTATCGAGTAAGATGGTAGAAGAAGTGCGGCTTGCCTTCTCGGAAACTTCTCCCTTGGTTTCTTCTCTTCTCTCTCTCTCTCTCTCTCTCTCTCTCTCTATTTCTTTCTCTCTCACACACACACACGTTCATTCTCCGAGCCTTCCACCTTCATCTTCGCCTTTGTCTCTGCCCCTCCTCTCTCCTTCCGCGCCGGAATCGTCTCGCAGGCCGAGTGGTGGCTGAACGGTGAGAAACATTCTAGAGGCTCCTTCTTCTCTCGCGATACACGGCACGCATATAAATCGACGCCCATAACCATAACTTATTCGACGATGCGCGCGGAGCCAGGGCCCGGTGTGTACCGGGAACTCCTCCGGGGCGTCCGATAAAAAGCGACATAAATTAAATCGCCTTTATTACGTTATGCGCGCGCGCGAGCTTGCGTCGATTTAATCGATCGCGTTCCCGCTCGTCTTTTCATCTTCCACCGGCCTCGCCTCTTCTCGAAATCGAGCCGTGCATTAGGATTCAAGCAAACCTCACGGGTCTCGTAAAAATCTGTACGTGAAACGTTCTTTTTCTACAGCTACGTTGTTTTTTTTTTAAAAAAAGGATATAGTAACATTATTTTCCTTTTGAGTTAAGCACGGAGCCTACCGGGTTACGGTACGAGTGGCGAATGTTGACGGTCTGTGGCGAGCACGTCTAGCATTTTTCGTTCGAGAGGTTCGTAGGAATGTTTTCGTGTTAGAACGTTACGCACTTACGTATTTTTCCTCTTTTACTCGTTGTCAATACTCGTTAAATATTGTATTCTCAATTACTTGGTTCATTCTCGCGTTAAGACTTCTTTTCGTCGGTTTCTAAATTTCCCTTCTTTCGCATATCAATATCGCTGTAAATCTTGCGAAAGGGTCCGAGCGCGTGGTTACGTTCATTGGAAAATTTCGAAAATCGAGATTAATCAAGGATCGATGTTGATTCTTCCAGAATTTGAAATTTCTCGCTTGGTTTCCTTTAGTGTGCAAGCATCCATCCCGTGGATCGTGGTCCGCGAGCACCTGGACGTCGCACACGATGCGCACAAGAATCGAACGGGCCATATATTACCCAGACTCTCTTCACGGTTCCTCTTCCCCACCCTATCCTTCCCGCTTCACTCTCCTATTTCGGATGCCCCCGTGGGGAAGACGAGTCAATATCTCTCTTTCTCCACGCGAAGCCGCGGGCAGGTAAAAATGTCTCAACTTGGGTGCCCGCGCTCGTCCCGATCTTTCCGCTGCTCCTTTTGCTCCTCTCCTTTCGTGGGCCCTGACTCCTTCGGGGGTCCTTCTTTCTCTCCACAGTCATCTTCTTCCTCCCTTTTCACCTTTCCTCTCTCATCTATATTTATCGTTCCAACGACACTCCCCTCTTCCTTTTCTAATCGCGCGCGCCCCGATTAAAAAGAAGACTCCGGGGTGGCAGCGATTTTTGACGAATCGCGTACCATGACGAAAGTCCAGTGCCACGATGGAAAACTACCTTGGTGGATAGCGTCTCGTGCCGAGAACAATTCCACATTAATATTCGAAATATTTTTCAATAGATTCTCTCGAACCTTGCACACTCTCCTCGATTAACTTGATCCATCGAATACCCTGACACAAAAGTTGAATCGATTCGCAAAGAACCTCGAAAGCATCGTTACTCCACAAAGAATCTTAACCGTGAAACTTCAATTTAATTAACACCGTATCGTTCTATGCGCGGGTGTCGCGAATTATCGAACGAAGAGGGTTGCAGTGGAAGATCTCGAAGGAGAATGAAGTGAGTTCGTGGAGAAAGGAGAAGAAGAACGAAGAGGGTGAGACGGTGAAGAGAGAACGAAGGCTGAGAAGGAGAAGCTCGCACGCTTTGGCGGAGAGAAAGGAGAAGATGGGCAGCGAGGGGGTAAAAAACAAAAGTCCAGTTGGGCTGCGTTGGAGCGGTCCAGGATGGTCTCTCGAGCTATTCGGGACCACCCCGAGAGCCGAGGGGTCCAGCCTCGCTCGCGGCAATCAGGTGCCGTTGGAATGCGACCGTGTCCAGGAGAAACAAAACAAATTTTTATGCCCCCATACCCCTTGTCTCCACCTCCTCCTGCAGCAGCCACCTACTCTCTTCTCTTCGTCCTTCTCTTCTCGTCCGAACGCAGGAGGATTCCTTCTCTCTCCCTCTCTCTCTGTCTCTCTCTGCTTCTGACTTCTTCTTCTCTCTCTCTCTCTCTCTCTCGCTTCACCCACACTTCCCCGTCCTTCCTCACCACACAATCCTCCTCGTCTTCTGCACCCTTCACCCGCCTTGTTTCACCGCTACCCCCGTCTTCAATCTTCCTGCCTCGAAGAAACATTAGGCATTACTTAGGCCCGCAACAACGGGGTCCAAAACGTCGGAGTTAGTCAAGTCCATGAAGAAGGGACTCTCTCTCTCTCTCTCTCTCTTTCTCTTCCTCTTCTTCTTCTTCTTCGTTGGTACCCGCGGAGAGGACGATCGGGGCGGTAGCTTTGGCGGTAGAAAAAAAAGGACGATTTCACGCTGCGAATTGTCCACGGCTCGTTTCGTCCCGTGGCCATCGTCGCGGTGACCGCTGTTACCTTATCGATCTAGTGATGGATCTCGAGGGTTCGAGAATCGGCGAGTAAGGAGGCGGAACGTTTAGATAAGCCTTGGAAAGGACCCGTCGTCGCTTCGCGAACGAGCCAACTTTTAAAGTGAGGAATGTTAGTTTCGTGCGAGAGAAACGGTCAATCGCTCGCGTTCCAGTGGACACCGGGGATCTCGCGAGGTAGCATCGGTGATTGGAAGGATAATGCGTTGCTTCAAAGCTTCACGATGCGACGGTCTGGCTCGAGCGAGGAGACGAGGCGGCGCTCACTCGGAATTTCTCTTCCTGAGTGAGCTCCGCGCCCTTTTACCTCTCGTAACTTTCTCTCCACGCTTTTCCTCGAGCAAGGACAGATAAGAAGTAGCCACGATTTATTTCGGCTTTAAAAGGCTCATTGCTCACCCAGTCGTTACGCCACCCCCTCCTTCGCTGGGGTTAATCTCGGAACGTTTCAGAAAGCTTCTTTATCCGCTATCGGCCTCGGATATGGGACATCTTTCTTCCGAGAAATTCTCTGCCTCGTGGAGTCGCCCCTCGGAGAGTAATTTAAGCTCGAAGCGTTTCTGCGAATTGATCGTATGTAAACGACGATGCTAGTGATCGTGGAACAGGCCTACCAATCTGGATAATTATCCTTGGGTTAATAACAGTTTTTAGGATACCTGCTGATGTTTGTTTGGGGGTGCATGAATTTTTGATAGTGACTACTATAGTTTTGCATCTTTTCGCGAATAAACGTTTATTCTACCGAGGATTGGACGAGGTTGTCTGTTGCTCGAAGAAGAGAACCATAGACCCTTCATTGCTTCTGATAATCCTTTTACTAAAACTACATAAAACGTGTTTCATTTCATTCGCAGATCATCACGTTCCTGGAGTGAGGCACGAGCGTGGAAAGAGACTCTGGTTCGACGTGTCGGAAGTGCCACCGGGAGAACACATAATAGGAGCAGAACTCAGGCTCTACCACAGCCCGGACACGAAGAATCGGAAGAATCGTGGATCCTACATGATCAGTGCTTATCGTGTCCTGAGAACGGAAGACGGGTAAGTGGGAGGTGAAATCTCTGTCACGAGTAGGATTCTCTCGATTGGCGGGCGTGACGTTTGGAATGACAGGCATGGCTTTTCCTATTAGACATTTTCCTTCAAAGGATCGCAAACGCGGCGCGTAACTCGAGGTCGACTCGGTGCCACCCAATTAGGCGTTGGTCCCTCTCGTTCCCGGAAAATTCTCCACCTCAGGTATTTGGCTCTATACCTGCAAGCGAAGCACGAAACGCTGTAGCTGGAGAGGCCAAGGATGAGACATCAGGGTTCGCACCTGACCTTTAACTACTTCGCGTAGCAACCAACGCTCCGTCAGAGGGTCGAACGATGCTTCTCAAATCTTCACGTTCGCGGTAATCGTTTAAAGTTTCGAGGAGATGCCTTCGATCGTACGTTCCACGCACTCTTCGTGTCCTTCGTCTTCCACGTTTCGAAGATTTCCTCGTCCTGAAACGGTTCCACCGTCGGAGTGGGTGGCACCGCGCGAGGATTTCGTGCTCTCTCCAAGCACCACCCTGCTCCTGCTCCTCCGTGGTTTTTGACATCGTCATCGTGCCCCTAATTAGGCGGTCCTTAAGTCCTCGAAAAAATCTCAGGTATTTGTTCTACCTGTGAGAGCCGCCCCGGGTACGAGAGGGCCCCATTATCTTCCTTCCTCTCTCTCTTCCTTTCCGTGCCACCCCGTCCCTCGTCACGAACCCTCCTTTCGTCTCATTCATGTCCAGGGACGTCTGCCCACTCCGCGAAGTTCCGATTCGCCTTTTGAAGATCGTTCTGCTTGCACGATCTCGAATACTACCCGCAGTTCCACTTCGTTCCATTGAATAACGATAGAAGTCACGGTACATTGAAGGTTGTCAATAAGAAGCTTCTGGAGGAGCTTGGAATATCTAAGAGCAATTCTGATTCAATATCGAAGAGATTTCATCTCGTTGCGGGTCGTAAAAGAGAGAATGATACTTCACTGAATCTTCGGAGCGTGAATCACTTGAGAAGCGATTTCTCTTACCTCTTGCGGTAACTTCTTTGAATTCCATTTTACTCTGAAGCGTCGGTGCAATGTTGGGTAAGGTCTCTCTATTCTTAATCTACGAATGTTTTCGCAGTCTCGACAGATTGGATACATTGGTGATAAAAGAGAGAGTGATACTTTATTGATTCTTCAAAGTGCAAATTTCTCGATGAGAAATAAATCTTCCAGATTCTCCTCCGATTGGTAAAACAACGGAGCAACCTTCGGCAAGGACCTTCTATCTCCAATCTAAGAATCTTCTTGCAGTCTCGACAGATCGTATAAGTTTGTCATAAAAAGCAGAATGAAACTGCATTAAATCTTCAAAGTGCAAATTTCTCGATGAGAAATAAATCTTGCAGATTCTCCTCCGATTGCTAAAACAACGGAGCAACGTTCGGCAAGGACCTTCTATCTCCAATCTAAGAATCTTCTTGCAGTCTCGACAGATCGGATAAGTTTGTCATAAAAGGCAGAATGAAGCTGCATTAAATCTTCAAAGTGCAAATTTCTCGATGAGAAATAAATCTTGCAGATTCTCCTCCGATTGCTAAAACAACGGAGCAACGTTCGGCAAGGAACCTCTATCTCCAATCTAAGAATCTCCGCGCAGTCTCGGGAGATCGGGTTAAGTCTGGTCGGTGGTGATTCGGAGGAGACCTTCGAGCGGTTTCTCCTTCTCACGAGGCTGTCGAGTGGCGCCGCGACGTCTAGAGTCGTCCCTGTGCGCGTCACTCCCCGCCTCCACCGCCGGCGGTACCTCCGCAGACTTTGGTACTACGACCTGACCGATATACAGGCCCCGACAGGAAACGCTATTCCGTAAATTGAGGTAAATTAAGCGTGGAGACGGGCTCCGGGCGAGAGAGGAGCTTCGGACTCTTAAGAGCGCGAGTTACTTCGTGTGCCTACGCAGTTACACGCACGCACCACCCCGCCTCCGTCTCTCTGCCTCCTCTCGCCGCCAAAAGGTTCTTTACGATCGCCGCCCAGCACCACCGTCGCCTCCCAGTCTTCTTCCGCCTCCTCCACTTCTTCCTCCTCGTGCTTACTCTCATTCTCATTCTCATCTCTGCATCTTCCGATTCGTTCTTCTGTTTCTCTCTCTTTAATTTTTATCCAGGTACGATCTCCTATTCGTCATTTTCACTCTGACGTTCGCTTTCGGTTATTCTTTTAATTTTTATCGTTATTGCTCTTTTACTATTTGTTCGCATTTGCTTTTCTTCTGTAAATTTATTTCGCTATTTTTTTGGAAGGTTTATTTTGTGCTTTCTTCCTCCACATGTTCGGCGTCATTCTCATTTTCATTTTAATGTCCAGTCGTGTTGTCCACTTTTGTATCTTCTTCTTCTTTTCTTTTTCTTCTTCTTCCTCCGCGTCTTTCAGTTATCATCGTCTCTTTTGGTAGCACGCGATGTCCGCTGCTGCCTCGTTCTCACTCTCTCCCCACCCCATTCACCATCCATCGCGTCTCTCATCTTTGCCTCCTCCTACCATGGCCCGGACCCTCCGATCCTCTCGAGACAAGCTGGCGACGCGAGATCTCTTATGTGCGCGCAGCTTTTCATAAGTGTGTTTCCTTTTTGCTGGTGTGCCCGATGACGGGATGGCCCACGCTACTAGCGACAACGATCCGTTTACGTAGAAATCGGAGGAATGATTGTCCAAGAAACAGATTCACATCGGTGAAAAACGTCGGTGAAATTCTCTTATTTAAACAGGATCCAAGAAACGGATTCACATCGGTGAAAGTTGCCAGCGAAATTCTTTTAAATATTCATTTAAATAGGATTCAAGAAAGAATTTTGGAATCTTGCAAAGAAAGCATCTGGTAATTTAAAAATCTTGAGATCAATTAAATCTCAAGTTGAAGGAATCGTTATCCAAGAAACAGATAAACATTGGAGACAGTCGTCAGTGAAATCCTCTTATTTAAACAAGATTCAGTAAACAGATTCATACAGATTCCCTTATTCAAACAGGATCCAACAAAGAACTTTAAAATGTCGAAAACAAAATGTCTCGTAATTTTAGGATCTTGAGACCAGTTAAATCTCAAATTAAAAAAATCGTTATCCAAGAAACAGATTCACATCGGTGACAGTCGTCGGTGAAATTCTCTCATTCAAACAGGATCCAAAACAGAGCCTTCAAACCTCCTAAACAAAACATCTCTTAATCCCAGGAGCTGGACAGCAATTAAATTCCAATTAAGTGATATATGATTACAAACAGGTGCGCGATCCTTTACAACAGTTGTAATCAACAATGCGCAACAGCTATCCATCCTCAACCAGTGCTCGATTCTCAATGGAGGATGATTCGCTCGTTTCATTGAAATATTGTCTCGAGACGAGTCACTTCTCTTACAATTGAACGAGCACGAAGAGTAGCGGCGGCCAGTCACGCCGTTAGAATCTGCGGAATCGCGAGATTAATCTCATCCCGTGCAGTCTCGTCGCGCCGCGTCGAGAGCATTACGTAAAGATTTACACACGCGAATCCTCGTTTCCTTTCGACGCGCGCGACAAAAGATCGATACGTTCGATCCGTGGTGGTAAGACATTCCTCGTGCAAAGAGGGACAATTTGTTTTCGAATTCAGGCGCGACGCGACGTCCTCGCAATTCTAAAATGCCGCATTCCGCGCGTACGCTTCCACTCGCTTCACACGCGGTGCGAACGCGACATTCCTCGAGACTGCCTCTTCATCGACACGATAATTAGAGGCTCTAATGCGTCGCGAACGCGTTGGTAAAGCTTCTACGTATATACCTCCTGGCAGATTCTTTTCGAACGAAGAGATTCCACGACAGAACGTTTTGCCACGAGAGAAATCACGAAAAAACTGAAAATATTTGAGCTCTTCGTGTGAAATCTTCTAATGGAAATTTCACTTGTGCTCTTAAAAAGTAAAGATCTTGGTTCCATTTTCAATGCCAGATTTTCTTATCGCACGATTGTTAATTGTTTCTTTGCTTCTTTTTTATCTTTTAGAACGAGAGAACTGCAATACGTGGACGCCGTGAACATCACGACGGGGAAGGAGGGATGGCTTACGTTGAACGTGAGCGAGCCACTCGCGCATTGGGTTAACAACCCCGAGGGTAATCGGGGGTTGTACCTGTCCGTTCATCCAGCCGATCGTTCCGGTGAGTAACACCCTTTGGAAAGCAAACGTGAGCGAAGTGGAGAATAATGGCGCGCGAGCCAAAGTAGTCGTGACTTCGAGACGCGTGTATGAAAGTAGAGGATTACTTCGTGAGGAAGATCGTATCGCACTCCTGCCATACTCTCCGGCTCGCTTAACGATTCGATGAGATACGGGGATTAGTCGCAGACCGGTAGAAACACAATCCAATCCTCCGCGTTTAGCATCGTAAATCAAAGCGGCATCAACGTACGGCTCAATTTGCAAGCACCTAGGTTCATCGATGATACCGCGCACGAGAGTACCTCGATCATTTTAGGTTTGGAGTACCATTTGATGGAATTTTCTCTTCTCTTTTTCGCGGTGAGCGTATACTTTTAGAATTAAAACTGTATCAGGGTAAGACTCAATTTGCAAACATGTAGGTTCATCGATAATACCGCTTTTGATAATAGTACCTGGATCATTTTAGTTTTGGAGTACCATTTGATGGAGTTTTCTCTTCTCTTTTTCGTGGTAAGCATACACTTTTAGATTAAAAACTGTATCAGGGTAAGACTCAATTTGCAAGCACGTAGGTTCATCGATAATACCGCTTTTGGTACTACCTGGATCATCTTAGTTTTGGAGTACCATTTAATAGAATTTTCTCTTCTCTTGTTCACGATAAACACATACTTCTACAGTAACGGACAAAAGAAAGTTTAAGCTTGCCACGTGTACAAATGACAATAAGTAAATTATCGTACGAATTCTTCCTTCAATTTTACACCGTTCACTCCGTTTACACAGAGTACAATTTATCTCTTTCAAATCTCCTCTTATCCGCCACTGTATTTGTATTTGTCCAAGTCTCTCTAGAAACTCGCTTCGTACGAGCTCACGAATTAATGATCGACAAACGTAAAAGAATGAAGCTCTTAACTCTTTGTCTCTCGTTTCCTGAAATGAAAAAAACAATCGGAAGAGAAGCATGCCGGTGGTGCGCGCGTGCCGTTAGAGGCAACACCTCTCGCTGCTTAATATAAACGCTTCGGGGTCAGAAGTTCGACGCGGTGGATTCTCCTGCTTGGATCTTCCACGTACACCTGGGCCCGCGAGAGAAGGCAGCCTACCTTCGACGAACCCACGCTCGCGCGTGTGTGTGGGCGCGTGCGTGCGTGCGTGCGTGCGTGAGCGAGCGACCAATGCGTTTCCGAGATGGTGTACACCTGTTTCGACGCGCTTCTCACTTGGACGCTCCTTCCTCGTGAACACGTTCCTCCTTCGTGCTTCGAGCTCTCGTCCACAACGCACCCGGTAGCGGTGGCTTCGTACCGCGCGTTCCAATCGAAGGTGCGAGCAGCGAGTGGAATCTTCTCGTCGAGTCGTTCGTGGCACGAGTGGAAAAACAAGAAATGCGTCGGAAGAACGAAAACCTTGGGACTGAAACGAAAAGTTCGAAGGTAACGAACTCAAAAATTAAGAAAGGAAAAAGCTACAGTGGAGAGAAAATTCGTTTGCGCTTGTTCAAAAGCAGCAAGTAGAAAAGCCCGCGAAAATTTGAATCGTAGAATCGACATAGAAATTCGGACGAAGAAGGATAGAATAATATCGAGGGTGGAGAAACATGGATGTAAACTTGTTCGTTGCTCGGATTGTTCTCGTTGGTGGTTCGTATGTTTCTCTACTGTGAGCGGAGCATCATCTGCCAGAGGCCAAGCGATGGCGTCGCCTTGTCTTCTGGTACCGACGCGGAGATGAGCGCGCGTGGGATTCGGGCCGCGTAGCAACGAAGAAGGAAGACCGAAGGAGGAAGAGAGGAGGAGGGAAACTAAAGGTCGATAGGGAGGGACGAGAGAAGGGAATAATTGGGAGGAGGAGAGACGGGCGGATAGATTTATTTTGAGCCTGGACCGATGAGTAACCGAAAAGTTTGCGTCACGTGGGAAAGGATTAGAATTGGAGGTGGGTCGAATTTATGTCTCGCCCGTCGAGGAACGATCTTTCTTTAAAACAAACGAATTAAGTGTACCCTGCAAAGGAACGGACAAACGAATCTTAAGAGAGTCGAGAAAAGCAAACCTTTGCTACTTGCGTGCCACTCGATGAACGTTTGCAACTGTCAGAGGACTCGGTCTAAGAATGAGTAGGAGGAAGAGGTCAAGAAGGGAATGAAAGAGTAAGAAGATGGAGAAGAGGGATGGATGGATGCGGGTCGAGATGGGGCGATAAAGTCACCCCTAAATCCAATTCTGCCACCGAATCTCAGATGACAATCGTCACGAGGAGGCAGGACGAAGAAGGGCTGCCTCGATTGGATCGTGACGATAAAGCCGACCGTACACCTGTTTCCTCGTGCCCTCCGTTCGCTCGCGCGTTCCACGGATCCTCCATGATTCTCATTCCTGTCTCGTTCGCCTAGGAGGGTTCCCGCGGGATCTCACTGGTCCACGGAATGCGGTAGCTTGCGATTAGATCCTCAAGAGGATAACACGCGCTGGCAGGAGTCACAGAGAGAGAGAGAGAGAGAGAGAGAGAGAGAGAGAGAGAGAGAGAAGGACGAATGGGTTGGAGGATCTGGGAGGACATTCGCGAACTTATGCGAATTCCTTCGAGACCTTCCACCGCGGAATCTCGTGGATTACTTTAGCATCGGATAACCCTGGTTAACAGATGATCTCAAGAGAATTCCATTTAAATCTCCACCTAGTGGAATTTCAATAATCACGATCTTCTTCTCTTCGATACTCCTCAGATCCATTACCAATCAATGATTAATCTTTTAATCTCTTATCAAGAATCTCTTTCTTTCTTTCTTTCTCCTCCCTGAATCTAAAGATCCCAGTTTCGTGTTTCATCTTTCTGGAAAAGAAGCCTCGGTGAATTTTCTTGCGACATTCGACCAGATCCCGATATCCTTCTCGTTCGTTCGCGCGCTGTTTGCGCCTCTCGAATTTAATTGTAACGACACACAGTCGGCGTGTGAACCAGCACGCTTCAATCTCGGGAAACATCTCATCGGTCTGGACGAGCGCGCGCGCGAGTGTCTCTAAACGGTCGTTCAGGTGTGCGTTTGTGCATGTGCGCGCGCGTACGTGAAGTTTGTTGTTTGCCGCGCCTAGATCATTTAGTTGCTCGCCTCTCTCACCTCGTACACCTTCTCCACCTCTTTCCACCTCCTCGGTCTCCTCCAGCACCACCATCTCGCGTCCACCCTCCTTCTCCTCTTTTCCTTCGTTCTCTCTCTCTCTCTCTTTCTCTCTCACTCTCTCGATCTATCTCTCCCTCCCTCCGTCCGACAGGCTCTCCACGTCCACTCGTCTCGTTCCTCAGCGCGCAACCGGTTTACCTTTGATCATTCAATATAAAACACAAGATCGGAGAACGCGCGCACCTTCGCGCTCACCATCGCGAGCGCGCCTCGTATCTCTCCTCTTTCTCTCCGTTCCGCGTTCTCCCCGCTCTTCTCTCCTCCTCCTCCTTCTCCTCTCTCTTTCTCGAAAGGCGCGTCCCTCTTGCGACACGCGCGCGTGTTCACACGAGTTTCGCGTTCGCGCGCTACTTCGCTCGCTCGTCCCTCTCCACCCGGCATTCGTCTCGCTCCGACTTCTCTCCTCCTCGTCTTCGGGTGACAAAATGTCTCTCTTGCGATTTTTCGGGATAAGAAACCGAGAGAATTCTTTTTTTCACTCGAGCAAGTGTTATATGCGCGAAAGTTCGCGACAAAGATCTGTGTTTTCGATTCACCCACGAATATTGTCCTTTCTTGATTTCTTAGGATGTTCTCGCTTGGTCGCCCCTCTTCACTCGACATTTGTCTCGCTTCAACTTCTCTCCTTCTCGTTTACGAGTGACAAAATGTCTCTCTTGCAATTTTTCGAGATAAGAAACCGAGGGAATTCTTTTTTCACTCGAGCGAGTGTTATATGCGCGAAAGTTCGCGACAAGGATCTTCTGCGTTTTCGATTCATCCACGAATATTGTCCTTTCTTGGTTTCGCTTCAACTTCTCTCTTTCTCGTTTACGAATGACAAAATATCTCTCTTTGAATTTCTCAAGATAAAAAATCGAGAGAATTGATTTTTTTAGTCAAATATGTGTTAACGCACGAAAATTCGTGACAAGTGCGTTCTCAATTCATCCACGAATATTGTCTTTTCTTGGTCTCTTAGGATGTTCTCTTTCGCTCGTCCCTCTTTACTGACATTTGTCTCGCTCCGTCTTCTCTCCTTCTCATCTACGGATGGCAAAATATCTCTCTTTGGATTTTTCGGGATAAAAAACCAAGAGAATTGATTTTGTTTACTCGAACAAATGTTAACGCACGAAAATCCGCGATAAATGTATTCTCGATTCATCCACAAACATTGTCCTTTCTTGTTCTTAGAATGCTCTTGTCCGAAACTCATCGATACCTAGTAGAGCGCTTCCGGTAGTCGGGCGTCGCCTTTAGATTCGCTCCTTCCATTTTTTGCTCGCCGGAACCAGTTTCCATTTGTATTCGAGAATCGAAGCTCAAAAACGCACGCGGTGGAATGCAGCCGAGTGCAAAACAGCATCCTCCACCCAACCCACCTCCCATCTCGACCGCCACCGTTCTCTCGTCGCGCTTCGTTCCACTTTGCCCCGCGTGCGGATCCTCCACTGGTTGTCTCATCTCTTTCAAGCGCGCGCGAGAGATCCCATTGCGAAGAAGTCGCGATGTCCGGCTGTAAGATAAGCGCGACCAATCGTGGAGAGGCTCGTGCAAGCGTAGGCATTCAGAAGATCATCTCACGCAAACGTTTTTTCTCAATCTATTAAATTTTTTCAAGATCGTTTCCAAAGGATCGAGGAACTTCCGGTTAATGAAACTGACCTAAGCATTTGCTCCGATCAATTGTTATTTACCCTTTCGTGATTACGAATAGTTCGTTCTCTTTTTGCAACAGGTTATCCTCGAAGTTAAATTTAAATGCATTTGTACACGTGATTCTCTCGTGTTAGCAGATTCTCTGATTTTCTTTCACAACCCGATGGCAGAGTTTTAGACGAAAGCGCGCGGAGCAAAGGTGCGGTCGCACGTTTCGACGCGCGTAGGTGGCCAAGTGGTGGAGCCTTCGGCGAAAAGGCAGCCGAGCACCACCCTTGTCCGTGCACTTTCGAAAGCATCTGGATTTCTGCAAGGAGCAAGGAGGAAACTTCCTCTCGCGAATAATCGGGATAATAAATCGTTCGCGCGTGCAAACAAACTCGTGCTCCTGCTCGAGACGAGGAAGAGCACGCCGCGCCAACCGGAAATTGATCATCGACCGAGTCTCAAGAGAACATCGCGAATTTTGCAAATTTTAAAAAATCTTAAATTTTGCAGATACGCGTATCCGAGACCCGCACTAATCTTTTTGATCTGTGCAAAAACGTTTTAAAGGGATGAAATCACCTTTCGAAGATTTTTTTTTCATTTTCGGACTCGCGATATTCCCTTGTCAGGGAAGCAGAAAACTTTTGAGACTCTTGATGCAGAAATACACCAGTCTCCTCGATTAGAAATAGGAGTCTTGTCTCGATTATGAGATTCATCGAGTGTAAAAATAACTTCTGCATGAATTGATGCTTCTCCAGTACGATAAAATGATCACGATCGCGTGGCAGGTCACGTTGGCGCCTGGGACACATGGCAAGCGAGATATTCGCGGAAAACAATAATTTAACATATGCGTCATTTCGCGCCCGACGCCGGCCACGCGTTTCCCACGTGCGTTTGCGGTCAATCCCCGGTGGTTTTCGCACTGGAGTGGCCCAAGGCCGTACAAGAATATGAAGTACAGAATCCGAAGCTTAGCGAGCCAAGGCAGCAACTGCCCTCTCGCACCTTCCGTTTATCGTCGATCCAAATCGGATAATCGATCGCATTGTTGGCACGTGCTAACAACTCGCGCGCGCGAACTTTCTTTCGCAATGTTTTGCCTAGCGGGTCCAGGCTTCGCGAACAAGCGATTCCATGTAGATAAAACAGAATGGCGATCTTATCTCGATTGAAATAAAGTCAAAGGAGAATGTTCGAGGCAAATCGTGCGCGCATACGTCTCAATGAAGGCGCTTGGTTCGCCGTGATAAAAAGGCACGTTCCGACGTGTCTACTTTAGTCGATCGATTACAGGTGATGGATGAAAATTCGAATAGAATCGGTTTTTATTCACGCGTTTCAATGGAAACTGATCAACTGGTTCACTTTTAAAATTACGTCGAGAGCAGTTCTGCGCGAAATTTCATGCGTTCATGCGTTCATGGTTTCAACTTGAAAACAAAGGATAATTCGTCGTTTGAATGAGAAAGTTCGACTGACAATGAGTTGAACTAAAAAATTGATCGATTTTATAGAAACAAAGCTTCTCACTATAGTTTGCATTCAACTTTTGTCGATTGATTGTAATCAGTCGATGAAAGTTGAATCGTCAGCATGCGCCTTAACCCTTTGAATGCTGAGTTGTCCATAGTTAAGCATGTGCTATCCTGGGCCGGCTAACTTCGAAATTTCATGGTAAAATACGTTGATTGTAACTGAAATAATTTGAGCAATGACTGTAAAAACCTTAACAGAACCATTTATTTCATTAAGCAATAATAACACGAGCTTCATAAAAAACAATGAATTACAACTTCTCAATTGAAAATTTAATAATCTTGTTGCGTGTTTTAAATATCGTAGCAGGGTTCAATACATAGGTCAATGTTACACTTTCTGCATTCATAACGCAAGTCAATCCCATATATGCGTTCATAGATTTTATCTTTATTTATTCACTCCTCAGTCTGGAAAATCGTCCAAAGTACGTCACAAAACTGTCACTTTGGACGATTTTCTGGACTGAGGAACGAAGAAATAAACAAAATATCTAAAGAAAAATTCCCTAATATAACATCACAGGTTCATAGCCCAAAAAGAATGGTTTGCTGAATACCCATATATGCATATATTTCGGAGTCCATGGTGAAAGAAAATTGCCGAACGCATATGTATGTTATGTTCATATCACTCAAAAGGTTAAAACGCGTCGAAGACAGTCTCGATTGTGCGATCTCGGTAGCAAAATGAAAAATTGCGCGAGTACGAAACGCAAGCTCGCCACGATGATAATGGAAGCGGCTTCTTAGGCGCGGGCCCGAGCGGATCGATTCCGCAACGGGGCGCGCGCGCGCCAGTGCGAGAAGTGCACCAGCAGGTGTCCGCGCGGCAATCACGGCGAATGCGCATTCCAGCGAGCCAATTTACTAGCTTTCTCGAACTCTCGACGGCGTGCTCGAGGGCCGCGACTCTCGTATGGGAGGCCATCATTTGCATACGCGCGATGCAGCTCGCGACTCGCACTTTTTCTTCATCGTCATCTTCTTCTCTTCTTCTTCCTCCTGTGCGCGCGTGCACCATCACGAAAAAAGACAACGAGTGTATAGGTTCTCCGTTCCTTCTCAGATTCATTTCTTTACCTCGTCGCATCCCTTGAAGAACGCTCCGATTTACTTCGAGGTGCTAGAATCAGTCAAACGCAATTTTCATTATATTGTTCATTTTTCATTTTAACCCTTTGCACTCGAAGCCTTTTTCGTGTGGATCAACCAGCAATTCGAGACGTTCCACAGCATATTTGGTGAATTTCTTACCTCTGACTTAAAATGATTAATTTTCAAAGATACTAAATATAGATAGTCACTGCCGCGCATCGAATTTTCGCATCAAATCAATTGATGAGCGAGAGTCACCTCTCGAGTACAAATGGTTAATTGAGAACATTTAGGTGGATTCATTCGTTCGAGCAATTGTATCGAGGATCAACAATGATGTTTACGATCCACGCGACACCGATTGCACTCTCGTTCGATTCACTTGAGCGAAGTAAAAAGTAATCGTTAAGCCACGATAAGCCATTAGATAAGTCACGAGAGGAATCACCGTTCAGCTGGAATCGATAAATTGCCTCGAGGAAACGTTCGATTTGAAATAGTGTTGTCTCGATCTCTCTCGGTTTATAAATTATCTCCGATCAATTATGAGCAACAACGTTTGCGCAAAAGCACTCGCACACGTTCTTCATGTTTTTTCTCTCCTTTTTTTCCTTCGACGCATCTTCGCAACTTCCACGGAACGTGTTCTCGCGAACAAGATATCCACCGAACGATTCGCATTCCTTCTCACGGATTCTCATATGTCGTGAGAATCCATGGAATTCTGTTGTATAGCAAAGAATGTTCTCTATTTAACTGGAACTGTTATTTTAAAATAAATGTTACGTGTCAGGAACACCTCTGTATCCTACAAGGCGAAGTCGAAGAGTGCTTCATGCATAAGAATAATATGTAACTCGTCTCATAGTAACGAGAGTAATCAGATACAATTTTCCCTGAAACGCTCTTCGTTCCAACAAATTCAAAAACCGTCGCGCATGCGCGTTTCTCGAAAATCGTCGCGCAACCACTTGGCGATTATTATCGAGCCCTCGAAGGAAGGTGGGCAGCTTCGTCGACGTACGGTGAACAGTTCGTCGAGGAGAAAAATAGAATGGCGCGGAGGAACGAGCGAATAAGGGTAACGGCATTCCATCGATCTAATTACAGGGCCAAAGTGTTGAGAAATCTTGGGGAAACTGTCGCGCCGGTACGTGTCGTGTCGGCGAAGTGAACGGCTCCGATAGGCATCGTAGCCGCCTCGACTCCACTCGTGATTCTTAAATAGTTAATATTCATGAAGGTTGGCTATTAATAATCCCACCAGGCAGCGCCATTCCAATAAACACCCGCTGGCAAACGTAACTACCGCGCCGCCGCGCGTGCATTCCACTTACGGGGGCGCGCACGGCCGGGCGTGGAGCGATTTCATGAAATCAAATGAAATAAAAAGGAAAGAACAATCGATCGGTTTCTTTGGCGTGGGCGTCGCGCGGTTCCTTATCGATATTATCTACCCTCGCTCGCTCTCGACGCGAAGATCTATAGATCGCACGCCAAGCTTTTCTAGGAATGCGCGCTCACGCGCGAGAGAAAGAGAAATGATCGTCGTACTCGTGTCGACTCGGTCTTTCTCTGGTGTGCGCGTAATGGAGATCGTCGGAAGTCGAATCGATCGAATGGAATGAAGGAAAAAGAGGGAAGAAAATTGTCGATGAAGACTATCGTCGAGAACGTAAGACCGCGAGATCGTTCGTGTAATTTTGCAATTCTTCGGAAGCTCCTTGGAATTCGCCACTGTCGACCTTATTCGCAAGAAGAGTAATTAAGTCGCTTCGAGTTATGAAATTACGAATTGCACCAATGACGTCGCGTGGAATGCGAGGCGCGCTTCCGAGGATCGACGTCGAGGATCATCGGTTAATTGTCACGAAGATTTTTTTTTCATTTCGTTTTTTAATTGCAGTGCACGAAATGAGGCCGGAGGACATTGGAATCGTCGCGTTCCGAGGCGATCCCGATAAGCAGCCCTTCATGGTGGGCTACTTCAAGAGTTCCGGCATCAGAGAGTCGAAGGTTCGCCAGAAGCGAGACGCCAGGAGGAAAAAGAAGAGCGAGTCCTCCAGTCTTGATTATCGGAGCAATCCTTACGTGGGTGAGTTGAACGAGTTAATTGTCGAATTAAGAGAATCACCTTAAGTCCAATCAAACTTACGAATGTTTTTCACAGATCCTGGGGTGCAGTACAGCTCGAGGACTTGCAAGATACAAACGCTCTACGTCAGCTTCAGAGATCTTCAGTGGCAGGTGACTCCCGGCAATAAACATTTCTCATTAAAGCATCCTTCCTATGCAAACTGTTCGCTCGGACGCGCGATTCGTCGACGTATAATGAATATTGATCTTTTTCAGGATTGGATCATAGCGCCGGACGGCTACGACGCATATTATTGCAGCGGCGAGTGCAATTTTCCCTTGAACGCTCACATGAACGCGACCAATCACGCGATCGTCCAAACCCTCGTGCACTTGGTCAGCCCTGGTAAAGTGCCGAAACCATGCTGCGCGCCTACCAAGCTCTCGGCGATATCCGTCCTTTATTTCCTCGACGAGAGCAACGTCATTCTCAAGAAGTACAAGAACATGGTGGTCAAGAGCTGCGGCTGCCATTGAGACGGCCTCGTGACACGAGATTATTTTTCGTTTTTCTCTCGACAGAAAGAGATGGATCCTGGAGAATTGTAAACGAGGTTTATCGAATTGTAAGGAGTGGAATCGCGAGAGGTGAGGTGAATTTGGAAAAGTAGCATTTCTTGTCCTGAGAATCGTAACGAAGTGCGCCTTGTGGTAGGCAATTTTGAAGTCTCGCTCGTTATGGGGCAGAGAGCGTGCGCGGATTATGGAAATCCAGCGGTGTCGTTCGATTATACGTATACGCATATATTTTGGACGAACGTTGGGTTGTGCAAGATTTTATGGATACCTTTCACCTCTTTTTCTGTTTCTAGTATCGTCAAAGGTCCTTTCCTAAAAGTAACGAAGCGACTTTCTCTCGTAAGTACTATTATTTATATGCCTGCAGGAATAATCGCGTCTTAGAGCGGTGAGAAATACTTGCAAAGTAAGCATATCGCATTCTTAGAGGAATTCCGGTACAATTATGTTGTACGAAAAAAAAAAGCTGTATCAGTGAGTAACGTGAAAAGGAACGAAGTGCTCGTGAAGTAATATAGCTCGTAAATTTATCGTTTTTTTTAATATCGTGCCCTGTATCTTTCCCCGGTGTGAATTTCTTCAAACAGGTAGAAATATAAACGAAGTTCACAGTGGCCAGGCGAGCGGAGGAGGTTAAAATTTTAATTATTTTTATACGAGTGTTGCACGTGTGTGTCTTGTCTTTGGGAGACCCGGATTCGCGTTTCCGAGAGATGTCAACGACTGTCAATTGTATAAATTAGTTTCGAACGGAGCTTCGAACGTGTGAATAACGTATGAAAATAGTTAAGTGGATGAGTATGTTGTATGTAGTCTTACTAACGTAGTTTTTGTAATGACAATGTAAATATATTGTTGTAAATACGTTCAATAATACACGTTATATGGTGTCATCTATGCATAAATTCAAAAATATTCTCCTTTGCGCGTTTAACATCTATACCTAGACTTTCCATTGTCTTTACTTAGATATATTGTCATTATATGATCTAATTATATGTTTCGTATATGTTACTTTGCACGTATTATTTTTGAAATGTGTTACCGGGAGTGCAAGAAACTCATCGACTTCATTGATTGTTGCAGCGACTGTAAGATGGCACTGGTAATACCCCGAGCAATCAGAACGGAGCGTGAATAACCTGTGAAATTTTTATTTTATCTCTAACCTTCTTACATTCGTGATTATTCATTTATAAATATATGCTAATTTGAAAGATAACTGATAGATACTAAACATTTGCACCTTATTATGATATACATGACTGTTTAGAAAAATCGTGTCACGTTTAGATATTCGCGGGCTGCCTTTCAACGCACGAGTAAATTATCATAGAGGGAGCCACATAAACGATAAAATTCCATTTTACCTTGGTAATACAGTTTTCGATCGCAAAATCTGTCTATTCGAGTAACTATTTAAAGTACGACTTTAAATACACACTTTTACCTTAACATTATAACCTTTCGCAATTTCATTCTAATTGAACTCAACCACGCGCTAATAATACATCATCGAATTAGAAAAAAAATTCAATAAGCCCCGGAAGGTTGGTCGGCCTGAACGAAAATGGCCGCGCCATCTCGAACTCGACATCTCGATGTGTCGCGCGTCGATAATCTCGATGCGAGATGACGATCGTATTCACGATGGACGGCGAACGTGCCGTGAATTTCGAGTCCGTGCGAAAAGATTGTTTTCCGGGCTGATAGGACTTTTAATGCGCCATTTATTTGCACACGGTCGAACGAACGTTACACTTAAGAATCGAGCACAATCGTACAGGAGTAATGGTCCAGTGAAAGCCAAGGAACTGGCTAAGTCAGTGCCGAGTGAGAAACTTTGTAGTGCATGCGACGAGAAGTGGTCCTTGGGTGATACAGTGGTGGCTGTCAACGAGCAAATTGTATATGAGTGCCGCGAGTAAACCGGATAAGGGGATTTTATTAGCTTAGGCGAAGGGAACGTCTCAAGACTACGCCTAGTGATAAGAGGCTAAGAGAGGGTGGGAGAAAGAGAGTGAGAGAAAGAGAGAGAGAGAGAAAGAGGCCTTTGGCCGAGTCGTGGTCGCGTGAGGTACGCCCCATTTGCAGGTGCCAATTTTCATTTTCGCCAGATACCACCACCAGCGGTGCTTTAACGGTTCGATCGTATTGGAAATTTTCACCTCGTCCTACGTAAAAGCTCGCCATACTCGTGAGAACCGACCTGGGTCAACGATTTATCGAGAAAGCTCGATCCACCGTGCTCACGGTCCTACGGTACAACATCCTTGTGGTGTTTCGGTGCAAAATCGATAGAGTACTCAGAGCACATAGTGTGCTCGTCGAGTGTGTAACGCGCTCGAGGAGAGAGAATCGCCGACAAAAATAGCGAACTTCTCGTCTTACGGATCTGTTCTCCGGTGTCCTTTGCCGCTTCTCGTGCACGCCTCGTAATACACCGGCGTTACTACGCGAGCCCTTTCCTTTTCACGGACTCGGTGAGCGAAAGAGTCGCGTCCTGTGCACGACGAAGAATGTAAGCAAACGTTCGTAGAGTCAATTCAAAACACCGAGCGCATCTCGCTATCTCTCTCTTTCTCACTCACGGACATTTTGCGCCATCTCTCTCTCTTACATTCTCGCGGAGGTCGTGTCCGTGCACGACTCGACTTGATCCCTTCGAACGGTCATTACCGAGCGACCCAGTAAGGTTCCGCGAGGTTATGCACGGATTATCGCGTACGCTTCGAATCTAATTGGAAACACACGGGAATCAATTCTCGTCCTACTCCAACGGTCAATCGTTCAAACAGAATCGAGTCACGAGCAAGTAGTAACCTCACAACAATATCTCCGCTTCGGCTCCCTCCGCGAACTAACCTAACATATCAAGAGCGATCTCGTTCTTCCGGTCCTTCGACGTAACCTCTCAACGCTCCCTTACAATCCTTCGTAACGATCCCTCCGTATATCTAGACGCGTATTTTTTATTTATTTCAGAGTAAGGGATAGGGTCGACCGATGGTTTCGTGAAATAACGCGAGAGTGGGAAGGAGAAGGTGGGGTGCCGGGTGGTCCGCGCTGCCTCTTCGCGGTGGACACAGAAAGAAAGAGAAATAAGAGCGTTTCCCACTTGCACGTTCTGTGGCAACCGGCTATGACAAGGACAAGGACCAGCCACACGTACACAGTTGAGGATAGATAGTAAGCGGATGCTGTGATCAACGTTGAATGTGGAGTGCGATATCGCGCTTCTTCGCTGCTAAGAACAAAATCGAGGGAGCAGCTTTAGGAGCGGTAGACTCGAGGACAATTGCGGGAGGGACGACGTGCAACGGCGGCGTGGCCGAGACGGTCGTCCATGTTTTCGACGCAATGGATCGTAACGCGGGTGACGATCGACGTAAGGGCACCGTCGGTGAGCAACAGCCTGCTGCCGGTGGTGGCGACTCCGAGCACTTCTCAGATGCCTACGATTCGCGCCAGGTCAGTTACTCTATTACCAATTTGTCGATACCAGTCCGATCATTATCGTTAATTCAGTTCCACGAGCGCGAGAGTTTCTTCGTGGAAATTAGACTGCTACTGAAGCCAAGACTAATTTATTTATCTCTGTGTCATGGTAATAATGCAAGGTAGTGAACTTTGTTTGTTTTTCTCTTTTTTTCTTTCTTCTTTGTGTAGGTTTAGGACGAAGATGTTGCTTGTGATAATTTTGTATAGTAGGATAACTGTATTTAATGTTAAGCACCACCGTATCTTGATGAGTAGGTTACGAAAGAAGTCAATTATAGTTGAAGATTGTTTGTTGGAAATTAAGAATGATCATGTCCATGAGTCAGCTTCAATTGGCAATTTATTGTGGACTGCTAAGGTGATTCTTGGTTATAAGTGTGTGGAAATTTTTGAGTAGTGATGTGAGGACTGAATTTTTGTCAGTGAAAGTTGAAATACATTATCTTAGCACGAGTTATTATTAAACGTGTTTGTTTTTGAACGCGTGGTTTTCTTTATGGCGAACTTTAAAAATCAGGTGTTCCATATTAGATACTATTACCTTGTATTTTTGTGAGTAAGTCTGTGCTGTGGAAATTACTTTAAGAAAATAATTTATCTTTACCCAGAGATTCGAAGGTGAGGGGTTAAACCAGAGTAGAGTAAGACTCTGCATGAATTGTTATCACATACAAAACTATACATTATTTCTCTAGTACTTCGTTATTTATGGTACATAGCAAGAAAATAAATCTTTATCAAAAAAAAAGAAATCTCCATTTATCAGACAGAGAGAAATATTTGTAGATTCGATCAAAAAATAATTTATACAACGAATCGTTTAGCCCCTGCAAAGATTCTTGTATTAGAAAATTGCTGTTATCTCTCGTGGGAATTTGCCCTTCGGCGAGGCTGCGAGTTAAACCCTCGCATTTACGGAGAGATGATCCTTGCGATTGGCAAAAAGTAATCTGTATAAGGCCGTCCAGTCGTGAAGCGCACACGCGAGACAATCCACACGTACACAGGAGCACTCACCCTCGTGTCTCATTCGCACGTGCACGCGGGCCGCTAAAGCTATTCCCGACCTGTGACGCTATGACGAATATGGCGTTCGTTTCCTGTGCACAAGGTTATTTATTGCACGGTAAAATGAACTGGCAAACCTTGTTTTAGTAGAAACGTTCACAGAGAAATCTCGATGGCCTAGGGCCGAAGCCGTGTCTCACCCGTATCGACATATCCAATTCTGCAAATTTCTATTTCTTCCTTCACTCGACACGATCTTTCCAGTTCCAGTCAGCTGTACCCATAAAGAATAAATTCAACGTTTTGACATTGATGACACTATGACGTTTTACAATGTTACGTAGATATTGATAGAAAATTAAATAAAATTCTAAATTGTATCCTTAAAGTTCTTGACACCAGGGTAGCAACTAGAAACTTCTTATAGATGGTGCATGCTTCTCAAAGTATTTCCTGTGCTTATATTACTTCGGTGTACAGAGTGTTTTAACTTGTCGACGTATATTGAAATTGTTTTAGAACATGCGGCAATAAGAAGTGAGAAAAAAAATTATTTTTTATTGCATCAGCAAGGATGCAGCTTTACGCAGGATTCGATTCAAACATTCATGCTACTGGCTCGAACGAAGCTCTAAAAAATCAATTAACAAATTAACCTTCTCGTCGATTCTTTTCATCTTTGTTTCTTATGCAAACCGATCGGATTTGACTTTCAAGAAGCCATACCAAACTTAGATCTTCGTTGCGACTGGCCCATCGTGCGTCATACGAGACACCGAGATAAGCACGATGCTTATCTCTCGAGACGTAGTCACTGGTAGAGACACGAATTTCCTATGTTCCGTGCAACGGTAGATCTAATCATAGTCCAAGTACACACGGTAGCGCTCGTGACTTTCCGTCCATTAGATGGGGATTATCTCGTGACCAGTTAAAACCTTATCGTGATTTTCCTTTAATGCATACACCTTAGAAAATTTGTCTTTGGTCGACGACAGTTGTATAGTCATTCGACGTACGAGAAGATGATTTCACGACAATAGACACTGAACTTTCAATTGTGCCAAGAGAAATCGAAATGAGGTCTGTCGATCGAAAGCGGTTTTAATCGATCCTATCGCGAATTCATCGGATCAATTCCAGTCTCGATCATTTCCGCCGGTTAACGTAGCGGAAACTAATGTTACCGTATCTAACCGAAGGTGTGTCCCTTCGTCTGTCGCGCCTTCTACGTCCACGTTGAGACAGTGCGCCTCTTCTTACGACTTTTAAAACGAAGACGGACAGTGTTCTTGGTAGGTTGTCAGTGCTGCTAACGTGTGCTACATTCATAATATACTTGCATGTAACTTTGAAACTTTCAGCTGCAACTCGCAACGAATGTCTTTGATATTTTCTACAAAGTGAAAATACCACCGTTGCGCGAATTTTCTGCGAGAATTTTAACTACACCGATGCACTTTGTGATTTAATTCATTTATAAAAAGCAGAAGATTCGGTAATCTTCTGTATCTTCTCTTTCACCGATAAATCACGGAGGAGCTCTGAATTTATTGCGGATCGATGAAATTGGACCATCCCAGTATTTATTTTTCTCTCATATCGAAGTCAGCAATATTTCTCTATTTTATCTCCCGCGTAATCGATATTCCTTAAATTCGAGGATAACCGCTTTTGGAGTAGAGAATGAAAAATATTCGTATTAAATGCTCCTCCTACTCTCTGCTCAGTACCTGTATTTATCTCAGTACTCGAAGTCGTCTTCCACTCTTTCTCTAGTTGTGCAATTAAATTGGCCCATCGTAGAATTTATTCTTCTTATCAATATTCTACCCCATTTTGCTTTGCACGCAAGTAACATTCTTTGAATTCGAAGATAATCACTTTTCGAGAAAAGAATGCAAAATTATTCGAATTAAATGTTCCTCGTACTCTCTGCTCAGCACCTGCGTTCATCTCGCGGCACACGAAGGATCTCCTCCAGTCGCCTTTTCCACTATTTTTCCAGTTTGAGAATCGCGGAAATGGTGCTATGGAGTCGCGAGGTCGACAGGCGGATAAGTGCGAACGCGCACGTGGCTCTCGCGTTGATCTTGAGAAATGCATCGCGTTCGATCGGTCCATCCTCCAGTCTCGACTCTTTCGAAAACGGCGCGCGCCTAAATGAGAGAGCGCGAACGCGCCGGAGAGAATACGAACGCCCTGGTGCACCTTGACGTTTCCTTTCCGAGCGAAATTAATGCGATCGTGACTCCCCTGCTCGCTCGAAGCATTCTCGCGACCGGGAAGCTGGACGCAGGAAACGTCAGGAAGGTTTCAATCAAAGAACTCGACGCCAAACTTGATTTTTCCAAGCAGAATTCTTTGCGATTGAAATCAATCTTTTTATTCGAATTACAAACGTACAGAACACAATGGACGCGCACTTCTTTTACTCGCTCCACTTATTCACCGCAAGGGTTGAAAGCACCCCTCGACGGTGCTTTTCCACCCTTTCACTTTCATCGTACCGTAAGCCAAGCTACCCTGTAACCAAACGTAAAATGTTTTCTACAAAAGTTACGCGAGTATTAATAGCTCGTGAAACCTCGAGAACGAAAGTTTCAAAAACATTCACCACGCACGGGTTACACGGGGCATTCTCCACTATGCAATTTTTATTCCAGATATCTCTATCCGCAAAGGCCGTAGATTCGTTAAAATCGAAAGTCACGTTCACTCGGTTACTTAACGAGAGTTGGACAGTCTCCCGATGACTAACAGTAGGAATGAATCAGGATCGCGAACCCTTACCGGCTCACGGTCAAAACTGAAAAGTGAATCACTCCACGTGCGTCTACGATGAAAAACAAGGATCCTCTACCTTTTCGCTATCCTCAAATTTTCCAACAAGAATCGATCGATCGACGATCACGCAGATCGTCCCGCATGATTGCGCGTGATCGCGTTGGTTCATTTCGAACTTACAAGTTTCTAAATTATATACGTAAAAAAGAAGAAAGAGTAAGAGAAGATAGACCCTAACCCTTATCAGTTCACGGTCAAAACTGAAAAGTAAATCACTACACGTGCGTCTACGATGAAAACCAAAGATCCTCTGCCCCTGTAACTTTCCACAAATTTTCCAACAAGAATCGTGTGGAGGATCGATCGATCGACGATCATGCAGATTGTCCCGCATGTTTGCGCGTGATCGCGTTGGTGCATTTCGAACTTATAAGTTTCTAAATTATACACGTAAAAAAGAAGAAAGAGTAAGAGAAGATAGACCTTAACTGAAAAGTGAATCACTACACGTGCGTCTACGATGAAAACCAAAGATCCTCTGCTCCTGTAACTTTCCACAAATTTTCCAACAAGAATCGTGTGGAGGATCGATCGATCGATCGACGATCATGCAGATTGTTCCGCATGATTGCGCGTGATCGCGTTGGTGGGCGCGCGTTTCGAACTTATAAGTTTCGAAATTATATACGTAAGAAAGAAGAAAGAGTGAGAGAGAAGAGACGGCGTGGGTAGCGAGGCGAAAGCGAGAATCCAGCCTTGTAAGAGGCTCGTAAAAGGTGGAGGCGTCGGCGTCGGGAGCATGGGATAGGTTCTCGTTGAATTACACGCGTGCAGTTACGTGTGTTGCGCCGCACGGCCCGCCTCCTGCCAGGATGTTCCTACGTCGCAGTGCCAAGGCGACTGTGAGAAAAGATGTCTTTTTTTTTTACCGCACCCGCGCTACGGACTAGGATAGTGAATCGATCCTTTTCGTTGCGGGACACCTTTTTCTTCCTCGCGACTTTTCTTTCCAGCCGTGTTCTCGCCTCTCGTGTGAACCAACGTCCAACAAAGTGGAATTCAATTGAAACTGTACATTCCTCTCCCACCGATGCACCGTACGGAGAGAGGAAGAAGATTCTTACAGATGAAGTAATTTGTGGGATTTACAAAGATTTTTTTCTTTATTGGCGTCGTAGAAAGTGCAATCGATGCTCTAAATATTTTCTTCTACCTTCTTTGTTTGTTTGCAGTGGACAGTTTTGCCGAAAGACAATTTGTTTTAGGGGATATTTTTTTTTCGAGAAATTTGTGAGGAGCAAAAAGGACGAGAGATTTTTGTGGAGGATGTGCGAGAGGTCGTGTACGCGATCGCGAAAAAATGTTCGTGGGTAGGCTTCTTGGATCGCGTGCCCGTGCGAAGGACACGTTGAGTATCCTCATTCCCATATTTTCGTGGCTGCGGTGGATTACAATGGCTCGTGTCCCCGTTCGCTCGTCTCGACGATACATTTCACTTACTTCTCCTAGTCGTGCATTAAAGTTGCATCTATATTACCCGTGCAAGCACGAAATGTACTCGTGTGCGGCCTCAGAGGAACACAATGTACGATCCTTTAATTGGCAAACATACAACGTCCAGAAGTTAGTAAGCGTTTATTTTACGAACATCAGGATAATATCTGCATTAACATATTTATTTTATACGTATTGTCGTTATCTCAACGTGTACCTTATTGAATTATGATTTAAATTATCTTTATTTTTAGACAGATTTATTCCAAGAAACAAGCACCTGCATAAAATCTATCGCATACATAAAACTATGTAAAGAAATGTGTTACTGGTACCACTAATCAACGTCAACATAACCGCATTAACATATTTACTTTATACGTATTATGATAATATCAAAATGTGCGTTATTCAATTTCAATATTATTCGAATTATCTTTATTTTTATACAGATTTAAGAAAAAACAGCACATTCATAAAATCCATCCCATGTACATAGAAATATGTAGAAAAATGTATTACCGGTACCACCAATAGTCTTACAACTGCAGCAGTGCAACGTCCCTCGGGTACTCTTCCTCTCTCTGGAGAGACACATTTTTGCAGGCTCACGTTACAGACTTCGTTCCACGAGAATAGTACAAATAGACCCTCCACTCTGCCCGTGGCATGTTCCAGGGCTTTCGTCCGGATGGCGTGTGCCATCCGAGTGAATCACGCGCCGCGGCACACGCGGAGCAGCGTCCCTGCGTGTTCCACGCTTCTCCCTCTTTCACTGCCTCCGCCACAAACCCCCACGATCTCCTGGTCTTCACGAGAAAGAGAGAGAGAGAGAAAGAGAACGAAGGCAGCACAGACGTTTCGCTCCTCTAGTCTCGTTCCAAACTCGGAAGACTTCTGGCATTCGCGGCCAGTTCCGTTCTCTCCTCGTTGGCACTCGCCTCGCGCGTGAGGCCGATCCACTGTGCCGCGCGATTCAAACGTACCAAGGCAAAAGTTGCCACGACCAACCGTATCGTAGACGGAAACATCGAGTCCGATAATTCCCAATTGTCGATTCTCTCCTCGCGAGGAAGAGAGAGAGGAGCATCGAATGGAACTAGGGAGAATCAGAAGTGAATTCAAAGTCTGTGCGCGCCTCGGGCTTCTCGTCGGCCAAGCCTTTGCAAGAAGTGCGTGACTCCGGCGCGCGTGCGAGGAGCCAACGGTGTTAAAACGGTCCCTGGAGCTGGGCCAACCTTCGGTGCTCATATTCGTACGGTGATTTCGGGGAAGAAAGCGCGCCCTGTGCGCGCTTCGTACACCATGATCGTGATTCTCTCCACTCGCGCGTGCTCACGATGTGCCTCGAAGAATCTTTTCACAAGTAAAGTCCCTTCGGCGGCGTGAAAGTTCGATTCGGAGTTCGGTGGAGACACCAAGTGCGCGCGAATGCCTTCGAGATTCTGTTGCGCGTACGAAAAGTCCTCTGGGATTCTCACAGGCTCCGAATCCTTCGGCGAATGGTGCATCCGGGACCCTTCGTGGCGGAGTTTCCGGTGACCGCTTGGCCCCGCTTCTCCACCTTCTTCTTCGTCTCGTTCTTCTTCGAGAGATACTCTTCTCGTCGTCGGTGATTTTTCTTCCTTCGCCAGGATGGCGAGCGAAGTGATGCTGGCGCCAACCGCGGCGCCCACCACCTCCAGATGCGAGATGGACGACGTCAGAGATATGGTTAGAAACGCGACCGTCACCACTATTTACGTAAGTCTCGGTCTTTAGTTTTACAATGGGAGTCGCTTGTCGAGTTTTCTAAGTGTTCCGACGAAGATTGTTTTGGAAAGCATAATAGTATGTTTAAGATCACGACCGTCCTCTGTATGTAACAAAAAAGGTTAAATAATGACGGCATATGTAAACGGTCCAAAATAAACACAAACTTAAAAGACTGAAAAAACAATCCAAAAACTAGAGATTTCAAATTCGAGTCCTTTTCAAGAGAAATAATAGAACCTCTTCTCCTTAACCGAAACTTGCAAACTGAGCGGCAATCCAATCTTAAACCGCGAAGGAGACGAGAATCTTTTATAAAAACCAACAAAAAACAACTGTAGTGACCCATAACAACATTGTTTCGAAAGCATCTTTTCTCGTTTTCTTTTTCTCTACGCACCACGAATCGCAGGGCGTTGAATTTGTAATGTTCCTCCGATCGAATCGGAGAGCAAACAATGTTTAACAGTGTGTGACTTTTTATCTAAATATTTAATAATTTGGGATAAATCATTTGGAGAAACAGTTTATTCGTACCGAAGCAAAACGCAAAGGATCCGGGTTTACGTTGCTGCAGGCTTGGCTAGGTCAGCGTTAGATGGTCATATTCTAACGAGCGGTGCCGTCACGCGTGACACAATACACATTGTGCATTCGGACACGCGTTGGCGCGATTCAAATTGCCAGTGAGGATTTCGGCGAACAATGTTCGCTAACGATGCGCTCGCCAACAATGTTGAACCGCGGTGCGGCGGTGCCGGCGTAAGGTAATAGCGTCACGTTGCCTCGTAGCTGATTGTCGGTAGTCGTAATCGTGGTTGTCCACCGCGACGAAGGACAATAGTGTCAAGGACAAGATTTCACTCTCTCGAGCGAGTCGAGTTAACTCGCCGCTAAGTTGGAAGCTTTGCGGAGGAAATGCACCGTCGGATGTGTCGTACAATCGGATCTCAACTGATCAATTTGCATGTTAAATTATCTTGTTCACACATGTATCTGAATATCTTTTATCCACCGTCTAGATCTCGTCGAATATAAGAATCTGCGATACATTTGATGGACCCTTCTAAAGTTGACGAACTAAATAATTGGAAGTTATCTTGTTCTCGCGTGCATTAGAAGATTTTTTTATACATTGTCGAGATCTTATCGAGCAGAAAAATGTGTGAAACATTTGATGGAACATTGTAAAGTTGACGAAGTAAATAATCGGAAGTTATCTTGTTCTCACGTGCATGAAAACATTTTTTATCTACTTATCGAGATCTCGTCGAACAAAAAAATCTGTGATACATTTGATAGACCATTGTACACTTGACAAACTAAACAGAAGCTACACGGAATACCATCGTGTGACCTCTTATTCTATTTTATCCTTTCTTCCCGAGGTGCTTCGATATTCGTAATACACGCTTGTACGGAATATTCTTCCGTGTACAGTAAACACGAGCGTCGTTCCACCTGGCGCCTGAGAAAGAACAATTAATACATCGAGAAAATGCTTGGCCGAGAGTGTCCGACAAAAGAGCAAGGAACATTCGTTCGTGCGCGAATGCTTTTCTAGCGTGTCGATGCTTCGAGCAGACCGCGGCTGCCACCGTTTCCATCCTCGCGAAAAATGGACTAGCGTCACGAGATTCTCTCCGCAAATTATCGGGCCGCTCGCTCGTGTTCGATTCTCGCCACGCTCCGGTGGCGCGCGAGCTCGCCGTGCAGAGAGCCCGACGATTCGTTGCACAACTAATTAATAGGCTAATAACGCATGCCAAATCGGCGAGCCCAACGAGCAGCATCAGCTCGTTCGACGGCTCGCTCCGTCTCGGTGCTCGCCACTCGCATGGTCTACGAGAACCTTGCGAGTGAGCGTGGGTTCGGCACGACGAACGACGGCCCACTCGAATCCACGAGATTTTTAAGACACTAACGAGAAGTCTCAATATCTTGCAACTCCGTGTAGAAATTCCGTCGGTGAGACAACGCCGTTCTCGTTCCGAGGTGTGTATCCTTCGTCGAGATTACGCGTAGAAACACAATTTAGTTGAGTAATCCTTCGAATTGAATTAAACCAGGATGTCGTGGGCTTTGAATTCTCGTTTCAAGGATCGTATCTTTTAACGCGTTGATCGCCACGTCACCCGAATTTCGGTTTTGGTGCTTGATTGTAAATTATCGAAATAGATATTCTGAAGTATAATTAACGCTTTAGATAGTTAATTGAACAGTCACCAAAATTCATGGTGGCGTGAAGATCTACGTGTTAAAGGTTTGTCATAAATTATTCATTGAGATTGGAAATGTTTTAGCGATAATTTCAAACGAACAACAATCTTGGAAATGAGGATTCTTAAGATTTGTGTATTTGTTAATGTTTCTAGCAGTATTGCGCATATGTCGTTCAAAGGACAGGCGAAGATTCTTCACGGTACTAGAACACGTTGGGATAATTCTCTTCGTGTTTATCAAAAATGCACGCCAACGTCGAATTTACCCTGGCGTGTTGCGCCGAATGCATTAGCGAGAAATTCTGTGGCCGACGGAATAGAGCAGTGCTTCTCGATCTTTTTTTTTGTGCCACGACACACTTTCGTGAGAATACCCGATGCCGACGATAAGGAGGTCGCGGAGCGTCGTGGGTAGCGAAAAGCGTTAAAAAACCTTTTTTGCGATGCGCCGAGCAACGGGTGCGAGGAACGTTTCACCGACGATCGTTTCATTCGCGACAACTCATCTGACAGGTACACTCGCTCGATAAATCATGCTACCGAAATTTACTTGGACGACCCGTGAAAGTCGAAGTCTCGTGGAGATTCACCTACGCGTGGAGGTATCCACAAGGAAAAATTCCGACCCAATTTCTCATGGAGAAATGAATCCTGCAAATAATTGACGATTGAAATCCGTAGGAGCTGGAGTAGTTGCACGTTTAAAATTCTGAAATGAGGGAAAAGAATCGTGTGGAGAAAGAAATATCCGTAAGGAAAATATTCTGACCCAATTTCTCACGAAAAATCGTATAAAGGAAAACATTAACGATCGAAGTCTGTCGGAGTTGGAATGTCGCTGCGCGTTTAGAATTCTGAAAGTGAAAAAGGAATTCGCAGGAAAAACATTTTGACCCAATTCCTCGCGAAGAAATAAATAATGGAAAAAATTGACGATCAAAATCTGTCGGAGCTGGAGTAGGTGCACGTGGAAAATTCTCAAGAGGACGAGCGAAATTTTCAGCAAAATACTCGTCTTCCATCAGGGACTACTCTTTCTCTCCCTTGCGTATATCCCAACAGAAAGCTCCTCGCAGCTTTGAACTAAAATTTTCATTGGAAACGCCGAAACTTCTGGGGAATCCGGGCACGCGGAAAGACGAGTCTGCACCGCTCTTTACGATCGCGCTATAAAGATATCGTCGAGGGGACAAATTCAGTGGACCTCTCTAGCGACGAAATAGGGCCAGCAACTCCTCTTCCACTCTCGTCCCTCTCGTTCGGTCGGGTTATTTTGGGTATGGGGCGGTTACATTTCAGTCAACAGGTGTTTTATGTTGAGCCCAAATTTTCCTTCGGTATGCGACCCGACGCAGCCTCGGATTTCGCGATAAGTGTCTCGAGGATCATTTAACACTAAATCTATGGACCATTTCTTCCATTAACCCCAACGTTCACGAAGCGAAATAAAATTCACTATGCACTTTTGGAGATTTTTCAAGGGCTGAAAGCAAAGTCTCCTTGACATTGCATTTTGAAGCGATGCCTGGAAACTTTTGGGCAACAATCGAGCGAGCTCATCTCCGGGTGCTTTTTCACTCGAAAATGAGAAAACTTTAGATTTTCGGCTCTCCTCTTCGTCGACTAACATCCTCCTCTTTCTCGACCCGGTGGAGCTTCGTAGGCGGATCGAAACGCGAGAAGCGAGCGTTTCCTTATTCGGTACTGCGGCTCGGTAAACGCTTTCGATGCCTCGTAACGACTGTCCGTTATAGGTCGCATGACGGTTCTCATATTATTCGACGTGTCTTCTCGCGCGAGCAGGTATCGGTCAAAATTACTGTGAATACTATGCCATGGAATTATCGTACGAAGCATCATCACTCTAAAGAATTTTCTTTTGGTAATAGTGTATGTAAAACACGAAGTTTGTTTTATTCTCGAGCAGAAGCGTATTTCGTATTTTAAATCGTGGAGTACGTGAGATAATTTATATTTTATATCATCTGTCCGTTTCGATTCGCGTTTCGCATTGGGCGGTTCTCTCAATTCATTCCTACGAGAGCTTGAACGATCTTGGTCAAATCTTAGAGGGCGAAGCCTTGTAAATAAATTGCTGAAGTGCAGTGGAGAGGCTTTTTCCTGCCCGAGCACTTCACCGGACGAGAGAGAGACCGTCGTGCCTCCCGTTCGAATCATTTTAAAGTTCGTGCGGAATTGCCATCGGCATCCTTGCGCCCAACTCTCTACACAGATTCGAACGAGGATCGTAGGGGCCAACTGGGGACGGTGGTTGTCCAATCTTCAGCCAGAATGACTTTGCGTGGGTGGCACGGCTGGGGTGTTTACTTTCTACCCACCTTATCGTATCTCCGTCCTCGACAACGTGTAAACGGTTTTTTTTTCGCTTCCGCGGGTCGTCTGGCGGATAAATATTTGTAGGGGGATGTGTATTAATAATTATAATTCTGTATTCTTCGTTATAAAAATGAACAAAGAAATATATACTTATAAAAGAATATTCTCAAAGCATTACATACAATTTACGGTTATTCCTCTTTTTTCTAGAGGATCTACAAATATCAAAATCTATCGGAAAGTCGTTCAGCTGCCTGAATGCGGATATCTAATCTTGTATATGCTTAAAAATCCACGACGCGCGGCACACAGAGCCTCTTTATGTGCACAGTGATGCACCCTCTTGCGCATTCGTCGACCATTCCACTGTTCCTTTTGAACATTCGAATATTTTTATTTTTTTCATCGCGGTGCTCAATATTGTGTAAATTATACGACAATGGGACCTATAGGAAACGAAATTTTCGAATATGCATCGTCCGCAAAGAAACTTTATTTACCCCGTCAAAGCACTCTGTTACAATCGCGTTTCGTTCCTTCCATTCTTGCGTTCTCGAATATTTTCTTAATGGGTACCGTGCTTTTATTACGGTGCTAAACGCACGACAATGCTCTCTCGAGTATTGGAAAAGATTGTAGGGTGCATTGGGTTGCACGCATTGTTCGAGCTCCGTCTAGGTGAGTCATCGGGTCGTAGGGGTGGAGAAAAAAGGGGTCTTTTAGAAATGAAAGACCGAAGGGGTAATGACGATAGTCTCATGACGCAGTGATCTTCCAGGACGTTTGCGGTGCACAATTTGTGTACGCACAGAAAAAATTGTTCTCGTAGAAAATTCATGAGATTCTACTGAGAATGCAGGCAATCGATACAGTGGATTTTTGTTATCATTGTCGCATTGCAATGGATAAGGTGAACCTTGGTCTTGGTTCGATAAATAGACGCGAGTTTGTTCGATACTGATATTCAACGACTCACTTGTCGAAAGTGAGAAGCGATGTGAGAACTTCGATAACGTTATCGCGCACAATCGTGTTTCGTGTTCATTCCGACTGCTGAATGTTTGTATGGGGGTCAGAGAAGAGAGGCAGTGACGTCAAGCGACCAGAGAAAATTCCTTCTTTTCCACAGAATTTTCGTATTCCCGCGTGGATATTCCAAGCGAATTGCAATCTGTGTGAAAGTTTCGTATATCGCGCTCGTCCTCTCGCGAGCAGATTAACGGTGCAACGTCCTGAGAATAAGACCCGCTTTAATTAATTCGTGAAATCGGTTAGATCGCGCGCGGCGATACCGGCCAATATTGAAAATGCAATTAAATCAATTAGACTACCGATCCGCGCAGAATATCCATCCGATTTCGAGAGGTTCGAAGCATGGGACCGCCTTCGAACCACGCTCGTCCTACTTACGAGTCGAAAGGAGGCACTCCTCGTGGAGAGAAATTGGTGACGAGCGATAATTAAATACGCACCGCACTTTGCCTCGTTCATCTCCTATTTATTTACATTCTCACTTCGTTCTCTCCTAATTCACAATTTAGTCTAATCGTTCGAGTCCTCTTCTTATCCTCGCATTCCAAAGTCCTAATAATAGTAATTCACACGCCATCCGCTAATTAGCATCATTACAAGCTTGGAAAAATTACGCGTGCAGGCTCGAATAATCAACAGAAAATTCTTCGTCTCGACACGTTAGAGGGGGTCGATGCAGGTCAAATTCAATTCGCGCGAGTCGCTTCGAGCGCAAGCACTTTCGCCGTCGAAATGAGAGCTCCGGCGTAAACGTAGCCTTCTGCTTGTCGAATTGGACGCGCTGGATGCATAATGATGGAACGAGTTTCTCGAATTTGGCCGTGCACGGTAGTGAGCCTGTGCATCAGCTGTTCTGCCACGGCAGGATGCGCTCTCATTGATCATTACGAGAATCTACCTTCTTCCACGAGCATCCATTGGCCAGTGGCGAGGGCGAGGATATAATTATTGCACCGCTAAACTAGGAAGTTATTCAGTTGCTCGGCGTAAGAAATACTTTATATGCGCCAATATGTTTATAAATATAGAGTGCGCGCATTGCTGTAACGCGGCTCCTCCTACCGATCATTCTCGAGGAAGGCGCGTAATCCTAAGTGCGTGCTTACACGCACGATGCTCACTTTGGTTTGACGCGGTCTCGAGCATCCTCGGGGTCATTGACCCCCTCCGAGCAGATTTCCGCGTCGAAAGCTCATCCTTCATCTTGAACTCACCGAGAGCTCTCAGATCTCCTCCCTACGATTTACTTTCTATTAATTCTCTCTTCTTTCTCTCTTTTTTTAGAATTGGCGTACCTTCTGCTTTTTCGTCTTCAGAATTTACTTCGAGCAAGTCGGGATTCGCTCGTAAATTAGATTTTATCCCCATATTCTGGCCCAGGTCCTTGGCACAGGAATCGCCGAACGGCTTGCTCGTGTTCGCTCGTTACTCTCGTCCACTTCTTTCGTTCCATTTCGTTCGACTTCATTCACAAGACTAAGTCGACTCTTGCTCGCACGTTTCATTGCAATCGTTCGCAGGACTTGGTCGAGTGTGGGGATAACGTTTACAGGTTCTCGAATCGAGGATTATTCCTGTCGTTACACATTCTTGGTGGTTCTCGATCGCTCATCCGCGATTACTCTGGAAGATTTGACGCGAAGAAAGAAGGAATCGATGCGTCGACACTTGGCCACGAGGTACGGGCGCATAGGCGAGCCTCCTCGGTCGTTAACCCGTTGCAATTAACGAAGAAGTGGACATGGTTAGACGGTCCTGGCTTTAAGCGATCATTGCGTACAACGAAGGAAGAGGTGGAGGATGGGACGAAGGAGCGAGAATGCGCAGATAAGATCGCCTGGAATTTCCGGTTGCTGATCCGCGAGAGCGTTTCCCTTTTTTTCTTCTTCTTCTCTCGTTTTTCTCTCGCGATCGTGACTCTTTCCTCTGTTCTCTTCCAGAAGGATATGGATTTGATCGAGGCTGGTCCAGACGCGTCCCTCAAATTTTTTGTTTGAGTGAAATTTAAATTATCATAGTTGAGATAATTTACTTTTTCTTAACGCGTCGAGTGCCACGAGGGCCTTATCGACAGTGTTGTTTCAACCATGAACGTTTTTTACGTACCAGATTGACAACTCGGAAAGTATCAAATTTCAATCATTTGTACCGACATTGTTTAAGAAGTTTCGTATTAAAATAAATAAACGTGAAGGTACCCTGTTAATGTAAAAAAATAAAATAACTTGTGCATTTTTTCGGTGCTAAATTACCTCGATCAAACAAAAATGTACAATCTGTTCCAACATCCCATTACGGGAAGAATATTTTGGAAGGCAGCTGTAGATGAGTACCAATTTTTCAAAGAAGTAACAAAGGGGTTTGAAAAGTGCCAGATTTCGTACAAAAGTACCAGTTTGAATAAACGTAATCACCGGCACTCTAATTTTGACACTAGTCATATTAAAGCCCATTATTACAAACAACCAATTTATTTTTTTGCTTTAGCTCTACGTTTTCATTTATTTTCATATACAAATTCATGCATTCGACGTGTTAAAGTAAACATTAATAAATGTCTTGCGCACTCTAACGGCACAGAAAAATTGTGGGAGATGTTATCACGAGAAAGAAATTTATCTCGAGTGTTAAGTGATTATTACACAGAAAGGTCGACACGGTGTTATTGCACACGACCAATCTCATCGTCTTTTTCACCGATACACCGGCAACCCGCAAAGTCGAGAGGAAAGTAGAAAGTCGCGAGCGCAGATGCCACGCGTCGCAAAGTTTTACGCGCTAATCGGCCGTGAAACGCACGCTGGGATTCGCACGCGCGTGTGCCACTTGCGAGTGTTCGTGAGCGACGATGCACGCGAGCTGGATAGTAGCAGAGGGTGCAATAAAGAGTAGAGATGCTGCTACCTAATCTGGTTCCCGTTACCGCGCTTCCACCGATTAACCGCACGTGGTCCTTTTGCGCGCACGTGCGTCCACGATTCTCCACTCTTAATTCGAAAAGTAATCAAAAGCTCAAACGACGTTTGACAATTTTGTGGATATTAAGGATTGAATTGGTACGTTTCCAGAAGAATGTGAATGTTTTAACGACAAGTGGGATAGCGATGTCAGTCGAATTTCCAAGACGCGAAAAGACTTTGCCAGTCTCGTGTGAGTAAGCGCGAGATATACATATATTTAGAAAGCCCCGGCAAAGAGGATTATTTCTCATGTTGGTTAACACCATCGATTCACATTTACGTAATCGCTTTGCAATGTTTACAGCGGCTCCGGTGCGCGCGAGAGAAGCCGCATTTGGAAGAACGCGGGCGAATCTAATTGTGCTGATCGAAATCTACCACGGTATATGATAGTTGTAACTTGAAACTAATTTTCCTACAGAGACGATTGCTATATCTCGAAATTAAATAGAAACTTTTTACCTCGAGCGGTGATAAAAATGGTTTAGAATTTTCATTGTCGATATATACTTTGGAAATTGAAATTATTATTATTTGAAATTATTTTCTCGTATTGTTAATTAATTGTTTAATCAACGTCCTCTTCGTCTCTTCAAACACGAGTTTCTCTTGAAATATTGAAGTATCCTTCGCACAGTTTCGTCCACGGTCTAACGCCACTGGCTGGTCTAATGCTCCTTTTGCGACCATTATCGCGAAGCCTCATTAAGCTCGAGGCGTTCGTAAAGGAACAACGCGTGCTCGAGTGCATATTGCCAGGTAATAAATTCGCAGCCCGTAGATAAATCTTTCGATAAGCGATTACTCCTATCGACAACTGGTGACGGATCCGAATAAGAAAGGCAAAAGTAATTTTAACAGCTTTCGGTAATTCAATTCGATGCAATTACTTCGACATTTGTCAATTTCGCTGGTTAATACGATTATCACGAAAATTTTCCAATTCCACGGTACAATCGCCGAATTTAAATGCTCAAGTATTAAATTATTCGATCAATCCAAATCTCTTTATTCCCAGCATCGAAACCTTTCCATGCATCTCAATATAATTCGACAGTATTGATTTATTGATTGATTTATTTATTTAAACGGGTGGCTCCCTTTTTTACAAATATTTCAAATACAGTAGAAAAGATGTCAGATAAATAAGACTACAGCATTGCACGAAATTCATCTGGTTTAACTAATATAAACCAATGTAAAGAAAATAGAAGAATAGAAAAGAAAATCATCAATTATATGGGACTTCAAATGAAGCCGATTTAAAAGATAACGTTGAAACACCAAAGAAGCTTATACAATTTGCCAATCCATTGTCTAATCCTCACCACAAGTCTCCAATCCGGGCTCACGACTCTTCTCTCGAAATTTTTATCGCGCGGAAACGCCCGCGCGTCCTCTGCCATTAATAATTTCTCGAGTCATAAATCTCTGAGAAGAGTGACAGGTGGGGATAGGATGGCTCTACCCTTCGAATTCCACGGCACCTTTCTAACGTTGTGTAATCCCCTTAACGCGCGACGGTAGCCCGACGTCGAGGTGGCCAGTTAACTGGAGCATCGGCGCGTGTCTAGCGATCCACATGCGAAACAGTGCGAAGTTCTTTCCTTGCTCGGTACGCTTCTTACACGGTAGCGACTAACAGTCTCTCTCGGATCCTTCCGCGGGATCGTCGTTTTCTCGCGCGGCGGGGCGGCCTCTCTTCCTTCGTATTCTCGTCCTTCTTGCGCGTCGTTATGAGCGAGCAACGACGACGCCTTGGACGTTGGTAACGGGGTATCGTTTGCCGATACACCCCCACCGTCCACCATCTGGAGTAATGATCGTCGCGATCGTTCGTGTAGGGGGGGAAGAGCGAGAAATATCTCCGAGGAAAAAGCTTCTCTCACCTGGATGATCTGGATACTGAGGCTCGTTTTGGTAAGGATCCTCCACTTCCTCCTCCTCACTCTTGTTCTTCTTCCGGCTTCTCGTCCTTCTGTCGATCTTCTCGGTGAGGCGGAACGCGATTCACTGGAGCATCGGTCGATCTTTAATAGTTTCTTTTTCCGTTTTTTTTCCTTTTTTGGCACGACCGTTAAGGGAGTGACTTATGCAATCGCCATCCTGAAAACCGTTCGTGTGTGTGTGTGTGTGTGTGTGTGTGTGTGTGTGTGTGTGTGTGTGTGTGTGTGTGTGTGTGTCCGTGTATATCCTCGATTTCGGAAAAACGGCTGAACCGATCGGGACGAAATTTGGCACAAAAATCAAGTACATTACTGTGAGTTCACAATAAGGTTTGTGAGCCGCCATCTTGAACCGGTACAAAAGGGAGACAAATTCAAATATCGAAAAATTCATATCTTTGGTATTCATTGGATCCCGATAAAATTTTACACATACATGTACACGTATACAATGACAATTTCTGGACATTTTCAAATTTTTTGATTGGCCGAATCAAAAATGGCGGCTAATTCAAATCTTTAGTCCAATATTCCGGCAAAACGACTGAACGGATCCGAACAAAATTTGGCATGTACATCGAGTATATACCCATTTGGTGCCACGAAATTTTATGTACCGCCATCTTCAACCGTTTCAAAATTATGGGAAATTCAAGTATGGAAACGTGAGTTACGCGGTCGTGCCTATGGCAGGAAGCGAAGCTTTTCTGCACCGGTTAGTGTTAGTGCCGACCACTAACCACCACTAGTTTTTTCTTGATAGCACCAATGGAAGATGAACGAATCCATTCGCGGATCGGCTCGCCGAGGTTTCTCGGTACGTGATTTGCATTAGCCGTTCTTCGTCGTTCGCCTACGCTATTGTTCTTTCCCTCTCTCTCTCTCTCTCTCTTTCTCGGTCTCTCTCTTCTTGACGAGCGCCCTAACGGCGTTCTCGCGCGCGCGCATGACACGCAAGCGCGGTGCATAAAAGGAGCGAACCAATCGGCCACTCAACGATCGCGCAATTTTGTCAAATTTCACCAGAGGACCGCGAGATTTCGGCGAAAGGACCGGTATGCAAATTGTCGAGGTTCTCCTAGTCAGTTTCCTTCGTCTAATCGCTGCACAGAAAGGCGAGGTTCCTGAGTGGGTGGCGTGTCCTTGTTTGGGAGGTGGGATTTAACGAGGTGCCTTGGTACGAGGGAATTTTTGGTTTCGAGAAGCTTGCACCACGAGAGTGGAGGTGGAATTTTGTTAATAAGTGAAATTAAATTTTTTTCGTTCCATAGAAGTTTTTTAGATGAACTAACGCAGAAGTTTCTTCGACGACCGTTCCTTCAATGGCGGAAAGGTTAGGGAATTTTTTGTTTCGAGAAGCTTGCGCCACGAGAGTGGAGGCAGAATTTTGTTAATAAGTGAAATCAATTTTTTTTCGTTTCGTAGAAGTTTCGTAAACGAACTGACGCGTAAGTTTCTTCGACGACCGTTCCTTCAATGGTGGAGGATTTAGCGGTTTGCCAGTGGAAAGAAAAAAGTCGCGCGGTTTCTCGTCTCCACTGCAAAATCGCTTAAACGAGATTTCCGTAAACACACGCTCGGACGGCGAAGCCTGCTGGAATAGCGAAGCTGCGTGCATTAGCCGAAGGTGCAACGAGAGCCAGGTAACTGACCTACAGCAACGCCGTAGCATGAAAGTTACGCGCGGTCAACGTACTCGGCAATTTCTGTCCTCGAATCCTCGGACTTGCTATCGAACGTGGAACGATTTTTCCTCGAAGGTCACTCGGAAACTCCTCTAAAGATTTCGTTTCTGCAATGCCAGGCTGACTTCCTCATACATATTACTCGGATCGCCGAGTAATCTTGCGAATGGAATCCTGCGAAGAAAATTGCAATTATTCTCGTGACATGGAAAAATGCAAATCGCTAAATTTTGCACGTTTAATCGAATCACCTGTCGGCGGCAGACTTCCGCGAGCTACCTCCACCACCACGAAGATCATTCGGAAAACTTTTTCCCCCATTCCATTCTAGTTTCGTCGTACATTTTCTCGTTCCAATTATCTCGGCCTACATTCCACTATTCGCTCGAGCATGCTAACGCGCGCTGTGATTTACTGTTCGAATCTCGCATTCATTGGGCTCACTGGTATTTCTCGTCCGCGAAAACCACCCGAAAAAATCTCCTTTGGCCGCTTTAGCGCGCGGTCTACTCCAATTATTTCGAGCAACTAACATCTCATTTTTTTTCAACCACTCTCGATTAATCGCATCGCTGGAATCTTCCTGCACGGCCTAAACGGTCCTGATCCGAGTATGGAAATTCATATTTTAATTTTCCATCTGAATCGAATCGCTCGCCACCACTGGCGCTTTCACCGCGCGTAAATCTTGAATGAGGTTTACGTTCCATGCGCAAAATCTATGACGACGGCCCGTAAACGATCGTCGGTTCACAGGTACGAACGCCCAACGAGGTGAGAATGCCGACCGTCAGGTGCAATTCGCGCCCATCGTAATTGGCCGAGCCAATCGCCGTGACACATCGTTTCTGGGATTTGCTCGAGTAGGGATAAATTGCGCGATCTAAAGCCAAATTGACGGAAATTGCATTCGATAGGTCGGACGCTTTGATCTTCCCACCGACTTTCTTCCACGAAGGCATTCTCACTCCTAATTACTACGGTCGTCGAGTGATACGCTGTATCCGGCAAGCATTCGCGGTATTTAAAAGTGAAAACGCATTTTCAGCCGCGCCTGGAATGCGGGTTAAAGATTGCGCGCTATTTGAAGTTTCACTTACCGTTGGATATTTTTCTTTTCTATTCTTTTTTTTTATTTTCTTATACTCGCGTGTTCATTGGGTCAGGTGTTAGCATCTGGTTCGAGAAATGATTTTCTAACAGGATGTCCTGCTCGAGCATCCACCGCGTTAACTAATCTAAGGTTTTGATGGATTTGGTCGCGCGATGGACACGCGCAGCTTGCCGTTCGTGCGCCATTGTTTCTCACCCACAACTCTTTCGTCTCTTCTTTTTTTTTACTTTTCTCTCTCTCTTTCCTTGGGTTTAACTTGGCTCTCTTGGAAACCGTAGCAATACTCGCGTTGGCGAGGGCGCGGACACCGTCTCAGCCTACACGCTTCTGGGTGCAGTTTGCCCACGCAACGGAAGCTTTGCAAAACGACGGCACACACGACCATTATATCGCAACGTGCCGGTAGACGAATACCCGCGGGGCGTTTCATAAACGCTACCACGTTTTATTTCATCGATGACATCGGATCGTGATTATCGTTTCGAGCTTTTTTTACATTCCAAGCGATCCGTTGCTTCGTTCCAGGCGATTTCGATTCGGCTGGAAAATCTTGTTCTGAATTTTCGTGATTCCATGCAAGGAAATGTAAAATGCGGTGTTACATCGTCGCAAAAATGTGAATACAAAATTTAGCACGTGTAGATAATAATCCGTCGTAGCACATTGTATTTTTTTATGAACATACTTGGATCATGATTTTTCTTCTAGCTTTTTACTTTCCATCCAATCTGTGTGATTTCAATCGTCTGGAAAATCTTGTCTAGGATTTTCTAGATCTCATTAAAAAAATCTGTAAACTACAGTATTACCTCGTCGAAAATAATACGTATGCGCAATTTCACCCTCGTAACAATCCGTCGAAGCACGTTATACTTCGTATCGACCTGAAAGCTCGCAAGCCAGGCCATTACTTAAATTCGTCAGTGTCATCTTATTCGCCCATAAAGCTTCTCATCTGGAGAGCCTTCCCACGCGAACCGCACGAAGGACCATCTTTTAAATTTCCTAGGTCGAACTACCGCTGAAGCGACGCGAGCGTTGAAGGACACTTACGTGACATTTCGTCGTTTTTCCCCTCTACTTTTGCAAGAAGCTCTCTTTATCGCAATCACGCGGATAAGAGTGAGGAGAAAGTAACGAAAGAGAAGAAGAGAAGAAGCTTTCTGCTGTATCCAACGCGTAAGAATCTTCAGCGTCCGCTCTCGCGGTATTTTCTCGCGCACACACACACTGGTTCGTCTTTCACCCACGATATCGATCTTTGTCGAGCTGGTGGCCGTCGGTCGGTAGTAACGTCGAGGGCGAATCCGATCCTCCGTGTCCCTGGATGCGAACGATTGCGTCAACCTCTCCTCTTCGGCGAAGTAAACGACAATTATCGTGCGCAGCCTCGAGCGATCGTCGCGGGAAATTCTAAACGATTTGCGCGGCGACCTGCTTCTCATTCCGTTTATGCCAATGCAACGAGTAGCAGCAGCGTGTGAAACGATCGAAATTGCATTTTTCAATCGATCCTGCTGCTACGAGCCATTCTCGACGGTGGAATGTACGATGGCGATATAAAATTACGGTTGTCAATCGCGGAACACGTTGCACGACTTACCAGGTGACGTGTAATCGCGCGTAATTGCGGAGAACTCAAGGTACGATACCAGTTTTACAACATCGAATTCTCCGGTGGACCCGATGCTCGTGAAGCGGAGCAAGAAAGCAAAAATTAGACGAGACTTGAATTTCTTTTCAACTTCGGTTAGAGTCGCGTTGTTTTCATCATTTTTCTACGCGACAAAGTTCTCCTCCGGACGATCGGAAAACTTCGTTCGTGAGTTGGTCGCTGGACAAGCTGGTCGATGATTCGAGGAGAAAGGAACAATGTGGGTTTGTGGCGAGGGTTGTAGGAGGAGTGAGACGAGAGAAAAAGGAGAAAAGCAAGAGGTAGAGAGAAAAGCGTCGAAGACGACGCCAGGAAGTCAGCAAAAAGAGTCTTCCCCACCCGTCTAGCATTCTCCTGCCCTCCTCTTTCTTCCTTCCTTTTCTCCTTTCCTCTCTTTTTCTCCTCGCTTTCTCCAAACACGCGAAACGCACGGGGCCAGACGTCCGGTCGCGTCTTTTTGACTTTTTGGCAAGGAACACGTGTGCACGAAGGAGCAAACGGCCACGGTGCTCTTGTTATGCACACAGAAGGGGCGAGGCTTTTTTCGTTACTTTCAACAAACCGCACGTGGTGTCGCTTAATCGTCCACACTCCGAAAGATTTAGTAAAATATTTTCATGGAGCCACCCAACGCTTACTCTTCTCACAAACTCTTGAGAGAATGTTCAAGAAGTTCTCTCGTGGCACGGAGGATTTTAGCGAGGAGTCTCGATGATATTCTCTGGTAATTTGTGAATCAGCTGTTCCACGCATCTCGAGGGGTTGAGAAATCTTCTCGGCTCAAGGTTTCTCGTCTCTACCCCTTTCCGCTTTGTCACGTCCTTCTTCTTTTCCCTTCTTAATATGCGCTTTTCGTAACGGAGCCACATCGCGCGGAATTCACGTCAACGAAACGCACATATTCCCTCCCTCGTTCGCGGCGCATTATGTGGGCAACGTCCATGGCCGTAATCCATATTAAGAGCTCCTAGTGTTGCCATCCAGGTCTTATTGCCGTGAGGTTTTCTATCGCCTGGCTAACGGTCCGCTAATAACCGTGTCCACTAATTGGGACGAAAGCTCGCGTTACTATGTACCTATCTGCGCGAGCACTCACCTTCCGCCTCTCTCTCTTTCTCCGCAACAATCGGTTCGAATCTTCTTCCTCGTTGAGAAGAATTCACCGCCATCGATTGCTGGTAATTTATAGACGGCAATAAACCCATCGGTGGAATTGTAAAAATGTCGATAATCCTATATTACCTACTCGATGGATAATCCAAATCACCGTGGAGCGCGATAAGAGCGATAAAGTGTGTAATCGATGTGTTTAACGATTTTTAACTTGTTTAGTGCCGTACAACGATGTTTCGTCGTTTGCAACATTTGCAACATGTATCATTGTGTATACGAGAACCTTTAGAAACTTTTCGCTCAGGAACAGTTTTTGTTCGGCACTAAAAGGGTTAAACTTTGTTGCTATTTGTGGAGGGACGGTAGTAGATATATTCGTGTTTGGATGTAAAACTACGGTTTTGCTGTTATCAGATGCCCATGATTATCGTTAATTTTCTCGGTGACGGCGTCTCTTTGGATGCAGCCACGCGTATACACAATCTTCACCATCTCATTAATAAAGTAATCTGCCGTATAAAAAAAGATATTCCTGTCGAGAATCACATAGATAAGCGTCATTGATCAAAATTGCGAGCTCGATTGGACGAATCGTTCTGTAATTCCGCGCACGACCCAGACACAATTCCACGGACATAGAAATGGGCGGTGGAAAAGGTTGAGAATTAAAGTTAGACTTTCTACTAATCGATGCGCGGGGTTACGTAAGCGTCTCGAAACTGTCCATATCGATTACGCGAACGACACCTTATGCGCATATGTGCCATTCTCGGTTATACATGCCTCTTTCTCCCATAGGCGCGGCCGACGACTCCTTCCATGTGTAAACTACCGTATGTAGCTTGTCGAAGCGCGCGCGTATGACACTCGCCGAACAATTCGATGACGAAACAGGTCACGTTGTTCTCCTTTGTCCTCAGAGGAGACCCTTCTACTCGATAACAACGAATCTTTCGATCACTCGTCACAAATTAAACGAAGTGCAAAGGCAAATTGCGAATATTATAATCAAACGAATTATCATTGACCAACGATCAACAATGCTGATTCTTGGGTAGTGAATTAAATTAATTAAATATGTTGCATTTTATGCAGCTTATCTACGGTGATGGACTTTTATGTTGCAGAATTTACTAATGAGAAAATGTTCTATAATACTGTTATAAAAAGTTTCGATATACATATATACTATATTCTGTCGAGCTTAACGTAATTCAGCGATAACGATCAACGATGCTGATTCTTGGGTAGTGAATTAAATTAATTTAACGCCTTGCATTTTATGTAGCTTGCCTACAGTAATGGAATTTTATTTTGCAGAATTTACCGACGCTAAATTTATAAAACTGTTATAAAAAGTTTCTATGTACTACATTATATCAAGCTTAATGTAATTCAGGAATATGGAAGATCACGAGAAGAGATGTCGAAATGAATTCTTGCACGTGACACAAAAGATAACACAATTACCACGCTCAAATCGACAAATTTCGATTCGACAACGATGGAATTACAACGCTACGACACAGGAACCGCTACGACGATGGTGTTTGGGTTGCAAGTGGCGAACCCAAGGGGTATCGGTAGCGCCGATATTCCGTGTCGTGTAACGTCGTACGGTCGAGCGGTACCGATGACACGATTTCTTTTTATAGATTGGCATAAAGGCCGCGCGTACACAGAGAGCGCAGCGACATTAATGGCCCGTTTGAGATAAGTTCGCAGGAGTTGTCCCGTGGCGCGTTCACAAAGTTTGCTCATCGGCTGACATAGTGTTCATTGTGTTCATTGGTCCTTGCCTCGTCGCGCGCGGTCAACCTAATCAACGGTGGCGGCCTTTCGCCGCAGTGTCTCCTAAACCGCGAGTGCGTGGCGGCAATTGCCGTGTTCAATTTCCACGCTGCTAAAACCGCAATGGAAACACTCGGTCTGGGACCTATACTTTTGGAAGTGTTTAGGCTCGTGAAGCAAATTCAATTTAACGACCCAGGATGAAAATCGTTGGACGAACCGTTAACGAAAATTGTGATGAGATTTTCTTTTATACCTTCTACGTTTAATCCTTTGACTACGGAAAACTTTGAGACGTTTTTGTTTTTCTGAGTACAAAAAAGGTAATAATAAACAAATTACCGTTAGAGCCCTCAGGTGTTTTTTTGGAAAAATTCCCTGTTGCAGTAACAATTTTTTCATAAAAAACTGCCTCTCTGGGCAATGCCTTAAGCGCCTATAGAAGCTTGCAGTATCATAAGAGCAAATTTTCTAAGCGCCTTCCGACTCCAACAATAGTAAAAAAATCCAAAAATCCAAGATACAAATCTATGGTTTATCACAAATTCGTCTAGATCCACGATTCCCATTTTCAATTCGTAGAAACAAGCCTCCGTGCGGCCGTGGCCTTTGGAACGAGAAAGGAATCGAGCAGTAGGGGACGATCTGCAAAAATCAAGAGCCGAGACGGCACATAATTACACATTGTCCCGATAATCATTCGGGTGCTCGATCTTCGATCAGCCGGTAGCGCAATGAGATACGATCGAAGGATTCTGCTAACGATCGATTATCCGGATCGTTATTCCGCACGAATGACGATCGATCGGTACGTCATGAAAAAGAGACGAAATGGAACGAAGAGAAAAAGAGAGATGGTTGCGCTTGGAAAAAGGACAAAGTTCTTCGGTGGCTCGTGGAGAGGATCACGCGAGCTACGGAAGGATCAACCGCGGCGTCTCGATTTTTCGCCTCTTACGTTTTCAATTTATTTCACCGCTGCTGGTATATCCTCGTACTCGAGGATAGTTCGCGAGATATTATCATTCCAGGCGCCAGACGTCGTTCTCATAGATTTCGTCGCGCTCGTATCGGCTCGCGCGCGCTCGAGTTCCTCGCAATTTTTCACCGTTCAATTTCACGGCTCCACGGTGTCGCTGCCGCCGGCTCCTTCTCATCCTTCGCATCGACATCTTTTTCCGAGAGAGAGACAGAAAAAGAGAGAGCCTCGACGTATGTTACCTTCGCACGAATTTCGGCTCATCGTGCCAGTTCTCGTAATGTTACCGAGATACTCAACGACCCGTGACACCACGAAAATCTTTCACGAGTCGCGTGTCCTTAAATTAATTATCTCGTGCTCACGAGTGCACGAGCATTTCGTGGTAAAACTCGCGTGACACGCGTCGATGCCGACCTTCGTTAATTAAGTGAACTCTTAATTATCACGTAGTGAAAAACCCTCTCGCCTTCGTTTTTCATTTTTTTTTTTCCTTCACGTAGCACGCGGAGGACCTGATGCCCTATTAGAAAACCAGCCTCGAGAGCAGATCTCTTTTTCTTTTTACATCATGCACATTTTTACTCTCCCAATGGTGTCGTCGTGGTAGTTTCGTATTTTATTTCATTCTGCAACGTGCCCCGTCCGTGGTTTCTCTTTTCAATGCTTTTCCATCTTCAATTTTATTTCTACGTCTTTTTTTAATATTAGATAGACGAATGGGAATTGGGTAAGTTGTTTTGTGTAGATTATCAAAATTTTGGTTGGTATCTTGATCGAAAGGGTGGAGAATAATAGGGAAAGGAGATGTGTGTGTGTGTGTGTGTGTAAGCTCGACCGATTTGTAGTCACCGATGCATAGGTAGTGAGGATATGGAACTTGGAGACAATGAGGAACGTAGACACGATGTTTAATGCGCGCGCGCGGCAGAGAGAGAGAGAAAATGAGGGACAGCATACATACGCGAAGAAGGCAAGTGAGGATGGGAGTGGTCGTCGTATGAGGTCATACTGGTAGCGGTTGAACCTTGCGGATTAATGTAGAACGAGGAAGTTTGCTGTGCCACGGCCTTTGCGCGTTGGTTGTCGTCCGCCCCACCGTACAGGGTAGTCCGCTTACCGTATTATCCACTGAATAATTCAGATTTTCTTAGAGACATAAAAAAGATGCATAAATTCGCGCGAATCTCTCGTCCGAGACTTTTGAGCCGTGGCGTGTAAAATTGAAGAGAAAATTCGAAGATAATAGCTTTCCACGTCTCTACGTGTCTCGCAATTACTCCAGATAACAATACCAAGTTTCGTCATAAACTTCACTACGAAATAAGTGCCTCCATTAATAACGAACCTTTCGAGTATAGTTTCCGAAGAAGCTCGAAGCACAATAGTTCCTTAGTGTAAATCGATACGTCGTTAAAAATTTGCGCTTACCTGGGAACTAAGTGACGCGAATACCCTGGAGGATTTTCGACGTACCGAGGAATTGTTCTGCGGAAAATTTCCGATGCTTTTGGGATTCGATGAAGGGGGAGGGCTTTGCTGCCTTGCGCTGCTTCGATGCTGCCTCGAGCGCCAGACTCATTTAATATTAGACGAACCACGAGACTGTGATCGGCTCTGCTCTCTAAAAAGTTGATGATCCGTGCCCGATTACTGTTGGCGGCCTCGTTTCGACATCCGTTATACACGATTTTAATACCCAAATTCAGTCCTCCGAGTGACTATCGATTACTCATGCCCGCAGGCTATCGAAGTAAGATTCGCGTCTGTATCCAAAAATCTGCCACTCATTAACACTAGAAAGACTTAAATTTAGTGTATACCTATATTGCCCAAAATCAGTCAACACGACTGGTTTGTGAAAGAATAATTAATGCATAAAAAAATGTATAGAAAATGAATCTTTTTTATTTTATATTATTTAAACCTACATAATATGTTTTTAATAAATATTAAGTGATGCTGAAAATTAAGTAATAAACGAAATCGCACCATCTAGCGATCCTTCCAAAACGTTTTCGAATTCTGTAATGTGCGGCGATACACGTGCATGCGCTAATTGCACACGCACGACTCTCACACATTGTTATTATGTAATGGAAATCGAAAAAATGAAATATGCTATACAGGATATAAAAAAATGTACGAAATTTAATAATACAATTCATTTAATTAATTTAAATTTCCCAATGAGTTAAAATGACTGCTGTTTTTGGACAATTTAGTGTTAAATCTCGCGCATATCAAATTTCTTATTTAACATCAACGACACGAAGTGTCTTTGCACTCATCATCTTAACATTCAACATCCTCGATTTTTCACGAAACCAGACGATTCCTCGGTGCACTTATCGTTAGCAATTACCAGCGACGCTTTGGAAACACTTCCGCCCGCGTGTATCGAAACGTTTATTTTTATTCTCGAGCATTCTTAACGCACGTGGTTTAAGTGGCGCGCACGTGTTCTTCCTTGGTGGCTGTCGACAGAAGAGAATCCGAGATATCGAACTACCACCCTGGATAGTAGCGCGTTAGACGAGAGAAGCGAAGCTTCTCGTTCTTATTGTTGGATAAGATAAAAGCACTCGAAATGCGATGCTAAGCGAGGCGTGTAGGGAGAAGCGTCTCGAGTGGCTCGCAAAGTGGCTTATCTTATTGACGGATGAAAAGAGCAGGAGAGAGCAAAGAAGGTGCCGAGGTGTTGCAAAGGTGGGACCGCGCTGATAATAATCGATCGGCAATTATTTCGCATCCTGTTGGTTCGTCCCGCCCATAAAGAATTTTTCTCCACTCCTACGGGACCCTATGCTGCTTGTCTCGACGCGTGCCCTCCCCTAAAGAAGAGAAAAGAAAGCTTCCGCGTGCTTTGCCACGACTCTCACGAGCTTTCATCGATTTATTCCGGTTCTAGTATTCGTATTAATTCAGGACAGAAAATGAAGACAAAAATTTCCTACGAGCAAATATATCGTTTTAAAACAATTTTGTTCTTAGTCCTTTAATGCATACTGTTGCAGAAATACAACATTGCTAATTATGCCTTTTTTAATAGTAGTCTCTGTGTAATAAGAATCATTTAATGCATCATTTAATGTGATATTTCTCTCCTGTACACTATAGACTAGTATTACATATGTGACATAGAAATGCATCCTACTTGCATTTAAGTGATAGATTAAATGTTTTAAAAATCATGCATCTCTCTGGTTACAAATAATCGCGCGTCCTTTAGAAAATTCGATAATAACGAGTAAAATGGGTTCTCTTTTAATTTCCAGGCCAAACAACGTGCCTCCGTGAAATGGCTTCTGTCAAAGGCGTACAACAACCGAGTGCCAGACAATCTCCGCGAGCCATATTACCGTGATCACGAGGTAAGCCATAATCGTTTCTTTAGAATTTCCTAGAATTTCTCGTTACGGGGATATCATTGTCACCCTAATGCATACACTTTGTCACGAAGCTTTTGTCAGCCAGATGAAATTCTTCGTCGGTGAAAATTCCACGCGAACGCTACAGCAGATGCACTTAACACACGATCGTAGAAAACCGCCTGCATCTCGTGTTGCATTTGTTGCACGCCGGGCATATTGCGAAAGGTCTCTACGTAGATCCAATTAAGCCAATCGAATTACTCAACGCGATAATCCACGTAGGTTCTCTCTCGGTTTTGCCAGTGAACCGCGAAGATACCGCCGCGAATGTTCGCGCGTCTCACCGCATCGTACCTTCGCATTCTCGTGAAATGCTTTCATCGCGAGAAGGCTCCTCGCGTTGTTTCTAATCGGAGATCAAGTATCTCTGTGCGCGCCTCGAACGAACGATCTGTTAATTAACGAGAGATTTGGCAAGTGGAGAATCTAAAGGAAAAGTTTGCGCTCCTTAGTTGCATCTTTCGTCACGTCTGCTCCTTATCGTCGTGTCTTGGAACTTTGGTGAAACTAGGACAGTGATAAGAAAATTGTCAGTGCCCATTTAGATACTAATGGTACGTAAACAATTGACTTTTTTCCGATTCTCTGGTATTCTGTGTCGTTTAAGCCGATGTTCCAGATGACCCCTTACGAGTCTCGTATACATTCGTTGCACGCGATCGTTGCAGTGGCTTGGGATAGGTTAGAGATTGGAGACTAAACTCGTTGGAATATTAAATAATACAATTGGATTATTGACAAAACTGGAGGTACTTAAAGTCGTATGAACGTATGATTTCCGACACCTCGCGGAATACATTAAAAATTCCTAGACCTCTGATGCAAAACCAGGATTCAATGATTAGGCGATTGGATGTTTCTCTAGAAAAAAAATCTGGCCGCTAGAGAGTAGTCTGGCTTGTCTCCAATATTTCTCATTAGCTCGTTGCAGATTCCTCGACCCTTCTCTCCTAGACGGATGATCGTTCGATTTCCATTCGACGCCGATAGTCTCTCCTATCTCTGCGTCGCATCATTTCTACGTCTGGGATGCTTCGACGAAGGCTAGTTGGCGCGGACTCTTCGCTAACAATTGATAATATCGACGGATCGTTTAATTCGCACTCTTTCCTTCTCGAATGAATTCTCCAATGTGCATCCTCCGCTAACACTTTATCTGGCCAGCCTGTTCCAACGATACGCTAAAATCTAAGTAAACTTTTCTGCCGATAAGAAAAGATCCTCGCGGTCCAATGTTAATTTCTCACCGTGCATATTTCTTCCAGAATTTATTTATACATTTATTATTCCGCGGATAATGCAAAGTATAAGTAAACTTTTCTACCAATCAGAAAAGATTTTTACGACAGAATGTTGATTCCTCCCCGTGCATATTTCTTCCAGAATTTATTTATCCGTTTATTATTCCGAGGATAATGCAAAGTATAAGTAAACCTTTCTACCATGAAGAAAATTCTTCCCTATTCTTACTTCGCCTTACAGTCTTCGTATCGATCGCGTGTTATCACCTGACGAGAATAGAAGCAAGCGCCGAGTCTCGGAGGTAGTCCTCTTCTCTTCTTCTCAAAAGTAAGAAGTCTAATCCGATGGTGATTAGGCTGCAGATTCTCGCCGGTGCACGCTCTCTCGCTACGAATGGTCGAGATGCGCTTCGCCTGGCGCATCTCCAGTGGGTCGTTAGCACGTTGCGGCTCTATTCACCTGCGCGACCGAGAGTCGGAGCATCCTACGGTAATTGATCGTTTCGCTCGTTTCTCTCCTTTTCTTCGCCTTTCATTCTTCCTGTTCGCCGTTCCTCTCTCGTCCTTGCAATCCTTGCTGCACGTCGACTCGCGCTTCCACTCTCTATCTCACTTCTCCTTCCTCTCCAATCCCTCTTCTCCAAAGGCTCTCGTGCTTCCAGGCCTCTATCCTTTCGCATTCTTGCTTCTCTCTTATCATCCTTCTCATTTTCCATCGCTCCTTCTTTTCTCCAACTCTCGTCGATCCTTCGCCTCTCTCCTATTCCGTGCTCAAGCACATTTCTCTCCCACCTTCTCATCTCTCGCTTCTTGTTCCTCATTCTCTGCAGTTTCTCTCTCATTTTCCTTTTCTCCATCCATCGTCAACGTTCTCAGCGTGCTCTCTCATCTCTCCGTGCCTCTTTCCTCTCGTAGCCGTTCCTCGATTTCAAAGAGCCCCGCGTCAGCTCTGGCTCTGGAGGAGCGCACGCGAGCAAATGATTTTCTTTTTACTCACCACACCTGCCTCCACCGTGCATCTCTATGGAGGTACAAACGGCCGTGTGTGTACCGAGTAAATTATGTCACGTGCTCCTCGTGCTGTAACCTGGCGCATCGAGATCTCTTCCTTCTTTTCTAATTTCATCCGCGATAGATCGACGATAAGGCACAGAGGGAACCCACGGTAGCGAAGAGTTGGACACCGGTTATGCGCATTCTCCGCACGTACCTTGTACTTATTAGATGTCTCGAGCTATCGTTTATCTTAAGTGTTGTTACGCTCAGCTTACGAGAGTAAAATTATCGAGCACTCTAAAATACACGATTTACTTGTGCACGTCGATAAAGGATCACGTAACTTTCGCAGGATCAAGAACACCTGAAGCCGCAAATCGTCCACGCACTATCCAATGCGGAGCTCTACTGCCTGGCCTTGGCGAACATTTACTCCGACCCCAATTATCACAATCAGAATCACTGCGGCATCCTGCAGGCCCTCGCCAGGAAGGGCGTGTACGTCGCGGAGCCCAACAACATTCAGCTCACAGAAACGATCCTCATACAAAATTCGCCACTCAAAATGGTAAGATTCGTCTTAATGAGATGAAGAATTTTAGAGAAAATTATAATTAACTCCTTGACATGCAATGTCGTCTGGGAGACGTTATTCATTTCACGTGCCATTGTAGACGTCTCTAAAACGTCAAGAACTGTCTCCAGCAGATGTCGTGCAGTATATCATTAGATTATTCAATTATTTCGGCTACAGGCAAAACATCGAGCACATTTTTCACAACATATACCTTCCACTAATAAAAAGGAACATCCTGCAAAAAGATGTCACGTGTATATAAAAAAATAATGCAAGAAACGAATCTCACCTTGGTAGGGTAAACAATGTCTAGGTCCTCTACATATTCGAAAATATTTTGAAATGTTTCATACTTTACAGAACTGTGTATTATTTCGTAATATTACTTAATTATTGTCAATTATTATTAAATATCAATCTGATTAAATGTTATACATATAACCAGGCAAATTTCAAAATGAAATGTTTCGTTTTTAAGCTTGCACTGTTCAGTTGAGCTGAATTAAATAGTATTTTTCGGACGCATCAAATTCCATTTTATTTTTGTGTTAAGGGATTAATACTTAGAAATCTTTCTGACTTTTTCAGTCCGCGCACATGGCTGTGATAGAAGGCCTGATGGTCTTGTACGCTAAGGAGGTGATAACTGGCGATCGAGTAGTCTCAGCGATTCGACGATTCGACCCCCAGGCCGACGTGGATGTACCTCCGGACCACGAGAAGGGTCTCCTGCTTTGGATAAGTCACGCTTCCCACGCCCTCGTAGCGAAAATCCAGTGCGAGGAAGGCGCGGGCGATAAAACACGACTGCCAGAATTGTCAGCTGCCAAGGATTTTCAATCGTTGTGCGACGGTGTTGGCCTGGCCGCCGTGATCGCCTTCTACTGTCCAGGAGAGTTGAATTGGATGGACATCAGGGTGTCCAAGAGACCGTCGGTTGCCGATGCCTTGCACAATCTCTCGTTGGTCCACGCGTTTTGCACGAGATGCTTGCCCTACTCGATTTTCCACATGCAACCGGAGGACGTAACGTACATGAGAGGGTAGGTCCTTGTTCAAGGGTGGGATAATGTTGGAGTAAAAGTGCAAAGTTGGTAGAAGCACGTGGCACAGTTTCTTTTTTCCTTCTTTCTCTGTTCTTCTTTTGAACAAATGATGATGATTTACGTTAATGCGCCACATTGTGCTTTCAGATCCATGAAGCAAAACCTGGTCGTTTTCTTAGCCGATATGTATAACGTTCTGGAAATTCATCCTGTCAAGTGCGTGCGATATCCCGGTGAAGAGAGAGCGATGCAGTTTTTAGATGGTACGTAGAGAAGCTCCTTTGGAACGAGCTTAGATTATCGATGGGATAATTTCGAAGTGAGCTGCACAACACGTTGGAACGAATTGAATGCATAAATTTTACTCTCTTGGGAGAGACACGCAGGGGGTTATAATGTAAGATTTGGTGGCGGACTAATGTTATCGGTGATGGCTGCCGCATATACTGTATTGGACTTACTCGTTCTATGATTTGTATTATTATACTTTCTTTTCCATGAATACTCATCACTGTCGCAAGCGACACCCGTGCCTCGATACATGCTACATTCTCCGTGCGTTTCTACAAAGATCTCTCACAAATTCGTGAAACTCTGTGACGTGGATCGCTTGCGATTGTAATGATGTCACGCTTTTTATCAGTGTCCATACACACACTCGCCCCAGCCACGTGAATCCAGATCCTGTGCAGCGACTAATTATATATTTGTGTATAATTAAGCTGAAACTTTGTAATAGACAGTGACTTTTGAGGGCTATGGAGAAAATGGGAAAGAGAGAGATAGAGTGAAAGTGAGAGAGAGTGAAATAATGAGCAACGACGACGGTCCTTCTCCGCCGAGAATTTGTAATGTGTAAAACTGTAATATTTCCATATATTTCTATGGCGTAACCCTCTTGATGCTTGACAACAACGCTATCCTCGCCTTCTTCTTTCGTCAACTTCCGGTTGCCAATGAACCAATACGGTGCGGTGACGGGTGCAGCGTGCCCGCGCAATAGTCACGGCGTAGCTCATAAAAGAAGTCTACCACAGTCTATAGCTCCGATACCTGATCTGAGAAGCAACCTCTCCGTATCCGCGCCAGGCTTCACAGGTATCCATACGTTACCAAACCAATCATGAACTAGGTGGTCCTCTCTTGTGAATCGCGTTTCGCAGACTGACATATATCATTTCCTGTAACATTCGATTCGTATGAATATTCAGCAACCTCCAGAATTAATACTTCGTCGCTTCAAGACGTATATGTGTCTCAATATGTTTTTACTTTTAAGTACGAATCATCGTTCGCATCCATTGCCTCTTATTTCCGTTCTTCTCATCGTTCTCTTACTCAACCGGATTAGTTGCTAGCATCGACGTAACAGTAATGCGAAAAATTAATGTAAAGCGTACAGTCTTAAATTTGAACGTTTAAAATATTTGGATGTAAAGACGATTAATTGTACGATTCAAATGTGTAGGGAGATAAAGTCTATTTATAGTGAACGAACACAGATTTTTGTGAAATGGTACGTGTTTTTGCGAGAAAAGTTTATTTGGATTCATTCTCATGCTGTAATGTGGATAATTGTATAGGTGTCCTTTAATCCCGGATAAACGTGCGAAACATTAGTAATGTTAGTTTTGTCAGTCGTATAAATGCGTCTTACATTTTAAACGAGGTCCATTGCATTCATTTGATTCGATTAGCATACAATATTTTTAGGAGCACCGCTTATTACTAATCACTTTATTTGCATAACATCTGAACATTGTCATAAAGTGTGATAACCCCATGACATTATTGCATGAAATCGCAAATCTCTTCAACACATGTGTACGTCTGTGTCTAGTTGTTAGTTGAATTGACATTGGCTTACATTATTTTTATTTAGCATGATATTTTTTGCTCTAAACAATCAACCACCATAATGAGAAAAAAATGTTACTAGCTCGTTACGGTCCACTCCATGTTTCGTTGGTATGGTTGATTTGCTATACCATTTATAACATTCTGTGTGTTTTTTTTATGCGTTGTTTTTGTTGTTTTCTTTTCTGTCTCCTGTTTTATTCGTTTTCAGATATGTGACACTGTACGGTGACTATTAGAAATGCCAGAAATTAGTTTGTAGAATTACATTGTATCTTTAATATAGAATAACATAAGCTTTCGTTTGACAGTGTTACATTTTGAAACTAGCATAGATAAGAATCTATGCCTGCATATGAAGTATATTTTTTAAGTAACACATTAGAGAATTTATATACGAATATCACTTAATGTGTTCTATAAAATAGTAATAACATTTTCTTTTTCTTTTGTGAACGTATTATCATCTACGTAAAAGGACATTTGTGTTTAACATCTTAGACAACTCTTGCATGAGAATATTTTATTGACATCTCGTCAATATACTTTGTTTTTTAGTTGCAAAAGTTGCGCCATCCAGTTCCGTCAAAAAGTCACAATCTTTGCAACAAACTGCCGAAAGTCATTCTTACGACGATAGGTAAGTTAATTTGTGTATTATAGCTTAGATGAATATATTGTTTTATGTATTGGAGTCTTAGATTATTCATTGGTAAATGAAGAACACTATTTAAAGTTTCAATAGACGAATGCTTTACAGACGAGCAGGTAGCGAAGAGAGCTTCATAGTTCATCGTGGCAAAGGCATTCCCACTTTAAGCTCCGTGGCCGATGAAAGATCATTGGCTAGAGCAGAAGCCGCTGGACGGCCTAGTAATTGGGAAGACCAAAGACGGAGCTCTTATGCAGGCCGGCGCTCTAGACGTAATAGCATCACAGATGATTCTCAATTGACTATTGAGAATTTTGGTGGCTCTCAGGTAAACATTTTTATTGTAAACTTTTTAACAGAAAACATTCTTATAGTTGATAATACATTAACATGCGTCTTATGTTAGGATAACTTGCACAACTTTGGAAGAAATCCTGATAAGGAAGTAGGAGTTCATATTGGTAAAAGGACTACAACTGAGCCAACTCTTCCCGCACGGTCTAGTGTCCAGGATGTGTATGGTAGTGGTGTTCAGCATATCCTGGCAGACAATGGTTACAATAATGAGGAATTGCCAAGATTAAGAAGACAGGCGTCAAACTCTAGTTTAGACAACATTGCTCTCAAGAGTATTTTACATTCCACTGAAAATGACAATACAGATGGGGATTCCACAAAATTAGCCAGTTTTGCAAATCTGACTAGACAGAGTTCTGAGAAGGGGATTAACTTTACTTACACCGAGCAAGAACGTGATGATCCTTCGACAAAGTCAAGCCTGTCTAATAAAAGACACGGTCAAACCAATGGTAATGGAATTGGGGAGAAGAAAACTACATTTGCGACGCTGCCCAATACAACTACGTGGCAACAACAAAGTAGTCAACAATCTCAGCAAATGGAGCATCATTCAATTGGTAAGCCAACATTGTGTAATCTTTATGTAAATGCACATTGTGGACGTTAGCTAAAAAGTATTATTTGTTATCAGATGAAAATGGTGGTAATACAGTAATGGCCTCGCAACTTAATAATATACGTCTGAAGTTAGAAGAGAAGAGACGACATATTGAAAATGAAAAAAGAAGAATGGAAGTTGTAATGTCAAAACAACGTCAGAAAGTTGGAAAAGCCGCATTTTTGCAGGCAGTTACTAAGGTAGAATTGAAAGTCGTTTAAGCCCAATATTTGATAAATGTGTAATTGTACATAGTTTAAAAATGATGAAACTTTGAAGTCATTATTATTGGCCATTTTGATGATTTGTTTCATTTTCAAAAGCAGATCCTTAATATATATTACGCAGCATGAGTAAAGTTGAGGCAAAAACATGGAAACAGCTATGCAATGTGCAGCACACTTAGTATTCATATATACTCTACTTTGTTTTCCTTACATTATGTAGTATAATGGAGCTTAGTACAATATTGTAATTATATTTGATCAGCTATGTTGCTGTATGAGTAGAAAACTTTCAACGCAATAAATTTTAGTAGCAGACAATAACTTTGGAAAACTGCTCACTTTCAGGTAAATGAATGCTGCATATGGTTAGGGCATACTTAGTTTTGGTAATCATATTGGCTAAAAAATTATTTTCTTGTCAATGTGGAATAGTGCAAAAACGAAGATACAATTTAAGAATTTGTTTTATACTTACTTTAGAGATAATATTTATGTTAGTGACATTATTCTAATATTTCTTTCTTTCATTCTTGTCTCCCTGCTTTTTTGTTTTTTAAACGGTACATGCATGAAACTGTAAACTTTTGTTTAATCACAAGTCTATGATCTTGAATTCAATCTAACTGTCTGTTATAATAATTTTCATTTATACTAATTACTACAATAGCTGTATTATATGCTAAAATACGTATAAGTTTACGAAGATTGAAGGCTATGGCACCTATCAGGACTTATATCAGAATTGGTCTTGATTTCTTCATATACATAATGTTGAAATATTATGATTTGCTTCTAAAAGTATTTTAGAAGTAATTGTACAAAGGAGTATCAGGACTCATTCTACTTGTTAAAGGTATCTTGATTAAGTTGAATTAGAGGTATGAATATGCATGTCTCTTGCTGATGCCCACTGTCGTCAATCTAAGATTAATAAGAGAAAAGTGAATCATCACTTATAAAAGTTAAATAATAGTATTGTTCCATTCCTTAGTGTTTGTGATTTTAGAAAGATTGACGATTTAATTTGCATTATGTGTGCATCTTAATAATATTTATAGTTTGTTTTGAGGGGTACTGTTTAATTTAATCGAGATAGAGTACCATAACTTTACCTTATTGCTTAAATCATGCTCGGTTCGACAAATTTGTTATAACTTAAGTTTCTACCAGAGAAGCTTTTATTGCAAATCAGTTTCAACTCTGCTAGTGTGTACATAATAGTGCTTGAACATAATATAACTTGGCTGTGAAGACACTCAACCATGGTGTGAAATGTTCGGTGGCGGACTCTCAATACTTAACAAGGCACGCTGGTTGGGCTGGTTGCAGGGTAAGGTTAAATCTCCCTCTTCATCAACATCTGGGGGGAACAGTCCGGGAGAAATTGGTCCCCCCACCCCTGTAACCTCCGGATCTTCGGGGGAGACCCCGACAAGCATACCCGAGGCGCCCTCTGTACCCCAACAACCCCTTCAAGAAAAACCACAGAGACCCTTCTCACTCAAGGTACAATACTAAATTGCAGTGGTTTCGTAGAAACAACCTACATAATCGTTGTGCTGCAAATATTATTATCCTTATTAGTGTAAACTCTTGCCTGCTTATGTATGGCTTTAAAAAATTATTTTTTTTATATATCTCCTTTGCACAATGTAGAAATAAAATCGCAGCACAGGAATCCTATTATATATTTTTGTTAATCTCTAGAAACTTCAGAGAGGAGTACAGAAACAAAGTATATGAATGCTTTCTATTTGTTTCTGTACGTTGTCTTAGCAAGTCTTTAATAATTCACACTTTATAACGATTATTCTGCTTCTCAGACTGCATCCTATGCAATAGAAGAAAATGAAACAATTCCAGTGCAATTCTAAGTACACAAAGAGATATATAGATATTAAGCGAATTTATGAAACAATGGGTGAAATGCTAGGGTGTAATTTGTCACAAATTCTGACAATAGTAGCGGTTTGAATTTTTCTAATGGTGATGGTCAATCCAGCATATGTCTCCTTTATTTACATAACAATCAATAATTCTATCTTTCTAAACTAATATAGATAAGAATATGTGTAAATCATATTTTTGTTTTAATAAATCTTTCCCTACTCTCTTGTTGCTATTAACTTTATATATATACATACAAATTTATATACATACAGAATATAAAATGTTAGTTACTAACGCAATGTAAGATTGCTATTTATATAAGAAGTATCTTCTATAAGGATGTATAAAAAATATTGATCAAACAGATAGATAAATGTAAGGTTCACATATTGTTGTGCTCTGTGTTACAGTGTCACTGGGTTTAGGTACACTGCATATAATTTGAACTAACATTATGTGACACTTGCTAATAACCTTCAATCACTTTATATTTGCATCTGATTGTTATATAAAATTTGATTCCACTAAATTTGTACATCTACAGGTGCCCAATTGATGTTGCTCAAAGTTGAAATAAAAGTAAAATTTAATTTTTTTGTAAAGTAAAATCAAATTTATAGATCTGGTAAATCTGCAGATGTACAAATATTCAGTTATTCTGAAACTATGGTAACTATTTCATGTATTTGCTGTATTTAGGAAATCAGTGAGGATGTGCGCGATGTGGAACACAAATGGTTGGAGCAGGATGGTAGTGCGCCTTTCATTGAGACACGCCGTACTCCGGATATAGAAAATATGGATATTGATCAGTATCATCAATCGATTTCACAGTTAGTACTTTTCATTGTATTTAACATAATGGTGCTTAAATATTGCGATAGATACAATAACTGATTTTAGTAAGTGCTGTAAAATTATATATCGCATTATATTTTAGAATGAATAGCAGCCTTAGTGAAATACAGGCTGATATACAGCGTTTGGCAAATCAGCAAAACCAAATACAGCAGCAGCATCTGATGACACAGCACCAACAGCAAATACAACAACAACTTCAACAATTGCAAAGTCTTAGTCAACACCACTTGCAAGTAAGTTCTATGTCTTCCATTAACATGTATACTATTTCATTGCATTTCATACGGTTTTTTTTATTTTTTTTATATAACATAGAGTTACAGCATGTCACCTATGAATCCATTAACATCAAGGATACAAGAGAATCAACAGTCACAGTTTTACTTACATGATCAACCACAATTGCAGAGGAGAACATGGGGACAGGCACCTGCTGTTCAAACTTTAGCAAACGAAATGGCTGCGGTTGGATATCAACAATCTGTGGATTCTCGATACAGCCCGCAACCTACAGGTGTGGTTTCTCAACATTGACGATGTAGTGTTTTCGTAAATAGTATTCTTGTTACATAATAAATTATGTCCTTTATTTTAATTATTCTTCTTAAGCTTATCCACAAGATATGCGTCTGTATCAAGAAACGAGAAATTGGGGAACGCATTCGCCTCAACAAAAAGGTTTTATTTTGCACGATGCACCCCAAGAACCAAGGTATTTAAATGGAGGAGACCACAGCCTTTGTAATAATCAAATGAATCATCCAGGATCTACGTATCCATCATCTGCATCTTTGTTTAACCAAACGCCACCAGCATCTGCTAGTCCACAACATCGTAATGCTGTGAGTACTATATTATCTGCTTTTATTTTGTTTTAAACAATTGATATTCTGGTGTATGCTGTAAAATAAGTATTCTAAAAATAATATTATATGGATTTTACTTGTTGACTTGAATAATTCAATACTTCAGGTCTTCAAGGACAATAAATGTAATTTAATATAGCTCACTATACTGAAAATATTTCAAAATTAATTAGCTATTTATATTTTAACTATGAGATTTTAACATGTCACGTCTACTTGGAAGCAGTATCTTCCTATGTATGTTTCTTGGAATGTGTATGTGATCCTTTTGGGGACCTGTTTGCCTACACTCATATGCGTGTGGATCATTTCAATACAAGGAAATGGTCCAGTCTATATGTGAGATGTCCATAGAACCGGTTGGTGATGTAATGTACATTTATAGACAGCTGTTCTTGGCATCCAATATTACACAGACTATCCACACTGAGTTTCTACAATTTGAGCTCTCATAATACGTGCAAAGAATAATTATTGCTTTTGTGAAAACTTTGTAAACAAACAATATGTATCTTTTTTATACTTCTGTTACTACACACTCACACAATATCTCTGAAAAGGTATGTTTTCTGTTGATAAACATTTATAAGTAATACAAAATTGTGAAGAATAAGACTGTATTTATATTTAGCAATTATATTTGTGTTAAACAAAGATTCAATCTTAAGGTGTGTCTTATGTGTAGTTATTGATTTGCCAAGTTTTATATGCAATAACTATCTTTGTGTGCATATTTACAGCTACTTGAAAGTGTACGTCACCTCATAAAAATAATTAACGATTAAATTGAGGGTATTTTAACATAATGTTTACAGGTTCACAGAATAAGTCAGTTAATGAGTGAAAGTCCGGAGCCGAAAAGGCCAAGTGTGCATCATATACCTATTACATGTGAGAGTCCCACTGAAAAACGACAAGGAACTGCCTTACACACTCCGGTACCAGCTCCACCGGTAGACGATATGAAGCCGCAAAATATATCATTTATAGGTAAAGAAATATTTATATTTCGATGGACTTACATTCCTGTTATATTTTTGCTTATGCCTTATAATTATCACAATACTTGTCTTCTATTTAAGGAAATGATGACGATCTTGCTGAAGGCATACGAGGTTTACATATTACGTCTGGAAGCCGTACGTATAGGATACCATCACCAACTAGACCTTCAATATCACGTAATTCTTTTCAACCTCATCCATCGTTGAGAGAGGCGACACCATCTCCCTCAACAGGTCCTGAGGTAACACCGCTTGATCCTACAGATGCCGGTGAGAAAGGATTCTATATTTCTTTTGATAATGATGCGCCGAAGAAACCAAAACCCACGCTTCGAGTGAAACGAACGTCTCCTAAAAAAGTATGTTATGACAGATAATGCGATTCACAATAGTGTTATATCGATGTGCTAAGTAACATCTTTTTTAATGCAGGAAAGAAGTGTATCTTCGTATATTGAGCGTGAAGATTTTACGGGCCGGCCTGACTCCCCACCAGTTAACATATCGGACAGACAAAAACACTTCGAAGCCCAAAGAGATTTGGACAGGGAAAGACAACGTCAAATTGAAGAAAGAGAACATCAACGTCAAGAAATGAGGGATCGAGAATTAAAGAGGGAAATCGAAAGGGAACGACAAAAAGAAAGGCAGCGCGACAGTAGTGCAGAAGGCAGACAAGCTAGTGGTGTTGGTTTAGTAATTGGAAATCAATTAACGAATCCTGATCCAGTAGGTATCTTGAGATATGACATTAGTTATACCTCTTTTGAATATATATCGTTAGTGAAAACATACGTCAAAATATAAATATAAGCAAAATTTGTTAATTTATTTAAATTATTTGTATAAGTTCCATGAATATCTGATATGTGATATATAATATGATTGTGTTGATAGAATTCTCTAGACGAAATGGAACGAAAGAAGGAACGTATAATGTTGTTGTCGCTCCAAAGAAGGCAACAGCAAGAAGAAATGAAAGAAAGGAAAGAGGCTGAAGCACAATCAAGAAGAGAACAGGACAAATTGAAGGCAGAGGAAAGAACACGGAAAAAAGAGGAAGAACGACAACGAAGAGCAGCTATATTGGAACAGTATAAAGTGAAAAAAGCAATAGAGGAAGCAGAAAGAGAAGTCAGTAATCTTCGATTTATTTTATCTATTCGAAATGACATTTAGCGAAGATATATGCCTCAGTTACGTTCTAGATCCTTATCAAAATATTCATATTTTAGGGAAAAGTTATTGATAAAGAATTACTTAATGCAATAAAGCCAACAAAATTACGTAATAAGACTGCAACAAGTCGGCCACGGCCCAAAACAATTCACGTCGATGCAGGAGCGGAACTAGACTCTGGAGCTCTCACACCTAGTCGCGGAAAGAAGGGCTCCTCTTCCAATTTGAGTACGGGTAGGTGAGCTAATGACACATCTCCGCAGTGTATTAACAACCTGCTACAGTTATGCATATTCATTGGGGATTAGATGCATAGGAAGACACTTACGAGTTGAGTTTGAAGAAAAGCACATTATTTCAACATATTCTAATCCTCAAAGGAATATATATTTTTACTGTTGTGACAAGTGTTTTCCTGTGTTATAATAATAGTAACAATTCCTTGATGTTGTAAAGTATGTAATTGCATTTATATTTTGCATGACAGGCGTTATAATAAGAATATTTTTATTTTTCTAACGCAGTTTTTCCTTGTACCAATTTTAGTTCTTATTATTTCTCTCAGTCTTCACCCGTTCACATATTCACAAGCTCTACATTTTCTTGTCTATACTAGTTTATCAGATCGGAGTATAGAAAAATGGAACTTAGAATTTTTAAACAGGAAAATGTTTATATACAATTACAATGCATCATATGAATAAACTAGAATAGTAGAAAATTTGGGCAATTTGTTTTGCACTAACACACTTACTGTAGCGTCGCTGACTTCCCCAACGATGAGGCGAGACTACTATCGAGGCTCGCAGGACAGTCTCACTGCCGCTCATCTCGACGATCGGCGATCTGGACCCCTTTATCGGGGCGGCAGCCTCAGGGGTATGCACCACACACACTGTCTCACTGCCATTTACGTCTAATATATATCGGTGAACAATTTCCTTGTAACTGTTATACACGTACAATTGATTCGCTGCTGACAAAAAGTGACGAAAGTTTTAAATTTTCTGATAAATCAGTACTTTCCACAGTTACAAATTTACATTTAAAAGAGAGTAATAACGAGTGGAGATTACATTTCGATATTTGACTCTTTATCATCGCACTTTTTTTTTTCTTTTTTTTTCTTTATTAAATTATGCATGCTTCCAATTGTTTTTGATATTTGTATTATTTGTGTAATGTGTCAAGTAGTAACATTAGTTTTAGAAGAAACCTGGAGTGTACCAACTGATTGTAATAGCCATATCATATTTTAGTATCTTCCGTAGATTCGCCAGATGACGGTCGAGGTTCCTCACCTTGTCGCAGTGTCAATCAACTGGGGCGGCGTGGCTCATACAAAACTTCCAGAGGTGGGTTCAATATCAGTTGTATGAAGAATGCTAGTATGATGTTTCTTAAACGTTTGGCTTGACGAAAGTAGACTCATTGCAGGATGTATCACTGGTATGGGCAGCTACGTATGAATCTTACAATGTCAAACATTTAATTAGCCTTGATTATCCTCGAAACGACAGAGTAAGGTTCTTTGAGGGTATGACTTTATTTTTAAGTAGCGCCTTGTAGTAGATATCTTTCAGTTGGATCGCAACATTGTTCTGCACCAAAGACTGCACCAGCTATTTGAGTTTTTGATGTTCTCGGCGGACATGGCTCGTAGTTAGACTCGCCCCTGATGCAATGACGTACGATTGAAGCATCCCCTACTATTAATCTTTGATCGTACATGGCGTTGAGTGTAACAAGGTAAACATTGCATTATTGCAGATGTGCAGGAGCCTCAGCAACAGGTTAGAGGCAGGCCTAAATACCCGACTTACCAAAACTTTAAGGGGAGAAAGTCTAATTCCTTGATGAATTTGTGTGGTAAGAAGCACCAGTGACTTGGAATACATTTACCCCTTTTTCTATCGTGTAACAGTCTTACATATCCTGTACACTGTTTCAATTTTTGTAGGCAATAGCAATACACGTAGTCGCATGGTGGCAGATTCAAGCACAGGTGGCAGTGGTACTTAACACACACACAAACAGCACACTTTTTTGTATTGTCAAAGTTTCACCAGTAAATCTTGTCAATTCTGTTTCTCTTTGTGAATAATGTTTATTTGTTGTAACGTTTTTAATAGAGCAGAAGTTTTTTATAAAGAAAGTACTACATGTTTTTCAGCTATTTTTATGTACATGGGTGGGACTTTGATTATCATTTGTAGCATACATCACGTACTGCTGTAGATGAAGTACAGTTGCGGCTTATTGTTGAGCTTATTGATGTACAGCACTGGTTGTGGGAAGCAGGTATTTTCAGTGTTTTCAGATTATTGTTGGTGACTCCAGTTTCCTAATAATAACCTTTCGCGCTAACTCGCATTTAGGTCCTGTACCATACCAGTTATCCCATCGTTTACGTTCAATATGTATATGTCGTACTAGTCCTTTGAATTTTTATTTTCAGGTATTCCTATATAAGGTATAACTTATTCATGTTATATCATTTAATACTCTTAATGACGTACAAAGAAATTAACATAATTGATTGATTAAGATTGAATCATAGCAACATGAATGTGAATTTGGTATACCTTATCCAATGTTGTGCAAAAATTTAGTAGTACATCATAAATTACGCTACGAGTTACTCATATCTTAGTATTCAATCAAAGACAGTTTTAATAGACATTGTAGTCTTATTATAATTATATCCTCAAAAGATTATTGACAGAAATTTGACTAATAGATAGTACTTTAGGCAAAAGTTGCAAATCATTGTAGTTCATGATTGAAATAGTTGAGCGCGTATATCTAAAACATAAGTGCAATGAAAAGTTTCCTTCCCTATATCGCATAAATGCTTTGAAATAATTTCTCTGTATTGGACGCAAGCTATGAAGATGGATATTCTTGAAGTAAGCAAGGTCTCTCGTAAGTCTAGCAAGTGACTAACACTTTTTGAAATTGAAATGAACTAACAATAAAGTCAGAGAAACTTGGAACTGATCTCTTTTCGCTTGGATGGGAACATCAATAAGACAATCTGGTATTCAGAAAGCTCATGTTGTAATCTTTTACTGAGCAGGTCACAATGCACTCTTCTTTCCTCTATCCATTTTTTTTTTATATTCTATCTTCATATATAGAGCTTGCGTTCGCAGGTTCGAGTAGTGATCAAGACGGTATGATGTGTCGGTATACAGATACGGACAGCGGACTAGGCAGAGCGACACCGCCGAGACGAGCTCCAAGTCCAGGGATGGGCAGTATGAGGCATCTTCCTTCACCATCAGGACCTGGGTCTCTACCACCTGGTCTAATGACGAAAAGAAGAGTGTTTGACGATGGCAGCAGTGACATTAGCAGTACTCCAAATTCGATGATGGATTATAATGGTGAGCAAAGATTGTTAACAACTGCTCAAGTGATTTCTGTACTGTATTTGTTTTTTCTGTGTACATTCCCTAAATACTTTTATGAACTATAAAGGTCCAAGATTATACAAACAGCCCACTACAAAATCAAATCGTGGCATTATGTTAAATGCTGTGGAATACTGTGTATTTCCTGGCACTGTCAATAGAGAAGCAAAGAGAAGAGTTTTGGATGAAATTGCTAGATCGGAAAGTAAACATTTCCTCATCCTGTTTCGAGATGCTGGCTGTCAATTTCGAGCTCTTTATTCATACTGCCCAGATAGGGAAGAAGTGTCGAAGCTTTATGGCACTGGGCCCAAGCAAGTTATTGACAAAATGTTCGACAAATTTTTCAAGTAAGTTTATCAAGTATCTTCATAAAATATTTCTTGGTTCACAATATATTTGTCAGAAATTTATGTGATATATACTATGATACATTTTGCAGATACAATTCCGGCGGAAAATGTTTTTCGCAAGTTCATACCAAGCATCTCACTGTGACCATAGATGCCTTTACGATACATAACAGTTTATGGCAAGGTAAAAAAGTGAATTTACCAAACAAAAAGGACATGCCTCTTGTCATATAGTTTTACAAAAACGTCACACTTAACATTATGCTACTATATGCCCTCTGTTGTTCATAGTTACTATTTTAATACAGACCCATATTAAATTAATGCAAATGTTGCGTTCTTAGTCAATTTTATAAGGACACATGATCTGTGCTGACTAATTGCTGCGAGTGTGCAATCTTTCTTGAACGTTTGAATGGTCGCACATTACTTTTGGAGAGATGTTACCAGAGAAATCTTCCTTCATTTTATTAATTTTGCATTTTGTTAATGTCAGCACTGATTATTGTGTCGCAAGATTTACCAGTATCTACAATAGGAACGGTTTGTTGTCAATACCTAATATCCTTGCGGACTAACTCTCGACATGTAACCGCCTTGTAATTGTGTAAACTGCTGTGTTGCAAGAGGAAGGCATGACTGATAGACATATATTATTGATTTTCTTTTAATTTTTTGTGAGGAGAGCCAGGACTTTTGTAGGCCAATATAAAGTATATATCTTAACAATGTGTGATTGGAGTCTCACAGTTTTTTTTTGCTGCTTTCCAGAGAAAAATGTAAAATTATTATAACGATTATCATTAATATTATTATTATTATTATTATAACTATAGCATGATTGGCTTTTATCATCAAGTGAATGTCAAAATGAGGAATCATTAATTTTATTTATTTTTCATGCAGTAGTTTATTATCATTTCTAGATATTTTTACATAGCATTTGACGGCCATATTAGCCAAGCTGTTTATGCAAGGATATTCATAGTTGGGCCATTTATTATAGGGCAAAGATCATACATCATGTACAAGAAGGAAATTAATTTATTACTTATTATGGTTACCTACATCTCTATTTGTTATTATTAATTTATATTTTTCATTTATGATATTTATCCATATACATCACTCTTGCCTGGCTAGTTACGTCATTGTTCAAAAACAGTTCACTAGAGAAATTATTTCCTATCCTTTGACAATTACTTGTATAGGTTATTTATATCGCGGTAAATACTTTGTGTTTCAGCTATCATTTAATTAATGATTCCTCATTATCTATGATATTTGCGACTGTTGACAGTTGTAGCATGTATTGTACTTTTGTGATTTGTTTACCGAGGAATGAGTGAAATGACTTATGGACAAAAATAGTTGTGTAAATACGTAAGTTTATTGCAATTAGTGAATGAAAATACCAAGTCAGCCTTATGGTGAATCTAGACGCAATGTACATTGATCGAGGATACTTTTTTTCATAATGAAAATGACAAAAATACTACAATATTCGACAGTTGAGTGATAACTTGAATACTACTAATCACGTGAAGGAGTTACTACGTTAGAAAGAAATTTTTTAATATAAGCAATTTAACTTTAGTGTAATACGTTGGAGGAGCATTTGTTAAGTATCACGTGTTCTGAAAATTCCGTAGTAACTCTTTCTCTCACTCAAATTGCATTCTCAATTAACTTTTCGCCTGACTTTTCAAACTGTCATTCATAAGAGGAAACTCTGCTCATGGGTCTACAGGTCGTACTTTTGAAAATGAATGTTTTTCATTCAAAATTGATATGTCAGTATTACAGTGTCAAAATGTGTACTGTCCATAGTCCATATTCCTCCTGAAATAATAGAATCTATGGAAAAATGACATCTGAACAATTTCAATAATTTCTTTCGTTTATTAAAATACGATGTATGCGAGCATTTCGACTAAGTAAGTTAGGCGATCCACAATTCAAAAAATTTTATTTTTAGTGTTCTCGTCAGTATTTTTTTTTTCAATACAGAATCTCCTGGTGTGGTTCCGTTTCCTACAGAAAGATTCCAGTCCAGTTACAAGCGAATGAAGTGCGCGATTCGTTGTATGTATATGATGAGTAATTAGCATAATATTACAGAAGAACTATTTATTGTGCCATATATGTAATGTCCCTCTTTCGCGTGAAACTGGAATTGGTTTTCCATTTTGGTGAACAATATTTTCATCGTATATACAATTTTTTCAACGTAATATTCTTATAGTGAACAATGAAAAAGTTAGAACTACATAGTTGTAAAGACGATCGGCATCAATACCGGGGGTTTATATTTTATAATTGTTACGCTCTTGGTGTTACGTACATTTTGTAAACTTGTAAATTTAAAAACTATTTCATTTACGCAAGTCTGTGATGCAAGTTTGTCAGCGCTATGGATGAATCACGTTTATAGTAATTGATAGACCTCCGATATTGTACGATGTAACACATGGATATTGATTATTATTAAATAATTACGCAACATATCGAATGTCATGTTCATCAGTAATTATTCGCGAAAAGTATTTTGAAGTTTTCGTCAATGGTTGAATTTTATTGTCCCTTTATTCTAGTGTCGTAACGAGGCATATGTATTCGAGGAAGTTGAAATTGAATTCCGTCGATTATAGTATCCAAAGAAATCCATTCTCTATTCTCGTCTATTGTAAATCTATTGCATACTATCGTGAACAATGAATAGAGATCTTGTGAGAGTCAGTCTCAATGATGGTCCGACCTGACAATATTGAATATGAGGTACACGCCATAGAATGAAACCTTTAAAGGTGCGGTGCAAGTCGCGACGAAGTCCACGATGACTACGTCAATGAGAGCAAACAAAAAATTATAATATATAGTCACTAATCTTAAGAATCGCGGATTATATTGGTTTGTGGAAACGGGATCCAATACACAGAAGCTACACGATCCAAACAATATTGTAGCTCGAAAGGTGATTGCTTGCGCTTGATATTTATATTTTTTGAAGGAGAGATATTATTAGTGAGCAATTGGAAACCGGCGTAATAGATACGGAACAAAAGACAAGGAAGGGTATAGAAACGATAAAAGAAAAAAAACAAATAAAACGAATAATATTGCGGTACGACGTATTTGTACGCTGCAGCAATGGCGCTTACTAATAATAAACAATTACCTTTATGTAATAATCCTTCATTTTTATTGTCACAAAACTTTGTCAAGTAATAATTTTTCAACTTATCCATGTCTGTAAATATTATGTTTTTATATACACATAAACAAAATCACTCGATGATATATATTTATTGAGTACATCAAGTATTTGGGTCATATTTTATTGTTAGCATCTTGCAGCGAATGTCATTAATAAAATTCAGTAACCTATTTGCAATAGAGTTTTCTTCTTTTGCGAATGAAATATTCAAGCTGAATCGAGTATGCGCTCTTTTGCATTGTCTGACTGTATTGTGCGAAATTCACACATAGCGGTTAAATACACCTAATGGAATACACATACCTTTTTTTTTTTATTGTTGTACATTCTCTATACAGTATCGACGGTATCGTTGTTATTATTTTTCATATTTATAATATATTACAATTTAATCTATATGGCGAGTACTACATTTAAATATTAAAATATTCTCTGAACAAATACTCTTACAAATAATTTATCGTAAAGGACACTTTTTACAGGACGCTACTGATTCTTCAAAGATTCCTTGCCTCTGTGACGTTTCTCGACAATCGAATTGCGCTCTCCGCTCCGTAATTTACATACAAATCGCGTTTATAAAAATACAAAACATATTCTCGTTTACTCTGTATTCGTGTGAGGATCGTGGCTCATTATGTTCGATATATATGCATTGACTATATTCTTTTCCCCACGACAGAACTGTGAGAAGAAAAAAATGCACTGAATGCACATTGGGCGCTCTTATTGGATGCGCTTACGCGTTTACATTAATATTCATTAATAAATAATAGCTTTAAATACTGTTGTACAATGTTTGACCTACGGTGAACTACATTTATACTATATGGCAGTGATCTTGCTACTTACACATTAAATTATTGTTTACAGAAAGTGCGATACTATGTTACGGACAGGTGCCATATTCTACGCGACGCGACTGATTGTGAGTCCTGAATTAACGTTATCTTAATACAGATTTACAGTTTAGCATCTTTTGGCTTCGCTAAGTCTTACGTCTTAAGAATTACAGATCCCTCGCATCATTATGGCACTTTACCTCGCCGATATTGCTCTCAGCACAATATGTACGAAACGTCCCAACTCTTCGCGATTCCTTTCTTCTAACAGTCTTTGGAACTAATCGATGAACAACACGGCGGTAGTTCACGTCTTGTACATATTATTGTATCGGGCACGAACTCAAATGAATATTGTGTAGCTCGGCCATGTCTGTCCAATCTCGTCTCTCACCACCTATCATTACATTTCGTATACATCCGTTGAAGTGATCTCTCGTCATTAAACTTCCTTGAGGAGCGGACGCTGAAAATGATCGTTGCTCGTGTTAAGAAGCACATTATAAAACTAGGTACCATGATTTTTCTATTAATTACAGTTACCTGGAAGTCCACCGATGTACAAGGGACCGGACGCAGTCGATCCCATAAAGTGATAATTCACGTTAGCAGGTAATCCATACTTCTGATCCAACTCGTCGACTTTCAGTGCCAGTTCCTCGTCATTGTAGACCGCTTGGATTCTGTGCCATCGATTGTCGCAGATGGCGTAAAGACTAGTGAAGCGTTGCTCTACGTACAACGGATTGTTGTCTCCCAAATCTCCTGACATGATCACCTTGCCGTGATCCAGCTCTAACGATAATGACGGCGAGCCACCGGGTGCTGTGATCGATAGAAGCACACCTGACAATTCTGACGTTCGAAATTCTAATTGCAGCTCCAGTACGGCACCCAGCTCGAAGTTTCTTTCTAAAGGAAGAGATTGATTGGTTAAATATTCTGATTAAAAATTTTGTAGAGAACATTGTGAATGAAATATTATTGCGGCTTACTGTAGACAGCGTAGGCTTCGTCTTGAAAGTACGCTCCACTTTCAACGCTTGGAAAACACTGTCCAACGTGATAAGCCCTACTGGTCGAGCCAACCATGTCGTAAACATTTCCATTAACTCGCAATCCTCTTATGCACCCTTTCAGAGTTTCCAACTTCACGACTACCTGTTCCGGTAAAGGTGTACCACTCTCTGGAAGACCACCGATGTACATCATTGTGGCCAGCCCACTCTTTCTGGGCACTTTGATGGTACGTGGTGTTTGTGAGTCGACCACGAGAGTCAGTTTTCTCTCATCGTGACTAATTACAACGTGATGCCAATTGCCATCGTTGAAGGGCGTTCTGAATAGTATCTCTTTCTTCTGCTTGCTCTTAATCAGAAGCAGAAGCTGACCATCGCGTATGACTACCATCAAATACTGCTTCAATCTGATCCCCTGTAAGTAGAGAATTAAATCTATTATTAAGATCTATTTGCTATGATTAATTGTAGACGTTACAGTGCTGAGTATATTCTTACTGGAGTAATGAATAGCAACCCGTTAGGATAATAGGTCCTGAAATCAAATTCTATAGCGTACTTCTTCTCCCAGAACTTTTTGAACGTTAGATACAGCTGAGTGTGGCTGTGAGGCTTGTCTCCGAATTTTAATGCGCCAGGTTCTAAAGAATAATAAGGGACTTTTTGACACCCCTCCGGCTGAGTGGACATGCCTCTTGAGAGCGAGGCCGAAGGGGTGTAACTCGGAGGATCTTTGCCCATAGGTGGTCCTGGACGGCCAATTAAAGCGTGATCGAATGTGGTGGCATCGTTGAACTTGATAATTCTGTGAATGGAACGAAATATTGTAATATCATTTTCTGCTCCTTTTTTCCTCGTCATTGTTCATTTTGGATTACGCATGCATGTTGGTTACTCTCAAGGACCTTGGAGTCCAGACAATAGAATTAACTTGAGTTTACTCGAGTTACTCGTTCCAAGGTAAGAGAATAAGTGTTTGTAAGTTAAACGAAAGGGTGCTTACTCGTCGTTGAAAATCACATCTTTTATCGCTCCGTAAAGAGGTACACTGGACGCGACCATTTTTGTATTATTAATGAGCGCAGGTAGTCCACCGAAAAATAAGCCTCCACTCTCGGATGCCCTGATAGCAGCACTGCTTGGTAACCTGCCTGTACTTTGAAAAGCATCGTCCACCAAGAGTTCCACTTCCTTTCGTCGTTTCATTATCGTGACCGCGTGATATCGACCGTCGTTGAAAGTGTTGTTCGATTGAAGGACGAGTTCTCCTTTTCCGGCGTTCAAGCGCACTTGCACTTGTCCCTTAACGATGCACACCGAATAATAACTGTCTTTCTGGAACGATAAGAACAATACGTAACAACGAAGAAAAACTTTATTGGAGTTTTGTTTTTGGAAAAAAACAAAAGGTCATTGGAGAGTGAATCAGAGTAAACGCTTACGTTTCCGCCATCGTTTGCGGTTAGTATGGTATTAAGTCTCTCCTCCTGCCCGTGGAATGTAGACAACAGAAGCACGGCATCTCGTTGCATCGTTCTGAAGGAAAAGCTCACGGTTGAGTTGATTTTTCTAAGAGTGTAGGAAGCATGCTCGAGATATCCGTCTCCGAAGAATCCAACTATCCTCAGTGGCTGTAGTAAAACACGTGGAAGTATATATGGAAATGTTCGATTTAATGAATATTAATAGGACAATAGGAAGATAAATTACCTTGTTACCACAAGTGGGCTCCACGCCGTAATATTGTTCCGCCATTGGATCGTAGCCTTCTTGTATTATAATATTGGACATGCATCCTAGGAAAGACACTTGAGACGGCAGGATTAATTTGTCAGCTCGAAAACTGGGCGGCACCCCGCCAATGTAGTATTTAGCTTGTGCCAAATCGGGTATGTCCTCTTTTTTCGGTTGAGGCGTTGGCGCGACTACTTTCGTATCAGTCCCTTCTCCAATGCTCAGACTACATTTCTCGATGCTCTTGCGAATTTGGTATTGCCTGAACGCGTCCACGTTCGTCCAATTGCCAGTATTGTATTTGTGAACGGAGGACATTTCCATGCTCGTGTTACCACCGTACCCGATATGAAGTACCACTCTTCCTTCTCGAAGGTATATCATTATATGCTGATCCTGTAGAAAGTATCCTCGATAAATATTACGAAGGCATCACGGCAATAATAAATGCATTTAAATGTTCGTACATTGTCTGGATTGATAGCCAAGAAAAGTAAGGAGTTTTCGTCGTAAGTTCGAAAACTGATGGAAACACCAAACGTGTATTTATTGTAAGGGCCCGATGCTACTCTGTTTCGCACGGCGTAACCTTCGCCGTTGAAACTGTACGCAAGATCGTCTCTGACGTCTTCCACGCTGTTGAAAAACAAAAGAAAATTACAATGTTGAACACAACGTTTACAGAAATGATCGTTTAAATTTACTTCCGTTCCAGTTAATTTCTTACCCTTCGACGCAAGCTGTACAAGCTTTGTCCGGTGCAGTGGAGGCAAAGTTCCATAAACCAATGGGCTTGCCGTCTAATATCACTTGATGAACGCAACCTGGAAGACCGTTCGTTGCCAAAAGTTCCATAGGCCTTCTTTGGGACTCGGGTATTCCACCTATCCATACACGATCGGTAGTTGCAACATCGAAACGTCCGTACTCTTCACTCGTCTTATTTATAACAGGAAGATGCTGTCCAGAAGTCGAAGATTGTTTCCGCACGCTCAATCTTCCTATATGTCTCATTCTGCGGATGGAAAAACAAAATTAAGGAAGAACGGAAAGGTGATGTATAATTTTTGTTTGTTTTTTATTACTGTGAAGTCATACCGTTCAGCCTCGATGCGATACCAATATTTATCTACTTGAAGATCCCCTTTTTCCAAAAGCTCTGGATGCGTTAGTACCACCGTGCCACCACCGATGTTCCACACGAACCTGATCTTTCTGTCGATCATCTCCAGGGCCACAAAATCGTCCTAAAGCGTGATAGAAAAATGTCAAGGGTCGTTTGGATATTCGAGTGAAAATCTCTGACTACGATTTTTGTGTACATACGTTAATACTGCTCGGTAAGTAGAACAATGAACCCTCCTTTCGTTCGTTTGCAAGAGCAAGTGTCATTACTATTGTTGTCGTCGATGAGGATTGCAATGTGGCTGGTCTGTACGATCTGATGCATTTCTTTCCTTCCGCAGACTTCAAGGATATTCGGATCTAAAGACAAAGAGAGATCGTTACTCGGGATTTTAACGAATCGCGAGTTATATAAATAAAGAAATCAAAAATTGCTCGTACTCCTTCGGCGGTGTTTCTGGCTTCGGCGATTTTGTTCTTAAGATTTCGCAATTTCGCTGCCAACGTGTCGTTCCACTTGTCGAACGTGGCTTTACGTCTGTTAGCCGCGTACGATAAGCTCGTCAGCTTAGCATCGGCCTTCCCAATGTTGCTCGACGCCTCCGCCACTGAAAACCCAAGGCATCTTTAAAATCGATACTCAAATTAGATTCAAGCGTTACTTATTAATATAGGAATTTACATTTTTCACTGGCCAAGCTTATCTTCATGTCTCCCTCGCGCATTAAATCGTGCAGCTTGGGCTTCAGTCTGTTAGCAATTCCTTCCTTGTAGTCGTTAATCAGATCCTGAGTGTTTCTCAGGGACTGCATCGCGCGGTCGTTGTCACTCATTACCTTTTGCAAGGAAGTTTGTACTGGTGGATAGAAAAATGAAGACGACGAATTAACGCTTCGAGCATGAAAATAACATAATTAACACGTTGATCGCCACGTCACCTTGAATTTTGGTGACTGTTTCGTTAACTGTCTAAAGCGTAACTATACTTCCAAATATCTACTTTGATCATTTATAATCAGGTACTGGAATCGTCACCCGTACTCCAGTGAAGTGACGATCAACTTGTTAATTTAAGGAATGTAAGTTCAATTCGGTTTGTATGTATACATTTGTTACTGTCGAGCTGCAACTCTCGTAGCTTGGCATTTATCCGATCATCCGCCATTCCAGTCTCGTTTAGAGAATTCTTCAAAGTGGAAACGGCTCGCTTTTGCGCGTTCAACTCATTGTTCGCCGCCTCCACCAGATGCTCGTGTTCTCGCGTTCTTGCTAGTTGTTTCGACGAAGTTGTCAACATATCATTGGCTCTGTCCGGTAAAGATTTCGAATCTTGTCCCTCGCCAAACACCTTAGAAGAATAGTCTAATTAATATCACGGATTTCTCGTGCGTTCACTCGCGCTGGAGCACGATCAAGTTCACTCACCTGCTCGTAAACGTCCTCGATCGCATTTCTCGCAGTTGTCGCGGTGATTTTCGCCCTCGTCAAATCGTCGACGATATTTTTGTAAGCCTGACTTGCCTTGAGGGGGCTAGCTGCTATATCCCGCGTCTCGGAAAACAGACTGCTCGGCAGAAACGCCAAGATGCACTTCGTCAAGTCATCGAATATCAATTACACAAAGTAATTACGTAAAGTGATTTAACTATCGTCGATTCACGTTTATTCGCTTATCGAGGTAGCTCGCGCGAGATTAATTAAAGAAGCGTTTAAAGAAATAGAGGTCTTGTCGATTACACGAATCTTTACAAATTTTCTCTTACCCCACGTATGCGTCCACGTAGCTCGAAAGATTTTTCGCGTGCTGTATGGCCGGTATCACATATTTCTCCTGGTATTCGTAATTCAGACGATAAAGGATCTCTTCCTTTATGGATAATTTCTCCGTCCAATACGTCAGCTTGTTTCGCAATTCCGGGATGTCCTGTGCAATTTTCGTAGAATACAAATCTTCACGATCTGCGATCCTCAAAGGTCAAGGTCAATTTCAGTCTGTCATTACTTACCTGTACATTGTTTTCCATGTCGATGATGAAACCTTCCGCTTCCTCTAATAATTTACTTCCTTCGTCGCTAAACTGATTCACCTCGTCATTTAACGTGTCCACCCGAGCACACTGATTATTCGTAATCACGTGAGTCTCGTTGATTTCATTGTAGAGACCGTCGTAGCTAAACAATGCCTCCATCGTATCTTCTATGATAACCTTCGTGTCGTCCACCTTGAGTCTATAATCGTCCGAATCGTCTTGTAACATATTCAATGGATCGGTCGGATCGTAGAGAGAGTTCAGCCACTCGACGTATTCCGTGACATTCCTATTAATAATTATTAATATCAATCTTACACTGGATTTTCTTTAATTATCGGTATACTTACTCATCCAAAGGAAACTTTCGATATTTCATTAATAATTACCAATGTCAATTTTCCAATTGATTTTGTCTTTTAATTATCCACATGCTCACTTACCCAAGGAAATTTTGAATCTCTACTGTTTTCCACGATAAATCAACACTCTCCAAATAATCCAGTATAGTCTCCGCCTGCTTCAAAACTTTCTCAATTTCCACTTTCTTGTTGTCGTCGGTGTATCGGGACAGCTTAGAAACAATGTCTGAAAGTAATATTCACTTGGTAAATATAGAGAAATTAATTACAATAATACACATTTTTCGATCGAGTAATTCACCACGTTACCTTTGATGCTCTCCTGCAAACGTTTAATTTCTATTTCCGCGCTGAATATATTATTCCTCAGATCCTCGCCCTTCGACTTCACGTTTGAAGCACGCTTGCTCTGTTCGTTCACCTGGAAGATGAAAAATTTGAATACTTTCGCGTAGAGCTATATGCCAATTCCAGTGGCAAAATTAAATTACGAGCAATCACTTCGGTCACTCCTCGATCACGTACATTTCTTAACAAGGATTCGGCATTTATCATTAGCTCGTCATACTCGTACCACGGCACGTTCTTCATTCGATGGGCAAGCCTCTTCTGGACATTCAACTCGTTCATCAAACTGGTCGTATTCGCGTCGACGTACGAGAGTGCCTCCCAAGGCGGTGGAATGTATCCATTTGCTATGTGAGTAGTTCCTTCTGCCAATGTAACAGTCAACCTAGCCACGTCGTCGAGCAATATACCGGTACAATTGTCGTCACAGGCTGTACGAGGGAAAGTTTTATTATTTATTGGAAATCATCAACGAATTATCATAATGAGATTACATCTCGTACTTACACGTGCAAACGTTGTTTATATAAACGTGACGATACGCAGTGCATTCTGAACAATCACGACCGGTCGAGCCTGGTTTACAACTGCACTGTCCAGTTAACTGATTGCACTCGTCGTTCGTGCTTCCAGCCAAATTGCAATCGCAGGGTACGCACTTTCCATCCACTAGATTCGGTAATCCATAATAACCGTATGAACATCTTTCGCAGGTTCTTCCGGTGTAGCCTGTAATTAAGAACGTTATTGGAATTTTTCAATTTGTGGATTTTTAATTACAAGGATTTGAAGGATCCGTTTTCTAAGAACGTGCGAATGGAGAAAGTACGTTTCTTTTTCAATCGTAAATTATTTTGAATCCGAGTAGGAGTATAAAAAATAAATTAATGTTCGATTTAAAATTTTTCTAAGCTGCATTAAAAGATTTACGACTCGACGGGTGCAATACGGACGATCCTGATCATTTTCTCTCGAGCCTGGCGAGCCCACGTGGTGGAAAAGTTACAAGCTACGATAAGACGTGACATACGAACCGGGCTTGCAGTGACAAATCGCGTCCTCGTCGCTAACGATGCAGGTGCTGGAAAATCGCTTGTCGGCGTGCGGACAGGGACATGGTTTACACCCACCAAAATCAGGTTTACCGTAGAAACTGTCCGCGCAGCGTTCGCATCGGTCGCCAGACGTGTTGTTCCTGCAATTCTGCGAATGAGCTTGTTAGGTGGCACGCGAAGGTTCGCGAAAAAAACAACGTTCAAGAATTATCACTTGTTTTACTGTAAGAGAAGAATGCGGAACGTTCCAGTGACGTGGTCTCCGAGGATAATTCAAGAAAAATCGTCAAAGGTAAATTCAACAAAATTTCCAAAAGTTCGTCCAAACGTTTTCTACGTGTATTTTGATATTCAATTTCCGGTTAGGGCGATGCGAAACGACATAGACAGACTTTCAACCACGTCAACGGAATGTCCAGCTCCCTCGCGATACAATTATCAATATCTGTGAACCGACAACTCACATAACAATTTCCCGTTTCCCTGTTACAAACGTCGGACCTGCCGTTACATTGGCACCGCCTCGCCTCACCCACGAGGTCGATCACGATGGTGGACGTGGCGGTGGTGTTATCGTACCATCTGTAAAAGCCAATACTCGGATCTTGGCACGAGGTACTATTGTATTGAGGTGGGCATTGGCAGATCTCCACACCCATCGCGAGTGTCGGTGAGTGCGTGGGCGTTAAAACAGCCGCGTCGAGGGAAGCCTCGAGAAGACTGAAACCAGAGAGAATAGAATAGAATGGAATATTTATTTATTAATGGTCTATGCGTAATGGTCTGTAAGATCCAAAGAACAAAAAAGGAACAAAGTAAATAGTCGTGCCGCAAACTAATTTAAAACTAAGGAAAAAGAAGAAAAAGAACAAAAATTTTGATACATCTTCTACGAAGAACATCTGTAATATCGCAATTTTTGTATATTTTATTACACCAGCATCTCATCCCTCCACTCCATCAAGTATTTATAGAGCCTACTCTTAAACACCTGAAGAGCAGAGGTCTCTCTCACAGTGGAAATAAATTTCACTTTCTGGCTGCTGTGATTTGGAAGAATCTAAACGTAACTTCGGTTCTGCAGCTTGACACTTACAAAACCAACTTATCAGAGACATCTCTGTCTCCAGAGAGACACAGAAATTAAAACGAATCTTCGCTTCTCATTTCTCAGCCAGAACATCACCAATTAAATTTCTAACCTGGTCTTCGAGAAGTCCACGTTGTCGGAAGCCCTCACGAGAATGTGCTGAAGGTTTTGCAGAGCGACCATGAGGACCTCACGAGTAACCTTGTAATCCGGCCTGTTCTGCAGCTGCCACAACGACTCGTGGAATCTTAAATGGAGAAGAGAACGAGGGTCGGTTAGGTCGTTACAGCAGGGGAGAGCCCTAGGACCGTACGAATAAACGTCTCACTCGTAGCGCGTAAGGGAAGCACCTCTCCCTACCTGATCTCATAGCGATTATTCTTCACCGCCGAGTGTAGATAGTACTCCAACACGATCCGGTTGTTACCTTGTAGCTGTACGACGGGATAGCGATGATTTGATCTCAATGGTACGCCTCCTTCCGTGAATGTGGCAAAGCGCAAAAATCCACCGTAAGAAACCACCTGAAAGAGGAAGGAACAAGGGGGTGTAAGAGCTTGCTGGAGAAACGAGACGCGCGTTATAGAGTCACGGGCACCAGTCTTTCCATTCTCTTAAATTCGTATGGATTCGACGACGCGTCGAGAGTCGTGGGTACGTTTAATTGACGAGGTACACGAGAACGAGCGCTGCTTCACCTTGTCGCCGAGAAACGAATCCGGTAGGCTCCAATACAAAGGATAGTTGTAATACAAACTGGACGGTATCGTCACGTCCCCATCTGTCCCAGGGATCACGGAGTAGCCGTTGCTCGTGTTCAGACCACCGTTGAGCGAAGGTAGAACGATCGTCGAGCCGAATGTCGTGATCTACGGAGGTACGAGAGGGCACATTAGCGGTTACACGTGGATTCGACGAATCGAGATTCGATCCGGGTAAATTGAACGCTCACCGTGACGTCGCTGACCGTATCGTTTATGTAAAGGATACGTGGACGTAGGAGTCTGCGCTGGCCCCAGCTCAGTCCTGACTGCCGACACAGGGTCGTTCTTCCGAAACAGAAGCACTGGGTGCATCCTCTGGAATTGTCGGCCGAGAGCCCGAAGGTTCCTTCCATGCACTCGTTGCACTGTCTACCCATTGCGAACTCCTGCGAAAAATTTCGTTACAAAGAGAAAGTCAATGTTCGGGTCGTGAGATTTTTCTAGGCTCGATGATTATTTAAAGTAATAAGGATTCTATGTTTTTTGGTTTAAATTTGTGTGATTTTTTTATTTGGTATGCCAATCGAGGGTAAGTAAAATAAAATGTGACGATAAAATAATGTAAGCAAAGTGAGAATCTTTTGTAGGATCAACGGATTGATCTGTGACACTGTTCTATTGTTACTGTTGGAATGAACACCGACTTGTTGGAAATCAAACACGACTGAAATTGTACTTCAGTTACGAATAGTGTTTTCAGCTTTTATGGTACGCTCGTGTTCAATAGTGTTATGTCTAATTTAGATTAACAGTTCTTGTGCACTCTTTGTAAATACGATTTTACTCCATAAGCTTTTCAACGGTTACCTTGCAAGGACACTGGCCATCTTGAGCACACTCGCAGGGCTCATCGCCGTCTTGGCATCTTTGGGTGCCAGCCAGGCTGCAACCGCAAGGACGACACCTTGGGTATCCGTAGTAACCTCTGGCGCACCTCTCGCATCTCAAACCGGCGTAGCCGATCCTGCATGGACATTGACCTCGGTGGTCGCACTGCGGTCTCTTGGAACCGAGCGTGCACTCGCAGGATCTGCAGCCGACCCCCGGCACCAGATCCCACGCGCCAGGTCTACATCTGTCGCAATGCTCGCCGAATGTCAACGGCGGGCAAACGCAACGTCCGGTGTCTTGGTCGCATACGTGACCGGCCCGCAGGCACGTGTCGCACACTGAAAGGTGGAAGATGAGAGATTATTGTAGATTTTTTTAAGAGATACATTCGAGAGTAAACGAGGAACAGACTGTGTACGAGTATACGCGTTTCGTTAGTTTTTGAAAATTCGTATGATTAATAAAAGTTGACGGCAGAGATTATTGGAAATTTCTTTAAGAGCGAAATTAGAGAGTAAATGAGGAACAGATCGTCTACGAGTATACGCGTTTTGTCAGTTTTTGCAAATTCGTCTGATTGATGAAAATCGACGGCAGAGATTATTGGAAATTTCTTTAAGAGCGAGATAAGAGAGTAAATGAGAAACAGATCGTCTACGAGTGTTCGCGTTTCGTCAATTTCTGAGAATTCGTCTGCTTGATAAAAATTGACGGCAGAGATTATTGGAAATTTCTTTAAGAGCGAAATTCGAGAGTAAACGAGAAACAGACCGTCGTTTCGTCAGTCTGTTGTAATTCTTCTGATTGATAAAAATTGGCGTCAACCTCGTTTCGAAATTTTTAGAAATGAGAAAGATAGAAGGTCTGCTCCTTAAGTGCACGTGTCCATCTCATTTGAATAAATGAATGGAAGTATTCGAAGACGAATCGATCGGTTTATTCTTATTTACCTTGGCATCCTCTAGTGGAGAGTCCATAGTAACCGGGTGAGCAGGCATCGCAGCGCACCCCACTCACCCCAGGTTTGCAGTAACATTGTCCCGTGCTGTCGTGGCAGGAGATGTTGACAGAACCCATGGAGTCGCAGTTGCACGGTGCGCATCCAGCTCCGCTCACCAAGCCCCAGTGTCCAATCTTTTGGATTTCAAAGAATATTGAAAATTGTTCTAATTGAAAATAAGATCGAAGAATTTTCTTTTTCATTGTATTTTACCTCGCATCGATCGCACTGTCGACCAGTCACGCGAGATTTGCACTGGCATTGTCCAGTTACGATGTCACAGGCGAGAGAAGTCGAGCCCCACGAATCACATCTGCACCCTGCAATCATTAAAATAGAAAAGTCATTTTATTTCTCGTTCTCTCATGAGTCAAATCTTCAACGAGATTAATAGGATTAATTGGTGTCGCGTCTTTGCCAAATCGTAGAGCACCACGAGGCTCTACCTCGGCATAGAAAAAGGTGACACGATTATGTAGGATGAATCGTGTTTGGAATTTTCACGGATGCTTCTAATTAACGCGTGCTTTCAACGCGATTCGTGCTCACGGTAACACGATTACGCGGTCGTTTGTAAAGGACAGGCGTGAGCCTTGTGCGTATGTAAAAACACGAGGTTACATGGGTAGTTAGTCGAAAAGAAAAGTTACATGAGAGTCATGGCGTGAGTTACAGATAAAATATTCTGTCCTTTATTTTCTCAGCCGTCTACAGAATTTTGAGGATAATAATTCGATAAGATCGAGGGTGGAAAAGTTACTTCAATTATTATGTATCGAGTTGCCATTCTTCTATTTTGAGATACCAGCAGACCTACTTATCTCGTTATTACTCATTCATCTACAAGATCTATACGATAATAATTCATTAAAGTCTAGTGTAGAAAAATTCTTTAAATTATTATTTATCGAGTCGGCGTTCTTCTATTTTGAGATACAGCAGACTTACTTATCTCGTTATTTTTCATTCGTCTACAGAATCTATACGATAATAATTCATTAAAGGCGAGTGTAGAAAAATTTTTTAAATTATTATTTATCGTATTGGCATTCTTCTATTTTGAAATACAGCAGACCTACTTATTTCGTTATTACTCATTCGTCCACAGAATCTATACTTAATTATATCTTCATAATTATTATGAATCGAGGATGAAACGATTCACAGAATTCTCGCGTGGATCATTCGACACACGATGCTTCTGCGGAATAAAATTACTAACGTCGGCATTCCTCGATCATCGAGATACCAACAGGCCCACCTATCTCCCTATTTCGAGTGGCGCGCGAAAAAGCAACGTCGAGATGGACGCGGGCGAATATTTGTTTTCGACGTTGCCCTCGAAGAAGACGATTGATTCTCCGAGATCTCTGTAGACGGGACTGACGTAAGCGTCTGGCCGACTAAGAAAGATTAGCGGTTGCTACTGCGAAGAAGAGACGCTGGTTTTCGAATGCTGCGCGACCTCGAATGAGATTTCTTTCCTGCCGCGCCTGCCGTACCACTCGACGAAAATAATATTCAGCGTGAAACATGTGGCGCGCAAAGATTGAGCAAACTTCGCGTGGTTTCGTTTTGATTTACGACTTCGTAAATGGAAGAATTGATAGAGGGTCATGGCGCGATGTTTCTTGATATTATTCATGAATTGCGTAATTTCAAAGGGACAGCGAGTAGTAACGCGTGTTCTAGCAACGGAACGATATATTTGCGGCCTCCTTGTTCACGTCTCCATTCGGACATAATAATGTAATTTCTAAGATATCTCAGTTAGCCAACAAATTATCAAATTGTGTTGAACATCTTTCGCGGCTCAACATTATTTTTCAAGACGGCTTTATTAGAAGTCCAATTAGATGGCTCATGAAATTTTTTTTTTTCAAGATTTATTTTTTTGATTACTCTATTTTCTTCATATTTATTCATATTTATATTATTCGTTATGCGTCTCTTCTATTATTTTCGGACTCTTCGTAGTCTAAAAAGGGCCACCCGTTTAAATAAATAAACAAGCGGGTCTCTAAGACCTGCTTGCCTTGGAAGCGATGGCTGCAACGGAAATTCGACCTTAAAGTACGACTCAATCTTTAAGCTCGACCCGTGCAACCGAACATAACTCAATTTTTTTAATATCCTGTTTCGTAATTATTGTTATTATCGTTATTCAATATTTAATAAAATTCTACGTTAAGATGTCGTTCCAGACGCTCTCTATGGAGCTTAAGAATGTTTCTTCATTTTACGTTCAACGAATGGAGTAATACAGGTTGCTCGAATATCGAGAAAGCTGAATGAAAAGTTCCCCACGAAGGATCCTGGTGTTGGAGGATCCGGTTGAGGATCACTGCGTAGGAAGACTTCCGGTACGCCTACGTCTCTGTGCGATTGACTGCGAGAGAGCGTCGTTAAACCATCGTCGAACCTCGCGATTTAAGCGACGCTTCGAGTAGCGAGGACAAAAACTTAGAAAGAGACAGGAGAGAGTAATCGCGCAAACATAGGTAGAGCAAGAATTATACCGTGAGGGACGTTAAGTAATCTCGCGTCGTGTTTCTTCTCCTCGTTGAATGTCCCGTTCGATCGATTCCTCACTTCCGCCTTTTAGAAACGATGCAAAACAATTCATCTTAAATCGATGACCCTCTAGAAGAAAATGTTTCTTCACGAGGTTTACATTCTCGCCAATTCAAAACTTTATTCTCTTTACATAGTGATAATTTGAAATTAATCCGGAAGCAAAAATCTGGACTATTTATAATTCTGGGCTACATCGACGAGATGCGATAATTCTGAACAAAAACCTTAGAAAGAAATTTAGAAAACTTAGAATTCATCATAAATCAATGCTCCTCTAAAAGAAATATTTCTTCACGAGGTTTACATTCTCGTCGATTTAACATTTATTTTCTTTACCTCAGTGCAAATTTGTAATTAATCCGGAAACAAAAATCTGAACTATTTATAATCCTCGATTACATCGACGAGGTACGAAAGAAATGTGGAAAACTCCTCTCGAACGATATTATCGCCTCTGTCGTCTATTTCCCGTCTCCACGTGGAGAGTGTAAAATACGAATAGCAATACAACCAACGTGAAGAAACGTTCGCGTAACTTTTCGCGGAGGGACATTTATGAAATATCACTGGCGCCGAGCGAGAGAAAAGCCAGTCGATAACGAGGATGAACCGTGGTGGATCGTGGAATAACGAAGAGTCGGAGCTCGACGTGGAATTGACTGGAGAAACGAGTAAGCCCAACGACAACAACCATCGCGAACAACCGTCCAGACTGAAGCGTGAACTTTTATCACGTCGAATGCGCAGGCAGGCGACGTCGTTATCGTCCTATCGAGGAACACGTTCGGCGTAAAAGGTTCGCCTGCGTGATTAAAAAAAGCAAAAGGATCGAAAATCACCGGTCGATTGTTTGCGCGTCGAAGGTATCTCGCTATTATTTATCGCTTCCCTTTCTCGGCCGTCGGACACTTCGATTCTCGACGTGGTCGCGTTATCGTCTCTCATTCGTCCCTTGAAACCTCGGATCCTGACGCGCGCACCCTCTTCTACGATATATTCTCTCGGTACAATCGGACCAAGCAGTCTCGTCTCGTCTCAGATTTTATTAACACTAGATTTACTGAAACCAGTCAGTTCAAATGGGAAATCGTGTTTACGAAAAATGTTCGGTAAATCTATCGTTAAATCTAGACAATGTTTACTCGTATTATTGTTTTTAATTACACCGTCTATTTTGAAACTGAGGTAAGTCCATTAAAAAAAAAAAAAAGAAATTAACTAGTTATAAATAAAAGGTTCATACTAAATTAATAACAAATTATGTGATCTCATTGTTTTTAAAAAAATGGACTTGTGCCATTTTCAAAATAAGCGGTTCAAACATCGGGTCAGTTCCATACACGATACACGTGTAAACCTTCTCCGTCTAATTACATCACGCCGTTCTCCTGTATAGTCTTTCCTTTTTTCGTCAACGGAGGCATCCTTAGTATCTCTTTCCTTTTGTTGATCTCTCCTTCTTCTTGTCTCGCTTCTTTCCGTTCTTTCGCTTCGACTTCTGCCCACGTGATACTTTCACGAGGTATACTCTCGAGTGGACGATGAAGAAGATGAAGAAGCGGCGGGGACAAGAGAGAGAGAGTTCAGGGACCATCGCCCGCACCAAACTCACCTTGCACGTGTGCAACGCTCGTTTTTCATTCATGCTCGTCCCCACCGCCACTGCCTTTGCCGGTTGCTCGTGAAAAAGTACCAGATACCCCTCTTTGATCTCCACTCGAACATACGCGCTCACCAGCAGTGGTTCGTTCCTTCCACGAAATCTTATTCTTCTTAAGACTTTGGAGGGTTGAATTTGGTTTTGAGTTTAGAAGTTGGATTTGTATTAAGAGGAGGATCGAAAGCAGTGGATATTTAGGATTTGGGTTGTGGAGATGTTTGAAATCAAATCAGAAGTCGGAGACTGTTGAGTTGTTGTTTTAGGTCGAGAGTTTAATGCTAGAAATTGTTCCACGCTCGTACTTTGCATTGGTTTAACCGTGCGTAGAAAATGAGAAATATTCAATGGTTTATAATAGCTAGTACTGGAATAATGTACTTTGACTATGAGAGACTCGATTTTCCTCGCAGATTCTTCTATCCACTAAACGATTGTGTATGAAAAAGTAAAACACTCGAGGAATATTTAAAAATTTCCAAAAACTAATAGTGGAATAACACACCTTGACTATCCATTACTGCCGAGTGCAAAGGGTTAATAAACTCATTAATTTCTCTATCGGTCTGTGCTTTTGAATTTTTTCTTAACAATCAAGTATAATAGCACAGTGCTCGTGCATGAAAAAATGCTCTCGACCTATAGTCCATCTTCAAGCTTAATTAACCTCGTATTTCTAGCTCAAATGAGAGCCTCAATTTTCCTCGCAGATTCTTCTATCCACTAAACGATTGTCTGCAAAAAAGTAGAACACTCGAGGAATGTTCAATAATTTCCAAAAACTAACAGTGGAATGACACAGCTTGACTATCAATTAGTGCCGAGTGCAAAGGGCTAATAAACTCATTAACTTCTCTATCGGTCTGTGCCCCTGAATGTTTTTTTTTTAAGTATCAAAAATAATGGCACAGTGCTTGCGCACAAAAAAAAAAACCTCACGTCCTACAACCTCCTTCATGCTTAATTTCTCCCGTCTCGCTCGCTTACGCGGCTCAAATGAGAGTCTCAATCTCCCTCGTAGGTTCCTCTATCCGCTAAACGACCTTTCCATCTTCCACCCTTAGAATCCTGCGCGTCTACGCGGGTGGCCCGCGTTTATCTCTCCATTCCGCGAGTCAACTTCGATTTTTCACCTACGACGAACGACAGCGAGGGTAGAAATTAATCGACCACCCTGGACGCGAGCTCTAAACACACCATTCCTAGTGTAGTCGATAATTGTAATACGCGCATTTCCATTAGCCACGAATTCTCCATTTATCCTACACACGTGCAAATAAATGCAATTCTTAACCGTTCGTCGATCACCGTGAACGCGAGAGTTTTCGTGGAGGAAGTGGAACGAGAAAAGAAAAAAAAAAAGAAAATCTAAAAACATTTCTATGAGCGCGAGCTCTACGAGATTACGAAAGAACGATCGTGATAAGCGTCGAAGCTGGTAGTTCTCGATCACCGATCCTTATCGAAACGACGCCCCGTCTAGGTGGTCTTTCGATTAAGTCAGAATCGATCCATCCGTCCTCCTTCTCTCCTCTTTCTCTCTCTGCTTCGTTGCCAACGCAGTGGAACGACGGGCTTTGCTCGACGGTAATTAAGATTTAATTAATCTTTCACGATAGGCACGGCGACGATCCTGAGATAGTGGAGCCTCGGAGTTGATAGACCGAAGGAAGAGAGGATCCTCGAGAGGATTCCACGAGGATCGTGCGATCAATCGACCCCAAAGGACGTTTCTCGCCCGTCGACAATTTTTCTCGACACGAGGCCACGTCCGAGGACGTTAGTTCCGCGCCATAGACTTGGCATCGCGAGAGAATCAGTTTGTTGTAATTGGGATTTGAAATGTAGACGTAGACGCGTGGATTTATCTTGAGAGTTCGTGGGACGCTCAGTAGCGGATCGATTTAACGATTACGTCGGTACAGATTTGTAGATGAGATGGATAGTTTTTAAAACTGGATGTGACTAGAAATGTAAAATGTCTTTTTTTAATGCGAAGTGAAGAATACATGCGGTGGATAAGGTAAAGGAAAATTAAGGGCGCGTTGTTAGTAAATAAAAAGATGATGCATACGAAATTTAAAATGTATGGAAATTTCAATGGAAATGCGAGTATTTCTTATTGGTGAGATTATCCTTCAATAACACATGTATCGTGTAAATTCCAAAAATGTATAATGGTGTTTTGAAAAAGTGTATGTCTAGTGGAGCATAGGAAAAATGCATAATTTTGCATAAAATTGTTATTACATCGAATGTATCATTTTAAACGGCGTTTTCAATGATTTCTATTAAACCGTTCGTATAATAATTATGCAATATGATTGTTTCTTAATTGTTTATTAGATTTAATTAACTCATTTATTAATCTACTGCTCTTATTTACTCATTTACGCTTGTATAAGTGCACACTGCAACGGTTGATTTATTAATCCATCTTGTGTGCTTATCTGTTTATTTATCCGATTGCTGTTATAAAGATTATAATAATTTCTAATAATCCTGTTATGTCTCTTAACTGTTTATCACATTTAATTAACTTATTTATTAACATTTGGCTCTTATTTACTTATCTGTGGTTATTTAACTTATCCATTTCGTTCCCTTATTTATTTATCTAATTGCTGTTATAACGATTATAATCATTCTAACAATGCCGTTATGCTTCTCTACTTCCAACAACATGCTGTGCATCTGTCGGCTCCTGTAGGGAGCATTTGGCCCACTATAGGACGCAGCTGCCGCCCCACGACACTAGTACCAGCTTCGACCGCTACGCGTCGCATGGTCGTGACGTTTCTCGCACGAGAAGTTGTGCCGGCCGGTGCACATAAGCCGGACCAAAACTGAGAATGGTATCGCTTCTCGGCTCATTGAGCTAAGATCAAAGTGTAGTATCTGTTCTTATCAGCTTAATATCTGATACACGATCCATTGGATCGTCAGAATATTAAACTGATTTTTGGAAGTGGGCGGGTGACCGAAGCTTGCTTCGACCCTGCCGCGGGTCGACCCGGCATTGCAGTGCCGTCGGGACCGGCCCAATAATATACTCAAAAATAAATTTTTCTTTTTAGGAAAACACCAGAATTAAAACCTCTGGAACACACCCAAGCCCCCCTTGCACCTTCAGGGCATAGAACGAAGTATGGGACAAGGGGCAGGCCGCTCGACTCTAAAAATCGAGCGGAATAAACCCCGAAGTTCCAAAAAGCTTTAATCCAAACATAAGTGTGGGTCTGTGGTGTGCTGTGTTGCTAAGGTAGAGAGAGTCACCAAAGGTGAATAGTGTGTTTATATTATATGTAAAATCAGTTTATTTATAAACTTTGTCGACGAAGGTAGAGTGTTTGGATTCACGTTTTCGTTCTCATAACTTTAAATCAACCATAATTAACACTATTCCTACCAAAGGTGTCAAAAGACACCCTTCTTAAATTGTATTTCAGATTTATTTTCCAAGATGAATCATATTTCCTTAATCACTTCTTTCGTTATTTGTATATTAGTTGTTAAATTAATTTAGAGGTATCATTTTCCTGCAGCTCATCCTGGATACAAAAAGATGCCTCTTGGTCGATTGGTATATACAAAATCCCGGTAGAAATAGTGTTAAGTAAATCAATTTAAGTAAAATAATTAAGACTAGAAAGTATATGTATATACAATACAATGCAATTTAATAGTTATTAAGAGAATAATTGATCGACAATAAAATTATTCCGTTTTAAAACGGATTTGTCCTATTTAAGAAATTTTAGCACTATGAAATATGCCTTTTCGAGGTTTTGTGTTTGCCCGATGCCACAAGCATGTCAAAGTAATTTATTTACAAGCGTCGGAAAATTGTAATTTTCCATTGAAGCATAAAGCGAAAGCAACTCGGTTGGAATGCTCGGTTCTCTTTTTCACCTTTCCGCCCGTGCCGACTCACTTCTTCCCCCCTTTTCATCTATCTATCTATTAATCTATCTAACCACCTAACTATCCCGCATCCTGCTCTCTTAATCGTACTCTACCTCGCGACTCTCGCTTCGAGGGACACCGGTAGTTTATCGTACTGCATTAGCCACTCGTCAGGTTGACGTATCAATTAAAATTGCTCTCCGATAAGGGGGTGTCTTATTAGAATTATCGCAAAATCGTGCTGCGATCGTTCGCGTGTCTGTAATAAACGAGGGTAGGTAAGAGACTCCTACGTTATCCAAATCGTTCGCATGAATTATTATAGGCTTAACGAAGAAAGGGAAGTCGGGATGTGAAATGAAGAAATACATTTTCGTATCGATATCTCCTTTGGAATCTGAAAAGAAAAGGACGAGAAAAGTTCGAGCTTCGACATCTGCAGCGGCACGTGTGAATTTCTGGGTATTAAGTAACTTTCTGAAGAACCTGGAGCGAACCAAAGGGTAAGTATCACGACGGATGTTATTAGTACCTGCTTACTAATAAGTCTGGCTATAAATCGCAAAGTGGCGCAGTCAACCGACAGACTTGTTCGTTCGACTCGACTCGTAGAAGCTAACTCGGACTCGACTCTCACCTCACTCGAGCTCGTTTAGTGATTGTTAAGATTTGAAAAACTAGTGGATTGTTGTTCTAATAAATTAAAAGCAAAAGAATTCTATGAAATTTTCCATAAGATCGAATATTTAGAAAATAAAGGAAGAGAAGCAAGCCAAAAAATTGCGAGGACGATTCTGTTACTTCGATCAATTAAAAGAAGAAAATTCTCTGAAATTTTCCATAAGACCGAAAACTTACAGAATAAAGAAAAAAACAAGCGGAAAAATTGTTAGGACAATTCTGCTAGTTTAAAAAATTAAAAGAAGAAAATTCTATAAAAGCTTCCATAAAATCGCGAGAACAATTCTGCCACTTTAATCAATTAAACGAGAAGAATTCAATGAAATTATGCTACTTTAATAAATTAAAAGCGACAAAGAATTGAATAAAATTTTCCATGAGATCGAATACTTAGAAAATAAGGAGAGAGAAGCAAGCGGAAAAATTACGAGGACGATTAATCAGCGATGCTGTCGCGTCTAATCACGCGTGTTACGTTATTCTCCCGTTAAGGTCCTTGACGAGCTTACGCCTGGCTCAATGCCTCGTTCGATCCGCTTGCTTTCCCTCGCGGTCGCTCGATGCTGCTACTCATTCACCGATTTTTCCGTCTTCCGTCTGGCCGAGCACCTCTCGAGACGATCGCGGTCATCGCGATCTTCTCGTAAGCGAGATCTCGCGGTCTCGAGGGCTTTTTTTTCTTTCTCGAAAGTCATCTTCATCTTCATCCTTCAATTTCGCGCATCGGTGCACCGCGTGTTACGGGCAGGAATGTTTAATTGTCGTTGGTTCTACTACGCGTAAATTCTACGAGTAGCTATTTCACGGAATAAAATAGCTTTCTATTGAATATCTTTCTGTTGAATAACATTCTATCTCTTTTACCGTTAAATGTACATATACACGCTCTTACAGATGTGTTAATAGACGTCGAAGGTGCATACACACGCGATCAATAAATTTTGTCTATTACAATGCATTTGCTGTTTTCCTAAACCGATGAAATGTAAATAGGCTGCTTGATAGATGAGTAATTGCAGTATAGTAAGCCGCGATATTAAATAGTTCTGTAATATAAATAGGTCGCTTGTTAAACGACCAACTGTAGCATAGGAACTATATTCAAATAAACAGCCGTGGAAATACACTCAGGGGGGGAAAAGCGATAGACTTAAAATTTGGAGAAAAATTATTGAATTTCAAATGACGATAACTTCGTAAATAATGAAGATAAAAAGGTCTTTAAAAAATGATACGAAAGCTTGGAACCCCTACTTAAAGAATGATTTCAGTATAGCGAGATAAATTTACTTAAAATGGCAGATGACAAAAGGAGAGAGTGCACAGTTGAAAAATATTGGTCGAATTTGGCATGGCACATATTGAGAGTCAAGTGTCATAATTGAATGGGATGAAAAGTGACTTTTTGAAAGTTCCAATATGATGATTTTCGCCGAGTTATTTGCATTTGAAATGCCATAATTTGGACTTTTGTCGTATAGTAGCCCCACGGCTGTCGAACCACCGTGTAAAAATATAATCTTAACGTCGAATGAAAAAAGCAAGTATCCTTTTAGCGTAAACATCGCATTGAATTTTGAAATGAACTTTAGAGCGGAAGTGACTATTTCGAAGATTATCAAGGATTATCAGGGATTATCAAGGATTCTCTCGTAAAGGAAGAGAAGGTGTTCCTATCCCTGTGGTTTGCTCTCTCGATTCTCTCTCTCTCTCTCTCTCTCTCCAGTTTCTGTCGAGGCTCTCTTCGGAGTCTCCTGGTTCCGTATAACTGGTCCGACACACCGGTACCAGGCCACGTACCCTTCCACGCGGCGGCGCACACCTCGCGGTCTAGCAGCGAATTCTTTCACTTCCAATTCCCTGTAACTCAATGCCTGGAAACGATTTCGCGTGTCGGATTACGCCTTTTACACCGTTGGGTATTCCCTCCGTTACCCTCGTCGGCGCGTCTCGCGATATCAATTCCGTCCAATACCGATGATAACACTTCCAAACAGTCGCATTAGATGAATTCAGTTCACGAGGCGAGACGCGATTCTCTCGTATTAATTCACCGTCGTAAATTCTCATCAAAGACTCTCTTCGGCGGAACGATCAAAGGGTCTCAATGCTCTCGATGCGCGTTTCCGATGCTAGAAAACTGTTTCTGTTCTAGTTGGAGATCTGGAACGAGCGCGACCACCCTCGGTGCTGATTCTCATTTAGGCCAAGGATGGCGAACCTTCTCATAGGGCGCTCGTGCGTGGAAAAATCTCAAGGCTCGAGACACGTGTCGTGCGATTGGTTTGAGAGATTTCACAGATGGTTTTTTTGGATTCCAATGTTGTTTGAAATTGTGACGGAAGAAGAAGGAGAAGAATTGTAACTGAGTTTGTGTCGTTTTACGAGTCGCATATCGAGCCTACTCGCGTCTTAATCCTTTCATAAAGCTTTCTTATTATGTGTCTTACCCTGTATTTCCGTGTTAATATTCACAACGCGGAATGACGAACCTTCTGTTAATGCACATACGCAGAAAAATCTCAAAGCACGAGACACGCGATCACTCTGAAAGATCTCAGACACGCTTTTGTATTTCAATGCTCTTTAACATTCACAAGAAAGAAGAAGAATGTGTAATCGGTGCACATTCGCGTTTTACGAGTCGCATATCGAGCCTACTCGCGTCTTAATCCTTTCATAAAGCTTTCTTATTATGTGTCCTACCCTGTATTTCCGTGTTAATATTCACAACGCGGAATGACGAACCTTCTCATAGTGTACTCGCGCGCAGAAAAATCTCAAACCACGAGACACGCGTCGGGTGATCGCTCTGAAAGATTTCAGACACGCTTTTGTATTTCAATGCTCTTTAAAATTCAGAAGAAGAAGAAGAATGTGTAATCGATGCACATTCGCGTTTTACGAGTCGCATATCGAGCCTACTCGTGTCTTAATCCTTTCATAAAGCTCTCTTACTATGTATCTTACCCTGTATTTCCGTGTCAAACTTTACAACGCGGAATGACGAACCTTCTGTTAATGCACACATACGCAGAAAAATCTCAAACCACGAGACACGCGTTCACTCTGAAAGATCTCAGACACGCTTTTGTATTTCAATGCTCTTTAACATTCACAAAGAAGAAGAAGAATGTGTAATCGGTGCACATTCGCGTTTTACGAGTCGCATATCGAGCCTACTCGCGTCTTAATCCTTTCATAAAGCTTTCTCACAATGTGTCTTACCCTGGGATTCCGCGCGACGTTTGCGACGCGCGATGGGAAAGTCTGGTGGATTTAAGCGTGGCACTAAACGCGATAACGCAGGTGCGCGCCTCGTGCGCGGAGCGGAAACGAGGGGTGGCAAGAAAACGACGATCCCTGGTTGCTTTCGCTCGTAAACGTCTGGCTTTTCCCAGAAATCTCCGAATTGATGGCAATTATCAGGATCGTTCGACACCGCTCGTTTCGCCTCTCGATCTCCCTTATAGCGAGCACCGCGGCAACAAGGTGCGGGATACTATCGCCTTAAAGCACAGCTTTAGAACGGAACGCGCTTTATGGATACACCATCGAGATAATCGCTCCACGCTGCTTTATACTTTCTAAGGGCATTTCTTCCAGAGAAATCTGAATATTTTTCCCGGTGATGTCAAAGGACGATATTTACCCGGAAGAAAATTCCGATCGGATTATTTAATTTCACTACAAAGAAGATATTACTCTTTTCTTTAACACTAGAACTACCAAGCCGGTCAAAATGACTGGTCACTAAAGGAAATTTCCGTATGAAAACAAAAGTAAATGGCAGTTTCGTGGTAAAATAAACGCTCTCTCCGTTAAAATGAGTGGTCGACAAAAGAAGTTTCTATACGACAACCAAAATTTGTAGTTCTAATGTTAAAGAGAAATTCTTGTGAAAAATTAACGCACCCGGTCATGTTGACTGTTCGGTACTTCTAGTGTTAAGAAGCAAAGAATGTTATTGGGAAAATTAATATAAGAGCTGGTTTATATTTTTTAAGTCTTTGTCCCAGGAAAAATATGATTATTGTGTATGATAATACCAAAGGGCAACAATTCACAGTATTATCATCACTGAAATGATGTAAAATTCACCGGAAAGACATGATATCCGAGATGATGTAATTTCCTTGGAAAAAAATATTATTCTGGTCTTTAAAAAAAGGACATTACATTAAAAAATTGTGACATTACGAGAATTCCGTGTGTAAGGAAAAAATCCTTACGAGAGCCAATTGTCTCTGACAAAATTTTGTTTAGATAATCGCAAAAAAAATTGACATCGCGAAAAAATATTAGAAGGGACGAGATGACTTTCCCAAAAACGTTCCCACGATACTGCCGGACTGTTGGCGTTGCTCCGCGTTGATTACGGGACGAGTGGCGAGACGAACGCACGGCCCATGACCCTATGCTTCGCGATTCGACGTGCTACACGCTCTTATCTCTTCTGCTCGCTTTAATTGATCTCAGGCGAGACGATGCCGCAATAGCCTTACCCTTCTTCACCGTTCTACGAATCGTCTCTCATCGATTATCGTCGGGTGGCATCGCGCAGCCCTTCCTTTGAATTCGTTTCGCGGTTTCGCGTCTCGTGGACACTTTCTACCGAGGAAGAACGTTCTGTTCGAACGGAAGGGAAAACGAGAGGAGGTGGAACTAGAATTAGGATTGAGTTCGAGAGCTAACATTGTCACTTGGTAATGGGACAGAAATTTATTTAAGGGTGAAACACACTTTAACCCTTTGCACTCCTATGTCGAGTCTGGCTCGATGTCACATCTTTTACACCAACACACCAATGTCGAGGCTCGATCATTACAAAATGCAATTTCCTCAAAATAATTTAAAATGTGTAAATTTTATTGAGAAGTGCAAAGAGCTAAGGGAGTATGGAAGTTTGAAACTCCGGAAGTGATAATGCTTTTTTCCAACTAAATTTAACAGGGTTTGCAAAGATCCTAGAAAATTCAAAATTTACATTCATAATTCCATATACTGTAAGTAATATTTTAGAACAAAAAAACTCCCGAATATTGATCAAATTCTCCTCCGACGAGATTGAAAGGGAATTGGGTGGTCGAAAGAAAATATTCATCGAGTTTCGCCCGTGGAAAGTTCTCAGTCTGGTAGTTTACAGTTCGAGTCGGTTAACAGAAAAGAAATTTATTTATCGACCGCGCGTTGCTTGGGCGGAACACACTTTAACTCTTTGCAGTTTTACGTCGAGTCTGGCTAGACGTCACATTTCTTACATCAACCCACCAATGTCGAGACTCGATCATTATAGAATCATTATAAAATGATATTTTATAATAGCATTATAAAATGCAATTTTCTCAAAATAATTAAAAATGTTCAAATTTTATTGGGAAGTATAAAGCGTTAAAGGAGTATAGAAATCTGAAACTCCGAAAGTGATAATACTTTTTTCCAACTAAATTTAACAGGGTTTGCAAAGATCCTAGAAAATCCAAAATTCACATTCATAATTCCATATTCTGTAGGTAAAATTTTAGAACAAAAAAACCCACGATTATTACCAAATTCTCCTCCGACGAGATTGAAATTCTCCTCCGGGTGATCGAAAGAAAACATTCATCGAGTTTCGCCCGCAGAAAGTTCTCCGTCTGACAGTTTACAGTTCGATTCGTTACGAGCGAGTGTTTAGGGGGAGCGGCCTTAACAGAAAAGAAATTTATTTATCGAGCGAGTATCGCGCGCGAAGGACGCTTTAATGGGACGCGTAAGGCGCTTTGATTCGCTCGACGCAGTGGCGTGTATCCGCGCCCCGAGTAAACGCTTACGACGTTAAAGGCGAATAGACGCGATCGTTAGTGGATAGTCGGACGAGTTACGAGCCTGAATGGAGTCTAATTCGTTAATACGTCGTTAAAGTCGCGCCCAATGCCAGCTCGCTTTTCGCTTAACGCTTCAACGGGCGCGGCCAGCGCGAAATTCAATTGCCCGGAAAGCTCGCTCGAGGTTGTCGAGAGAGTTCCGAGAGTTCGAGCGACAAGACCTTTGGACAGATTCGTACGATTAAATTATCACTCCGCAAAAATTATAATTCGAGAATTTCTCTAAGGCAAACTGACCGCACGTGCTTTCTAAAATTCTTCACTGTACCAGACGACGCAATTTTTATCCAGGTAATTGTCTTTGACGAGTATACTCGTCGTGCGTGAAAAGTAGGTAGAATTTGCTATGTAAGGTGATCACTTGCTCCGTCGTTGAATATAGTGAGAGTCAATGCCTGAAGGCACTCTTGAAGTCTATTAGATTATGTTTTGTAAGAAAAAGTTAAGTTACAGGAATTTAACAGGTATATTTAAAAGAATTCAATAATTGCTTCACAAGTTGAGCCACTGTTAAAAATGAAGAAACTAGTGAAACGATGCATTTATCACTTTTAAAACGATGTGAGAATTTAAGAAGTAAATAATGCAGTCGCGAAAACTTCACAATACAAGTATTTCTTTTTTTACCTGAACCGTACAGCTGTTCTTAACAGAAACATTAAGGAAATAGATATATAACGACGTACCTTTACCTTATGTTTCAGTTAAATAAAACAATAAATCTTAATAATCAAACTAAAAAAAACTGAAAACCTTCCTTTCATTGCAACCTAATTCTATATTCTGTACTCTGCTGCGCGATGAACGATTCTCTCCGCTGTTCAAACAATTCACAAACAACTAACATCAACGCTTCTTATTTTCAAATAACAAGCGGAAGAAGTTGCGAGAAGACCCTTGAGTCTCGGCGGGGGCGCGACCACCCATTCGTCACGACTAAGGAAAAGTGAGACGCGTTATCCGCGAGAATAAATCGCGTGGAAGGTTGGTTTTAATAAGCTCGCGGAACGACGTGGTCCAGCCGGTAAGCGAGGTGGAGCAGCGCGCTCGTTCCGCAAATCGAGTCGCAGTTTCGATTCCCTCGGCGGAGAGGATCTGCGATAACGTAATTAATTGGCGAACGAAGAGGTTCGGCGCGTATCTGCTCCCTCTACCTCCTCCTTAAAATTACCTCGAGCGTGCGCGAGGAGTTCGCTGTGATCTCCACCTCCTCCGCTCGGTGCCGACTCGGCGTGGCGCTTAATTGCTCACGCTTAATTACGTTTTCTCGTCGGCGCTTTCCTCGTCGTTCGTGGACCGAACCTTCGGAGCTCACAGCTACGAGGGTAACGAGAAGAGAGAGAGAGAGAGAGAGAGAGAGAGAATGAGAGAAAGAAAGAGAGAGAAGAAGAAAAATTTTCAATCGCCGAGATATTACATATTTATTGGTTAATATCGATCGCGTTTTATCCCCCCCGCTCGCGCGTGGGATATCGATATTTATTGGATCGTAGCCTAGGCGATTTTAATCGACCAAAAGCCAACCCACCTATCCTCTCATCCGCGATTCGGCCGCTCGAGACTCTAATCGCCCTCGCAAGCTGAGCGCGAGATAATTTTGTTACGAGCCTGTTCTAACTCTCCTACTGGTCTCTCTTATCCGAGCTCTCACAGGAGAGGGATAATTTCGCGGAGAACGCGAGCACGTAATGGAGAACGTGCGCGATTTTCTTCTCTCGTCGAAGGAATGGAGAATCGTAGGGGAATGAAAATTGATGCCGAGGTTTGTCGATCGTGAAGGAAAAGAGTTTATGAATCTTTGATTTTTGTAGGATGACGCGTATTTCCTGTAAATTTATTTATCTGGCACTCGCGCTCGCAAAAGAGAGAGAAAGAGATGATTTCGAGGAAAACGTGCACGATTTCCTTTTCTCGCCGAAAGAAGCAAGATCACGGAGGAAAGAGAATCGAAGCTTAAATTTCGTGGCTCGTCAAAGAAAAGAGTTTATGAATCTTTGATTTTTGTAGCGTGGCGCGTACGAATTTCTTGTAAATTTATTTACCTGGCACTCGAGCCCGCAAAAGATAGAGAAAGAGATGATTTCGAGGAAAACGTGCGCGATTTTCTTCTCTCGTCGAGAGAATGGAGAATCGTAGGCGAATGACAATTGATGCTGAGTTTTGTCGCTCGTGAAGGAAAAGAGTTCATGAATTTTTGATTTTTCTAGGATGGCGCGTACGAATTTCCTGTAGATTTATTTATCTGGCACTTGAGCTCGCAAAAGAAAGAGACACGATTTCGAGGAAAACGTACACGATTTCCTTTTCTCCCTGAAAGAAGCAAGATCACGGTGGAAAGAGAATCGAAGCTAAAATTTCGTGGCTCGTCAAAGAAAAGAGTTCCTGAATTCTCCTTCTCTTGCAAGTAGTCTCCATCTTACTAGTATCCACCACATGCGAATTGATTTACCTGACAGTCACTAGATTTATTTTACACACTGAAAAAAAAGCTGTTGATTCAATAAAAAAATGCGTTGATTCCATCATACGTGTGTGTCACGGGCTGGCATAAACATTTGTAATTGATTCAACATTGTATGTCATTGATTCTAATAAAGTATAGTGTGAAACAATGATGAAGCCATCATTAATTCAATAATACATAATGTTGTATCAAAAGCATATTGAATTGAAACAATATTATTTCATATTATGTAATTGGGACAATCCTCGTTATATGATTGAAATAACTACATATGCAATTGAATCAATGAAGTTTGGAATCAGTGCTGTATTATTCAAATAAATAATAAATATAATTGAAACAAATATTTATTTCATTGAAGTAATTAAATATATGATTGGTTCAATCAAATTTCTTCAATTATGCTATATTATTGAACCAAGTACTTTTGTAATTGACACAACGGTGTACCATATTTGTTTCAATCGCATTATAATTGAATCAACGAAATTAATTCCAATCATACGGATATCATTGAATCAACACTTTTCTTTTCTCAGTGCACTCGGAGAAGAATACCATTGTTACCCTTACCCTGATTCCACAAAGGCCCTGATTCATTCGCTCGAGTAGCCCGCAATTTGCGTAAAATCGCACGAGGCGTAAAAGCACCCGAGGCGGAAAACCACCCGAATCGAGTCGATTACCAGTAATCGATACTAAGAAAACTGAAAACACCGTGAGTCGCACGCAATCTCGCATTTACCTAAAATGCTCTTCTTCCACATCCTCGAGCTCTTCGACTTCTTCAACCCACCCACAGCTTTTCACCTCTCGTGCACCCAGTGCCTCGTTCCTCGTGCGAGGCGCGAACGTGCGAACCCGCCCTTGCCAAGTTCGAGCGGAGTTCTCGAAAGCAGAAGAATCACTTCCGCATTCTGTGCGCTCGTCCTTTGCGATTACCCGGACAACCGCCACTTTTGATCGAGCGATACCGGTTGCACGTTGGCTGACCCCGTGCCGATGCACAATTCTCGATGCAACACCAGGCCTCGCACCCCATCGTGCTCGCGAGGAGGTGTATTCGTTATCGGGTTGAAATCGTGGCACATCCTCTTAACGTTGATCCCGAGAAGGCAGGATGATCGTAACGTTTCCGAGAGACGCGCCTCTTGTGTGCTCGCGCATTCGCCTAATACCCGGGATTCGAGAGGATCAAGCGCGTTGCTTCGCGGATTTTCTTTCCGCCATGGATTAGAGGTCGGTGGATGCCTACACCCCTTATTGAATAATAACGAGTGGATAGACGAAAGGGTGGAAGATCGAATCTTCTCTGGTGAGAGAGGGCAATTGACGACGAGAGGCCCAGGTGAGGAGATCCGGATCGAGGCTGGGCGTCGATAGTTTCGAGGGTTTGAGGATAGAGTAGGACTAGTGGGAGAGTTGAGTGAAGGAGAGTTTATCTAAACGACGCGGTTTTTTGCAATCTGTGCGTCGTACAGATAAGTTTGCATTAGGTGAATTAGTAATTCTGATAATCGTCTCGCATTTCCTCGTCGAAGTAAATGAAATTTGTATTCTTTCACTTTCTTCAGATTTCTACGATTAGCAGGGTACTTTGTAGTTACAGATTGTCTACGATTTCTACTGGGTGCTGGGCACGTTCAAAGTTTCGAGGATCTCAGGATACGGTAGGACGAGTGAGAAAGTTGGAGTGAACGAGAAATTATTGAAACAACGCTTGTTTGTTTTTTTAAATCTGTGCATCGTATCGATAAGTTTGAATTACGTGAATTAATACCTAATTCTGATAATTATGTTGCGCTTTCTCGCCAAAAGAATCGAAATTTGAATCCTCCCTATCTCTATTTAACATTTCTTTGTAAAGTACAGAATGCACGTGGTACATGTTATTCAGTAACTACTCGATAATAACCTCGAGAGAGCAAATTACCTACGACTTCCACCGGTGATGGAATCACTGCAAAAATAGTTACTTCTACTTCGATCACCATTCCAGTGAGTACCACCTATTGCAAGCGGCCGCGACACAGAACCGGAAAGGGTTAATAACAATTATCTGTAATTTCTTCACGCGCGTGTTTTATCGTCCTGGACGTCTCCCGCTCCCCACCTTTCTCCTATTTCACCGTCCTCCTGTAGCTCGAGCTGGGATAGCCGAGGGCGATAAAGAAATTACGCGAATTATATAATTCACCGAGACTTCGCTTCTCGAGAGTACGAATGCCGCACCTGTCCTCCTCTCCTCCTCTTCTCGTCTCTCCTTCTTTCCTCTTCACCTTTCTCTCTTTCTCTTCTCATCTGTCCTCCTCTCTACTCTTCAGCTTTCTCTCTTTCTCCTCTCATCAGTCCTTCTCTCCTCCTCACCTTTCTCTCTTTTTCTTCTCATCTGTCCTCCTCTCTTCTCTTTACCTTTCTCTTTTCTTCTTCTCATTTATCCTTCTTTCCTCCTCACCTTTCTCTCTTCCTCTTCTCATCAGTTCTCCTCTCTCCTCTTCACCTTTCTCTCTTCTCATCTATCCTTCTTTCCTTAGCACCTTTCTCTCTTCCTCTTCTCATTTATCCTTCTTTCCTCCTCACCTTTCTCTCTTCCTCTTCTCATCAGTTCTCCTCTCTCCTCTTCACCTTTCTCTCTTCTCATCTATCCTTCTTTCCTCCTCACCTTTCTCTCTTCCTCTTCTCATCAGTCCTCTTCTCTCCTCTTCACCTTTCTCTCTTCTCATCTATCCTCCTCTCCTCCTCACCTTTCCTTCTTCCTCTTCTCACCGATGTTTTCGCGCGGCCGCGGGAAGGAAGTCGGAAGGCCCTGCCTGGCTTCGACGTAAGAGGAAACGAGAATGGAGAAAGAGTGAATGGGCGAGGTGAAAAGAGAGAAAAAGGAAGGAACTGGCAAGCCGAGAGATATCGCCGGAGAGATATATACCTACACGCTTGCCGCGTGTAAGTTCAAAGCTGCCGCGGCGAACGGAGAAGCGTCCCGTCGCCCCTGGCGACTGCGACTCGCGCGACCACTGCGACGAAGAGGACGAAGAGTATAGCGAGAAGGACGAAAAGGACGAGGAAGGCGTACGAGACGAGAAGAGGATGCGCTCTCGAGCATGCGAGTCAAGGGCCGAGACACGGAAGAACACGAAGGATAAGGAACGATGTGCAGGACGAGAAGAAAATGAAGAAGAGGAAGAAGTGAAATGAGAGGAGATCGAAAAGCCTTAGCCTCGCCAAGAGAATTAAGAAAAAAATGTAACGTCGATGAGAACAAAAGATAAATAGAGAAGCTTGTAATAATAAAAAGAAGATGCGAAGGTTCTCAAAGAGAATGAAAAATGAACGGAGGAAAAAAAATAAGGGAAGGCGGAAGAGCTAAGGGTCCGCTCGAAACGAGGAAGAAGAAACCGTGAAGAATCGTGGTGGATGTTTTTTAATTTCTTTCTCGTTCTACTCCTCTTCTCTCTCTCTCTCTCTCACACTCTCTCTCTCTCTCTTTCTCTTCGATCGTAAGAGTGTGTCCGAAGTTGAAAAGAAGAGAGAACGAGAGGGAGACACTCGGGTTTGAGGCATCCTCTCGTTCCACGGGATACGTGTGCGTGCCAAGCGCGGTTTGAGTAAACCTTGCGATGAGTTACGGCACGCAATAAGGGTAAATAAAGGCGGCGTGACGAGAGGAAACGTCAGGAAGAAGGGATAAAGGGTAGAGGAGGCGCGGTACGATGAGAATGGTGAGGGTAAGAGGAGAACGTGAAGTAGAGGACGAAGCGAGCGAAGGAAAAGAAAGAGAGGAGGCCCTCGAGAAAGATCCAGCGTGTATCTCGTTGTAAATTACTCCTTATCGTGCAAGCCTCACGTTCTGGGTACACTCGAAAGGATTTTTCTAGAACGCACTCCGCCAGTCGGATTCGCGTGAGGCCGTTCTTCTCCTTTCGAGCGCTCACGATCGACGCTCACAGCAAATTCCACCGAAGCTCGAGAATTTCGTAGTAGGTCGGTGGAAGATCGTAAGATGTTCTTCTTATTATAGAAAACGCGGAGTGTCTAACTTAATAGCCGACTTTTCCTCTTAATCGAACCCACGGCAATTTCTAATTTGAGTTACGCCAAATTGCACGAGCCATAAATGGTGATTTAAGTTTACAACCCTCGTATCGTTAAACGCTCTTCGTCCTCTAGAATCACCGGTGTCTCAGGACTTTCGGAGTAGTTTCCAGATTATCGAGAATTTCTGGGCCCCCTCCTGAGTAATTGTCCGGGTGATTAAAAATTCCACGGTAATCGAGCTCTCCGCGGGCACTCGTAACGAAGTGTATCGGACTACCCGTAGCTGCTTACAGTCTTCGAATATAATTACCGAGGTGCTTCAAAATTCTCGGATAATTGAACCGCACGAGAAACTACCAACGGGGTGGGGGCATCGAGTGGTCACAATTACTCGTAAACAGTGTTCCTTGGGACAACGTCAATGTACAACGGTAAATTGAGTCGTGATTGCACCGTGTCGTTACCACCTGGTGATTAGCTTAAGCGCGCGATTGCGTAAAAAGAATCGTTGTCGCAAGACCCGTCGGCACAGAATCCTCGACTAATCTTTCATTTCTCATTCGCGGAACGAGTAAGAAAGGAGTACGACAAATCGAATGGATTAATTTCCAACAGCCTCCGATTCCGAGGAAGGGATCGTTAAGTATTTCGAGCAACGTTCTCTCGCGAGAAATAACTCGGTCGCTAAGAAAACTCCAGACTAGACAGATTCGCATACGTTTTCGACACGGGCTCTCGTTCTTATCGAATGAATTGCCGTAGTCCGCGATTCTCGTTCCGCTCGGTGCTACGAGGCCTTATCTCGTCGGCGTGCCCTCGTCATTATCTCGTCGCTGGTTGCTTGTCGCTCGTCTCCCTCATCGTTCGCCGAGAGAGAGAGCTCCGTAATCAGCGAAACCGCGGCCAATTCGCACCGACACCACCCGGCGCGCCCGTGGAAAAAGCATCTCGTCGTCGGCGCTCTTCATTTCGCTCGAGCGTAAAAGGAGCGTGTCTTTTTTTTTTGGTTTTTTTGGACACGATCTGCATCGAACAGGGATCAGCAGATTCCTCGATCGATCGTCTTCGATAGCTTAAATACATAAAGGCGAGGCAGTTTTTAAAAGATAGGGAGAAGGATTAAGAGAAAAAGAAGAGACAAATGAAAATCAGATTTGGTTTGACAATTTGAATGGATAATCAAGAGGGGTTTTGTTGACTTGGAAGTGAGACTTGTTCTTCATTAAATTAAGGATGCTCATTTTAAAAATCGAATTCGATTTTTCGCATTGGATCGAGTTTTTGAGATATCCTCAGTTTTGTGTTTTTTTTGTAAGTAAGAACGTCATTTTTCCGTTTAATATTCATTGCTTTGTTTCTTTATGATCGAGTTATATGTTACGAACAACATACTTTTGCGCATATAACGACAATTCGGGGTACTTGGGTTCCAATATCCTAAAGTAGCGCTGTGCTTCTACTTACGCATTTACGATACTTTCTAGTTAAACGGCTATTGTCTAGTCGTCGTCGACAATTCTTAAACACGATTCTAACTCTAATACCTAATAAAGTCGTCATGTAACGGAAACGGAAAAATGAAGTTACTTATCAGTGACAAACAGAACTGCCAATATTTTAAAAACTGGACCCAATTCAAACGGCTTCGATTTTTGGAATCAGCATCCTCGATTTAGTAAAGAGCGTTGAGAAAAAAATGCTTTTTTGTTGACCTATGTAATTCAAGTAAATTCACCAGTATTACGAGACCATTGATGCTGATTACTCTCGCGCGATATTGCAATTCTTGAAATTATCTTGCGATTCTCCCAAGAAGTGAGGAAGTAAAAGGAAAACAAAGAAGTAAAACAAAATAAATCATCGAGCCGTCATTACGTCTACCTCGGTGACAACTGTGTGACAAGTTTAATGTTAGTAATGGCCTTTAGTGTAAACGACGACCGAAGTAAACGAGAGTCTGTTGCTGACTGCGCGTGCGCCGTCGGTTTGGGACATGCGTGCGCGTCCGTCTGTCCGTCCATCCGTCCGTTCGTTTCGTCCGTCCTGCCTTCTGCTCGCTCGTCTGCGTGAGAGAGCTCGCGTACGCTCGCGCGTGCGTCACGCGCGTGCTTCGCGCGAACCGTTCGCGACACGCACGCGTCTCACCGCATCTCTCCGCCACAATTTCACTCGTCTCGAAGTTCCTCTGCACCGTCGAACTCTCGAGGAACCTCTGACGTTCTCACGGAGGCCAAACCCACCCAACAGCCAACCTCGTGAAGTTTGCATCGTCGAAAAAACGTACGAAGCAAAACTAAGAAAAGAAAAAAGTAAAGAAAACTGTGAAAACTGCTCGTTGTCGATAACAAGTCAATTGCAAGATCTATGAAAAAAAAAAAACATACTCAACATCGTAGCTCGTATATCAAGAGGCTGGTATGTGAAAATGTGGAGAATGTTGTTCGTAGCCTTCTCGACCTTTGCGCGGATTCTTTCTTTTTGTAGCCTAGGGAATGTACGAATGACGCAAACACCCGATAATTTTCTATATGCACTAATTGAGAAAAATCGAACGCGTCCTCGACGCGAGAACGACTTTTTAAATAGTCCCTGCGTCCCAATGAGCGATCGAGGGGAAATTGAAGAATGTTCGTGGTGGAACGTGGGGTGGACCATTCTGGACGGGTGGTCCTCTCACCGTCGCGAGATTGCGCATCCGTGGGCGCTCGTGTAACGCGCGCCTTGCAATTATGTTATTACATTGGGATGATCGATGCGTCGCATTAAATGTCCGCGTAATGAAATTAATCGAAAGCCGGATGCGCGCGCGGAACGGGAAGGTAATCGAGCTGCGGTTAGCCTAGCGGTGCCTGGTTTGACGTATGATGGCAGAAGATGAGACAACGAGGACGAAGTGGCAGATAAGAATCGTGACGGTGACTAACGATAAATAAATACGTTAATTAGGTCGTGAATTAGCAGACGGCGCGGTTGTAAAATGATCGAGACGACACGTGAATGAGGCCCACCGCTCGGTGCGATTTATTTATTCGTCCGATTAATCGCGCCTCATCCGCGTAAAGCGCACAACGCGTGGAATTATCTTTTATCGAGACGCCTGCTAATTGGATGTATAATCTGACGAGGATTGCATTTAGTTCCGCTTATCCCAATGAATTGGACGTCGCCGCGTGACGAAGGATAAGGATGGCGAACGTGCGATGCCTTCCGGATTATTTCGTCTCCTCGTTGGACTCGCACTCTGCGACAGAGGTTATCGACTCTCGAGGGTGAGTGGCGCTGTCTAAGATAGGGCGTAATTTTATGGAGAAAAAAAAAACTTTGAACGGTGAGAAACTTCATGACGGTTTGATAATTCGTGGAAGATGAATTTCCGAGGCTCTTCCTTTTTTTTGAGAATATTGAATCTGGGTCGAAAGCAATACAAACAATCGCATTGTTTCAACCACGAGAACTATGATTACCCTTAAGGATTAGGGAGATTTGATATGCTATTTTTAGCTCCTTCAACTTCTTCGTCTCTCTTTTTTTTTTTATTTCGCAAGGAAGGCCTTCGAGCGACTCATCTTAAAAAAATTCACTTCCTCGCTCGTCCATGACCATTACGCGGAAAAAGATCTTCCACTCGTATGTCCTCGGTGCTCGCGATCGGTCACGATGACATAATGGATCGCTTATCGGTGCGCAAACCATTTCACGTGAGTCACACGTAACCGCCCGCGTGTGCCTACGTTATTCTGTGGGCCGAGAGAACCGGAGACGTATTGCACATTAACACTTTTACGATCTCGCGTCGAGCCGCTCCGAAAGCAGCGACAGCAAAATCCAAGTCCTGGATCATTGCGTCTAGCGCATTGCGAAATAGATCCACACGCGAAAAGGGCACTTTCGAAGAATCGATTTCGATCTATCGACTACCTACAAACCTCGATCCTGATCTTAAGGAAATTTTGTACGAGTCAATAAACAAAGACAAAAGAAATAAAAGAAGAAACTTTTTCAGAAAACCCATATATGAGCACTCGTCGATTAAAGGAACGCGCGTAAGGATCACTGAACTTATTCGCTCACCGTATTTGAGTCCTCGCCACTTGGAGGCTGGTTCACGATACTTGTAACTAGGTAGAACGATCCTCGGAAGTAATTTCGGAGGTGGTGGACAAGGCTTGTACACGACCATGCACCGCACGCATTTTCGATCCGTGGGTGGTGGAGGAGGTGGTGGCATGGGGACAGGTTGAATGTGAACGTAGGCCATCGGCGTGACTGCAAGAGGACCGTAATAATTGGTGTACCTCTTGCGACGAGATTCACGTGATTTCGTCTCACGAAGCTTATCCACTTTCGTCCTCGAATTATCAACCCTCGACACGAGTCCTTCGTTCTTCCTACTATCAAAAATCTGAATCGATCGTTCGAACCGTTCGTACTTCTTTTCCAATCCACTCTCTCCGAATCTTGGCTCGTTGAAAGCTGCTCGATCGATCTCTCGAATCCCGTTGTCCGTTAGAACAATCCCTTCCTGCTGCGTTACGGTAAAACGCATTCCACTCGCGTCTGCCACGGAACGTAAAGCTTCCTTCGATCTTCCTTCCTCAGGTTCTGTCTTAATCGAAGCACCGTTTATCGATCCTTCGATCCTCGAGACGAGTTTCTTCTTTACATCAATTTCCTCCTCCAAGTTTTGTCTCTCTTCTTGAAAACGTTTCTTTCGAAGGATCACCGCCTTCTGATCCTCTTCGTTCTCATCTTTCTCACGGTTTATTAAACGAGCGTGCGCATTATCTTCTCTTTTGTCGAGATTCCCTCGAAGCTTCGAACGCTCGCGCGGCTCGGTGGCAGATCCGAGAGAATCGGTTGCTGGCCGCCGCTCGCGATCCTCGCTCGTGACGCTCAAAAGCGTCTGCTGGTCCCGCGTAGGAGCGCCGGCCAACTCGACTCTCCATCGTATCGCAAGGAGAAAGAGGATCCCTGCACCGAGGGCCAGAGCGCCTCGGGCCAAGTTCGACCTTCCGGGGTACATTTCTACCCCATAGTCAAAAGAAAATTGCCCCTCCTCTATCGCGCACCCGACGCGATGAGGTCATCCCGGATGATCCCGCCGGAAGCAAGGACTCCAAGAGAGAAATTTGGAAGGAGTTAGAGCTCGACGAACGAGATTCCTATTTCTAGAACGAGTTCTCTCGTCCTTTATATCTTCTTCGAAAGAATACCAAGTTAAATGTAAGCGAAGATTAAAGGACACCGTATCGAAGATCCACCGAGGACTCCACCTTCACTCGCGAGACTAGAAAAAGGACATTCTCATTTTCTTTCTCGTTCCAATGGAATCACTGCACTCGCGAAGAGGAAGAATGAGAGATTTTTTTTGAATTTTTTACACCAAACCACTCGGAACGGAACCGCACGGAAAGGCACTTTTGAAGAATTGTTTAACACATTGCTGATGGTTCTTGATGGTATCCACTGATGGAGAGCGAAGAAGAGTATTCACTAGTGAGGAGATTTTCGTTTGAGATCCTGCAGAGTTTCGTGAGAATGATTCGCGGTGGAGGACTTTGAGGTGGAATGTTCGGACACGAGGTTGTTCTCAGGTGTACGAGTTAGAGAATTCTTTTTGGCGGGCACGTGTGGACCACGAAGACGCGGATGCGTACCGACTTCCACGGCGGTCCGAGAGACACTGGCTTGCTACCATTACCATTAGCTCGCTTTGCCCTCTCCTCTCCTCTCCTCCACGCTCCAGACTCCTCTCGTCTCCGCTCCTCGTTCTCCAACCTTCTCCTCCTCCGCTTCTTCCTCTTCTTCCTTCTTCGCGAGGCTTCGTTCCTCCCTTCCTTTCTCCCTCCAGCCCGTCCTGCCCTACCCTACCGGTGAGACCGAATCTCGTGTGTTTACTATGCTCTGCACGTGGGTGTAGCATCCGAGCGAGCTCACCAACGGGAGATATTCGCGCCTCCACCGCGAGACAATTCTCCTCTCGGCCCTTTAGAAAGCTCGCTACGTATCGACCTTTCATTCACGATGTGTCGTGTAACCTCTGGAGAACGCTCGAGGCAGTTTTGCTCGAGGTTCGAGAAGAAGAGTTGGGTATTAATGTGGAAGGAATGTCGAGGTGGTGCGTAGGACGAGTGGTTTATTTCGTTGGGAAATTCATTGCTTGTGAATTGTCACTGGATGAAAAAAATGTTCGCACTAAAGTAATTAAAGCTTGTTGGATGGGTAAGATTTGTCGTTGGAGTTGAATGAACGTGTTTTACGACGGACATGCAAAGAGAAAATATGAAGAGAACCAAGCATTCTATGAAATTTTATTTGAAACTCGAAAAGAAAATTTGGATATTAACACGGAAGGTACTTCGAGGAGCATTCAGGGATGAACGATTTATTTTCTTAGAACATTAATTTCCAACAAATTATCGACTGGAGCAGAGAAACATTCGTACCAGAGTACTTAAATCTTGTCGGATGGGTAAGAGCGGTCGTTGGAGCTGAACGAACGCGCTTTACGACGAACACGTAAGGAGAAAATATAAAGCGAGCCGAGCATTCAACGAAATTTTATCTGGAGCTCCAAAAGAGAATTTCGATATTAAGGCGGAAGAAATTTTGAGAAGCAACACGTAAAGAGAAAATATAAAGAGAGCCGAGTATGCAACGAAATTTTATCTGGAGCTCGAAAAGAAAATTTCGATATTACCATGGAAGAAACTCCGAGGAACATTCAGGGATGAACAATTTATTTTCTTAGAAAATTAATTTTCAACAAATTATCGACTGGAGCAGAAAAACATTCGTACCAGAGTACTTAAATCTTGTCGGATGGGTAAGAGCGATCGTTGGAGCTGAACGAACGCGCTTTACGACGAACACGTAAAGATAAAATATAAAGAGAGCGGAGGATTCAATGAAATTTTATCCGAAGCCCGAAAAGAAAATTTCGATATTAACGCGGAAGAAATTTTGAGAAGCATTCAGAGATGAGCGATTTATTTTCATAGAAAATTAATTTCCAACAAATTATCGACTGGACGAGAGAGAAACATTTGCGTTCGAGTACCTAAATCTCGTCGGATGGGTAAGAGCGATCGGTGGAGCTGAACGAACGCGCTTTACGACGAACACGTAAAGAGAAAATATAAAGAGAGCGGAGCATTCAATGAAATTTTATCCGAAGCTCGAAAAGAAAATTTCGATATTAACGCGGAAGAAACTCCGAGGTGCATTCAGAGACGAGTGATTCATTTTCTTAGAAAATTAATTTCCAACAAATTATCGACTGGACGAGAGAGAAACATTCGCGTCCGACTACCTAAATCTCGTCGGATGGGTAAGGACGGTCGTTGGAGCTGAATGAACGCATTTTACGACGGATACGCAAAGAGGGAAGATAAAGAAAGAAGAGAAAGGGAGAATGAGGCCGTCAGCTGATAGTCTCTCCACCACTCGGAACTCCCGTTAATTGCGTCCTCCACCTCACCCTCCTCCATTCTCAGCTCGCGTTTCTCTTCCGGCATGTTAAGGGCTTAGGTGATTTTAAGCGCCAGAAAACCGGGCGGAATGCGGCACGGATTCACCATTCATTCGTGCGGCTGGCGTTAAACGAAGCAATTGAGGGAAGCGCCGATTCGAGGCATCGGTTTACGACGAATTTATTGCGTGTACCGCGTGATCTCGCGGGCCACTTCTCTCCGCCATGGTGAAAATAAATTCGGTGGGCGTTCGATGAATTTCGACCCTTCGGCCACCGGATGCCGACAATAAAATCCTTCCTGGAACTCTCTTGTTTATACGCGTCTGAAAAAAACTTGATTATCCGCCGACGATAAACTCGACGAAATTAAGAATCGAGAAAAGGAAAAACAAACGCGAAAAATCTCGGTGCAAAATTTCTTTCGAATGAAAACGCGCGTATCAATCCTTCTGGATTCTAGAGAATAACAGACTCTGCTAGACCGAGAGGTTCACCGGAGCTTAGACGAAAGCCATTGTCTTATCGGGACCCAGATCGATAACGTTATCTTCAATATTGTTCGCGCTCCGAGCGTGCCTAACGATCGTCGAACCGCACACGGCAAAGACCGTCGTAGGGAGGCACGATCTCGCGATCTCGTCGTCCCGAGCAAAGCAAGAGGCCTCCAGACGCGATGGTTAACGAGCTCGCGAGCGTCGTTCGCCCAATATTTAATTAATGTCATTCGAAGACATTGCTCTTAATGCGACCACTTTGGTTCTCGCCAGATTCCCTCGTATCCTTTCCTTAATTACACGTTACCTCGAAATCGCTTCTTCGCACTCTCCTCCAAGCTCGGGGCGTCTCTCGGTCCGCGAGCACACGAATTAGCGTAATTAAAAGCATCTCTCATACGACGACGCACGGACGTACGTCACAGCCTCCTATTTACATATTATTTCCCTCGTGAATCGGACAAGTGCGAGGAGATAACGATATCGGGTAAGACGAGCGATTAAAACCCCACGAATTTCATGCCAATGTAATACTCGTCCGTTAAGTATCGAGCTTAATTAAACGCTTACGATTCGACGAGCACTATGTGTCGTTAACGTAGCGCGAGACTGCCGGTGGATTGTCGAAGAGCGAGCGTAACATTCTTATAATTCGATTAAGAGATCGTTAAGGTGGTCGGATTCCGTGCCGGTCGTGTGACTTCGAGTAAGAATTTCTGTAAGATTGCGATCTGCGTAAAGCAAGAAGAATAAGAATGAGAGCAAGAGCTCGAGGAATCAATTGAGAAAGATAAAAAAAATGATTTGCCGAGAGCGAAAATTGCCAAGCTAAACTCGACTCCTACGTACGATGTTTCGAGTTGTTCGATTCGTTGCTAACACCGCCGGTAACCTATTCCATAAAAATCTAGAGAGGCCCTCTCTAATCGGTCAGACCGGACCAGACGTGCTTATCCGTCGTTCGACAAACATTCGAGTGGTTCACGCGCGTGCGCAATTTGTCGCGTGGAATCAGGAGGTTTTCCCCTAGATTCCTTTTTAGGCACGACCGTAAAGGGAGTGACTTATTTATTTCTTCACTCCTCAGTCCGGAGAATCGTCCAAAGTGTTCGGTTTATATGCGTACTTTGCACGATTTTTCAGACTGATCGTGAGGAGTGAATAAATAAAGACAAATTCTAGGAGAAAATTCCTTAATATAACATCACTGGCGGGACCACCTTTTGCCAGGGAGCATCAGAAGCGGCGTGCAATAGAGCATTCATATCAGGAAAATTCCATGATATAACATTACAGGCTCCCGCGGATTTTCAAGCCACGCGACAAATTGAGCACGCGCGTGAACCACCAGTTGCTTTATTGCACACCGCTTCTGATGCTCCCTGGCAAAAGGTGGTCCCGCCAGTGATGTTATAACATGGCTTGAAAATCCACGGGAGCCTGTAATGTTATATCAGGCAATTCTCCCCTAGATTTCTTTTTAGGCACGACCGTAAAGAAAGTGACTTATTTATTTCTTCTTCGACTTTTTATTTCCAGTCTGGAAAATCGTGCAAAGTACGTATATGTATAAACCGAACTGTCACTTTGGACGATTCTCTGGACTGAGGAGTGAATGAATAAAGACAAAATCTAGGAGAAAATTCCTTAATATAACATCACACTGGTGGCTCAAGGGACCACCTTTTGCCAGGGAGCATCAGAAGCGGCGTGCAATAAAGCAACCGGTGAATTTCCATAGTTTATGTACGCGGGACGAATTCTCTTCCGCATTCGATTAAGGAGAAGAGCGGTCCGCTTTGTGTCGCCCACGCTAAAGGGAAGCGACAGGTGCGCGCGCCTGTGTCCACCACCCGACTGCCGCTACAAGACGCACAATTCTTCTCCGCTACCCTCCACCTCCTTGCTTCTTCGCATCGCAAGGAGGTTCGTTGCCTCCCCTTCATAACTCCTCTCCAACCGTCCCACGTAGGTAGACCGATATCCATTGCAAGAGCATCATCCGAACCGCGAGCTTCTACTCGGACAGGAAGGATTAATAATTACCATCGGAATTTCTTTGCCCACAAAACGTTATCTGCAATCTATAAGCTCGCTTCTAAAGTTTCCTCTCCGTCTCCATTCCAGCTGGACGTCAATTGTGCAACCAGTTGTATATTACGCGCGGTGCGTCGCCGGTGGGAAAGTTATTTTTCACGAGGTCGAGAGAAGAAAAGGAAAGTTGAATCGCGTGCGTTTCCATGTGGAGAATCCTCGAAGAGTTTTGTTCGAAGGAAAGAATCGAAGAATGTTAAGAGGTTGATGAAGAAATTTTGAGTCCTTGGAAATTTTTTGAATGAGATTCCATGGCTTGTATCAGGCACCAATGAGTACCAAGGTTGATTAGAGGAAGGAGACGATGCTGGACCCCACTTTCGCTCTTCTCAAGTGAAATGAGCTTCGCGCGAAAATTCCAGCGCGCATTCAGGACCAAGCAGAAGATTCGCGATCGAATTCATTGGCTTCGACCTCTCTAACGGGTCTTCCAGCCCGTAACGGTCTTTCCTCTTCTGCTTCTTCTACTACTACTACTACTTACTGCCGGCAAACTCGCGTTTCACTGGTAGGACGTGGTTGTACGTACGACGCATGCGCGACTAGCTCGCGAGACGATCGGCCGATCTACTCGCGTCGAGGTGTGTTAGTGGAGAAAAAAATTCGAAGATCTTTGGAAAGATATCGGCGACGGTGTGAGCACAGGTGCTTACGCCTACGTACCGACCGTCGTGTACAGCCAGTGACATTAATTGCACGTCCCGGACGAGTTCGTACCATAGATCTCGACTAATCCGTAAAATTCCGTTACGCGATTAACATTTTGGGCTCGTGCGTCCTGCGAGTCGTTAATTCGTGAGTTCTCCGGATAATTTCACGAGGCAAGCCTGGAAAAAGATATCTTTCACGGTGGAGCCATTAATGTCGCTCGCTGTACTTACCTAGGCACGACCGATTCAACAAGCTCGGACAACCGAGCGTTCGAGCATGCTTAGATTTATAAGTACTAGGATGCGTGAATGGAATTTCATCGTGCTGTCGTAAAGGAAGTTTCGCAAAGGCGCGCGCGCGCGACGTTCTTACCAATCGTTCGTTAGATTTTCACTGGCTTTTTTTTCTTCGAGGTGATGGAAGGAGTGGAGAAAAAGGGTGAAAGGAAGGAGAGATCGTAAAGAAGAATGAACGAACGAGTGTTGAGGAGAATGAAGTTGAATAATCGAGTGTTTAGAAAAAGCTATGAGGAGCTCTATTAGAAAACAATATCAAAATCGAAGAATGAAATAAACGAATGAAGAGAGATACAACGAATTAAAATCGATAGAAAAATGAAGGAACGAGAACGAAGCGGAATGACCGACCGACTAGAGAGAACGACGAAAGCCTCGGAAGGAACGAACGGACACGAGAACGAAGAAGAATGAGTAAAAGGTGGGCCGAGGTGAGGGAGGAAGGCACTCGGAGTATGCGCGCTCTGTTCATTGTGCCCTACCCGCCGCACCCTCCTCGACCTCGACATGCGAACGCCGCACAGGAGGGAACCCCGTGGTGGTTCCAGCCTGCTCTAAGAGAGCATTCATAACAGCTGATAATGCGCGCGCTTTCTCTCTCGTGCGCGCGCGCGCGCGCGAGCAACAGGGCGCAGTAACTTTATGATATTCCGGCGTCGAGCAGAGATTAAAAGGCGTCTAATCGCGCAACAGGTAGGGGCCTGACGCACGTGTAGCGCAAGGTGTCTCCTTGCACCCTAGGATTTCCGGTCCAACGAAAGAATGTGCTCACTTTACAATGACGAAAGCGAGCATAAAACAAACTAGAGAAATTCTTTCGTAGCGTGTCGGAGAATTCTTTTGCCCGATTCTATTTTTATCATTATCCACGACCTATCCACGTTGGGTACCGCGCATTTTCCAAAGCAATCTCGTAAATTCCATCAGCCATCAGCTTTGATTTCCACTCGTAAAGCCCTTGCGTACGAAAGAGCGACATTTACCCCACTCGACGTATTTATCGTCCCTCGTAAGAATTTCATTAGGCACTTCGGTCCCTTTCTCTCTCTCTCTCTCTCTCTCTCTCTCTCTCTCTCTCTCTCTCTCTGCGGACGTTTCTACATTTTTTCGTCACTTTATCGAATGCCAATCGAGCACGCGATCCGGATCACGCGTTTCGCTTTAATTTCGCTTTTATCGCCGATTCGATTCACCCCTTCCTCAAGGCGCGCCGTTCTTTCAGTAGGCTCGCGCGTAGGTTGACGTTCCTCGAATCGATTTGTTTTCGTTTCCATTCGCGATCCGAGCTGAGCATCCTCGAGAGCCCCAAGAGATGGGAAAGGTAGGATCAGCGTACGCTATCACTAGCGCGCGAAGTACTTCTTCCGAGAAAGATCATGTTTCGCCATGCGAAGACAAGCTTCTTGCCACCGCGTGTGATTCTGGCACACGGTGGTGGCATCTCGAAAAGAATATCTCTTTCTCTTTCTCTCTCTCTATCTCTCGTCTCACTATCTCAAAACGTTAGACTTTCACGAGAAGGTGGCTAATTTTAGAGTAATGCTCCGTGAGCATCTTACAAATCGTTCGTAGTCTTTCAAGTTATTTTTGCGTTTGGGTTAGTCTTGGTTGCGTGTCATCATCTTTCGGTTTCGTTTATTTCATCATTGTTATATGTCTTTGAATTTTAACACTACTTCTACCGAGATTTTGTATATACCTATTTCGACCAAGAGGCGTCTTTTTGTGTTCAGAATGAGCTGCAGCAAAATGATACCCCTAATTTAACAACTAATATACGAATAGTGAAAGAAGTGATTGTGGAAAGATGATTCAACTTGGAACATGAATTTGAAATACAATTTGAGAAGGTGTCTTTTGACATCTTTGGTAGGAATAGTGTTAATTATGGTTGATTTAAAGTTATGAGGGCGAAAACGTGAATCCTACATCTACCTTCGTCAACAAGGTTTATAAATAGACTTGATTTTACATATAATATAAACACACTATAATACCTTTGGTGACTGTCTCTACCTTAGCAACAGCACACCACAGACACATATTTATGTTTGGATTAAAGCTTTTTGGAACTTCGGGGTTTATTCCGCTCGATTTTTAGAGTCGAGTGGCCTGCCCTTTGTCCCATACTTCCTTCCAGCGTTGCCAACTCTGAATTTTGAAATCCGCGATATGCTGGTCTAAAAAACCCCAGAAATAATCTGAAATTGATAAATGTGTGCGTGTATATTATGTACACACGTATACATATGTATGTGTGATATATTTTTAGGAAAAGGAAAGATTAAAATAAATACATAATCACTTTTACCGATGATTAATATTATTAATAGAATTATAATAACAAAAACATAAATATTATTATAGAATATCGTTATAACAAAAATTAATCGTAACTTTTTATGAAGCGATTTAAATTATAATTTTCATACTTTCGTGGATAACTTTGATTTGTTCCAATCACATTTAACGTTTGTGGCCTAATTTAATGAAAAGATTAATAAAAAAATCCGTCTTGCAGTTTTCAAAAAATCCAGAAACACGTCAGCAGCTGAATACACCATCGTTTTGCACTCTAAATGTGATATTCAAAAACGCTAGAAATGGCGGGAAAATAATCTAAGTTGGCAACACTGCTCTTCCTTCAATGCCCTAAAGATGGCAGAAGCTTGGGTTCCACAGGTTAGTCTGGTATTTTTCTAGGGAGAAATATTTATTTTTGAGTATATTATTGGGCCGGTCCCGACGGCACTGCAATGCCGGGTCGACCCGCGGCAGAGTCGAAGCAAGCTTCGGTCATCCGCCCACTTCCAAAAATCAGTTTAATATTCTGACGATCCAATGGATCGTGTATCAGATATTAAGCTGATAAGAACAGATACTACACTTTGATCTTAGCTCAATGAGCCGAGAAGCGATACCATCCTCAGTTTTGGTCGGGCTTATGTGCACGGGCCGGCACAACTTCTCGTGCGAGAAACGTGGCGTCTCTGGCGGCCATGCGACGCGTAGCGGACAAAAATGTCTTTAGACACCTTTGGTAGAAATAGTGTTACTATCTTCGGCTCATTCTTACGTTTTGTACTTCGATAATTTATCTAACGTTCTTATATGTGTTAGGTGGACGCCCTTAGGGACTTGTCCTGGATCTAATAAATGTTATATATTTATTTATCCATCTATCTACCTCGTGGCTCGCCATTTGCCTTTATTTCCACTTCAATCTCACCCAGAGAATCTCTGGATTCTCGAGTTCTAAAGTGTGCAATGGAAAAGCGAAAGGACGCATTGGCGAAGTACCTCTTCCACGAAATGGATTACATTGTCGTGCACCTTTTTTATCGGCCCGCAATTCTGGCGCACTTCTGGATGCACCTTGAAAAAAGCGTGAACCATGTCTCGTTCGCCGTCGGATCGGACGCGCGCGTCGCCTCGAGAGATAGGATCAAAGAATCCCTTGTGTCTCTCGTCCCTCCACGATTCGGCCAGACGCCGCGCGTTCGAACAGCTCGCGTTTACCGGCCCGAAGCCTCGTCAGCAAAGACAGCGACGTGGATTATGTTTTGACGTAGCCGCCTCGGGTATCGAGCGTTACGATCGCTCGTAGAACTCCAATCCGTTGGTGCACTCGCGCGAGTCGAATAAGGAATCGTAAGAGCCTGCGGGCAGAAGGATAGATTGGAAACTTTGTCCTTTTTCGTTTCTTTCCCTTTCGTCGCGTTTGTGCGTGATCTCAAGGAGAGCGAGTTTCGAAAGGGATCCGGGAGAAGGATAATGACAATAGAGGAAGAGTGACAATGGAGCATAGAATGGAAAGTTTATAGAACCGTCCAATATTACACGAGGACTAATAAAAGATACGAAGTATGACGGACGGTAAATTCGTTCGCGTGATGTTTGTCGATGTATCGCATTTCGCGTTTTCGCGTGGTTAATTTAATCATTCGAATTACGAGTAAACGCTTCGGTCCGTCGTAGGATCGACCGTAGGAAAAGTTAACGAGTGAAAGCACGTGGAATAAGGACGCGAACGTTAAAGGAATAATTTACGATATTCTTGGCGGACGATGCGAATAAAGGTGGCCGATGCCTCCCGCCGCGTGCAATAACTACGAATGGAAGAAATTTTATTCTCCGGCGTGTTCAAGCCTTACGGTTAGACCAGATAGGATCAAAGAGAGCCCTTGTCTCGAAGTGATCCGGATGGTCGTCGAAGAGCGAAGGAACTAAGAGGACCTTTCGAGCGTTCGACTCGATGCTCGGCGCGAGTGCACGAGCGGAGACCACTCCAAATGCCACACGATCAATTTCGATGGATTCCGACTAACTGGTCTGGAGTGTTCTGACGCGTGGATCAGAAAAAAAAATCGTACCGAGTCCTCCAATTGTAAGAGCGTCCTGTCGATTTTTTTTCCTCGTCCACGAGATGACCGCACGGTCGATAGAAAATCAAAGGACGAGACGAACCGAAGGCCTCGGGCTAATTACAACTCGTATCTGGAAGCAGCTGTAATTAACCGCAGGATCGTAGATCGTGCCTTCGGCTCGTACCTCGAGACTTTTTATTTTTCCTTCTTCCATTGCAATATTCCGCGTCGTGAAAAAACCCGAGACGCGTGTAGTGGCGCGAAAGTTCACGATTTGAAATTGCAAAATCTCCACAGTTCCACGAGCGGTTGAACGTGGAAAAAGTAAAGGGAAATAAAATTCTACGAGCACTTACCGGTCTCCGTGGACCAAAGTGCCTCGTGCACTTTTCAAGTAATCGCTCGTAAACGAAAAACCTGTAATTACCGATCTGCCTATTGTGCTATCGCGAGATTGCCCTCTCGTGACTCCGCTTGAGCGAATGCGCGAAGAGAAAGAGAGAGAAAGTCAATGGGTTCTTGAAGTAAGAGGATGGTGGAACGAGCAATACGGAAACTCACCTGGAAACGAAAAAGGACGCGCAAGTGGTGGGTACGGTTGGGTGGTAGGTACTCGTGTAATTTAGAACATTGGAAAACGTTAGTCTCGCGTACCGTGAGCGCGAGCGGGGCTCGAGTAATTATGCACACCAGTTTCTAAATACGATCCTCGCGGGCCCGTGTTGGCTCCATTAATAAAGTCATTGATAAATCGCCCGCTCGGCAGGCTCGCCTCCTTCTCTTCCATCTCGTGCCCTCCTCCTCGCACTCGCTGCTGTTTGTACTTTTCCGAGTTTCTCCACTGCCCGCCCACGTGCATCCTCGCGAGCGTAAGCACAACCGGCCCGATAATACAAGTAATTACGCCCGCTCGCGAGCGTCACCGTTATTAACGGCGGCGTTAGCATAAATCGACGATCGATAAAAGAACCCTTTTGTTCGGCGTAAGCCGTCCCAGCTGCTCTTATTGTTAGTCAATTCCACGAGCGAGTGATCGTTGTCATCTTGCAGAGATTTTATGGAAAAGCGTTGTAAAGTGAAGATGAAACTAACGTTCTTTTAGGATAGAAGGACAATTTTTTTGTTTCGGGGTATTTTTGTAAACAGCGGCTAGTTTTTAAAATTGTCATAGAATTGCTCGTTGCAACTGTTTTTAGTGAATTCCACGACCGAGTGATCGTTGTCATCTTGCAGAGATTTTATGGAAGAGCGTTGTAAAGTGAAGATGAAACTAACGTTCTTTTAGGATAGAAGGACAATTTTTTTGTTTCGGGTTATTTTTGTAAGCAGCGGTTGGTTTTTAAAATTGCCAAAGAAGTACTCGTTGCAACTGTTCTCATTCAATTCCATTGTTGTAATCTTACGGTGATTTTACGGAAGAGCATTGGAAGGAGAAGATGGAACCAACATTCTTTAGGACCAAAGGAAAATTTTTTGTTCGGGTTATTTTTGTAAGCGTCGGCTGACTTTTAAAATTCACAAAAAAGCGATCTCTTTCGTTTCTCCTAAGGGTAGATGAAACACGAAGAACAAGAAGGGGCGAAGATCGGCCATCGAGTCTAATTCTAAGGCTCGCAAAATTCTCCGGGAGGTCGCTGTTGCGCCGCATCATTCCTATCTTTTGTTTAACGAAGAGCCGAAAGCGCGCGCCGCTTTCTCATCTCGATGGACTGAGAACACGAATTTCGATCCATTAAGAGATCGTTCGACGCACCCCCGTGCCCTCGGGTGCCTCAGCTAAACGACATAGTGGCTAACGCGTCTAAGCTCCTATAATATTCTCATAATCCTCTAAACATGGTACTCCACACCCCCATCCTCCAGCAGACCCTACCTACTGCCTGCGGCTCGAAATTATTCCACGAGGCCCGGAAGAATCTCGTGAAACATGTGAGATAGTTTACACGTTGCGAACGAAAATAAGAGAAAATAAAAATCGGGCAAAAGGCAAATCACTTTAACGAAGAAAAAGAAAAATACACGACAAAAGTTGACTTTCATTCGGACTAAAAGAGTATCACGAAAAGCTGCGAGTACGTGTTAACGACTCGAGCATTAACACTTGTCTTCTCCAATAAAATTCCTCCTCTCGATCCTGTTCTTCTCTACCTCTCACCTGTACTCTCTCATCCCACCACAACTTCGCTCCATTAATCGTCCGATCGTTTGATTAATTTATTGGATCACCACGCTCCGATTCGATCCTCCTGATCCGTACTCCGCGACGTTCTCCAGAAGGTGTTACATCGTGCCAGGAGCGTAATTACAGATGGCTGGTAAAGGGAGGAGCGGATTTGAAAGAGGGTTGACAGCATGATCGCGTGAATCGTCGATAGAACGGTGAACGGAGGTAGAACTGTCTCTCTCGTGGAGAAGGATTACGTAGGATGAGAGGTGAGGAAGAGGCGAAGGAGGAAGGAAGAGACGATGAAAAGAGAAGGAGACGAGAAGTGGAAGAGAAAAGCTAGATGGAAGGGGATGTGGCAGAGTGAAATGACTTAATACGAACGTACGACGGTGAAACTCTACGAAATGGCCTATGGCGGTAACGTTAGACCACCCATGAGGCCAAGAGGAAGAAGGAGAAATCCGTTCGCTCGCACTCGGCCTTTTCTACGCTCTTAATGGCGCTCGTGCCGCGTGCATCTCACGTGCATTCCTAGACGCTTCTTACGCGAATAGACGGCAAGAAGATACGTGGTCCTGTAGAAACTCAGAACCCTGAAGGATAGTGAACTATGGGTCGAACACTTGAGATTCTATTCGTCGCTTCACGAGAAAAAAAATTCGTTCGCATTTCTGCCGCGCACTATTCAATTTTTACTATAAATTGATACGAGTAATAATTTGTGAGAATGGAATCGTCACAAGTTTAGAGAATGTTAAAAAAAAAATGGGAAGATCGTTCGAGGATTACCGATACAATTAATGAACTGTTCGAATGGACCGAGCAGAAGTGATATCTTCACAGATAATTACGAGTAATTAATCAAAGTTGCAGGCCAGTTTATATCGAGCATTCGCTGAAAGCTCTTTACGCGAACAGACCACAAGAAGATACTCGAAGGGCAGACAATCAAGAGTTGAAACACATGAGATTTTATTCGTCGTTCTCGAACAAAAAAATTCAGTCGCATTTGTGCAGCATACTATTCAAGTTTTACTATGAATTGATACGAGTTCATTCGCGTTGATTCGCGTCAATTGAATCGTGAGGTGGTAAGAAATTTAAAGAATGTTAAAAAAAAAATGAGAGAATCCTTCGAAGATCGCTGGTAGAATTAACGAACTGTCCGAATGGACCGAGCGAAGGTGATACGTTCGAAGATAGTGCGCTTTAATTGCGAGTAATTAATCAAGGTTGCAGGCCAGTTTACCCCGAGCAACTCTTAACCACCTGCTCTTCGCTATTCCACTTTTTCTCCTCTCTCCTTCTCTTTCGCTTTTCCTTCCTTCTGTACGGAACGAGCAGGTGTCGTTCCATGAACGCGATCCTCGGGTGTGAAACTGGAGTAGTTCTACCCATCACCGGAGGCCGGTTCGGATATTTTGCTAAGATTATAGCGAGATCTCTTTTCATGCGCTTTTCCTGTCAGCCCTTCTTCTCGATCTCACCACCGAACTCGTCCACCGATCTTACAGTCTCTCGAAAAAAAATATTCTTATCGCATACACGTGCAAATTTGGAACAAACGTAAATCAAAATACTCGACGAGTATTCTACTTTCTCCGAAAAGTTCGAGTTTCTCGCTTTGGAACAAATTGTCGCGGCGGTAAGACTTAAATAAGACTTTCGGATATTTATAACGCGGCGCACGCTCGAGGATTAAGCTTTCCAGGTACGGAAAAAATGACCTGTAGGAGGACAGTTAACCCACTTTGAAGGAAATCCCAGATTCCAATTTGTCGACCTATCGGTAAGGAACGGCGACCGAGGTGGGAGAAAATTTAACGGTCTCCGATTGGACGATTCGTTTGGACTGCATTCGACTAAATTTCTCGAAACGCCGCTTCGAAGGAGGTCGATCGATCATTACTGTAGATTTCCGCAGAAATTGGCCGTGTCTTCGGACGTTCGCGAAGTCTGTTTCTCCGTCGTTTAAATATTTTTTCAGCTTCGATGAGGATCAGAGTGGATCCGGACGGACCGTCTTTGGAAATCGCGACGATGATTACGTCATCGTATGCACCTGGATTATCGAAGTTTTCCACTGGACGCGCCGAGGTAAGCCACCTTTATTCGATCCACTTGAAAAGTTTCTCGTTTCTCACGCGAGAATACTGATTTAAGCGCTGTTAAATGTTCGTTCGTTTTTATTTTGCAGAATTACGAATCGTCGGAGAATCGGTTGATCGACAATCTGAAGACGCGTCTGGCGGTACGCTACTTCGTGAAGAAATCGAAGAGATTCAATGCCCCTACCGTATCTCGTGAGACGATGAGCCAAGAGAAATCGATTGTCTCGGAGAATGAATCGGCAGCTGAGTGTCTTCGATATTTAGGCTTAGTACCCACCGACGAAAAAATTGCTCGCAGATCGGAGCGAAAGAAGAAGCGAGAGAGTGAGAAAGATGATTTTCAGTTTGCAAAACCGCGACTCTACGAGTGCTTCTACTGTCCAAAGATATTCTTCAACAAGACATTTTATAGAAGACACACGATCGCTCACATGAAGAAGTACGAACGATGCGCGAAGTGTAACCATTATTTTTCCACCAAAATAGCGAAACGTGGACATCAACTGTTATGTCACCGACAAATATTTTATTCTTATTAATTGTACCATTTCCGTGGAGTATTGTTACTGTTATCCGTACACGCCTTATGCGTATTAATTTAGACTTACTCCGAATATAAGAATAATAAATTACATATATATGTATATATATATAAGTAATTTGTACAAAATTCCATTGACGCTTTTTTACAAATGTAAAAACTGTGTAGAAATCTATGGACTGTCTATAAATTGCAATAAACACTAGCTTACGAAGAAACGAATTATCTCCGATTTATATCCTACAACTGCTCTCACGCGATAACCTCTCTCATAAAAAAAAATTAACCCACCTACACGAATGTACAATCTCCTTCGTCATTTTGCACCTGACTCGCCGATAAAATAATTCTCGACAAATGCGACGCACAATGGCGCGACATGCGGCAACATTGAAGGAGCCTGGTCCCACGGAACCCTACGAGGAGCATTTTCGATCGGTAGCACTCGGTAAGTGGGTGGTACCCAAGTAATCTCGTACTCATACATAAAACATAAAGCTCGGCATTATTCACCGACTGCGCAGCTCCTACCTCTCTCCCTCCCTCATCGAACGGATCGCTCGACAATCGACAAACAAAAAAAAAAGAGAAAACGGTGCATCGACCGTCGTGGTTACCGGATTATAAATTTCAAAGGCGGAAGGAGAGCCGTACAATGAATTTACATCGGCCGCTTATCAATTTTTCAATGCCGCGCGACACGTTTTAAGAATACCGCGCGCGCGCGCGCGCGAATATTTATTGCGAACTGTCCGAGTCTGAGACGAACGCGGGAGGAACCGTTCGACAATCCATACATGCAAATCACGCTCGACGCAATTGCCTTTTCACCCCTTCGACGATCTACAGTTTGAGAACGATCGACGTCGGCCTCGATCGTGATCCATTGGCACGGACGCTTGAGCACGAAGGTGCAACTGCACTCGCGATCGAGAGTTCCTTCTCGTTTCTATAAATATTCTCCGGGGCGTCCGCGAGTGGTAACCTCGCGTAGGAGGCGCGCGAGGAAGTGGATTCGAGGCGGCAAAAGCCTACGCGACAAATTTATCGGCCCGAGCTGCGATTCTGCTCGCGATATCGGGCCGCATAAACAATTACCTTACGGGGCCCTGCTATCCAGGCGAATTACCTGGCCCCGCGATATTACCATATTATCGTCATAATTTCGTGCCACCACACTATTGGGCGACGACGCGGCTCGCGCCTCCCTCCAAAAACCAACGCGATCCTTGTCGCGCCCGATCCGATCGATGATTTATAAAAAGAATGATGAAGCGCCTCGTAATCGGAGCCCTGGAATCTCGTCACCTCTTCTTCCCTCTTCTCTTTCTTCTTGCTCCACCTTAACTCATCCTCCTCTCGCCCCTCACTTTTGCCACTCCGATGTTTTATCAACATTCCCACGCGAGATGCTACAGGCTCGACGTGATTAATGAGAAACCCTCTTGAAAATCGGCATTCTACGCTTTTGCCTCGCGCCAACCAGCCAGCCGTGTGTTTTCGAGCTCGCTTGGTCCGCCCTCCGGACGATTAAGTCGCGTTCACATGTGTCTCGCGCGATAGTTTGATAGATGGTTTAATTCGATTTGACAGTGTGTTTGTTAAGAGTATGGCAATTCTTGTGCGTTGAGAAAATTTGAGTTTGACGATAAGGATTGGGGAATCGTTCGCATTCTACCGGTTGCTCCGATTTCTCTTCGGTAGAGGATTATTATTAGAAATCGAAATTGCAAATGATCGTGTTCTCTCCTTCGTTGTGGAGACTCCTTGAGGCAGCGAGAGAGCGCAGTACGGGTAACTGATCCCTACCGTACGAATATAATTTGCATATCGGATTATCGATCGGAGTAAATCATCCGCGCGAGTCGGCAGCCCCGTGGATCTGCCGGAAGGAAAGTCGACGCTCCTTTATATTGATTTCCGATTGTCTCTCCATTAATCTCGTCGCTCGCGTAATCCTACGCTCGATGATTCGCGAATTGTTCGTAAATAGGGGAAACACCTTGCGAACCGAGCGTGCTTTCTCGGATAAACGTGTTTTCGTAAACAGGCCAAGCATTCCGATCCTCTTACCAGCACCTTCGTATTAATTTCCAGGTTGTGCCTCGAGAGATTATGCCAAGTAGGCTCGAACGAGTAGGCGCTGACCCGAGTAGAATTTGAACATCGTTGCTGTCTAGTTCAGATATAGAAAAAACGAGATATACATCGGAATTGTCTATTTTTTGTGTGTAGTAGTGGGCTTGAAATGTAACGGTCACTTCTACCAGTGGCTGCATCAAAAAAACTGGCTACTATTTAGATAGAAAATTTAAGATATGTAAATGTAGTAGTAACCTAGCCCGGGCTGGACAGGAAATAGCAAAATAAAATAAACTTCTGGATAATTCTTATTTTTTGCCAACGTATCGTTGTTCCTGAAACGCCGGTAAGTAGGTGTTCAATTTGCTTAACGATTACTTGTATTTTTATTGAATTGAAAAATCCACTTTTATATACCTTCTTGGGTGAGGAGATTCGAACCTGAGACCTCTAGCTCACGGAGCCTGTTCCCTTACACATAGACCACAACTCGGATTGTTCTGTGAGAGAGAAAAGAGTGAGATGATGCACAAAACTACGGAGTTTCTTTATAAATGTACGGCACTCGAAGAGTATTTATTTATTTAAAAACAATTCGACATTGCTAGTGCCTCGAACTCTTTGGAATATGTTGTAGTATGTCTACAGTTATCCAGAAAACATTTTATTTCGACATGAACTCCCTAATTTTGCGCAGCATCTTACTTTGCGATGATAAACTATTTTTGTTATAGTTTTTTCGCCTGAACTCTTAACATTTCATGCCCAGGACGTTGAACTCTTCGAAATATCACTCCTGTACGTTGAAAGATCGAAATTCGGTGAGATGCAATCAAGCCATACGCGAAGTTCGCATCTCGTTTTTTAAAACGAGATTTTTGGTGTAAATCATTTGAACTATTGTTAAAACTTGTAAGAATTCCTTGAACTTTGCTGGATGCAAGTAAATTTGAAATTTTTTCATGAGATGCTGACAGTTGAGATGTTAGGTTCACACCGGTGTCGTCAAGCTCGTGAGAGATTCGCTGACTAATTTAAAAGTGCTAGTGGCGACTAGTAATTGGATTATATTTTCTGGGAAAGACAGCACCATCTAGTATCATATTTTCTATGTATTACTACACAACCGCTACGTCAGTAAAACTGTCTATAAATTCTTATCTAGTACTGACCTAGCTGCTAGCAAGAAAATGTAATCTAGTCAATACTATCTACCTACGAGGTTTCACATCGGACGTACTAGATTCATTTCTACTCGGGGAGTTTCCACGAATTTCGTTATAATTGGTTAATCCGACGGACGTGCCTTAAGGGCTGCAAAGGACGAAGGAGGTGGCGCGAAAAGGGTACTACCTGATGCTCGTGGAACCTCGAGACCACTCGCGATTCTCCGTCAGAAATTAGAATACGAATATTCTAAAAATTCTACGTTGCTTCGAAGAAGTCAATGATCGCGTGGGATCATTCGTCGAACACGAATATTGTATGCTCGAATGTAATTACATCTTTACGATAACGCTCCACCATTCGTCAATATTAAGCACACTCGCGATCTCACGTCGCTAGGAGCTTTCTTTCGTGCAAACGCGGAGTCGCGCTCGTGGTCTTACACTCGGCTCGACTTGATTTAATCAGAGTCGCCTGGTATCGCCGCGAAACAGCAGGTGGTCCCGAGTCGCGCAATTCGACACGCCTAATATTCGCACCGATGCCAGAGGGGCAATTGCAATTTACGAATACACGGCGAGCCGAACTCCAAGTTCTTAATTCACGCTACGACGTCGATGACGGGAGAAACGAAGTAGAGAAAGGGGGAGAGAGAGAGAGAGAGAGAGAGAGAAAAGGAGAGAGAGAGAGAAAGGAACAGAGAGAGAAAGAAAGAAAAGTTTTACTTGTATCACGAGTCAAGGGGACCAGGCGAGTCGGCGTCTGGTACGTGCCGCGTAATCTTAGAAGCTGCGGGTGTAATTTGCAACGCGCGCGATACGTGCGAGCGAGTTGCAATATTAACGCGCGTAAAAAGGAGAGGTCTGGCGCGGACTACGGCTTGTTACCGTTAGGACTCTTGTCGCGGACTGGCGCGGTGAGACGTGTCTCGTTGTAATTTTAATGCTTGAAAAAAAAAAAATGCGACACCACGCGCTGTCCGACCGTTCGAACATTCATTCGCATTCGATGCGCGTTGAACGTTTCTCGTTTCGTCGGGTTCGCGGGTTCAATTTCATACGTCACTTACGGCTTATCGGGCTCGTTATCGACCTTTGCACTCGGAGATCTTTCTCTTTCTGATTCTCTCTCTCTCTTTCTATCTGTCTCTCTTTCTCTCTCTGTGACGTTGGTGCGCGTGGAAAACAAGTATCGCTCTCGCCACCGTGTCGTTCTCCAGCGGAAGGATCAAGGATGCTCGGCAGAACCTAATTGGTGTCCGATCGTCCTGCCGGTTCTTGCTTACCTATCGGCCGCCAATCGCCTCGTAAATTATCGCCAGGTTGTAAAATCCCCGGGTGCCGCAGTGGGAGAGCCTCGGGGTGGTGGAAGGCATGGACCGGAGCAACGTCTTAAAGATCATTTTAACGAGCGCAATCCGTTCGTGCAATTGGACCCACGCGCCAAGCCGCGTGGACGATTAAGAAGGAGAAAAGCGGAGAGAAAAGCAAGGAAAAGCTTGCTTCTTTTTATTTGCGTCGGTTACTCGCTCGTTCACGTCTCCTGACTTAATTATTTATTTAATTAGATGCATTACTTCACGATTCTCTTCTGGTATGTTGGAGAAAACGAGAGGAAACGCGATTCGCGATCTTCGTGAACGAGAAGAGCAAATATCGTTTGCTTCCAAACGGACGATCCTTTTTTACCGTAATGACGATCGAACTTGTATCCAAGTGTTTCTCTGCGTGGACGATTAAGAAGGAGAAAAACAGAGAGAAAAACCAAGGAAAAGCTTGCTTCTTTTCTTTGTATCGGTTCTTCGCTCGGTTGCGTCTTACGTGTTAATTATTCGCTTAATTAGATGCATTGCTTCACGGTTCTCTTCTGGCATGTTTAAGAAAAAGAGAAGAAACGCGACCCGCGATCTTCACCGACGAGAAGCGCAAATATCGTTCGCTTCCAAAAGGACGATCCTTCTTTTCCCTCACGGCGCTCGGCTTCGAAATTACTTCGACGAAGGGACGACGGCGACGACGTGCGCTAATAAAATCGCTCGCCGCGTACTTCGTCGAGCACAACAAAATTACGTTTCGCGCGTAAATCCCCTCCCCAATCGTTGTAAATTACCCGTGCGGATAATTTTCTGCTCTCGATTCACGAGTATGTTGAGATTACCGCGACTGAGTACCTTCTCCCGTATGTAAAGTCTCGGGACGTCGTTGTCGCCCTCTACGAAATCACTTCGACGAACGACGGCGAATTAATCAAATTGCTCGCAGGTGGAATTATTATCTCGTCGCTCGTTTACGTTCCTACGCCTTCGTGAATTTACGACCGAGGCTAAAGCGTTTATTCCGAACGTACGGCATTTCTCTATCTTTCTAATCCTCAAATGTATCTTTCATTCTAAAATAAAGAAGAAAACCGTGAACTCATAGCAAAAAGACAGATAGGTTATTTGTAACAGGCTTTGATATAATTATCAAAGTTGATACTTTATGCATTTAACGGTTAACGGTGTTGCAGAGCTCAGTAAATGTTTATCCATCCAATCCGTCTGTCGGTAACAATCTGCTTCGAGGACTCTCGAAGTGACGCGAGTTTCCGCCTCGCGAATGAAAAACGGGGGTGCGAGGCGGATATTGCACTTCCACCGTTCTGATTTACAGTCCTCGTTCCACCCCCGGGGGTGGTACATCGATATTTACATTTACAAACTATCCTAAGTGGTCCTCCACTCCGAACCTTCTATGGCTGCGGGCTCCGCGTCTCGTAGAAATGCAATTGCAAGGAGTAGCGCGCGCGTTCGTTACGTGCCGACGGGCGTGGAACGGCAGCGGCAGGGACCAGCACCACTCCAGTATCGAGCAAAAGGCCCCACGGCCACTTTATGGAAATTAACGCGATGTATGGAAATTGATTGCCCACGAGTGAACGGCGCGCGCGGCTGCCGGGACCACCCGTGGGTCCACCGGAACAGCGCCCGGCCATTAAATCCGTGCAAATGGAGGATCATCCACGGGTGTGTACGCGAGTCGCGAGAAATGACATTCTTTCCGACGACCCATTCACCAATCACGGGAATGAGAACAACGCTCGTGAGTGCGAAGCATTATCCTCGAGAGAATTGCAAGGCGGAAGGGATTAATCGAGAAACGAACGAATTCACGAGGGTGTGGTTTAACACTGGAAGTAACGACCAGTGAAAATGACCGGTTGCATGCATTTTTCACAAGAATTTCTCTTCAACATTAGAACTATCAATTTTTTTTCATATGGAAACTTCTTTTGTTGACCACTCATTTTGACAGATTTGGTCTAGTGTTAAACAAAATCGTGAACGATCATCGATGGTAAGGCTAGGCGCGCACTTGTGATTTCAGTCGCGTGATTATATGATAAATGAGACACATTTTTCGATGAGAATACGCGCACATGCTACTGACGATTTTTTGCCGTGTGTGCGTGGATCCTTATTAATAATTGTGCGCACAGTCTTGGTTGTCTGGGGCTAGGCGCACTCTTGCCATTCTTCAATCGTACGATTACGTAGTCGCGTAAATGGAACGCACACTTTTCAACGAGAATACGCGCACATGCGACTGGAGATTTTCTAATCGTCCGTGATCCTCATTGAAAATCGTACGTACCATTTACGCGACTACGTAATCGCACGATTGAACATGGCAAGGATGCGGCAAGCTTAAGACCTCGAAGCTTCGCGCAACTATTCTCGACGTCCACGAGAAGAAGAAAATCCGTATTCCTCGATTGCTCACCTCAATGAGGATTACAAGAGACGACGATCTCTTCCTCGAGTGCCCCCGTGGCGCCGGCTGTCCTTCTTTATCGTCGCGCCAGAGGAAAGAAGGAAATTTGTATTCCGCCATTGGTTAGCGCCGCGAGGATTAAGGGACTCCAATAAGAGAGAATCCGCTGGGTGAGACTAGGTAGAGCGTATATCGCGTAATTGGATATCGAGATCGGTTAAGCCGGTCCCATTCTGGCCGCGCCGTTCCCTAAGGTGGAAGGATAAAATTCAGGCGCGGCTAATACGAACTATCCTTACGCGTTTGAAATCGTTGGCCTCTCGAGAATCGCGGCATTTCTTGCAATGACGCGCGCGTTTAAAAGAAGAAGGCGAGTGCAAGAGAAGGGCCGAGAAACTGCAGAAAAAAAAGGAAAACGATACCAGGTTGTAGCGAGGAGAAACGCGCGAAAACGTGTCTCTCACGTGGTATTCCGGAGTTTGGCAGACTTCACGAACGCACCCTTAACGATCGAATCAACCTGGCAAGGAGAGGAAGCCGCTTCTGCTTCGAGCTCAATAAACACCGTGAAATGCGACGTGTTTCGCGATTTCGTATTATGCAAATTGTTTGGCTAAGCGTTCGTGGTGCCCTACGCGCGTAATGTCACGTGTTGGAAAGTACATCCTTCGTTTTGCGTTAACCTACGCGCGTCCTAGTTTCGTACAGTCGTTCGAAAGGTGGTTAAAAGTTAATGGCGATTTAATGGTGAAAAGAGTGTTCAAATGCAAAATGTTCGAATGCAAATGGCAATGGGTTAATGAACTTTCTGAAAAATAACATCCACGTGGTGCACTTCCGACAATTTCCACTTGCTTTCGTCCCCTCTTTCTACTTGTTCTCTTCCTTTTTCTTTCTCTCCAGATTCGCCGACATTACGACGTTAAAACCTTCGAGCGGGTGACGTACGCGCGAGCTCAGCTCGCGCATGGCGGTCGAATCGCGTCCCGATACCGGCCAGATATCGCGCGGCTAATGGAGCTTTAATCCTCCCGTTTAAATAATTGCTAATGGAGCCTCGCTCTATTCCGGTATCGCGGCGAATTTTCGAGCGAATTACACGAGGCACCGACTGCACGTCGAGAATGTTTACTCTCCACGGTCAAGCATCCCTGAAAAGCACGATCCAAAATGATAGAAATTTTAAAGAAACTGTTAGGCGTGCACGTGGCGGCAAATTAATCCGGAGCAGACCTTTTTATTTGGCACTATTTCCTTTATTGGTATTATGATAATGGTTAAATAATTCGTGTGATTTGAAAATAGAAAGATAAATCCGAATCAGTTCACTTAAAAAGAATAACAACAATTTATATGTAACCTAACCTCTATATGCTTTTCGGCTCCGAATTTTACTAAAACACGTGTTCCCTTTTTGATCGGCTTCGCCGACTGTTTTGGTCCGCATGAAAGAGATGTAGACTCGCGACACCCTCTTCCTGTTTATTCGCCACTGTTTATATGGCGGATCGACGAGAGATTCAAGTGTCTCTTGTCTACAGAAACTGTGAAATAATTGAAACCTGTAAATTTACCTCCACCGATAATTAAGATAGGATATCGAAAATTGGAAGAACAAATAATTTACACGCGCACGTTGTTGCGCATCTTGCAAAACGTTGGCGGGCGTGCTCGAAGTAGAGAGAGGATTCTCGCAATCGCAATTCATCCGAAGGATATTACTCATCGTACTCGTAAACTCGCGGGGGCCCAGTGGAAGGGAGCGAGTAAAATCCGAGTGCCTATAATAAATACGTGCGCGAGGTAAATCTTGCAAACGATGAAAAGCATCCAGCGAAACCCGAGACGACATAAAGCACCGCTTATCCGGTCTCGATATCTCGATAGAATATTAATCACACGGTCGTGCTACGCGCTGAAACTTCTCGGCCACTCCTCCTCCTCTTCCTCTTCGTCGCGAAACGGAAAATACGCGACGCGGATTTAAACGAGACCCGATACCGAGACCTTTGTTCGTGTTCTCGCTTACTCTTTCTTATCGGCTGGGATGGCTTTGAGATTTAGGCGTAAATCGTGGTCGTCAAGCTTCAATTTTTCGGACTGCTTTGTCAGGTGAATCTAATGACTTCTCGGTGAGAATCTTTTTGAAAATATTTAGAGGAAATACTGATTCTGCTTTTATCGATCGATTACACAAGTATACACGATTTTGGACCTGAGCACCCAAAAGCTGTTTATAAGGTAAATTTGGGGGCTGAATCCAAATCAGCAGCCCGTTTTTTAAAATTGGTTCTAGTTTTCGAAATATTCAATAAATTCATTATTTTACTATTTTTGACCATTAACGGCCATTTATTGAATTAAAAAGTATAAATCAGAAATGAACAGAGGTTGAACTGAGTCGTTTATACTGCTTGGGATCTGTTTCACGCATTAGGGTCCAACAGTAGTCGCTCATCATGCCTTCGTCCCAAAATCCTTGGTATCGCCTTTCGATTTTCGCTATATCTGCCACCATGCGCGAACTCGAAAACTAGAATCAATCTTGACACACGGATTGAAGATCTGAGTTCAGGGCATCGAATAACATTAAGAATCGCTCTCATCTGCTCGGGTCCAAAAGTTGACTCGAATTTGTAAACTCGTGTTATAGTCGATCGACAAAAGTCGAATGAGAAATATAGGGAGAATTTTCGTTTCAATAGAGTGGATCGAATTTTTAGATGATCAATAAAAGTTCGACCCAGTCAAATTTTCATCGTTCAAGTGAACCTCAGTTGACTATTAATTTCGCTTTCAACGCATTTGTAACGACAATATATCTGTAAAACTTCACGCACAACCACTTACAATGACATTCGAAAACAGAAAAAATTGATCAACTTGAAACTTCTAAGAAAAACTGATTCAAATCACATCGAACTTTCGTCGATCCGCCACAATCTATCGACAAAAAGTTAACTCGTCGGACAACGTCCTCACGAGTAAGATCATTGCACTCGCAAAGTGGACCAGTTCCAATGCTTTCCATGCTCCTTATAAAATTCTTCCGGAATACTTTCGACATCCACGCGTTTACAATCTGGACATTCAACTGTCCAGGAGTCAACGAGAAATTAATAGAAAAGCGAACGAGAACTCGAACGAGAAATCAGCATCTGGAACTAGGTGCGAGGATCCAGCAAGTCTCTTCTCTCCGGATTTGCGAGAGACGAGGCGGAATATAACCTTGTTCGAGATGAAGATAAAAGAGATGTATGGAGCTGCCGAGAGAAGCTCGTGGATGCTGGAGGCGCTCGATCGCAATTGCTCGACTATCGTCGGCCTGCGATCGCGAATCTCGCGCGATGCACTTCGAGAGTGCGTCCTCGCGCGGATTAAGTCGGCCAGAGTGGATGATCTCGAGTGGAATCGATCCGGAGGTATCGATAGCTTGAAAGCACAAGGTGCAGGCACCTGTTTCAAGCCATCAAATAATACCGTGGCACGATTCGTTTCTCGCGCTCTTACGTTCTCACGAGAAAATCTCATCGACACAATTTCAAAGTGCCGACACACCCTTCTACCCTCTCGTTCCTCTTCCACATCCTACATGGAATATATCTTCACCGCGTCAATTCGTTACAATGCAATTGGTACGGATAATCGTACATACGGTTTATCCCTCGAGGTGATTCACCGCCATTAATAAATTCTCGTTCACCGAGAGACGTCGTCGTTCCCACCCGCTTCCGACCACCCTCTCCATCCCTCACATCCACGTCTCGCTTTCTCTTCCTTCACTCGCTCCTTCAGTCCTTCTCTCCGTGGAGTCTTCATGAATGAAATCTCGCGATCGTCCGTCACGGGGCGATACATTAGCGTTACCCACGGCCAGTGCCTCGGATCTTTACCAGGAATCCTGTACACGCTGCGGCCAGGTGTTGAGATACCACTCGCTTACAACGGGTGTCTTTCGAGGAAGCTCGTACAACTATCTTCCAAGGTAGTATCACGAAGCGTGCGACGTCTCTCGCGCACGTCGCTCTTCGACACCATTCAAACTCATCCTCTACAAGTAGAAATCGAATGGCACTCGAAACGAGCTGACAAAGAGAGAGAGAGAAAAAGAAAGGATCCTCGAATTTACACGGCTACTCCGATGGAACCTGTTTGTTAATCGAGGGATCTCACTCTCGTTAAGAGGCAACGCTCTGACGCAACGGATCGATAAGAACGCGAAGGAAGGAGAAAGAAATCGTGGAGAATTTTAATAAATCGAGAATCGGTGGTGTATCGTTGAGCGAGGCCCACCCGTTGGAACGAACGTGGCGGCCCACGCGCGCTTCGCCTCGCGACGACGAGGACGACGACGACGCGCGGACTCGTACGGTCAGGTGGGCATATAAGGGAGTTTAAGGAGCGAGGAGGCGAGGAGACGAGAAGCCCTTCGCGTCGAGGTTTATATCTGATGGGCCGATTGCATCATTAGCGAGCGTACGTGCCTCTCCTCAGTCGCCGTAGGATCCGCGGATCTGAAGGGTGGAGGATGAGCAGGGCCGCGAGCGAGGGACCTCCTTGATTCGAGACCGGAGTGAAAAGGACGTGGAAAGGAGAGTGAAGTGGCGATCGGAGTAACCGAGGGCGCCAATTAAATGCGATATGGCGAGAAAACGTCTTTCCGCCGGATTCGAGAGGATTCGATCTCGATCGATCGATCGATCGTCTTGGAATTTCGATTCACGCGCGCGTTCAGGCATCACCGCTCGCGAATGGCGGCTATCGATACCGAGCGACTAGCTCGGCTTAATATCACGCGAGCCACGTGGAGAGCGGATAAACGGTGGGAAATTAAGCGAGAGCGCGCGTTGGGAGAATGGGCGTGGATAACGCGGGAAATTGACTTTGCCGCTTCGATGCCGCGGCTCGCGATACGTCCGTACACTCGCGGAGAAGGATCGTTCGCGGGAAATGGGAGTGGAGTTCGCTGAGAATTGCAGGCACGAAATGATTCTAGGAAATTTTCGCGTTGCAAATGATCTCGGTTGTATGCGCGATATTGTAAAGGAACTTTGTTCGAGGAATGTTTTTACATTTAACCGGTTAACCGCGTTCGACGTGTATACACGTTAACCGAAATTTTTTATGTTTTTGATCGTAAAGAATAAAAAAAACTTACCATTCGATATAAAAACTAAAAATTAAAACGCAAAAAAAAATTTCGCAGTTAACTGGCTAAAGTGTTTCCTATATTGTAAAATATTTGATGAGTGTAATAAAAGAACAGTCTATACGAGATCTTGGATGATGTTTTACAAGGTAATAGTGGTTTATGAAATGCGCTCGAAGCGCTCGCGGACTAAAAGGATTTTTTGAATCCTTGGAAATTTTAACGTCGAAGCCCATGGATCGACGTGAAATTTGTCAGGTTTGGTAATTTTCATTATTTTTGATATTTTTTTAAAAAGCAAACAGGGGGCTTGTTCGTCGTTACGATTGAAACTTTATGACGGACGGTGCGAATGAATCGATCTCTCGCTCGATTCGCGATGGACGATCGTCGTCGCGTGGTGGACCGGGAGGATCGAGGACCTGTCTGGAATTTGAGCGTGGAGCCGTCCGCGACGAATCGATGCAACTGTTTTTAGCGAGTCTCGCCAAATTGGGAGAGGTTCGCGATGCACCGGGACGAGGAGGCGACCCACTGCTCCTCGCGACAAAGATCCCTTCTGCCTCGTCACGATCGACAGACGGCACGCTCGAATCCCGATTTTACCACGATTCGATACCTAAAGGAGATCGAAGAAATTTTTTTTCCACGATGTTTCGGCATTTTCTCGACGCTTTACGAATTACGATTTTCCACCGTTGCGTGGAAATAATCCCTTCGCGTTGTTCCGGGGAGATTTCTCGGTTAAATTTAAATTAAATTGATTTATTTAATTGTGAGTCAAAGTAAACCTCTCGAAAGTAATATAATTATAAAAATATGCAAGGAACAATCGCAAGTGCGAAATAAATCTACAGCAAAAGGAAGAAAGCCGTAAAAATTAATAATGCTTCTCGAGAAAAAATCAATATCCTTCTATTCACGTCGACGAGGTTGGCAACGTAGCAAATTCAAGAGACCGCTTCAGGCGACTCAACAGATGTCCTAGACGTCGCATAATTGAACGGCAGATTGGCGTGCAGTGGTCTACAATTTGCATTAATATCAAAAAGGCCAAGGATCGAAGGACACGTGACATCCCCACGAATTTACCTCCCTTTAAATTACTTTAACCCTTAAATATACGAATTTCTATTAGAAAATAAAAAGCAATTTTTGATACAATCCTTGGATTAATGCTTTAGACATTTAATTAAACAGTCACCAAAATTCAAGATGACGTGACAGTCAACGCGTTAATACGATTGGTATCAAAGCTGATACTTCGTGCAATTCAAGGGTTAAAATCCACGCGAGCGCAGACAGCTTGGAGGACGATTCGACTCCTTCCGACAGATCTCGAGGAATAAGGAAAGGAAGAGGATCGACGGTTAATGATTTAGCCGTATCTGTCGCAAAATCCACGCTTCTGGAGGGCATCGCCGACGAAACGGCATTCCGCGGTTTCGCCCGCTCTTTTTTTCTTCCCTCCACGGGTTCGTTCCTCCGAGAGGAGGAGGAAGGAGAGGACGAGCGGGAGACCGCAAGACCGCGGAGGGTCCCAGGAGATAAGTACGAGAGTCGCAGGACGATGTGGAGATGGAGGAAGAGAAGGAGAAGAGAGGAGGACGAAGAGGAAGTCTCGCGAGGAAGGACCGAGATAAAAGAGGCACGAAACGTCCGCTCGGCGTCAGAGTGGCCGCGCGGAAGGGCCCACTGGAACGGGGCCTTATCGGCTTCCGCGATCTCATCCACCTTCGTGTATGCGCGCCTCCGCGGCGATTTAAAAAGGCGTCCCTCCCTTTTGTATCGTGCCCGCGCGATCGATAAGGCTTTCGAGAATCGAAGCTACCGCGTCGACTCTCCGCTCGTTTCCGCGCGTTGTTCTTCTCCTTTTAAAAATTGTCGCGCAAGAAACGAGTGACGACAAGAAGAGATTAATGGTTTGAGAGGAATGGCGGAAATATGAGGATTTATGGGGAATCGAGGTGAAATAACGTTCTTCAGCTTTCAGAATCATTTTGGAGTAACTTATTCAGTTTTGGATTTGCATGGCACCAACGCGATTTATAAAGGTGCCTCGCTCGTTTGTGTCATACTCGTGCGATCGACAAGACTTTCGAGAATCGAAGCTACCGCGTCGATTCTCCGCTCGTTTCCGCGCGTTGTTCTTCTCCTTTTAAAAATTGTCGCGCAAGAAACGAGTGACGACAAGAAGGGATTAATGGTTTGAGAAGAAAATCAGAAATATGAGGAATTTTGGGGAATCTGGGTGAAATAACGTTCACCAACTTTCAGGATCATTTCGGAGCAATCTCATCCACTTTCGGGTTTGCACGGCACCAACGCGATTTAAAAAGGTGTCCCTCTCGTTTGTATCATGCTTGTGCGATCGATAAGGCTTTCGAGAATCGAAGCTACCGCGTCAACTCTCCGCTCGTTTCCTCGCGTTGTTCTTCTCCTTTTAAAAATTGTCGCGCAAGAAACGAGTGACGACAAGAAGAGATTAATGGTTTGAGAAGCATGGCGGAAATATGAGGATTTATGGGGAATCGAGGTGAAGTAACATTCTTCAGCTTTCAGAATCATTTTGGAGCAACTTATTCAGTTTTGGATTTGCATGGCACCGACGCGATTTAAAAAGGCGTCCCTCTCGTTTGTATCATGCTTGTGCAATCGATAAGACTTTCGAGCATCGAACCTATCGCCACGACTCTTCGCTCCTCGTTCTTTTTCTTTTAACAATTATCGTGCCAAAAATAAGCGAAAAGGGATTCAACTCTTTAAGAAAAATATCAAAAATATGACGAATTTTATTGAACCGTAGCAAAACAACGTTCAGCAACTTTCAAGATTGCTTTGGAGCAAATCCGAGATACGATAAAAAAATCTTTGAGTCCATACACCTGTCGATAAGCACGCGTAGACACGAACACGCATCTCTATACACAGGTATGGAGTACGTGTCTAAAATCACGGTAAGAGTACGAACCGTGCCTGATATTCGACGATGTTTGGTAAAGATCCTTGGAGACACGCAGACTCCAAGGTATCCTATCGACCCTCGATACTCGCTCGAGTATCGTATTTAATTCGATCTTCGAACGGAGACCATTCGACGACGATGGCGATTGGAGGATCCCGAGCGACGCGAGAAGACTTGCGATTTCCATGCAAAGCTTGAGGATTCCGCGGAGGTGGACTTCGGTAACGCTTCCTCGTATATTACGAAAATCGCCGACGGTGGAAAGTAAGTTACGAAGGGAGTCGCGCGAGAGTAGAGATAAGGTGGAAGAGGACGGAGAACGAAGGAGAAGGCGTGCGAACAAATGTGTTTTACTTTGCGCCGAGGGAGCGCGATCTCGTTCGGCTACCGTCCACGTGAACCAAATGAGCCCTCATGCAAATGTGAGGGGAGCGAGATAACGAAAGTACGATGAAATATAACGGGGGTGAGACCTCGCGCGCCGTTTCCACTCGCTTCCGCATTTTTCGAGCGTGGATTTGCAAATCTGTGTACCGAGGAGTAAAGAAAAAAGGGACAGAAAGAGAGAGATAAATGATTATCGACGTTCCAACACTTTTTCTCTCCCCTTTCTCTCGAACCCCTTGAACCGACGAACCCGATGACTCGTCAACGAGGCACGCGTTCTCCATCCTGGTCTCACCGTAAGGCGAAACAAAGGAGAATCTACAAGAGAGGAGCCAAGGTTCGCTGCTTTTAGAACTGATCTCGATTAAGAGCACCGCCGTGCCAATTGCATGTCTCCGTCGCGTTTGCAGTCCGCGTGGCACCGCACCGGCACGCCTCTATTTTCGTTCGCCGTCCTTTCGATTTGCTCCTTCCAAACGCGTGCGCGTGATCGTAAGCGAAATCGATCTAAAGTGGAATTTAAGAAAATCCGCTCAACGATCTTTCCGTTTCTTTTTCTTCTAAGATATCTAAGAGCACTCGATGCCAAAAGGCAGTGTTAAACCCTGCGCATTCGCGCTCGACGAGTCGCGCGCTATTCGCTCAACGCCAAATGATTGCGATTTATGAGATTCCTTGTGCTAACCGATAAAACGTTCTTACATTAGCCTCAGGTCTCGAGATATTGCACGGTGGGTTGCGTTTTCGCGTTTCTCGTTCCACCGCGCCCCAAGAAACTTTAACTTCCTTTCTTAATTTTATTTTCGGTTCACAGGGTCTCATTAATTTCTCTAAATTTGCTTTTCCGTATGACAACGAGATCCGCGCGGTAAATTGTGTTTTCTCATGTCTCGTTCTACCGCGCCTCGAGAAACTTAGATTTAACTTCCTCTCCTGTTATTTTTTTCTTTACTCGTTTGCTCTCATTACTTTCTCCGTATATGCTTTTCCGTACGAGAACGAGCTGCGCGCGGTGAATTGTGTTTTCGCATATCTCGTTTTACCGCACCTCGAGAAACTTAGATTTAACTTCCCCTGTTATTTTTCTTTTTGGACTCGTTCGTTCTCATTAATTTCTCCGAATTTGCTTTTCCATTCAAGGACGAGGTGCGCACGATGAGTTACGTTTTCGCGTGTCACGTTCCACCGCATACGAGTTCGCCTCGAGAAACTTGAACTTCCTCTTTTATTTTTCCTTGCTCCTGTATACGCTCTCATTCATTTCTCTGAATTTACTTTTCCGTACGAGGACGAAGCGGCGCGTTTCCGCGGTAATCGTCTCGAAGTAAGGAGAATCGTAGGTACGCGAGGAAGAAGAAGAAGAAGAGAAAGAAAAGCTTAACGATGCACGGCACGAGAGTGGTACGTGGCCGCGCGTAGGCAGCTCGCTAAATCGTGACCGTAAATTAAAATTGATTCTAGGAGGAGTGGTGGTGGTGGTAGCGGCCTAGGGGAAGGTAGAGCTTTTGAAATCGCTGAAGCAACGAGAGAGAGAAGATGGAAGGTAGGGTGGCGCGGAGCTTGTAAATCTCGAATAACATCCCTCGTACTCTCACGACTCCTGAGCGGGCCCGGGTGTACACAAGCGGGCCCCCACGTAGTTAAACGAGCCCGGAGATAAACATCCACGCGGGGTTACGTCGGAGCAAGACGAAGCGAGGCGCATTACTCCGCGGCGTCCCGTCGTTGGTCACGGCCAAACGCGATGCCTTCCGCCTTCTCCTTCCTCCACTTCTATTTCACCGTCGCTCATCGTCGAGAATACGCGCTACCACATCCTAGAATGTAAGGAACTACTTTTCGAGCAACTGTCGAGCCAGGTCCTCTGGTCTCCGAGAAATTTACGTGGAGCAGAACAAGAGAAGAAATATCCAATGCTAAGGATCCTTTAACGTGTACATACAGATTCCTATATTGGACGTAAATATTTCGGAAGTAACGTATGACATAACGAAGAAGCATCGGATGATCACGTTATCCCATATGGAGAATTGATGGCTGCTGTCGCGTACATGTAACTTTGAATCTTAACCTTTTTGAATTTTTGTAACACGTAGAGAAATTATTTTTTTTGTTGTAATTCGGAAGGGTGTGTCTATTATTGTGTTAGAAAGTAGGGTAACTGTCGCAGTGATACGGTGATTAAGGGAAAATCGAAGATGCACGACGCTCGTCGGCGTCAGTTTAACAACCGGACGCTAAAGTGTTAAGGTCTGAATCGGTAGGCATGTAACATCTGCTATTTCTGTAGATAAAAAAAAAATTATCACGGATCTAAAACTGTTACTGGACCGCGTTTTACTTCACTGGCAGGTTTATAAGAGAATTGCTTAGTGAGTACAGTGACTCTATCGTAGGGGACACCAACGATGGCCTCGAGAATTGTCACAAAGAACACGTCCACAATCATATCGGAGGTTCCATTGTTGAGCGAGTGGTTGAATCTTTCAGACGCTAAATTCGCCGGCAGCATCCACAACGCGACGATTTAACCGCGCGTTGCACCGTGAAAATTCTTCTCCTCGAAAAGAGGCACCTAACAAAGGGCGCTAAAGCTTTCCAACGCTTTACATCTACAATAGGATGGTACGCGGAGTCAATTTACCGTAAAATTACCCGGTAAAGGGTGCCGGAGCACGGGGCATATTTATCGAAAATTGTCGCGAGTTTACAGCACATAAACTCACCTAAAACATTCTACCATCATCGTGACCTTAAAACTGCATACATAAAAAAAATTCACCCTGAGTAGAGTATACTTATCGAAAGTTGTCGCGTGTTTAATGCGTATAAATTGCAGTCTAAAATATTCTACCATCGTTGTGACCTTAGAACTGCATATATAACAAAAATTCACCCTAAGTGGAACATACTTATCGAAAGTTGTCGCATGTTTAATGCGCATAAATCGCAGTCTAAAATATTCTACCATCGTTGTGACCTTAGAACTCTACATACAAAAAAAAAATTCGCCTTGAGTAGAGCATACTTATCGAAACTCGTCGCGTGTTTAATGCGTATAAATTGCAGTCTAAAATATTCTACCATCGTTGTAACCTTAGAACTGCATACAAAACAAAAAGAAATCGTACCGAACAAAATTCAAAGAGCAAAGGTACTCACCTTTGCAGCCTGCCTCTGACAATCCGTAGTGGTTCTCCTGGCACTGGTCGCACCGGAAGCCGAGGACGCCTTCCGCGCACCTGCAGGCACCGCTCACGGGATCGCAGACTCGGTCGAGGGCACCCACGTCGCAATCGCATTCTCGGCAACCTGCAGTCACGTTGCCGTATCCCTCGATGCAGGAGGAACACTCGCGACCGGTGAACAAAGCCTCGCAGGGACACTGACCGCTCGTCTCATCGCACAAACTCGACTCGCTCCCGAGTGAATCGCAGTTGCACGCTGTAAACAAATTCACTCTGTACATCTATCTTTATTTCTCCTTTCAACAGTTCCGAGAACGATCTCGTCGCCTCTTCCGATAGGATTATTTGAATTGAAAGGACAGTCTGAACCCTGTGTAGATCGAGGGCGCACAAGGCTCATGGTGACAGGGACTAACAATTACCGTTTGTATTTTCATTGCGCTCTCGAGACGAATGGATCTGTTTTTGAATTATCGACGAAGCTGATATACAGTTGGGGTTCAATGAGAAGGATTTGTGGATTTAAGTAAATTTTGATATTTGGTGTTTTATTCTTTTTTACGGATTTTAAGTAGTTTAGTGAGAACTCACGCATGCAGTTTTGTTCGAGAGGATTTCCGTAATGCGCCTCCTTGCACTTCTCGCACTTCCAACCCTCGGTATTTCCGCGACATTCCAAGCAACGACCAGTTTGTTGATCGCAGGGACCACCGCTGCAAGGGCAGGCCTCGCAAATGCCGCCTACTGTCGTTGGGTCACCAAAGTATCCCACGTCACAGCTGCAAAATCACTCAGGTTAAATAAGAATCGTTGAATCGATGGAATATTAATGAACGAGGGAGAAAATTAATAAACCAATGTCGACGATTACTAAATTATTAAATGAAGAAGATATTCGTGAACAAATATATGAATGAATAAAGAGCAAATTCTACATCGTTAAGGACGAACTTATTTATGCGTAGAATTATTACTAGCATTGTCTTTTTTTATTATTAGCTCTTATTAATTGAAAGCAAGACTCACCTCTCGCAGTGGTCCCCGGTGTACCCTACGGGACACTGCGTACAAACGTAACCACTTTCCACATCGGTAGGATCGTCCAGCTGACAACTCGGACTAAAGTTATTCGACTGCACTGTGAGAGGACAAGCGCATTGTTTGCAATCACTTGCTGTGCCGATTGTTGCGATCCCAAAATATCCTGTTGCGCATCGATCGCATTTTGGTCCCGCGGTGTGATGCTCGCAAGACTGTAATTAATAATTTCGAAAACTTCATTATCAAACGGCAAAATTCGTAGTGGAGTTTTTATAAAAAAACACGCGCGAAATTTCAAATTCATAGATCCAAGTTCTGAATAACGATGCCCTCTGTGGGGATCGACATCATTTAAGTCCTGCGCCCTGTGGCGCTCTCTTCGACGTCACTGTTTTCACAGAACAACTCACATGTGCCCTCTACCGAGAACATTCTCACGTTCCCTTCGTAGATGGCACTCGCACACTATAAAATACCTAAAGCGCGCGTTTCGAACATCAGGAGAACGCGCTTTTATCATCAACGATAAATCTATCGAAGATTCTTTAAATCGGCACCAGTAAAGAGTATCTTAATTAAATCAATTTTAAATTCACCTTGCATTCGCCCATCACGAGATCGCAAGAGCCCGCGTGACCACTGCAATCGCATTTCACGCAAACGTGAGCGTCTCGATAATCCGATCCGTTGGTCGTAATCTTCGCGTATCCCCAGGCACAGTTTTCGCAGGACAAGCCTGTGTATCCTTCAGGACACTCGCATATTTCCACCAGACTGTCCTTATTGGAATTTGATCCTGTCACTTCGCCGATCGTCAGTATCGCTGACTCCAGACTGCAAAGAATCGATAAAAATAAATTATCATAATTATATGAAACGGGTTAATTTAGACGAATGCAATTATGTTTATATCGTGTAGTGAGGAATCAGATTCTCCTACCTTCCTTCGATCTGCACGGTGTGATACTGTGCCCTTATCATGACGTATTTCAGATCGGCCAGAACGCGCATCATTTGAGTTCGCGTGACAGCATCGCCACGGAATTCGGTTCGCCTCAGTCTCGTGGGAATGTCGCGCACTTCGCTACGCACGACGTACCAGCCGTGCTCGCTGAGAGGCACCGAAATCTCTGCCTCCTGGCTGCTGTATTGTTCCTCTCCGTAAGCTATTCGCACGCCATTCGCGCCCTATGAAAGTAATAAGATACGTAGAAATGAACACCTTGACTGCCACGCTGATTTTTTACGATTGGCTTGTGGTGCCACACTTTGCATCTTTTTATGGTATTTAGGCACGACCGTTAAGAGAGTGACTTATTTTTTTTGTTAACACTGACTGCTACGCTGATTTTTCACGGATGGCCTGTGGCGCCATACTTCCCATTTTTTGAATGCTTTTTGTTTGTTAACACTGACTGCCACTTTGATTTTCTATGGATTATCCGTGGCGCCACACTGAACATTTTTTTTTTTGTTGATATGTGATCTTTCAAATGCTGTAAATTGCAGCTGGTATAATAATATTTTAATGCTTTTTCTGGAGGTCAACGGTGACCACCGTGGCGTCACAGGAGAAACCGTGGCTGATCACATGATCATCATGGCAGTCAAAGTGTTAATGAATCGATAAAATGCGAAATAGCATTATCCTGATTCGCAAATAAAACGAGAATTAATGGAACGCGTGCAATTTCATATTATTAATTAGCGGCTTACTGATGTTAAAAAATAAGAACAATTAGAAGAAAGAAAAAAAATGTTTACTTACTACTAAAACGACGTTGGGTCCGGTGGTTGGTTTGCCGCTGGTATCACCGCGCATCACGTCCCACGTAACGGTATAGGTGAGATTGCTGCCGTAAGAAGAGAGCCGATTTCCAGCGTATATCTTCGGGGCCAGCCAGAAAGGGCTGTCGTATTCGAGCTCGAACGCAGCAATGGTCAAGCACCCGTTGTCGCTGTCGAAGCTCGGTACCACTGCTCGCGATGCGTTCATGTCCGTTACCAACCAATTGTCCAACGTGGATATCTATGGACACGACAATCCAAACTTACTCCAAGAAGGATGAAAGAGAAAAAAAATTGTCTTCCCTGAAATTTTCAGGAAGCAGCAAAAATCCAATATAAGGTGAGTTGAGGTAAGTGCAGCCTCGGAGCAAGTGCGCCGTCGAGACGAAATTTTCTAAAGTACGGTTTTTTCTGTTATTTATTTTCTATTTTCTTTAAATGGCTATATAGTAAGCTCACGAAAATTCGAAATTTGTATTTACTCTCCTTCCAAAAGCTTCAAAATTTTTATGCAAAATAGAAGCTTTGGCAACACGACTTTCAACTGTATAGATGCATAAGGTCATTTAAAAAAATAAATAATAGAAAAAACCATACTTTAGAAAATTTCGTCTCGACGGCGCACTTACCCCAACTCACCTTACCTAAATTTTTTGTTTTCGTTCAAGTGCAAATTCTGCTAAAAAAATGTTCGTTACTTCTACACGTACATCAAAAAGATCCTTCTTAAAGATTATCGAAACGAACGGATAAGTGGCTCTCACAGAAAGTATCAAGTAGTCGAGTAAATTAAAAAAATACCGCGTTCGCTCGTACCAATCTTCATTCAATTTGTAAAACACTCGAGTGAGAAAGGAATAAAAATTGCGGATGGACAGCTCGCGAAGATGATAAGGTGCGAACGTCTCCACTCGACGTCGGTCGAAGGAGGAGAAGCTTCGCGCTCGGACAGGTTAATTGTAGAGGTGGCGTTCACGCGAAAGCCGACAACCTGGATCGTCTTCCGTTTATTTTGTTTACATTCTCGCGTCTGCCACTGGACGGTTCCACGTCAAGACGTGGACGGTGGACGTGACATTCTAATCGTCCGTCTCCTACTTGTTGCACTCGTAGACGCGCGATACGCGCCACTCGTGAGAAGAAAATCGCTCGAGCGAGCATATAATTGGCAGTCGATTGTAATTGCGCGTAATGAAAGGATGCGCCAGCAGGTGGTTGCACGAAGGTACCGAGTGACGGTGAAAGGAAGAAATAGACAGAGTTGAATCGTGTAAAGAAGATAAATAAGCTGTCGATGAAATTCACTCACCATAGTGTACGAGAGTTCGGCCGCTTCGCAGTGATCGGTTGCACCGAAACAGTAACAGGCAACGCATCCGTCTAAATTGTCTTTGGTGAGAGCAAAGTGGCCTGGCTTGCAACGATCGCAGAATTCACCGCCCACGTTTGCCTTGCACAAACAATCGCCCTCGCAGTCGTGGGACGGAAGAATTCCACGTGAATCGCAAGGACAGGCCATGCAGTCGGGGTACTGTCGATAACCGGCGGCACATTGGTCACACTTGTAACCGGAGTAGCCGGGTTTGCATTCGCAGGCGCCTGCTACCTGGAACACGATCGGTGCTTGGGTCGATCGGAATCGATACTCCATTTTCGATTTACTCCATTTTCATCCTTCGATGATCGCGAATGCGAGCATCGATGGATTTCCTGGTGCTCGGAGATGGATTCTTTTTATTTACCACATTGTAAACTGTGGCTTGGATTCACCATTTGGCTCAATATAAATGCAATTTTAATGAGTTGATTGTCATGTCATTTGAATTTTGGCGACTGTTTAGTTGACTATCTAAGACTTTAATTATTCTTCCAAATACCTATTTGGATCATGGAAATTAGGTACTGGAATCGTTTCTCGAATTTCAGATGACATGGCAGTCAATAATAGGTTAATAACGTAGTTAGAAATAATAGAGAAGTTTGAGATTCATACCTTTCCCATGCGTGTGAAGGAGTCGTCCGGCGTGCAGTAACCCGTGCTACCGTGAATACTACAGTCACAGGGTAGACAAGGTTCTGGAGAGTCCGGAGTAACTCCATTTGGCCTGTAATATCCAATCTCGCATTTTTCACAATTCACTCCAGTAGTGTGTTCCTGAAACGTGGAGAAAAGTCTGAAAGGTAACGGGTAAGTGCGCGACGTATCGATAGATTCGTCTTTCGAGTTGTTGCTTCGACGTTTGATTTTTAATCGAGTAAATTCGATATTTAAAAGCTTTAGACAAATTTTTTGTTGTTTTCTAACACATTATCTTGGACTTCACAAAACAAATTTGTATTTGTATTTCACTTACCGTGCAATCGATGCAGATTCCGCCTCCACGAAATTTTCCGCGGATGTCCATCGACATCCTCGCCTCGGCAACTTCCGGATCGTACCTGCAGGAAGTCGCGTGCCCGTGACAATTGCATTTCTCACAATGAAAGCCCCTCCCAGCCGTGCCCGCCTTCCATGGGATTTGATTGTACATTGGGCAGCATTTCTCGCATCTTTCGCCGCACGTGTGCCTCTCGCACTCGCACTCCTGATGCTAAAAGCAAATCATTTGTCATATCATTTACTGGAAGCATAATTCGACACCCTAAAAATCAGTTAAAAAAATAACCCAGTTCCAACGATGACGAAGACAAGGATACTTTTTAAAAATCTAAAAATTTCTAAAACAAAACTTAATTTCTAAAAACAGTAAATTCTTCGTTTTTGACCGACAATCTTGAGAAAAGTTTCATTTACTGCAAGTGTAATTAGACGTTCTAAAAATTAATTTAAAAAAACAATCCAATTTCGACGACGAAGATGAGAACGATACTTCTTAAAAATCTTGTAATTTCTAAAAGAAAACTTAGTTATTAAAAAAAAACTTAGTAACTAATTTTAAAAAAACAATCCAATTCCGAGGACAAAGAAGAAAACGATACTATACTTCTCAAAAATCTAAAAATTCCTCAACAAAAACTGAATTTCTACACGAAGTGAACTCTTCCTTCTTCACCGACAATCTTGAGAAAAGTAAACGCATTAAGCGGTGCATGCGAAGTGTTAACGGTGGTGACCGGTGGCTATATTCTCCGCTTGGAAAATTTTATCTCCCTTCTAGCGGGTCGCGAGCGAACGGCCTCGCGCTTCCTCTCGCGCGAACAGTAATCTCGACGTCCGAAGCAGGACGAGCAAGCGGAGGCCTCGAGATTTTCTCGGAGCGTGCTCGCGTGTGACCATGCGCATAAACGTATCGCGCGCGCGTGCACACGGCCATTATCGCGCGGCAGTAAATAATAATATCGGGCTCCCACAAGAGACTCGCACCGTTTCCTCCTTTCTTCTTTTCAGAGCACTCTCGCGTGGCCCTCGAGTTTATCGAGGTGCTCGCGTGCTCGTGAGATTATCGAATTCTCCTTGGAGCGCGACGAACGAAGAACGCGTTTCATCCGCTTTCTACATGGCTCGATGCAAATTATTTATTTACTCATTCCACCGACGATCTATTCCACCCGAGTACGAAGACTTTTCTTTCCTCTTGCGACTTGAAAATTCTTCGTGACATTTCCGAGCTCGAGAGAGGAGGAGAGATCGATCCTGACGAAGAACGAACGTGTCCAGTCGGAGAAACGAATTGAGACGTAATTGACGAAATATTTCGGATGCTCCACCGGTGCGATTGACGATGCGGACGATGCCGTTGCAATTCTATCTATGCGGCCAATCGTCGAACCGCCTCGCGAATGAGACACGCGCCAAAAACTAATTCGACTCGAGTCTCGGAACCCCGCCCCCCGTAACCGTGGCCAAAAGTCGATTCTAATCGATTCTCGACGTCGCAAGAATCGTATCGATGCGTCGCGGATAAAAAGGTCGCGTCGCTCGGCGCCTCTCTCGCTCCGGGACGAATCGATTCTTAACGATGAGTTTCTTCAAGAAGGAAAGAAGAAGGACGAGCGGTGAATACGAAGCTCTCGAGACTCGAAGGAGGAGGACCCGGTGAATTTCATCTGAGATCTTAACTTTACCTCTATCTGAAATCTTTAACTTAACACTTGGCATCCGGGCAACGTGCTTTTACGTTTTTCGCAGTGTGTCTGTCACTAGAGCGAGGGTCACGGAAAAATACGTATTTAGTAGATTTTTGCTAGAGAGCGGGTATCGTATGAATATGATGGACATTGTATGTATGGTGTTTGTGTTGGAATGCAAAGCTTTGCATTGTTTATTCTCAGAAGTTTTGTTTGTCGAGTTACTCCGTCTTTCGAATCGAAGTAGTTTTCGATTTATTGAGTGACCAAACTCCCGGCGAAGTTCACGAAAAAACGTACGCGTATGTCCGTGGCGAAGTGTACCCGCATGCCAAGTGTTAATCTTATCGAGACTTTCTTGCAAAATAAAGTTAATAGCGCTTCTAAAAGGTGCCAGGTAAAAAGAATCTCTCTCTCTCCCTCTCTCTTCTTTTCTTTTCTCTCTTTTTTCTCTCTTTACCTATATTTTCTTTATCTTCATCTTTGTTTTATTTATATATTGTTTTGCTTTATGTATTTCTTTTGTTATTTGCTGCATCTTGGTTGGAACCCTAGGGACACCATGCTCAGGGTTAATAAATTTCTCTCTCCCTCTCTCTCTCTCTCTTTCTCTCTCTCAAGAGAACCCTTGGATAAGGTGTTATCTCATTTCCATTGAGGATTAAAGTGAACCGAGGATTAAAGAGACGCGCGTGCTACCAAATTCGCTCGACCCTTCGCGCGCGCTTCTCCGTCAACTAATTTCGCCCACGGCGCGGCGCTTCGGTTACTGGCGACATTCTATAAATAAAGCGGCGCTGAAAGCCGCAATAGGCAAATTCGGCGCGGGCGAGTGCTTCGCCAAAGGAAGGAGACAGTGGGGTGGATGGTAGGAAGGAAGGAAGGAAGGATGGAGAAAAGAAGTGCGACTGGGGAGAAGGCTTTAATGACGCTCCAAAAGTGTCTGCGCGCGCTCGCGACGATAACGAGAGGAAGAACGTTAAATGGGCTTCGTCGGTTTGGTTTCTGCCGAGGGATGGTCGAGGTGAATCTCTGCGGTTGCTCCGGTTGCTCAGACTCTCCCGTGGGGCGGAGGATCTCTCCCGGTGACCACGCGAGCGAGGACGATACTCGCCATTAGCGGTGTCGGCGGACAAAGGCGCGACAACTTTACGGCACTTGCGACGGATTTATTTCCTTTAAGGAGAACACCGAAACTCCCTTGCACCCTTTCTTCTCCTTTTTCTTTCCTCTCTAGCTTCCTCCACTTCCATTGCTCGAGCGCGATTTTACTCGGAGCAAAAGAAACGAAAGCGTGTCCTTCTCGAATGAATTAACGAATTAATTAATCTTTGATGAGCTTCTGGTCCAAAGATCCTATATAAGCTTGCCATAATTGCTATTGAATGAAGAACAATAGGAGGAAAAATAGATAGAACGAGAGAATAGAGAGAATTCATTCAATTGTTTCTGAAGGAAAAAAAGAAAAAGCTGCGTTTTTAAAACCTATCGATGGTGGAAGCTTTGCGTGCAATTGGCGGTAACGAGTTTCAACCGCGACAAGCGGTTTCAATAAAGGAGCAATAGAAGGTATGCGTCCTACAGAGAGGAGCGATAAAATCGTCTCCTTGTTCATCGTCACACGATCGTGTCATATATCCTGTTGTTAAATACGCGTGATGGAATTTTATTATGCAAAACCTTATTACTACTATTTTCATCACGATCTTTGTTGTCATGGCTTGCTTCTGCGATGATATGAATAAAACCGAGCTTTGTGAAAATCTACTTTACTGTATAAATAAAATGACAGTGATTTGCTTATGTCTTCAAGTTTTCTCAGGTTATGAACGAGAGAGAGAGAGAGAGAGAGAAGAAATTCAATGAAATAAAAAGACAAAGGTCAAGTGGTGGTACTCACCCCGTGATGAACGCTGTACCTGCAGCGCGCCGCGTGCCCAGAGCAGAGGCATCGCCCACCGATGTTAATCTCCTTTATCGAATAAAAGGCTCGCCTTTTGTCGGCGATCGTCTCCCCGTTACGACGAAGACCCTGAAGACGAAGCCGCACGTACCTCGCCTGAGTGAACTCTTGCAGCGTCGCGCTATGGTTCAGGGCCCCCGGCCTTCCGTTCACCAGGTGAGTGTGGATCTGCGGAAAATCGTCAAGCAGCCGTGGCTTAATTCGAATTATCCGGATCGTCGGTTCTGTGGACGTTCGATGGCGACAGTGTGGTTAGACGGATAAAATATTGTGACGATTTGGTTGAGAGGTGTTGGCTCGAAGAGAGTGATCGTAAATAGATAGATTTTTAATCTATCTGTAGAATATTTTTGGATATTGTAAGAACGTGTGGTTTGTGTTTTAATTTGAGCCTTGTTATTTTATTATTGTTCGTTGAATTGTTATTGGCAGTCAAATGATGGCGTTCGATGGCGAAAAATTGGTGTTGGTTGGCAAAAGTGTAGATAGAGAATGTAGTACAGAAAATGTAGTAGTTAGATGGATCAAATATTGCGAAGATTTGGATGAAAAGCTTTGACTCAATGAAAATGATCGTAAATAGATGAAATTTTTATTGTGGAATATTTTTGGAAATTGTTAGGACGTGCTGTTAGTATTTTAATTCGAGCTTTGTTATTTTATTATCGTTCACAAAATTGTTATTGGCAGTCCCGACGAATGTACGATCGACGCTCGCGATCATCGACGACTCGAGGCATTAAATTGTCCAGGACACGACGAAGGACGGCGCGTAGAAACGCGCGGATAAATCATCCGTGAATGGTGCCGCGCAGATCCGAGAAGCGAACGTTTCGCATGCCCGTAAAAGGAGATGAGTGCGGCTCCTAATACGGGACAATCACTCGCGTTTCGGAACTGCGCGGTGAGCACCCACGAACCTTCAGCAGCGCTTAGACTGGGTCACGCGAGCGTTAAATCGACGAATCTTGGAGCCTAAATTATACTTCCTTCGAGATGTCGAGACTGGAATCTGAAGCTCGAATCCGATGAAAATACGAGAAAATGGTGAGCGTGATTTTACATTTACCTCGAGATTATTCGACAAGAATTTTTTTAATGCGACGTTTCTGTTGCAAGAATAGGACAGATTTGATGAAAATTTCACGATAATCCTCTAGAGTTCTTTCATTTCACTTGTCGGAAAAAGCAATTTTTTTTCTGTCGAATTTCTCGTTTCGACCTGTCCCATTCCTATCCGCGTGAAAATGTGAAAAACTAGAAACTAAATGCGATTCTAAAAATTATACTTATTTCCAGATTACTCAACAAGAATTTTAATAATAAGACTCTTCTGCTGTATAAATGAATTTAACTAATGAGATGTTTCTGCTGCAACAGTGAGACAGATCCTAAAAAAAAAAATTGTTATGATGACCCATTAAAACTTTCCAAAAAAATGGTCTCTGTTGCAACGATGATACAGAATCAATGAAACTTTCACGACAATCCTCTACAATTTTCACCAAAAATTTCAATAACTCTACGTCTCTGTTGTAACGACAATACATAATCAAAGAAAATTCGCAGGACAATTCTCTAAAATTTGTTTCATTCCACTTGTCGGAAGGGCGCAACTTTTTCCTCTCGCGATTCTCTCAAGTTTCGAGCTGCCCCATTCCGGCGTGACTCCCCTGAGAGCCGGGTAGATTTTTTCTCCCTTCTGCTGGGACTTCTCGCGCGTAGGAGCGTAAAACTGCCAACAAGCAACCCCTGCCCTCGTTCGGTGGAAGAACGAGGAGGCGCGTACGAGTCTACGCGGGACTGCTCCATATATGGACGCGGCGCACCATACATGGCCGGAATGTAGGGATCGCCGTTTTTGTACCATCGATTCCTCTTCTCTTCCGAGCCCACCCAACCCCTCTTCTTCTCCCTACGCTCCCTTTTCACCAACCGACGCGTTCCAATCGCCATCCTCCTCCCTCTCCACCATCACCCTTCCTTCTTCTACCCTACCCCACACTCGTTTGCACGAAACCGATCACGAAGTGGCCTCGTGAGCGCTCACGAGCTTTAATTATCCTCGGAGCTTCCAAGAAATCGGACAATTGGGTACCCACCCTCTCTCCACCCTTCGCGAAAGATCGTTCACGAACTCCATGAGTCAGCATGGAGTTTTAAGATTGTGCAATAACGAAAGAGGCTAGCTCGATAATTTAGAGAGAGATGATAGTTCGGTCTTTTTTATTTATTTATTTATTTATCCATACCTACGATTAACGCGAGAGCCAAGCTAAAAATTCTCAGACCACGGCTATGTTCCGTTATTCACTGCCAGTACTGGAAATGTATAGTTTATGTCACGTATACAATAGATTTTCAGTACTGCCAGTGAATTTCGGAACACAGCCCACGTAGGTTGTTTGCAGTAATAAACAAATTTCTATGGCTACTGTTTCGCCGGTTGCAGTAATCTTTCACTGTCTCTCTCACTTGTTTCCGTCTTTCGCACGCAATCCACTGCTCGCACAGAGTTGACCGCGATGCGCGCGCGCGCGCGCGGTCCAATGCCCGCTAATCATCCAATCGCATAATTACAAGAGCGCCGGCATAAACCGAACGATAATTAATGGGTGGCGTGCGCGCGTACGCGACGGTGCAGCCTCCAAGCGGCTGCTCTCACGTTCGATATTAATAATAATATCCTCGCGGGTCGGTTCTTAACGGCAGGAGTAATGACGGAGGAGAGTACACCGAGGCCAGTGCGTTATTTGCGGTAGGCGAACCGTTACGCGTGTTACCGACGCAACGGTGAGCCGATTGGTGGTGCAAGCGTTTCCTCAAAACGATTCACGGATGCCTACGCGCGTGAATGATACTTTTTTTTTTCCTCTTCATTCTTCTCCTCGGTCATAATATCCCGCGATAAAATGTCCGCGAATAATTGCAGTTTGCAAGTTGACTAACGAGTCGACTGTCGTTGGATAACACCGTCTGAGATTCTTTCAAAAGGTTCTTACCTCTCCGCTCTCCATCGGCGTCGACCTCGAGTAAACGCTCGTGCAAATCACCTCGTCGTCGGTGATATAAACTGGCTTCCCGGAAACCGGAGGAGCCGAATATCGGGTCCAGCATTCTTCGTCGCTGGGCGCGTAATACTGCCAGGCCTCGAAGTTCTCACCGTCGAGAGATCGCTCGAGAATCCACGCGGCTGGACGCGGTGAATTCGCCGCCTTTACTATCGCGTACTCCACTTGGTATATCTGAGAAGGAAAGCGGAAGCGTTAGTTGAGTGGATGTTGTTATTGGTCAATTGATTGTTCGGATCAGTATGACCAGTCGGTAGATTTGTTGTAGATTTAATACTAAATTTTGTCCTTTTTTATGATAGTACTGTAGTAAGAGGTGTTGTAAGTACTAATTTATCGAGAATACAGTATCAACGCAAAAATGGAGACAGTAAAGGAAGACGTACAAATTCGATACTTCCGGTTTTATCGACGTCACGCGTTCTTTCTTTCGTAAAATATTGAAAAACGGAAATATTACTGAAATATAAATTTCTGTCTAATCGTCCGTTTGCAAACAGAATCATGATCATTTTAGTTATTGGATTTGATTAAAAGCAATCTTTGTGTTTTTTAGTACGAAGTCTGAACATTTGATACGAAAATGTGAGAAAGGATTGTTTTCATTGGCAACCCTGATGCGGATTTAATGAAAAGTCGACGCTATACTCAGATTATTACGGGTTAGGGGTTCCTGAAAAAAATCTAAATTGTAATTTCGAACGTCACGTAAGATAATGATTTTTTTTTGCTTGGTACAGCTAATATTTTGTGGAAATATTCGACCACCCTCATTAGTCCACAATTCACGGATACAATCAACCACTTGATGCAGGGGCGCAACGTTTCTCTTGAGCCTCTTCCAACTTTATCGGTCTCGTCCTACAAAGATCGAGAAGCCAAACGCGAAGGTGTCAACCTACAACGGATAGACCGGATTCCCGTGGGTAATTAATTCCAGGCACGCGAGGATCGCGCGGGACGTCGAAGCTCGATTATGCAGGACCCTGCGCCTGCCACCTTTCGTTCAATCTCGAACGAACCAAGTAGTCTCCGAGATTCGTGACGCCTGACTGTTCAAGGACGTATTAACGAAACCCTTTGGTTGACATCTTTAATGACAAGATCGATCCTATCGATGATCGGTATCCGTGAGTATCTATTTCTCGATTTATTGAATTTATTCCATTGTTATTAAGTGTACATATACAAGGATCACACTAAGCGCGATATCACTATCTGCTTCTTGCTTAATTTTATTTATCTATTATCAAACAGAATAAAATAGAATAGAATATGTCTTAAGTCTGGGTCTTAAGAGCCATGAGATCCAAACACAGAAGTATCAAGTACATCAAAATGACATAAAGAATTAAAAATAAGAAGAAACATCAAGAAAGAAACGAATAGAAAATAGCAAAAAACAAAGAGATAGGTATGCAAGTATTTTATACCGAGGCTCGTAAAAAGTTCACACTCAGTTATGAATCAATGAAATTCCTCGAGAGAACGGATACAATCTGAACCCTATGCTATTGTTCTTACAGACCGACACCCTGCTCCTGCATTACATTGAATATGTAACAATCGAATGGGCACCCGTGCGCAAGATACCGTTTCATTGTCTCATTGAGGAGAGCGCGCGACAAGCAAATCACTTTCTACTGCGCTCTCGCCAGTGGACGAAAAACCATTCGTATCGCATTCCTACGGTGTCCGACGAGAATGGCGGAGTACCAATGTCGCACTATTCCTTGCTACTACTTGCTAAGGAGAGTCGACTGTCCAAGACGAATTCCACTGCTCGATGTTTCAGGCTGAAGAAGAAGAGGTAGAAGGGACGAGTAGGAGGAAGAAGAAGCGCCAAGGGGTTGGCCAAGTGTCCGAGCCGTCGTGTCACCGTCTAACGAGACGAGGAAAGACGTTCCTTCTCGTCTTCCTTCTCTCATCCTGCGCCTTCTTTACTGGTCCTGTCACCGTGTCCTCTTCGTTTCGCGTTGTCCTCGTTGCGTATCGCTGTGCTCGTCGTTACGCCGAGGTATTGTGAGAGGCCAGGCCGACGCCCACTTTCGGACCGTAAAGACAGATCGCACGCCTGCGATACCGGCTGGGTCCGCTTCCTTGTAAGGATTTCGTCCGGAACGAGCGATTCGTGCCCTCTTCGAAGCTGAAGCCGACTTCAATTATCCACCGGCCCTCCAGCTTCCTTTCTCTTACGTTTCGGTTCGCTAAGAAGCCTCCTGGTCTTACTACAGATGAACGATTCGTTCGTGTGCACGGTGGGCGAGCAGAAGAATGCAAAAGCAGATTTGGTAAATATCGTGTAGTTTATTTAACTCTCTTCGATAATCGTCCGACGCGGTCTTCTTTCAACTGACAATGAGTCGAGAAAACGAGGGTTTCGTGCCTTCTTCCAAGCTGAAGTCGACTTTAATTATCCATCGAACCTCTAGCGTCGTTTCTCTTACGTTTGGTTCGCTAAGAATACTCCTGGTCCTACTTAAAATTGTTGATATGTTTTTGACCAAGTTTTTGTTTGGGGTGGAAATTTTAGTTTGGATCAAGTTAACAGTTCATTCGTATCCGTTCTGGTGTACTTCGTTTCACTTTCTTCGAAAATCATCGTCATGGTATTCTTTCATCTGAGCCGAGACAATGAGGGAGCCGAGAAATTTTATCTTATTGTTAGATCAAATTAGCAGTTCATTCGTATCCACGATGCGCGAGCAGAAAAATGTGAAAGCAGATTTGGCAACTCTCGTATACTTTATTCATCTCTCTTCGACAACCATACTTTCGCCTTCTTCTACTTAAACAATTCCCTCGTCAACAACAGCCGCACGAGGTCCAGATTCGGGAATCCTTCGAGCCGATCCGCAAAGGATCTCACCAGCAACTCGTCGGAACTGAATGTGACCTTTCGTTCGTTCGCTCACGATCGCGAGAATCGCGATTCCGCATGGCCGGAGCCGAGTCTCTGGTATCCGAGGAACACGATCGTTTCTTATCCACGGGATCGCTCGAGTCCGCTAGAGAATTTCTCGTATCGGAAGCGAGAGAGGCTCGACGTCGAGAGAAGGTAGAACGAGAAGGTAGGAGAAGACGAGCGAGGAGAGAGGAGAATACCGATCCAGAAGAAGGCTCCCACGATCGTGGCGACTGCTGGTCGCCGCCTCCTTCCGAGATCGGTCGCGTCCACGGCCTTGTAAGGATCAGTCCGCAATTAGCATCGGATGACAGAAATGGCTTTATAGCCGTGGCGCACCGAGCGAAGAAAGAAAGTCGCTTGCGATCCTTGGAGATGGAACGAGCAGTGCGGCTCCACTTGGGAGACGCGATGATCGATCAAGATCGAATCCACCCACTTACATCGACAATTCGACAGTTCGTCGAGTACGTGTAACGATTGGTAGCCAATGTGGAATAATGTCCTACAGCTTCCGTGTCTCACGGCTTCTACCGTCGATTACGATCCTCGATTGTTATCCTTGGGCGTGGAATTAGCCGATTAGGCTTGCTCTCTCTCTCTGGAGACTATCGTGTGTCCGTGGCAGGACCGTCATCTCCAATTTAAAAGTTTCTTATTCGACGCCATAACGAGTACCGTGAATCGCGCCCCGCTTCTTCTTCTTCTTTCCATCGGGTCTGCCGGCGCGTCGTCGTCGTCGTCCTCGAAGCGCGCACCGAGCTGAGGACGAGAGTTCGTGCCTTAACGGCTTGTGGAACCGGCCGTCCGGTAAATTTTCTTGCCTCCGTAACTCCGTGCGCGCCCCATTTACGGTCCCGGTGAGATAGCAAGCGCAATGCCAATTTATTAGCGATACCATCGTGGCCTTAGTTAAAAGGGTAGGAGAAGGAGTAGGGAGGAGTTGCCAGAGTGGTGGCGAGATAGTGGGAACGAGAGCGAGAAGAGGAAAGGGAGAAAAGCTTTAGAGGATCCCTTCGTGTGCTATCGTCCATAAAGGGTCCTAGCCACGATGCCTTTCTTCGCGAGAATTTTATACTTTTCTTTTCCTTTCCTTTGGATTTTAAAGTCCGTGGAGGTTTAGATCAGAGAATAGATACTGGAGCACGGATATAGCGAACCTTCGATTCTTTTTTAACTTCTCGACGAACAAACTTTTAAATTTAACACGTTGATCGCCACGTCATCTAAATTCAGTGTCTGATTATAAATGATCGAAATAGGTATTTGGAAGTATAATTAACGCTTTAGATAGTTAATTAAACAGTCAGCAAAATTCAAGGTGACGATCAACGTATTAAAAGTATTCATGTAAAGATCTCTCAGAAGTGCTTTCTAGTCTAGCATGCCACTACAAATTGATTCTCTATTTCTTCTATTCGAGTTTTCAATTAAGTCGATTTATGCGAAAATTATCAATTGAAGGGTCGGACGTGTTGACCTTACTTTAAGAGGTTCGTTAAAATTCCTGTACTACCAAGTGTCGAAAATTGGAAGTAGACGAGATGCGATCTAAAGTCCACGGCCTTGGCTCGTCCGAAAATCGCGGACCGCACGCGGTTACTTGGGGTAGATCGAAATCGGTGAGTTTCTCGCTCGCGTGCTCGAGTCACCCGGTGAGAATGCATCTTAAAGTTTGGCCTGCCGCGCGAGGCGTCGACCGGACACCGCGCGGTCTGCCACGAGGATTCCACGTTCTGGTCTTTTGCCAACCTGATCTTGGCCGGTGCTGTACACCGAAACGGCGCGAACGAGCGTCGAGACGCCGCCGACCGGGTGGGGCTCGCGTAAATCGCGACGACGCGACGCGCGCGAGAACTTCCGTTTCGTCGAGGCTCGCTCTCGAAATCTTCTCATTATGCACGATTCCAGAATTAGTTCGCACGGAGAGGAGAGGTCGCGTGGAAAATTCGATCGCATCCGACAGTTTCATTAAACCGACCAAATCGACTTCTTCACTGATTATGACGTAAAATTTCGTCACAGCAGAAAAACAATTCCAATGGACACGACAGAATTTCTCACCCTAGTAAACATTTTCTTCTTTTTTCCTTTCCATAAAGAAAACTCAATTTCACCGGTTAGAGAAAAGTTTAAGGATAAATTGTACAGTGTATTTTCTTACATTTTCCACTTAAATGTTTCTAATCTGAAAAAATAAAAACGTGCCTTGTTAAAAAATAAAAAAGAAGTCACTTCGTTTGCTCGATACCCCCACAAGATTCATGGAAACATTGACATTGAGTATTCCACGCATTGCTGAACGCACGCGACCGTCGAAGCGGACAAAGAAACGTCCCGAGTTGCAGACTGATAAAAAATGCTCTTATACCCACCGACCGGCGACGAGACGCGCGAAATCGCGTGACGGCGCGTTGCGTGGTAACAACAAGGTGCGCGCCGCTAGTCAAATCGATGGAATCATGGCTTTACGTCCGAGACGTTGCACGCCGTGGGACTAATACGTCCTGGCCTTAACCCTTTGCACTTGCGCGCTTGCCCTCGTGATCAGTCGTGCTGGAGCTGAAAGCGTGGAACTTCTTCCGCTGTAACGAGACGCGCATTAAAACGAACAGCCTAATGGAATCTTCGTCCCACGATCACCTCCCTTTACATTCTAATGCCTTCGGAGTACAGAGAACTACAAACGATTCTACGTGAACTAGTGAAAAGAACACGCGAGAGAACGATGGATTGTCACAATTACAATTAATCGAGCTAGTATGATTTTTATCCAGCACCAAAAGTCAAGTTCGCGCAAAACTTTCGACCTTAAAGTCTCCCGGAATACAAGCTCTCGTTACTCGAACAACCGCCCTCATTACCCAGCTTCGAAAGTTCGACCTGGCCTCCGGGTGGTCCAAGTCTCTCTCAGTTTTACGACTCGATTCCGACGAAGAGAAAGAGAGAGTCAGAAAGAGAGAGAAGGAGAGTAGCGCGTCTCGAGGAAAGGTTCGTCGCCTGGCACGTGAAGAAAGAAAAGGTCCGGTACCTTTTGTCGGTCGTCGCGTCAACTCGATAGTCTGCTTATCGTTCGATCTACGGAAGAGACATGGAGAAGAGCAGAGATTCTTCGCTATCTCGCGAAGGTTTAAGGGTGCTTGACTACCGAGGGCGGATAAAATCGAGAAGCTCTTGGAAAAATCTCTGCGCTTAATTTCTACATCCCCCTGTTATGCTCCACTTCCACCCTGGTCAACTGGAATAATAAAATTCTCGTTTAAGGATCAGTAACTATCGTCAAGAGGACGAATTAAAATCCGCCAATGAATTTTAACGCGCGACGACGTTTGTTGCACCGTGTACCTGCGTGGTTAATAAACAAATCTCTGCGTTTAGTTTCCACCCTGCTCAACTGGAATAATAAAATCTTGTCTAAGGAGTAACCATCGTCAAGAGGACGAATTAAAATCCACCAATAGATTTTAACACGTGACGATTTTTGTTGCACCGTGTACCTGGGTGGTTAATAATAAAATCTCTGCGTTTATTTTCTACACCCCCCTCTTACGTCTCACGCAATCCACCCCGCACAACTGGAATAATAAAATCTCGTCTAAAGAGTAACTACCATCAAGAGGACGAATTAAAATCTACCGAAGGATCTTAACGCGCGATGACATTTGTTGCTCCGTGTACTTGCGTGGTTAATAATAAAATTTCTGCATTTGGTTTCCACACCCCCCTCTTACACCTCACTCAATCCACCCTGTTCAACTGGAATAATAAAATCTCGTCTAAGGAGTAACCATCGTCAAGAGGACGAATTAAAATTCACCGATGGATTTTAACGCGCGACGACGTTTGTTGCACCATATATCTGGGTGATTAATAATAAAATCTCTGCATTTAATTTCTACATCCCCGTCTTACACCTCACTCAATCCACCCCGCGCAACTGGAATAATAAAATCTCGTCTAAGGAGTAACCATCGTCAAGAGGACGAATTAAAATTCACCGATGGATTTTAACGCGCGACGACGTTTGTTGCACCATATATCTGGGTGATTAATAATAAAATCTCTGCATTTAATTTCTACATCCCTCTCTTACACCTCACTCAATCCACTCCGCGCAACTGGAATAATAAAATCTCGTCTAAGGAGTAACCATCGTCAAGAGGACGAATTAAAATTCACCGATGGATTTTAACGCGCGACGACGTTTGTTGTACCGTGTACCTGGACGGTGGGCTCGCCCATTGGTCGCCTCGTTGCTTCGTTTCGACGGTCGAAGGGGAGTGAAAAGTATGCGGCCACAGAGCACGGCGCGTACAACCTGCGCGGGTAAATACCTGCTTGGGTATACCTGCCGCGCGCGCGGCACAAGGCCCCGGCCATAAACGGTCGGGTACCTACTGCATTTGTTCTTTCTCCGACTCGCGCTGTCGCCTGCCCTTCTCTCCGCGCCGCTCTCCGCGTACCATCTCACTCGCTCAGTTTTCTTCTCTCTTTCAGCCTCCACCCCTTCTCCATCACGAGGATCACCTTGCGCGAGGCACCGCGCGTCTTCTTCCCACGGCTTAACTGCAGACCACGGGCACCGCGGAGGATGATGGCCCGTATCGAGAATTATTGGCATTGCCGACAGGGTAAGTGGACGATGGGTTTTACGTCGTTAACGTAATAGAGATATTTCGCAAGAGGTTGGATATCCCAGCGACGTCGTCCTTTGGGGCTGTTTAACGGAAAGCGAGCTCTACGTGTAATTCAAAGCGAGCTGGAGAACAATCGGATTGGTAGTTTAGGTAGGCCAAGGGGGATGGACACGAGGTTTCGCGTGATTTGAAAGTTTGAGAAGCGACTGGTTTGATCTTGAGATGGTCACAGGCGAAATTTTGTCCGATTATTCTAAATCAGTTTTTGCTTTGGATTCTTCTTTGGTCTTTTGGATAAAAATAGATCATGGATTGTAGTAAGTCGTGAGAGATCTGTGATGGTTTGTACGAGGTACTTATCGAAGTCCTAGCAATGCTTATTTCTACGAGCTCCGGGGCATATTTTCGTTCTGTTAAATTTAAAAAGAAATCGTAATCCACATCTGGATTCTTTTCACTTTCCTCGAGATTATCCAGCGGAGATTGGATCTAATCTGTTTCTCGAGAACGAGAGAAAGTGGAGAAATAAGAATCGGCACGCGTGACCGGGCTCCTTCCTCACGCGCCCTTTAATGTACACCCGCCGGTGCTCTTCCTCGACTTCCTTCGCACGAATCTCGTGCAAGCCCCTTACCCACGCGCTTAAAAATAACCAGAAACCACGGTATGGTGCGACAGAGGCTTTAATTGCCCGCGAGCAACCGCGCCATGTAACATCCCAAAGGGACTAGGACCAAGTAAACCGTTTTTTCCCAATTAATGTAGTAATAGGTTGTAATTACGTATTTTATTAAGAATAAAATGGAAAAATAAAGTAAACGACCTAAACTGAGATTTTGCCTTTATCGCGTCGTCGCACCGCGCCGTGTAACATCTCGAAGGGTCCAGGACCAAGTAAACCGTTTTTTCCCAATTAATGTAGTAATAGGTTGTAATTATGTATTTTATTAAGAATAAAATGGAAAAATAAAGTAAACTGAGATTTTACCTTTAATACGTATTCGCACGTTCTTTCCATCGTCTTCGTCGCAAATCAATTCCTATACATCGATCTATGGATTACTCTGCTTACTGCCCAAATTTCGAAACATCCTCAGGTGTGCCACTCGGTAACACTAACTTTATCCAATTGTCGTGTCTCATTAGGCTACCGTACTACGTTAAAAGAGACACATCGAAAGAATATTCCAATTTGTGAATTCCCAGTTCGCAGGGGTTCGACTCATTCCATCGAGCATTCCATCGATTTTATCGATCGACTTCAACTTTTATCGATCGACTCGCAGGTACCACGAGTCCATCGTGAGACTTTCCAAGCGCATATTCACCGTCGCACGCAACTGCCCTATAATTGCGCTCGACCCCGACTGCAATTGGTCCGATATAATTTACGCCAATTAAATTTCACCCGATGCTTGGCACGCTTTCGCGTCGATTGCTCCGCCGAAGCGGAGACTGGCTCGGAGAGGGCGGAGAAAAAGCCATCCGCATGGAGCGCCTTCTCCGCATCTTCTGCGTTCACCTGCAATTTAACCTACCGGCCCTCGACCTCTCGCGCGATACGTGACGGGGCTTGCTTCCGCGCACCGCGGGTGCGTCCCGAGATTCCTTTTACTATGTAGCTGCAGGAGTGGAGAAAATCGTGGAATATCGATGAACGGAGCTTCATCGATAACACGAGAAAACAAGGATAAATACCGCAAAGTAAGAAAATGTGAAATTAAAGGAAGCCTCAATCCTTCCTGTATTATTTAGCTCGACGAGATATCCAGATCAAACCCTGATATTCATATTTAACCAGATGATTATACCACGAGTCAAATTCCTAATATTCATATTTAACTCAAATTTTATTCCACGATTCCAATTTCCGATGCTCGTGATCCGATGATCGATCCGCATTTGTTTCCACGAGACAGGCACCTGTACCGAGATGCTGTAACTCCGTAACGACGAATGTCGCTATCGATATCGATGATTATCGCAAAAGGTTATTCGCTAACTAGTAGTCAACGACAACTCTCGATAATCTAAATCGTTATATTCCGAAAAGCGTCGAAGCCAGCAAATTTTGGACAATTCTGTACTGAGGGAACGATGTTTAGTTACATGATATAATTATACCCTAACCCTAACCTTTTGCGATAATCATCGATATCGATGGATAACGATAGCGATATTTGTCGTTACGGAGTTACAGACTCCTGGCACTGATATTTACATTTGCTCCAAAATTGTCATCACGAGTGTGACTCGCCGAAGTTAAGCAAGTGAGGTTAAAATGTTTCACGTGAGAAAAGTGCCAAATGTGAGGCGGAGAGAAAGAGAGAAGGAAAGAAGAAATGAAGAACAGCATGAAAAGGAATAGGTGAGAAGATTGAAAAAGGAGAGAGAGGAAGGAGAAAGAAACGAAGAGAAGTGTTCCTCCTCAGGTGCTCCTGAGACCAAGCGGGGAGCAAAAAGATGGCACTACGCGGGGGTTGGGGCGGCGGCCTGTAATTATCGCCACTGGCCGTGGGAATTGAATTACGAGGTAAATTCCTGACGCGCCACCTTCTCTCCACGAGCCGCCGACAAAGGCGGAACCGAGAACGACACCTTCGCCCTTTTTCGGCACGAGGGTAAGAAGGCGGTGGGCTCTTCTCTTCCGCGGTTGCGGATCGTGCGCCGGTGGAAAAGAAATTTGACTGGCGCACGGATCCCGTTTCACTCGAACGAAGAAAGGCTTGAGGTACGAGCACCCAGGACGCATTTAGTCCCACGCTGTTGCCGCGCGCGTCGGGTTACACGAGAATTTGTTGCATTGATTCGAGTGCCTTTCAACACGGTGCTTCTAACTCGCGTCTACGTCACGAGAGAATTTCTTACCTCCTCCATTTGAATAGAGGCGCTAGGCCACGCTCGAATCCACGTGGGAATTGCATCGATTCGAGTACCGCGCTGTCTATTAGCACGTAACGTTGCACGAATTCGCGAGAACGCTTGTCGAAAGTTTGCCGCAAATTTTGTAGATAAGTTTCTCTCGTGGAGAGTGAGAGAGGATTCTTAAAGGCGAATTTAAAGGATCTTAAATTGCTCGAAGCGTGTACGATGAAATAATTGGATAAAACCTTGTTTGTTTTATGGATATCTCACCGATTTTGTTTCAGTTGAGAAAGCAATGATCATCCCAAAGCACTTCATAATATCCATAGACGATTCTTCGAAATTTTCAAACTTCGTTGCTCATCTCAAAAAATCAGCTCGTCCCTCGCTTAAATTTTGTTTTTGCACGTTACTCAAGGCCAGTCCTAACGGTATATATTAATTAAAAGAAAATCTGTGCGGTGTGCGGTTAGAATGAAGTTTCGCTATAAATTGTACGAGATAAAGGGGCCCCTCTTCGTGCATCTAAGCCAACCGATCCACTCGCCTACGGGGCCTCGAGAATTCTTCTTCTCCTCTTCCGTGCTACGGACGAAGGAAGGCGCACGATTTAACGGGCCGATCCTCCCTCGCCCAGAAGGACGACAATCCGGCCCACGAGGCATTATTTTCGTGGGTTCGTCCTTCCGCTCCCTCCTTCCATCGCTCGGCCAACGAAAGCGTGATTCATCCGGGCCGCCTCCATGGCCAACCGCGTCGCTCTTTCCAAGAGGAACGCGAGAGGGCGGCCAGAGAGTTCGAGGACCTCGAAAGGCCCGAGAGAAGAGGGATCTCGTCGACCGACTCTCGACTCGTTAATCCGCGAACAATGAAGGATTCGGTGCGCGCGTCTTACGAGCACACTCGAGAGCGCACCACTTCGTGCCTCCTTTTCAATTTCGAGCTTGTCGTTCGCTCGCATTATCGCCTCCGCGGGACGACCCGACGATCTCGTAAGCCCTACTTTCTATTTCTGGTAACGTTCCAGTCGATTCCAAATTGGTAGGGCACGACACACCTCCAGTCTTCATTTTCTTTCCAGTGTCTTCGATAAGAAAGAATCTCTTAGCACGGATTTTTATTGGCACATCCGACTCTTTCGGCACATGGCAATTTTTGTTAACTCCATATTTATTTTTTAACGGTGGTTGTAAGAATTAAGGTTCGTTTGGTGTGCAGGAATATTGCGTTTGATGATTTCTTTTTTAAGAACCTTGATGCCTTTATTCTTAAGAAAGCTCTTAACGTCAATTTAAACTCTTTTGGAACATAGTAATTTTTGCTAGCTCGAGGTTTTTTTTTAACGATGATTGTAAGAATTGTATGATTGTTCGTTTGGTGTGCAGGCATATTGCGTTTGATGATTTCTTTTTTAAGGACCTTGATGCCTTTATTCTTGAGAAAGCTCTCAACGTCAATTTAACCCCTCGGGGTAAGTGTTCGGACGTCGCTGAGAATTATTCGCGCGTCGTAAAGTATGTCTTTAGGCTTTCGAGCGATCCTTCACGCGTGTTTACCAACGAGGTGGACGACACGGCGCTGTGGTCGCGCGATCGACTTATCGTCGCATCCGCCTCTGCCCCGGGACCAAAATGAACAATCGGAGGGGTTAGCGAGTGGCCTGCTCGTAAAATTAATAAGCGCAATAAACGTTAACGAGGGTCGTAAATATCTTCGCCGCGCTCTGCTTATCGTTCGATTAGGGTAATCGTCCGCGCGATACGCACGGCTCGTCTTCGATTCGAAGAATCGAGGGAAGAAGGGTACACGGCCACCGACGTCAGCATGCGAATCTCACGTAGAAGAAGAATTCATTTTTGCAGACGCGCTCGTAGACCGTCGAGAATTGACGAAAGATCGTTAACAGTTATTATAATGTGAACCGGCAACGGTATCGCGAGAATTCTCCAAGATCTTCATTGGCGCTATATACGGTTAATTCATCATTATGACGATAGTACCATTCACAACTCTCAAGCTCCACTCTTAATTTTCTTTTTAGTCTTTTCGGTAAAAAAGAATCTCTTGACCGAAATTATTATTGACAGATCCGGTTTTTTTGGAATCAAGTATTTTTTTAGCTTTAGGTTCTTTTAATGATGCTTGTGAGAATTATTTTTCGTTGTCTGTGCAAAGTTAGGAATGATTTTTTGATTAATGATTCAATGATTTTTTATAACAAACGATTATTCCACAATTCTCCGCCCTTGGAAAGCTCTCAACAGCGGTTATTATAATCGGCAATGGGTCGCGAGAATTCTCCAAGGAAATCTTTATCGGCGTTCCATACCGTTAATTGGTAATTACGACGATAGTACCATTCACGTTCGGAAAATGATCGACCACGCTGTTATTACGCGGAACAGATATTTATTCACCGACGTAGAATTAGTTCCACGATCGGAGACCAATTAGGGTTCCTCGGACGCCGACGCGGCCCTCCTAATTGCGCCCCGAGATTTCGTCTATGGTAACGCGTTCGTTATGTGCTGGCCCGAGAGTGAGCCGCGTGGTTCGTATTAAGGCATCAATTACACGCTTCGCTTACGCACGATCTTACAACCGCGTGGGCGCGAGTTTCGTTCCTCCATTGCTTTGTCGCAGACGCCGAACCCAAATAGGAACATGCGTTTGTTTCATTGCTCTCTCGTCCACATGATTCTTCACAATTTCAATGCCAAATGAAAATCTCAGCGTTTCTCATAGACCTCAGGAACAATATTGTATAAATTCACGAATTAATCCAAGAACGAAATTATTCATTTTAAATGTTAATTTAATATTCTTAAGAAAGTAATCGGACGAATGCTTGTTGTGCTGTTGTTCCCTATGGTCTCTATATTCCCTTCCTGAACACGCTTTTGTTCACTATCGATCGCAAAGCCGTCACCCGCGGGTGTTTTTGACAGTTTCGTGCTATTTCGAGCCCCGACCTTTGGCCTCGCTCGTCGCCCACCTAAGAGCACTTTTCAGCCGAGGTCTCATTAACGGAGATCCACGAGAGAAGGGTGACGCAGCTCGTTAGAAGTGTTTTTCAACGGGGACCCCGCGCGATTCGTTAACGGCTCTTAAGGGAGAAGAAAGGAAAGTCAAATTCGTCAAATTTCTTCAGCAAACTCTGCACGACGAATTCTCAAGAATTGTCTTGAATTTCTAAAGGGATTAAATCCCTTATTTTGATCCTTCTACTAAGAATTTCGGATAATTTCCTCGTTACTCTCAGCTTGAGTCATTATCGAAAGGTCGTACCTGCTTAAGGTCCAAGACGATCGTCACGTACTCGTAACGATCCCCTCTGGCCAAGGTCGGACTTTGCCACCATCGCGAAGGGTTCGAGTCGAGGACGTGACTGATGTTGTGCCGTTTACCAGGATCCGGACTTCTCGCGTCGCAGACCGCGCACCTCGAGGACTCCGAGGGCTTGCAAAAAGTTTCCGGCCCTTCCTCGCCGCAGGTAGCATTCACAAAAATTTCCGCTTTCGCGGCTACGTTGAACGTGGACGGAAAGAGGCCGCTGTTCCTCAAGCTCCTGCTGACTGCGTGCTGCCCGTTTGGGCCTAAAAGAAACAGATAGAAATATGCACGATTAATTAAAATAAGACACGAGAGAAAATTAGTACACGTTGTGGAATATCTAATTCAAGATTATTTGGAGTAATGTCTACAATTCTCATTATACACTTTTCATCCCTTTGAAGAAAATAATTCTCAACAGTAGAACTACCAAGTTTGTCAAAATGAATGGTCGACAAAAGAAGTTTCCATATGAAAAAAAGGAATGGTAGCTCTAGTGATAAAATGAACACTCTCTTTGTCAAAATGACCGGTCAACAAAAGAAGTTTCCATACGAAAACCACGATTGGTAGTTCTAATGTTAAAGAGAAGTTCTTGTGAAACATTGATGCAACCAATTTTTACCAGTCGGTACTTCTAGTGTTAATTATTCACGCGCAATTTCCACGCAATCCACATCATGCGCCTTATAAGATAAATCATCGTGGAAAGGAGTCACGCTATTGTAGAATATCTGAAGAACTTAAAATCACCTGGAACAATACCAAGAATTCTCATCGCCCACTTTCCACCCCTTTCTACATTTGAAGCTCTAGGCGAAGAAAATAATTCTCAACGTTTCAAGCGCAATTTCCACGCATTCCACGGCACGAATCCTGTAAAATAAATCATCGAGGTAACGAGTCGGCCACCCCGTGACTATCTTTGGGGTGGTTAGTCGGAGTGACGCTCGACGGCGAAACAATCCGATCGTTTGGAGCGTTTCGCGACACGCACATCGACGGGTTTTGACGGAGTGCAACGCGAAACCAGTCGTATGCGCAAACAGGTTGCAGCGGCTGAGTACGAGGGGGATCGGAGGAGATGCACGAGCGAACAGGTTCGCCGGTTCCAGGGTGCCGCGAACACCTGAACAGGTTCAACGTGTGCACGTCGTCGCGTGAACTTACGTGCCACCTGAGAAACGTGACGACGACTCTTCCTCTCCTTACTCCTCTCTTCTTCTCTCTTTCTTTCTCTCTCTTAACTACTCATCTTCCCTTTAAGCATTCGCGTGCGTGTCCATCTCGTCCAGCATCAGCTCCTTTCCCTACCTCGGGTCCCTTCGTTCATCATTTCATCCACGTCCTTTTCTCTCACTTAAGATCGTTCAAATATTCATATCGATATCGATCATCGCGTGCACATCTAATTTCACGAAATACATAGATTCAATTCGACATAAAAGTGTTCGCAAATATCAGAGTTTATCTGTTCTTCTTATAGATCTCATGAATTTTTAACCATTTTGCAGAGTCACTTTTCGTTGCTTATAATTGAGAGCTAAATAATTCGGCAGGTTCGTCAATTCCAGGCTGCCGCGAACACCTGAACAGAGTCAACGTGTGCACGTCGTCGCGTGAACTTACGTGCCACCTGGAAACGTGACGACGACTCTTCCTCTCTTTACTCCTCTCTTTCTTTCTCTCTCTTAACTACTCATCTGCCCTTTAAGCATTCGCGTGCGCGTCCATCTCGTCCAGCATCAGCTCCTTTCCCTACCTCGGGTCCCTTCCTTCATCATTTCATCCACGTCCTTTTCTCTCACTTAAGATCGTTCAAATATTCATATCGACATCGATCATCGCGTGCACATCTAATTTCACGAAATACATAGATTCAATTCGACATAAAAGTGTTCGCAAATATCAGAGTTTATCTGTTCTTCTTATAGATCTCATGAATTTTTAACCATTTTGCAGAGTCACTTTTCGTTGCTTATAATTGAGAGCTAAATAATTCGGCAGGTTCGTCAGTTCCAGGCTGCCGCGAACACCTGAACAGATTCAACGTGTGCACGTCGTCGCGTGAACTTACGTGCCACCTGGAAACGTGACGACGACTCTTCCTCTCTTTACTCCTCTCTTTCTTTCTCTCTCTTAACTACTCATCTGCCCTTTAAGCATTCGCGTGCGCGTCCATCTCGTCCAGCATCAGCTCCTTTCCCTACCTCGGGTCCCTTCCTTCATCATTTCATCCACGTCCTTTTCTCTCACTTAAGATCGTTCAAATATTCATATCGACATCGATCATCGCGTGCACATCTAATTTCACGAAGCAGATTCAATTCGTTGTAAAAGCTCGCAAATGCCAGAGTTTATCTGTTCTTATAGATTTCATGAAGTTTTTTACCATTTCGAAGAGTTATAATGGACAGCAGGAGTGCTAAATAATTCGGCAAGATCGCAGACCCGAATGACAATCGTCGAGTGTATAAAGGCGATAAGAAGTTGACGATCCCGTAACGCCAGTAGGGAGATGCGATACGCGAAACGGGCACCAGTGGCCACTGATAGGAAGCTGGTCATCTCTCTCCTTCTCGTTATTTTCACTTTTTTCCTTTTTGGTCGCGGCACTGCTGATTTCACGCGCGGATGACACGCCGCGGGAGGAGATAATGATATACCGCCGCGTCCCACCGCTGACAAGCATTTGATTTAACATCTGCATAAATTATGCGGCTGCTCGCGCGCCGGTTTCCATCTGGCTCGCGTGCGAGCTCGATCGACGGGCTGCTATGAGAGAATCGACGCGCGGTCGTACAAAATGTACACCTCGCGTTAACTGCGATATCGATCTTCGTAAGTGCCCTTTTTACGACGGTGCACCTGCGAGTGAGCATTTGTCGAATTTATTTATCATTTAAGACGCTGTGGAAGAACAGTCTAGGGTACGTTTGAAGTAGAGATAAATGTTCGTTGGGGTAGGAGCGTGGTTTAGAAAAATTAGATAATGCATTCTAACGCATTCGTAACACAATGACACTTATCCTCGTATCCGGCGTTCACGTGGAGCCCTCTTAGCGAGACAATACCATTGATCGCTTAGCGGAACCAATTCGACGCGATTCTTCGTCCCCGATCGAGGAACTTCCTGTATCGAGCGACGTAATAAGGGCAAACTCGCTCTTATACGGTTACTATACTTGTTACGCTTTTGCTTATACGAAGTTTAAAATAATACAGATTTCTGCACTCTTCCGAAAAGGACGATTCGAGTCCTCAATCGTTGGAACTTCCTGTACAGAGTGACAAGTAATAAGGGCGAGATCACTTTTACACGATCACCATACGTGTTACGCTCTTGCTTACAGGAAGTTCAAAATAATAATAAGTCACTTTCGTCACGGTCGTGTCTAAAAAATTCCTGCATTCTCCTCAAAGGGAAATCCAAGTCATTAATCATCGGAACTTCCTATATAGAGTGACGTGTAATAAGGACAATCTCACTCTTACACAATCGCCATACACGAAGATTCATATAAAAATTGTTGCACGCTCTTTAAAGGACGATTCAAGTCCTCAATCGTTGAAACTTCCTCTGTATAAAGTGACGTAATAAGGGCGAGGTCACTTTTACACGATCACCATACGTGTTACGCTCTTGCTTACAGGAAGTTCAAAATAATAATAAGTCACTTCCTTTACGGTCGTGCCTGAAAATTCCTGCATTCTTCTCAAAGGGAAATCCAAGTCATTAATCATCGGAACTTCCTATATAGAGTGACGTGTAATAAGGACAATCTCACTCTTACACAATCGCCATACACGAAGATTCATATAAAAATTGTTGCACGCTCTTCAAAGGACGATTCAAGTCCCTGGGGATTCTTTCGCGTTCGGCTCTCACGCTGTTGGTTTCCCTCTTACGCGTTTACCAAGAGATCGCGAGACCAGAAAGGGACACCGGGGGTGGTGTAGGAGGAGGAACGAAGCGGAAAATAAAGCGTGTAAGGAATGAGCGCGCGTCCCGAGCGCGACGGCGGACAAGACGTTACAGCAGCGACTTACGTACCTTCCGCGTATGGTAGCGATACATTTGTCCACGTCGCCGTCGTGACTTCTCTCTTCGGAAGGAGAGAGAACGAGAGAGAGAAAAGGAAAGAGAAAGAGAGATGGAGAGTTCTGCCGAGAAAATAAACTGTGTTGCGCGACAAAGGGCGAGACCCACTCGGGCCCTTCCCACCGTGCCTCGTCTCTCTGCGGGATAACCGCATCGACCGTGGGACGTACTCTCTCGAGAGGCGTGCTCTTGCTGCTGTTACTGGACTCGCAATACACTCGGAAGGCAAGCAACAATTACTGGGGAAGCGTGTCCGTAAACTCGCCCTAAAGAGAGCTCCATTATTTTCGATACCTCCTCCCGGCTTTCACTCCGAAACGGGATAACCCACGAAAGCGGCGCGTTTCTCTCACTTATTTCCTTTTTTTTTTTTTTCTTAGGAGAGCATGCATTCTCTGATGCATGATTCTTTTTGTGGTAAGTGCATGGATGGAAATAATTAGCGCAGTAAAATAGGCAAGACGTCCCTCTGCTTATTCCAGAAAGGTTCGTGTATACTTTTCTCGTTTACACGCTAGGATCATCGTGAGACTTTTTTTTAGGCTTGCTTTTTTTGTACACGTCCTTTGGGCCTCTTTCGGGAGACTTATTACCAACAGGGAGGTTAAATGTTATTTTTTTTCCGTGCTTCACTTTCTGTGTATAGCTGCTTTCCGACTAACTAAGGGGAAATGTGAATAGGGGTAAGGAGAAGCGTTTACATATGTGGCTTTCTTGAAATAATTTCTAACCATTTCTTAGTTTTACGTATCCTTTTTTACTTGCGTCAGAATAGGCAAACTTCTCGATATCACTGTAGAAATCGTACAATCACCATCGTCAATTGCTTTCATCCTTTCTCTCCACATTTTCACGTGACTCGTCACATGCATTTGCATACGTGATTTTGTTGAAATCATTTCTATCCATTTCTCGCTTTTACGCATCCTTTCAAACTTGATTCAGAATAGGCTAACAACTTCTCGATATCACCGCCACCATCGTCGAGATTCCTTTCAACCTTTCTCCCCACGTTTTCACGCGTCTCGTCGGCTCTGCCTTCCGAAACGATCTCGGCACCCCATTGAGATCCACTCGTGGGACAGAAAATCCTTAACGAATCGATTCTCCGCGCTCTCGCATTCGAGAGCACGGAATCTCCTCTAACGGCTTCTCTCGAGCGGTCACGAGGAGAGCCGGAGTAGCTTCCTATTTCGAGAACAACGGGGCGGAGAGTCTACGCGACGACTAGAGCCGACAGCCTCAACCGCCTCCTTCTTCCTTTGTAAAGAAGACGAGTATGAAGCCGTCTGCGGAATGAATCTGCAATATGCAGGCCGCACGCACGCGCTGCCTCCGGAAAAGGAGCAGAGTCTCTCTCTTTCTCTCTCTCTTTCTCACTCTGTCGTGCGTGTTGTTGTGTCTGGAATACGGTGGAGGTCTGCATCTCTTTCTCCTTCCATTCGTTTGTCCGTCTCTTCGCACGAGACACACACACTCCAGGAGCACACGCGCATCCTAATTTTTCTTCATCTCTTTTTCACCTTCGTCTCTCTTCCTCCTTCTCTCGTGTAAACCTTCCGTTTGCTACACACCCACATGATCACGTGACTTTCTCTCTCTCTTTCTTCCTCTTTCTGTTTTGCTGCTGCTGAGTTTCACCGTGTTTCTCTCTCTGTCTCTCGTTCGCTCGTCTGCTCCTCTTCTCCGGGACTAAGTCCGCTACGAGTGACTGATGACGACAGAAATAACCCTGTTCCATCTTTCCGTCGGTGGGGCATGGGCGCACGTGTCCGCGTGCGTGTGTCAAGCCTACGCGTCCACGTGCGCCAAGGGACGTGGAGGCGGCGAAGGTGCGGAAGGTGGAGAGAGAGAAAGAGAGAGAGAGAGAGAGAGGGTGCAAGAGGAAGGAAGAGTCCGAGAGTAGCGCGACAGATTCTCCTGCGAAACGAGATTGTGTGACTGGTGCGAAACGGTGAGGTGAAAGTGCGTGGTGTTGGAAGGTTGTCTGAGATTTGGCACTAACGAGAAGTTCAGGATGTTCGAGAAGAGGGTTTACTTCCGGTACCTTGGTACCAATCTGGATATTTAACCCATTGCCGCAAACGACGGCTATAGCCGTCAATTTTTGGAGATATGTTGGCAAATTGTAGCTATAGTTGTCAGTTTTTTTGAGTACAGAAAAAAGTCATGATAAATGAATTACGATTAGATCCGCCTGGAAATATTTCTGGAAAATTTGTGGGAAAAGTTGCTGGAAAAGTTGCTTATTGCAGAAACAAATAATTTTTTAAAGAAAAGTACGTTTCTGGGCACGATCTTAAAACAAAGTGCGCGGCAATGAGTTAATTATGCGGTAGTTTAGAGACAACTGGACAAACTTATCGTTTCGGAGTGGCACGCCTGACGATATTTGACGATTTGAGAAGTAGGTAGGGTAATCGATAGATCGATTGATGATAGTCGAGTTGCGACGAAAACGATTGCGTACGATCTTTCAAGTGCTGTAAATTGCGGTTGGTATAATCATTTTTTAATGATTTTTCTGGAGGTCATCGGTGACCACCGTGGCATAACAGGAAAAACAAGTTACGGTCACATGGCAGTCAACCTGTTAAAGATCGTTCATTTTATTTTTCCATTTTGTATCGATGTACCGTTATTCTTAACAAAATACGCAGTTATGTATAATCTATTACTATAATTAAATATTTACAAGCCCGAGGGTGACGATCGATGAGAATCGATCTAAATAAGTCCATTATCTACACCTCCAATTGTTCGAGGCAAGAGAAAAAAATATCAAAGAATTGAATGGAAAATGTCCAAAGCGAATGAATGGAATCGTGCTTATTCGTCGCGTCGTTCGCGATGCGCTGTGTTCGCATCTGCCGAGTTCTCTAAGGGTACAGTTACGTTCTCTTTGCATCTCTGCAGAGACTAGAAGAGCTGCTTGCGGTCCGGGCGTCGCAATTATCGGATCGTGACGCATCGAGTAAAGCGTCGTCGCCAGTAGCCCCCGACGACGTCGTAAATCAAATTGTAAATGGATGGCGAGCGTCATAAGTGAACGGAGGAGGTCGGAAGTGCGGTGAAATAATTCGGAGCCGCTATGACTCGCTTCACGGTTCGTTACTCGCTAAAGGATCGTCTTCCGATTGTGCTGTCGCGTAATGGCTCGAGCATCTTCTCGATATTTCTCCACCGACGTGAACAATTCTTCCAGATACTTATATATCTCCGGACAGTACAGATTTAGCAGAGGATCGACGTAAAAATAGTTTATCGTTCTCGATGCTTTTCGAAGCCTCTCACGTTTTTCTCTTCGCACGAAAATCGAGCGAGGGACACTATCGAATTTTTCTCCCTTGACTTCGAAGTCTGAGAGGTGGTGGTAGCTTAAGGGCCACTTAAAGGGCGCTCTCTCTCTCTCTCTCTCTCTCTTTCTTTTTTTCTCTCTCTCTCGAGTTCACGAGATAAGGTGTTTACAAAATATCCTGCCGAGGCTTGGCCCACATGCCGATGGCCCGTGAACGAACCGCGCACGGTGGTCCTTATGACTAATAGTCTTCGTGGTTGCCCATGGCTTGTCGTGGGCCCTCGTTCCTTCTTCGTTCAACCGACCCGACCAGTCCAGCACCCTTCCGCTCTCCGCCCATAAAAGAAAGAAACCGAAAAGGGTGGAGAAGCAGGAAATATTTCGTGCCACCGATTCACGTTCGATGGACTCTCTCCCACTCCTCGTGTCCTCTATTTCTCTCTCGGCTCCAAAACACAAAGTTATCGAATTGAATAATTTCCAATGATCGAGAATTCGACTCGCAATTCTACGAATGAAATCATGCCCAAGGATAATTAACGTTACTCGACTTTTGTCATCTTTACTTTCCGACGATGGATTAAGGTAATTACAAGCGCGACGAGGGGGTTGAAATTGACGAGACGATAGAAGAAAAAGCTAGTAGCTGAATAAGTCCCGCTATAAATCGGACTTAAGTGCGACCGATACGAATGATGAATTATTGCCACTCGAATAACGGAGTCTCTGTGGGCCGTGGTGCATGGTAGTCGCGATATTTTATTGTTTCGTCATGAAGTACGCGTCATCACCGGCTACCGTGGTGCCCACACGCTACGAACCTTCTTATCGAAGCTCGCCTGCGCTCGTTGCCTCTTTAAAATCCTTACTCGATCTCGAAGAGCTTCAAAAGCTTCTCCATGGGTCTGACCGTGAGAAGATGATTGACTGTTAAATAATAATTTCTTTGACTCTGTGCGCGTTTGGTAAAAAGAGAAGAACACGTGGAACAAGAGTTGTCTTGTAACAAATTAGGCACAGGCATGTGACAAGAGGTATTCATGGTTGGAGAAAAATAATCATTGTGGACTGAATGCACGCTTCTTCGGAGGTCTTTGATAAAAAATCGTGATTGTGAAATGCATTGAAAGTGAGCACGCGTAATAGAGGAAGTAGTTGGACGCCAATCATAGTTACACGCCAATCATATCACCTTGGGACGCGAGACTCTCTCGAGAGTTTCTCGTACGCTGATTGTACCCCACGCGCGTTTGAAAGGCGCGTGTAGCTTTTTCTCTGCCCACCGGCGTCTGCTATGTTAATCGACCAGGACGACAACAATGGTGGCACCGGGAGAAGCGTCTATTACGACGCCTCGCACGAAATTGGACCGAGAGGATGAAGCGTGGGGTAGTGGCGCGCCGGGCTTTCACACCTCCACCGTTCTCGCTTCTTCTATCTCGTCACGAGTGTTTCTCTTGCATCCTGGTGGTAGTCTATCGGACGTCGAATATTTTTGTTTCATCTCATTTGACTGTGACATGCACCTGATAAGGGAGTTTTCAATGGATCTGCTTGCTATTGTCCGTTTGGGCACGATGCAAAACAGGTGGACATTCGCAAAAAGAATTTATGTTTTTTTTAATATTTACGCTGAGTTTGTGTATCTCTCGAGTTCTCATTTCTTCTATCTCTTGTGTCCTGGCGTCAGTCTATTGGGCGTCGAACATTTTTATTTTATCCTGTTCAACCGTGGCATGCACTTGAGAAGGGAGTTTTCAATGGACCTGCTTGCTATTGTCTGTTTGGGCACGATGAAAAACAGGTGGACATTCGCAAAAAGAATTTATGTTTTTTTTTAATATTTACGCTGAGTTTGTGCATCTTTTGAGTTCTCATTTCTTCTATCTCGTTACGAATATTTCTCTTGTGTTCTGGTATCGGTTGAACATTCTTGTTTTATCTCATTCAACTATGGCATGCACCTGAGAAGGAAATTTTGAATGCACCTGCTTCCTATTGTTTGTTTGGACACAGTTTTCGAGGAACTCCGATAGAGAAAACGTCAAGCACAGGAAAACAAGTGGACATTCGCAAAGGAGTATTTATTTGTTTTAAATTAATACCTGACTACGAACATTCGGTATGCGCCGTTGGAGATGTTAATTGCGACGAAAGGAATGTCGTCCGCGGCTCGATATTCGAAATCACCGAATTCTTCCGTTTCTCTTTGTCGCGCGGGGGTTCCACGCTCGAGAAGCACTCTACTCGTACGAGTATACATCGAGTACCGTGTGCGATAAGGCGGCGCGCATCCAGGCAGGACATTCGTCTACGTCCGATCGTTAGTTTAATTGCGCACCCGACAAAGGCACCCCTGGCATGACTCGTGCATTCCTTTCGAGAGAAAGAGGAGAGGCCTCGTCGGCCACTCTGACACCTTTACAACAAAGTGTATACCTTCCGGACGACGCGTTGCAAATTATCCGATCGAATGCACCGTTAGTCATTCGCTCCGCGGGCTTTCTTTCCTTTCCGGGAGGAGATCGTAGGAGGATCGGCACCAAAGCTTCGCAGAAAGGGCAAAACGTGATTAGAGTTTCGTGAAAAATATCCTTCCACGATGTATTCGATGATAATTCACCGTAGAAGAGAAGCACCCCCAAATCGGCATATTAACCCTCTCGGATGAATCCATCAACATGGACGGCACATTTTTCACATGTCAGTCGTTGCGACTGGTTGTCCACTGATGGTGACCAAAACAGTACCCGGAAATTTGATACCATTCTTACGGTTTAAAAAATAATAATGGCAAATAAATTAAAAATATCAATTTTTTTAATTTATCTTAAGTAACTTTTTATTAATTTCCTTAACTTAATTTGTGCATTCCTTCAATAATAATCAGTAATTACATATAAAGGTGTTATACTTTTACTTTTATTTTTTACTTATACTTTCATTTTTATTATAGGTGTTATAGTAAAAAAATACAGAGGGCGTATATTTACGCCTTTCGTATATATTGACGGACTTGTGAAGGCGTATATGTACGCCTTCAGCAGTCAAAGGGTTAAATATCTAGGAAGAAAGCTCAACGACTTTGAAGATAAATAACGTACATCAGAAACACGCGAGTTTTCTAAAGAAACAAAAGTAAATTGACGAAGTTCATAAGTTGAGCGAAAGGTGCCACGTTATATCAATTTCAATATTTCCCCCGTTAAACTCTTTCCTCCGTAGAATTTTTCGATGACGAAATTTTGCCGGCTCGACCGGCGCAATTAGCTCGATCATTTTTCCACGCTTGTCTCGATCACCACCGGCGCGAAAACGGCTTTCGCGAGTAACGTAGAATTTGCTAAGTAAATTTTCAATTAAACCGGTCACGTACAACGTTAGGTCCGCGCTTTACACACCCCCTGCTCGGTGTCTCGAATCTCAAGCGAGCCGATAGCAGCGCGCCTACCACTTCCATTCTCTATCTCTCTCGACCCACGAGAACGTTTATCTCTTCGCAAAAACCAAATAATCGAACTGTCCCGATTTATCATATTTATGAACAATTAAGATTAAACGCCGCGACCCAGACCCCCTTCTCGCTCTATTTCGAGAGGCACTCGGAGTATCGGGGTGGAATACCACGAGTCGAGTCGAACTACTTTCTAGAAGATTGTTAAACCTCGTTGTTCTATTACCAATCGTCTTTAACGAACAAATGAGTCTCGTCGGTACCAACCGAGTAAACTCCAGGGAGAGAAAACACGGGAGAATAAGACGTCGGAGTGGAACTAATTCGTTCGCGACGATTGTCGATACCATTATTCGACTAATCCAACCTCGCACAAAGAAACCTCAACGATGTCAATTAAGTGACTTCGAATGGAGAAACGAAGCGCGCCGGTTTCGACCGTGAATGGAGCTGGCCGATTTTCCAAAGATAATTGACAGTATCAGTTGCACGTCTCAACGGGCATACTCGCCGTTTAATTAACCATTGCGTAACTCACGGACGTCGGTGGAACGTCGACGTTCTCTCGCTTTTCTCCCATTTCTTTTTTTTTTCATCGGTAAAATCGATCGTTACGCTCGAGCGTGTCGCGGCGTGTCGCGCAACTTAGAAAACCCACTCGACGATCTTATCTTCGCATCGATGCGATCTTATTTACATTTCTCGACACGATGGAACCATGCTAATTAACACCAACTGGTACCTGCTTAACTGCACCCGGGAGAAACGACGTGTAGTCAGTCACAGAATGAACGTTCCGCTCGGAGATACCTTCTTGTAAAGTAGATTAAATTACACGAGGGACCGCGCAGCGTCGATCGGTTTTCCTGATAGCTTCTCTCTCTCTCTCTTCTCTCCTCCTTCTTCCCTGAGAATTCAATTCTGGGGGTGTGTACTTTATAACGGTGCTGATCGTTGAAGCGTCGCGCAGAAACCAACAACGCCAACGGCCAGAGGGATCAAAAGAGAGAGAGAGAGAGAGAGAGAGAGAGAGAGAGAGAAGGATCAAGAAAAAGAGAGAGAGAGAGAAAAAATAAAGAAGAGCGTCGAAGCTTGCACCTTGACAGAAGGAAATTAATAATGACAATACGCAACGAGATCAAATTGATTCGAGAGATCGTTTTCACGTGGATTACAGGTACGTATGAAGAGCGACCAGGTTTTGAAATTCGTTCGATTCTTCAAACGAATAAGACACGCTACCGACGCGAACTCTGACGTAAAAGATTGCACAATCTCCCACGCCCCGGTACAAAACGCGAAGACCAGTTATCCTTTGGCGCGTTTCCGGTTCTCGGTGGCGTCTCCACCTCTTCTCGCCTCCGCAAGGAGAGGAGGAGGCTCGCAGAAGGAAAGAAGAAGGAAAGTGAGCGCGCGAGTAGGCGCCTCTCTTCCTTCTTCGTCTCCTGTCCCTCCGCCGCTCTAAAGGTGGCAATTTCGGTCGAGTGGGCGTCCACGAGGAGGAGGTCGAGAAGCGGAAAGAAGACGAGACGAGGAAATTGAGAGAAGAGGGAGGTTAGTCGCGGAGGAAATGAAAGGGAAGCAGAGAAGGAATGAACGCGACAGGGTAGATCGAAATGTTCGATCAATGTTTTTCTTTTTCTTCTACTTTACGTGCGACGTGTATTTTAAATGGGACAAATGTTTGGAGAGAATGCTTTTTTCTGTTCTTTCGCCATGTCCTGCTCTTCTCTTGATTTGTGTGAATTTCAAGTGCAATAAATACATAGAAGAGAATGTTATTTTTTATATTCTTTCGACACTTCTTTCTCTTCTCTCGATTAGCACTCCTTTAGAGTGCAATAAATGTATAGAGGAGAATGTTTTTTATATTTTTCTTCAACTTCCTTCTCTTCTCTTGATCTGTGTGAATTTCGTGTGCAATAAATGCATAGAAAAGAATGTTATTTTTTATATTCTTTCGACACTTCTTTCTATTCTCCCGATTAGCGCGCTCGATTAGCACTCCTCTGGAGTGCAATAAATCTTAGGAGAAAGTATTTCATCTACTTTTCTGCTACTTCCTACTGGTGTCTCAATTTGCGCGTATTTCGAATGCAATAAATGTATAGAGGAGAATATTTGTTATATTATTCCTTCACTTCTTTCTGTTCTTTCGATTAGCGCGTTCCTCTGGAGTGCAATAAATCTTAGGAGAAAGTATTTCATCCATTCTTCTGCCACTTCCTTCTCGTTTCTTGATTTGCGTGTACTTCGAGTGCAATAAATGTATAGAGGAGAATATTTTTTATATTTTTCTGCCACTTCCCTCTCTTCTCCCGATTAGCGCACACGGTCTGGTGTTCGTAGGATGCCGCGTCTTGGACGGTCACGACGCGATGGTCACGCGAGGAGGTGCCCCTTGTCCCGACACCAGAGTGATTTATTTTATTCGACGCTTTCTACTTACATCGCCACCACCGGTGCCCGCCGCGTCCGACGCGGGCGCAAAGCCATATTAATTGCGTTTGGCGTGCATCCATGGGCCCGGCATTCTTTTTCGCGAGCCGTCGTTCCCCTCGTACTTTACGAGCCTGCGCGCACGCACGTTTATTAAAAGCTCCAACTTTTGAGAAAATCGGCTCGGAGAAAAGAGCGTGACGAATGATCGTGTAATTCGTAAAATGATTCCGGATTCTCGCATTCTCCGCCACGATAAAACGTGTAAACCGAAAATTCGACTGGATTTTCACTGTAGTACTGACATCGAATGCTTAACCCTTTTAGTGCCAGCGCCGATATATCCAGTAGCGGTTTAATATTCGCATTGCAGGAGAACTCTATCTCAAAATAAATTTCTAATAGGTTATAAATGGTCTAATTTCATTACAAGATGATTAATACGCTGCTCTTTGAATCGTATAAATATCATTTTTAGTTTGCTTTTTATGAGCCTTTTCCCAAACCCTTGTAAATTTGTGAAATTCGTCCGGTTATCTTCGCAAAGACACCTCTGTTTTGCTCGACACTAAAAGGGTTAATTAAGTCAATAATTAATGTTCTCATTGTTCGTAAGATGATCGAGTAACAATCGTGATTTATCGTTAACGAGAGAATAACTGTTTGGTAATAAAAGTGTCTGAGAAAAGATGAGAAGGAGCTGGACCGAAGTTTACGATCTTCGCGAATTATTGCACCGAAGGACAACTCTGCTCGAAGTGCCGAGATATATTCCAGGGTGAGGAAAGTATCGAGACACCCTTGGCATTTACGCCTTTGGCACGAGCACAAATTGTTCTCTCTCACGTGCGCGCGTAGCCGAGGGAGCGGGTGGTGTCGCACGAGATCGTTATCCGATAATCTTTTTACTTTCGATCGTCCTTTTATCGATACGCCTTGTTGCCAGAGGGAGAGACTTGCGCGGAATACAAATCGTCTCGAAGAAGCGAAGCCGCGCACCGTCGAGAGCTCGATCCCTCTCGATAACTATCGAGCGAGCTCAGGCGACTCTGGTAATCACGTCGAACGATGGGGCCTCGAAGATGCCTCGAGATACGCCAAATCGGAGCGATCCATCGAAATTCGCGCCGTCGGATCGACCCTACGCGCGCGATCGATCGATTACGGTTAATTGCGCGAGAGAGGGAGAGGCCAGTCGACGATTCGATGGAACCGCAGGCAGGAAGAAGCTTTAAAGAAGAGAAGAGAGGGTTTCTTGGCCTTTTTTCGCTACGACGCGCTTGCGACAAAATATGATCGCTGTGAACGGAGAGCATTACTGACTTAATCGACACTGAGGTACGGATTGTTACGAAGTAGTTACAAGTCGTTTTTATTATATTTTTTATATTTATTATATTTAGTGACATCGTTCTATTTTTTAAAATAAGGCATGCAATAAGGTAGATACTCGATGAATGAAAGTATCTCATATGTAAAATATGAAACAAAATATGAAACAAATTCACTTTTCGAGGACGTATATATACGCTCTTCGGAGCGAAAGGATTACAATCTAGATCCTGGGGATAAGAAAAATTGTCCGCGAGGGTAAACCTTCTTACGGTTTATTTTTTCTTATTTTCTCTTCCTTGCGGTAGGCCACGATCACCTGTACGAGTATCGATCCGCGTGTAATTAACGAACAGATCAGCAGGAATAAAAGAAATTCTACGAGTCGTAAATTTTCTCAGTGAGCTCTCGGCACTTGTGTCGGTGGCCTGAGTAATGGGCAGATTTTGCGCGCGATCCTAAACGCGGTTGTGGTGTCGGCCTAATGCGTGCCGAGCGTAAAGCACGTATCTTCGGCTAATTGCGGCCTGGCCTCCGCACCTCCACGATTCCCGCCAGATACTTGCCAGCAAAGTTTTGTCGCTTCCGGGTCGCAATTGCTTCCTCCTTCCCTCAAGATTCTCCAAACCGACGTCGCGGGTACACGAGACTCCGAGGTACAATTAGTGGCCACCGAATGCAATTAATTATGCACGAATCCGTGTACGCTTGTATCATCGGTTTCGTTAATTTTAATTTTAATATTCTCCTTCATTAATGCAAAATTGTTTCTGACGATTAACCGAGTGGCTGTTCGGATCTCTTTAAAAAGAGAAATACTCGTTGAACCCAAAGCACGGTGGGCTGTTACAATATAGAATTAAGTTGTAGTAAAATGATCGTTTCACTTTTCAATTCGATTATTAACATTTGTTTATGTATTTTATATATTTTATGTAAATGTATATCGTAAATTGTAATTATTTTTTATGCATAATGAATACACTCCTCGACACTGATTGTGAGTAGTAAATATATTTAACGCTCGATGTTTATATGCGAATAATTAATTCGGCACGTTAATTCAGCTAATTATCTCGGCTAATTATTAGAGACGCGACGTTTATAAGTGAACGATTAATTCGTGTTTCGCTCCTTTAATCCTTCGCTGTCTGAATATTTTACAGTTCCACTTTCGATAGGGCAATAAATAGCTCGACGAAACTCGATGCGACGGAAAGCAGGATGCATCGACGAGAAGAGTGAAGAAGAAGGGAGGAAAGGAGAGAACAGAAGTGGCGTCTCGGCCACCAACGCGTCGCCTCCTTTTTCCGATGCGCTTAGAAGCGGCGCGCGTAGGCGAGCGAGCGCGCGCGCAATTTAACGCGAGGAAAGACGAGCGACAAAAATATCCGATCTTTACGCCTCTTTCGCCGATGCGGCCCGGAAAGTCGGCGAATCAATGGCCAGCCCACTGACCCTTTTTCGTACGAGCCTAATTCATAATTCGATCGTAAGTCAAATTTTATATTCTCATAATCGAGCTATGGAGAATTCAATTATTTTAATTAACCCTTTGCACTCGAAGCTTTTAGTAAATTCGATAAGGATACAGTATTTGCATTGTCTCCAAAGCGGAACCCTCGAGTGCAAAGGATTAATAGTGTTATTTTAATTAGAGTGTAGCACTGTGCTTGCGTTCTTCTCTTTCGCAACAAAAGCGCGGGTACGATTTAACGCGAGGAAAGACGACTGACGAAAAGAGCTTATCTTTAAGCCACTTTTGCTAATGAGACCCGAAAAGTCGGCGAATCAAAGGCCAGCCCACTGACCCTTTTTCCTACGAGCCTAATTCATAATTCGATCGTAAGTCAAATTTTATATGCTCATAATCGAGCTGTTTAGTCTAATCGAGAGTTCAATCATTTTGATTAATAGTGTTATTTTAATTAGAGTTCACCACTGTATTTGCGTTCTTCTCTTTCGCAACAAAAGCGCGGGTACAATTTAACGCGAGGAAAGACGAGTGACGAAAAGAGCCCGTCTTTAAGCCTCTTTTACTGATGAGGCCCGAAAAGTCGGCGAATCAAAGGCCAGCCCACTGACCCTTTATCCTGCGAGCCTAATTCATAATTCGATCGTAAGTCAAATTTTATATTCTCACGATCGAGCTGTGGAGTCGGATGGAGAATTCAATTATTTTCATTCATAGAGTTATTTTAATTACAGGGTACCACTGTGCTCGTGCTTTTCTCTTTCGCGTCAAAGCACAGACACAAATTAACTCGAAAAAAAACAAGCGACGAAAATATCCGATTTTAAAACCTTTTTGGCGGATGAGGCCCGGAAATTAATCGTAAATACAATTTTATATTCTCATAATCGAGTTGTAAAGTCGAGAATTCAATTATTTTAATTAATAGAGACTCCTCCAGTGTGTGTTCAATTTCTGTTTGCTAAAGCAGCCTGTGGTACAATCGGAGACGAAAGAACACCGGTATGTTGCTGCGAGCACGAAAAGTGTACCACTATGCTCGTGCTCTTCCCTTTCGCGACAAAAGCACGCGCGAGACAAAAGGTGAGCAAAGTAACGGAGACGATCTTCTCTCTCGCACCTGCACCGCCTTCTTTTCACAGCCACCCAACGCACGTTTCTACGCTCGACGAGCACGAGGGCGGAGACACATTAGTCCCACACTCGACGAGACGCGAATTCAAACCTTTCGCATCCCGACTACTCGACGTCCTAAGAACTACTAAAATCATTCCTCGTCACTGTCGAGGAAACGTGACCCAACAAGAGCATCTTAAAACTTCCAAGCCATTAACTCAAGACCAATTTAAACACGGATACCCCTCAATTTGGCAAATCGATCGAAAGAAAACAATCAAACCTAATCCACTTCGCGCAATTTATTATCCACGGATATTAAAAAGGCCTCTGGTCTATCTCATCGTGTGGTCTCGAACTTTTATTTCGTGCCACGATCGATAGAAAACGCTCTACCGCGCTACACACGCAACGGGGAGCGTCCCAGTAGTGATCGATCCGTTTTAAAAAAATTCCCCTTCGACTTCGATTTATTGCGAACCGGTTGGAAGGAGGGAAAGAATCGCGAAGGAGGAAGTTAAAGAACGAGGAGGTAGGAGAGAAGATGAAGAAGAGATGATGAGCGAGAGAGAGAGAGAGAGAGAGAGTCTCGAGCGAAATTAAACTCGCTACAGCTTGATTACAATCTATTAAACGCAGGCCAGGATAATTACGGCTCGCGCGCGACGCACGCCGGTCATTAGCGGCGGCGTATTAATTGTCGCTCTTATCGTCGTGGAAAGCTTAACGAGGAGAGGCCTCGAGGATCGGAGAAAAGCGAACGGTGAGAGAAGGAAGGAGATCGCGAGCTGAAGACTCTTCCCGCGCTTATCGGCCATTATCTCGTAACGATCCCTCTTCTTCGAACGGATGAAAAAGCGAGGAAAAGGCAGCGTGAGGATCGCGCGTCTCGAGTAAATATTCCGCTTGGCCGAGCGAGGCGAATGCGACATGGAAAACGGTGTTATTCGGTACTCGTTACCGTATCTCTTTGGTAGCGCGAACGCGCGCCGCCTTCTTGGATATACATAGCGAGTGCTGCCCTGCTCCTCTCGCGATATATTGCCCCGGAAGATCGTCCGAGCAATGAGGAGAGTAGCGTGAGAGTCCTTTTACCGCGATTCTCACCGGCAAACGGAAGCGCGTATTGCGTAAGAACGAAGATTTTCTGTTCTTTTGAGAATTAAGCAAGGGGATATTGGTTTTTGTGGAATTCGAGTCAATCCTCGGGACGCGAGTTTCTCTTTTCTTCGACTTGACACTTTGTTTTTTGGGTGGATGTACACGGGACATGTGGTCGAGATCTGCTTCTTATACGATGAATTCATTAAAAGATTGCTTCGATGAGATAAATAGCGTGAGAGAATTGTGTACTAAAGAATAATTCTCGGAAAAGAAAAAAGATTGGTCGATGAAAATTCCATTCTTTTGCTTTCCATTCTTTTGCTTTCCATTCTTTCACTTGCGATCGCTCACGATGACATTCGAAATTGAAACACAACATTGCTTGAAATGAATTGCTCCAAAAAGAAAGTAGTGTGAGAGAAATATGTACTAAATAATAATTTTTGAAAAAGAAAGAAGAATTCTTTGATGAAAATTCCATTCCATCACCTTCACTCGTAAACGCTCACGATAGGATTCGAAATTGAAACACAAAATTGTTTGAAATCAAGTACTCCAAAAAATTGTTTCAATAAGAAGAGTAGCTTGAGAGAAATGTATAATAAAGAATAATTCTCGAAAAACAAAAGAAGACTCCTCGATAAAAATTCCATCCCTTCACCTTCACTCGCGATGGTTCACAATGGCATTCGAAATTGAAACACAAAATTGCTTGAAATCCATTACTCCAAAAAATCGTTTCAATAAGAAGAGTAGCTTGAGAGAAATGTGTACTAAAGAATAATTCTCAAAAAAGAAAAAAAGATTCCTCGATAAAAATTCCATCCCTTCACCTTCACTCGCGATCGCTCACGATGGCATTCGAGGAGGAGCAAAGCGAAGACAGGGAGGGAGGCCGCGTTCGGAACGAGAATGGGATTATTTTGAGCGCTGTGAGGAGAGCAGCCGTTGCGCGGTGTCGCCCGCGAAAAGTATGAGGACGCATTCCGGACGAAAGTTCGTCGGTGGAAACTTTCGGGTGGGCGCGCGAACTTGGACGACCTTCTCGTGACTGGCTTCTCCTCGTCTCACGAGGAGTGAGAAATCAACGGGACCTGACCTGGTTTAGAGATTCGAATTAGAATCGAATCACCGGATCACTATTAAAACCAAGAAGCTTCGAGAATAAGATCCAGATTCTTCGTCGCCTCGCGAGAATTCATCATCCATGAAGATAAAAGTTAAAAGAATGGAGAATGCGACAAGGTACCTCCTTGTGTTCCAACGAGTTTCTCGATTCGTTGGAAAGACTACAAGGTCCAACATCAAGTGCTCGTAGACCGAGTCGTAGACTATCTAAACGAGAGTGCTACGTGGACGGTTTTAGTGAGGAACGAAGAAGCGACCGTGTAAAGCGCGTCTAAATCGTTCCTAGGAAAGAATCGACGTGAACGCCAGTTTCGCGAAACCGAGAGGAGTCGGTGGGACGAAAGTGAGTTAGTAGACGAGCCGTTTGAACTGACCGACTGGCCGCTCGTGTCTCGTGGAAGTAGAGTCGGGTGAAGGGACTACGTGATATTCCAATCCGTCGAAATGAAATGTCAACCGAACACACGGATTCTCGAAACTCGAATAAAGATATCTTTATGCATTCAACTCCGCGTATCTTTACGTTTGAAAATGTCTTTTTCCACGCAGGACGTAGCTCGTTGATCTTTCAAAGCACCGGCTCCGCCGACCGTAAATTCTCCTCACTGTTCAATGCGCGTGATGTTCGAGAAAGAATCGATACTTCTGTAGAATGCCTTTGATCGCGCCTCGGACCTCGATGCCTGAGCGCAAAAGGGTTTCCGTTTTACGCGCTTAACGCGAGCCCTACGGTGATTCGAGCCCTGACTAGCCTCTAAATATAAAGCAAAGAGATGCGAGGAGAAATAGAGAGATATAATGGGAACGAAAGAAGGACGTGCGAGAGTAGTGAGAGAGAAAACGTACGGACGTACAATATTTCTCGCGAGGTGCGGCAATTTTACGATCTTGCTAGAATTCGCCGGAATTTTTAACGATATTTTAAAGGACCACACGCGCGCCGGCCCCTGGCGGAAGCAGTTTCAGATTTATGAAACGATCCTCCTAACGACACAGGCACGCCGAAGTCTCGCTATTCGACGAGCTTCAAAAACTTACGGCCCCGCCGAATTTAAATTTCGCCATGCCTACTGCACCCGTGCTCGTAAAAAAAAGACGAAGCACCGGATATAAACGTTCGATGTTCGACCAACCTGATACGATAATTGCTCGGGATTTTAGAGATCATTCGTTTGCTTGTGCTCGCAAAAAATGGAGCAAAGTTGGATAAGTCGAGTGAAGGTTTAAACAGATCGATTAATCGTGCAAGCTTAGTCGATACCCTGGTACTTCTATTTTACCCTTAAATACATGAATTTCTATTTGAAAACAAAAGTAAAAAAGAAAGATTGTTCGTTCGTAATGCTTTAATACGATTGTTATCAAAATTGATACTTTATGCATTTAAAGGCGTAACAGTAAGTTTACACAACTTTTTTTATAAACACACTTTCTCGTTTAAACCTTGAAAATCTACCGAGAGTATCAATAAATAAACCTACTCTTAATTACCATTATATACGCCGATCACAGGCTAAATCGATTAACTCCATAAATTACGTTACAAATACAAAGAGCATAGAGACTCGATCAGGTGCCTTGATGCTTAACCAGTTAACTGCGTTCGACGTGTATACACGTCAATCCAAATTTTGTATATTTTTGATCATGAACAATAAAAAAACACTTACTATCCGATATAAAAACCAAAAATGAAAACTCAAGAAAATAATTTCACAGCTAACTGGTTAAATTTCTGATAAATGCAGAAAGTGGTGTCGATCGATTTGACAAGTGAGCTTCGAATCTTTTACGTGGGATCCAGCGGATCGAAGGGATCGGCTCTGATAATTTCTCTCGCAAGTCCAATCCGCGGTCTCTCGAGCCTAATGCTTGAGTAAACACGAGAAATCACACTTACCGTATTTCACGCTCTGCCTGAAGCCGCGAGCCGCCTCGGCGGCGCGCGGATCCCAGGAAGCCAAGAGCGTCAACGAGAGTACGAATATTCCTAGCTGCTTCCGACTGCGAGCACGCACGTCCCGGCGTCCAGTCGCCATGTTCCAGTGGGATCTTCTCTTCTCGGTTTAGCCTACCACACGAATTTCCGTGCACTTTGAGCGCCCTCCAAACCCACAACGCACTCACATTACGCGACTGTAATCGCGCAATTGAAATCTCCAAAGTTTTCCCTCTCTCACCTCCCTCTCTCCAATCAGAATCCGGAGAACTTCTGGTCTCACCGTCACGATCGTTCGTGCTCATTCGTTCGTGTCACCGCTCGTCTCGTTCGACTTCGCCCGATTTCCAACATCTTCGTGACAAGAGGACGAAGCGCGGCAAATACGACCGAGTACCATTACCCACACGCGCTCTCGTCAACAGCCACCGGCTTCCTCTTCTCAACCGCGCCTCGTCACCCTCCTCGATCTTTCCTTCTTTTTCAAAACGAACTTTCAATTATCAGAATCCAATAAATAAGAAGAAGAGTCGCTTGGTTTTTTAAAAGAGAATTCGAAGGGATTGTATTTAGGATTTTACTCGAAACGCACCACGTGCACCACCGGTTTTTATTATTTTCCTCTTTGTCGATCGTGGACCACTCGCACGAGCGTCTAGAATTTTTATGTAAAATTTCCCGCGTGAAGCACTCACCAATAATGGAGCACGATTTGTTTGTTTTTGGACACTGTGGTAACGACCGATCGCGAGACACGACGTGATCCTCGTGAGCACGAGGAGCAGTGAGAGAAGACGCGAAACGCGCGCAGACGTCACGGCCTCGAACGCGAACGATTCGAACGGTATGAGCGCTGCGAGCGAACTGAGCGCGTCGCGACGCTCAGACTCGAAGGCTCGAAGCCTCGAGCCAGCCACCCCCACCCTTACCCTTTCAGGCTCCCCTAATATCGTTCGCCTTTGGCTCTACTCGACAGGTACAATCAGGTACGGTCCTGTTTACCTGTGGACCGGTGGATCGTCTCGTCGGACAGGAGTTTCTTTTTTTAAAAAAAAATAATCCTGTAAGTGTCCGATCTCCGTTGCTCTCCACTTTTCTAAGCACCGAAGAATCCTAAAGCTTGCGCTTTACAATTCGAGACTTTATCGGATCACTAAATTTAGTGGTTTCTGAGTAAATTTTAAAAGAAAACGTTCAATACACGAGTACTTCTTTGCGTTTCATGATAACCGATATTATAGTAAATTGGTGAAAATCGTAGTGTACTCGACGTGGATGAATGAGCTTTTCGGGGAAGGACAAATGAGACACGACACACCCATAACGATTTTCATAAAATTTTTTTACTAAAGAAACATATTTCAATAACGAACACACACGGACAAATCAGTGGTCGAACTAAATCATACAAGATTAGGTACTTTTCTATTTCTTCTTTGCCTCTAGAAGGATACGATGCTTTGGTTACCTTTTTTTTTTGGTTTTTGGGTATATAGGATACTTATGGATATAATTAGTACTTCTTTTTTTTTTTGGTTTGTTAGCGTTGAAATTACCAAGCGGTTCGCAAGTCTCTCTCAATTTGTTTCGTAGAGTCGCCGAGGCTGTTCGATCGTGCGCGATCGAATTTGCAATTAAATACGCTCTTCTACCCCCATGCTGTCGGACGGTAGCTTGGTTGATTTAATATTTACCGACTCACACGCAAATTCCTCGTTCGCCGATCGTGCCACTCCACTCGGCTATTGCTTAACCTTTACAGTTAATTTTGGTCGTGTCGTCAAGTACTCCTAGCGCCTTCCTCCGAACGCTCAGCAATGATAACAGAATTATTGCAATTGAATTGTAAAACTATTCTCGAGGTTCACCGATGCTCTTAGTCGATCGAATTCCTTCAACGAATCTCGCGATTCTTTCTCCTTTCCGTGGAAGAAAGCGCGGGAGTAACGACGACGCGATGCCGATCGTATTTCGGCAGTCTACGTTTATTATCTCTGTCTTTTCTTTCTTTTGCTCGTTTTTAATCGTGATATGCGCAGACAGTCATTGATATGGCAAGTAGATAACATTACGATATGCACGTTCTTACGACCCTATGTTTCTCGCCTTTTTCTTTCCGGACTATGCATTTTTCCGTGCACTTACACCGCGCGCGTTTCCTTTCGCAAGATCTTACGATCTTACGATCGGCGCACGTCACTCGGTAACAATGCGGAACGCTTAACACTCGACTCACTTTGTCTCGCACCTCGAGACGAGAAAGAAGGCGACGACGATGTTTCTCGTTCCACTTGACGAACCATGCGAATTCGCGTGAATCTATTGAATCTGCTCTTTGACACTTCGGCTTCGAGTAACTTTCTCGTGTCGCATTGTTCGTCTCACGTCGTTCGAGAAGGAAATCGTTTAGGAGGTAAAGGAAATTAAGGTGCAATTTCGTTCCGCGAAGAGTGTTTCACGATTGGCTCCTCGACGTCGAACGAACACGACGAGCAAAAGATTTTTGGGGCGCGCGAAGCGACGGCCCCGGTGAAACCCCCGTTGGCTCAAACTGGTTCGCTAGTGGAACGTGAGGAGATCGCAATTGGAGATTTCGACTTTCTCGTTATTGCCTCGGCGGTCACCTTATCGTCGAAGGGATCGATATCTAGTCCGCGAAACGATTTACCCAGAAAGCAAATTACGAGACGTAGCTTTAATCTTCTCGCGCCGCTCGCTCCTTCTCCATCTCGTAGAAAAATCGAACGAGTTCGCTCTTGTTCGTTCAGTCGTTCAACAAGAATTTGATCCCCCTGTTATTCCTCGTTTTCAACCCTCAAATCCACAAAGTATCAATTTCGATATGCCGATGACACTAAAGGTCATTAAAAAACGACCTATCTTTCTTTTGGCTCTACGGATTCCTTTTTTTTCATTTTCAAATAGAATTTCATGCATCTAAGGGTTAAAACATTCGTTCGCGAACGAAGCATACGCATCGGAATAGAACTGCGCCCTCCGACTCGTTTAATCGTGCGCGCTCATTACTCTTAATTACCACGAATCAATTAACATTCGTAACGTCTCGCATCTCGGATCGGAGGCACTCTTGATTTCACATCTCGTATTCTTCTTCCTGCTTCTTTATTGGCGCCTTCGACGCTCTCGTCGACTCCTCTCTACCTGCGCGTGTCCGAAATCAATGCATCCGGTCGGAATCACTTTTATCGCCGTTTCTACCCTCCTCTAGTTCGCGTTCCGGAGAAAAACAAAAAATAAAAAGAAAAAAGAAAGAAGAACGTTGTCTGCCTCTCGAAATCACCCTGGCCCCACCCCACGGCCCGTGCCTCGTTACGCGTTCGTTTAACAAATCAATCTGTGGCCGCGCGCGCGATTGCGCAGCGTTAAATTCAATAAAGTAGAGGCGCAGACACGTGTGATGAAAACACATATGCGCGCACACATTACACACAATGCACACACATTCGCATATAATATATATATAATATATATAATAAATATATATACTATTATATAATAATATATTATTATATAATATTATATATGCGTATATAATTTATATTATTATAGTAGAGAGAACTCTCTGCAACGGCTATAGATACAAACTATAGAGCGTAATATGTACGATCGTTTACGCGTGCCTCTCCTCTTCCTCTCTTCATCTTCTTCCTCTTCTTCCTTTTCTCTCATACTCTTTAATTCACGTCCTCCATCTAGTTCTATCGTACCACCCGCCCCCACCACCCACCCCTGGTTAATCCGCCCTAGTCTCACGTGTAGAGCTCCTTAAAATTCTTCTCACCTTGGTTTAGGTACGTACCGCAGTTAAATATACAGTACACGATAAGAATAATATTATACAGCCCCATGCTCAATCATAGTAGTAAAAAGTAAAAACAGTATGAAAATTATTGTATTGTTTCCCATTACTTATTGTTACAGTGTCGCGTTCCACGCTCGTCTCGCCCCACTGTCCCTCTTCTCATGCTCTTTCTTTCTTTCTATCTCTTCCGACTTCTCTTCCTTCTTTTCACTTCGCCTTTCTCTCATCCCATCCAAACTTACTGCGAACGCAAAGTTCGAATCGTCTGTCCATTTGGCAATTTGTGCACTGCTTCGTAATTGGTTCGAGTATTGTACGATATGATATTCTTGATACGAGGCATTACCATTTCCACCCTTATTGCGTCACAATCAAGAACGAGCACGTCCTTTGATATGTTTTATAAATGGGGACGCGCGAGCGCGCGCGCGTCCCACGTTTATTTATTTACTTTATTTATTTATTGTACGTTAAACGAATATTCGCGTTCGATACGACATCTCGAGCATGGAACTTCCTGTCACAAGTTACGAACTTTAACGATGGGGTGATATGCTCCGTAGGATAATGATCTCTAAAAATGTGTACACGATGCTCCCTTAATCGACGTGACCCTTTAATGACGGTGAATGCGCGTGATTAGTTTGCGATATTCAACGAACGACCGGCCATGGAAATGAAAGTTCTCGTCTCCCCGTTTCTAGACGACTCCCTTCGCAATTCTATCGTTTAACATCCACAAGTGGCGTTCCATTAAATCGCCTATATTAAACGTTCGGAAAGTAATCGCTCGATTAACTCGACGCTGTAATCGATATGCATAACATAGTGTTTCTCTCTTCCCTCTTGGCTCACCTTCCAACTATCATCTCGGATACCATTGAAGAATCTCTCTCTCTCTCTTCGGAATATCGAGCGAAGCGGTTGCTCTTGGGGTCGCCCTATCTCGTCGACTGCCGCTTCGAAAAAAGAAAAGAGAAGAAAAAGGGAAATTTTCAAACGAGGATCTCTCTCCTCCGGAGGTCTTCTGAACGAGCGATTTAAAGTCCGCGCGAGGTTTGAGGTAACGGTTCGCGAGTTCGAGGGATAAGTAAACGGCGATGGTTTTACGGGACGAGTAAATTTCATAAACGTATAAACAATGGAGTTGGCAGTTGACTTCGCGCGCGTCCGCGCTATGAAGAGGTATAAACGCCGAGTTTATATTTAAACCCGTGGCGGCAGTCAACGGCGTTAAAAGCGGAACGTCCGAAAGACCAAACGGCACCGGGGATTACTGCTTTAACGAGGAGAGGAATGTATTTTTGGGCGTTACACGAACAATCCAATGTCCTTCGTGATAGCCTCGAGAGGACGAGATGATGTGCCGTGTCTTTGTCGCTTATGGCTTTTTCTGAAATCGAAATGCGAGTGCGATTGATGCTTCTGGAGTTAGGGTCGATGCGAGAGTGAGTTATTATTGTCGACTTTCTTGTCTCTCTTCGTTTCCTTCCTTCCTTCGTCTCTCCTTTTTTTTCTCCTTTTTTTTCTCGTTTTGTTTCCCCTCTCTTTTCTCTCTACAATTTGAGAATTATGTTAAATGTCGTTGTCGCTCGAGAGGATACCCTCGTCTCCTCGAGTCACCGTCGATCGACTTAAATTATCTCTTTGCGCTCGCTTCGAAATTCTCTCTCGCGCGAAGTAAAACGTGACCGAAGCGTCGTCGAAGGGCGAGCATTCCCTCGTCGGCAAGAAATTCGCGCGATTATTTCGTCGAAGGTGAATTCAACGGGCGCTACCGAAAAATAATCCCCTTGCGGGCCGCGAGCGATTCCGGATAAGTTTCACGCTCGAGGCAAATATTCGCGCGGCAATTTCCCACTCTTCTATTTTTTTTTTTTTTTACACCGTAGAATAAGATTACAAGTAGACGAGGAATCGGAGAATTAATTTGGAAAGATAGTTACACGGCTACGTTTGCGTTCTCACGTGAGTTTAACAGGGCATTCCAAGTGCCTCGCCTTTACCCTCGCTTAATCCACGTTAAACGCAATTAATAATACAATACACGAATACGAAATTTCGTTCGTTCTCCTATTCGTTCTAGAATCCTCGTTGAATCGCAATTTATCGCGTTTCATTAAAGCTCAGAATTGTTTTCTTAGAGAAAGAGAAAAAAATGTTTCACAAAGGGTCAACTTCGTTATCGACCTTCACCTCGCAAACGATATGTTCGAGTTTCACGTGGTCACTGGAAGATCGCGCGGATTCACGCGAGTTCGAGTTACGTGAATTTCGACTGACCCGACGACGACTCGAACCACGCCAGAAATCGTCTTTATCGACGACCTCGACGGAAGAGCCACCGCTGATAGGCTCGTCGATCGAGAAGATCCCAAAGTTCTCCTTGGATCTCTTCTCCTCTCGATCGATCTGTCGATGTCGTTTCTTTTATTTCGCGGGAAAAAACTCGTTGAAATAAACGGTCGACGCGATTCTCGTCACCGTAATTACAATTTACCATTTACAAGAGACGTACTTCGACGTCCACGTCACGGCGACCCCTCTCAGTCCTCGTAGAATAGACTAGAAAATATTCGATCCTACGCTACAACGAGTCATCTACACCCGACGCGAACCAATTTATATCTAAGAGAGCTTCTAAACGCTTCGACGGGACGCGTCGCGCTTTTTCATTTCGACTTTACGTCGCGCGCTCGTCGTCCCGTTGCACGAGCAATTCCAACTTTAACGAAGTGTAACGAGGAGTAATTGTTCCTTGGATCGTACGCGCTCTTCGATATGCGGTTCCTCGACCGAGGTAGGAACCACGTGGAAAGATCGACTACCGGAGAATCTTCCGAATAATCGCACGGTCGTTTTCGCGCGAGCATCCTTCTAACTAGAAACAATCGGCGTCCCCTTAGTCCGACGACGATTCATTCGTTCGACGAGTCGCTTCCTCGGATCGCACCTTCTTTTTTTTTTTTTAAACCACGAATCTCAACGTGTCCTCCTTCCGAAGCGCTCGCAACTTAAGATACTCGTACCTCGCTAGGACATACGTCGAAGAGAAAACTTAATCTTCGGCTAAGATACCTCGTACGTTTTGCACCCTCCACTTTTTCCTTCCTTCTTCATGGCAGTTTTAGCTAGCTTACGTGTGTCCGAGTCCGACAATCGGAATTACATACTCGCCTACTCTAACCATGGCCAGAGGCTCCGAATTACCGCGAATTCTCACTTCTCACAGTTACTCATTCGTTCTCGCACTCTTCTCTCTCTCTCTCTCTCTCTCTCTCTCTCTCTCTCTCTTGAATTCTACTGGTTCTTTCATTCTCTCTCTATCTCGCACTCTTTCGATTATTCTTATTCTCTCGTTAGTCACAATCTTCTCGTTCGTTCATTCTCTCGCTCTTTCTTGTCTAATCTCTACGGCGTATATGCATTTCGTATTTCATAATCTATGGAGACGGCACAAAGCTGAACAGCTAGTATTAGATACAAATATATTACAAGTACACGCGTGTACGAAGGGTCCTCTAACGCTCGCGCCACATCCCGTTGTTCTAGATAGATGAAATGGTAAATGAGTTTGTGAAGCGACTCGATGGGTGTCCCTAGATCACGAAATCAAGTTATTGTCCCCGTAGAAGGCAGTGTATAGGTCGAGGAGGTGAACGGTTTGCCTGCGCTCAGGGGCACTGGTAATGTCTGATAATTTCACATCGATGGAATTCAATTATTAATCCTTCCTTCATCCGAAATATTTCTCTTATCATTCTCATTCTTAGGCACTGACTCCAGATTTGACGTCAAATTTCTCTCACATTCGACAGATTTTACTTCGAACAAGGCTACGAAAGAAAGACTAATAATCGTTCCTTGAAGAATTTCAGACCTACCGTTTGCACAACGCTGGTCACATTAAATTTACTAGGAAGTATTAAAATGCAATCGTTCTCGTTGCGCGACAACACCCCTGGTTACGCGTTACTTCCGTTTCCTCGTTGTAAAACGTCGAGTATCGCCGATCGGAGATTCCTTTGCTATGAATATTCGGCTACTATCGAGTAAAATCAGTCTCCAAGTAGATACAATGGAACGTTGAGATCATCGAGTGGTAACGATGACAATTCGCAGTGAACAAGATGTAGCGATGATCAGACCCATGTAATACAAATCAAACGATCCCTATAAAAAATCTTACCTCGAGATTCTACTTTTATGCGATTCGTACGAAACGACGAGTCGATCGATAATTAAAAAAAAGCGATCTACACTTCAAAAGACAACTTTCCCAAAATGGAGATGGAGCGCGAGCGCGCGAAACCGATCTCATTGATTTTCTTCGTATCACTTGCTCGCTAGCTCAAACACCAGCCAGATTCTTTGCTCACTCTTTTCTCGTTGAACGATCGTCAGTTATCGAGTTGCACCACTTCCTTTCATTCTACCTCGGAAGTTTTCCTTACGAGCAATCATGTGAAACAGTTTACGAAGGACCTGGCTCGCGAGGCTAGGTTACGCAATGAAAACACAGTACACACACACATCCTCCAATGCGTTTTTCTTTTTTCTTCGTTCGTTTCTCTTTTTCTCTTTTGCACGCAAAAACCACACACACACACACACATTCACAAAGGTGTACGCACGTTCTCGACCCTCACACTCACACACTCGTCACACTTAATCCTTATCCAAATAGCTTTCGGATCACGTGTTCGCGTCTCGCAACGCATCGATGAGCCCGACCTAACCTCTCTCTCTCTTCTTACTCTCGTATTCGCGGTATCCGCCTAAGCTTGTTTATTCACGAGGCACCGAGGAAGAAGGTAACACGCTCGCGTCCTACGCCTCGTTCTTCCTTCGAGTCTCTCGAGTCGCTTGCTCGTCAAAAAGGAGCCACGAGGTTCTCGCAAATGCCAGAAACTCTTAACAACTTCCTTTTCCATCTTCTTTTTTCCGCTTCGTTTGATACCTCTCCTTCCTTCTTCCTCTCTCTCTCTCTCTTTCTTTCTCTCTTTTCGTGTTTCTCTCACTCTCTTACTCTTCGTCTATCGTGCCAACCCTTCGTACGCGCGCGCGCGCGCATTGGCTCCTCCATCGACAGGGTATTATCCTCGTTGAATGAAAGAAAGAAAGGGTGGCGCGGAGGAACGCGCGGCCTCGATGCTCGCCGTTTACACGCGATCCGACGTCTTCGGGGACGAATCGACGTCCGACGTCGTCCCGTCTCCGGGGGCGGTGAGGGCACCACCGCTCCGATTTCACCCTGCGGGCTCTGGTCCAGGCCTGCCTCTGTAAGAAAAATATAAGTGAGAATTAAAATTCAAATCCATACGAATTTTTAAGCCAGAATTTTAAAGTAAGCATTGAAGTAGAGGCTCTAGGTTGCGGAGAAAAGAAGGAAAGTGTGATTCTTTGGATGCGTGGAAATTTGTTAAATAAAATTTCGAATTTATTTGACAAAGATTTTTTCTCGCGAGGATACGGTAAGCATTGGAGTAGAGGCTTTAATTGCACAGTGAAGGCAAAGGTGATTCTTTGGATACGTGGAAATTAATTTGGTAACTTAAATTTGGAGTTTATTTGACAAAGAATTTTTCTCGTGAGTGTACGATAAGCACTGGAGCAGAGGCTTTAGTTGCGCAGAAGTGAAGGCAAAGGTGATTCTTTGAATACGTGGAAATTAATTTGTTAATTAAAATTTCGAATTTGTGTGACAAAGAATTTTTCTCGTGAGGATACGATAAGCACTGGAGTAGAGGCTTTAGTTGCAGAAAAGGAAGGACAGCGTGATTCTCCGTAAACGTGGATATTTATTAACTAAAGATTCGGTTTTATTCGGTAAATAAGCATGCGACTCGCGCGAATATTCTGTTTACGTTGAATCCTTACGGTACTGGAATAAGTCCATATCAATGCCACGAAGAAACAAGTAGTACCAGGAGTTCTCGTGTTTTCTAAACTCACTTTGTCACGTCGCTGACAATTCGTCAATAACGTAAAAGCGGGAGAAATCTTCGAAGTATTCGCGTTTGTACGCACAAACGCCCTATAATTGTCTTTTAACGAATCGAATACGAGAACGCTTTCGAGCTTTGACATAGGAGAATATTGAAACGCGATTGGTGGATGCTTCGAGGCAGAGACAACGCGGCCGTGGAGCGAGATAACGAGCCGTGGAGTCCTTTGTAATTGAAATTTTTCGAATTTTCCGGAGGATCTTTGTCGTTCGAATTCACTTTTATTCGCCGCTAGCAGTGGACAAGGGGATTGCGAGGAAAACAGCAAGGAAAAGGAAGGAGAATCGAGTTTAGATCGAGTATCGAATGAAAAATGACATTATTGGTTTACTCACCTACACAAACCACTCGTCCTTTTGGCTGGAGGAGATGTCGCTGAAAGAGTGGAAAGAGAATGGAATTAAAATATACTTCGCCGTGATATCAATCTCTCTCGGGATATAAACCGGTCCCTTCCCGTACAACGCCGAACTAAAAATAATTTTTTTTTTACCGATTCATCCAATCGCGAGCGACGGTGCAACGCAATTTCGCAAATTTCCAGTAAAATTTATTTTACTACGAACCGTAACAACACCCCGTCCGATGCATTATTCCATCCCGAGGGAGATTCCAATTCCATTGGGGCGCGCCAGTCAAATTGCAAAACGCAGTTCAGAAAAAAGCGCAGAATTTTTCCGTTTCTACGTTTCCGTACGAATTACAGGGATATTTTTTTCCTGCCGCCGGCGATTATGTGAATTGTATTAAATATTCTCGGCGCACGTACTTCATGTTTCGGAAAGCAAAGGGAGTCGGACGAATGTGGAGAATGGATTTTTTGGCTACTGCGAATAATTAGCAAAGAGAAAGAAAAAAGAGAATTGGGTTACCTACCGGGGATGGATTTTTTGGCCACGGAGAATAATTAGGTAAAAAGAAAAAGAATAACTGGCTTGTTGATCGGGGATGGATTCTTTCGCTATTGTGAATAATTAGGTAAAAAAAATGATATCGGCGATGGATCTTTAACCACTGAGACTAATTATGTAAAAAAAAGAAAATAATGACTGGCTTGTCTATCCAGGATGGACATTTTGGCCACTGTGAATAATTATGTGAAAAAGAAGAATAATTGGTTAATCTATGAGGGATGGATCTTTGGCCACTGAGAATAATCATGTTAAAAAAAAAAGAATTGATTTATCTATCCGTGACGGATCTTTGGTTACTATAAAAAATTACTTAAAAAAAAATATGAAAAAAAGAATTAGCTTACCTATCGGAACCGTGGCTCCTCACTTTGCCTGGCAGTAGAGGCGGACCCGGGCCGCGCTGTGCCCGTGCCTGAGGCCCGCAGGGCGCGGCCAGTTTCCCGGCCGTGGGAGTGTCGTGGCGCCCGTCACCCCCGGGCCCATTCCCGAGCCGTAAGTTCCGAGGGCTCCCAGGGTGCCGCTCGTGCCCTTCAACGTGGTCATGCCCATTGGTAGACCGGCGCTGGCTCCGTTCGATCCGTACATCTGTTGCACTGAAATACCGTAACAACAGATCAGTCCAGCAACATCAATCTCACCGCTCGTGTCCTCCCTGGCAATTCTCTCGCGTTGACGCTCGATTTTCACCTAATCTCGCAAATACGCTCGTTCTGACTCCAGAGAACTTTGATACAGTAAGAAAAAAGCAAGGACAAGGGAGGAAAAATAATAAAATAAGAATAATTAAATAAATTGACTGTCCAAAAAATCAAATTTTATTAAAGACACCTGGTACCTTTTTCAGATAGGATTTCTAATATCCTAGAGCACTAAAGATTCTCTTTGAAAATTAAATTATGTGCTTCTGTCGCTCTTTATTATAGCTACGAGTTTAAGCGTCAAGGATAGTTGGCCACGATCTCGTCCCAGCGCAGGCGGAATTTTCAATTTCCGGTTCGGATCGCGAGGGCCAATGAATATCGTCGTCTCGTTACGGAGTTGGTGTCGATAGCTTTCCTCGAAATTTTCTCGGTGTATTTTCCTCGCGTCACGTCTCTCGGTGATCTTCTCCCGCGATACGAAGTCGAGCTCTCGCTTTGGCGGCGGCTCGTCGCAGAGAATTCGGGTCAAACGGATTCTCTCGCAAGGCGATGGAGAATCCGCGCGCGTCCCGCCGAGAATGTGTTTAACGTGCCGCAAACTTTTCTCGCCGTCTGATCTACGGGACGAACGTGGAGACCGAGAATGCTCGTGCCTGAATTTTGCATAAGCTCGAGACCGATGCCGGTGTAACTTAACGTTCGCCCAACTTGCAAGAGCCAAAGGGCACGTGGACCGAAGAGGTAGCTCGCGCGAAGTTTCCACGTTTCGTTTAGATTCGAGAGAGAGAGAAAGTCGAAAGGGTGTAAAGGAATAAAGAAATAAGGGTGTTGCGTGCTGATGACGAACTTCTTTAATCCTCCGTGAGCCTTATAGAGTCTCAAAAACCCCACGTATTTTCAAATAATTCTAAACAATCTTCCAATAATACACAGGAGTATTCATTTGCAATTTTATGACCGGATCTGCTAGACCCCACCAGGATTTTTTTCCACCAGGCTCATTGAGGATTAAATTCCGTAAACTCTTTCTTGCCAATTAATATCTTCCATCCTTTCCTCCCGAACGATTTGTCTTCGGATCGACGTACGTCTGGAAATTTCGCGAACTTCTCTTGGCAACCTGGACGTAAGTCGTCGAAGCGAGCCCGCGAAATCCGCAACGGTTGAATCGTTCACTCTCAGCCCTTTCGCCACCGTGGAGGGAGAGGTAGCTCGAGAGTAACGGAATCACCGTGGCGGCTAATGCGAGCGCGCGGTTGGGGCCAAAGTTTTATTAAATTGTATTCCAGTCGGTGGATTCGAATTATATTCTGGCGGGAGTTTGCGGAAGCCACGCGACAGAGCTACGTGTGGGTTAGGCTCGATACGTGTTTACGCATCTGTTGTACGAACACACGCATAAATGTGCAAACACACCGAGCAAACGCACACCGAGATAACGCTTGCTACACCGGTAAGTATCGCAAGGCTCGCTAACTTTTTCCACCAACTCTCTCGTTCCACGCATCTCCCTTCTTCTCCACTCCACCTCCACCTCTCCTTCCATACCCTTGTACTTTCAACCTTCCATCGCTCCTCGAGATTGGCATTCTTGCGTACCCCTTCGGGTAGGTAGGAGGAAGAGCAACTTGGATATTCTTCTCCCTTCGACCTTTCGCCCGCAATTTCGTGCCCGTGAGCTAGGATCCACGAAGATGCGGCACAAGGACTATCCTTCAACAAGGTTGACGTACGCGTGTAGAGATACAGAGGAGAAGGGTGGTTATCGTTGGTTTAAGTGGGCACGAGAGTCTGGAAGTGGCGAGAAGAAAGAAAAAGAACAATGGAGAGGAGAAGGAGAATAGGAGAATATGTTTATTTGGGATGTTTAGTACCTTCACTGCTAGGAGCATCTCTAAATACAAAATTTAAGAGGGGCGCGTATAAGAAGGGAGCCGGAGAAGACAAGAATCGAGATGAGAGTATACTAGAAATAAAAAAGAATTGTGTACAAGGAAGAAGAGGAGACGAGAAGAGAAGATCAAATTCATTTGCCTCGTGGTTTAATCCACGTGCATGAATCTCTCAGGATCCCTCCTCCCTTTACCTTATTGTATCGTCCGCGGTGTAGCCTCCATTAACATCTCCCTCGCGGCATTACAATTAGCCAGCCGAGTCGAATAATTGGATCGATGACTTGCCGTACCCGATGACGCATCGATACTACTAGTAGTACAAAAGGCGGTGGCGCGCGACGGGAGTAGAAGCGGCGCGACGTGACGCGGAAACTAATTAATTAATTTCTCTTCGCTTTCGTTTCTCTCTCGATAGGACGCGCGACGAATTTCGATGCGTCCACGGCGTGGACGACGAAACCGGAAGGAAGGCTCTCTCGTCACGCGTCACGTTCGATCGTCACTTGTAGCTCGTCGAATTTATTCTTCTTTCCTCCCCTGTTATTATCCAGTTATCGCACCTCGCGTCAAAACGCGCGCGCGCGCGCGCCACCAATTTTCCGAATATCTCGTGCGGGAACACGCGCTAGGCCGCGTCGATGAGATTTGGCAAAAAGCACCGATTGCTCGGCCACAAAGTGTAATCCTAATGGCGCGCCAGCGCCGATGCGTCGATGCGGTCGCTTAATCGCTAATCAGTGTCAAGTGCAACCTGTTGCCCGCGGAAAACTAGAGGTAGAGCCGATACACGGGCCTCTAGAAATTACTCGAGCTCGATCTTAAGCTCTTCTCTCTTTCGCCTCTCGCGAAAACGCAGACGCGCGTGACCAATTAAGCAGAATCTTCGTTCCATTGGGCGCTGTAATTTTGCACAATGGGGAGTGACTGTGGCGGAAACGGTTGGCGTTGGAATGGGGTATTACATAGTGCATGCCTTCGCTTCTTTATTGTACTATCACACAATGGACAACTATCTTTCAGGTGCGATCTACTCCTGTTACGTGCAACCCACGGAAATTCGCATTCTATTGCTTTTCGAATAACAGCCGCGCATTGTGTCGCAACGTCGTGCAATTATAACCCGAGCTACTTGCTGTTCGAGCGAACGTTGCTTAGTTTGCTCGAGGATTTTCTGCAAGGCAAACACGTAGGACGCGCGATCGTCCTTCGATCGTTTAGCACAGGATGTTTACTTGACGTTCGCGGGCTTCTTCGCGGACAGAATCGACGCGTGGCTCGGCTCTAAGAGCGCAGAGTCTCGGCTCTAAGAGCGCAGAGTCTCGGCTCTAAAAACCCAGAGTCTCGGCTCCAATTCTTACGCTTATGGAAATAAATCATCGCCCGAAAGCGTCACTCGTGCGTGTACGTGGACGCGCGAATTAAGGTCACGTGCCGTCGTGCCACTTTTCCGAACGAGCATAACTCTTGCGCGTGGTGTCGCAGAAGCAATACATTAAGCGATATTTTCTATTCACAGCTAGGACGTGTAATTACAATTTACGGCGTAGGTTCTGTCAAGCTTCGCGTGAAAAACGCGCCTTGCCACGCGTCGACGCACGTTTCACTTTGTCCGGGACGATGCGCGCTCGCGGAGCACGTCAAAATTCTTGCTCGAGGAACCCAAGCCGTGATCGCGCAAACGCTGAAACAGTAGTCGTGCGATCGCTCGCAACAATACGCGCCTGGTATTACTTTTAATCCACAGTCTATGGTCGTCGGAGCGTTAAAAAAAACACGAAAAAAAAACAAACAAAACCCGCTCTTTCCACGCGAATTTTAATCGAAGCTTCACGTGCGGCTGAGCGCGCGACTGGTCGCAGAAACAATGTCAAAAAGTTTGACGTTCGCGTTCAACACGGATCGAAGCATCTCTCCCATTGTTCCACCTCGTCTCTGACCCCGGCTGATCGTCGACAATCGATTCAACCGCTGCTCCTTCGCGAAAGACTCCCGCCGAACGGTTTTCCCTACCTCCAACCCAAATCACGTTCTCAAATCGTGGAAACTTTATCGTCTCTGTTCGTCGCGATAATTCACACTGAACATTCCCTGGGCGTAGGGTTCCTTAGAGTTGGTCTTGATCAGATGGAACCCTCGGTGTGTGCGGTCGACCCGATCGCCGGCCAAAGCAGCTGGCAATCTGGGCGGGCAGAGACCCAAAAGATAAGCGACGAATCCGGAGCACGGCCAGCCCCAAAATCCGTCCTTGGAGTTTATCGACTCGGCGTAGTAGACGGCGGATCTGTGATGATCGCAACCGAATGGATTCCTCTGCTCCCAGCAACCTGGCTGATTGATCCCACCGTTCATGTAGAAGTCTATGTGGCCACTGGCCTCGACCTTGCCCTGAATGAAGGCGTTGGTGTGCAAGACGTCGACGAACTCGGCGTCCCCCGCGTCCAGCTTCTCGTCGTTGTTGACCGTGACGAAGAGGGGCATGGCGGGATCGAGGCCAGTTATTCGCGGGAGCTTGTACGGCCTGAGGACGTTGGCCGAGTAAGCTGGCACGTGGGCACCCAAACTGAAGCCGATCGCGTGAATGTCCACGGCACCGTACTCGCGTAGTCTGTTGATCAGCTGTGCGACACATTCTCCTACGTGAGGCACGTTGTGGACCGCTACTGGATAGCAAGGTCCGGTTGCCAGTCTGTGCCAATCGACCGCGATCACATTGTACCGACCCTTCTTCAGATAGTTTCCTCTGATGTTCACCAGAGTGTCCAGGTTCATATCGGAATTGTAGCCGTGGATGATGATCTTGGTGGGATAGGAGGCGACGAAGTTGGTCTCGGCGAGGTTCGACGACTCCTCGTCCACGAGAACTCGCTGACCCACGTGCGGATTGTATACGGTGTAGAGGAAGAAGGTCACCTCCTCGTCGGGGCAGGTTCCATTCGTGTTGACCAAACACGGACCCAGAAAGAAGTCTCTCGGGATGAGATCGTTGCTGAATCCAGCCTCGAACGTTATCGGCGAGCGATTATTCGGCTCGGCCGTAACCGGTGAAGTACATGCGACCAGGAGAACCATGGTCACCAGTCTCTTTACGATCTCGGCTTTCGTTATCTTCGCGCTCCTGGCCATTCTCGTTCTATCCGAGCGGTTACCACCTCGAGCTCTCGCGACACTCCACCACCTCCACCACCACCATCCACCACGGTGTCCCTCTCCAGCGAGATTCGCAGGCCACCGCGGATCGTCGAGCTGATACGAGAGTTCGGACGAGACTATCCGTTCCACCGCTCCGAGGTGGAGCACGCGATCCTCGTCCCAGCTCGTCGGGGAAACTTCGAGATTGATGGGCACGTAGTGGTCGTCGTAGACGTCACTGCCACCGCCAGTATACTCGAACGACGACGTGCTCCGAATCCCTAAATGGGGACAATCGAGGCTCCATGTGACATATTTAGGGATGCGGTCATCGATGCTTGATCGCGGTGCTCGCCGATCGATCACAGAGTCACGCGAGTGCTCGACAATCGGTTGATTGCTCGACCGAGGGTGGTTTGTACTAGCGAAGCGTTCTATCTAATGATTACGGGAGCAGTAAAATGATCGTGCACACGAGTATCCGTGAGTGTGGATGTGAGTAGGTGGAATCACACGAACCAATCGAATCCGTCGAAGATGCGAGTTAAGCAGACCGGTTCGCGCTTGTCAGCTCCAATATGGTCTCGAGTGGGTTACCAATGCTCTTTGCGAGGTATCTCGAATGCCTTCGATCGTATTCGATTAGGTCGACGATTAGACTCGTGCAGTTTGCCACGTGACGCGTCACGATTCTCGGTTTGCTATTGTTCTTGAAATTGTTGCTTGGTGGATGAGTATCGAGAGTGCGCTTGGACTTGAGTGTGACGATGATGATTGCACTTGAGTGGTTTTGCAGAATTTTATTTTACTCTACTTGTGAACGCTGAGTTTCCTTTATCGCGGTTCACTGCGAGACTCGATGATTTTGATCAAAAATTTTCCGACCTAGCGCCGATATTTTTATTTTGCCACGGTTCTCAGGAGAAACCTTCTCACGACTACGATGCACTTCAACGTCGGTACTTTACGAGCGCTACTCACCACGAGGACCACGACGACCGCGTCAAGGACGAACTGTGGGGAGACAGCCAAATTCACACTCTTTTGTCCCATGCTCGAAAGATACTCTTCAAGAGGGCGGTTTTGTGCCGATAAGATAACAAAAATGCCGCCGCTTTGTGGTCGACGTGGAGGGACAGATAGAACGGAAATGTTACAATGAGAGAATTTGAGGTAACATCCGTTTCGCGAATAGACGATTTTTGCATATTGAATGGCGAAAAGGAAAAAGGAAGGTGGCCCGATTCGATGGCGAATGCGGAAACATTCGACAATCGGCGGAGAATCTTCGATGTTTGTTCACCACGTGTCACAACCTACCGTCCGAGAGGTTCGATGACATAACACGAGTGCCGCCACACGTTCCTCGAATACTCGAGGCGTTTGAACGCTTTGACAGACGCAAAAGAATGTAGTTTCATAAATTCGAAATATTCCAGCGATTTGCAAAGGATTGCTCGTGAAATTGTTTGTGGATATGAAAGACTGTCATCTTTATCAAAACAGGAGTAACGATAACTTTTGACTCGAGACATGCTTCATTTGCAACTTACATCCATAATGCAGATTGCATATATAGGAAGAGGTTCTTCTTTATTTGCAACGCATCGAAGTCATTAGCATCGGTTATCGGAAATTCAAAGTACACGGTACGGAGGTCACGAACCTATCTTGATACGTTTCAAAGAGTTCAGTTAGATTTACAATCTACTACTCTTACAAGGAACCTACGCGACGTGTCCCCCCCCGGATTTCAATGCCGTTGAAATATGTTGTAATCTAGATCAAAATAAGGGACACGTTTTTTTTTTATACGTGCCCAATCGCACTTTTAGGGGGTGAAACACCCCTTTGAAAAAAATCGGTTTTCTTCTTTCCAACCAAATACTGTGAAATCTATACGAGATAGAAAAAAATGTTTTAGACGAAAGTTGAACAGTTTCAAAACCGCTTAATAATAGTTTGATTGGTTGTTTAAAAAATATTAAACTTTTCGACATACCCCTCCCCCCCTCATAATTATTTTGCAATTTCAGAATTTCGTTTTGACCAAGCGAAAGGATATTTTATCCCGAATTCAACCATATATAATAATGTTACTTTCCGAGACACGGTCTTTTCGAAAAATAGACGCAAATGCCCGCGTATACCCGTAACGCGCTATGCGCAGCGCTTATCTCACTCGAGATGCATATATGCGTCTTCAATCGTGAAAGTCGAGAATACGTCGTTGGTATTTTCGTCGTGTGAAAAACAACCTTACTTTCTGCGAAGCAAATAAATATCATGAATAAGCGTGATATACATATCATGTACAAGCAGTGGTATAAAAGTCAGTGTCGCAGCAAGTATCCAACAGTTCACAATGTATCATTTGTAAGAACAAGTCTGTAAATGCATATTACTATACATGTGTTAAAACCTCTTTTAATACATTCGCTACTGTCGAGCTATACAGGGTGTCCCGCAATAGGTGTAATCCCCTAATAGGTGATACTCATTGGATTATCATATGTGCAATATGTATAATCCATAAATATCATGAAAATGCTAAACGGAAATATATTTTTTTCTTGTAGAATCTATTCATATGTGTATATCTTCACTCCTTTAACACTATTTTTTTATAAAACATTATTTACCTCCATCTTTAAAAGCTATTTATTATCTCCCCATTAGTCGCAATATTTTTCTTTCAAAAACAAATTCTTTTATATAGTTAGATTATATGTTAGATATATTATATGTTAGATTACAACATATTTCAACGGCATTGAAATCCGAGGGGGACACCTCGCGTACGTTCCTTGTTAGTCGAGCGAGTCGAAAGTAATGGAATATTAAGATTCTGATTGTGCAGATGAATCTTCAACTCGAATTATTCAAATATCCATCTTTACTCAAACAATCGACTAATTCTCGTTGTTTGCGAGTACTCGAAAATCTCTGGTATTTACCTGAGCAATTATTTGTTCACTTTTAACATCCTCGGTTAATGAAAACGAAGGCATCACGACTTACTCGTGTTTCCACAAATAACTAAAGATCAGATCTTTTCGGCAACTTCTACACTATGTCCACGAAAAGCTTTACGCTATCCAGTTATCGAATCATTATCGCGAACGAACGATAACATTATCGCGAACGAACGATAAGAAGGATAGTTGTGGATTGATAGAACCGACTATATGTAGATGGATGGATCTTGAGAAAAAAATATAACGTTGACAGTAGGTACAGCTTACGAGGAGAGGAAAAAAATCTCTTTTGAACACTCACGCGATCATAAAAGCGTCTAATTTTTACGTATTTACTAAAAATATTCCAAAAATATTCGTCATTCCACAAATCGAAAGTTTACTCGAAAGCAATTACACTATCCGAATTAACCTTCCTCCTTCTATTCGGGAGTACTTTTCGTCCAATACAAATTTCTCGATTCTCTCTACCTTCTCTCCCATCCCTATCCCGCGCGTTTCAAGCACCAAGAATCCTTTTTCCTACTCCCCTTCTACCCACACCCCGCTGGCGTAGAGTCAACTGGAGAGATTGACCGAGACTTGCGAACAATTTATAGGCGAGAGACTTTACGCCGAACGAACTTCCTGAGGTTTTCGGCCGCTCGAGCATTTATCTCTTTTCTCGAAGTCTCGTGACTTCGAGGACTCTTTAAAGTCACACGGTCCACGCCGGTTCTCGCTTTCTGTTGAACGAGCGCGGGCGCGCGTCTCCCATTTACGCTCGTGCTCGTTCGAAAGAAGAGGAAGACGGAGAGGTGGTGGAGAAGACCGAGTCTCGCGTTGTCCCAAAAATCGACGAGAAGGTGAAACCACGTCCGGTTTCACGGTCGGCGAGCAGACAAAGAAGTGCGCACTTTCACAGGCGCGCGTACTCTTGCATTTTAACGCGCGAGACCCGCGCCATCCATCGTCCCAGTTACGAGTGCCTAATCAATGCCGAAACCGCCGAAGGCTCGTACGAAATTAACACTAGAACTAGCAAACCTGTCAGACTGAGTGGTCAACAAAAGAACTTTTCACATGAGAAAAAAAATTGGTTGTTCTAATAACATAAGACGCTCTCTCCTTCAAAATAAATGTTTAATATGGAAGTTTCTATATGAGAAAGAAAATTGGTAGTTCTAGTGATAAAATAAGACGCTCTCTCCTTCAAAATAAATGGTTAATATGGAAATTTCCATATGAGAAAGAAAATTGGTACTTCTAATGATAAAATAAGACGCTCTCTCTGACAGAATGAGTGGTCAACAAAAGAAGTTTCCATACGAGAAAGAAAATTGGTACTCCTAATGATAAAATAAGACGCTCTCTCTGACAGAATGAGTGGTCAACGAAAGAAGTTTCCATATGAAAAAAAAATTGGTCTTTCTAGTGACAAAATAAGACGCTCACTCTGTCAAAATAAGTGATTAGCAAAATAACTTTTCACATGAGAAAACATTGGTAGTTCTAGTGTTACAGAGAAATTCTTGTGAAAAATTGATGCAACCGGTCATTTTGACAGGTCGGTACTTCTAGTGTTAACTCCTCGATCCAACATCGAACGAGTGGATAGGAAAAAAGCCCATCGATGTGGGAGACCTTTTGTAGCGGCAACTATCACTGGATACAGATAGCGCATTAGCCCATTTGCACGAATTATCGAGAGCGGATATATCGGCGAATTTCGTCCGACAAGCTGACATAGACTCCCGTGCAATCAGTGCACGATTGTCCTGGGCCCATGACGTTTCCACAGGCGGCACGATACGCGTCGGACACTCGTTTGTACTCTAGTCGTCGCCGATAGCCTTGGCCTTCGCGCGATAACGATAATTATGCGAAACAATAAACGTTATCGACACCCGAGTGATTTCATCGTCGAGCGGACAAGAGGCGGTGAAATTAAATCGTCCTGGACGTACGAGCGCTCATTGAATAAACTATAAATGACAAATAGTCGGATAGACAGTTCTAATTTCGTCTGAAAGTAATCTTAATCCGTCCTACGGAATAATCATAAAAATAGATTAAGCCCCGAAATGAAACGAGCGCATCTGCATTGTTACGTTTCTCTTATAATTGATCTTACAGTTTCACGCAGGAATGCGCTTTAATTAGCCGCTTACTTTTAAAAATCCATTTCCACCCGGTCCTTGGGCGCTCGCGTGCCATTCAATTAACGGGATTTATTCGAACGGCGTTACCCAAGCACGCTAATTACTGCCGGTAAGACCGATACCCGATGAAATCATTTTATTGTGCAGGACGATCGTCGTTATCGAAGCGTGTCCGCGAGGTCAGGAGGGGTCAAGAAGGGAACGCGACAAATTGGCAATTAAGGAGCGCCGACTCACGGTCTTTAGATATTTTCGTATGCAATTAGCGCAAGAAGCCGATGCGCCATGGACACGGTCTAATTGCATGTAATTTGCGTAATCGTTCCCATCGAATGCACATTGGTTAAATGCGGCCCTTCCTAAATATAGGAGAAGATAACTAGAGAGAGAATTCGCGAGGTGTTATTCTCGTTTGACGGGCAAGAACCGAGAAGGATCTATGAACGAAGGAGACATGAAAGCGGCGCGCGGCGCGTATGAGAAAATGGGCGGAACACCACGAACGCTCCGATTGGTCCGATCTTTCTTAGCTTTTCCAAATGGAAACTACTCGAACTGTCCGATAATTGACTTTCCGAATTTATTGGACTCGTCGAATTCACATGGTTAACGATTTATTCAACTAGAAGCATTCGATGATAGGCTCGCTCTAAAAATGCGTGCTTGTCTCTTCTTCCGTCTGTTATCGTCGGTTAGGTGACTTTGGTACACGAGTGATAATCGGTTAACGAAGCGAACGTAGGTTCCATGGGATCGTGTTGATCCGTCGAGTGCGTCAGGCGCAGATGTAGGCAGACTGACGGGAAATGGAGAAATGAAGTGATGCGCGTATATCAGCGCTAGGGAGACTATCGTGACTTTTGGAGTGTTGCGAACTGCGGTAAACAGGGAACCTGGATTGGAAAGGTTCAGCTTGGAATTGCGTTTATCTGCATCATCGTCTAGAACAAGCTCGTGACGCGTGCCCAGGTACAATCTGAAGTTCGAATATCATTCGAAGCGGTATTAAAACACTAGTGTAAATCAACTTAAGTGTCGCTAATTAAAGGCGACGAGCTTTAGATAGAAACCCATTATGGGGCACGTAGAAGAAAAATTATTCCACAGGTGAATTTCAATCGAGTGGTTAAACTCTCCGATCGTGCATTCATCTTTTTCTCTTTTTTTTTCGGCGTGCAAGGAAAAGTCGAATAAACGGCAAGAGGAAAAGACCACGGCCGAGAGTGGTATGCCGTGCGAGGAATAACGGCGAATCCGTCGATAATCCACTAACGAAGTTAAAGGTGACCCTTAACCGCGTCCAGATATGCAAAAATTTATACGAGTCCTGACGAATTTACGAGAAGGTGGACGTGTGCGTCGCGTAAGAGCACACGGGCAAATTTTCATCACATCTAGCGCTAGTATTCGGTTCTTCGTCAGTTTTTTTTTATGAACGTCAAAGAGATTTGCGCTATAACATACTTTCAGGGTGGACGCGCTTTTGTAAAACTTGAACGACGATGGGCGTCTCGAACACAAACGCAACCATGAAGGACCTAAATATTTATCCGTCAAAAACTGTGAAATCACAACAAGAATTTTTGCCTCGAATTTTAGATTCAAACGTAGAAACGTAAATATTTGCAAATCCGAATGCAGATTCTCCCAATTCCACGCGTCACGAAGACAGAATCTTAGAATCCATTTAACACTTTGCACTGGCACGTCATCCAAATGTTATTCATGGTTCGAATTACCATCGGTAGAATGAACTATCCTTCCAGATATATATTTAGATCATTCACGAGATCAGACACCGAAACCTAAAACCCCAATTCGGATGGTGACGTGGCGGACAATGTGTTAAAAAAGCTCATTGGCTCGCGTGCATTTTCAGGATTTTCGTGACCGTAGGACAGTGAGGGTGTCCATCTCGTACAGCACGTGAGTAACCGTACGCTCCATAAATAAATAATCCGAACGCCGTCAGGGACGAGAATACTCCGCCATGGAAGTTTATCGATCGCACCGTCTCGTCTACTCTCGTTCCATCCTGTTGAGTTCGCGGGTTGGCCTTCCACCTCCACCTCCCGGACGCTACCGACTTAATAATAGCGACCACCACGTCGATCGGAAGGAGGCTGGACCTCTAATCGATTTCCAGCCGCCTGAGGTATCTTCCATTCGAGATACGAAACGCGACTTCTTTCGGTCCCCGTTGTATTTTCGTCACCGGGTCGCGAGGTCAACGGGCGTTACCTACACCGTGCGAGACTCGAGTCGAGATCTCTTTGAGAAGTTGTTCCTCCGACTCCAAAAAATCCTCGAGAACATCCACGTATGTAACAACTATATCGTTCTCGAAATATTGCAGAAGATAGTCACAGGAGAATTCACGTTTATCGAAAAATCCTCTACTTACAATCCATCGTGAAAAATTATTCGGGTACACTGAGAGGATCAAATCATCATTGAACTTTTTCTCATTCTCGTTGTCTATATTTATCACTGTCGCTTGAAATTTCTTAAATGGAAGATTCAACGAAGACGTTAGACCTGTGTTTATCGAGAAGAGAAATGTTTAAGTAGGTTAGGAGATTAAGGACGAAATTTAATGTTGCTGCAAAGTGTTTGAAAGGGACGAGAAGGGAGTGTGTGCAGGGTATGCTCGGAATAAGGTAAGCGCATTCACGTGCCGCTTGCTCCATACGGTGGTAATTAATTAAATTCGACGGTTTAATTAACCGCGCGGACTACCTTGAATCAACGCGCGCCTGCGCACTGGAGGACCCGGACGAAAAGCGCCGTCCGGAAAAGTTTCTCGCTCATCGTGGGCGTAATTCTCGTTTTCGGCTCGGACGGGTAATTACGCCGGGGTGATCGATGGAACGAGGGTGCCGAGCTAAAGTCGCGTGTCGGTGGGACGATGGAAAGACACGAGCTGTGACGCGCGCGCGCGCTGCCCTTCGTCAGCCCTTCGTAACGGTGCTAACGAAGGCAACCCTTCCACGGCCAATCAAAAGTACAGTCCTCGACAACGAAGCAGGCGTCGCGTTATGGTCCGCAAAAGCGAACGAGACGACGCACGATTGAGTCAATCTCAGTCGTCTGCCACGTGCTATTCCAATCGCTAATTCGACAGACTCACTTCTCGCCGTTTCACCGGTACGTTGATTTTAATCTTAACCGTTTGAGTCCCAGGGGTCATTGGAAAAGCACGGTTGAAAAATGGCGAACAGCGCGATGGCGCTTGTTTCAATCGATTGCGAAGAGTGTCAAGCGATAGTGCTTGTCTTATGACTCCGGCACACTGGACGCGGCAACGCGGCAACGCGTCAACGCGTCAACGCGGTGGCCAATCACTGTGTTGCTTTAATACATAACTAATTAGTAATACCAGAAAAGCAAGACAGTGATTGGCCACCGCGTTGACGCGTTGACGCGTAGCCGCGTTGCCGCGTCCAGTGTGCCGGAGCCATTAGGTTGTGTTGAAAAATGCCATTTCGCGCGATGGTGCTCGTTTTATTTTGTGTCGAAAAATTGCGAAGAGCGCGATAGTGCTCGTCTTATTTTGTGTCAAAAAATGTCATTCCATGTGATAGTGCTCGTCTTATTTAGTGTCGAAAAATGCCATTCCACGTGATAGTGCTCGTCTTATTTTGTGTAAAAAAATGCTATTCCACGCGATAGTGTTCGTTTTACTTTCTGTCGAGAAATGTCATTCCACGCGACAGTGCACGTCTTATTTTGTGTAAAAAAATGCTATTCCACGCGATAGAGCTCGTCTTATTTTCCGTCGAGAAATGCCATTCAGCGCGATAGCTGAAAATAATGAAATACAAAATGCGTCAGTTGTATTATTTAACTTAAAAAAAACAGCTAGGTATGTGACGTAGATCCGTGTACAGTTGAGCGCGCTACTTGGATGTGGTCTGTGAGTGCACCGTCAGTTGTCGATATTTTTTATTATTAAAATGTGCTGAGCTTTTTCGAACGTGAAATTCAAAGAGCGCGATCGCGCCGCTTGGAACTGAAACGGTTAAAGAAAAATTTCCTTTTGGAGACTCCAAACACAAAGGTCCGTTTCCAACGAGCTTGTTAATACCATTATCATCGTTGCAACGCGCTTTCACAATCGATGTGCCGTCGAAATTGGCAGCACCGAATTCGAAGCCAAGGATCACAATATTCATGGAATTAACACTAAGCTCCACGAATGAGCGATTATTCGAATACAGCGCTCGCAGTTGGGATCGTTGGAGAGCAGCATCCTTTGACCATTGGTTCGAGCACTCTCCGCATCCTCCTCCACCTTCTCCTACTCCTCCAAATCTCCGGAGTAAATCGCGCGTGCAAATTACATCGGCCACTAGGGGGATATTAATTATCGTATCGTCCGCTACGTCGATCGCATTCGCATGCGCTGGTAAACCGCAATGGCCACGAGAAGGGTTCCAGGCTGTGCTCGATACTCTGATCGATCGTTCTTTCATCACGGGTCAATCTTATGTCCCCCGTGTGCTTTTCACTCGACGTCGTGAAAATTTGAGAACGACGAGAAAGCGGTGAATGGTTGAGCTTTAAGGGGCCTTCCTACTTTCGAGGGTCAAAAAATCAATTTTACTTTATCGCGGGTTCTTTTTTGACTTTGACGCATCGAGATTATAATTCGCGGAACAGCTGATTAATCGTAGGGCGCTGTTCACGTGGACGAAAAGTATACGAAAAATTTCAAACGTGGTTTTCTTAAAATCGCATTTTCTACCCTAGTGCGTTGTAATTTTTCAGGAACAAATGGTCGCACCGACTTGAAATTCTACAGGTGTCTACAGAAAATGTCCAACTCTTCTTGGAACTGGTATTTTTAATTAATGGAAAATTCGATCTTTGCGACACAAACGTGAGCCGTTTTTTTTCTTCTATGAAAATTTTAAACTTTTTTTTCAAGAAGCTGCCATTTTGTTATTTCTCAATATTTTTGTATAATTCTAGTTTCAACGATAGCTCTACTAGTGTAGATTAGGGATCTGTCCGGACTTTCTGTTTCCAATTTACCCAAGGGCTTACATCACGGCTATCACGCAGTAACATTTTCATGGAGACGCTCCAGTAAACTAATTTTTAACAATTAAACAATTTAATCTTTTTACTTAAAAAAAAAAAACCCTCGACATCTTTGAAATATTACCAAATATTTGCATCTACCCTTTAAGATCATAAGACTTACTCTTTTGCAGAAAATAATTCCTAGACATCGCCTCACCCCTTTGCCTTCAAAAGTAGGAAGCCCCCTTAATGAGACTAATGCGATGGGACTAAGTTCGCGGTGGTCTGCGTTATTCCATTAGCTGCCGCAGTTAATTGATGAAAAGGAGAAAAAAAGTGAAAATAAAGATGGTGAATTAACCCTCTTAGAGGATTAATTAATCGAATAAAGAGTGGGCAGTTAACGAGTTAACGTTTCTCTTTTTCTCCTCGTTCCTTTCTCCACGTGTGATCGAGGTCAGGCGAGAGAATCGATCGCGGTACGATGGTAAACGTAGGATCGAAGAATGAGAATGTTCTTTTGGCTACTCACATGGGAAGCTGACTGGGGGGTGCGTCTGGGCGTTGTGCGCGTTATGAGGATGCCTCGGGGTTGCAGCCCGCTGCCTGCAGAAGCAAAGGACGGCCGCCGTAACCAGGCCGGCCATGCTGAGAATCGCGAAAACGAGGGCGACCGCGAACCAAGTCGTGTGCATCCCCAGAATCGTCGATGCCTCGGAGTCTGAAAAAGAAGGAGAAGAAACGAGCCGACGCTCGCAATCATTTCTTCCATTTACGTGCGCGCACGTCGATAGAATCGTCGTGATTCAACGATCAAATACTTTTTTTGTCTGCCTCCTCGAAAGTGACGAACGTCACGGATGTTTACTTTCGACGGCAGCGCACCGTCCTGAAGGATCGTAGAAAAAATAAATAACCGCAGGTCACGAGGAACTGTCGTGCTCGTGAAATTTAAATAAATGTTTGCAAAATCGAGAACACCGGCTTTAACGGAAACGACTTCTCCGTACGTGTGCAAGAAGCACCGCCCCGGAAGAGGAACGAATCGATAGAGAATTCGTTCCGCCTTCTCTCCCTCTCTCTCTCTCTCTCTCTCTTTTAGGAATCAGGTTCCTTTGGACATCAGAAACCGTAGGACGCAAAAACTTACTAGGTTAAAACTATTCGCATTGCTTATTTAAGCGTTTCTGTTTTTGCTTCTAGCGTACCGTTATAAATAAATATTAAACAGAATCAACAGCGAGCATACGCGTCTGTCTTACTTTTAGAATTTAAACTACAAATCGAAAATTCCCTGTTAATTTTTTTTTCCTTTGCTTTTTGGTTTCAGTTACTTTAAATTACACGTAAATTTATAAAATATTACATGCCATTGGACGATGGATTGCAAATGTAAAAAGTACATTTTTGTTTCTATTGGGCGCACGAATGGAACTTGGTTCGCAGGTACAATAAAACGTGACTATTCTTACTCCTCTCTCGCTTTCTCTACTTCTTAGGAACGTCGTACGATGCGTTTCGACGAAAAGAAACGTAGGGTGCGAGAGTATCGCGGTGGCATGCGGTCACGCACCAGCTTTCCCCGAATACTGTCGAATCGATAAGCGGCAAAGTACTCGACCCCTTCTTCCTCGTCGGCGCGCTATAAAAAGCGACAATAAAGAATGCTTTACGAGGGTCGTTTCTGCCACGCAATATTAATGTCCCGTCTCCGATCGACGGTGTCGCGAGGACAACGATTTTGTATCCCTTATGAGATGTACATTCTCGACGAAGAGTTTATATTTCTGTGCACCCTCTTTTTTTCATCCACGAATAAGAGCTCGACCATGTACGATTTCGCGAGACACGTCTAAATAGAACCTTCACGTGGAAGTGTCCAAACCACGATACTAAAAGCTCTTTCTAACGTTTGACGAGACCACGATAGAATTTAGTACACTGAAATAGAGAATCGTTGAATTATACGAGAAAGTGGAGATAAATCTAGAATTGAAAGTCGTATCGAGAGGGTATCTAAAGCTGGCATAAAGGTAACCTTGTGCGCGGTGAATCGATCCTGGCCGATCGTTCTATCGACTCTCTGAGAAAGTTCTTCCTTTATGCGATCGTAAACGATGATGTTTGGCCGGTATTCACGGTTAAACGGCTCCATCCGCCGCGTAACGAAGTATAAAATCTATACGCGAACTTTACGACCCGGATCGAGAATGAGAAGAAGACTGTGGCGTAAGGGATGGGCACGGTGGAAAAATCGAAGAGCTCTTCGACGCGTGCGCAGCGAGCGCTTCTAAAGTCTCGTGAATGCGATCTTCCTTGAAAATCTCTAACGTTTACGAGGGTCCAAGAGGACTGGTAACGGCCAGTGCGCGCTAGTAGACGTTAATGAGCTTACGCGGTAATTAGAACTTACTGGCACAGAGGGTGGAAGCGGCCTCGTCGGATCCGTCGCCGCAGTGATTCACGCCGTCGCAGAGCAGGTCCGTTTCGATGCAGAATTCATTCTGGGTACACCGGAAGTCCTTGCAGGTGTGCTCTGTAAAACGTAAGGAAAGTGTGGTGAGCTTGGCAAACGAGATTCAACTTCGACCGTGGCTAAAAGGGAAAAATTAAATAAATCCGAGGTGAGGAGGGACCTTTAACCGCGTGACGAAAGTGAAGGAGCAACAGATGAGGATATCCTCTTTTTGCCGGCCAGTGGCGTTCTTCTACGTGAGAGAAGGAAGCACGTACTTGTCCAGTGCCGAAGGCACGTCGATGTTTTCTTGGTAAGCGTTCGACGGGGTGAAACTCGAAAAATGCCACTTCGTTTAAAATGGATATACGGAGGGAGAATTTTTACACGGTAAATAAATGAAGGGGAACTCTGTCGGTGAGTGTCGAAATGCGACCTGGGGCTGGATTTCTTTCCCAGCGTTGTAAAACCTTTATTTAATCCGTTAAAGAAAAAAAATGATATAATTATCGGATATCTGAGCGTAATGCGTACGGTGAAACAATCTGTACGCGATATACCCTGCGGCTACGCACGAGTGTATGAAAAGGGAGAGAGAGAGAGAGAGAGAGAGAGAGAGAGAAAGAAAGACGGAGTGAACGAGTGACAGGTAGAGAGCGAGCGAGTGAAAGAGAAAGAGCGGAAGGGGGTGAAAGGGGGTGGCAAGTACAACCCCATTGAGGGGTCGCGCGCAACCCCTCGAGTCGAGTGCCCTCCGGTAGGCGCCGGAGCCTGAACGATAGGCTAGTTTGGAAGCGCGTGCCAGTGGCACCCTTCGAACGCAAATTTTTCATTGCGGCTTTCGTGGAAGCATGGGAAGGGCGAAGGACGCACGCAAATACGCGTTTTCCACCTTTCATTGGAAATCTTCGCGAAGGTGCCATATGCCGTCGCACGTACCACGAGAATTACAACGCAGAACTGTCTCGAAAAATTTTCTGCTCCACCTACATTTTATACCACTGAGAATAAAAAACTGTTCCGAATAATCTCTTTTATGGCTAGCACTCTACGCGTCGATTAAATCATTAAACCCGGAAAAATGTTACGAGTGGAGGCGCATGAATTTTTCAAAGGAGGAATTTTAAATCTGCGCCATTAATCGGATTTGTGGAAGCAGATTTTTCGAAAAAGGGAAAATTTGAATGGCGAGAATTAACGAGCGATATATTTCTCTCTGCAAAAGTATTCAATCGCCGTGTCACTCATTCTGGATTCCTCTCGGAGTCTGGTCCTTCTCTCACGGCGAGCGTATGCAAAGGAAAAAGATGATCTCGCGTTCCGGACCATTCAGCGGAATGTCGACGATTAATATGGAGGATGGATCGCCCGGAGTCGCACTGCGAAAATTTCATGGGTTACCCTACCCCTAAAAGCCAATTTTCTCGCGGCTAACGGACGTCGTCCCGCTCTCGGACATACCTTTTCAATTACACCGTTCCCTCTCTAACATCCCTCGTGGAATGCGAGTAATACGAGCGATAACTTTCGCGGGTGCGAGCCATCGTGAAAAAGATTTCCAATGAAACGCACGATAATGCCTCGGGACGGTTCGGTGTGGAGAGCCGTGAGCTAGAACCGAGTTGAATGAGAGAGGACGAGACTGAAGGAGCGCGAGAGAAAGAAAGAAAGGAAAAAAAAGGAAGAGAGAGAGAAAGAGACGAGAAGAGAATGGACATTCACGTTCGCAATTATAATCCGTCCCCGGCTGCTGCCGGCGTAATCGGTGATAATAAAAAGTCGTCGGAAGAGACGAGAATTAAGGGCGCACCAACGTTATTATCACATTCGACGCGAACAGCTCCGCCAAGATTTTCCACGACAGGCGAGGAAAATCCGGATCGCAGTCAGAGAGAGAAATGATTTTTCATTCGAGCGATCCTCCTGTCTCCACTCTCTCTATTTCTCTTTCTCTCTCTCTCTCTCTCTCTCTGCTCGCATTCCCGTCGCAGCTCTTCTCCATTCTCATTATCCGCGTTCGACGTTCCCGTCCGATCCAATTGCGTGATTAACGCCATTTCTAATGTCGCACTTATCGCTCGCGCGAGCGACGCGGCATGGGCGCGTGACGCACACCACTTCCAAGCTCCCAACGGGATTGCGCGCGAAATCGAATTGTTACATCGTGAGACGACACCGCGTTCGTGATAATCGATTTGTGGAATCGGAAATTTTGCGAAACCCGATTGAAAGTGAAAGGAGAGATTTTTTTCTCGTGCGTGGACGATCCTCGAAATTGACGCTTCTGAAAAGTATCGTGATCAAGTTTAACACTAGATTTAACGAAACAAGTCAATTTGGATGGTTTAAATGGGAAATCGTGTTTATAAATAAGTCACTCCCTTTACGGTCGTGCCTAAAAATGTTCAGTAAATCTAGTGTTAAGGAACATTAGTGAATCGGTATTTAAATGACGATTCCATCGCGCGAGACGAAAGGTAAATCGTTTGCTAAGCTCGCGTGGATCGATAGGTTTATTTTGAGAGACGATACTCGGCGCGATCGAGAATTTCGAGGTGTTGGCACGCCCGGCGTCCACCTATGTACAGTCAGCCACCAGGGTGAATGTTCGATGATCCACGTTGGCCCAATCATTTGACGCTAGATGGTTGCGCCGTGTAAACGCTCGAATATGATCAATATGCTTACGAAATTAACAGCCGTGCGCACGGAGTAAGCAGTGACCTCGGCAGCTGTTGTCTCCTGTTGCGAACCGTAGGAGAACGCACGCGTGTTCTAGACCCTTACGACTAAATTGTTTCGTCGCGATAACTATTAGAATTTCTCTCTTAAATCAGAGATTTTTTTTGCTTGCGCTTGAAAAAAGAAAAATAACATTCACCAAATCGTTTAATCGCGATAACAATCGTGTTTTGTTGCGAATCGTAAGAGAGAGAGAGAGAGAGCACGCGGAGTCTCCAGACCCTTATAACCAAATCATTTCATCGCGATAACAATTAAAAATTTCTCTCTTCTAATGAGAAAAATTTTTTTGCGTGCGCTCGAAAAAAGAGAAATAATATTCGTCAAATCGTTCAATCGCGTTAACAATTACAATTTCTCTCTTAAACGAGAAATTTTTTGCCCGCGCTTGAAAAAAGAAAAATAACATTCACCAAATCGTTTAATCGCGATAACAATCGTGTTTTGTTGCGAACCATAAGAAAGAGCACGCAGAGTGTTTAAACTCTTACGGCCAAATCAGTTCATCGCAATCCCAATTAGAATTTCTCTCTTCTAACAAGAAATTTTTTTGCGAGCGCACGAAAAATATTCGGAAAATCACTCAATCGGGTTAACAATTAGAATTTCTTTCTTCTAACGAGGAATTTTTTGTTAGCGCTTGAAAAAAAAAGTAACATTCACCAAATCGTTTAATCGCGATAACAATCGTGTTTTGTTGCGAACAATAAGAGAGAGCACGCGGAGTCTCTAGACCTTTTCGATCAAATCGTTTCGTCGCGATAACAATAAAAAATTTCTCTATTCTAACGAGAATTTTTTTTTCCGAGCACGCAAGAAAAAGAGAAATAATATTCGACGACGCGAAAAATTATACGATTGCCAAAGGAGCTGCTTTCCCTCACGCGAGCTAGACGGTCGCATTCGAGTTAATTTAATTAATCGCGAGGGTGGAGACTTTCGGAAGGGGCGTTCAGCGTGTCCAGCCACGTTTCAGGGATTACGCGGAACGACGAGGCCGGACCCGCTCACGAGAGGATCTCCCTCTTAATGTACTCTAATCTTCTGTACGCCTCGACGAGCATGAGAGACGCGTAAGGACGCGAGGATGATTTCAGTTGATTCGTAATTTGCCGTTTAGAGACGAGGAGAAGTAACTCGAGAGGGCTATTTACACACGCGCGATTATCCTCCTTTAAATAAGAAGAGATCTTTGCGTCCTCGATCGCGGGCTTGGGCGTAAAAAGTATCGAGTCACGCGTAGAAAAGAGATTAATCCTGTGTAATATGCTTCTTCGTTCGTTGTGCTATGCGCGGCACGTAGTCACGGACCAGGGATTTCCCTAGCGTGGCCGTACTCTGGCTACCCTTAAACGAGTTATTCGTCCGCAACTGTTTGGCGGACCGAGGAGGAAAGCGTCGAGAAGCTAGGACGAACCAACAAACACGTAGAACCATCATCAATATGCAAATCTTCCCTTTGACCTCTCCTACTAATGGCCGTCGTAACGCCTCGGGATTACGTAAGCGCTCGTTGTAACGGCGCAGCGAACGATCTCGCACTTGTTCACTCTCGAATCTCCCCAAAACTTTCCCTCACTCGATAATCAAAGTTCCTTTACTTTCATCTTCGGCTTTCTACGGAACATTTCGATCTCTCGAAGTCACGCGTTTCGTTGTTAGCGATCTCTGTGTATTCGCGCCTCGTGAAATTCTCGCGCCTCGCTCGTTCTAAAAGCCGAGACGGCGAACATGCTCGAGGAGAATTTTGCGATTCCACTGGCACCGGGAGAGTGTCACCTCTTGAATTCCAATGTCCCGCGCGACACCGAGCCCCTTCTACGTCCATAAATTGTCGTAATATCGATGCGCTCCTGGGAGAATGCAAATTCGATTTACGACCGTGAGGAAATGCGACCGCGTTTTTGATTTACGACGGAGGAACGCGCCCATGAAAATTGCTGCTTTTCGCTCGTGTAACATTAATCGTGACATTAATCGCGCTCGTTCCGGCCCTTGGATTGAAATAATGCGAATATCGAATTCGAGAACGACGAATAATACATTCTACACCTTCGCGTTTGATTTTGAAACTGACAAAAAGAAAGCTTAATGATGATTCTAGCTGATGTAACATTGGATTGGCATTATGCGAATATCGAATTCAATGATAACGAAGAGTGTATTCTGAAGTTCAACATTCACGTTTGAATTTAAAATTGACCCAGACAGGACTTGAGGATAATCCTCGGCAATGTAACATTAATCGCCTCATTAATCGACCTCGTTCCAGCTCTTGGATTGGAAAAATACGAAAATCGAATTCGATAATTAACGAAGAACATATTGTACACCTTAATGTTTATCTTCAGAAATGACCCAGACACGGCTCCAGGATAATCCTCGCCGATGTAACATTAATCGTGTCATTAAACGTGCTCGTGCGAGCCCTTGAACTGAGCAACGAGAAAATCGAATCGGAGAACAACAAAGAAAGTATTCTGCACCTACACGCTTGCCTTTGGACTTGACCCATACAAGACTCGAAGATGGTTCGCGGAAGGAAAAGTGCAGCAGGATCCTGGCACGAAACGCCTGCTGCTCCTCGCTTTTACGACTTCACCGGCCAAGGATATCGTCCCTTATGCTCAGCCTTTCGCCTTCCTTCGTCACTTCCGCATCCTCCTCTACCGTTCACGACTCCATCTAACCCGAAGGGCGAGACGGTCGTCAATCGAAAGACTTTTCGATCGACCAGAGGCGTCTCATGCATGCTGGCCACAGAACATTTACCTCGAGACGAGCGTCCACCGAGTAAACGCGTGACAACCTTGCAACCGAAATTTTTTCTCTCACCATCCCCTTCACGAATACCATTTACTCGTGGCACAAAACCCAAAATCCACGATGTTCCATCGTAAGCTAAAGTAAATTCGCAAAATCCTAAATCCATCCTCGTATCAAGGAGACAAAAAATAGAGAGAAGCAGCAACAACAAAAGCAGAACTTATCGTGCTCCGGCTAATTTCACAAGTTACCTCGAGCCAGGAAACAGAAATAAACGACTGAATTTCGCGAAGAGACGGAAGACCCAGTACCGTGAAGATATCTCAAACGAGCAATTAATGCCGCACGGTATACTACATTATGGCGCATTACCTACTAACTCCTCGCTCCACTAAACAACTTCTCTTCCCCTGGCGAGTTGTTGTGCGTCGTTCGGTGCTACAACTGCGAGGAACATCGCCGATAAAACAGTCAGCAACGGCGGAACGAAGCGGCGATGAGGAGCGGTTGGGCTCGGGGCACAGGAGCGAAACAAACGATGCGGCCTTACGAAACGACACCGTGGGTTGTTCGAGATTCAGTCGGCCCATCCACCAAACCAAAACGCCAGGAGTCCATCGTGGGAAGAAGACGATCTCTGGAGAATCGGAGAAGGATGGTAGGGGTCTTGGAGTACGCGCATACGCTCGCGAATCTCGAGTGAGAAACGTTAGAATGGTTAGTCGAGTGGAGAAAGCGGGAAGAAGAGACGAGAGAGTGAGAGAGAGAGAGAGAGAGTATCGACTTTAATGTCGAGATTAAGACCGGCAAACCGAAACCCTTGGATAATCCCAGGAGGGTTGAAGTCAATTAAGCTGAAGCGAGCCAGGCTCCTAGCGTGGGATATCGCGAGAGAGGATCCTCGAAATCGCTCTTCGCTACACAAGCTCGCGCACACCACCATCGCATCACTACTACCACCCCACGAGACGTCCCCTCCGCTCCTTCCGTTTCACTCGCGAGGAGCAATGGCGGTGCGAGAAGCGCGCGTAGCGGAGAAATGGAAAGGAGAGCTCCGGCGAATCCTCTAGGGACTGACTGAGAGGATATCGTCGATTCGAGTCCAATAAAAGGTGCGAGGAGCAGGTAGGATGGAATTTCTATTGGCTCCCCACCTTCGGCCTATCGAGCTACTCGCTTATAATTCGAGCCCTTTGACTATCCGAGGTCTATGCCTTCGCACGAATCGGCAACGCTCTTCTCTCGAAAACGTGCAAATATCCTAGGAATATGTTAGCTCAATGAAAATTGACTGTAACCTATAACAAACCTATTCTGGAACGTTCGACGCGGGAAGAATTGTCCACACGGTTAGTCACGTGCGAAATTCGACTTAGGAATTGAAACGACCTGATAGAATAAGTAACGCGTAATTAGGAAATTTTAAACCACTTGGAAATTCGTGAAACGTGCTTTTCTTTTTTCATTCCGATACTCCTATAATTCGAGCCCTTTGCCTATCCGAGGTGTATGCCTTCGCACGAATCGGCAACGCTCTTCTCTCGACAACGTGCAAATATCCGTGGAATACGTTAGCTCAATAAAAATTATAATGTTTCTGCTAACTACGTTGGTTTAAAATAGAGATTTATTTTGATAAGAGACAATAACTACTGTAACCTATAACAAACCTATTCTGGAACGTTCGACGTGGGAAGAATTGCCCACACGGCTAGTCACGCGCGAAATTCGACTTGGAAATTGAAACGACCTAATAGAATAAGTAACACGTAATTAGGAAATTTTAAACCACTTGGAAATTCGTGAAACGTGCTTTTCTTTTCTCAATTCGATATACCTTCTCCTTTGTATGCGATCTGTCTGGTTTAATAAACGATCCAGCACGTGGGCTCGTGCAATATCCAACGAAATTCGCGAATCACCGAGACCCTCGTGGAAGCCGAAGGATGGAGTGGAGCGCGTTCACGGAAGACCGTAAAAACGATACCCGCCGCAACGTCTCGGGACCTCATCCGTCGGTGGAGACGACGTCTTACCGGTTCGTTGATTAAATTTCATCAGCGCTGGGCGGACGAATTGCGTCGTCCATTCGGGCCAAGTTCGGCGAAGCGACGAAACTCCCCGCTGCTTTGCGGGGACGCGATAAAGGAGAGTATTATATAGGGTGTCTTCTCTAAGGGTACTGATGACGTTCGCGTGGCCCGATAAATGTATTCTGCGGTATTAATAATAAACTCGTCGATTCTCGGTCGTGGCAAAACTTGAATTAAAATCGTCCGCGACTGAAGCAAGACGTGGAATTACATCTTGGAATAATGAAAGAATCAACTTTAATAAATATCGTAATAACACTTTAACTTCCACGTCATTGGAATTCAGATGACGATTTCCCCTGCCTGATTATAAATGATCTAAACCAATATTCAAAAGTATAATGAACTTATTAGACACTTAACTGAACATTCACCAAAATTCAAAGTAACATGGCAATCGTCGTGTTAATAACTGATGCATGGATAAAAAAAAAAGATTCATCTTCAAAACAAACCCTAACGAAACAAGGTCGAATTCCTTCGAAGCTCCTCCAAGTTCCATCACCAAAACATCACAACGCTCCAATTCTTAAGCCCTGAGAGCCAAAGAACTATCTATCGAAAGTGCAAAAGGACACTTCGTCCTGGCGAAGTAAACGATAAATTTTTTATCGCCTCCCTTTGTTCGTCGGATCAGCAAAAGTCTCTGGAACGTCGTAGTCCTTCGCCGTTAGGAGAGACACCCTGTACAGCGGAACTGCGAGGGTGGTGGAGTGGATGGGCGGAATGGAGAGAACGGTGGAATGAAGAGAGGAGAGAAACGGAAGAGGATTACATCGGAGACCCGGTACAGACGCTTACACCGACATAAAAGTCGGGCTGTGCTCTCTCGTGCCAGCCGGAGGAGTACCGCGCGTAGTTACGTTCTCGATTGTGCGAGAAACCGTGGTTGGCGACGGTCGCGAGCTTTCCAGGCGCGCACCGCGTCCGCGGCCATATTAAGCGTGCATTCGTCCTTCACGGATTTTGCGAGCGCAAGCGTTTCTCAGCGAGTACGGTCCTTCGCGCATGCGAAGCTCGCGGTTATTACATTCGAAGCCGGTTACACTCCAGACTCATCTCTTCCGAACCCTCCTGCTCTTATCAACCTCTCCTCGTCGCGACTCGCGTCAGTAAAATCGCCAGCCACATCCTCCGATTTTTCATTTCCTCGGAAATACGAATCAATTTCCACTTGAAAATTCGAATCCCGAGACTTTTAATTCGCGCGAGTGGAAAATTCACCGCGAATCAGACTAGATTTTCACTTCAATCTCTTCCTTCCTCCGTGGAATTTTTCACGTGTTCGTCCAACGCGAATATCTCCTTTAAAAGTGACTACGGAGAATCACGTCGGAACGTCCGAGGACCCACGCGCTGACAAATTCCGCTTTTATTCTCCAACGAAAAAGCCCCTTTCCGACTCGCGCGCGCGCACGCGTCCGAAACGAGAGCCGAAAGCGGATGTAACTCGCGAGAGGAGAGAGGACGATTGCGAGTGGAGAAGTTTGTGACGGCACGCGCGCTCGTTCGGCTTGTGCCGGAAAACTTTGGAAATTCGTGGGAACACGGTGCTGTGACGTTTTTCGGTAGGAGTGCGCGTATCGAGGAGAATCGTACCAGGAGGAAAATTACCGCGGAATGTTATGTACCACCGACGATCTGCGGAGTTTTGCGCGTAAAGCCGAGCGTCGCGGTTAAAATGAAAACCATCTGGATGATTCCCTCGGACGAGCGATATTCTGTAATTGGTAAGAGAACACTTCGAAAACAGATGCGAAACAAAGGTAACAAAACAAAATGCACGAAAAAACGCATCTCTCCTCCAACGAGGTCCCATCTCCAGCCATTAATTCTTCTCGATGAACAAAACGCGCGCGTGTGCGTTCTTCCGCCTCGCGACATTATTTTCTCTCTCTCTCTCTCTCTCTTTTCTTTCATTCCTCTTTTTCTTCTGTGTTCGTCTCCCTAGAACGAAGTACGCACGGGAGCGGAAGAGATCGATACGACCCTGCCCCGCTTCGTCCGGAGGCCGGAGGGCCTGATACGCGTGTCCGGGTGAAAAGGGGCGCGAGGAGAGAAAGAAAGGGCGAGCAGTGGCAGGAGGAAGGTTGGTGGTGGTGGTAGAGAGAAAAAAAACGAGAGAGAGAGAAAGAGAGCAAGCGGCGCGAGAGAGCGTGATATTGAAAGGAGGAGAAAACCGAATACTCGGCGTGGCGCGCATCGAAATCGATATGCGGATGCTACCGTCGACACCGACGCGCGCTACCGTCTCGTAGTAAAAGAGAAGATTGAAAGTGCGTCCGTTCGACGGCAAGAATTGAATCCGAGAGAGCGGAAAAGTCGGTGGATGGGACTACGGGGAGAGACAAAAAAAATCGGAGAGGGTGGAGTGAGAGAGGAGTGAGGTGGGATGAGTTCCGTGAGAGGAGAATGAGAAGCGAGATGCGAATGTGCGAAGACGCGGCGGAAGGATTTGAGGAGGGTAAAGGAGAAAGTGGAGAACGAGGAACGGTGAAGAGGGATGAGGTCGAAGGAGGATCGCGAGTGAGCGAGGAATTGTAAGAGGGTAAAGACCCACCCGGACGCCGACACCGAACGAGGCTTGCGTTCACAAAGGGTACGGTGGTGGTGGGTGGAGGCGACGGTGGAAGTGGAAGAAGGTTGGAGGTGGTTGCAGCAGGGTGGAAGGCCGCGGAATAGGCGCACCGCGTCAACCCTTGCCGCGTATCAATTAATCACACGGGGTAATTAGCGCTGCGTTAAAAAAAAAAGGAAGAAGAAAAAAGGAGAAAAGGTGGATCATTGTGGTCGGACTGCAATTACCATGGTGAACCCCTGAGTGAAAGAAGGAGGATTACACGTTCTCGTGCTACGACGAGTGGAACTTTCGAGGGTGGACAGTGAATAAGTGAGATGGAATTCGAAAGAGGAGATTTCAAGATTCGGCGATGAACTCTCGTACTTTGACTTTAGAGACGCTAGCAAGTTTAGACGCGCTCGATACACGTACGTAGGTCCATTTAAAGTTGCTGGAGAATTTACTGTTGGGAGAAGAGAGGACGAGAAGAGGAAAGTTAGTTGGTAAGCGTTGCGCCTACGGTTAGGCAATTCGCGGTCACAACCGCGTCTACTTTTGCTTGGAAGAAGGAGCTTCTACGGATCGACGTGGGATCTCGATGCCAAGATGGAAATTGGAAAACTCGAATTTCATTCGGTTTGGATTGCTTCTTCTTTTAATTTATTTCGAGATTATTTAAACGATCTCTCGGTGAGTTAACCGTAAATTTAGAAGCTCCACGACGGAATCAGAGATCTTCGCTTTCGAGAAGCTGGAAATGCACGAGGCTGGAGTCGTGCGTCGCGTGATGATCGCAGACGACGCGAAGCAATCCCGAAACTGTATATAGAGAAGGCAGTCCAGGAAACACGATTGTGCACTTACGAGTGGATTTTTATGCGAGCCAACTCTTACTCGCGCCTCGACGCCAAGCGTAACGAGAACGCTCGGAGCGTCTTTCGACGATTCTCTACTTCCGTTTACAGCGCTCGTAGCAGGCCCGCACTCTCCAACGAAAAGAGTAACATATGGACGACAGTAAGGCGAAACAAAATCGCGGCTTCTCCCACCGAAATCTCTTCGCGAGAACGAGAAATCCTGTTAAAGCTGGTCGTAGGCTGCCGGCGTAGAAGCGCGTCTTACCGGCGAGGAGAAATTTTCGAAGCATTTTTCTAGAAGGTAAAACGTAGTAAGGGATTTTCCACGGAAGCGGCTTTTATGATTTAAAATGGAAATCCGAGGAAAACGTAGAACTGCTGGAACAGTGGCGATCCATTTGCGATTCGAAGTTGTAATCTCGGTTATATCGTATAACGAAGAGTGTTAAAATTCTCTCTCTCTTTCTCTCTCTCTTCTTTCATAGCGAAAAATAGTTGTCCCTTTCCCTCGCAAGAAGCCGATGCCAGCCGATTCCGATGTCTCCCTGGTTATTAACGATCCCTCGTAGACCCTCGTGTCACCTCTTTCTCCTTCTTCCCGTTTCGTCGCTCTCCTCTCCTTTCCAACCTTTCGCAGTCGCGCGATGGTACGCGAGCGGGGTAGAGCGCTTATCGCGTCGACTCGACGCAATTTACTTCCGCGCCTCGAGTCGATGAAAAATTACCCAGGCCGCGTAGCTACGCGAGATAAATATTTGCCGATTCGACGAGAAAAACTGTCCACTCGGGGCGCGAGAATGGTCAGAGTGTAAACGAGGAAAGACCTCGTTCGAGTGTGTGGAATTAGTCGAAAGTGTTCACCACGGTCTAACGATCTCCGTATCCGATGAACCCACGCGTCACGAAGGAATTGCAAGACTGTCCAAATAAAATGCTCGCATTTGCCTCCACGGGTCTCGCTACGAGCCCTAAAATATTCATTCTCCGAAAGTTCGCGCGAAAGGATCCGTCGGGATGGCTCCTACCGGGAAGTAAATTCTCGCATTTACGTTCGCGCGCCATTTTTCTCACCCTTCCACGAGCTGCCCTCGCGTAATTCCCTCGTTCGCACTTTAACTCCACCAAAAGGGGTGGTGGATGAGAGAAGAACTTGAGAATGATAGCGCGAGGATACGCGGTGAAGGACGATAGTGAAGTCGGTAGTTGGTTAGAACGAATACTCACTCGGATCCTTGACGGCGGTGATGACGAGACGGAAGCCATTCATGTTGGTGCCCCAGGCGTCTGTGACGTACTTCAACGTCACGAAGTTCGTACGGGTGTAGATCGCGCCCACGCTCTGCTTCGTGTTCCTGCAGGAGAGATTGGCCTGGAAGCAGAAAAGCAGAGGACGAGGTACAGTGAGAAGTGCGGAAAGGGCACGTGTGAAGAAGGCAAAGGGAGCGGGATGCCACGTCGAGATGAATTCGCGCGGTTCATCCGCAGCGTGTGAATTTATTTGCGTGGGAAATTTTGTGGTCGAAAGAAATTTTGGGGTCTGAAAGCACCCTTTAAAATTGCTCCCTCAATTTTTCTAATATACAAACGAAAATTCTACGAGTTGCGTTTATCAAATATATAAATAATATTACGCGTAAAAGCACACTTATTAATCGAAACGTTGGATGTGCACGAACTTTAAAAAACACAAAACACCTCGTCAACCGTCTCGCTTATTATAATATATAGAAATGAAACAAATTTCAGAGTCTGAAAACACCCTTCATAAACTACTCTCTCAATTTCTCTAATATACAAACGAAAATTCTTCGAGCTCCTTTTATCAAGTATTAGGTTGTTGCAGATGAAGTGACCGTTTTTCAAAATTCAAATTTCCCGGCCGAGTAGTTGAGCTCTTCTTATGCAACTGTCGTTGCATGCGTGATATTTGAAAAGTATATGCCCCACACGTAAATTCGCACACATAACCTTACTTTTATTACGTTGTTTATATTGTTGCAAATCGCTGTCTCTTTGACATGGAAAATAAGGAAATGCGCATAATATTCTTGTACGAATACAAACTTGGTCATAGTGCGGCCGAGGCAACGCGAAACATAAACACTGCTTTTGGGGAAGATTCTGTAAGTGATCGAACCATTAGACGTTGGTTCGAAAAGTTTCGATCTGGTGATACAAATCTCAGCAATTTGCCTCGCGGCCATGCACCATCAGTAATTGATGACAATGTTTTGAAAGGCATGGTTGAAGCAGACTCAAGTTTATCAGTTCGAGATATTGCACACAATATCAACGTTCACTATTCCTCTGTTTCCCGACACCTAAAGGCCATGGGGAAAGTGAAAAAGCTTGACAAGTGGGTACCACATGAACTGACTGAGAGAGACAAGCTTCGCCGTATGGAAATCAGCTCATCTTTGCTTTCCCGCCACAATAACGAAGGAATATTGAATCGAATAATAACGTGTGACAAAAAGTGGATTCTTTATGATAATCGTCGACGTTCTGCCCAGTGGTTAGATGCAGATCAAGCTCCTAAACACATGCCGAAACCGAGCCTTCATCCACGTAAAATTATGGTATCCGTATGGTGGTGGTCTTCCAAGGGTATTGTGCATTTTTCGTTTTTGAAAAAGGGTGAAACTATAAATGCTGATAAATATTGCCAAGAAATTGACATTGTGATGAAAAAACTGCGTATTGAACAGCCGGCGTTATTGAATAGACGCGGTATGTTATTGCTTCATGATAATGCTAGGCCGCACATTGCAAAAAAAAACTGTAAAAACATTAACAGAGTACAAATGCGAAGTTCTCCCTCACCCTCCGTATTCTCCTGATTTATCTCCAACTGATTACCATTTGTTTAAGCATCTGGATAACTTTTTAAGTAAAAAGGTATTCCAAACAGAAAGCGATGTAAAAAATGCGTTTAACGAATTTTTTACATCTCGCTCTTCTAATTTCTACGTGAAAGGCATTGATGCGCTTGTATCACGTTGGGGCAAGTGTATTGAGGCGGAGGGAAACTATTTCGATTGACGAGATGTATATACAGTGTGTCGAACAAAAATTTAGATTAAAAATTACAAAGTGGCCATTTCATCTGCAACAACCTAATACATAAATAACATCACTCGTAAAAGTACTCTTAATCAAAATGTTCGATATAATCCTCTCGCGTATAATAATATACAAATGAAAATTCTCCAAGCTCCTTTTATCGAGCACATAAATAATATCACGCGTAAGAGCACCTTTAACAATAAACGTTCGGTGTGCACGAAGCTTGGGCACAGGACACGTCGTCGATCGTCTCGCAAGCCTATCGCAATCACCTCGAATGGCGGAATGCATTTCGCAAGACGCAACGTTTCCCGAATCCAGTCCAGCTATTATCTCCGACCACGGGTAATGACGTTCGTTTCAGGAACGCATTATTCAGCCCTTTCGAAACGCTTATCGCGCATGTAAATCAGGGGGAGTTGAAACGGCACGGGCTAGGGGTAGCTCCGCTCCGTAATCGCAGGACGCCGGATTACCGAGGAAAGCTGAGGCCACACCGAACCCATACGTGCGCGCGACGCGCGCTCTCTGCGCAAGTAAAATGTAGCTTCTATCTTGGGACCGGTATATAGGAAGGAGGTAAAGCACCATAACTGACTGGTAGGTATGCTAAACCGACGCATACCCCCCTATTTCTACTGCGCAGTGATGAATTTTCGCGGAAACTGTTTAGAGAGAGATATATAAAGGACACCGGTTAATCCGTCGAAACGAGAACGTATCCTGGTGAGTGTTCAGTGAAAACTATTTAGAAACGTGACGTTGACACTTTGACAGCCACGCTAATTTTCCATGAATGGCCACAATTTACATTTTCTTGTGCTTTTTTTTGTTAACATATGGTATTTTAAAGTGCTACAAATTGCAATTAGTGTAATTATTTTTTTAATGATTTTTTTAGAGGGCATCGATGACCACTGTGGTACTATAGGAGATACCGTGGCCAGTCACATATGATCATCATGACAGTAAAAGTGTTGATAGTAGAAATTAAAGTGAGGAGGATCGAGTTTAGAAGATCGGAAAAATTACGAGTTGTATAAGAGTTAGTGTAGAAAACCAAACGCGAATGTAGAGAAGAGAAATACTTCGATTGACGTTATCAATGAATTTCTAATGTGGAGTAATTTACCAGCTTACACTCGAGACCTCTGGTAAAAGCATGCCATTATGCGATACGAGGAACGTCGGTGGAACGACAATTATGGTTTTAATGTTTCATTCTCGATCGATCGCACGGCGCGTGACGTGCAACCGCAGAATACGCTCTGCCATGCGCTTCGGAAAAGAATAACATTTTTATCTCGCACGATCGCCGTTCTCCAATGACACCTACGGTAGTTCAATGTCAATTTCACGGACGTGGGGAACACCAATCGTCCTCCTCGCGTCTCTCATCGTCATTCTCTTTCTCTCTCGTCGTTCTCTGCAATCGTCACCTTCACCTTTTAGCACTGAATCGACGCACGTGCGCGATAAAAAGCCACATGCGGAACAAAAGTGCAAATATTTCGGACTCCATACCGTATCCGTTCTCGCGCCTCGGTCCACTGTCTATCTTTCTCTCTCTTCTAGAGAGACCACGCTCATCCTCCAACCTCTCTTTTTTCCACCGCTCATCCTCCTGCCCCGCAAATATTTACTTATTTGCATACGTACGCGTAATATCCCGGACTTAGGTGGAAACGCTTCGTATGCTAATATCCACGGGGATAGAATCTCGACCTTCCATTGAACCGGGGCCCGGAAATTCTCTTTTCTTCCCCCCCCTGCTTCTCACCGTCGAAAGAGCCACTTCGCACCGGCGTGGAAGCGAGAAAATATGGCCGAGGTGGCTGCTTTTACGGCGTCACCCTCCTCCGTTCTCCCAAGAGGGATGCGAAATATGGAGACACCGAGGGATCTCGAGGCGAAAAGAAGAGTGACAGCGTCCGAGAAGCGAGAGAAGCAAGGGCAAGAAGAATCATCTTCGACAATTTCGACGATCGTCTTCGTCTTGCCAAATATCCGGCGAAAGATGGTCTCGAGGAATTTCACTTTTTTAAACCCTCGCTCATTCCGTTGGACAATAAGTCATGAAAGTCTCTGCGCGAGGCTACTGGTGCAAGACAGAAGCTTAAGAACGCAAGAGAATCAGCGAGTCTCTGGATGCCACGAGATTGCATATCGCATTGAGGAAATGTGGAGACATTGAAGAGTGTCGAGGCGAAAAGAAGAGTTACAGCTTCCGAGAGCGAGAGAAGCAAGGGCAAGAAGAATCATCTTCGACAATTTCGACGATCGTCTTCGTCTTACGAAGTATCCAGCAAAAGATGGTTTCGTAACATGTAAGTAGAACGTTTTTTCAACTTCTCGAGGAATTTTACTTTTTCCACCCCTCACTCATTCCGTTGGACATCTGACCTGTTTATGCGATTACACATTGCATGGAGGGAATATGAAGAGGCCAAGGTAACGTCGAGACGAAAAGAAGAATGAAAATAAGTATAAACTTCTATAACTATACGCGTATATACACATATTGTCTATGATTGAATAAAAGTAACAATCACACTCCAACGAAGGCGACAATCGATCTAAACGCGTCGACGAGTTAATATCGTCGGAAATATTCCGTAAGAATGAAATCGTGTCGGTGAAATGATCGTCGCTGAGACGACTGCAGGTAAAGTAATGATAACCCGTATCCAGCAAAAGATGGTCTCGCGATGCTAAGTGAAACGCTTTTCCAGCTTCTCTCGGAATCTCACTTTTTCCAACCCCGGTTCATTCCGTTGGACAATAAGTCGCGAGGTTCTCTGCGCGACACTATCGGCGCAAGACAGGAGGCTAAGAACGAAGAGGAATCAGCGGCTGTCTGGATGCCGCGAGATTGGATATTGCATTGAGGTGAGGACAAGGGGAGGTCGAAAAGACGGAGGTGGTTCGAGGAAGGTGAGAACGGCTGAATCCGAGGGCTGAAGGAGGTGAGACTGGAGGCGGAGATGGACCGCCTAATCTGCATTTACATAGCTTTCGCCGTCTTTCACGCGAATGGAATGGCCTTAGAAGAAGAAGAGTCTGGGAAGAGGTGCGCGGCCGCCGCGTGAGCCAACCCACCGGCACTCGCGTCACCTCCTCTTCTGCCGTTCTCCTTTCTTTCCAGCCCGCTTCTTCTCTCGCTCGCGAAAAAGAGGCCTCGAGCCTTACGACAATGGTGGTGCCTTAAGCACGTGCCTCAAAGGGAACTGCGACGAGGAGCCGATGGAGAGGACGCGGACGTATTGTGGCGAGCGAAGTGAACTGAAGGATAGTGAGAGAGAGAAGAGAAGAGAAGAAACGAGAAGAGAGAAGAGTCGAAGATGATCGGTACTTTTGACGAAGTCAATGGAGGCTGTACAGCAATGTGGGTCGTTGGAAATTTTTTTCTCCTCTTATCTGCTTGCTTTTATTATTCAGCCAAGTCTCTATACTTAGAGTTACAGTGAATTTATTTGGGGCAGTAATACAGGCGAGATTTAAGAAGGTCAGATGCGTTTGCGTTCATTCTGGAGGAGGTTTGAACAGGCGTCGAAGGAGCGCGAGGCGAAAGGGGAATATGGCGGCGAGAAGCTGCGCGAGCGATCCTGTAAGCGACGCTTTCATAATTAATGGACATCGTAAAGGGGGCATTATCGCAACGGCGCACCGACGCGACGGGGAGGACTACGCGAGGGCAGATACCCACGCTGCCGTATCGATTTCAGCAACCACCCCTCCTGCTTTCGGAGTGTAGGCGAGCACGACGTCGAGAAGCGTTACCTGGCCCATTGACATTCCCTACCGATCGAATTTTGCGTCTCCAGTAAGAAGTGCACCGACCGTTTTACCCCAATCTGCGAATCGTCCAATTAAAAATGCATCTCATGAGCGAAAGAATACCGATACCGCATTCTTACGAGTGACGCACCGCGAAAATAAAAGTGTGCTAACTGGGATTTAATGGAATTCAGAGAATAGCAACGCTTCTCGAATAATTCTATTTCGTGCGTGCGACAGTGGAGGTGAGCAGCGCGGAAAAGTCGACGGAAGGTAATTAAGCGGGCGATTCACGCGGAACTACCGCGAAAATTTGTTTAACGAGGAAAATGCTGCGCGAGGGTAAGAGCGGAGTAAGAGAAAAAGATATAGAGAGAGAGAGAGAGAGAGAGAGAGAGTGAGAGAGAGAGAGAAAGAGAGAGAATGAGTTATTTATTCGAAGTTCCTCGACCGCAGACAAACCGCCATAAATTCAACCTCAGCTCGAAGCGCAGCTACTTCGCCCGATTCATTCGCCATTTCCTTCGCCCAAGTGAATTTCTCAGAGCAAATTTCTTTCCACCGTGAGAAAGAGAAAATTTCTCGTATCGCGCCGTCCGCTTCGATCCTGTAGAGACGGTTCTCACGTTCGAGAGACTTTTCACCACTTTTCTTCCTTCCTGTGCGTTCCACGTTACAGGAGACTAAATTTAACAGGACGAATGCTTCTCGAGCGATACGTTTCCAACGACACGCGACTTCCCTTCTTCGATAAGGAACTTTTTCGAAACAACTGCCAATAGATGCTGTCAACAGCGGCGTTCTTTTTACACGAGATCTCCGATAATCTCAGCTCACTTCGGTTGGCGGTCGTACTTTTTGATTGACTCACTTCACAACTGAAGTGAAACTAAGTGAGATTTTATCCTCCCCCCTTACCGCAACTGCCTTACCCCTCAAATTCTCTCAAAATGAGATCTCAGCTCTTTCTACGGTTGTATAGCGTAAGTGTGATTCGGTGGGGATGCGGTGCAATAATCTGAAGTAAACGCCGATTAATACGTACTCGCTATTGACCGTTCTTTTAGAAAAGTTCTTAGATCAATAATCTCACCAAATCTCAGCTCAGTTCGGCTCAGTTAATCTCAAGGTGAGATGTAAAAAGAATGCACCTAACATCGTTCACGAACATAAAATACGTAATATTTATTCTTAGGAGAAATTTGTATTTTTTACCTACACGTCGCTGGAAATTTCGCGAGAAAGCAGAGGCGGTGAAATTGTTAATATCGTTATTTACCGTGTTGCCGTGGTATAATCCTGTATCTATTGACAATTGTGAGGAGTTAAGAGAGCGAGGAAAGAATGAGAGACAACCGGAATGGTACAAAGAGTAGATCGCAGAAAGCAAAGGAGCCTGGGGTATGGCAAAGCGAGCCGAGAAATCTACGGAGCTTTGCCTCCTTGGTAGCTCGCACCCCGAGACGGTGAAAAGCTCTCGAAAGAAGCCCTCGTGTTTATCATAATTGCATCTCGCGATTACATCGCCACCGGCTCTTCTCGCTTTCTTTCTCGTGGCCTCTTTAAATTTCTCCGCGAGTGCGTCTCGGTGACGACTGGAACGGAGGGTCGAGCGTTTCGAAGCTGGTAGACGAAGCGAGATCAAAACAAACATACTCGTATAAATGTTCAACGACCATAGACCTCATATACATGGACTGACCATACGTGTCCAGAGGAGGTTAGTTCAGAGAGACATACTTTTCGAGACTTCTGTCTTTTTGTATCTCGAAATATAGACCGTTCATTTTGAAAGTGATGCAAGTAAATTTTAAAACAAATAAGTCACTCCCTTTACGGTCGTGCCTAAAAATGAACTAGATATAAATAAAAAGTTTACACTAAATGAATCACAAATTATGTGATCACTTATTCTTTAAAAAGAATGGACTTACGCCATTTTCAAAAGAAACGGTCCATATGCTTTGCGTATATTTCTCAGTGTATAAGTTAAACTGAGATAAATATATTTTTTACCTCATTCCATCTGTAAACACTTGAACACGCATAGGTAGAGTGAGATAAATATATTTTTTACCTCATTCCACCTGTAGACAGTTGAACACGTATAGGTAGAGTGAGATAAATATATTTTTTACCTCATTCTAGCATATAGACAGTTGAGCATTTATAGGCAGGGTGAAATAAAAAATATGTTTATCTCACTTTGCAGACACGCGTAAAACCTATTTCTGGGCACTACGAGGCAGAGAAGTCCCGAAAAGTACTTTTCTCCGTCTAACATCTCAGCAGAAACTATAATCAATAACCAGTCGTCCGTCCAAGTATACATATAAGGTCCACGGTGAAGATCGATTAAACGAGACCAGCTCTCGTTCTTCGTTTCTTCTTCATTCGCACGCACTTACAATATTACTCCAAACCTTGTTCCAACTGGTATCGTCCACGAAGCTTCGCGTATAATTTACAAAGGCGAGATTCCACGCGCGCCGTTTCCATATTTCATCGAGTGCCTTAAGTCCGCCATCTACTTCCGTTAACTCTAAGAGTAGGTAGCACCGGCCCTGTGCTAAGCGGAACTTAATATCGTCGATTTATAGGTACTTCGAGAGAACGCGCAAAATGGCTCTCTCTCTCTCTTATTCTCTCTCTCATCCTCCTTCTCTTGTTCTTTACACTCTCCACCCTTAACAATTGTTCGCCTATATCCTTTAGCATAGCAAAAGCAGCGAAACAAAAGCCGAGTTCATCTTCGACCCTAACACCAAGACACGTCCACGATTAAATCATTCCTCGATATAAATTACCTTATCCTCGATGCACCTCCGACAACTCCGCACGAAGAATACCTACGTATTTAAGTGACGTCTCAGCTGTCTTAAAACGAGCGAAAGATTCCACGAGTCGGTGAAATCGATGCTTCGCGCACGCAAGAGTACGGTATAAAAGAAAAGAAATCGCTCGTGGGAAAAAGGGCCTGCTGGAACGTGTCCGTGTAAAGATTTCTTAGAGAGAAACCATCGTGAGGGTACGCAGTATCTAAAGGGTTAACGTCACTGGCCATCTGGAAGTGAATCGTGAGTGAAAGCCATGCGATCGTACACCTACACGCAAGGGGGTAGAAGACACACGCGCGCGTGAAACGGCGAAGAGCTGCCGCGTCGTGAGATCAGTAGGATCGGCGAAGAACGTTGACCGTAAAAAAGGCGAGTAAGCCGAGGGTATCGGCCTGACGGTTCATCGATCGGTCCTCGCACTCTTTCCCTCTGACCGAAGAACCCCCGAGCTAATAATAGAGACGTTATGACCCGAGCACGGGGACAGGCGCACGACCGCGTACCATTACATGGATCCCTTTCTCGCAAGCCTATTATTATAAGCGCTAGTATTTTTACCCCCTCCCTTTCATTACGTCTAGCCACGACACAATGAGTCTACTACGAGCCGATTTGCCACTCAACGGAAGACACGAGAATCTCCTTTTTATCGCCCAGGTGCTCCAGCTTGAAATCAATATTCTCAGAGATTCCTTAAGATATACAATTCAGTATTGATACTCTGCAGTCGGGTCACGTGGAAATAATTTTCTTTTTTGTGAATTATCGATGGTTCTATGCGGAGCGCGTACTCGGTCGACTTGTATATATTGCCATTTAAAGTTTTAAAGGATAGGACGATGCTTGACATGAGCTACAAATTCGTCTAAAATATTTCAAGGTTTTATATTTTTTGTAGGTAAAATATTTTAAACGCTTTTTCACCGCCAGCTTTGAAATTCAATTTTAATAGGTCGTTTGATAGATCGATTGGAGGTGTTTTCGATTGGAGTCTTCATTGAGCAGATCGAATAGTTTGAGAACGTGGTCTGTTGCACGGACACATGTTCACCCACGCGGACCACACTCGAAATGCGTGGGACCGGCCTACGGCACGCCTCGCGCCGAGTTAAATTGCGAGACGGGCCGAGGCCGAAGCTCGTCATAATGCGGCCTCGCCTGGGAGCTCGCAAAGTGTCAACGATAAAACCACTTAGAAGTTTAAATGAGAAATGGGTGAGAGTGCGGTACGCGAGACGTAAACTACCAATTTACAGCGGTGGCGCGGTGGTGTGAAACAAAGTGGCGGGCACGCTGCGCGAGGACAATTCTGGAATTTGTTGGAGAAAATGTGAAGTATCGCCTTTTGGTATTTTCGTACTGGTGGTCGAAACGCTCGATTAATCGTGGGCCGCGAAAATCGTACGGTGACAAGCAGTTTCGGTTGGAAGAAACCTCGAAAAGATTTTTAACAACCCTTCTTAGACGGTTTGTTTTAATGTGGACATAGATGTTCTAGTAACAAAGGACGACTCTGGAATTTGTTAGAGAAAAGTATCGCCTCTTGGTATTTTCGAGGTGGTGGTCGAGACACCCAATTGAACGTGGACCGCGAAATCGTGCGGCGATAAGCAGTTTCCACTGGAAAAAACCTCAAAGAGCAAAGACCGTTTTTAACAACCCTTCAGACGGTTTGTTCTAACGTTGACGCAGCCGTTCTCGTAAGAAACGTCATCGTGTTATGAGTCATAAAAATATTGATGCATTTTAAAATTTCCTCTCGCACCGTCTTACAATGGAGCAACTGTGCAAACATTTTGCCGATTTTGCTTCCAATAAATTATCGTGCAGCGGCGTAATTTTAAAAATAAAACGACAATATAAATGCCGTTTATCTTACTGACACACGTAGGTATGCAGGCGAATGATGAAACGAAATGTTAAATACAGGCAACATTTTTTAGTTTCCGAATTGGATAATATGTTATGCATGAATTAATTAATTACGATGACTTCATGGTCGTGATAAATGCAGAAAAATGTCGATTCGATCGATCGGTCTCTTCGACGAATTCTTCGCTTGTCCCTCGTGCGTTTACATCATCAACATCTGGCTGCAAGAACAAGTTGCGAAAACAGGTGCCGACACGTATAGGAAGTAGATTTCGGTGAAAGTATGATCAGAGGATTTTCTTATCGCGTGGAATAACACAAGATATGCGAAGGACCTTCTTCTCTTAAGATAATTTATTATTCTCCTTCTCACTCGATAACTCTCTCCTTCGATATAATTTCCATTCGGCACAGCCAAGTCGGTGCGAATCGATTCACGATCTTATCGCTCCTCGTATTCGATTCTCATTTCACCCCGTTTCTTTCGATCGACAAAAGATCGAGGAGCAATGCATTTGCCATTGAAATACGATCAGTGTAAAGTCAAAGAGCGATCGATATGCCATTGAAACTCGATAAACACTTGGAATCCTATGCACGATCGAAACTCCATTGAAACTCAATGTGGAATCGATACGCCATTGGAACATTATCGGTGCAAAAACGATGCGATGCTAATTGTAATTCTTTCTCTTTACGACTACTTGTTGAAGGGTGGATGGTTCGTGACGTCGCACTCGCTGTCCGGCAAACGCTGACAGGTGGGCACCGGTGGGACTTCGCAGACGCACTTCACGCACACGGAACTGTAGTCGGTGCCTTGGTTAAGCTCGTCACCATGATGCATCTCGAGATTGCCAAATTTGCACGTCATCTCGTCTGAAGAACGAAGATCGAATGATCGAAAGAGCTCCACCGATCCGAATCAGAGCCAGGTTCTATGCGCGTGGAAGAACGCACTGACGTTTTATCAACCGAATATCAAGAAAGTGTCATCATTCGAGTATTTGTTCATGCTCCCACAAAATTAGTTGGAAGTAGTTTCGCGAAAACGTCTCGTGAATTTTCCACGCGCTCGTTAGTACGCGGCTCGTATCCGGATGCTGTAATTTCTTAACGACGACAATAGCAAGACCGCGAAGATTAAGATTCGTGAGATAACGAGCTATTGCGAGATCGCGTCTGGTAACTCACCGCTATGATTCTTAGGTTGACTTTCCTCGTGTGTGTGGATCACGGTGTCGTTGCTGTTCTCTGCGAAATGGAAAGAGAAACGACATCGCGGTCAATTCTCCTCTAAAATCTATCGCGAAGTCATTTTAGCGCTCAAATACGAAACTCACGACATCTGGTGCTGACGCTGCAATCGGTGCTAGGTGATTGATTCGCGTAATAGACCGGAGCGCAATTGTTCTCCACGTCGTTGCGACGATTGAAGTAGGGATCGCAGTAGGGACGTCTTGGTTTCATGCAGAAGGGCTCCACGTTCTCTCCTGAAGCGAAGATACTCGTTCGCAAATTCTCTCTTTCGCACAAACTTTAAAAACCAATGCACCTGTCCTTCTCACCTTTGTAACCTTCTTGGCAGTAGCAGGTCAAGTCAGGCTCGGACGGCACCTCGAAGTACTCCCCGTCGTAGTAAGTTTTACCATTTACCACGCACTCAGGTCTCTTGTCACCCGGTTCCGCTAAATATCACAAGCGCATCGTCCTTTAAACGCATCCCTTCGAAATTCAAAGAAGGCCAAACTTCGGTCGTTCAAGGTATCGGCTTAAGAGAAGTAGCACGGCGACAGGTGTTCTAGTCGAGGTTAAATTAGCGAACGAACGAAGGTTTCGCGAGGCTCGAAATTTTCTCAAGGATATTCTCGATAAGGACGCGCCTCAGTCGGAGGTAAACGATAATTTCGATCGAGCCGCGAGCTTGCGCGACCCAGTCTCTCGAGCAAAACGAGCAAAGGGAGCGGAGCAAGCGTCTCCAACATTCTGAGAAGTTTCCGTATTGCGAAATTCCTTTGCGGCGCGTAGGGGTACTCCCGTATCTCTCTCTCTCTCTCTCTCTCTCTCTCTCTCTCTGTCGCTCGCGAAACTTCTCACCACCGCCAGCACCCCGTCTCCCTTTAATTACGCGCTCTCACGCGCGACCGAGCTGCGACCTCCCGCATAATAAACGCCTTTACCTTGACCGAGTTCGGCCTATCTCATAATTGCTCGTATGTGTTTCTCGTTTTTCCATTTTACTCACGGCAGACTTCCTCTCCGCCGCAGCATTGGGCTGGCGTGCGCTTGCGGTAACAGCCAGGCTGCACTATGCCAAAGCAATCGACTATCGCGCACACGAAGGATGCACTGTACGAGAAAAGAGAAGCTCCATGAAGCGCTGGAATCTTTTGTAGAATGCGCGCTCGTGCTTTGGCCCGTATGGTTAGAGAATGGCGCGATCGAAGGCGGAAGCGGCGCGATTATTCAAGCGGGTGTTCAGCGTATTCGAAATGTGAGTGGAACGAGCGTGAATGAAGCGCAAAGGGTCGGCTCCGTTCGAACGGCCAAGTAATCTGATATTCGATATTAAGCATTCGACATTAATATGGAACATCCAGCTAATTCCGCAAGCGATATTAAACATTGGATATTAACGCGTGATTCGGCTAATTTCGTATTCGACGTTGAATATCGAATGTTAAAGTCGTACGATTAATGGCGCGTGTGATTTGCAACGTTCCAAGGACCTTGCACGAGCCTTGGAGCATTTCTTTGCCTCTTTTAACCCTTTGAGCGCTACGGACGCATATATGCGTCCGACGAAAGCTATCGGTGTGGACTAAGAACGCATATGTATATAAGTCTGCCGACTTTTCCGATCACCTACATAGAAGTATTACAATTGCTTTTGCGTGAGATGAATACAAGTGCATTCCTTGGTAACTCAAAAATAACGCTCTTTAATTATTTAATCTCGTGCAAAAGATTAAACTATTGGGTCTACGCATAATTCCGTAGCGAAAATTGAGTACATTCTTATCGGAATTTCGCTACGGAATTATGCATAAACCTAATATAACGTATTACTATTTGCACCTTAAATAGATAATCAACAGAGTGCAGTCTAGCGAAAAAGTATTCCGTCCACAGCGATCGTCACCGTCCGTACGGACCGCATAAGCCGCGAGTATTCAGCATTCAAAGGGTTTACACTTACGTTCCATCACCACCCTTTACACATCTGCAACCAACGTCGCACGGATTACGGTCCTCGTCCTTCAATTGGTCTCCAATCGCGTATTCCTTGCCGTTCACGTAACACTTCTCGGAGTTTCTGTTCTTCAAGCGGTCGCAATCGTAGCGCTCGGCGCAACAGTCGTCTGGTTGTTTGTAGACGGGCGTACAGCCGAGATTCTTGTAGTACATCAGTGGTCCGGGACACTTGCTCTTGTCGCACTTTTCTTCAACGGTCAATTTCAGGATTATGATCGAGCGTAGTGGCGATAACAGCCGCGCGCGAACGGCACACTCAATTTTACGAACGTTATCTTATCAGTAGTGGTAACTACCGATCATCCCAGGTGATACCGGTCACTCGTCTCAGATAACTTCACAGGGGTCCACGAGATACGCATCTCAAAATAGTGTTATCGACTAGTCGATATCTCTCGACTTAATCACCCGCATTGATCTATTCGTGCGAGAAATGTGCATTCGAGATCTTTCCTCGGATGGATTTCTTTCTCACCAAGGATTACGATTAACTGTTGATGCGCGGGTGACTAAATTGGATTGGTTAAACTAGACACACAGAAGATTTATTCCATATGAAGATTTCCTGTGTAAATGGATCATTTACTCCCTCTTGGTAGTTTTAGTGTTAAGAAGACGAAGATTAAAAAAGTTTTTTTGGAAAATTGAAGTCGCTTCTTGCGGATCGATAGAACGTGCTTCTGCGTCAACCATTTCTCCGTGTTTCGATCGAATTTGACTTGTCTCGCGACAATTTTAACCCTTTCGCGGCGAAGCGTTCAGAAATGAATTGCGCTCTAGGCAGCCGGCGTGACGGTGGAAGGTCGACCGCGCGGACGACTTAATAGACATTATTGGACAGTTACCAGATAACAAATAGTAGATAACAAATGAACGGCGCCAAAAGGCGCTGTTCGCTCGAAGAGAGCGACTCTGGATGAGCGCCTATAGGTACTGTCCGGTCAGAGTGAGCGTCTATAGTTGAGCGCCTAAAGGCGCTGTTCGCCGTGAAAGGGTTAATGAGGACGTTGTACGAAATTATGTTTTCGAGGTGGATAAAATCGAACGGCAAAGTGGTAGAGAGGTGCACCGAGAATTGGAACACTGAGACTTGCGATAGAAAATTCAATGACCACATTCGTGAATAACAACCCGTGGAGAATGTTTCCTACGAATGTTACGATCGATTGATACGACTCGCCGGCGTTGCCGAAAAACGTGTCGATCTCTGTCTGGCCGTTCTCGTAGGAGAGTGAAACTCAATTGAACGGAAGAAACGAGGTCGAAGCTCGAAACGGTAGTGGGCCAAAAGTGGGGCGCGAAAGGGACGAGAATCAATAACCGTATTTTACGAATACGCCGTGGCACCCTTGTGAAGTAATCTGGGATCATGGATGCTGTTCGCTACACAATACCGCGCTCACTGAATCTCGCGAGAAGGTACGAAGGAACGGTCGAAACTATTACTCCACTATTACAGTACATTTTTAGCTGCCTTTGTGTCGATGCATATATCATTATTACTTTCGTAGAACATTACTTCCTTGACTCACCATGCTATTCTCTTTCAACCGAAACAGAGCTTCTTCCAAATTACCCCTTGTTCCCAGTATACGAAAGTTTCATTAACCTTCTAACTACGAATATATATCCGCAAAACTGTTCGTCGAAATGCAAAATTGAAAATTGAAAAAGTAGTATAATTATGGACGTAAAATATTTCTTGTTCATTATAAGAAGAAATTTCACAATTCGAAACTACAATAGACATTTCTAGATATTTTCCATGTACTTTCCGAAGTAATACGATTAAACAAATTGCCATTGCTATTCCATTTCATGAACTATACTATAAAAATAATCCAAACAATTATGCATTACGTACATATATGCTTACTGTTAAGCTATACGATAACCGAGCTTCATACCTTATAAAAACAAAATCGAATCGTCAATAAATGACATCCGTTCCTGGTTTAATTTACCAGATCGATTATTAAACGACAGTTGTACTCACGAAAGTAAATTTACGACAATCGTAGTTAAATGGTTAAGAATGTAGCTGATGAGAAATTATTTCCGGACTATTCAATTCTACCGTCCCTTCTGCCATCCTTTCGAAGGCAACTCGCCTTTTGAGAACTCACCTTTGCCCACCGAGGCCCCGGTGGCATGGACTACCACCAGTGCCAAACAGGCCAGCGAAAGATGACGCGTCGTCATGATCGTTGCTATCCTTGCGAGAAACGTTCGAGGATTACCTTCGCGCCGCATCTTTTATACTTCCTGGGCCGCGTCGTTCGTGACGCGTCGCGCACGTTACCGCGAATCGAAGAATGATACGAGGGGAGAAGGGAGATGTACCTACCACCGACAGGTGGAAAAGTAGAAGGGGGATCTCCCGAATTGTGACCGCTTACGCGGTGGGAGGATCGTTCCGCTTTATCAGTCACGAACACGAGAGAATGGAAGTGCGTGGAAAGACACGGAGAAAGATAGATAGAAAGAGAGAGAGAGAGAGAGAGAGAGAAAACAGGTGTCGTGAGAGAGAAGAGAGAAGATTTGCAAACTTCCATTGGATGGCATGACGAGCATGATAGACACGCGGCAAGAGGTACGTTTTGTGTAAGAGCCAAAAGAGATATACCCGAGGATCACCTGGGACGCGAGAGAATGTGAAATTGCGAGCGAAGCGGTCCTCCAAGGGCCACTGAGAAATCGAGATTTTCAGAAGAGGAGAACGAGCGGGAGAAGACACTTGGAGGTACGAGAAGAAAATGGAAGAAGGGTAGGTGGAACGAGGATGTCAGTCCTAGGAAATGAAGATGGTGCCGAGGAGCGGACAGTGGCGAGAAGTGGAAATAGAAAGAGAGAAACGCGGAGAGAGCAAGAAAAGGAAAGAAGTCGGAGAAAGAAGCCAGTAAGAAGATGAGCGTCGAGTACGTGCTATAAGGTGAATTGCAGTAATGTTTCTACGATTAAGTCACCTCTGTTGATTTTGCCACGAGATTTTCTCTCACTTTTCGATTTTCCAAGGTTAATTGAAATTATTCGAATGGAGAAATAAACACGAAGATGCAAAAAGAGGAAGAATTCGCAAATAAGAACTCAGTAAGAAGATGAGCATCGAGTACGTACCACAAGGTAAATTACAGTAATTTTTCTACGTTTATCGATTTTACTCGAGATTTCTCGCTCACTTCAATTTTCCAAGGATAATTGATACGATTCGAGTGATTCGATTTAAACATACGCTGACTTAAAATTAGCATTTTAATGGCAGTTTCGTGTCACGTAATTTCCGCCAACAGATCGTGCATCGAAAATTCGAAACAGGATTACGAGAACGTTCAAGCGTCGACCTTGCTTCTTAGTAGTTCAAAATTCACAAGCCGCTACCAACTTTTCGAGGTCATCTTTGCGCGTCGTTTTCGCTCGTAACACGTCGCGCAACCACGGCGCATCAGTGCCTCTGGTACACGATGGAAGAGCGAAGTGAAGGTAAATTCACACGATTCACGAAGAACAGGAAAGGTTTCTCTTTAGATCGGATCTGACAACGGATTCTTCGGTACACTCGAGTGTGGATGTTTGCGTGTACAAGCATCACAGACAGACCCTCAGGTACCACTTTAAGAGAGTGTCGTGGAATGCAAATCGCTCGTGTACGGGTCAAGGGTGAGTAATCCGAGATTACTTGAAATTCAAATTAAAAATGCACGACAACGAGTCCGTTTGTAGATTAATACGTTGAATGATGGGACAATTTTGTGCGATTCGATGTATTGAATTTGCCTACTCAATGCACGATACAGTTCAATGTAATATATTATGTATACTAGACAGAAATCCATTATTTTACATTCGAATTTTGGTTTTGAATCTATCTGCAGCGCGTATGAATCCACCTTAATAAAGAGAATTACGAAATTATCCGGAAGGTATCCAAGGAGCCTGCTCTTCGTCATTCTGATTTGCGCTAGATGATTGACGAACGTCATCGGCATTGCGCGCTAATCGAGCGAAGCAGAAGCGGCAGGAACACGGAAAAAAAAGTAAATAAGATGACTATACTCAGGACGGTCGTCCTCGAACGATTTAATTTACCTGCAATGCGTATCAATTCACCTTAATAATGTGGATTAAGAAATTATCGAATGATTGAGTGAAGAATAATCATATGATGGAAAAAGAGCAGGAAGAGAGGAAAAAAGTTAACACTAGGTTTACGGAAACTCGTTAATTTGATGCGTTTAAATGGAAAATTGCGTTTATAAAAAACTTGACGTAAACCTATTGTTAAAAAAAATTGTTATTCAAGACGGTCATCCTCAAAAGATTTAAATTCATCTGGATTATGAATTCGCCTTAATAACGAGAATTACGAAATTATTCGAAAGGTACCTAAAACGCCTGCTGATATTCGTTATTCTGATTTACTATAGACGATTGACAAACGTCATCGGCGTTGCGCGCTAATCGCACGAAAGAGAAGCAACAGGAAGCGAGAGAAAAAAAATTGAAAAAAATGATTATTCGGAACGATCCTCCTCAAACGATTTAAATTTACCTGCATCGTCTATGAATCCATTTTAATAAACAGGATTACGAAATTATCCGGATGGTACCCAAAGCGCCTGCTGATATTTGTTATTCTGATTTATTCTAGACAATTGGCGAACGTCATCGGCGCTGCGGACTAATTGAGCGAAGGAGAAGCGCCAAGGAGACAGGAAAATAAATTAAATAAGATGACTCCACTTGAGATGATCGTCCTCAAGCGATTTAAATTTACCTGCATCGGGTATGAATCCACTTTAATAACGAGAATTACGAAATTATCCGGAAGGTATCCAAAGCGCCTGATCTTCGTCATTTTGATTTACTCTAGACGATTGACGAACGTCATCGGCGCTGCGCGCTAATCGAGCAAAGGAGAAACCCGAGGAAGAGCGAGAGAAAAAAATCAAATAAAACTATTATTCAAGAAATCGTCCTCAAACGATTTAAATTTACCTGCATCGGGTATAAATCCATCTTAATAACCAGGATTACGAAATTATCCTTAAGGTATCCAAGGCGCTTGATCTTCGTCATTTTGATTCACTCTAGACGATTGACGAACGTCATCGGCGCTGCGCGCTAATCGAGCAAAGGAGAAGCCGCAGGAAGAAGCGAGAGAAAAAAAAAGTAAATAAGATGTCTCTACTTGAGATGACCGTCCTCGAGCGATTTCTCACCGCAGGCCAAGAGCGTGCGGTTTTCTTTAATGCGATGGCTAGGGGATGCCTCTCGCATGCGGATCGATCGATCCCGTCTCGTCTGGTGTGTTCGAGCCGTTCCTGAATTCCCGGAACCCGTTTAAGGAAATGTTACGAGGTGCAAACGATACGCGGTACTCTTGCCCGATGAATAATTCATCCGTAACGAGAAACTTAGAAGGAAATCATCCGGGCGATGGATGGGAGATACGTGAGCGCTGCTTCGCAGTCTGGTGCGACTCGAGATCGAACGAATCATCCGGCACGAGTAAACAAGATCGTTTATCGTACATGCTCCTCGCCGAAACATTCGCGGAAGATTCCGATTAATCCACCCGCGCCACGCCGATCCGACTTCGATCATTAACGCGAAATCGTAATACCGATTTTCCAGGTGGATATCGAATACCGCGAGTGCCACTCGTGCCTCCACGTTGATGCGTGTATCGTTTTACAGTGAAGGTATAATGAGCGCAAAAAGATCATGGATCGGCTTCCGATTGGTATACCAATGAGAAGACTGTAGCTTGTTGTATAAAGAAAAGTCAAAAGGGATGCAAAAAGAAACAGAACGAAAGAATGAAGGAAGATTTTTCAATAGACGCTTTGAATAATCTTAAACTAACTCAATCTTGGATTTACCAGTCAATTTGACTTGTTCAAATAGGAAGCCGCGTGTGTAAACAAATGTTTCGTAAATCTAGTATTAAAAATGTTCGAATACTTTTAAGTAAGTAATTTCTGCAATGAGAATTGTTTCAGAACGAGTGGAGTGTTCTGCAGTTGAGAGTAATTTCGAGGACGCATGGTTTTAGTCCACTTACGCAAATACGTTGTATATCAACTACACATCTAAGAATTTCACAGACGTTTGAAATATACACGCCTCCGCGCATAAAGCCCAAGGGACGCATTCTACTAACACGCGCGTGACGCCAGCGGCGTTTGGCGCCACTCTACTCTGCTCGTGAACTTTCTCAACAGCAGACAAAAGTGACACACACCGGTAAGGAACCCAAAATTGCGCGCAGATACATAAATATTAAAATGTATGCTCACCTATGTAAATATTAGGACGCGAGTGGCACGCCTATCTACTAAGATCATAAATGTAACCTCGCAACTGTACAAACTTTTTTGCCTAGAAACATGCGTCCTTGAAGTAGTCTTCACTGGCGAACTATCTCTCCATCTCAAATAATCCCTACTTACATAATACAGTAAGAATTCTATGAAGCTAATACATCGAGCCTCGCGGAAAAAGTAGGTACACCGACAGACGTAAGAAAACGTTATTGTTAGTGCACCGTAAAATTTCCACGACGGGTCACTCGAAGACGTGTAGATGTCCTGAGTATCCTTCGAGCTTCTCCGATAAAAATGTTAATTTATGTCTGAAAAATGCTAATTCCTTATGCACGATCGAGAAGGACGCCGGGTCCAGAGAGGACGCGCTGCATCACGCGTTGTAGGTTGCCTAGCAGGTGTCTGGAACGAAGGAGACGCACAAATTGCGGAAGACGTGCTTCGGAGAATCACAGTAACTGGTAACCGTAGTCTCTTCTCTACTACCGCAAGCACTGTTTCCTCTTTGCCTTCCTCCACCTCGTCCTTTCACCGACGATTCACCACCACCACCTTTCACCTACCCTAGCAGACGGCTCCTACAGCTTCACGAGATTCGTGAAATTCCTAGGAACGTGAAACGCACCGTTCTACGAGTAGGACACCGGCAGCTCCCGTGGGACGAAACTTTTCAAGAGTTCTGTTCTTTGCGTTACTCCGTGTCATCCCGATCTACCGAAATGTGTCCGTGAGAGCTGAGAATTTTCTCGAGAAACTCGAAATAGAGACACGCTCTATGTGTCATCGTACGAGATTGTGGAACGATCGGGAACAGTCTCCTTTAATATCTCCCCGAATCGTCCGATGAAAAATTCGTATCTGCATGCGACTCACCACTAAGAAGGTTATTTCCAGATGAACGATTTCTATTTTCGCGTGTCTCCCTCTCGTATTCTTCTACGAGCCGGTCGTTCGTCGAAGCAAATTCACCAAATCCGCTCGACTCACTGATTTAGTTAACACCTTTGCGATTCGATGTCTGATAAAAGTTTATTTCACCGCGACTATCCGGCTCGTTGGAATATTTTTTTTTCCACGGATTTGTCCGTCGGTCGATCACTCTGATCGACGTCGATTCGTCGCTCGGCCCACGATTTATTCAAAGCCTCGACCCGAATTCAAACTTAAGGGATTTCGGGTGCTCCGCTCTCAAGTTTAGCCGTTAATGATTAAATCTCTTGGGCCAACTTTGCTCACGAGTATCCGATCCAATTACAGGCGTCGGCTTAAGTAATGACATGTTACTGCGGCGCCTACGAGGCCCTTAGAACTTGGGCGTTACGATCGGTTCGCCGATACGGACCTACGTCAGTGCTAGCTACTATTAGGATCTCGCTAAACTACCGGGACATCTCGGTGCAAGGTAGTCGTGAAAGTTTCCAAGTATTTTCTTTCATCGAACTCAATTACCATTCTAGTATTGGAGTATCTGGAAATTTTCCGAGCCCTTCGAAATTTGTTTTCTCTTTTCTTCTTTGTACTACGATCAAATTGGTACGATTGGTATTATTGGTACGAACAGTTCGTCTTAAGAGTTGGCAATCGTGCGATATTGGTATTGCAAGCGTGGTGTTGCCAAGCCTGGCAGAAAAGTTGGATTTAGATCGTGAGTGAGATCACACGCTTTATGTTACTTTAGTATTCTCCTTATGTTCTCTGTTCTCACCCTTTACTTAGTTTCTAATACACCGGTATTATGCCGTTAAATCGTGATCCTGACAAATTATTTAATACTACCGCATTCTCACCCGCATTCATCTTGCGAGTGAGATCACGCGCTTTATGTTACTTTAGTCTTCTCCTTATGTTCTCTGTTGTCACCATCTATCTAATCTCTAATACACTCGTATCATCTCGTTAAATTACAATCCTGACAAATTATTTAATACTACCGCATCTTTTCTCGGGTCCATGTCGCAAGTGATTATGTTAGTTTAATCCTCTGCTTATGTTCTCTGTTCTCTACCAATCTCTAATAAACCCGTATTATGATCCTGACAAATTATTTAACACTAGAAGTACCGACCAGTGAAAATGACAGGACACGTAAATTTTTCACAAGAATTTCTCTTTAACATTAGAACTACCCATTTTTTCATATGGAAACTTCGTTTGCAAACCACTCATTTTTTTGACAGAGAGAGCGCTTATTTTATCACTAGAGCCACCATTTATTTTTATATGGAAACTCCGTTTGCTGACCATTCATTTTAACAGAGAGAGCGCTTTTATTTTATCACTAGAGCTACCATTTATTGTCATATGGAAATTTCATTTGCCGGCCATTCATTTTACCAGCGAGAGCGCTTATTTTATCACTAGAGCTACCATTTTCTTTTTCATATGGAAACTTCTTCTATTCGACAGTCATGTTTCGATAGTCTGGTGTTAACACTACCACATCTTCGCTCGTGTCCATCTCACAATTGCGTTCGAACGATTAGAGCTAGTGACCCCACTTTCGGCCTCATCCTAATGCGTCATCCAATTTCGAACTGTAGGAGGCCGGCTACGTAGCGATCCCGCGCGAATGAAAAAAAGGTGGCCGCGCGCTTACAAAGATGCGGGGGACGACGGACGACGACGGTGCGCACTGAATAATTCACGAGCCGGGCCGTTTATTCGTTCGTCGACCGTGCCCACCCTGGTCGCGATCGATTAACCTGGGAGATAGCGTCATCGGGGAGCGTAGTCTTGCCGGAGGAACCTGCAGCCTGGGGGTAACAGGCGAATTAGGGAAGCCCGTTGTAAAACGAGGCGAGATTCGATTCGGCCAATGGTCCAATAGCAGTTACGCTCGGGATTGCTTGAAACGAGAATTTTGTCGAATTGGCGAGTGAGTGGGGAAACACGCTTAGCGCACTTCGATTTCTCTTCTTGTTTTCACCGGCGAATGGAAGAAATGAAAATAAAAGTGTATACGGAAGTGTGTACAGGGAGAACGCGCAAAGATCGCACGAGCGCGGCTCGACGAGCTCGATCGGTGGAAACAGCTCCGTACGAAAGTGGGTAAAGTGTGGTTTTCGTCGACATTGCGAAATTTTCGACGAGGTCGACTACTACTACTACTCGTGACAGACAGAGAGAGAGAGAGAGAGAGAGAGAGAGAGAGAGAGAGAGAGAGAGCGGCAAGGAGGTAAAGCAGAGTGGCCAAGTGGAGGAGGACACTAAGGAAGAGGCGCAAAGAGCGCGGAGGCCTATAACTCACGCGAAATTAAGGTGTCCCCCGAAGGATGGCGGTGGAGCCGGCTGGGTTGGCTTGTAAAAAAGGAGATACACGGAGAGAGAGAGAGAGAAAAAAAAAAGAGTATAGAGAGAGGTGGAAAGAATAGGAAAAGTAATAAAGAGTGGGCTTAACGGGCCATTACGCAGCCCATAAAAAAGATTAAAGTTAAATCGCCATTATGCAAAACTGCATCGCGCTCTGCTCACTGGCCCCTAGCCCCGTAATGCTTCGCACACGTTTACATATTCGGGCTGTGCGCGCGTAATCGCGCCGCTTAAGACACTCGTGCGAGCGATTAAACGTTTTGCTCGTGCAAAATCCTATCTCCCGATTCCGATCGCGCATGTCCAACTGAGAAATGGCGAAGCTTCGATAGAACGAGGGACGTTCGTTGCATGCTTGTCTTGAATTTTTTTCTTTTTTTTTATACTCCGCGTAGTAATTTTTCCTTACGGTCCTTTCACCTTGAATCAATCCAGTCCAATTACATCCAATGACAAATTCTAGAGTAATAAACAAGTCACAACGAGTCGATCGCGTCGAGTTCTCTGACAAGGACTTCCTGTGACTCTGTTGGTCGAATTTATGTGTCAGTCTTATTCGGTTCGAGAGAGAGTGACAATTAAATAGAAAAGAGAAGTAAATTTTAGATTTATGTAATATCAGAATGGTGTTGCTTGTAAAATGTCAAGTTTACATAGATGTTAATTAATATCGCGGCATTTGTTATTTTGATATAGTAAAGATCCTTCAGGAGATAAGAAGAGTGATTCGTTAAGTTTTCTCGAACTTTTAAGACCTCTGCGTTTGCTCGATAGTTAATAGTAACTCGACTGAAGCGATTTATGGTCAAATGGCAATAAACAAAGCACGAGATCGTATCGACAAGTTCGTCTCGGAACCATTGTCAGAAATTTCACCCGCTTTTACGAAGTGTCTGGAATACATTAAACTGATTAAACGAGTTCATCGGTGTCGATTGAGCATGTTCGAACGTGTTTGTGCACGATTCGAATCTGTGGAAATGGTAGGAGCACCCAGCCTTAGTCAACGTGGATGAAACTAAACGGGAATCGCGGTATCACGAGCTACGCTCAAAATCGTAGCTCCGGCGTACCTACATTATCAAAGATGCATACGCATTTCCATTACCGCCAACGTTTACGCACCCTTATAAATTATGCGGGCCAAGATCGTACCTAACGGTGGTGCGAAAGACGCGTTACTTCGTTTCAAAGGTCATGAATAATGTAATTCAGAGTTCAGACAATAGCCAGCCGGCGAATAAACTGGCTTCGCTCCCTGAGCCATATATTATAAGCGTAAAACACATCGTATTGCTTCCGGTGAATTAATTACGAATATTTACTGCGAACCCTCTCGTTCGACCCACTCGAAACCTTTTTCCGCTCCCGAGGTTCGTCCGCAAATATCCAGAAATAATGTATGCGAGAATCTTTCCGGAAATTTGCTCGTAGACGAGTGCGCTCGTGCGCGAGCCAGTCTCCTCTCTCGACTCGACACGTTTATCATGAGAATTTTCCACGACGAGAAAGAAAAAAGAACCTGGAGAAATGTCGAAGCGAGAGACGAAAGGTCGCGCGGATGCGCCCGCCGTCCCACGGCGCCCTAAGAAACGAATCTTGATTAATGGTGTAACTTTCCACCGCCCCGTTTCGCGCTATCCATGCGCGGAATTTATAATGCTGGAATGCATTAAAATTCGACCTCGACGTCTCTCACCGTTGAACTCTCTCGCGTCCACCCTTCCTACTTTCTCGGACGCTTCGTCGCATCGCGATCACCCTCCACGTCCAAGTTGGGGATAAAAATTTTCAAAGTGGAAAAATGGCGCGCCTGTTACCTTCGTTAGTTCCTCGTGGCGAGAGAAGCTCTCGCCTCTTGAAATTTCATCGAGATTCTCGAGGTGCGAGAAGCAGACCGATCGCTTCCTTCGTTGGCTCCTCGTTAATCGATCATGGAATTGAAGCCACGACCATCGCGCGGTGCAAAGAAACGACGTAAGAGTGCCGCTCGGAAGGTCTTACGAAGATTGACAAAATTTCGGAGGAGACACTTTATTCTCTTGCCTTCTTTTTTTACGAAAACGTCCTTCGTGCGAAACGAGCTGCACCTTGACCCGAATAATTTTCGACGTGGGCGGTACGCCCACGCACCTTCGTTGCGTCATTATCCTGACCTGTGTCGTAGACACTTTGAGAAAGGATTATCGTGAAATTCGTTCGCGATAGTTAAAATGCTCTCATTTGCAAAATCTGCTCGTAGAGCCATTGACGATTTATCGTTTCAAGTAATTGCTATCTATCTAGACTTCGTTTTAAGTATTTAGATCTACGCGCGTAGAAGTGCGCGTTTTCTTTATGAGGGTTCTTTTGAGCATTCTTTTGCACGCTTACGAAGAGGATTATCGATAAAGTCGGAAAAGCGAGGAGACTTACCTTGTAACTGCCGACCGCGTGCGCCCCATCGTAGATGTAAAGATGGTCGTTGCAGTCCAATTGAAGCTGATCGAATCGCAGCATGAAGCGCTGAAGGATGCTGTGCGTTTGAAAGGTGATGGCGCAGTCGAGCTCCCTCTCATTTTGCGACGTCAAAACGGCCCCGTCTATCTTCCTGTAAAGGTCCCGTAGGAAGTGCTGCTTGCAGATGTCGCTCATTTGATCTGCAAAATAAAAGTCGGGAAAATTCCACGTGAATTTATACGATAGAACGAGTAGTAGTAGAAGTGGAAGAAGCCCGTGCGCGTGGAGATCAACGTTGAGATGAAAATCAACGATTGAAATTATAAAGTTCTCCTTTCCCCGTTTTTTCCAACCGAGCAAGTATCGGAGCTGGCAGCTCACGTAATTGCGTACTCCTGCCAGCTCGAGACCATCTCGCTCGAGAATATCGCGGAACTCTATAATTTTAATCGTTAACTCGACTCGCACCGGTGTAACGTACAGGTCGGTTGGAGTTGGTCTGGAAACTGTTCAATAACGAAATGCACCGAACCACGACGTCTTGGCGATAAAGTTCGATTTTCAAAACGCGGTGGAAAAAAGCTCGATATTACTGGAAATCGCACGAGATGTTCTTAAAACGTTCTCGCATTTCCGTCGACAACTTTATTCTCTCCGTCGAAGCTTCTTTATTTCTCGCTTAACGGGAAATTTTATTGCGACGCTTTTCCGATGAATGGCGGAAAATCGGCGCGCACTCGAGCGTATCGGACGAGCGTATCTAATGGTCGCTTTTTCGATCCGCGGGAAAGGTACAGTGGATCGAGAGGAAGCGAGAGCGTAAAGTTTGGGCCGAGGGAGTCGATCGATTGGCAGCGAATTGATTTCAGATTGGCCCGAATAATGAGCGCGATTTCGATGCGCCTGAGATTAACTACGGTCCGCTGAACTCGATGAGATATAGGGGAGATGGAAGTTCTCATTGACGCGCGAGTGGAATCTCCCAGCGATTGATCTAAGCTCGTCGCTCAAGATATTCATCCCTCGCGTACGCGCGTTTTCTTATCTCCAACGGAAGGAAGAAAGAAAGACAGACTATGATAATCAATTCATCGAATTAATTCATTTTCCAGAAACGAGAAACGGAAGCATAATAAAACGCGTCCGAGGAAATACCTACGCGTACCGAGACGAGAAACTAAGAGAATCGGAGATTGCGTCTTACCCGAGTGGCTCGGATTCTAACCGGGTTGAAGGGGAGAGGCGAAGGTGGAAATAAAAATCATGTAACGAGATCGAGCGAACGGTGGAGCGATGTAGCGAAAGGAACGTAGGAAAGGATCTCGAGGAGGGAGAAGGTGCACGGTAGAAAACACAGGATCGTAGGAGAGGAATGGTGGGCGCTTGGACTGGACGCGGAAGAAACTCGATTGAAAAGTTTTCGCTTCTCTCGGTGCTCGGTGGGTGCACGAGGATCGTAGTGGCGGAGAAGAGAGGAGAGGAGAGGAGGGTGAGAGGATAGTTTTCCGCTCGGCGGCCTCGCAGACGTCGAAGGCCGGTTGTATGCGGGGCGAGAACATTCTCGGCGGAATCTCCGAAAATTCCCGACAAAACTGCGCGCACGAAGGCTGTTCCAAGGGATAGGTCACGAGCTCGCGTTCCGGAGACGAAGGATCGGCACGAGGAGAAGGTAGCGAGGGGGTGAGAAGACCGTCCATTTCTGACCGTCTAAGTTCCAAGCGCTCGAGAGAGGTAGAGGAGGTGGGCGGAAGCATTTCGTAAATTGGAACGAGCGGAGAAGCAGATTTTTCCCGCGGGAAACGTACCGTTGAGCCTCGCGGGGCCCAACGAGAAATTCTCCTCGTTGGAGATCCGCGCGGTCGCTACCCTCGGTACAGATGTCCTGTGATCCTGAATTCGCAATCTAAAACAATTCACCCTCCTCGAGAAGTCCAGAGAAACTTTCCGTGCATGTTCTCGGTTCCGCGTTAGGTCTCGTTCGTTTCGAATCTCTTGTTTTCTTTGTGCTTTTGATTCTAACCTCTTCCACCGTCCTCTCGATCGCACGTAATACAATTCACCCTCCTCGAGAGGTCGTGGAACTTTCTTCTCCGTACGTAAGATTCCGACCCTTTTGATTCTCCAGTTTCGTTCGTGCCTTCGATTTTCCATTTTTTATTTGTTATCTCGATTCTACGTGTCTCGTTCTCTTATTCCAGAACGGAGATTTGGTATTGGGATGCGTCAGATCGTGCCGGCAAAGGAAACGACTGAGGAGGAGCGTGAAGAGGGGAGAAGAAAGGAAGAATGGCACGTGGAAGAAGGAAGGAAGGACTGGAGAGGAGTACGTTTGGCATTTCTCTGTTTATCCTCTCTCTCTCCCTTCGGGCTTTTGATTCTCTCCTTTCCTTCGTCATCGCGATCCTACATGTCACATTCTCTTATCCCAGAACCGAGACTCGATATCGGAATGCGTCGGATCGTGTCAGCGGGAAAAGCGCCCGAAGAGAAACACGAGGAGAGGAGAAGAACGGAAGAATGGCACGCGGAAGGAAGAAAGAAGAGCTGAAAAGGAGTACGTTCGACTCGGTGTTGTTGCGCGTCGGCCCTACGACTTTCTCCCACTTACTATTACCGCGCCACCCCCGACACGACTTGCTCCTCTTCTCTCTCTCTCTCTCTTTCTCTTTCTCTCGAATGCTCGTAAGATTTCATCCTTTTGATTCTCTCCGTTCCTTCATCCTCTCGAACCTACCCCCCTCATTCTCTTACCCCAGACCCGAGATTCGATATCGGAATGCGTCGACACATGCCAACAAGAGAAACGCCTGAAGAGAAACACGAGGAGAGTAGAAGAACGGAAGAATGGCACGCGGAAGGAAGAGAGAAAGGCTGAAAAGAAGTACGTTCGACTCGGTGTTGTTGCGCGTCGGCCCTACGACTTTCTCCGACTTATTGTTAGCGCGCCACCCCTGACGAAACTCACTTCTTCTCTCTCTCTCTCTCTCTCTCTCTCTCTCTCTCTCTCCTTCTCTTTCTCTCGAATACACGCAAGATTTCATCCTTTTGATTCTCTCCGTTCCTTCATCCTCTCGAACCTAACCCCCCTCATTCTCTTACCCCAGACCCGAGATTCGATATCGGAATGCGTCGGATCGTGCCAACAAGAGAAACGCCTGAAGAGAAACACGAGGAGAGTAGAAGAACGGAAGAATGGCACGCGGAAGGAAGAAAGAAGGGCTGAAAAGGAGTACGTTCGACTCGGTGTTGTTGCGCGTCGGCCCTACGAGTTTCTCCGACTTATTGTTAGCGAGCCACCCCTGACGTAGCTCGTTCCTTTTCTCTCCGATGCTCGTAAGATTTCATCCTTTTGATTCTCTCTGTTCCTTCATCCTCTCGAACCTACCCCCCCTCATTCTCTTACCCCAGACCCGAGATTCGATATCGGAATGCGTCGACACATGCCAACAAGAGAAACGCCTGAAGAGAAACACGAGGAGAGGAGAATAACGGAAGAATGGCACGTGGAAGGAAGAAAGAAGAGCTGAAAAGGAGTATACTCAGCACGGTGTTGTTGCACGTCGGCCCTACGACTTTCTCCCACTTATTGTTAGCGCGCCACCCCTGACGAAACTCACTTCTTATCTCTCTCTCTCTCTCCTTCTCTTTCTCTCGAATACACGTAAGATTTCATCCTTTTGATTCTCTCCGTTCCTTCATCCTCTCGAACCTACCCCCCCCCCCCTCATTCTCTTACCCCAGACCCGAGATTCGATATCGGAATGCGTCGAACCATGCCAACAAGAGAAACGCCTGAAGAGAAACACGAAGAGAGTAGAAGAACGGAAGAATGGCACGCGGAAGGAAGCAAGAAGGGCTGAAAAGGAGTACGTTCGACTCGGTGTTGTTGCGCGTCGGCCCTACGACTTTCTCCCACTTAGCGCGCCACCCCCGACGCGACCCTCTCCTTTGCTCTCTCTCCCTCTCTCTCTCTCTCTCCCTTCCTTCCACCCTCTCCCTTCCTCGAGAAGGCCACAGCTCGTCGCCCCGTCTCTTTTTCTCCCCACCCTCGTACCCGTCACCCTAACCCCCTCAGGCTCTCTTTCCCTCTCTTGGAAACGATGTAAGCCCGCTCTCGCCGATCAATATTACTCTCTTCGAACGCACCACCACGGCTCGTCTGAGCGCCAACCGAGCGTATTAAGTTCCGAGCACTTTGCTCTTCCCTCCTACCATCCACCCCTCTCGCCACCCTTCTCCCCTTGGAAGCACTACGACGAGTTTCCCCGCGCTTTTCCGTGGAAGAAAGTTTTCTTTGGACGACGTCGACCGATTTTATCTCTCACGGTGCGCGCTTCTTTGCGAAAGTGTGGAGAAGGCAGCGAAGGGTGTGAGTGGGTGAGAAGGACGATCGAAGGGGTGGGGACGAACGAGAGGACGCGCGCCGTCGTTGCGCGGCTTGAAAAAAAGGGAAAAAAGGACGTCGCCGATGACGCAACGCCGCGAACGCTCTTAGGAGTTTAATGGCCGATTCAGGGATCCGACGTTTCCTAGGATCCTCTTTGTCGAGCCGTAAAATGAGCCCAGGAGTAATCCCGCCCCGGAGGAGCACCGTCGCGCGCCAGCAATTTTCCAGAGCTACGATTCACCTTATTGCGTGCAAGAGAGACAGAGAGAGAGAGAGAGAGAGAGAGAGAGAGAGAGGTAGAGAGGGATATCCTCCACTCGATCGTTCGAAGAGTGCCTTTAAAGATTATATAAGCGCGCGAGACGCTCCGGCCAGACGATCTTCCGGAAAATAATCGTTTCGAGACGATAATCCAGCTATAATCGAGCTACATGCGCGCTCACCTGCTCCCAAAGAACGTTCACGGTCTCGCTCGCGTAACTGCGAGTAAAGCGTTTCCGGCAAACTGCGAATAAAATGCGCCTCTTTACGGTTTACCGTGCGAGTCGATAAAGGGTGCGCAGTAGTATTGTCGTTTATAGCGCACGCCGTAGTTCAAGTGCGCGGTAAAGGGGCGCGCGAACGATATCGTTGCTTGATTTTTATCGGTGATCAATGACGATTGAAAGTGACGGTGCTCACCTTCCGCCAGTGAATCACGCGGAATTGTGCGTGCCCGATTAATAATTCGTAGGGTAGATTAATAATTTTCGCGAATCCAATTAATATTCCGCGCACGAGCGCCTCGCTCCAGTATCCGACCCTCCTCGATTCGAATAATCGAAATGAGAGAGCGCGCACTTTCGCCACTCTGGGTTAGGTATGGCGTCGGTAAGGGAGTCTGCGCAGAAATAGCAATCTGTGCCATGATACATCGATTCCAGAACAAGATAGTAAACATTACCTATCCCAATGGAGTCCACGACGTGCTGCCTCGAAATTCTCTCTCGACCCCGTTTAATCGAGGAGTAATTAATCGAGAGGCGCCCCGGCATACAAAATTGTTTATCAGCCGACACGAAGTTCGAGTAGACGCGCTTGAATTCTGACCATTCGCACCACGTAATGAAACAATTTGTTTCGATGCTGGTAGTGCGGCTCGCGAGGCAACAATTGTAGACGCGAAATGGAATTACAGCTCCGTAACGGAGAGAAAACTGATAATGCGCGGAAACGAGTTACCGTAATGTCGAGTCATTCGCCTCGAACGAGAGTCGACGGAGAAATAGTCGATTTAACGGTGAATATACAATTCAATCGTCGAAACCTCCGAGTACTAATCACAGTCAAACAATTTCCTAAAATACAAATCCTAATGTTCAACGACGTTCACGTTCTATTCTCCAAATTAACCTACATCACTCTCCTCTACAAATCTCTTTCCATCTCTCTAAAAAATTACACCTACACTTCGCTAGCAAACGAAACTGAATCCTACTCCACGCACTCGATACTCCATTCGAACTAGGGTCCTCGATAACAGGAATCCCAGACGACAAACATCACGGAAATCAAAAACCAGCGGGTCGACAACGTCGATGGAATTCGCTCTCCTCCCTCTCAAAATCCTCATTCATCAATAGCACGGAAAAGAAGAGAATCGAAAAAGAAATTCGAATACTCACAATTATCGTTCTGCGCGTGAACTCTGCCGTGCTGCTGGAAGAAACCGAGAAACAGCAGCAGGGGAAAGGCACACGTGCCCCTCGTGGGACGCAGCATCTCAGGGCGAGGCTATGCGAGGCACACGCGCGCGCCACATTCTCCTTCGCTCGAGGTCTCTCGCCCTTGAAGGGCCTCGAAGTCGAAGCTACCACGCGGAATGGCGGACGGCCTCGAAGCGACCTCGCGACTACCATGCGCGCGTGAACGTGCTGACGAATTCGCGCCCGAGATACTCCAGCGTGATTTCGATGGACCAATCCACCGGTTCGTCTAAGAAAGACAGAGACTAAAGAAAAGGGAAACGGTGTAGCAGCGTCGAGAGCTCGTCCGCCTTTCGCAAAAATTCCGCGACCCTTCGCGACACGTTCGTCGCGCGACTGCCGTGGAAGTTTTACGCGCGCGTATCCAACGCGCGCGCTCGCGAGGACCCTTGGTTGGTTTGTACGTACGTAGTTACGTGCTCTCGCGTACGCACGCACGTAGTACGCGCGCGCACCACCCTCAACCACCCAATGGTGAATAGAAGGGGTGAGTGGGACCGAGGGACTGGAGGTCGACGGCGGCGCCGTCGACCTGCGCGCCAGCTTCGCTTCGTCCGCGCGTGAGGGTGTGGATGGACAGCCAGGAGGTTGAGAGGAGAGCTGGTAGACGTGCCGCGTCGACACCCAAGCCCTCCTATCGTCGAGCCGAGTTAACGGGAGGTTGGAGTGTCGTAATTGGGAAGGTCGTGGGATAGCCTTCTTCGACGATCGGAAGTAACTTTTCCGAGGAGGACAGTTAATCGCTCCGGAGCTCGAGTACCCTCCGCTCGTTTTCGCTACACTCCACTCTTCCGACGTATAATTTTTCCAAGTTTACCTTTTTTTCCCCCAATTTCAGGGCTCTGTATACTTCTGAGAAATGATTCAAACGATTGATTACTCGTAATTCAGTATTCTACTTGCTTTTAGGTAGACGGTTCATTTTTCTCGTGGCTCGATGGATTTACTTTCGTCGGTTGGTTCCGTTGTACGTAGCAAGAATACCGTGATATTAATTTGACGAATTTATACGCCTCGTTGTCAAAACTTTGGACGGGAAGAGCCGAGGCGTAGTAATTTTCAAGAGTCTCGAGAACGGCCGCGTACTCGGGATGCGAGAATCTGTACTAAGGGGTGTAAAAAGTCGTGTCGCAGGGTGGAATGAGGGTGGAGCGATCACAAGTGGCCCGCGTCGTCCGCATGCCGTTCCCTCGTCCCACCGTAAAAAGTTTCCTCGGTCCCGAGAAAGTTTGTCGCCGCATTGGAGATCCGGCGGAAAAATTTCAGATTCGTTCCGTGCGCCGTCTGGTGCGAGCAGGTCAGACGCGGGCGGACCGTGGCCGGCGAACCGAGGCCGAACAAGAAATTGTGAATCTCGGCGAACTCGGGCAAGCGGAATTGCAAATCGCGTCCACGGAATTTCACGCTTTAAGCCGCGACGACGTCCATTTTTGAATTTGCGTGGGAGACGAGAGGATGGAAAGTGACGGCGAGGAATGGGCGAGGGAGGGTGCGAAAAACTCGAGTGGAACGCCTTTAAAGTGTCCGGAATGAGAGTACCTCAAAGTAAACGCCTCGCTCTCAGGGTAGTCTGCACTTTTTTGGTCCTGGCTCTTTTTTCGTATGGAGAAGGCGGCTCAATTGGTGCTCCTTGCTCTTATCCACTTTTGCAGTTTGTTATTAATTTCAATTTAACGGATTAGCGACGAGAGTCGTAGTTTAATCGTCGAACGACGTTTGCTCACCTTCCTCGAGGACAAGTGTAATTTACTCGCGAGGCAATCGGTTTTGTCGACTCGTTTTATGGCATTTCTTTGATTGGCTATCCCATCCCCCCCCCCCCCCCCCCGCCGAGGCGGTAAACTTTGGACGTTTCACGGAATGGAGTCGAATTTAGGAAAGACGAGAGAAGGAAAAGCGTAAGAATCGGAAGAATCGCAGTTTGAACGGAGACGAGGAGACGGAGAAAGGGGCCACTAAAATTCGGGGTGCGAATTCAACGACGAGTCACCGGAGCGTGTAATTAACAAAGGCTTCGCTCGGAAAAGGGAGGCAGTGGGAACAAAGCGAGAGGAGCTAGAGGATACGAGGGAACGCTCTGAGAATCTTTCGCGAGGATAGTCTTCCTTCCGTCATTCTGCTGTGCTGCTTCTCTACATCCGGCGCGGCTTATTCTCTTTCGGATCCTTTCTATCTTTCATTAGCCGCTAAATTCGTCTGTACCAAGGATCGATACTTTTCGCACGATTTTATGGGAGGCCTTACTTTCAAATTTTCTTCTCCGAATTTTCCGAGTATGTACGTACGACTCGATAAGGTCCACGAGAATCTTTAGGCGATAGAAATAAATGGTTTTGCACCGCACGACCAGTTTATTCTTTTTCAGATCATTTTTATCTCTCATTAGCGGCTAAAATCGTCAATAACGAAAAGTCGATACTTTCTGCAAGATTTTATGAGAAGACTTATTTCAAATTTTCTTTTTCGGATTTTTTCCATCAGTCAAAGTACATCGCGTCGTTCAGGTATGCATAAACGATTCAATAAAATCGAGACCGCCTTTAGGCGACAGATATAAATTGTTTTGTACCACGCGGCCAGCAGGATCTCGTTGAGATTCTTTTTATTTCTCATTTGCGGCTAAAATCGTCCGTAGCGAAAAGTCAATACTTTCCGCACGGTTTTATGAGAGGCTTTACTTTCAATTTTTCTTCCTCGAATTTTCCGACTATGTACGAACGATTCGATAAGATCGACGAAGATCTTTCGACGATAGAAATAAATTGTTTTGCACCGCACGACGAGTTTATTCTCTTTCAGATTCTTTTTATCTCCCATTAGCGGCTAAAATCGTCCATAACAAAAAGTCGATACTTTCCGCACGATTTTATGAGAAAGCCTTATTTCAAATTATCTTTTTCGGTTTTTTTCCATCAGTCAAAATACATCGCGTCGTTCAGGTATGCATAAACGATTCAATAAAATCGAGACCGCCTTTAGGCGACAGATATAAATTGCTTCGTACCACGCGGCCAGCAGAATCTCTTTGAGATTCTTTTTATCTCTCATTAGCGGCTAAAATCGCCTGTAGCGAAAGGTCGATATTTTCCGCATGGTTTAATGAAAAAGCCTTATTTCAAATTTTTTTCTTCGACTTCTCTCCCGCCGTTTGAAGCATCTCGCGTCATTGAAGTATACATAAACGATTCAATAAAATCGAGGCTGTCCTTATGCGATAGAAATAAATTGTTTTCTACCACACCAGCAGAATCTCTTGCGAGCAGATAACCTCTTGTACTCCCCGAGGAACTTCCAACCGTGAAAATTCTCCTCAGTTTCTCTTGAAAAAGAAAAACTCTTCTTCGCGCGAGTATCGCCTCCCATTTGGAATCCAGTTAGGAACGACACGCGCGGTCCGTTCGATCCTATCGTCCCGCCCCGCAAAGAAAGTTGGAAGGTAAAAGTCGCTGCCTCTCTCAAAAGTCATCCCCGAGGACTTACGATTATTGTTCCTCCTTCACGAGCAATTAATTTTCGGCAATGGTTTCGGTGGCGCGGCCGAGTCGAAACTTCCGACGCACTTCCGCCCACGCTTGAACTTAGGAAGAAGCTGCGCGAGCCACGGAGGGAAGAAAAGAGTCGAACAAATCGATTGTAAACTCGAGATTTTCGTGGTAATAACGTGCCCCGCTTACGGAGCCGTGCGAGTATAAATAAAGCGGTGTAATTTCGTCAAATTGCCCCCGCGGCAGTTTGTCACGAACGGCGAGCCCGAGCTCGCTCGATCGTTCCTACCGATAAAAAAGTCGGGAAGATGAAGGTGAAACGTCGCGCGCCGGCAAAACAAAATCCAATAATTGCTTCTTATGAAATTACGCCCGGCAAGATGGCGGAATTAGACCCTGGAGGAGCGTGTATCGCGCAGTTGGAATTTTTCCGAATCTATCGAGAGCATATATCCCTCACCGGAGTTCGTTCACGTTGGCTCACGTTTTTCTCTCTCGCCTGACTATTCGACGTGACGTGGACGAGTGCACGAGTAAAATCATCACCCGCGTACCATCCTCACCCTTAAACATTTTTCCGGCTGGCAGGAATTTCGTTTAATTAAAGAGAATCCTTCGTAACGCGAACAATGCGACTAAACATTCTGCCAAAGAGCGAACGGAGTAATCGAGTCGGACTCTCTTGCAGGCTGCACGCTTTTCGGCTACATGCTCACTTCCTCTTCCTCTTCCTGCCATCTACTGGAGTATTAAGCTTAATCCTCGAGGTAATCTCACGGAGAGGGTATTCGTACTTTCTTCGAGATAAGTGTCGCGTAATTCCTGTGCCCCGGAGCGAAAGATTAAAAACTTCTCTCTCGCGAAAAGAGAATGAGAGAGAGAGAGAGAGAGATGAAATATATTCTCTCCTCTCTCTGGTAACAAACTCTCCCTCTGGCCTTTTCAACTCTCCAAAATCGAATGAACCCCTTGTCGATTTCGCGACACGGATCGCGTCCACCGACCAATTTATTCATTTGCATCGTACGTACGGCTTCTCAGAGACGAGAAACTGTCGAGAGTATCGACAGACTCGAGTAGGGTCCTGAGTTCTTGCCGAGAGTAGTGGAAAATGTGAAGAGGCCAACTTTCTGTACCGAAAAATTACCTAGTAGCTGGTTTCTAGTGGTACGTTAATCTCCGCGATTGAATTCCACCAATCGTAACAGTCACATTAATAACGATCAAGGTCCTTTTACCTACACGAACCACTTAGAGCCTCCTTCGCACAATCAGTAAAACGCGAGATCTCGAAACCAAACGTCCTCGCGATGAAATATTAAATCCCATCGACGAAACAACCAACTGACAAATCAACGAACGAAATTCAATTTCCAACGAGTTCAAAGAGCGCGTTATTAACAGTGCTTCGAACAATCCGCACCCTTATCACTGACAATGGCACGTCGCGACAAGGAGCCGATAAAAGGTCTCCATTGTCGAAGCGAGCGGCGTTCGTTCTTTCCGGTGGTAGGCCGGTTGGCGAGTGTCGCACTGGAATCAGGGGATCACAATTAAATGTTTATCAACGGTGGCCAAGCGAGAGAACTTTCCCAGTAGCGAGAATTTCGTTGGCGAATGCCAGAAAGGTGTGGTGAGAGAAGGATTGAGGGAGGTGTGCGGTGGAGGAGGAGGTACCGGGAGAGCGACGGCACAGAACCGGCAGCGTCGCGACGCCCGACACAACCACCGACACACCGTCGTTCTCCACCACCCCCACCCTGCTCCATCCGAGGTCGTGTTTTCGTTAATGAGTTTACCTTTGTTAATAACTACCCGCCAGCACGCTCCGTCGGAGGGCTTCGTAGGCCCGAACTCGAGCCGACGAAAACCACCGGAAGCATAACGAGGAAGATTAATCGATAACGAGGTCATTTCCACATTTAGACGCGGGGTGCACGTCGAAATTTGAAGGGTGGCGAAGCGCACGGGGAGGTCGGTTGGCGGAGGCGTCGGTGCTCGTCGCGGGTGTTCGCCGTGAAACGAGAGGGTAAGCCTGGGTTGTACAGGGTGTTGCGAAGACATACACGGCAGTATGTCGGGTTGCCTATCAAAAAATCTGCAGGCGCTCGCTCTGCTGACCGACAAGAGAGCGTGGAGGGGAGCAGCCTGCCGATCTACTAATGCTAGGTGGCACTGGACGAGGCTGAGAGGTTGACGCTCTCGATTCGTGCCTCGTCCTTATATTAACCGCACTTCAATTATATTGAATGCACTTTACCGACCGGTAAACTATTAATCGGCTTTTTGTCCCCAACGCTTACCGACCGGTCTATTAATTTGCTTAACAAAAAAGCAGTTCAAAAAGTTTACCGGTCGGTAAAGTGCATTCAATATAATTGAAGTGCGGTTAATATAAGGACGAGGCACGAATCGAGAGCGTCAACCTCTCAGCCTCGTCCAGTGCCACCTAGCGCGAGTAGATCGGCAGGCTGCTCCCCTCCACGCTCTCTTGTCGGTCAGCAGAGCGAGCGCCTGCAGATTTTTGGATAGGCAACCCGACATACTGCCGTGTATGTCTTCGCAACACCCTGTACAATGGTGCTTGCGCGAGCTGCTCCCTTCGTATCGATTCGAAAGATGTCGCCGAGTACGTAGTATTTAAACGCGGCTTGACCCCGCGCGCTACGAACTTCGTGGATTCTCAAAGGCGAGTTCGAGTGGACGTAGACTCACGTTGAAGCTAAGATCGAGCGAAACGAGGCTAATTAAAAAGGGCACGGAGTAAAATCGATCTCTATATTTGTCTACGGGATACTTATTGTTCGAGTACTACCGTGGGACGTACCGATGCCTTGACAAAAGGAGATTGGCAATTAAGAGGGTTCGAAAGAAGGAGAAATTCCAGGCGATCCGATTACCCGAGTAGCGGCGGTAGAGGAGGCTTCGCTTATCACTGGCCCTAGTGGAAACATTTTCCAGTGAAGCACGCGAGGCGCGACTACTTCGCAGTTGGTAGCAGCGAACTTTGGCGATTTTTAAGTAGACAAGAGACTTTATCAGCACGGAAGAGTTGACTCAGAGTTAATGGTAACTGGCGTGGATGATGGAAGGTGGGAGAGTTGGTAGGGGGGGCTCGAGAGAGCATCCGATGAAAAGACGAGCGGGACGAGAGAGCGAGAGAGGTGAAGGAGGACGAGAGGAAAGAGGAAGAGGTGCGGAACTCAGCCGAAACTCCATCAGCCTGGCGTTCCGGTATCTTAGGGCGCAATCAAATTACCCACTTACTTTCCAGGACATTATCGAGCGTCGGATGTCTCTACGACGAGGGGTTCCAACGTCCACAACGGAAAGGGCGGATGCGGTGCGACGAGGAGACGAGAGGAAAGGGCCAAGAGAAGCAGAAAGAGAGGGTAGTGGTGGTGGAAGAACCTTCGACCAGCAGCAGCCGTAACGTGAACCAGAACCATGCCCGGTCTGTATTACTGCTCGGCGTACTACCTGCACGAACGAGACAAGTGGACCAACCAGTCTCCAATTTCGGTGGGCAATCCGTACTAATTGCCTCTGTTTTCGAGCACGCGAGAAACTCTTAGACTCGATTCCGCTCGGCCAAGTCTTTCGCGCTGTGCTGGCTCCCGGCCAGCTCGCCCTCTCCCGTTACGCGAGCGCGCGCGCGCGAGAAATCAAACTCCGCGTAGCGAGGATAGGTGATGGTGGTTCACAAGCGCGAGATCAAAATCGCGAGAGGGTTTGGTTTACGTGGAAAGATGAAAGCGAGACGTGCTTCCCTTCGTCAACCCTTGCAGGAAGTTAGCAAGCGTTTCGTTCTGTCTCGAGGCTCTAGGTCGCCGGATATTAACGCGCATTAACACCCCGGGTCTAAATAGAAAATCGCTTGAGAATTCGTCGTCCTGAGAGGGCCGCGTGTTGGCAAAGCCAGCAGTCGCTTTGTCTCACCAAAGAAATTCTCAGCGACGTTCGTTAGGATCAAGTTAAACTTTCCGACGTTGTAGACACCCGTGCGACTTACCGCTCCAACGTGGCCCGCGCCGTTAAGGACTTTCGTTAAAGTTTTCACTGTCGCGTATATTAACGCGTAGCCCGATCCGTTAATACAGACTTCTCTGCGTTTCCTTAGATAGTACGGAAAGCTACTGGTTAAATGGTCCAACTTCGCCGCATAAACCTTTCCCGTGGGGACTTAACAAAATGCAATTAGAGGCGGAGAGGCCTTCGTGAATGGTCCCGGCGTTGGAGCGGAGACTTAAGGCGGTTATCGAGAAACCTGGAGGGAGCGGTGGAAAAAAATTTCAATCGCCAGATTCTCTCCGTGCTTTTGGTCCCTTTGGTCTCAGCTAGGTGAACTCCATTGGCTGTCCCGACTGCGAGACCAGAAGTGTAGCGAGAACGAGGGACCGTAAAAGCGGACGAGTCGACGGAGGAAGGTAGTCGAGCGAGTATCACAGAGAGGGTAGAATACCTTTGGTGTAGTTACGTATGCAGGGAAACCGCAGGCCCCGTCGGCCACCTGCTCCAATTACGCTTGTTAAGGGTAGGTCACCCCTTAGGTACACGGCGCTCCAGCTCGCTCACTTTCCTCCGTTAGGAAAGTGTGGGTACCGCGTTTGCGCATCGCGTTCACCTTTCGCGAATACTTCACGGGCGACCCATCGGCACACCGCGCTGGCCACCTCGCTCGATACCAGAGAGTAAATCCTCGAAGGTGAAGAAAAGAATGGCGAAGATCGGTTTTAGTTAAGTGCAGGAGGTCGCGGTGAAATTTCTTTTTTTGGTCCGCGAGAATTTTGCACTTATCTCGAATTGAAAGAAAACATCTGTAGATAAGCTGTCTTGAAGGAGTATTTTGATTAAGAGCTTTGTGAGAATTAAGCCCTTGGAGCCTTGCGCTTTTTCAAATTGAGGATACCGTCGCGAACAGCCGAGTTTACCTCTTGTTCGCGCAATTTCGCGGACGACCCATCGGCACATTGCGCTGGCCACCTCGCTCGATACCAGAGAGTAAATCGTCGAAGGTGAAGAAAAGAATGGCTAAGATCCGTTTTACTTAAGTGCAGGAGGTCGCGGTGAAATTTCTTTTTTTGATCCACGAGCATTTTGCACTTATCTCAAATTGAAAGAAAACTTCTGTAGGTAAGCTGTCTTAAAGGAGTATTTTGATTAAAAGCTTTGCGAGAATTAACCCAGAGTCCTTTGAGCCTTTCGTTTTTTCAATGTGAGGACATCGTCGACATCGCGAGTATCCGAGTTCACTTCTTGTTCGCGCAATTTCACGGACGACCCATTGGCACACCGCGCTGGCCACCTCGCTCGATACCAGGGGGTAAATCCTCGAAAGTGACGAAAAGAATGATGAAGATCGGTTTTAGTCAAGTGCACGAAGTCGCGGTGAAATTTCTTTTTTTGGTCCGCGAGAATTTTGCACTTATCTCGAATTGAAAGAAAACTTCTGCAGATAAGCCGTCTTGAAGGAGTATTTTGATTAAGAGCTTTATGAGAATTAAGCCAGAGCCCTTCGAGCCCTTCGCTTGTCCAAAGTGACGACACCGTCGCGAGCACCCGAGTTCAACGAACTTACAACTCCTACCAATGGAGAACACTTTGGAGGAAATTTCGCGTGGAGAATTTATGTTTTCTAAGTGAAGGACAGCGCGAGTCCGCGAATGGAAGAACGTGTCGCGGTTTCTCCTCGCGGAAGCTCTTACCCGGACGATCGGTTCTCCGATAATAGCTTCGGAAAGTGTGTGTAACCACTTACGTGCGGGCGCGACTGCCGTCCGCAAAGTACCCTCCTTTACCCTTCCTCACCCATCGGCCGACAGTCTCCCAAAGTTTCCGAAAGTTTCTCAGCTCGAGCCGTCTTCGATCGCTCCACCCCCTGTTCGCCTATTTTTTCTCCAAAAGCTTTTCCGTGGGCCTCGAGAGAGGAAGGAATACTACCGATGTCGGTAGTATTAAGTGCGGAGAAATTTTATTCGTAATAGACACACGCTGAAATCGATGAATTCGTCTCCATTGGCTGTAGCGGAGAAGAGCCGCAAGGCGAGCGTATTCATTCACCGAGGGTTGTTACTCTTAAGATTTTTCCAGCGCACTCGAGACGATCGTAAAATCTCGAAGCTACCTACGCACACCTGGAGCGAGACGAGCGCAGATACGAGGAGAACGAAAAGCAGCGGAATTTTAGATGCAAGAGTGAGGCATAATCGTGGAGTAGCGTCGTCGGTAATTTCACGATCGCCCGTTTCGGAGCACGGGTGCACGAGTTTACGAACGGGCGCACCGCGCGACGTTCCAATTTCGTCGCACACGCGATCCGCTCGACAATGCGCTCGATTTACAAAAATAACGAGAGCCGTTAAATCATAACGACCCACCGTCCGTGGAACAATTCTCGTCTACGATTCGCAAGCAAGATTCTCTATTCTCTCGTGATGTCGTTCTAAAAGAAAAAGATCCTCTTCTAAAGACTGTCGAATCTTTGGTCGACCACGCTATTTTTAGCATTCGTCTTTCATGCCTAACGAAAAGACCGCGTTTCGGTTGAAGTTGCGTCTCACAGAAATAATTCGCAACCGATTCCAAAAGTGAAGAGAATCTCGACAAGAAATTCTCGAATCCAGCTTGACCTGGGATTGCAAAGGGTCGAAGATTCTTGCCTCGTTTCGAGATTCGTACTTGCACTGGAAAGACGATGTTGGGAATGGGTTGAAATGCCGGAGCAAGGGCCCACCGGTGGATGCGAACTGAGAATCCAAGAATGTTCGATACGTTGGAAGACTTCTAGCTTCGACCTCCTCCTCCTCCTCCTTTTCCTTCTGCTGCTGGCTACGACGTGTAAAGCGAAACGAACGAAAAGAGAAACTGGGTCGTAGGCGTGCCTCGGACATTTCCTTTCGCGAGAAACAAAACGTGGTAAGGTACGAGCCACGACGTTTTAGGCGTTTGCGAATGTTACGTCGCGAGTTGATCGGAGGGCCAAGTAGACCCCAGATGGTTCATCGCCACGACCTAGACATCGATGACCCAGAGACTGGGCGGAACCTATCTCGGTCGGTTCAGGCGTTCCACGCGTTCCTTTCGATCCTCGAGAGTCCCACGACAGACCTACGAGGGTCACGACAATGGATTGGATAATGATCGATTTCTACAGCGCGCGTAAAATGAGACTCAATAACAATTTTCGCGGCCCTCTGGAAAATTTCTCTCATCACTGCGAGTACAGATCCAGTAAAGAAACTACGAAAAATAAATTCTTAGCTATACTTCACGCTGAAAAAGAAGTAGACAACATGTCGATTACGTTGAAAACTCGTGGTTAATCAAGGAACGGTGCATTAGATAATTGTCGATTTCTGTCTACAACGCGCGTAAAATGAAATCCGATAACGAAGTCCTTGACGCGAATTTTTGAAGCTCTCTGGAAAATTTCTCTCACCACTGCGAGCAAAGATCCAGTAACGAAACTCTGAAAAATAAATTCCCACTTACACTTAACGATCAGAACAAACTAGACAGTAAGTCTGTTACGTTAGTAGACGTGATTAAAACTTAGAACCAATCATCATTCATTCTCCCTGCAAACCTCACCTTTGCTCTCGGTCCTTAATAATCACATTACGTTCTGCTCGCGCGCTTCTGCGCCCGCGGCGGTCCGTCGCGTGCGCAGGTCGCAAATCACGCGATGTTCACGATTCGCGGAATAATCCGTGATTGTCGGTCGCACGTACAGCAAAGCCTCATGCAAATATCAAGAAGAGCAACGATCTCAAAAGCAAAACCGTGCATCGAGCAGCTTCACCTCCCATTGTCATTCTTCTCTGCGCATTACACGAGAGATGGTCCTCCTTGGTACGTTCGTGCACCCTTCTCTAGTCGAGCGCGTGCACGACGAGCGCGAGCGACTCTCTATCGATTCTACGGAACCAGAAGCAGCGGCGCACGACCCTTCTACGATGCGTCCACCCCCCGCGTAATTCTCGCCAATGCCCAAATGTGCAAACCACGCAACGACCGTTCGACGTTCACCTCCGATCTGCTCCTTCGTCCAAATTCAACCCGATCGGTACCTCAGCATCTCGATTCGAGGGGAATGTCCTAAGCAAAGTCCACTCGAGCAGCCCGGCGCAATCGTCGCTCAGCATTTGCCAATCCACGGATAAGATCTAATGGAAGGATCAGGAGGATCGTCCGTTCCCACGGAATTGTCCCAGTCGATTACGGAATCCAGGAGGCAGGTTTATCCCGTGGAATTCACCGTGCGAATGCATGCGGCGAGAGCCGATCGATTTACAATTACTTCCTTTCGCCGATCGGTAGAAAATTTCTTTCGAGGGCGCTTAATGGCTCGCGGAACTTCCGGCGGACCCGGAAATATTGCACGAACGACGACAGCTCCGTCGGTGGAGAGCAATTGGAATTTCGAGGAGAGAACGGAATGGCGCCAGATCGAGCCTTCGCATACCTCGGGTCGACGCGTTCGAGCGCATCGCGGAGCAACGCAGTATGCACGCGCAAAGCATTCCGCCCCGTTCTAGGGGTCGATTCGTTGGCGATACACGAAGTGGGTGGGAAAGAGCGTCGGAGGCAGTCGGAGGAAGGACGGCCTCCGATCGTTGCCTCACGAGGGAACGAGATGGAAGGAGATTGGGCGGTGGGTGTGTAGGTGGTCGCGATAAATTACACCCCTTGGATTATCTGAATTACGCGGCCGCTTGGTACACCCGAACTTGTTAAATTATTGTCCGGTACCCTTTCGGGCCGCGATCGCCATTTCTCTCGGCCGCACGCGCATTCCGCGCGAGCCAACGCTTTCCCGATAATTGCGTGCGTTAATAATTAGTTTATGGAACACCTTGCGACGCGTCCGCGAGCCCTCGTATTCTCGGCAAAAGCGAGTTCTCCTCGCCAATTACCAAGAATATTCTTTGCACTCGCTCGCGGTATCATCCACCGTTTCGATAAATGCGCGTGGAGATCAGAGATCGCGTAATTCCCGTGGAAATGTATCTAATCACGGGGAACGCGCGACGCGCTTCCGGTCGGGCAAACGTCGCGTAATTAACGACGCGGGAAGATTTAAGCAGACGCGCACTTTTCACGCGCGATGACACCTCGGTCAATCGGGCTTTGCCACGACGAGGACCACCCACGGAGTCGAGGATGAAATTTGGGTCAGACGGAGCGGAGAGAGACGACGAGGAGAGCGCGGATAGAACGGCCTCTAGGTGGAAAACAGGAACGGTGAAGGAAAATGGAAAAGTAGAGCGAAGTAAGGGACGAGAAGAAGGTCGAAGAGGAGGATGCCGCTTTTGGGAACAATGAGTCTCTGATAGCGTGGCGCCTGAGGCCGCGCGTCACAATCAACCGCGTTATTGTTCGTACATCCCTCCTTCTTCCTCCACCTCCTCACGGAGAGTCAGCCGTGCGAACGCGGAAAAGACGGTAGACATTAACGAACGAACATGGCCGTTCTAATAATACCCGTGGATGTCGCTTATCGTTTCCTTACCGAGCCACGATGGAATCAGGCCGGGATACGTTCCTTCCTCTTTCCCGTACTCGCCGCGGAAATTCGAACGGATCTGACGTCAGCGCGCGCACACCCACGCGACTCCACGTGCGACCAAACAAAATGATTTGCCTGTCGCGAGTTTGCAGAACAAGCAGTTTCGTTCAACTGGCGCGTATGAGGTTTCTCGAGGCATCGTCGACCGTGATTGGAAGTTCCTTTGGATTTGGCGCGCGAGGGTTGGTTCGCCGTGAGAAAAGGAAAAACTGGATGGTGTTTTCCTATTTCAGGCTCGATCGGTATGAGAAGGAGGGAAGCTTCCTCATTCAGGCTCGATCAGTAGGAGAACGAGGGAAGCGAGAGAATCGTCTGTACCTCGTAACCGCGAACAATCGTCATTGATGATTACGGAATCGCGAGGGGTCCTCGTCTAGCCGCGAAAATTCGAACGGATCTCACATCAGCGCGGGCCCACGCGACTCATGCGCAGCAAAACAAAATGATTTGCCCGTCACGAGTTTACAAACAAGCAGCTTCGTTCAACTGACACATCTAAGCCTTCTAGACGCATCTTCAACCCAGAATGGTAGTTTCTCTAGCATTGACGCACGAGCGTTGGTTCGTCGTGAGAAAACGAAGACCTGGGTGGTGTTTTCCTCGTTCAGGCTCGATCGGTAGGAGAGCGAGAGAAGCGAGAGAATCGTCCGTGCCTCGCAACCGCGAACAATCGTCATCGATAATTACGGAATCGCGAGGGGTCCTCGTCTCGCCTCGGTCCAATATGCAGACAGATTGGCAGAATAATTAAGTCCCGCCCGGGACGGCACGATGGGCCGCTCCGGAGGGTGCGCAAAATTATTAGCCCCGTCCTTCTTGCTTGGCATCCGTCGAAGCATCGCCCAGGCGCATACGCCCCTGTTTTCCATCGATCCGTCAGCGTATTTCGGATCGGCTTTACTCACCTTCCCCTTCTCCCGTGTACCTCTGCCAACTTACTCAGATATCCTGGTGATCGCAGCACGGCGAATCGGAGGGAGAGAGGGTGAGAACCGATTTGTGATTCATCCGCGACTATCCCTCGTCCCCGATTTGCAGGATACGCGGCAAGTAACGATGATTTGTGACATTGTGAAATGGGACCTGGATTGATCCGAATTAAAATAGCAAGGTGCAGATTGATTGAGTCGCAGGGCGCGAATATGGAATGACGACAACGAGTGCCGTTAAGATAGCTTTTGAATTATGCTGTCGGGAGTTTATCATTAGAGAGAGAAAGAGAGAAAGGGGGAGAGAAGGTGAGAATCGATTTGCGTTTCCCAATATCCGACTCTTCTTGTTTCCGATATTCTCGGATACTTAGGAAGCAACGATGATTTATCATTTTATGAATTAAGACTGGATCGATTCGAATTAAAATTCGGCGAACGAAAATGAGTTCTATCGCGTAGCCGTTGAATTATGCAGTCAGGAGCTTATTGTTAAACAAGAGGTGAGAATCGATTTGCGATACGTCCGACTCTCCTCCTCTCTGATTTGCAGAATACGCCGGAAATAACGATGATTTGCGATCTTACCAAATGAGCCTCGATTGATTCGAATTTAAAAGGCAAGGTATCGATTAGGTGGCAGGTGTGAATATCGAGCAATGAGAATAAGTTTTGTCGCGTAGCCATTGAATTATGCAGTCGGGAGCTTATTGTTAAACAAGAGGTGAGAACCGATTTGCGATTCGTCCGACTGTCCTCGTCTCCGATTTGCAGAATACGCCGGAAGTAACGATGATTTGAAATGAGACTGGATTGTTTCGAATTAAAATGGCAGGGTGTGAATTAGGTCGCAGGTGTGAATATCGAGCAACGAAAATAAGTGTTATCGCGTAGCTGTTGAATTATGCGGCGAGAAGCTTGTCGTTAACGAAATAACTGTTCTAAAATCCATCTCGAACGAGGGATATTTCGTTCTAAGAATTAATACGTAATTCAGATGTCCCGATAAAGCATCGAAAAAGCTCGAACGAAGTAATCGCAATTGCACGTAAATTTTCTTCCGTCGTTATTAGAATGTCGATCGAGGAACGTTTAATTAACATCATCGGCCACATCGAGCATCGGAAATGTTGCTCAACAAGCGCTACGCCATTGTCGTTGGCCTCGTGGTAGCTACGCTCGGTCGACGAGAATCGATAGCGGGGGAGCGAGTGTTCCGTCGCAGCAGAGCTACGCCGAATAACGTTAATTAAGGCAACCGAGCCGTATATCTCGTTGTAAATTAAGGAGCCGGAGTGTAATCGGTTAGTTGGGACTATCCTTGCTGGGATAAATCGATTCCCGTCGAACCTCGTAGGCGAATAATTTGCAATCGGCGAGTCAGCCGAGTCAGCGTCCGAGAGGTCCTTCGGCCAGAATCGCATAGCGATATATTAGCCGACAACGGCTTCGCGTCCACCCTCGCTAAGCAACAATCAGTTACCCGAAGATTCCTGTTCCGCTTGCTAAACGCACCCCGAGATTCGATTGGACATCCTGGAGCCGGCAGCCAGGAATCTGGCTCGAGAGAGGTTCAAAGAAAATCACCGAGACGATCTCACTTAAAGGGAAATCATCTTCTGAATATAAAAAGCACGAGTTTCCAAACAAACAAAAAGCACAGAGACGAGCTTATTTAAAACGAAACAATCGTCTGAAAATAAAGACCACGAGTTTCCAAGCAACAAAAAAGCACAGAGACGTAGCTTGTTTAAAACGAAATAATCATGTGAAATTAAAAACTACGAGTTTTCAAATAAAAGAAAGATACAAAGACGAGATCACTTGAAGCGAAATAATCATTCGAGAATAAAAACCACGAGTTTCCGAACCAAAACGGACAAACACGATCACCTAGATCGAAATAATCTGAAAATAAAAACCAGGAGCATCCACTCGCGAGCACGACATATTCTAGATACCTCTATCCGCTGGAGATTGTCTATAAATCGAGTACCGAGAATAGCGGAAACGCAGGGGGCCGCTCACACGTAGGACAGGGAATAGGAATTTTCAAGCTCGCTTTCCGTCCGGACTATCTCCGCGGCCACCGGTCACCTAACGCTGTATCTTTTTGTTTCCACCGTTCCACCACCTCCAGCTTCTCTCCTAGGTCTACCCTATCGGCCAGCGGACGGTCAAGCGGACGACGAAGGGAGAGCGCGAGAGTTTCCTACTCTCCGCACCGGCTCGGAGAACGCGAAACTTTATCGGGCTCCGATGATGCATCGACCGGAAATGGTGAGGGCGGTTCCTGGCCGGAAGCGAGGTGCATGTGTGTGCATGTGTGTGTGTATTTGTGTGTGCATGTATCTATGGATATGAGTGTGCGTGAAGCTCGTAGGACGTGGATTACGCGCGTGCCCGTGTCCTCGCGCATTCGCGGCACCGGTTATCTCCAGTATCGTAACGCGCGTAGATTTCGTCCCGGGGGTATAAATAGTCTGACCGTGACAGCGGGGAAATCGTCCCGAAACTGTTTTATTTCCGGTGACGTGCCACCGCCTACGCGCAAGGGTAGCGCGCGGACCAACCGCTGGAAAAGTTTCGGCAACAAATGTCCCAGGCAAATTTCTACGTGCTTCACGATCCGTAGAAAGGGCGACGATTTTACGACCAGAAGAACAAGCGCGTGGCTCGCAGTTTCGAGGACATTTTTGGTCGACGCCTGATGTAATCTCCAGATAGGTCTCTGACGAATTTCAAGAAACACTGGATTTTTTGCAACCAAACTAACGTGAAGATTATTTTGTTAATTGTCCTTCTTTTTGTCTGCGTGATTTATAAAAAGGCTCTTATTCTTTGAAATTCAGCAAAATATTATCTTCCTTTCTGATACAGAGTAGGGTGATAACCACGTGACCGGTGGTAAGGACCTGTTTCTCGGATCCTGGTGTCCACGTAATAGCATCTTCGTTTCATTTTGCATATTTGGAATTAAAATGGATATTCTAAGATCTGCGATATTACAGATAGAGATATTCACGGATACATCCTAATTATTTAACAGATTCTCATAATTTTTTAAACAAATTTTACGACCATTGTCCGGGTGACGAAAGGAAGTAAAATTATACTTAAAATTCAAATTGCACTACCCTATTGCGCCTCCCTACCTCAGTGATGTACAAAATCTGCCATCAGTTTAAAACGATACGCATAATCCTTCCTACAAGCAAATGTACGCCACCTTTGCAAATCAAATTAATTTAAAAATCTCATGCTCACCTCCCTAGATGGAACACTTTGTACAATCACAGTACATTTCTAGACGAAAAAGGAAATACTGTCATCGATCAAACGAACCCTGGCGCTCCGACGAATCACGAGGACCAGGAGAATCCTCGTTTGAGGTTCTCGACTGGTTACCTCGCCTACAAATTCCTTCAAAGTCCGCGAAATTCTTCATCGCGTTAGCCGCGGGCCAATTTAACCATCGGGATTCGTCGTCTCTCCGGCGAATTTCACGCGAGCGTGGAAGACGGCGTTGGGCTTTCGCGCTAGAAGTTAGCCGGCTTGAGGGCGCGCCTAATCGACGTGGTGCCGCGCGCGCGCGCGGAGTGCCTAATTGCTAGGCCGATTACGAGGAGTCCTCGCGACGACGGGGCGATGATTAATGCATGAGAATCGCCGGCAGAGCGAGTCAATTCGGACCGGTATCTAACCCCGAGCTGCGAGCCCGAGAAGAGTACGGCGACGCGAAGATTAATCGTCCCGACTGCCGCGGAGGAAGCCGCGAATGAGAAAGAAGAGAGGCCGAATGAGAGTTACGCTCTCTCGTAAACCGCGTGTCTCGCACGACCACCACCGCCAATGATTAAAAACAAACTCGATTATCCGCGCGCCAGCGGCAGTATTTGCAACGGGGTCGCGCGCCTGGACAAACAACAAGCGAGCCCAACAGCTCTCCGCGTAGAAATTCTCACCCCGTGAAATTATCATTCGGGTGTCTCGCGTCTCCGCGTTCTCGCTTCTCTCGCCGCCACCTTGATTAAAAACAATCGAAACGAGTAATACACCACCGTTAACCCCCTGCCCTACGATTCAAGTTCCAACAGCGTGGGCTCGAACCGAAAAGAAGACCGCACAGCCTTCGAGGCATTTACATTGATGTTTGCATTTGGTGCGAGAGACGCACCACGGACTGAGCTCGTGACACTTGGTTTTGGTCCGACGGATCTACCATGGAGTAGATTCAATGATAAACAGTTTTGGATCGAATACCTCACCACGAGTCTTACACGTGGTTGTAAGGCAAACGGTTAAACCAGCCCAAGAAGTTCCAGTCGAATTTTTAAAATTGGAATGAATGGCGCGGTGAAAGCGAGGCGGGTTCTGGAGTTAGCTTCGACGCTTCCAAGAGTCTTTGAAGCTTCCGCTTGGATGTTATTGCGGTGCCGGCTCGAACGACGGCACACCGCATGGTGGCCCGCGCTGTCGCCGCCACCCTGCCGTTCATCGTCTTCGTCGTCAACCTCGTTGCGAGTTTCCTTTGACCCGCGCGTTCCTTGTGCCGCGTTTAATCCCATTACCCTGGCCTTCCGATTAGTCGGCGAAGCATTTATCCTCGTAGAGAGTGCACCAAGCAAGAAATGGATAGGAAACATCCTCACCGTCGATTATAACCAGACTCGCAGGTGGGTTATGTACGTGGTAGTACCCAGACAGAACAAAATCGCGATTCTCTGGCTAGTTTTAAAGTCAACGCGGACTCCAACGAGACCTGGAACCGCCACGTGACCCACCTTCTCTAATCCACGATCTCTCGACACGCGGACAATCGATACTCGGGCATAAATAATGCATTTCCAATCTTTAGTTACCACCAGAGAGTACGAGGAAACGCGGATTAATGTTTTATGGAGTAGAAGCACCACGGACGATGCCCGGCCTCTTGTAAGAGGGTTGCGAGCAGGGTGGAAGCGGAAGGTGGTGGTACGATGAGACCACTCCCAACGACGTTACTCATCGAGGTACTCTCCTTTCTCGAGGGAGGTATCTATAAATGTAGCTGATTCCTGTAAACACTCGCGGTCTCTCTATCGAGTGGCCCGTGGATGACATGAGTGGAAACTAAGCTGATCGACCCTGCGCGTGACCCTGGAGTGTCACTCGTGTCGATTGTTACGGGAAAGTTTTTAACACGTTGACTGCCACTTGAGTCATCGGTGACCGACACTCGATTTGGCTGTAGCGTCGGTGATGGTCTCATCGGTGACTCCCCAGTAAAATCATTAAAAACAATGATTGCGGTAACTGCAATTTCTCGCGATTTAAAAGATCATATATCGGACACGAAGATTTACCACGTTCTCTGCCACGGAAATCATCAGTGACCGACACTCTACTTGGCAGTAACGCCGTGGAGATCTCACTGGTGACTCCCCAGTAAAATCATTAAAAACAATGATTGCAGTAACTACATTTTACCACGATTTAAAAGATCATATGTCAACAAAAAAAAGAAACAGAAAATAATGCTAAGCGTGGCGGCACGGCCAATCCATGGAAAATCAGTGTGGACAGTCAACGTGTTAATTCCGGATACGGAGTGCGGAGAAAAACCGATTTCTTCGTGCGACCGATACGACGACGGTGTCGGACGCGAAGATGAGAGGAACACGAGTGGTAAATTCAGTGTCTATATGGGGTGATATTAAATCCTCGATGAAAAGGAACCCGCGAGTAGGGCCACGGGATCCTTGGACGTTTCCTGCTCCTGCTCGTCCTGCCTCTCGTCCTCTCCTCCGATTATGAGGGAACGGACGCGAGGGCGGCCTAAGCCTTCGTGATTGCTTCTCGGTGAAAGGGATCAGGACGATTTTTTGTTTAATTTTCTGCTCCGTGCGCCGGCGGAAGTCGAAATCGGCCCCCTGCTCGTTCCTCTTTCTCCACTCTCGACCCACAGTTTCCGACTCCAACTTGGTCCATGGTCGGAGCATGATATTTCCAGGAATACGCCAAACGTCCAAAAGCTCGTCTCGTTTCCGCGAGTGTCCTTAAACTCCTCGAACGATTGTGTTTAAAGCTGTTTCTTTTACGCGAAGCCGAACGGTCATTCGAGCATTCGTGTAACAGGAAGTTTATTTGGAATCGTAGAATTCATATTTACAGCATGTATCACATTCCAAACTAATTTCATAGCTATCTCGTTACTTTCCAATTACTATTAAGCGATCGAATTATATAATTCAGTGGCAAGCCGTGTAGCTAATGAAATTTGAACCGGTCGTTAAGTCATTAATTCGCCAGTGTAGCCTCGTAGCATCAGATCGATATCGGCGCCACGGCAGGAAACTAATGTTCATTAATGCGCCGGTCGCGAATATAACGTTCTGTAAAATGTAATGGGTTGGTCAAAATTGTAGTACTCGAATTACGTAATCGATGTCGAGCGGTTCTCGGCTTTGAAACTCTTTGAGCGGATGATCGGGACGGGATCGTGGGATTCCGAGGGTAAGGTGAAGCGCGATGCACAGTCGCCAGACACGGACATCTTCTCGCTCACGATTAATCCTACAGGGACGTCGAAGAAGCTATGGAGAAAGAAGCTGGGACGGCGATGAGGTACGCTCGAGGGATCGAACGCAAAGCAGCCGTCACGAGGGAAGGAGAAAAGACGGAAAGTGGAAGGCATTGGTGTGAGAAGGGACGAGACGTGGTTGGAAGAAGGCGTCGGAGGAAAGTTACGAGGATCCAATCATAGGAGGATCTTGTGGGATCATAACTCTGCCATCCGGTGCAGGGATAGCGGACCGGCCAAGTCTCGAAGGACTGCCCCTACTCTCTCCTTCTCTCTCTCTACCTCTCTCATCCAAACCTCTCCCAAACGAAGAATCGTTTCGAAATCGCAACGACGGCACGTTACTTCGTCCTCCATCCTCTACGGTTATTCAAAAACGCGAGTCTCTCCACGAATTACTTCTCGAATTCTGGAATAAAGAAACTGAAGAATCCGATGCCGGACTCTGCGACTTCTTTTCACGCGAAGATCCCACGGTTCTACTCCGTTTCTGTTTACTCCAACGCATTGGAACGCTCGTGGCGCGAGTTTCGAATAATTATAATTACACGGGTAATGTGTACCGTTAAGATCTAATCCGATCGACGAGAGCCGAGACGTTCAATTTACTTTGTACGCTCGTTTATTTTAATCCAACGTGATAAAGGTAAATCCGCGTTGCCCGGCAACGGAGGAAACTTCGCCAGGATACACGAGTGAAAATTACGCGACGTACCCCACCACCGTTCCCGGCATTTTCTTTCTCGGGTGACAGAAAAAGCCACCGCGAGATAAAACGCATTAATAACTTGGCGCGATGATGCGCGTCAGCTGGTGGTGCCGCGCGGGCCGCACCGGTAACCTTGTTGTTTCCACTACGAGGCGAACTGCGCGGGAGCGCGATAAATTAACGAATCAACTGGAAGCAGAGAGCTAGAATGCTTCGTCCGCGCCGAAGAAAAGCTGAGGAAAAACGAAGGTGCAAAAAAAAAGTGGGGGACGAGGCGCGCGAGAAATTTTTCACGCTGAAAAACGCTTCTGCCTCGCGGTACGAGAAACGTTAAAAGTAATACGGGACCGTGGAAAAGTAATACACGCTCGCGCGGTGCTCGTTGAAAATACAAAGCGAGGAGAAACAAAAATGGAGAAATTGCGAATGGCCAGCCAAGAGGAGAGAGAGGAACGGACCGTGTCGAGAATTCACGGAAGGAACGTTACGCGCCCTTTCGCACCAACGAAATCTACGAACGACGCGAGGGTGGGCTGTGAAAAGTAGCGGTGGAAAACAAAAAATCACCGTGCTGGTCGGACACGCGCGCACGAGAGGCAAACGCGCGCGGTCGACGGTAACGAAAATTTTCGAAAAATTTATTCCGTCGAGCGCACACGATAATCGGCCACCGGTTTCGAAACGCCGCGTGTAATCGACTTGTCGCTGTGTAATTCGAAACACGGGCGTAGTACAGGGTTGGAAACCGATGGAGAGGAGAGGGACGAGGACCGGTAGGATCTAATGGAGGAGATAGTAGCGATTATGTGCGCGGCCGCGAATCAGACAATTGGAAGAGCGGCGACGCAAATCCGGCGCAACTGCGGTTTGAATTTTCGAGGGGTAAACCGGGTAATGAATCGCTTCGCGCGGTACAAATGAGAGAGATATACACGTACGCCAGGTGGAGAACCGGGGCGCCGGGAGTAATCACAATTTCCCATATATTATCAATTTTATCGGGGTGATATGCTACGGGATATTACGCATCCTCGTGCGCCCTGCTTTTTTTTCAATCACTCGTCCGCCCTAACTAAAGGGGGACGGACATTTTACAGATTACGTGCTGCGAATTGATAAAACGAGGTAAAAAAAAAGGTGGAAAACGTGCGCTGCAATCAAATATAAATCGAATGCGAGCGGACAAATGTGCCCGCTCGTTTTATTCCGAATTATTTCTCTCGGTTTGCGCTTGGCTGGATCGCGCACTTTCGCCATAAATATCACGCGCGGAAAAAAAGAACGCTTTCGTTAAACGAGCGATATATTTAAAGTGTGATTATCATGGGAACGGTAAGAAGTACCAATTGGTTTGTCGGCACCGCCGTATCTTTTTTCGCCTTTCTCATTTTCCCCGATATTCGACCATTTCGTCTCCTTCTGCGTGAGACCGAACACACGAGACTCGGTCACAGGGCGGCACGGTGTAATAACCTCCCTGACCCAGATACGAGAGAAAAATCGAAGTCTACGGCAGACATATTGGATGCTACGAAGGCACCTACCCCGCTAAGCCTTTCGTCGCGCTCGTTTCTTCTATCCCGGATCCCCCTGATTTTCAACTGTTCGAGAAAGAAAAGATCTCCGTGCTGCGAAAAAATTGCCGAAGAGAAAAAAAGTGTCTTCGTTAAAAATCGTCTATCAGACAGAAATAAAGTATCGGATGAAAAATAGACAGTAAGAAGCATGCTCGTTGACGTAGGTGGTGCAAAGAAAAAAAGAAGTTTGTAACTTGGCTAGTGTATCAATCGTTACATACTAATTGAAGTAACGTGACATAGCGAAGCCTAGTACATTTATCTCCACAGAATTAGGGAACGCCACATGAGCACAGGTTGGTGCCGCACATGGAGCTTTGGCTGTGGCTATTTAGGAAATAAAACCGCGCGCACCATGAACAGAAACACACATATAACCAAACCTCCCCCTTTAGGGAAGAACGAATCCGGAAAATCAAGAGGGAGAGAATAGGAAGAAACACAAACCAGCAGAAAACACTACCACCACCACTTCACCGAATCCGAAGGGCATAAAAACTCTGCCATCGATCATGCGTATAACCAAGGAAAAACACGCATCTGCCGCTGGACTCGAACCAGCGACCCCGCGCGCGAACAGAGTCATTTGCAGCGCGCGGCTACAAAGCTCCTTCGAAAAATATGTCTCATTGGAGACCTACACCGTGCCGCCATATTATAATTTTCTCCATCTAAATACAACTACTTTGAACGAACAATGTGCAATAAAAACATTCAACAATATTCCACGCACCCTACCGAACGAATATTACGCATTTATCCTTCCAGCTTGGGAAATAAACAGGAGCAGGCCCGACAAACGGGAAAGTTAGATAAGAAGGCAAGTTAGAAACTCCGAGGACGCGAGCGGAAGCGTTCTCTACATTTACATCGAAGATGCGCGTAGGTTGCATACAAGGATATACGGAGTCTTTCGTTCTCGTCAACGGTGCCGTATCTTTCAGCGTTCGACGCGTATCGCGAGCAAGACGTATCGAATTTATATCGCTCGGAAGGGAGGACGAGGGTGGAACGCAGTACCGTATTCGGCTGGAGTGAATTTTCTCATATATTCTCTCTCCTCCCTGCGATTCCACGCTCCTCTACCCATTCCAGCGGCACCGGCATCGGTCGCGCTTTCGCTACCTAGCAAATGGCATTACAGTCATTCGATTTGTTTCACCGTGCCTGGATACTGGCCCAACGCGCCACGAAAACGGAATACTCCTCGACGTCCTGATAAAAGACGCCTTCCACGGCCTAAGAATTCTCAAGAACAGTCCACCGTTTAACCACGTCCTTTATCTCGTTACCGAAATTTGAGCATTTCCAGTGCTCTCTCGTAAACCGGACTGGAATTTTCTGAAATCCAATGGTCGGAGGATTTCAACGAGCTAACGCTCACCGCAGAGACGAACAACCCGAGGAGTATCGACACGGCCAAGGAAAACCAATAGACTTTAACCCACCCAAGTCCTGTCCACGTGAAATTGCGTTGCCTGACGAACACGTGGACTGGCCTCGAGCAGGAAACGCCATTGGAAACCCATTTCTACCGTCCATGAGCCATTTGTTCCGAGACCCTCCTCTTTCTCGTCGTTACTGGCGATCCGTAGGTACTTAACCTTCGTCCGACGGATCCTTCTCGAAGACTCGCTCCAAGAGGACAAGCGCCTTATGCAGATGCGAACAGAAAGCCGCGAGTTACCAAGAAATTTCTACGACAAAAGTGCATCAACGAGAAGACTTTGCTCGACGCAGCGTTGACCGAAACATCGACAAAACAGTGCTGCCGACTTTCACGACGGTTTTCACAATTTTAAGCTACTGTCCCGATGCCCTACTCGATTCTTCCTACGGTGAAGAATATTGAAAATTTATTTTCGAAACCCTTTGTCCCGAGAACAAGACGCGGCTTTTCCCTCGTGGCAAGCCTGGCTTGCAGAAAACGTGGAAAATCGAGAAACGGCGAAAGAGCAGCATGTCGTGTTCGAGACGATGGAAGACAGTCGCGAAAAAAGAGCAGAGAAAAGAGTTGACAAAGGCGGAAGAAGCAAAGGAGATAGGACTTGAGCGAAGTTCATTAAAATCTAGCACAAGAGAAAGAGGGAGAAGATGAGCGTGACAAGATAGTCGAGCGACGTAGCGCCAAAATGAAGGAAGATTCTCCACGAGAGACGTTCACCGGAAGCTTTAATCCTTCGTCTAATCTACCTTACCGAATTTTTCACATGTTACATCGTACCCTTGGTCTACCTCCGCGCCGATATCTCTTGCGAAATGAGAATCCGTAAGAGGTTCGCCGATGTGCACGCGAAGCTTGCAACCAGACAAATATAATAAAGCCTTGGAAAAGGAAAAACAGCGGTGGACGGTGAATTATAACGAGATCGAGGCAAGAGCTGTGGACACTCGCGTGCAAATTGCGGTAAGAATTCACTCGTCATCGGATAGGCAAGCTCGCGGTGCCTCGAGGAAACGTTAAATATGGCCGTAGGATCTGTTTGCACTGTCCTCGTGCACCCGGTAGGCGAGGTGAGACAACATTTACTTTAGCCAAGCTCCTACCTTCTTGGACCCAATCCCCCAACCTCCGCTTTCCACCGTCAACCGAGACGTCTCGGTTTCTTTGAGGTCGACCCGCGATGATGGATGCGCTCTCAATTTCGAGGCTCGCCGCCTCGAGGATTCTTCGACCCCTTTAACCTTCTTATCGAGTGTTGCGAAAAGTGCTTGTGCGCGAGTGAGGACCACTCTGTGGAAAGACCTGCCTCCCGCTTTAGGAGAAGATCCGTTATTAGAATCAGGATCAGAATTCTAGCTCACGATTCTAGCCAAACCTCTCGGAACACGGTCTCTAGGACACGAGAAAGAACACTCTGCACTTGGATAATGAACAAATCAGCGACCTGCGACCCAAATCCCATAGAAACTCTAGCTAGTATGAGTGGAGTTCGAGAAGTTGTATATTGCGGTTCTTCTACTTCCTTTTCGGTCTAGTATCAATATTGGAAACTCGATCTCCCAACGAGAGTATCAACGGACGATCTCCGGTAAATCTTTACGAAGGGCTAGGATAATCACGTGGTCTCGAAACGCGTGCACCGTGATACAGAAGATTCGAAGAGGCGCCGTTTCGCCGCAAGAAAATTCCGGAGGATTAAGTGAAATTGCAGCGCGCTCGTGGAAGCCCGTTTCCGCAAGCGATGCCAACTGGCGTAGCTACTCCACTGGAATAAGTAAATGAAGAAAGAACGAGTTACTGCTTTTCGGATGCGAAGTTTCTTGCCAAGGGAGTTTAGCAAGAAATCAAGCCGCCAGACATTGACGAGGGTTGGATCGCGCGGGAAGTGGAAAGAAGGATGAGAGGGAACGAGGTGGGGTGAAAAACCTCTAGAATGGGAGGTTGCGAGAGCTCTGGATGCTCGGTGCTCGAGAGAGAAATCGTCGGGCTTCGAAAAACGGCGTGGGAAGCTTTATTACCTCAAACGTCGTGGAAAGATTCAAGGCACAAACGGAGAGGTGGATAGATACATAGTTAGTTAGGTAGATAGATGGATGGATGGATGAATGGCCAGGTGAAACGATGTGTCTTCCGAGGGAGATCGTGCGAAATTTCACGAGAGCTCACCGTGCACCTGGGATGGGTCCGATTTCGCGATAAACAATGTCGGTGTCCGAATGCCTCAGGCTCGCCAATGGAGGAGATTCGCTGACCCGCTTGGGAGTAGGAGAGAAGAAGTGGGAGGGCCTAACGAGAGCCCGAGAAATCCGTTCGGATCGGATAAAGTACCTTAGCCGTAATTTTATTCCTTTGTGACACCGTAATTCGCTTTGTATAGCGCGCGTGCTCCCTCCGATCCAATAATTCTTCCTACCCGGCCGGCTGAATTATTATTCGTTCTCGAAGCATTTCCGTAATCATATTTTACGTTGGTAGCTCCCGCATAGAAATGGCATCGTTCTTCTTACGACAAAGCCCGATATTCTCCGCGCGGCTCGCATTTCCGTCACGATCCCCTAAACTACATTTACAATCGAGTATCGCAGAAGCGAAGTAGAAGAAGGAGCCCGTGTCCCGGCTCGTGAGCACCACCGCGAGCAAGATGTAAAGATTACACGTGTACGTGTATACAAGGAGGGCCCACGCGCTTTCACGTTCACCTCGTGATAAATATGCAACGCTGTCTCCGATCTCTGGCGTCCAATTACAAAGTGAAGCCTCCTAAAGTACTACAGACGCTTAAAGTCCCTCCAGGACAAAGAACAACTTCACGATCCGATTTCGCTTCTTTTCTATATTCGATCTCTCGCGTACCCCGAGAACGATTAAAGCCTCTTTGCGAGGTAGTAACGATGCCCTGGAATAATTTCTAGGACGATCGGTTACCGATTAAACTTCATTGCGAATTAAATCTGGCGATACTGTGAAAAATCTTCTTAAAAGTAATATTAGCTTTCAACGATACACGAAAATGGTGGAGGATCGCTTTTCTTCCAGCCCCTTGAACGGCCTCTACCCTACTCCTTTCTTCTGATACCTCGCGTCACTCGCTCTTCGGCCTTTTTCCATCGTGCACGGTGGCTCACCTCGTTCGTTACCATCGCCAACAAACGATAATCGATGTTTCGACGGGAAAATAGCTTGAGCCGCGACTCTGCAAATTTATTTATGTCGCTCGTCCTCCGCGCACGCCACTCGTGGGTACGTCGCGTCGCCGACAGTGGCATGCATTATGAGGGCTCACGAGAAAGGCGGCTCTGCGGCTACGGTCACGTTGCACACTTTGTCGCGAGAAACAGGGGTGGAGAAGGTAGACGCTCGCTTCGCGCGTTTGTTGCCGTCTCCACTGTTACCGTGCAACTATGGAACGTGCCTATGCCAATGGGCGAGCAGGTGAAACAGGCTCTTTCGTGTAGCGCTTCCTAAGGTGACGACGCTCGTGGATTATAAATTGCAACCTAGCCAGGGCCATAGGCATTGATTTAACTGCGAGTGTAGTACCGGTAGGCTTGTCGTCTCCGCGCAGCTCTGATCCATTACCCTGTCAACGGTCACGGTCCCGTAAAAGTGCGATTATTGTTTAAATTGTTCGCTCAACCGACGCGATAGGTTCGCTTTTATCTCGGTCGTGATGCAGAACAATGTAAAACCGGTAGGCTTATAGACTCCAGAAGACTCTGATCTAGTAACCTGTTGACGGTAACGCTTCCGTAAAAGTTCCGATTGTTTAAATTGTTCGCTCGATTGATACGATAGGTTAGCCTTTATCTTAATCGTGGTGTACAACTGGTAGGCTTTTGGTTCCAAGTGGTTCTAATCTATTAGCACAGTGTCAACGGTAACGGTTCCGTAAAATTTACGATTATTATTTAAATTGTCCGCTCGATTGATACGATAGATTCGCTTCTATCTCGGTCGTGGTGCACAACTGGTGCAAAACCGGCAGGTTTATAATCTCCAGTAGACTCTGATCTACTAACCTGTCAACGGTAACGGTTCCGCAAAACTTACGATTATTGTTTAAATTGTTAGCTAGATTGACACGATACGTTAACTTTTATCTTAATTGCGATGTAAACTGGTAGACTTATGGTACCAAGTGATTCTAATCTATTATTAGCACAGTGTCAACGGTAACGAGTCTGTAAAGATACAATTAATCTTTAAATTGTTCAATTAATTAACACGATAGGTTCGCTCTTATCTCGTCCGAGGTGCACAATGGAGATACTAATTGAGAGTTAATAGGCGGTTAAAGAAGTGTCGATAGCTAAGTATAATCTAGGCGCGGGCCGCTTAATACGTTGATAACCCGCGCGTCGGTAAATATAGACACCAGGATGGTTATTGGCGTGGTAAATGTATAATGCGCGGATCATACGGTGCGCCATCGGCTTGTCACGCGTAAACCGCGGAAGGGGCGCTAATTCCGTGAACCGAAATATTTTCGGCGATGCGGTTGAATTGAGAATTGTTGGCTCCTACACGCCGAAAATGAAGCTCACCGGTTGAATTAACAATCGGAGAACTTTGATGTCCCTCGAAGGAGAAACTTCGAGCGTGCGTAGCACTTTGCAATAAAATTCTAAGCTCCTCGTGAAATTAGACGTATTCAGTTCGGTCGATGCCACAGGCTCTACCGTCTACCGCGAGGAAGGATTTACCTCGTTGCGAACTCGCTCGAAGACAACCGCGTTAATAACCGCACCCGTAAAGAGAAGGCGAAATTTCGCCGACAGGATTATCGGAGAGTAACCGCTTCAGCTCGCTCGGACTGCCACAGAAGACCACTCAATTCCGATCGGATTGGATTCAGTTTGCTCTCGTCATTCGTGGAGCATCGTTCGCGCCTCGCGCGAATAACAGACCCAGGCGACGGGCATGCGACGTTACATCTTCTCGCGAACCTCGCCATTTACTACCGATCCATTATCCGGCACAACTATTTACCTAAAGCCCCTCTACCGAAGCTTAAAGTCTTAAGACCGGCTTAAACGCGAACCTCCAATCGCGGGCTTAATCCCGACTCGAGTTTAAAGCTCGAGCGGAGAAAGCAAACGTTAAAGACGCCGCAACGGCGCATCCCTCCTTCTGCCAGGACTCACTTCCACATGCTGCTAAACTTCAATTTTAGCTTCGCGTATTCGATAGTTCGCGTGACACCTAAATGCGCAAGGCTCGAGCGCGCGCTTCGTCAAATACCTTGGAGCAGTGAGATGCTTGAGAATCGTTAGCAGGCCTTTAAGCGTGGAAATTCGCTTTCTACCTCGTCCACGGAATTTGTCTGTAGTCGGTGATATCTTCAAATTTCTATAGAATATCGGAAACGTACCGACGACCTTCCAATATCGGCGGAATAATTGCCGTAGAAGGGAATGAGTAATTTGAGCACTGCCAAGGGTAGACGGCCTTGCTAATTGGAAGTTCGTGTGCCGCGGAAATTTATTCGTGTGGGGGGGGGGGGGGAAGAGAAAAGAAGCCGAAAAATGCAACGGAACAACGACGTCCAAGATAGCACGGCTTCCACGAGCGCCGACGTACTCGAAACTGAGGAAGGTACATGCCAAAGTCACGTGCCTCGAGAATCCGTGTGTACGACACTGACGTACAAGTGGAGGAGAAGAAGGAAACTCCTTTAACATATTCCACCCCTTGGAAACTCACGCGGAGAAATACGTAAAGTTTTAATCTTGATTGTACTCGAGGTCAATGCGCCACGGGTTAATAAACATATAAATAAACAGTAATAAACACATCTCGATGGATTCACCAACGTAAACGACAAATGTTCCAAGGAAACGAGGTAAGGACAAAAATAAGGTACGCTTTCTCCGAAGCACCCTACGTTCCTCGGCACATAAGATAATCGACCCGCGCGGTTCTCTCATTGATCATAATCCAAAAGTAACGCAACCATTGGCTGTGCTTTAAGCGTTACGAGCATGCAATTGCCGATTACGAGCATTCGCTCGAAAAGATCGCGTTTCGCAATGAAAATACACGAAGGTAGTAACGTCGACTTCCCCTTCGCTCGCAACGATCCAACGTAGGTACACGCGAACGGTTGCGCTTCGTAGCACGAGAATATCGTGGCGTGCATCGTTAGGACCAAGAAGCCCACGGAAATCCTTCCGTTATCTATTAACACAAGCTCCACACGGGCACGCGCTTGCTAAACGATTTGGCAAACTAATAAAAGGCACAAGGAATCTTACGTCTCTTAATCTCCGTCCAATACTTCAACTCTCAAACCGACATATAATAAATAAACCAACGGACACCACGAGTACTTCAAAAGATAACCCTAAACGCGCGTGCCAAAATCTCCAACAATATCGCGCCGAGCATTACGCGCGACGATCTTTGCACGCGTCCAATCTCTTATCAACCCTTAGTGGGCCAAGCAGAGAAAGTACCTAACCCAAATAAAAAGAAAACCCCAGTGACCAAAGTACCTAACAAATACCATACTAAACGGAACATCCAAGTATCCTCATGGTCTCACGCTCTACCCCTCTCAAAAAAGAAACCACAAGAACCAAGAGAAAAAGAGAAGAAGAAAGATTCTTCGAAAAAAGAAAACAAAAATAGAACGAGGGGTTAGACTCACATTGCTTGGTCTTCTCACCGGCGGCGCCGGTAGGTAGGCAGGAGCAGACGACGATGGCGACGAGCAGAACGACGAGGATGGATCCTCTTGCTGTCCTCCCGGGTGCTCCTCGCCACCAGGGCGAGCCCCGTGACATTACGGACATAATCGCGCCGACTCGCACCTCTTCCCTCAGCGTCCATACGCACCGGCCTCTTCTGCGTGGCGGGAGCCACGCGAACGGCAAGCGTTCGCCAGTGCTAGCTCGTGCATAACCTCAACGGGTGTTTGCTCTACCTGTTCCAAGTGACACTGGCCTACGACCGGTGGCTAGCTCGCAGGGGCAGGGGGCGCTAGTTCGCCGCAACTAACGAATAAATCCGCGATTAGAAAGCTCGATTTTCGTGAACCCTCTTTCCTTTCCAAACCCCCTGTTTCCTCGTCTCTTCCTTCAAGCTCCGAACGCGAACGTCACGGCGCGACTATATCAGGCACGAGACTCGTAATTGGATAGTGCGTGCCCAAGCTTCCTCACTGTACCGATCCTGCGCGCGGGAGGACGAGATTGCGCTCTACGCGGTCACTACTAATCGCGCCATATGACAGTGACACGGTGGTGCTCGCTCGGGCGCACGTACGCTATTGACATCGGACGTTATTTTGCCGGATACTCGAGCGACTCGGACGCGCACCGCGACGGTGGTGGCGACCGTTTGCCGTTCACGATGGTCTTCGGTGATGGTGGTGGTGGTGGTCCGCCTGTCGCGACGACGATGACCGAGCGCCGCTGTCACTCGTTCGCGCACTCTCCTACACGCGGCGCGGCGCCCTATCGATCCGCTCGGCGAACCCCGCCAAACCCGACGCCATTCCGAGGACTAGCCGATTACACCTCCGCCACCAACCCCACCTCACCCTCTTCCACCCTCTCGTCCTCTCGTTCCATCCACCGAACCCCCACTAGCGACCCTTAACTCGCGCGCGCGCAACCCCACCGCGCTTTTCGTCTCACCCCCTCGTGTCCATCGTCTGCGCCCTTAACCGCGTTACGTCACGCGGCTCACTTCACCGCGGATGCGTGGCGGTACTCGATGTAACGCGCATGCGCGGTCGACACTTTCGGGGTGGTTTCAAACGTTCTCGGTTTCCTTGGCTCCGCGCGATTTTCTCGCAAGAGGATTTTTAAATTTGCCCGCGTTTGTGATTAGTGGGAGGGTTGGGACGAGGTGGTTGAGTTTCTTTTGGATTTGGGGTTTTGTTTGTGGAGGGTTGGGGGATTTTTTGCGGGTTGTTTTTATTGGAGACTTGCGCACCGACAGTTTGTTTAAGGCTTGGAAATTATTGGGATTAGATTTGGGTTGTTAAGGGCGAGATGTTGAGTTCTTTGGTTTGGGATTTTCTTTGAGGAATGTTTTGGTGAATTTTTAGGCACGACCGTAAAGGGAGTGACTTATTGAGGGTTGCTTTTACTTGAGTTTTGCGACAAAGGGTCTACGAAAGTTGTGGAAAAGAGCGAGATTTAGCGAGATTTGTTAACAGTAAGCCTATGAAGACCGATCAAAATGACTCGTCGGCAAGGGAATTTCCGTATGGGAAAAGTCTTCGGCAGATTTAGTCTTAATAGCGAGATACTTGAGTTCCTGAGTATGAGATTTCGTTTGTGAGAAGTTTCTGGGTTTGCTTTTACTCGGGTCTAGCGACAGGCGGTCTACCACCAAAGTCTTGGAAAAGATCGAGATTAGATTCGGTTTGTTAACGGCGAGATGGTTGAACTCTTAGATGCGAGAGCTTCTTTGTAGAAAGTTGCAGAATCTTTGAACTTTGCCTTTACTCGAGTCTCACGACAAGCGGTCTACCAAAGTCGCGGAAAGGACTCGAGATTAAACTCGCCTTGTTAACGGCGAGCTCCATTTCTATTCGTTGCACGTTGCAGGGATTGAATTCTAGGTGACTTAATTCACGTTATCGCAGCCAAGGTAATCGATAGCGTTTTCTGGAACGATAAGACAAGGTCGGGCTATCAGGATTACGTAGATCAATGCCGTCGGTATACTGGGTGATCGTTTACCGTGGGATTACCTTTATGGAATTTCAACACCGAAGTCGTCCCACGAATAGACGTATAATGGCAAAGAGAATCGTCGGTAACGCGAGAAATGGTTGACAAAGGATCAAGGTATTCTCATACTGAAGTACGAGGTGTCTGGAATGTTTTCAATAAAAGAAATCACGCGCATCGTTGTTCAATATAAATCTCTTCGTTCCAATGATCTTTAAAATGTATAAAAAAATCAGCTCTCACATTTTTACGCGTAAACGAGAATTATCCTGGATTCCTTTCGTTTCTTACCAGATGCCCTCTCGTCGCGAATAGTGTCGATTACGAGAACGGAGACAAAAAACTCGAGCGCGATTCCACCCAGTATATACAAACCAGCGGAAAAGCGCGCCGATTAGAGTGCGACGATAACGCGCTATCACCGATGCAGCTCACCTTCTTCACCAAGTGCACAATCAAGGTCCCTTGACGTCATCATTCTATATATTCTTATTAAACCCATTACCGAATTAATTCGGCCACTCGCTGAATTGTTTCCGGGAGCAGCTCACCTTTGACCGAAAAAATCTTACGGAAAAAATGAAAGTCAGCAAGTAGTCTCGAATACGCACAGTAATCGTTATCGTGAATCTGCGGTGGTAAATCGTACCCCTAGACCACAAGCTGACTGTCTAGAAAATCGCAAAATCCAAATGATTAGCCGCACGGCGTAAAGCCGCACCGGCCGCGCGATGGCGCTCCCACCTGAGCGAGAACACCCTGCTTTAGTTTAATCGAATCTTCGGTTTTCGCTTGGTTTCTCGTCCACGAGATGACATTAGAAATTCTCACGCTTTAAATTAATAAAATACGCGGAAAGGAACCATCGGCCTGCGTAAAAAGGAGCAGACCTTTCGCAGTCACTAAATTTTCCACCGCTCTTGCAAATTTATTATTTCGAATCGCGTTATGCCCGGGCAGAATATCGAATATCCTCTCGACGAGAGACACTTTTAGAATGCTCCTCGCGCGTTGCTCCGAAAAGAGAGGAGACCGTATCGATGAATCGATCGTCACGGCGAGGAGCGGTGGCCGAATAGGCGCGAGAGTACTACCCACTCGCGCATCCGGCATCCTGAACCACGATGCGCTCGCCCGATACATCATATTACGGCGTTAAAGGGGAATGAAAGGAAGAGAATAAAGAAGTGGCTCGGAGAGAGAATCGATAGAATAGATAGAAGGAGCTTTAGAAGCTGTAGAATCGAAACGTGCGTCGACGGACGTGCCGTGCCGCTCGGCAAAAGTTCAACGACGCGCACACCTCTCTTAGAGCTCTCCGCTCGGATTTAGTCGAGACTGTAAATACAGTCGGTGTCGCCTGTCCTCGAACAGTCGTGGAGATTTAACGGAGAATAATGTTCTCATTGTTGAGGGAAAAAAATCGTTGCCTGCATCGGAGCTAACGAGGCTTGCCAAACGTATCGAATTGATACAGTTTTGTAGATAACTTTTTATTGACAAAATCTGGACCAAGTATCGAAAGAGATAAATGACGGAATGTCAATTGCAATTAGCCAAGCGACCAAAAAACTCGATGAATGTATCGAATTGATATCATTGAGAAAAGTTCGAACAAGAATAGGAGTAGATAAATAAAGAAACGTTATTGAAGTTGACCAGGATGCCAAAAAATTTCGTGACCATTTCCACGTGTCCCCAAGAGCTCTCCGCACTGATCTAGTCGAGATTGTAATTACAGTCGGCGCGTCTGTCCTCGAACAGTTGTGAAGATTTAACGGAGAAGAATGTTCTCGTTATTGAGGGAAAAAAATCGTTGCCTGCATCGGAGCTAACGAGGCTTGCCAAACGTATCGAATTGATACATTTTTGTAGATAACTTTTTATTGACAACATCTGGACCAAGTATCGAAAGAGATAAATGGCGGAATGTCAATTGCAATTAGCCAAGCGACCAAAAAACTCGATGAATGTATCGAATTGATATCATTGAGAAAAGTTCGAACAAGAATAGGAGTAGATAAATAAAAAAACGTTATTGAAGTTAACCAGGATGCCAAAAAAGTTCGTGACCATTTCCACGTGTCCAGAAGAACGAACCAGTCACAATTCCTTTCAACCTCCAATTCACGTTCTCCAAATTGAGACAATTCCTCCGTCGATTAAATGATTACGAGCAACTCAGTAGTAATTCAATCTCAGCAGTCCGTCTCAGATGGCAACTCTCGATCGCTGTCGACTAATCGATATTATCGCTCGCTCGAATCTCCGCGATCGATAGCTTTGTACATCTCGATATTACGAATTCGAGCAGGACCGACAGGAAGCACGCGTGATTAGCACAGGACAAACGATCAGCAATCTTCAAAGAAATAAAATTACGACAACCGGTTGCTTTGCAAACGCAAAGAATAAGATCGCAAATAGAATCGCGAACACGATATGTATTATTTCTTAACGACACCCTCTGTCCTCCTCTTCCTCTTCTCTGTTTACTCTTAACTCTATTCCCGTCTCGTTCTCCCTTTTCTTCGTCTTCAATCTGTCTCGGTCACCGAGAATAACACACCGTGGCGTTCCGACACGTCATCGGTAGCTACAGTTGACGCGATTTATCGTGAGGGTGACGACGGGTCACAGGCGTTATCATGGCGACTGTGTCTGGGAGCAAACACACGCGTGGATCACGCCGACACACGCGTTCCATTCTTAACGAAGTTACGCTCGGCCGCCACTAAAAGTGCTCCATTAAACGGCCATTAGTCGCCGTCGGTGCAACTGCCCAAATCGCAGTCCACGCTCGCGTGAACTCTCGCACTCGGTGATCCGATAGCACCGAACCGATCGACGAACGTCAGAGATTCATCGTCGTAGAATTCTGTCCGCGTTCACGATCGAACAAACGAGTAAACGCGCTTCAAGTTTAAAAAGTTCAAGCTTAATCACGAGAGAGGATAATCGTAAACGAATTCATCCGGGATCGAGAACGATCGTCGAGCTCTCAAGAACTAACAAAAACGAAAGACCCATTCGATCGAGTGAGTGTCGAGGTGAGTTGCGGAAGTCACATGGCACCCGACGCGTCGTCAGCTACTTGGAGAATTCAGGTAAGACTTTAATAGGATAAACACCCTGACCGATATTCCCTAGAGAAGAAACGAAACGAGCATTCCTAAAAAGAGTTCTCAAAACCATCTCGGAGTCTGTCGAACCGACTGAAGAAAGAAGAACACCAAATCCTCAAAAGTCCAAACCTACCGCCCTCGATATTTCCCGATGAGAAAGATCCAGAGCACCCGTTCTACTCCCAATATTTCGCGAGTCCTAGAAAAAAAGAAAACAACAGAGAAACCATCTCACGATCTAGAGCAACCCCCTGTAACATCCGTGCCAATACGTCCCAGGGTGGCTTAGGCGAGGTCAGAAATGGAGGAGAAATCGTTGGAGAATCTGGAGAAGTCGGTGTGACATTTTTACCGATATCGTCGCAATAGCAGGTAGACAGTGGCAGTGTCGGAGAAGGACCGCGTCGTCGGCTCTCTAAAACGGCGCGAAAGAGACGAGGAGACGCGCGCGCGCACGACGGAGAAACCGCAGAACGACGCCTTTGTGGCTTCCGCGCGTAAGCCACCGCCTGCGTCTCCTCTTTCCTCTAGCTCGTGCGAACGAAAACATCGCGAGGAACGACGACGACTGACGCGTCGACGTCACGAACCACCGACGAGAATACGTCGCGACGATACGACCACGCTCGCATCGACCAGGGCCGATTGAATTAGCGTCACTATGACGACCATTGGTCATTGGGACCGGATGGACGGCCAAAGCCTCGGCGAACAGTCGAAAACCGTCCTCGACGGTGTCACGCTAATGAACCGATCTCGAACGCGTGACATTCCGTGAGAGAAGAAAGAATCCAGGGTGGACCCCCGTGTTCCTCGATGCGGATCGATATGCGTGCCGATTTTTGAGGACTCGAGTCTTTTTGCTTGGAGTACAAATGGGATACGGGTGGTTGTGAGAAGTATCGCAGATGTGACGTAGCTCGTGATTTTACTAGTTAGTCCGAGGATTCCTCCTGCGCGAGTGTAAAGCATCGAAGCTTGCAAGCTTCGAGGCAGATTCATATTTGCTCTTCGAGATATCAAAATAAGTGAGAGCCCTTTCTTCGTGAAAATTGAGGTGTACGATGAATCTGAAGATTCTTCGACGATACATACGTTATTATTGCGACGAGTAATGATCTTTCGGATTTTTCTCGTATGCTTCAGATTCGATCTCTGCTAAAAGATCGTAGACGATGTTCTACCTGAACGACAGAGTGAGCGCGGGCAGGGAAGAAGAGTTTGGTTGGTGGTTGGCGGACGACTACACCGAGAACTCCTTGGATTCTGGTCCGAATTTATCCAAAGACTGTCGCTCGTCCCGATCCTCCACGTCGATGCTGTCTTGCATCGATTCGGACGAGGCCGAGAATTACGATCTGGCTCAAGAATTCTCGAAGCAGAATGAGAAAGTCAATGAGGACTGTGACCACGTGGATCTAAGAGTTCTGTGTCCAACCGAGAAGATCTCGTCGGAACCTGTCGCGTTCGGCGATGCGGTTAGTATTTAAACTTCTGTATTAAACGTCTAGAGCAGCGCGTGATCAACGCGCAAGAATAATAATCAAGATCCATGTGACAATCGGATTGAAATTGTGACGGATAATCAAATCCACGTGAAGCATTCGGTGAATTTCTGGTGACCCATACCTAACTCGTACTTCGAGGAATCCCTTCTATCTTCAAAAATCTCGACCTCCGGATGAAAACCACCACACGTTCCACTAACACACCCCACCATTATTCTACAGGCGCACTTGGCTTTCATCCGAGAGCGGAGATTCAGGCTACGCCCGCGAAAGCCTTAAATCTTCCTTCTTATCTTCTCAAAGTCCCGACGTACTCGTACGAGGATCTCGGTGCGGCCTGAAACTCGGAAATGTACAAATATCGCCGCGATGTTGAACGTCGCTCTAAATCCTTCAAAGAGAAGGGATTAGACTGCGCCCTTAACGCGCACCTTCACTTTCCACGCGAGTCTCTCTACCTACACGTTTCCTTCGTCCCGAACAGGAAATCGTGTCACCCGTTACCACGAACGATTTTACGGACTGCAGCTTGGAGGAGGAGGAGGAGGAAGAGGAGGAGGAGGAAGAATCGAAAGTGCATCGGAGCCGAGGTGTCTCTTACATCCCGGAGAGACTGGTCAGATCGCAAGAGTATCGCATCGTGACGCCGTCACCGCGATATTTATCACTTTGCCAAACGAGAATCGTCACCACCGATCATCACGAGAAAGGAAACGCGAACGAGAACGAGAGCAGCCCGCGAAAGGCGCGACGGTGCAGACGTCGAATGAGTTACCTCGTCGTGGACTCGAAGCAAATCGGTGAGTTACATGAGAGAGAGAGAAGTAACTCGATTAGTTACGAGGATTAAAAAGAATCTTTTGTAGGTTCGGCTCGAATAAGAGCGTCCCTGGAAGCCGAACGGGCGGAAGTTCAAACGCCCTCGGTACCATCGAGGAGCATGCGCGTGGAACGTTCGAAAGATGCGAAGGTCACGTCGAGGTCGAGTAGGGAGAACCGAACGAATTCGTCGATTATACGGATCCCCGAGGTTATCGATGTTGTTGGAGAGGATTGTGAGAAATCTAACGTTACGTGGGATAACTGGAAGAAGAGCCGTGGATCCTCCGTGGAAGACACTTCCGGTATTCATAGCAACGATTGGAGCTCCGATGCTCACAGTGACTCGCAAACCATCCCATTGTCATTGTCCGACGAACTGGCTAATGCAGGAAAGGTCAGTGCAAACCTCATTCTCTTTAAGATACAATTCTTCATGAACAAGCTTGGAAGGAAGATTATCCTTCTTTTTTTCATTTTCTTTTTTTTTCTTTTTTAATGCAGGAGCAAAACGCGTCCGTCACCCACCCAGACTCGGAGAGAAGGACAGAAGACTCGGAGGAGACCACAGAGGTACTCGTCGAAGACGATCGTTTCTGTGACTGCGTTTCGTCCCACGATCATCTCACGAGATTAGCTCTAGCTATAGAAACTGATGTTAATGTCGCGGAGGAGCTCGAGGGCTCGAAGGAATTGGTACGGCATTTACGCGGCAGGGTGGAGAACCTTCGATTAGCTAGCAGGGAAATTTACGAGGACGTGCGAGCCCTTCGACACAGTTTTCAGGTGATCATTTTGAGAATTTTAAATTTCATCGTGACGTTGATCGACGTTCGTCATTTTATATGCGAGAACCGTGAGACACGGATTATTGCAAAATTCAGATTTAAATTACTGTAAAATTACTGTAATTACTGTAATTACTTTCGCGTGGCGAAGATCGATCGATCACTTGCAAAATTAATTGATCACTTTAATTGATCCACTAATTTTCTCTCTTGTTTTTCTTTCCCCCAGTGCGACGAGAGAAAATTAATAGAACTGTCGTCGAACGCGACGAACCTGCGCCAGGACATGCAGGAGGTTCGCTACCTCGACGACCTTCTCAATCTCTTACGTGGAGAGTTGAGCAAGATCTCGAACAGAAGTTGGCCCTTTGCTCTGGGACAAGGCGAACGATGCCCCGAGGATACGAATCTAATTGTGTGACGATAGTCGTCGCGCTCGACGCATAGCGGATTAGTCGAAATTGAGTTTCACATTGAGACGGGCCACTTCAGTGACACGCGTGCAGAAGTGCCTTGTGAGCGTTCTCGATCCAAGACGCGCGTGCGCGCGTATGACCAAGAGGATTCGACTTTTGGCACCACGGTACTCGGCCGATGGAACGAAAAAAAAAAAAAAAAAGAAAAAGGACACCTCGCCAAGAACTACGGTCCAACCGAGTTTCGCCGACAGAACACGTGGACTGCGTCTCCAGCTTTATTTCGTACAATTACAAATATGTATGATAAATCCAGCTTCGGCTCGGTGCCGCGTCCTTCGCGCAAGATTCATTCGCCATGGTCTAGCGTGAAACTGGATAGGTCGATAAATTTCGAGAAAGAACAACTTAATCGAATTTCCACGATAGTTATTCATAGCACCAACGGATCGTAATTGATGATTTATCGACACAACCAGTGCGTACCTGTCCGGTGATTAATGTAATCATTAATGATAAATCCTGAACCTGGTAATCTACGACCGACTGTCGCAGGATCTCTCGACAATGTTTCGACCATATCGGTGTTACATTACGACCTTTAGGGCTGGTTAACCCAAAGATCCTCGTCTTACACCTCTCGTTAAAGCTTTCGCCATTTGTATTTTCGCCGGCTCCTCGAATCTTTCCAAATTTAGGACAGAGTACAAATAAGAGTCCAGGCCTTACGATTCGCGTGCTTAATATCGTCGTCCATCATTCTTCTTCCTTGGAAAAATTTCTCACGGAATCGTTGGCGCTCAAAAGCCGAGCAGGCTACAAAATTTCGTTCGAATGCCAATTGGATCTGCTCTTGGCGTCTAACCTCCAGGGTTCATCCGATCCGACTATCCCTCGATGATCATCGGATTTCTATTACGTTCGTACCTAATTGGCTTTAACGAGACAATCTTTCCGTTCGTTTCGTCATCACCGGGCAGGTGTGGGGAAATTAAGTAACGTCGGTGCGTTGTATGTGCCTCGCGTGTTGCCTGGAGGTGTCGTGATAGGCGATACCTGCTCGAAGCATTTCACCGTGGCGAAAGACATCGTGCGGTGACGAGAGGGAAGGTAACGAAGGTAACGAAGGTAACGAAGGTAGAGAAGGTAACGTGGGTAGCAGACAGCTCAGCATACTGGCACCACTATCCGACGCGTAGATTCCATTATTCGGTGGAGCCATAGACGTGCTGGAAGAGCTGGATGGTACACCAGGAATGCTATGGCTTCCAGGCTCACTGGATCCCAATAAGCTCGTGCAAACTCCCATTGGATTTCCTAGACACACGAAAATCTCTGCTTAAATTCCGACACTAAATAAATCACAATAAACGATCGCTAAAACGAATGACGATAAATCTTAATCACGCGTGAATCATTACGCTCGCCCAATCGTCAGTGTCCCTCGGATCACTGGCATTGAAGAGGATAAAAACAAATAGATAAACAAAGTAACAAGTATCACCTGAGAAGCTGGCGTTCGATGCGCCAGAACTGATCGTGGATGATGCGATGGACAATGGCGTTACGGTGGGAAAATCGGAACTCTCGGAAGTTCGGACGTGATGGGAATGATGCTCGGTTCTTGCGGCGTGTGACGCTCGTGCAGCGGACAGGGATGATTTGAGATGATAATCACCGATCTTGTCCGGCTTCCGATGCTTCGAATGCACGCCCACCTTACCGGTATTGCCCAGTCCGAAGTGTAGAAGCTCCAAGTGCCTTCGTAAGTTTCTCGATTGTCGCAATATCGCGCCGCAAAGCGGGCAGGTCGCCGGCTGATCGGACATACTCCGTCCTTTCGACAATCCGTCCCCTATAATTAATTCGAAACAGTGCTGTACGTAGTGTTTCCATGATCTCGCCTAGAACCGGCGAGGCACACACATAAAGCGATCTCGTTTACAAATTTATGAATTTATTGATTCGTCCACCCTTGCGAATTCACAATAGAAACAACAGATCGTTACAACTTAAAGGGCTACGCATTTTTAATGGATACGCCTACATGCTAGTTTTGCGGTACAAAGTTCTAATATTAATCGAAAAAAATAGTGTTGTCGTCCCCTCTCCTACCTCCGCTCTATGTCTCTCTCTCTCTACCCACGAAACTTCGGTATATTAGCGATTGAAGTAAGATCGTGTATAATACTACCTTCTTTATTTACATGTGGAAAGAAGACGATAATACAATACTAAGTTCTTAGCCTATCTATCCCTTAATTAAAACCGATATCGATAAGTAGTTTCAGGAATCATCAACAGTCTTACTGCGAGAAATCCGCCGTTGCAAGGTATGCACCGTCTTCGTGAAATCGAAAGTGCGCCAAATGCGCGCCCGTTCATTTCGCGATGGTCGACGGATCTCAACTTTTAGTTGCAATCGTAACGTTCTTGACACCTCCTCGAGAGAGAAGAAAACGAACTTTACCAAGAATGATCGACACATCGTGACGAAGACTCGTACCGAGACATTAGTCTCCTGTACTTGTGCGAAACTTGCAAAACCGGATTTGCAAGCTAAGCTTACGAGGGGCGATGCTCCAGAGGTATTCGATTTTTTTTTTTTTTTGTTTAACGCGTCCTCCTTTATGTATTCACTGTTCTCGTTATGGCTAAAATATCGGCAAATTCTAATCCCGCTAACCCTAGGATACTGCCCTTACACGCTAAATCGGAAGATGTATGTCTTTGTATACGAAATTAACTGTAAATATTATCTCGTCTTTAATCTAGTGAACTTACGCTTAGCAAAAATGGGGAGTAAACTTAAATAACAGTTAACATGAGTGGTCGCGATAAACTATATGTAACTAACGTAACGCAATGTTCCTTTTAATATTGAGGGCGGTTTAAATATTTCGTTTAGGCAATGCTTACCCCTTTACGCACGTGGTACCATTGAAAATAAATGTATCAAAAATCAATCTCCGTAAGTACAAAAGGTATACTTGTAAATTGCTGCATAGAACTGAACGTTTCTCGAAAGAATTAGTTAACGATCGGCCGCGGGGCCATTAGTACTACAGACTCACGCCTCGTTTCTGTATATTCATCTGGCGATGGTAGGGGAGGGAATATTGCTGGGTGGTGAGACGACGTTGGACTCGTGAGACGTGGGCGAAGGAAGCGGGCTGGGCTTACAGACTATTTGTTCAAAATTGCTATTCCCACTGTCGGTACCACACTGAACCTGGTCCGCGTAACCAGGCATTTCAACTTCAGGCTTTATCTCTACCATCATAGCGTCGCTCGATGAGCCTTGATTCGAAGTCGTACTGAAACGGTACTTGCACGATGACAGTAGGTGTCTGCGTAAGTTTCTGGCCTGCCTTAACGTGGCACCACATAGAGGACAAACGCCAGGACAGTCGGATGCACCGCGAACTTTCGACAGGCTAACGCTTCCCGTGAGCGAACACGATTGACTCCCCATACTTGAGCTCTGGCTAAGAGAATGAGATATACCAGGTGGGTAACTCATATTCATAGAACCGGGAAACTGGGGGATATGTAACGGGGAAAACGGTTGCATCGGCATCAAAGTGTGTAGGTGCGTTTCACCATCCGACACCTGCTCCGGATGCATCCCTGCTTGTGAATTTTCAGTAGTTACTGGCACTGCTTCCTGGCTACGCGGTGAATGGCAACTCCGGTGATTCGTAAATTCCGTCCGGTTGGTCGCTGCTAACAGACACAAACACAATGTTACCATACAGGGCTGAACTGATCTTCGTATATGCAGGTTCTTTTTTTTTTTCACTTAGAAATGATCACGTACGTTAATGGCACCAATTAAAATGCAGTTCAACCCAATTGATGGTTGTGCTTGTGTCCGTTTTAATGAAGAAAGAAACCTACAGAGATTCTATAAATCTCATTGGTAGTAATTGTGACATTAATACATCGGACACAAAACACAAATTAAAATACTTTCTAATTATCCCCTTATGTCTATCCTAACCATAGATTGCATAGTATTATCGATATTGCCCTGTAACATTTAAAATGAGTTATGAACTTTTAACCATTAATTACCACACCCGAGTATTTGTATCATTAATACCTGCAATAGACAAAGAGCAGGTTTAGCTAAACGTACAAGTCGCACAAAGTTTTCGTATGTTACGGCGCATTAAATTTTATCCATTTCGGAAGAAACTTATTACTTTGCAGCAATTTCCAAATTTTCAGTTTGCTCGTTAAAAGTTCATATTTGTCGCAAGAATCTAAGAGGGCACTCGGAACACCTTAAATCACGGTATAAAATGTACAGATGATCTTAAGAGTCGTATAATTTAAAATTTTTAGCGACAATGTCTTACCTATCTCATCGCTATGACTCGCCGCATCATCATCCTTATGATCGTAGCTTGGTGTCCTATTGTCCGACATGTGTCCATCCGGTTTGCCTTCATTATCCGCTATTGCACTTGTCCGTGACCATTTCCCAGTAGAGGAAGACGACTTTCTTCTTTTCTTTCTACGTTTTAGAGGAAAATATGGACTCAAAGTTTCTCTGGATAGAGCTTCGTTCGCAGCTGGTATTGCTGACATTGGTATCTCTTCTCCGTTCTAAATATAAGCAAAACTTATTGAACATTATAATTGCGCTTAAGTATAATACAATATTATCATTATGATGCGAGCGTCTCACAGCACGAGAAACATATTGTTCTTTGCTCAACGAAGGAAGTGCGGATAAATATTTCTATTTATGCGTAAAGAACTGAAAAGGAATTTACGAATCGAATAATAAAAACAAGTATACTCCAAACTACATACCTCGGTCAGTATAGTTGGCGGCGTTAACCCATGAATACATAAACAATGCGCAGCTTGGAGGAGAGAAGGTAACTGTGACGGCTCCACGCTCACTTCTCCCCGGTAGACAAATTCAAGCAACGATTCAAGATCGTCTGCTCCAATACCAGCCAACATGACCACTGGATGCTGACAAGGTGTACTCTGCGCAAAACAGATGCAATTACAGATTTTTAACACCAATCTGGATAAACGGAACTTAACATCTACCAGATTGCGTTGAGCGCACGGTATATAAGAATAATAGCAACCTTTAGAAGATCCAATAGAAATGGACTCGCCGCGCATAAAACAATTTTGTGCGCTGGGAAACTACGTCCGCCAGCTGCCAATGTTACGTCAACCAAATCACCGTGTCCTCTTAACAATTGTACAGCAGAAGCTAGCGATGAACTGAATTCTCCCCAGGAGAGACTATATAGTTGACTACTGCTCCCCATTCTGCGGTATATATAATGTTCCTGTGAATTAATGTGAGGTTTTGCAGGTGGAGCAAAAAAAATTCATTTCAAAGATTCAGTAGCTTTATAATGGTGTACAGTAGAAAATTCGCTTAATAATTATACATTCATTGATGACGATCGGACGTATTGTTTCCGATTGTATCGTAACCGAATGCGGATGTGAAGTGTCTCAAACAATTGTTCACTAACGGTAACGATGCGTAACCCGCCTCCCTCTTCTACATTCTCTTAATTAGTGCCCCCACCCCGACAAATTTGATCACGGCGTCGTCTTTAAGCTAACCTAACAAAAGAGTTTCCAACTCCGTGCATTTAATAATTGTATTGTATAAAATGCATAAAGTAGAGTGCGATGGAAAAGGAAAACTCTTACCTATCGAGAATACTTGAAATTAGGTTGGTGAAAGTCGTAAAACAGGGTCAGCTCGGCGTAAGCCAAGTCAGGTTAAAAGGTATCACAGGATAAAGTATAATCGTTTACTTTTGCGGTCTGGCCGCTTATAGTTTAAGCACCGAAAATCGAGCAGAAATGGTGAGACAACAGTTTCATTCACCCCTTTCTCCGTATGAGGGAACACGCGACATCAAATACGAAATTCAAACACTGTCCGGGATCATGGCGTATGTCACATTTCATTAGATTGTGCTGCCACTATCCGCGAACCTTTAGCGGAAATCAACGGAAACTACGTAAGACCTCGAATCTCCCTGGATCTCACCAAATAAAATCAAGTGATACGAATCGGTGATTGGAAAAGGGGGAAAATTGAACGAAAAAAAGGGCGAGGCATTTTATAAACCAAGGAGTAAGTCTCCTCGCCTTCTCCAATGATTTAGCATCAAGCGCCTACTCCCATTCCCAGTTTGAATGGTACAACACCTTTGCACTCGCATCTTTACTGTGCTCCAAAACACGGTTTCTTGCCTCGGCAGGCACAACCGCATGAAGGACAGTTAAACAGTTTACCCTTCTTGTTGATTCAATAACCCCGCGCATCCGTATCATTCATCCGTAACGAAATTTCAATTATAGAATGTCAAGTATTCACCTTCGCAATTTTTTGTGGTATTTTATTATAATAATTATCAGAAAAAAAAAAATGGAGCAACTGGGGTAATTTGTATTTTCTATCAAATTTTCTGTTAAATAGACGGAATAAATCTTAAAAGGATTACAATTAACTACACAGAAGAGATAATTCTCCAGTATAAAACAGTAACAATTGCAAATATTTATTATATAAATAGGGAATCACTGCGTATTAAATAAAAATTATTTTAAAAGTAAATATTTGCATCTTACATATGCGTTCGTTTTTGTTAATTCACAAAGTATCTGATGCATGTTTTTATAAAGAAAGGCTCATGTTTTACATCACAATACATTTTATACTTGCTGTATAATCAAATCTATACATAAAAGTTGCTTAAAGCACAATTGTGTGACACTGTTACAACAGCGACATTAAATTTAACTCTATTTGGAGCACATATGTATTATAATCAACGAAATATATTACAAAAAAGTATACGAAATAAATGTATACAAAATAAATGTGCTAGGCAATAATATTAATAATTTTCCAGGCACCATTACGATATTACTCTGTATTTTTGCCAAATATATGTTACTATGTATTATATGTATATAGATTCTACACTATAAACTACTGCTCACTGATGGCCAACGGTATATTTAATAGATAATTAAGTATTTATGATTTGTGCTTTTTGGCAAACGCAATTAGACCATTTGTTGAAGAATCATGAGTAGTTATAGTATCGTTGTTACTAAGCTCCGGTTCAATGGCTTTAGCCAACTGTTTCCCCAATTCCACACTGTAAAAAGCATACAGTACATATAAGACAGGCCAGGCAAAACAATATCACAAGAAAAATCTGCTCACGTACTGAGCCTTCTACCAATATCTTATTTAATGTTTAAAGATAATTTATAAAAACTTACCCCCATTGATCAAAGGAGTTAATATCCCAGAGCATACCTTGCACAAATATTTTATGTTCATACATAACTAAAAAACAGAAAAAAATAGTTGTTTCTCTTTATTTTACATTGAGCAATTTTTAAAGATTATCTGATTAATACTGACCAATTAAAGCACCAAGAGTAAAGGGTGTTATTTTTTTGACCATTATACTATTAGTTGGCCTGTTCCCTTCAAAAACTTTATGCGGTAACAATGAACTTATTGCCTCCGAACTCATTCCTGCTTTCTCTAACTCGCTCTTTGCTTCATCGGCTGATTTTCCTTTCATCAGTGCCTCAGTTTGCGCAAAGAAATTTGCAAGCAAAATTTTGTGATGTAAGTTACCTTGAACCTATTAATAGAATTTTATTGTTGAGGTTTTTCCTTCATCATGTGTACCCATATCATCAATGAAGTTGTATTTATATGTGCTCAATAAAAATACTAAGAGTATGTATATAAGTTATAATAAAGTACAATATATATAATCTAATAGGTAGAAAGTATGTTACCCCATAAATGTACCGGATAAAAGATGTTTAATAATATCAATAATTTCTCAAAAAAGTGAGTACTATATACCTGATTGTGTGATTCCGCAGGCATTATAAAATCAGCAGGTACAAGTCTTGTACCCTGATGTAGTAGTTGATAAAATGCATGTTGTCCATTAGTTCCTGGTTCACCCCACACAATCGGACCTTAAAATTAAATAATTCTGCAAATAGCTCTTCTGACCTAATTTCTTCACGGAGCACAATAATGTACGGTGGAAGAACACTAACACATAACTGGAATGTTATAAACTTCTGCCGTTACAGAATATCTCTGTGTTTCGATAAATTAGTTCCGTGTATCTTTACAAATGTTACCAGATTATGATTACTCAAGAACATACCTGTTGAAAAGCATACATTCTTGCCTGCACGCGTAACATATTTTCCATTACTTTCCATATCACCTTGTTGAAAGTAAGCAGCAAATCTATGTAAATACTGATCATATGGTAGTAACGCATGTGTTTCTGCTTTGTAAAAATTATGATACCATATACCCAGCAAAGCGAGTATAACAGGTGCCTAAATAATTGATATGTAACAGTTCAGTTGTTTATCACTTATTAGTAGATGATGGTCATGTAAGAATTTTTATCAGACCTACATACATTCTTCTCTAAAGGAGCAGTACAGAAATGTTGATCCATGAAATGTGCACCGCTAAGAAGTTTTTCAAAATTATCAAAACCAATTGATAAAGAAATGGATAAACCGATGGCCGACCACAACGAATAGCGCCCACCAACCCAATCCCAAAATCCAAACATATTCTTCTCATCGATTCCAAACTCTTTAACTTTTGGTGTATTTGTTGATAAAGCAACAAAATGGGAAGCAACTGCTGCATCCTTTAAACACAAATAACTCTTCAGTCTTTTATGTACCCATATATAAATACATTATGGCAACAAAATACTACGATCCTTTTAATGTAGGATTGCATATAGGATGTGTACTATCTTAATAACTCACATTCTTCAATGCATTTAAAAGCCACATTTTTGCAGATGTAGCATTAGTAATTGTTTCTTGAGTAGTAAATGTTTTAGATGCAATTATGAATAACGTTGTCTCTGGATTTAGCTTCTTCAAAGTTTCTGCTACATGCGTACCATCTATATTACTCACAAAGTGAACTTTAGGCCCAATGTGATATGGTTTTAAAGCTTCAGTAACCATTAGGGGACCCTACTCAAACACATAAATTATAACTATAAAATGTGAACAAGATAGCACATAATTTTTTTCCAGTAATATGTTATTAAAAATGATAATCATTTGAATATCTTTACCAAATCCGACCCCCCAATTCCAATATTTACAACATCTTCTATTGGTTTCCCAGTAAATCCTACCCACCGTTTTGAGAGGACCTATAAAATAACAAATAGAGTGCATCACACATGAGTAACATAATTAAGTATCTATTAGAAACTTGGATAAAATAACTAATTATCTATTAGACTTACATCATCCGTGAATTGTTTCATGTGCTCCAATACAGCATTCACATCAGGCATTACATCTTTACCATCCACCAAAATGGGTTTATTGCTCTTATTGCGTAAAGCGATATGTAATACTGCTCTGTTTTCAGTGACATTTATTTTTTCTCCTGAAAACATAGCAGTTCGTGCTTCTTCAATCTGACGTGCTCGAGCCTAAACATGATAGGAGACATAAAATAATTGTAAATAAATACAGTTTTATGACCTTATTAAGAGCTCATGTATGCATTATGAATAATAGTTAGATATAATCTGCCTTTAACATTTACATACCAATTCAAATAACAATCCAAGGACTGCATCGTTAACACGATTTTTGGAATAATCAAATAAAATTGGTCCATCCTGGGGTGTATCTATTTCTAGACTGCATGTTAGAATTACATTTAAATAATATGAACATTTATTTAATGGCTAAACATTAAACAAAAGAATCTGCTGCAACAATTACATCATTCAAAAATATGCAATAACTCACATTAACTTTGTAAGTAGATAAATGTTTACCAACAATTTATATACTTATTTAGCATTATTCATTTAAAATACTCAATAAAATATGTAGATAAGCAACAATAGAATATCATGTAGATTTATTTGTAGAGAATTATAACCAACTTTCTGTATGGAATGACATTTTAAATATGGTCACGCAACTATCTGCTGAAATTTTTTAAATACGACTCTATATGCTGATCTACTAAAGGTCATGTCAAGGTTACATGTCAAGAGCATTAACACCGTACCTGAATTTTTTAAACCGCTCGGGATCTTGTTGGAATAGTTTATATATATTTATCTCAGAACCGTGTTCCGCAAAATAACTTCCTAACTTGGACCAAGTAGGCTCACTTGTTAGATCTGGTTTAGGTTTCATGTTTAATTTGAAAAAACGACTTCCGCTCAAAAAACTTAACCCGATGATACAAGATAATACCCTGAAGTCCCTGCATGTGAACTTTGAGCATATATATAAGAGGGTGCTTTCCTATTCGCGCGACCCGTGTCGCCTCTTGTGTTAACTGAAACGCGGGAAACTTTAAATATCCTTCCATATATGCATTGTTTGCATATTTGACGAATGAAATATAGAACCACCGAGGAGTGATGTGTAAAGAGGGTCAGCGCATGCCGATCAGTTTACTTTTGGCGTTGACTGAGTATAATAAGACTCCCCATCCCCGTGTATTTGGACTGACCCTCCAATTGGGGGTCAATTGACCCCTTTACCGGCCAATGCAGTGCGCTGTTTTATCCATTTTCTGTCGCTGCATTACCTTTAGCGACCCATTAAGCAGACTCCGTCCGAGTAGTCACTGTATTATCGATACATGTACTGTACAGCGTTGCCGTCTATTAATCGACAGCCTGGCTGAATGTGTGTGCATACAATGTGCATGCGCACACACTTCATATTTGGCTAAGGAAGCGACTGTCCGAATAATTCTTTACTTTACAGGGAATTAAGAATTAAGTAGGAGTTAAGAATATGGCGATACGGTATCATATGACAATGAAAAAAAGTATATAATGATTATTGTATAGTAGTAAATGATAGATATGCACATTTATTAACATTCTTTAAGCACACATATGGTTTAAACAAATCTATACACGATGATCGCTGTATATTGGACTAGTGTTTTTCTGCCAAACGCGAAATCTGTAATAAAAATGTTACGGGCAAAAGTTTTAGTGTTTTTTATTACGAAAATGACTGCATGCGCGAATTTTTCTATTTTCGCAAATTTGTTCGAGAAACGACGGTGACCTTCGACTTTTTAAGTGGAATGCTATGTTTTTTTACATATTATTGAAAGCGGTTGTTGAAACGGATTTAAACCCGTTTTATTATACATATAATCTTCAAGGGAAAGGGAAATATAGATATGATAGAGATAAGTCGGATACCACCATGCGTATTTACAAGGAGGGGACACGGGAGGTTCCCGACCAATTGCACTGAATGTGAAACGTCATAGTTCAGTACCCCTAGATGCTTGTGGTAACGAATTGTGATTAATTGGGCCCTAGCTTTCAAGAAAATTGCAGTTGAATATTGCAATTTTTCGGCCTAAATTCAGAATGTGGAAACAAACGTACTGGCGGACTCGAGACCCGCCAGCGCTCAAGAACGAAAGGCAGGAAAGAACAAGAGAGAATCGAATGTCTTTGTCTCGTCGACGCGCTCTCTCTGTCCCGTTGGATCAGTGCGTCTCCTTCTCGACGATACGTGGCTTTCTTTCCCGTCGAGAGAGGCGCGAGAAAGAAGGGAACGTATCGCTGAGAAAGAGACGCACTGGTCCGACGGGAGAGAGAAGCACGTATGGAGGAAACAAAGACAGTCGATTCTCTCTAATTGTAAGCTCTCCTTGCTTTTCGCTGTCGAGCGCTTGGAAACTTCGACTACGAAGGGAGAAAGAATCGAGTGTCTTTCTCTCGCCGATACGCATCTCTCTGTCCCGTCGAATCAGTGCGTCTCCTTCTCGGCGATACGTGCCTCTCTTTCCCGCTCAGGGAGGCACGAGAAAGAGAAGAACGTATAGCCAAGAAGGAGACGCACTGATCCAGCGGGATAGAGAGACGCGCATCGACGAGACAAAGACATTGGATTCTCTGTCGGTCTTTTCAGCTTCTCCAAGCTTCTCGTTCTCGAGCCTCGAGTCCGGCATTGTGCCGTTGCCGCATCCTTAATTTATGCCAAAATATTGCAATATTAAACTGCAATTTTCTCGAAAACTAGGGTCCATCTAATCATAATTCGTTACTACGAGCATATGGGGGTACTGAACTAACAATAAGATATGTTTTAAGTTCAGTGCAATTGGTCGGGACCCTCCCGAGTCCTCCCCTTCTAAGTCATCCGAAGAATATCTTTGCGGACACACTCTTCTTCGCACACAGCACCCTAAATTATTCATCTTGGAAACCACAAAAAATAACGAATTCATACGCAAGAAACCAATCGCCGTAGACAGCAGCATTTGCCCAGGCCTGGCCTATGTTATCTCCAGCGGAGTCGGTCAAGTGTACAATGTATTGTAGAATCCGACCCCGACACGGTCCCTTTGATGCAAGTTTACGAGCTCATAGTTTATGAATTATTCATATATCCTTTATAATTTTACTTTTTGGTACCTACACATTTTTTAACATATTGGTGACATTATTCCGAGCAAAATGACACCAAACATGATATAATTCGGACCATATTTATATTTAACTGCTTAATACTTAATGGTCCAATTTACTACATAAAGATAGTCCAAAATATATCACGTTTGGTCTCGTTTTGATCGGAAGAATCTCATTAATATGATATACACATTTTTCAACAAAAAAAATTGAAAATAAAAAAGTTTAAGCGTTGTTATTATTATAGCATTCGGCGCGCTACCATTTAAATGCCTCCTTTCATTCTTATCTTGTATTCGCTGTCCTTTTCTTCGTTCGGCGAACTACAAAGAGGATCAGATTGTCGTCGAGCAATTTCCGCAACCTTTGACGCCCAAAATCAAGACGTACCAAGGTTTACAAGAAATGGTCCATGCCTTGTGAAATCATTAACCTTAAGGCCCGGGATACACATGCTAGTTAGTAGCACGATAGCATGCTATTTTCGAGGAAATGCTACCTACTAGCAAGTGTATACCAAAAGAGCATGCTAGTTAAGTAGCATGCTACTAGATCGCACGACGGTCTAATTTTGTGCTAGTAAGCATGCTACGTCTGAAGGATAGCATGCTCATGAGCAAGTCTGAACGTGCTTACCGAACACGAGCATGCTACTGCCAGTCTTGTGTGTATCCCTCAATTGATTGGAAACACATTAAATCGTAGCAATGGCTAGATGGGGCGACGAAAAAACATTAAATTTTATAATGTTATATCGCGATAACGAATGTTTGTGGAATGTACCATCACTTGCTCCAAGGACTTTTCGAGAAAGCCAATCTCGCACCCATGTCTTCCGTTTTCCCTTCTCTTGCTTTTTTAAAACCCTTTTTACCAAACGCGTTGCAAGAAATAATATAATACTGTTTAATTCATTTCGTAAACGACGTAAACTCACTGAACGAGAGCCACCCATGGTTTCAAATGAGCATGCTCATGCAAGTAGGCTTCAAAGCATGCTCTTAACTAGCATGTGTGAACGCACGGAGAGCATGCTCTTAACTAGCATGCTGTTAACTAGCATGCTAGCTTAAAAAAGCATGCTTTTTTAGTAGCATGTGTATCCCTAGCCTAATTCTTAATACTTCGAAAATGATTTTGTTCCCTAACCTTCATATAGTAAACTTACAGTCTTATGTATACATATATTATGTACAAATTACACAATTGAACGGTCCCCATAATTTTGCAATTAATTTAATTCTTAGGAATTAATTCCAAGAACCGTCTTTTTGGGATCTGTTATTTTTTTATAATACATTTAGGGATGCAGATTATTGAAAACCAAAGTCTACTTAATTGAAATATCATTTAAAATCCTGCAAGTTACGTGTGCATTACTGATGGAGATGATACGTAAGTTAAATCGTGGGGCATTCTTCCGCGGCTATTCCTGTTCCATCCTGTTCAGAGGATCACGGCAACACCGCATCTTTCGCTCGTCTAAAATTGACGGTAACGTCAAAATGTGTTTCGCCAAATTACCGACTATGTACCTTTTTGCTCTCTTAGTTCCACGGCGAGGAGCCAGCCATTGCAGATGGCGCGTTTTCCCATGTGAGACAGGGGGGACAATAAATCCCATATGGATGGGGAGTCTTATTATACTCAGTCAACGCTTTTGGTCAGCGAGCGGATAAGTTGTGTGTGGTTTGCATCACAACTCCGTAAGCACAGTTGATCGAACAGGCCACTGCAGTTATTGCCGTAACCTGTCAAAACGCCCACTGCGAATGCATGGGCGCTGACCATCTAACAATTTCTCGTCGGTAGTAGCAACATCTACAACAGTTCAATTCATGACTGACAAGAACTAATTTCTGAGATCGTGCGTTGTTGTTTGTGTACATCCTGGTACGTCTGTATTTAGACGTTTACGCTATCCGGATTGGGAAAGGAAAGAATAGGCTATATATTCCAGAACTTTCGTTAGTTTTATCTTATAGACGAATTATATCAACGTTAACACGGAGATGGTAATGTCAATGCAATGAATTTGTCATAAGATTTGTAAAATAACATTGTTTTGTTAAGTGAAAGAAATACAATTGTTCCATTATCGTTAGTATAACTATTATGTGTTGAATTTTGCTTTAAATAACTTCATAATAGCACAATGATATTGCTGTAGTTTTTGGTTAGAATAAGTACAAGCTTTTTCAGCATGGTTATCCATATAAAGATATCAATATAAAGATATAATTATCATAATTAGTACAACATCTTAAAGTTTGAGTACTTAATTATAACCTAACTTTTTACGTGTTTTTAAGTGTAAAAGTATAGTTGACGCTACTTTACAATATGGCTGTATTTTTCTTACGAATTTCTTTTGTTCAATACATATATATGTTCAATATTTTAATTTCAGTCCCACACAATATTGCTTGTTCAACCGGGCAACAGACCTCAAACAAGAACATACTCCGACTATGAAAGTATTAATGATTGTATGGAAGGTAATAAGGTATTTTAAATTAACAGCGAAATGTCAATACGTGTATAATATCGGAAAACAATATTGCTTGGATATATATTAAACTCTGAATCTTTTTATTGCACAGGTGTATGCAGAATTTATGAAGAACATTTAAAAAAGAGAAATCCTGATACTTCCACTATAGCGTACGACATCAGTCAATTATTTGACTTTATCGATCAACTGGCAGACTTATCGTGTCTTGTATACCAGAAATCGACAAACACCTATGCTCCATACACTAAAGACTGGATTAAAGAAAAAATATATGTTCTATTACGTCGTGCAGCAGGTTACACCCAGCCAGCAAGCCAAAGAAAAACGTCGTCGAATTGTCGTCGATAATATCGTCGTGATACTCGTCGAAGTCGACAATCGACCAAACTATCACGTAGTTTTTACGAGGCTTGCAGCACCTATTAGAGACGTGATTTTATCACGTCGAATGGGACGTATATAAAGCACACGATGCTTGTTCGACTGCCGGATTGCCTGCTTGGATTTTGCAACTGGGTTTCGAGCAGGCTGCTGCGCTGGGAGCTGTGATGGCCCCTATGCGATTTTGACTGCACACGATGCGTGCTGCTCGACGGGGTCTGTGATGGCTTCGATGCGTGTGAAGTGAGTGTTTTTAATCAGTGCCAAATATCGGCAGTCGTGGTAAACATATACCCACGACACGAAATGCGAATTTCTCATTGGTTAACGTCCCTAATCGGCAAAGAAATAAGCACGAAAAATAGCACACGTTCTATCGCAGAATCCAGCAAGCGTTCACGCAAGGGAACCCGCAAATGACGTCACGGCAACCATCACAGCTGCCATCACAGCGCCCCGCAGGCAATCCAGCGGCCAAACAAGCATCGTGTGCGGCGGGCTTAAGACGTCACGTTTGTAAGTCTAAATTCGAATAAAAAATAATTTTATCAAAAATTCTGTTTCGATAGTTGCAAATTTCCAATAATAAAATCGCCAAAACACAAATTTAGACTAAAACAGAATTTAAGATCAACTGGAATAACAATGATCCTTTTTATTAAGTTGTATGTATTTTTATCTAAATTATTAAAAAATCATTTCCCATATTTATAGAATTTAAAATTCGCAACCTAGTGACATCGACAACATGAATTAAATAAATGCCGTTAAAGTATATTCCTTTCTGCGCAAGCGCTGCCATCAATTTGGCGGGTTATTGTTTCGTTTTTAGACATGACCGTAAAGGGAGTGACTTATTCTGTTGTTATATCACACGTTGTTATAACATTGATTATTGATTATGAGTTGTTATTGGAAGAATTTTTAAAAAATGAAAATAATTTATCAACTATAGTAAGTATTTGTTAAATAGCCAACATTCCATATTTTAGACAATTTTCATATCAATTTTATCCTAATTCAATTATTAAAAAAAAACATGGTTAAGCTTGTATTGACTTGAACATTTGCCTGTACACAAGAAGAATAAGTCAGGAAGCTTGATATTGAAAATTTAATTTTCTAATAAATTCATATTAAGTATCAGTTTATATTCAAAGGCCGATTGTTACTGTTTCACAGGTAACAATTATACTCAGAAAATATTGTAGTCGATAATCAAAATATAATTGTTGTTGGCAAATATTTTATTTCTAAGTCATCATTTTGTACTTATCCATGTGACTCCAGAAATGCACAATTATTATTGCACAATGCTTGTATAAGAATGCAACTGGTATGTAGCAATGTTCTGTATGCATTCCATAGAAGCAAGAGATAGAATAGTTTTTAGGTAAGTTCAATATTTCAGTTCATTTTAAAGTCGGTATATAATATTATTTTTTAATTAAATAACTTTTTTACTAAAACAATAATATGGTATCTATTAGCATTTAAGTAGCGTAATTCGTAAACGTGCTCACTGCAGCACGGTCTTGAGAGTATGTGTTCTTTACCATTTGCAATTATTTTGCAATTGTTCCAACATCAGCTGTCTTTGACTCAATAAGACACACCGAGTAATGAAATGAATTACATAAGGTCATGATACGTGGGCTGATGAACGGATATTGATGCTTTTAGAAGATCAGTGGCTTCAGATAACGTCGAGTAGCGGATAATATATGTATATGCTAACTGCACTTTAAACTTGAATATTTTATCGTGTGATACATCCAGAATTAAAAATTGTAAAAGTGAAAAAGTTGGATATGGAAAAATCGATAGACTTCTTCGGTTTGGCAGAATAATTTTATTTTCGGACTACTTTCTTCTAAGATTAGTTAACTGTATTTGGCGTGAATAAGTAAATTCTTGTTTCATTTAGCTTACATATAAAATCGATTTGCGGCAGTGGATCACATCAGTTGATTCAACCCACTTTACTTTTCAATATATACATATGCTTACAAAAGTCTTTCAATTTTCTACGTTTAAATCACCCACCATTTCTCACTGCTGCTGTATCAGCGTCCCAAGCGGATTAATTTGGCATGACTGGAAGCAGTAACTATAAATACAATAAGACTTCCCATTCTTATGGGATTTATTATCCCCCCTGTTTCGCAAGGGTAAACGCGTCATCTGTAATGTCTGACTCCTCGACGTGGAACTAAAAGAGCAATAAGATGGATAGTCGGTAATTTGGCGAAATATATTTTGACGTTACCATCAATTTTAGACGAGCGAAAGATGCGGTGTTGCCGTGATCCTCTGAACAAAAATAGCCGCGGAAGAATGCCCCACGATTTAACTTACGCACCATCTCCATAAGTAATGCACACATAACTTGTAGGATTTTAAATGATATTTGGATTAAATAGACTTTCGTTTTCAATAATCTACATCCCTAAATGTATTATAAAATATAACAGATCCCAAAAAGACAGTTGTTGGAATGAATTAAGAATTAGTAAATTAATTGTAAAATTATGGGGACCGTTTAATTGTGTAATTAGTACATAATATAGAGTTTGATGTAGACTATAAAATCTTATAGATTTTTCCCCGCTAAATTCAAAACTCATCGCAAAAGTTGTCTAGCTCTTCAGGATATTTGGCGGAAAATGCGGCTTAAAATCCAAATTTGTTAAACTCATGTTTTTTTAAAGTTTATCCCAGTTTGTCCCATTGTGCGGCGATTATGTACGCTTCAAGAATGTAAATAAATGTACATATCTATCATCTACTACTATATAATCATTACATACTTTTTTTCATTGTCATATGATATCGTATGGCCATATTCTTAACCCTATAAAGTAAAAAATTGTTTCGAACAATCGCTTCCCTAGCCAAATATGAAGTGTCAGCATGCACATTGCGTACACACACATTCCGACAGGCTGTCGATTAATAGACGGCAACGCTGTGCAGTACACGTATCGATAATCCAGTGGCTACTGACGGAGTCTGCTCAGTGGGTCTCTAAAGGTAATGCAGTGGCAGAAAATTGATAAAAGAGCACTCTGCATTTGCCGGTAATGGGGTTTGCAAACCCCGAATGGGGGTGTAGAATAAATACATGGGGATGGGGAGTCTTATTGTATCTAGTCACTGCTGGAAGCTAGAATTATATCTATGTATGCTTTCCTTTTCCTAAACAAGCTACAGCGACGATAATGAAACAAAGAACATTCAATATAACTCCCGTCATTCCTGTGTTCCTATGAAAGCATCATTTACAAAGTAACTTTATTAAATTGTCCACAAGTTAATGTGTCGATATAATGTCACTGATTGAAGACACCGAACATAAAGCAGTTTATAAATAATAACAATTGTCAATTACGATTGCGTTCATATTGGATGAAAACTGTTTTACCGGCAGCTAAAGCGTTGACTAAAAAGAGCATTGTGGCAGTAAAATCACCGAGGTGGTAGAACGTGAAATTATTATTTAAAATATAGAACATAAAAATTAAATATTGTTTACTCTATATACTATACTAATGTTCTCTATCTTTGCCGAGAGTTTAGGCATTAATATAATACAAAAATATACGATAGCATATTCCGTATAAAAGCAAACGATGGATACCGAACATCATTCTGTTTAGCGTAGCAGTATATGGAACAGTTCATGGTTGAAAAGAACTAATTTCTAGCATGGTATAAGGACATAGGATCTTGCATTGTTGTTGTGTACATCCGTATTTAGACGTTTACGGTATCAGGATTGGGAAAGGAAAGGATAGACTATATATTCCAGAACTTTCTTTAGTTTCATCTTATAAACGGATTACAGCGACGTAAACACAGAGATGGTAATGTTAATCCAGTGAATTTTCGTAAGATTTGGAAAATAACATTGTTTTGCTAAGTCAAAGAAATACGATTGTTCCGTTATCGTTAGGATAACTATTGTGTGCTGAACTTTGCTTTAAATATTTTCGTAATAGCACCATGATATTACTGTAGTTTTTGGTTAGATTATGTGCAAGCCTTTTCAGAAAGTTTATCTATATGAATAACTATAAAACATACAATTATCGTAATTGCTGCAACGTCGTAAAATTTGAGAGGTCGATTTTAACCTAACTTTTTACATGTTTTTAAGTGTAAAGTATAGTTGACATAAGTTCATAATATGACTGTATTCTTCTTATGTGTTTTTCTTCTTCAACACACATATATGTATAACATTTTAATTTTAGTCTCACGCAATATTGCTTGTTCAACCGGGCAACAGACCTCAAACAAGAACATACTCTGACTATGAAAGTATTAATGATTGTATGGAAGGTAATAAGGTATTTTATATTAATAGTGAAATATTAACATGTGTATGATAGGAAAAAAAAAATATTCTTTAAGCACATTAAACTCTTAATCTTTTCATTGCGCAGGTGTATGCAAAATCTACGAAGAACATTTAAAAAAGAGAAATCCTAATACTCCCACTATAAAGTACGACATCAGTCAATTATTTGACTTTATCGATCAACTGGCAGACTTATCATGTCTTGTATACCAGAAATCGACGAATACCTATGCTCCATACAATAAAGCCTGGATTAAAGAAAAAATATATGTTCTATTACGCCGCGCAGCAGGTCATAATGAATAATTCTTCCATAATTATAGACATACGTTCTCATGTATAAGATAAATTATCTTTAAATACGTTGTACAAAACTATCTTTAACTGCCCCACACTATTGTTTGTATTAATAAATACATAAACAGAAAAAAAGCGTGCATCTGTGTATGATTATGTATGTATTACCTTCAATATCTGTTCAAATTTCAAGCAATTTATCCTACAAAGCTTGTATAAGAATGCATCTGATACTTATCAATGTCCTATACAAATTCCAGAGAAGAGCTAGAAGGAATAAATTTTTAGTAAGTTCAATATTTAAGTTCATTTTAAGGTTTGTATCTATATTATATTTTATTCATAATTTGTTTAAAAGGGCAGTAGTACCCATAGACATAATATATCTAGACTGCGCGTTGGCGGAGTGGGAGTAGAGCTCACGTAGAAAAGGATGCACTGTGTTTTTGTGTCTGTGCGTTCTATCTCGCTCTCGCGCGAAGGGGAATACTGGAAAACAGTTGCTAACTAAACGTTTCCCAGAAAAACAGAGTGCATCCTTTTCTACGTGAGCTCTACCCCCCAGTCCTGAAATTTGGGACAACGCACAGTCTAGGTATATTATGTTTATGGTAGTACCTATTACCACCGAGGAGAAATATGTTAAAGACGGTCAGGCGCGGGGGGGGGGGGGGGGGGGGGGGGGGGGGGGGGCAAAAAATTTCACTGTGTTCAGCGCCAGTTTGGCATAACTACATAACCAATCAACATAGTTTACATTAAAATCTCACAAGTACCGTTGATCAAACAGAGCACTGCAATCATCCCCGCGTCCACCTCACCCCCATACCTATAAATGCTGGCACTCTTTAACAACTTTTCTTCGGTGTTACTACAATTATCTCCACGCTCGATCCAAGTGCAAAAAGTTCGTATTGGTAAAAACCAAAATCCGGTAAAGTGGGATAAAAAAAAGAGCGCAAAAAGTAAAATTCTGCCTATAAAATATACGAATATCCTAGTCGCTCAAACAGATCACTGCAGGAATCCCCGTGCTTGTTTCGTCTGGAGGTCCATGTCCTTATATCTATAAACGCTGACCCTCTTTATAAATCTCTCCACGGTGCTATTGCGGGTCGAAATTCCTACATAAGAATTGTCTTACCCTGGATTATACTGCGTACTGCGCATATATGTAATACTCCTATACTGCTAGCCACGTATCTTTCCTATAAGCGGGAACGGTGCCGAGAAAGTGAGACAGAACATCGTACTTTCGAACATAATGCGCATGAGTTAGCAGCTGCATAGAACGCACGCATGCGCAGTTGCGGCCGAAAGTACAAAGTGAGAGCATAGTATACTATGGCGAGAGTGAGAGGTTGATATGTATGCTGCGCCGTGATGGTTGCGCCGCCTTTTCAGCCTTTTAGCACTATAGTAGTATTACATATATGTGCGTACAAATGCATATTGCGTTCGTGCTCAGCATAGCAAGCTTATAGATAGGAATGCTGCCACACGTTAAAAGATACGCCATTGCGTTGGAGTCATGAACTAAAACAGCGACAACTCTGATGATTCAGCCTAGCAGGCCCTGCGTTCGTGCATCAGCTGTCTTTGACTGACTACACTAGTAGCTCCAATAGAGAAGGCAATACTGAGAAATGAAAATGAGAGTTACATAAGGTAACGATACGCGAGCTAATGAACGGGTATTGATGCGAGTAAAGAAGATAGTGTCTTGAGATAATGTCGAGTAGTGGATAACATATATGTAAGTGAATTTTTTAAGCTAGACAGGACGCGATAGTGATATCCGCATATTAGGTTTCCAAGGACAATAGTGAGTAAATCAAATCACAAATGAAGAAGGAAATATTACAGATTCATATTTATCATTGCTCGTATTATAGTATGACGAGCGTTGTCATTTATCAAAAAAGTCAGGAAGTGTCGAACGATATTCAAGAAGAATTATATTTTGATGTATCAAATGTGTGCGATCAATCGAGTACCTGTCATCTCGTAATTTTCCACACCTCAGTGTAAAGAAGCAGTGCCGCACATTTGGGTTTAACGAGATGTCAACTAGCAGTATGACCGAAGTTGATCCGTTCAGCGAAACACCTCTAGAATATCAAAATTGCGAAGGTATGGTTATGAAATATTCAAAATTTCATATACTAAAATAGTTTGTACATCGAATGATACAGTGTTGCGCATTGTCGATACGCAAACACGTTATTTTAGATTGGATTGTATCCAAACGTTTATATAGTATTTGACACTTCACACATAATTTTTTTCAATATTTACATACTCATTAAAAAATTCAACCTAAAAGTTATGTAAAGAAATGTCGGTGTTCACTTTGAGTTCAATTACAGTATATTTTATTATCCAACGAAACATTAATTCTACTCATTCATAAAACATTTTTTGCCCGAGTAATACTCTCAGAATGTGCGTGTGACGAAATAAAAGTTCTAATAATATGCTAGGGCTGAGTATAATGTTAAATGACTAATGCATAAAAGTGCACAAACAGGATATGACCTATGTATGTAATTGGCTTTGTATGCAAGTATAATGGTAAGATTCACTATACATGCATGCAAGACTGCCTTAATTACATTTTGATGAATTAAGTTTTTCCTATGCTTTTTTATATAAAAAGTGCTTATACGAGCAAAATCTACTTTTAATAGAATACTTTATCGATGCAAATCTATTATCGCATCTGTTATTTTGCAGTAGCGCTTAAAAATAATTTAATTTTTATACGTAACGAATGTGAGCATGTGTATAACAATAAAACTATGTTCAAAGGAAATAATGAAGTGGCCATTAATGAATGTACAAAGGAGGACATTGAAAATGCTACAATTGAAGTAACATATGCTGAAGCTTTAACACCGGAAGAAATCCGATGGTTTTATAAGGATGGTGTTGACAAAAGATGGGTTGAGTTTTGTGGATATGACAGTTTAAGGATTGAGAACGCTTGGAGGAACAGGCAAAACTTGCTTTGTGAAAATACAGATCAATCGGTTGGTTTACCGCCGGCTGAACGAGTTGTAGTAAGGGGTGGAATGTATGATGTGGAACTCGATAATTTAAAATGTGTATCCATATATTGGCCAGGTAACTATATTTAAGACACTGAACACATTTATACTGGACACGGATTGAAACAAAATGTCAGGACAATTACACATTATTCTAAATAGAAAATTGTAATATCTAAACATAAACCTCTACAAACTAGTCAGAGTCATGAAAATCTAGAATCACTGAATATTCCATCCTGGCTTAGTAAGTTTTTCAAGTTTTGCCGATTGCCCATGTACTGCTATTGCTGTAGCATCGATTGATTTGTCCTTGAGTTCATTATATCCAATTTGCTTTAACTCGTAGTGCAAGCAACTGAGCAGCTGCGATACTTTTACACATTCAGCTATTGTGCATAATTTAATCCGTAAAGTTACACCTTATGATGTAAAGTTAAATAAACATGATATACATTCTGAATACTGTTAACCAAGGTGAAGAATGGGAAATAATGAGAGGTACCTGGTATTACGATGGAAGCTGGATACCTTTGGAAGTAGAACATTCCAAAATAATAGAAGAAGTTCACTTGAGGATATTTCCAAAAGAGCCTACAGGACAGATCAATTGCGCCGATGAGCAAAGTACTCCCTCACATTCCTACAAAGGTAGCGTTTGAGTTCTTCGTTCAAATATGATTTAAAGACTTATACCTTCAAAACATGTTTGTCTTGATTTTTTTATTAGTACTCGTCAATTAGAAGCTATCAAATTTTGTTATTTTAGTCTTACATACAGAATACTTTCCGGAGTTCCATGTTGACTGGCATAGAATAAATGATGTAGCATTGTATAGTGAATATACACCTTCTAAGTTAATGCGTAGTGTTACTTCAAAGTTGGGATTTACTAAGAGTAAGTACATTGTAAATTAGGTGTCATGTGTTTATTATTTACCTCTCTTATGTACACAATTCATTTGATCTTGCTTTTCTTAATGCCCTGTACTTTCAACATTTGGTGTAAAGCTACTAATGCAACTTATTTATCCTTGTCTGTTTACATTGTATACAGCTACAGGTTACCGGTTGAAAAGAGGATACAAAGTTATTGCCGTAATGGATGATAAACCTCACGATATTGATCATTTGGTCTTCGTAGTTCATGGCATTGGTCAGAAGACAGATACAAGAAAGATCATACGTAATACAACGTCGTAGGTTTTTGTATAATATTGGTGTTTTTTGCTATAACAATTAAGAATTGTATAAGTATATTATTAATAGTAATACCCAAAACAAGTTCTTCGTAAAGTATATGAAACTGCTAATGACTTTCTGTACAATATATAATTGGCGTTGACTTTTGTCTATAATGTATGTTGTAATAGGTTCAGAGATTGCGTGGATTGGTTGCAACATAAATATTTTCCAAATTCCACACAACGAGTCGAATTCTTTCCTGTGGAATGGCGTTCGTCATTAAAATTGGATGGTGGTATGCATCTTGTGAATGTCCTTTTTATATTTATATCGTTTCTCGTAAATATGTTTATATCCAAATATTTTTAATGATCATCGTTTTAGATATTGTTGAAGCAATTACACCGTATAGTGTCATAAGCATTCGCCACCTATTAAACACATCAGCAATGGATATCCTGTACTATACTAGTCCTTTATATGGCGGAGAAGTCAGAGCAGGTTTACAAAGGGAGTTGAACCGATTGTATTTCATGTTTGCGAGCAGGCACCCAGGATGGAAAGGCAAAGTTTCAATTTTGGCACATTCCTTAGGGTGTGTTATTGTTTATGATATTGTTACGGGATGGATGGGGCCCGACACAAACCCACCCTCTCCAACAACCCAAGATGCCTTACTAGCAGGATTACAATTTTCTGTGAGTACTGTTTATACGTGAAATTATTTTTATATTATATAAACAATTTCTTTATAATTCCATTTACTTATCCTTATCTTTATTTTTAATACGGTACACATCTGTTTGTAAAGGAGAAAGAACCTAGTATTGCAAGTACTTTTATCGGGATAAAACTTTGTTTGCGAGTTTGGCACAACTTGTTCATATAATCCGGTTTATTGATCAGCTAATTGTTCGATATGAAAGAAAAGTATTTTAAGCATCATATTTTCCCATGTTCTCAAACTAGCTGCAATACTGGCAAAATATCTATACTCCTTATCAAACTTATGCACCACAAGTGCAGAAGTTGATTACTTAAAAGTTCTACATTTACTCCAGAAATCTGAAAGCACATTTTATTTACAGATTGAAAATTTGTTTTGCTTGGGTTCGCCACTTTCAGTATTTCTGGCATTACGTACACGTTCACCATCAAATCGATTAGATGTAATGCCACAAGGTTTGTGCAAGAGATTCTATAATATATTTCACTGGTCCGACCCCGTAGCTTATCGCATGGAGCCACTTCTGGAAAGGGGATATAGTAAAATAGAACCAGTGCTGATACCTCCCTATGGAGGTATTGATGGTCAACAAATAGAACAATCGCCGCCTTCATCTATCAACAATGCCGTTGATCAAAACCTACCTCCAACAGGTAAATTAGCATAAACGCAAAAACGTTACAATCTATTTATACGGCGATATGTTATAATACATTTTGATAATCTGCAATTGTATGAATAGAAAATGATGAACGAGAAGATAGTTCAGTAGATGCATCAAATCGAAATGTAGATAAAGGTTGGAGTCTGTGGGGTTTAGTACGTGCTGGTTGGAATGTTAAAGAAGGTGCTTCATCCCCAACTCCAGATTCAAATCCACCCATACGTCCTGGGCAAGGTAAGTTAATTGATAATGAAACAATTTAGTTTCTGATTATTTCTAATTGACTTTGTCCCCTCAGAATTAGCACAGAGACTGGACTATGTACTACGGGCAGTGGGCTTAGGACGAAATTATTTATACACTGTGACTGCACACACTGCATATTGGAATAACTATGATGTGGCATATTTTGTCCTTACAAGACTTTTTCCAACGTTGGAAACGTGATGTTGGTTTAAATTTTCTAACATGGGATCTAGTGATTTTCTATTAAGATTTCCTAGTCCATAATAAGGCTTCTGAACTTGAAATAAGAAACAGGCCTACCACCAAAACAATCTGTGATAATGGAAGAAACGATACAATAATATTACAAATTCTTTATGAATTAACCATTTTATATGGTTTGTATAATTTAATACTAATGTGGTCGAGTTTCACATATAAGTACATTGCTCCATATCATTTTCTACTTTGACATGTAGCAACATAAATATGTTTATATATGTATATATATTACTTTACAGTGTGCATATTTGCAGTTAATATTAAACATTACTATGTATGTTATTATAAAAATAGCTCGCTAAAGCAATTTTTATGAAGTATGTTAATTAATAATATGTATAGTTTATGCAAAACATTCAAATATGTGATCATGAAATACTATTTTTGTTATATTTTTGCAAAATATTTCAAGTAAATATACAATAGAGTTCTTTGTTAATTGTCTTTGCTATATCTTGCCATATTCTAAAAAATAGAATAGATACTTTGTATATATGTTTTTTTCAATTTCACATATTGCTTATGTGTATATTACTGCGAGCAAATTATTTTATCTTATTATAGCCGGAGGATGTTACTGTGTACACATAAGTAATTATTTTTATCACAACAGTGGCAGAAATATATTACTGAAGGTGGCCACGATGATGCAAGTAGACATATTTAACTTGAAATATGTGGAAGTTATTAAATAATTAAATCAATTTTTACCGTTATTGTATATAACTGTAGCACAAATTAGTTTTGTCCAGTAAAGAAGTACAAACTTTTAGTCACACTATTACGGTTTTATGTAAGAAGTTTTTACGGAGTTAAATCATGTTAATGTATTGTATGCAATCCAACTAATGATTTGAATTAAGAGCTATTCGCATAAGCATATGACTTATCTTTGTAAGCCAGGCTATGGTGAAACTCGTCCAGTATTTTTACTTAGTATAATATAAGAAATAAACTCTTATATTATTCTTAGAAATGACCAAAATCCTTTATATTGTAAAAGGTAAACTATTATTTGTATATTCAACTTTTTGTGCTATAACTATAAGGAACAATGATATCTAGTACCTTATAGCTAGTATTATTTTGAAATGTAAAACGTAAAGATGCCTTTAAACAATTTCATGCTTGCTCGTTGCGTCTCTTACAAGGGAAGACTATGGTAGGCTGTGCGTCAATCAAGCTTTAATCATTTTATTAAACTTAAAGAATATATCGATAAACACTTGTAATATACCAATACATGTACAGGGTCATAGTAAAAACTGTAAATGACAGTAACATTAGTCGAACCTGCCTCCTTTCATATATGTATAATTTACAATCTTTTAATTAAGAATGGAACAATAAGGTTCATGGGAATTGAGTCATCTGACATTCAAATGCGTTTATTAAAAAGTTGCTAGTTAGTTCCTTGAAGAAGGAAATAAGATAGAAGGTAATCTGTAATGCACTAGCCAAGTTCTATATTGTGGTTTAAATAAAGTCATGTCTACGATAGTCTTCCTTTGTTAGAAGTGAATTATTCGACAATAAATTAAGAGAGTGTCATAAGCCATTGTCAATTCTACTTTGTTGCAACTTGATTACAGTATTTTTATGAAAGTTTATTTTGTTATACTTTTATGAATATATCTAATACAGTGAACTAGTCAAACAATGGTTAACATACTAATTAGATGATTTATCCAAAAATAGCTATTGGAAATTTGTTAAAATTTCAAATTATTGTTTATGTGCAAGTAATTTATATTTTTATATTGAGAATGCTATACACATTGTACTTATTTAATGTCCTTGTGAATATTTGCATTCTACATTAGTCACTTGCTGATTATGATTGTACTATCACAAATGTATGAAGTTTTACAGCCGAATGATATCTTGTTTCAAAAACACCAAATTCTATAGTATCATATGATGTTATTAATAATATCGTGAAGTTTTATAAGACATATCATACTTTATCACAAAATAATAAAATCATATTCCATAGAATTTAAACTGCCTTCTATTTGGCAAGTAATTACCTTGAAATTTATATTGCTATTGACAGTACACTTCAATAGAGCTGTTACCTTTCCAATCAAACTGTAATAAATAAATAAATGACGATAGTGAAAACTCGTGGAGCGTAAAACTGATTCTTTATTTTAAAGGATGCTTTAAACAACGAGACAGGATTGGCTCTTCCATTTCAAAAGTTTACCAATCCCTACCTCGGACGCATACGCGCTAACCAGTGTTGGGGGATGGGAGGGATTTTTAAACGAAAAAGGGATAAACGGAAGTTGTAATATGTTTAAAAAGGGGACATTTGCAATATCAATACACTTAGAAGCATAACGAATAGATTCAGCATACAGTACACATCACCGTTTATTGTTGGCATGCAAAAGTTTAACCGTGTAACAATTGCGTTTATAAACCGCGCGTGTGCCGGAATTCAACGATGCTGCCAGTTGGCATCAGAACGCCCAGTACGTCAATTCTGAATCATGGAAATGGCAACGTCGGATGCATTATTAAACCTTGCACGTGCAGAGAGGTTTATGCGTAACACGTTTCATGCGTTTCACAACGTAGCTTATTTATTATTATAAACCAGCTCCAGGCTCCTGCAAGAGCTGGTGCATCAAGTGGGTAATCGGTACGTAACAAGAGGGAATTGCATTGACAAATTGGCATATATAAACCCTCCATCACGGACGCTGACCCTATGTGAAAATTGGTGAAAATCTTCTTTTTCTTCTTCTTCCTTTAATTGATGTTAATTTGTGTCAATATCCAGGGGCGCCTCTATCACTAGGCAAAATGGGCACGTGCGTAGGCCCGGTAAAAAGGTGAGCCCGCACAAAGGTAAAAGTAGATAAAAAAAAATGGGTCAAATAAATTTTCTTCTGTTGTATACATAGGCTATCCAAATGATAAAGCACTAACCACTTCTATCTAGATCAATCTCCATGTAAGGCTGAGCCATATCTAAAACCCGACTTGCACTTTCAAAAAATCAAAACCTTTGGGACAAACAGAGTTCGCGGCAGGTTGATCTGTAAAAGAAATCTTTCCACATAATCGGTTAGAGTATGTAATTTCGTATAATATAATATTCAAATGTTTTCGAATGTCATTCCTGATGATTTAAATGCCCGCGCTGCGTAACGTCCTGCGCATGCGCATCCTTGACGAAACAACCAATGAGCGCTCACGAAATTTTTACTTAAATGCCGACTACCAGTACCTGTCATCTACGATATTTAACACTCTACATACACGGTTTTACGTCTCAGAATTAACAAGGTTGTAAAATTTCGGCTAAATTGATGAGGAAGTTTGTCTCCCACAGTTTTACCCTCTAACCGCACAATAGCACGTGGTAACACATTATGCCGTGGAATTGGCGAATATTTGAATCTAATAAACAACGAGGAGAAGAAGTCGTTACTTGTGATTGTTTGTGATAGCAGAGCGTTTTTTATACCGTAGCGATCGTAAGAATGTTTTGACTGGTTTTCAGTACAAACGCACTGCATCAGCTGTACCAGCCAGTTTTGTAAATTTCAAAGTTGTTTATTTAGAATCGAATTAGTATGGAAGAGAAGTTAAGCCCAGCTGGTTGTGTACGGTATGTTTCTGATGGCATCTGTATTCTGTAGTTGTATGACTGAACTTTGTTTAGAGCACTTATTCGTGCTTTCTGTTTTTTTAACTATGTAGAGATATTCATACTAAGAGAAGTTCTTATCTCGAATGGGAGGAATATTTTATGGCAGTGGCATTTCTCGCTGCTAAGCGTAGCAAAGATCCTTGCACTCAAGTTGGCGCGTGTATAGTCGATCGAGATAAAAGAATCGTTGGAATTGGATATAACGGTATGCCTAAGGGCTGCAGTGACGATGAATTTCCTTGGGGAAAGGGAACTCGTAGCAAATTGGATTCAAAATTTTTATATGGTAAATTCATAATAAATTATTTTCAAGCCACTTGAGAATTTGAACGTAAAGAGTGTAGCTTCTGTACCTGTCAGATGTGTATTCATATCATTCTTGTATACCTTTGCACATCATTGTCGATGAATAATTAAATTGCACACCTGGGAGAAGTTTTATAAGGTACATTCTCCATAACACAATCATTACATTTATATGTGTATAAACCGTTGCTAGTATAATTTTTATGAACGTGAAGTATAAAAATGTATATGTAATTATTTAATCATTTTCTAAGCATGTAAATACATAAATATCTGTAACACAAATGTTGCGTTACTTTTAACTTATACAATTTCTAGTGTGCCATGCCGAAGTAAACGCTATTCTTAACAAAAATGCAAGCGACGTCAAAAACTGTACAATCTATGTGGGTTTGTTCCCTTGTAACGAATGTGCAAAGGTAATTATTCAATCGGGAATAAAGTCAGTTGTATACTTGTCCGATAAACGTGCACATAAAAACGAAACAATAGCTGCAAAAAGAATGTTTGAAGCTGCGCAGATAGAATACAGGTATTTATATTTGTCTGAATATTAGTATATTAAAGATATGTCAACTTACAAGAATAAAAACGTGTTTATTATTTGAAAGGCAGAATAATAATTATAGTATATAATTCATATTGGGGTTGCAATTATAAAATGCAAATTCTGAATAGTTAAACAGTCTTTCATAAATTTTATTTAACTTTCCACAAAACAGTTTGCCTGATTGTTGCAGGCAATACGTACCAACGACTAAGGAAATACTAATTGATTTTACCGAAATTAATTGGGATGAGATGACTCAGGTACCACCCACTCCTATAAAAGATAATAGCGAATGACATTTTTAAAATATTTCATGAATATACCAAATAAAACAGGATTATTATTGTTATACCCATAGTTTATTTATTTTTGTCTGACATTTCATACGTTCAATCTTTCCAAATAATATTATTTACTGGATAGCGCTTGAAAATACGTCATACGGTATTGCTGAATATTGATATCTTTAAGGAATCAGTCACTAATATTTACATATCAAATTTAATTAAGAGCAGGTACGAGTGTAGCTAAGTACTTGCTCTTTTTTAAATTTTTGCAGGACTTATTAATTTTATCTCTCACCTTCATCAAATGAAGGTAGAGGGAATAAATAAAATAATATACAGAAAGTGAAACAGTTTTGCCAATAATATTAAGGCAATATCAATATCATATGACACAACAATATTCATGAATTATCTGCTGTACAAATGTAAACAGTGATATGACAATGTATGGCATAATAGAAATATGTAACAATATCTGTTTCTTCTTTCAATTCATTTAAGCAAAGATCCGGTGAGAATACATAACGCAGCATTTATACGTTAATAGAAATTAAATATAAAGATTTTTGATATATATGTCAATATGTTTATGTATATACATAGTATACATATTTTAGTTCGTCTTCAAATATTACTCCACTTACTTCCTCAGTCACGAATATGTGGAAAAAGATTTTGATGCAGCTTGAATTCATCACATAAAAACATTTTTCTGTGTAACCAAAAAGTATATAAGATCCATGAAGTTTATCTATAGTAAAATCGTATATCTCCTTATCTTTAACATTTATTCGATAACAATTGATAGCAGTTATTGATAACGTATGTGATATTGTATCTTCTTCTTTCACTTGTAACTTTTATAATTCCTTTTAAGAAATTTATTACATAGATACACAATATTTTGCATGTTTAAAAGTTTGTCTAAAATTTGATTTGTACTTACATGGTTAATATTTATTTACTGTAATTTAAACTAAAGGACAAGCTGAGAATTCCTGCTGTAAGCTACAACGCAGACGCGTTCAAATCAGGTGGATGGAAGATAAAGTATTTATCTACAATTAAATTTAACTTTTTCTATTCGAGTTCAAATGTATATTGGACAATATTAACCGTATGTGTGAGTCAAGTACAAATCTTTTAGGAACTAGTGTTTTGCGATGAATTCAATTACACAAGGAAATGGAAGAGGATATGGGCTATAAGCTAGAGAACACTTACGTATTTGTTCACAAGAGTCAACCAGGGAGTGAAAGGCAATTTTGGATTTAGCTTTTGAAAAATTTACGTGCGATCCTTAATCAGTATTGTTTATTTTCTAATTTTTGATAATTAGTTATGATTTGTGAAATGGATAGAAATTCCCATGTTGAGGTAACTACCTCCGATAAAGATTGGAGCAACTAATATGTAAAGTTTTTCAAAACATAACAGTCGTGTAAGAGTTAAATGGTAATGTAGAAAAAAATACTAAAATAAAATGAACATGTCAAAATCTTCATTTCTTGGTAGATGCATGGCGAAGAACTAATCGTAATAGATGAGCAGTATTGGAATGAAATAGCCCTGAACTATGAATTTTGTACTTTGAATAAGTGCAACTTTCTATGGATTTATACAATAGCGAAGTGGGTAACAATGAAATCTTAAATTTTGAGATTATTACTAATCTTAAAATTTAATAATTTTAAATCGTTGCTTACATCGAATTACCAATTGTATAACCCTGAGAAAATGTACCATGCATTTACGGAAGAAATTCGAATAAGTCGAGGTTCATGGCAATTCTGTTTCCGCGTTTCGTAGAAGATTATTCCATAAATCATCTTTTTCTATGTCAGTACTAGGTACACTCGATAACCGGTACATTACACTTTACGGATGATTTAAAAAGGTAAATATATGCTATGAATACAATCGAATGTAGCTATCGTAATATATATGTTTATGATTACCATAATGTTGACTTCGAGTAAGCGATTAACATCCAGATATTTACCGATTGCAAAATCATGTTACTATTTAAAGAAGATAGGAGGCAATATGTATATATCGATGAAGTGATATTTGAAATATATACAGGCATTATTATCGTTATACCGTAATATCTATATCTCTTACTGAACGTCATTTAAGAAAATTCACAACTTATAAATATGTATCATTCAGAAATAAGTGAGGTAATCATAACATTGTTTGACTCATGCCGGTAAGCTTTAATGTCACTTTTTATTAAAATTTCTGTATTCCGCCGACATACAGATACGCGATGTACGCTATCAACACTTATTGATCTCAATTTATGATATACTTTGGTAATTTGCGTATACAATACGCAGCTTATTGTTCTTATAGTAACTTTCACAGAGACTTTCGCCGATGGACACTACTTCCTTATTGACTGTTCAATGGAATATCAGGGCTCCAATCCAAACGCAGATCATTACCCTAGGTAAACACAGGAATAAAATGTGTTTCTAGAAGAGAACCGTTTAGATTCGTGTCTTCACTTGAGTTAACAGTTCACTGGTGAGGCGAACCAGAAGTTAGTATACGACGTGGAACAAAGTCCATCCATTCCGGCGACGGACATGCGTGGTACAGTAATCGGTGCTCGAAGATCGTCTAGTGTATGTAGACTCTACACAGTAGAGTATTATTTAGGCATCGCTGGAGATAGTACACCTTAATATCGAGTAGAAATAATCATAGAGCGCGTGCGTATCAATGTATACAAGTCTCTTGTCTTTTTGTACCAATATGCACCGCCTTGCACGTCTTATTTTACACACTGCACCCTCCTCCACTTCTTCCTTCCTCATCCATACACTATAACATCTCACACTTCTCGTCGATTCGTCACCCAGTACCCGCGCCCTTCGACAACCTGGAGCGCCAATTCGACCCAAAATTTGTTCACAATTTCATTTTAAATTATAAAGCTCGCTACGCCGTACCGCGGGGCGAGCCCTTAAGCTCAGGGACCGCATAATCGGAGGGGGTAGGGGGGTGGGGGTGGGGGTGGGCCGCGGTCTGCGCCTCCTTATTTTATTATCATAATTTATTAAGATTGTTTATCCAGCACTGTTCTCACTACGTGTGATACCCTCCAGGAACAGGTTCCATGTATTCGTACATGCTCTACCGATTAATTAATCCGCCAATTTCGTTTAGTAGTTTCTCTCTCTCTTTTTTTTTTTTTCTTTAATCCTTTCTTTACCGTTTCACCTAGCGCGTCTCGTTCCTCGATTACCATTCAACGTAGATAAAGAGAATCGCTCCACAATCGTTCGTCCATTGCCTTGCCTAACTACGTAGCAGCTCGGTTACGCTGGATAGCGCGTGCCTGGATCAGTTCGTGATCGAGTTCTCCTTCTCTTGATGATTGGCGGTGGCCTTAGCCTCCGGTGGCCGAAAAGCGGTCGCGTATGGAAAGCGCTTGTGACACTTAGCTATGTAATCGGCTATCGTGCTCTCGCAGTGGCCGAAGTCGCCCTTGCGCAGAGCGTCCAATACCTTCGTAGAATTTTGCAGGCTCACTCCCTCGAGATCATCTATGGTGGTCACCAGGGAGAGAGCTTTCGCTTGAGCGGACGGATCCAGGAGGTACAACATCCTGGCGCCTTGCAACAAGTGGGGCAGTGATTTTCTGTTTTTCTTCAGGTATTCGGCGTTAAGCTGGCCCGCCTTCGAGTTCGAGAATATGCCGGCGGTCTGTCGCTTCACAACTTCGCCAAGTGGTCCGGTCAACGGCGCGCCATTCGTGTGGAGAAGAAAGCGCACTAGGCACGTGTGCAGATCCGGATTGTTCGCGTCCAGTCTGTGTGCACGATTTATCGATCGTAGCATAAGTAGCGTGCGGCCTGCAAAAGCAAAATTCAACTTTTCAATTTATCCTTCGACATCCTCTTCTACCACCGTCTCTCACACTTTGTATTTGTAGTTATTACGGGTTATCGCTACGATAAATCAAATTCTATCGATACCTTTACGAATGTATATCTCGAATGCCATTAGATGCGTGTCTATTCTGTTCGACGCCAGTTCCTGCAGGGGCTGGAGAAACTTTATCGCCTGCTCCAAGGGATCTTCGACCTGAAAATAGAATCGTTGGAGAAGGTGGTCCTTGATTTTAACGATAGTCCTACCACGACCGGTCAAGCGACCGTTTTTAAAATTTCGATTAGAATTTTCTGCATTCAACGTAATTGCATCGCCACTAAATTTCACGATTTTTCCTAAAATATTGAAAACTGTATTATACGTATACTTTAGGAAAAGTCGTGAAATTTCAAGACGATGCAATTACGTTGTATTACGAAAAGTAATTCAAATTTTTGCCGTGTCCGTCAATGTCCTTCCTGAAGAGGAAAAAATTTGATTTACTTTCGATCCTCTTAATATATGGGAAATTCTGATCGAAATTTCAAAAATGGTAATTTGACCGATCGTGATAGGAATAGTGTTAAAGCAAAGAGAGGACGTCTCGAGCGGTGCCACTTACCCTTTCCAATTTTTCTGGAATTAGTTCGTCTAACGTGGGCTGCTCCAAGTCCGGATCGGTTTGCTGTCGCGATTTGTTATGCTGCTCCCGCTTTTCTTGTGCCTGCGCTGCCTGCTGTCGTTCCAATTCGGCCTTCCTACGTTGCTTTCTCTGCTTATTCCTCAGCTTCTTCAGTTCCGAAGGCGCCAGGTTCTCTGAAAAGACAAATTGCCATTGTGATCTAGTGTTCAATTCATTTGATTTCTTTTTCTTTTTTTAAGATTACGTCACGTGGGTCGGCTTAGAAGACAAATTGACGTTGCGATCTTACGATCTAAAGATTCGTTTGACCTTCTTCTTTTTTAAAATTACACGAGCTGAATCGACGTAGAGAAAATTTACGAAAGGAGAAAAAGCGATCGAATTACAGTGGCGAGCCAAAAACGACGCGCGACATTTTTTTTTGTTTTCTTTCTTTTCATTTTGTTTTGCCAATCGTTGGCTGACGCATTCGGCTCGCATTTAGCCCCGGTGTGCGTCACGTTCTTCAAAAAGCTGGCGATCGTTTTCGTAAAATCGAAAAAAATTGAGGTTGTCGAAATTCTTTCGCGCGCTCCAGTGCGTCTCCTCTTCTCTTTTCTCGTGTGTAACGGCACCAGAATCAGATGGAGAAGGATTGAAGAACCTCCATGGTTCCATTCGCTTGGTTGCTTCAAAACTAAGCTTTATATTTGATTGTCAGATATGAACTTTGTAGAAATTCTCACAGTCGACAATATGAGTGACTACAAATTTCATATTTGACGGCCCAATATCTTTCTTTCGCACGCACTGGCCTAACTTCGCGACACAGTCCTCCTGTCTTGCTTCGTGTACTCTTTCCTTTTATCATTATCATAGCTGGAATTTTTCTCAAGCATCGTAACGTTCAGTCGTCCACCTTTGCTTGTTGCTTGCAACTTATGCGCGTGTACGCGCCATAGAGAGTGAGCTTTTTGTCGTTTACCTGGAACTGTTACTTTGCAACATTCTCTTATTAATCGTTGTCTCCCACAAGGCTTACTTGTCCAGAGTAAATAAACTTATCTATCTATCTATCTTCCTTTCATTGCTTTACATCGTCAATCCATCTCAAAATTAACGGACATCGCATTCGGATACCACGAATAAATCTCTCACGGCGAGCTCCACTCCCTTAATGGTCTTCTACCGGCGAGAGAGAACGGAAACTGCTTTTAAAGGAACAATTCTCCTCTTTTTCCTTTTTTTTTTTATCAACAGATCCTAAAGCGATCACGAGGTTTCGACAGCGCATTAACACGGGAAATGGGAGCACCGTTAGAATCGGTTGCGCTCCTTCAACCTGGAACGATGACTTTTACCTAGCTACTGTTCTGACGCAAGGTCAGGCTCTGCCACCCTTCCTTCTCTCCTCTCGCTCTCCACCATCCCCGATCCTCGTCCAGCAACAATTCTCAGTGGAGGATTTCGCAAAAATAGTTTTCTAACTTTTGCTATGGTTGTCGGTGGTGGCGCGTGCGCCAGCGTGAGCGTGCGCCTTCCTGTGTGAGAGCTAAGTGTCAGTAGAGTCTGGCATGCGTGCACGTGTCTCGTGTGGGGCTCCTTAGTCACGTGCAGCAGGCGCGGTCGCTCTCGCACCGTGAGACGGTGACAGATAAGTAGAAAGGGACCGCCAGCACGCTCCATCGTGGTCGCAGAAGGTTTCGTTTAGTGGATGGAAATCGTAAAGCTGGAGCGCGAAGAGGAAAGGACGAGAGAGAAGAGCTCGTAGCGGAATGCAAATGGCCCAATTGTGATTTTTTGTTTTGTACTGAGAAAATAATGGAGCATTGGAAGCGATGAGAGGAAATTTTGGGATCGGCCTAATTTTCCGTGTGATTCTTATATTAGAAGTAATTTTGATTATCTTTGCAGGATGCACCGTGAGACGGTGATAGATAAGTAGAAAGGGATCGCCAGTACGCTCCATCGTGGTCGCAGAAGGTTTCGTTTGGTGGATGGAAATCGTAAAGCTGAAGCGCGAAGAGGAAAGGACGAGAGAGAAGAGCTCGTGGCGGAATGCAAATGGCCCAATTGCGATTTTTTGTTTTGTACTGAGAAAATAATGGAGCATTGGAAGCGATGAGAGGAAATTTTGGGATCGGCCTAATTTTCCGTGTGATTCGTATATTAGAAGTAATTTTGATTATCTTTGCAGGATGCACCGTGAGACGGTGATAGATAAGTAGAAAGGGACCGCCAGCACGCCCGCTCGCGGTCGCAGAAGGTTTGGTTTAGTGGATGGAAATCGTAAAGCTCGAGCGTGATGAGGAAAGGACAAGAGAAAAGAACCTGCGGCAAAATGCAAATCGGCCAATTGCGATTTTTTGTTTTGTATTCAGAGAATAATGGAGCATTGGGAATGATGAGAGGAAATTTTGCGATCGAGATGCTTGAGATCGGCTTCATTTTCCGTCTGATTCTTATATTTGAAGTACTTTTGATTATTATCTTTGCAGGATGCACTTTTTAATACTTGCCAACAACCCGGTCGAACTCCAAAATGAAATCGTACTTAAAGGCTGAATTTCTGTTGCACAAGACGATTCAAATTCGAAGACGAAATTTCAACCTTTAGTATTACTCAGTTTTTAACCACCAATGGCCCCGTTCGTTCTGACCAAGATCACTTTAATTTTGCATTAACACTTTGACCGCCACGCCGATTTTCCATGAATTACCAGTGGTGTCACACTTTGCATATTTTTTTTGGCTGTAAATTGCGGTTAGTATAATCATTTTTTTAATGACTTTTCTGGAGATCACCGTGGCACCACAGGAAAAACAAGTTGCGGTCACATATGACCACCGTGGCAGTCAAAGTGTTAATGAAAAATAGTCAGAACGATTTTCATTATTGCGTTCTGTAGCCACCGAGAAACCGACTTCGAAGACCTTTAAAAGTAGTCACAACCATTAGGGTGGAACACTCTGTAGACAAAATTTACGATGCACGATAATTTCAATAGAGACATACGATAATTCGTGATCGGTGGGTACGATCTTCGACGTCGTAAAGGTTGGTAACGCCGATCGGAATAGAAGAAGGCCAGAGGCGGATAAGAGGGTAGGGATTATTGCGTTAACGCATTCAGCCTGCTCAGTGGGCATCAACGTCTTAATTATATCCTCGCATTAATTCGGTATCGTGGAGCGGAGATCGCGGGCGCGTGCGGCTTTCCAATTATGTAAGGAATAGTCAATGCGTTATTAGAAGGCGGTAGAAGCGTGCCGCGTGTGCCATGCTCCGTAAATTCGGGCGTAAATGGCGTAGGCGGCCAACTTGGAGAACACCGCCGCTCGATTCCACGGAAGCCGCTTCCTTTCCCCGGTACCTTACGTAAAACCGATTCACTCTCCATCCGAGCGTCGTGCGTCTCTCGACCGGTGGGCGGAGAAATTTTTCACCACCGGACACCACCTCTCATTTTCGTGAAATTTTCGTTCCCCGAACTTCGACAGTTCGGTCACTAAATAAAAAAAAAAGAGATAGAAAAGGAAAAGCGCGCTCTTTCTTTTCCTCTTTTTGGTCGTTCTCGATTTCACGATCGCGTGCGATGACAAAAAAAATTTCTTTACACGCGCGCCAGCCGGGCTTACGCATAATGGAGTAATTGAGAGCCGTTGAATAACGACGCGGAAACGAGTCGGAGAGTCGCGCGAATATGTGCAAACGGGTACCTTTTACTACGTGCAGTGAGAGAGAACCCGTCGGACGAAAGTTTATCGGTATTGATAATGCGCTCGCACTGCCTTTGGCAAATCTTCGTGGACCGGAAGTACGTAAGAGTTGTTGGTCCGGGTGCGATTATACGGAACGGGAACATTAAGTGTATCTAGGTGCTTACGTTGACAGTGGGGTAATTCGAATTTTTTCTGATTTATCGTTTTGTTTCTTCGAGATGTAATTCACGCGTTTGCGCGAACGGGTAACGTTTTTGCAGTGAGAACGAATATGAGTCGTGGCGAAATGTTACCGTTTACAATTCAAGGTAGACACTTAATTCGTGAACATTAATCACAATTTACGAGGGCAAATTCTCGACTGGGTGGTGCCATTAATCGCGATTAATCGAGTCGAAAGGATGTCGTCGGTAGCGTGATTAATTAGGCATTGGTATGCGAGGATCGGCGTGGAATTTTGTATCCTTGAACGAGATGGAGGAGACCTTGCACAGGCGCCGATCCTGCGTACGCAGGAATGTGGAACGGCGGGTGCGTGTGACTATTGTGCAAATTGCATCCCCTTGGAATGGACTGAAGATGCACATGAGAAATTTAAACTGAATCGTGGGTACTTTGGTGTGAGGAAAATTAAATAGCTGCGCAGGATTTAGTTTCATAGATACTGCAAAAGAAGAAAAAGAATCCTGTGAACGCTTTAAGAGTGTCCTTTAGCTTCAGAAAAATCGTACAAATCCACAGGATTCAGCTTCATTTAGGCTCCAATGTACAAACGCAAACAAAAGAAAGAACCAACAAAAATTCTTTCTTTCAGCCAAAGATCTTATGACCCCTTTAAGAGTGTCCTTTAGCTTCAGAAAAATCGTACGAATCCACAGGACTCAGCTCCATCCATGCTCCAATGTACAAACGCAAAGAGGAGAAAGAACCAACAAAACGTCTTCTTTTACCAAACAGACCCCGTGAATTCACGATGGACCGTGCGACCAAGAAAATTCGATTTCTCATGGACCCTCGAGGTAAGCGTCACTCCGACGAAGAGAGACTCGTCTGTGGGAAGAGGTCGGCGAAAATGTTATCGATCCTATCGGTCGATTCGTTACAAAACCACCGTTAAGCGATCTGCGCGTGGCTTCGGTGGGTACCGTGCTCGCATTCCAATGCAAATCGTTCGTTCGTTCGTTCGCCAGTCACTACAGCACCCCTTCTCGCGTCCGCCACCTTCCATCTTTATCTCCTTCACCTTCTCCACCTTCTCCTCCCTCTTTCACTTTACCTCGAGCGCACGGATCGACTTCCTTCCAGGCGTGCGGCCCCTTATTTTCTATTCGGCCGACGCGTAACGAAATTTCACGCGATCCCTCGCCACGCGGCCTCGCCTAGAAAGCGCCGTGTTCGCGCGCTCTCCTCTGATTTACCGCGAGACACGAGATTTACTGCTCGTCCCTCCCACATCACTTCTTCCTCACGCTTACCCCACGATAGCCCACGTTCACAAATTCGCTTCCTGTTGACTCGATCGTTTCAAAGGTCTCTAATTCCAACGCGACCACCGAAACGATTGTATCCGCGCGAAAAGGTTTCAGTCGGGCGACAACGGCCGCGGTATTGGAAAGGGCTGCCGTATGATTAAATACGAAGTAGGATCAATTGTTTCCACGTTTGTAGCCACGAGGTCGCAGTCGTTTCGATCGTTGCATTGGAATTAGATATTAAGAAGCACTTATGTCGATTGATTGATCGATTATATTATTTTCGCTGTTTTCTTTTTTTTCTTCCTTCAATTTCTCGCCCTCATCTCTTGAACCGCGCGAAACCAGCGAACACCGTACCGATCTCGTTTCGATTTTCTTCTCCGCGAGAACAAACCGCAAACGAACTTTCCCACCGGTGAAAATCAAAATCCACTTCCTGCTCGACGTCGATTCCTTTATACGTCCCGGCTGCTCATTCTTCTGCGCCATTTCCGGAAAATGAATTCAGACCGGTCGAATCCGTTTTCCAGGCGGTCTCTACCGTTCTGTGGTCTTTTCCACCATCGTTTTGTTATTCGTCTTTTCTCCACTCGGTCGTACTTCGATTCGAGAAAAGTTTCTTCATTTTCCAGGCGGCCTCTACCGTTCTGTGGTCTTTTCGACCATTATGGGTTCTCTTCGTGTTTTTTTTTCCACTTAACCGTACTTCGATTCGAGAAAAATTTACTTCTTTTTCCAGGTGGTCTCTACCACTCTGTGATTTTTTCGTCCATCGTGGACTCTTTTCTTCGTCTTTTCTCCACTCAATCGTACTTCAATCCAAGAAAAGTCTACTTCATTTTCCAGGTGGTCTTTACCAATGTGTGATTTTTTCGTCCATTTTTTCGTGGATTCTCTTCTTCGTCTATCCTCCACTCAATCGTACTTCAATCCGAGAAAAGTCTAATTCATTTTCCAGGTGGTCTTTACCAATGTGTGATTTTTTCGTCCATTTTTTCGTGGATTCTCTTCTTCGTCTATCCTCCACTCAATCGTACTTCAATCCGAGAAAAGTCTAATTCATTTTCCAGGCCAGATCTCGACCGCGCCTTCACCGCTTCGCGAGCGGGCATTCGTGCCGATACGCGATTCGTGCTCCCACGTAGCGCTCGATCGGGACAATTCATGGACAGTACCTTTCTAGGCGATTCGTATGCGGCACGGCGAAATGGATTTATAAATAATAAAAGGGGTGGAGTCGTGCGCGCGCGCGGGCTCACGTGTTCCGCGCATGCCGGCACGTGTACGCTCACGCGACTCGCCTCAGGATAAGAGATAGAGGGAGAGAGAGAGAGAGAGAGAAATAGGACGAGAGAGGAGAGATTACGAGACTGTCGCACTCGAAAAGCGCACCTGATAATGCACAACACAGGTACCAGCAGCAGCACGAATTTATTCCACGAAATTACTCGAAGCTATGGGCCGTTGAGCGGGCATTTAGTTATCGTCTCGCACGCTCGAGGCTGCAATAACTAGAGAATACAAATATGGAAATGTTCGTGGAAATGTTGCACCGATCCTTACGAATGACTTTTCGCAAGCGACACATCTCTTCGATGGGGGCTTAATCGTTTCTACGATAATAATGCTAATTGTCGATAATTTCTCTATTATTGCAAATTTAAAAACGTCAAAAACATTCCTATCATTCTTATCAAAAACCGCACAAATAAAATCTTGTTTTTGTTTTTCATTTAAATTCCATCGAACCTAAAAAAATCTACGAAGAGGCGAACGAATCTCGCAGCTCTCGTTAAATCGCTTAACACTTTGACTACCACGATGCTCATATGTGACCGGTCACGATTTATCCCGTGACACCACGATGGTCACCAGTGACCCTCGGTAAAATCATTAAAAAAATGATTATACCAATCGCAATTTACAGCACTTTAAAAGATCATACGTTACCAAAAAAAACCACCAAAAAAATGTAAAGTATGGCGCCACAGGCCATCCATGAAAAAATCAGCGTGGCAGTCAAAGTGTTAAAGCTCAGTCGCGCTCCTTCGCCTCTCTCGGGTATCGCGCAACGGATTTGGTGCTTCTCAGGTGAAACAATTACGCCGTTACGTAATTAGGGGCCGTCCCAGACGAAATAACGGGGCCCACAAGGCCGGTGGACGCGGCACGGACGCCCCGCGTCCAAATGCAGTTATTACGGAGCTTCTCGCGAGGAGAGACGCAAAGATAAAGAAGAGGTAGGCGAAAAAAAACAGCACCGAACATTAAAACCTCGACGTCAAGAAGGCAGAAGGAGCGCGAGACTTTAATTACGTTCTATCTCGCGAATTCAATTTCGCGAGGCCTTCGTGGACGACCTTCTTTTTCCACGTGCAGCCAAAATTGCTTGGGGAAAAGGCACAATGTTTGACGTAAACAAAATTCTCCAACTTCTCCGAACAGGTGTATCCTCTGGATCACAAGTGCTCACTGTTGCTCGCATTAATCTCACCGCGATGATCGCACGCCGGGCGAGGTAGATCCGTCTATTTTCCGAGACTCGTTGCGCAATCGTGGCCACGACAAAGGAGACTTCTGACAAACAACGGACAATTGCATAAATGCGAGTCGAGCGTCGGAGAAAACATCCAGGCTGAATTTAGCCATTACACCCTGCTCCGTCCATTAGCACGGCCACATTGTCTCGGACGAGGCACATGTGATCCGCTTACACGATCTCTCTGGGCGTAATTGATTTGTTATTTCGTGGTAAGACCGCGCGTGAACCGTAACGCGTTCGGAAGAATTATAAATAATACTGATGAATAATGCATCGGGGAGGGGCGCGTCCGTAATAAAAGCGGGCGGCACGTGACTCATTCGGTTCGAGGAAAGCAAATGGATCGTTCGCGATTACGAGAAGGATAAACGATGATCTATGATCCACCGTGATGATCCTTGCTTGGTTAAACGGTCGATAATGGCCTTCGTGGATAGCTCTACGTTGTATCGTGGTAATAGGTACGAGCGGAGTACGCGAGAGTCGAAGGAAGAATTTCAGAGATTTATGCGACGATCGAATGACACTTGGATAATTGCCTTTCGATTCTGTCTCTGAAGATAAGTCCGTGAGATTGTCGATTCTCTTGTTTTTGTCGTGCGACACGTAAAAGGAGAAACGACGAAGCTATGATGCGTGCACCGGATCGTCGTCGGTGACGCAAAAGTAATTGCGTAATTGCTCGTTACCCCACCGACCATCGTCGGGTTACGTTCGCGAGTTCGGTCGCTGAATAAGCGGAAGTTCAAGAGCGATCGTACATGCGTGAAAGAGACACCTAAGATACGCAACCTTACGCCGTAATCCGTTACGATCGCTTCGAGGAAGTGAACGTCGAAGGAAATCCAAGAGAATCACCGTGCTAATGCAATTTTCGACGCCAATGCGTCATGTCTATCGAATTTCATGAACCTCTTCGTTCGTAGACGCATCACAAATATGAATCTTCTTCGTGGAAATAATTCGAGAAGTGCTTCGTGAATCGTGCGTACGATATTCTACAAATGAACGCGCCAATCGATGAGAACCATTTTTTAATTGTTAACACTATGCCGTCCGCACGTTTCATCAACATTTTTTCGCTTGGCGCCGGTGGTTTTTCGACGTTCTGGGAAATACGTTCGCCGAATTCTTCGTGTACCTATTTCAGAATCGTCCGAAAATACTTCTTCACATTGTTTTTCTGAAGATGTAATGTATTCTATTTCTTCGCAAACCTCAAATTCAAGTGGAACATCAGACAAGCTGTCCGTGCACTCATCGCGTATAATCGTGTCTTCTCTTTCGCTTGCCATTATAAAAAGGCACAAGTTTTTATAAAAGCAAGAAACTTGCTAATATGTTTGTAAGTTATTGTTACTTAAACAGAACACACGCAATATTGGCGTTCGTACGATAGCTATGAACACAGCAGCACAGTGGTGCCACCGGAGGGCATAGTGTTAACACTATTTCTACACTGAAAAAATTGTATTCTTATCATAAGAATTTACCACTTAAGTTTAGTATATTTCCCACTAAAATAAGTAGCAAGAGGATCTTCTTTATTTAAGAGTAGAATGTTCTAAACAGATTTCTCTAATCAAATATTCTTAACAGATATTCTTAACATAGCCTGGTAAAAAATTTGTATGGATATATTTCGTATATAATGATTGGAAACGAAACTCTTAATGAAATGCTTCGCTCTTTATATTATCGAAAATTACATTATCCATATCTTGAAATCAGAATTGGTTGAGAAATGTAGTCACGAGAGATGGTTACAATTCATATACATATACATATGTACATGTATTTCTATCACTTGTAAATATTTCCATTAAATCGCCCAAATCCTCTTCTTCTAGCCACTTCGTCATTTCTTTATCCATACTTTTTGCACAACACAGCACACAAAATAATATAGTACTCAAAATTACGCAGAATTGCAAGAGGAACAAGATACAGGCATCGACATGTGCCGCACGCGATGTGTAACCTAACTTAACCGAATACTGACACGCATTGTGTGGCGACATTCAGATGGATTATTAAGAATATATTCTAAAAAGCGTCATATCGTTAAGAAAATATTCTTATCTATTAAGAATATCTATTAAGATGAATTATTAAGTTTGTATTTTAAGAATACAATTTTTTCAGTGTAACCAAAGGTGTCAAAAGACACCTTCTCAAACTGCATTTTAAAATTACTTTCCAAGTTGAATCATTTTTCCTTAATTACTTCTTTCGCTATTCGTTTATCAGTTGTCAAATTAATTTAGGGGTATCATTTTCCTGTAGCTCGTCCTGGACCCAAAAAGACACCTCCTGGTCGAAACGGGTATATACAAAATCCTGGTAGAAATAGTATTAAAATCAAGAACATTCCGAGCTGGGCGCGTCATAATTTTTTCCTTCACCTCGACACCGGTCTACATCGCGGATTGTTAAATAACAATGTGAGCTGCGTCAATGGTTATAAGAAGAGGAAGAAAGAACTGGACTTTGTTGGCGCGTTCTTCTCTCCTCGCGTCCCTTTTTTTTCTTCCTGTTTATTGTTAAATCAGGAATGAAGCACGCGCATACCACGGACTCACTTCTTCACCGTGACTTGTGCGTCGCGCAGATCAGAAACACCGTTACGAGCAAAAGCTTTTACAATTCTCGGCTCTCTTACCGGGAAACCGGCGCCCGGTGTATTCCGAGCGATGAGACGCTTCGATTATTCCGCTAATCGCAACCCTCCTCCTTCTGGCCGCTTCAAGCGCAACCTCCACGATGCACTTTTAGCGGCCTAGTAAATGCACGTCGTTGCGTCACCGGAGAACGAGACGGTCGAGCGCGGATGATATTCGCCACGATTCGATTAGCTCGTTAAATCTTCCTCTCGAGCTATCCTATCACCGATGATCATTTAACATGTTCGTAAAAAAAAAATTAAATTCCATCCGCGCATTTCAACGTGTGCCATTGATCCAGAAATGAAGTCGTAATGTCGGATGATTAATTTTCAAAATCGTAGCTTCGAATTAGTTGAGCTGGAACGTGAAGCAAATTAGCGCTTGTGAAAAGCTCGCACTCTATCGACGATCACAATCGATTCGCGCACTCGTGATTCCAACGTCGTCGCGGAAATTATGCAAGAAAGGAAACGATGTTCCATCCCACGTCATCCTCGTGTCTGTCTGTCTGTCTGTCTCTCTCTCTCTCTCTCTCTCTCCCGTGTCGTGCCTCGTTAACGAGAACGTATTTGATGCATCCGTCGCGGACGATCTCCGAAGATGTTAAGAGAATGCCGCCTGACCCTCGTGGCACGCGCAATCCCGCATTAATTAATCTTCGTCGATGTTCCGTGTCGGAGGACTGCTTGACCGAGTCAATTTAGATTTATAACAGCTTCCAGATACAAAGAACAAGAAGGAGTAAATCTCTGCATTCTCTTCCAACCTTGCGCATATTTGTTGAATTTCTTCAGACGGTTCTTGAGCGTATCTCGAAGGCACGCTTCGATTACTTACGGACTACGAAAGAGATCGCGTGACTCATAGATCAGACGATTATCTTACCTCCTTTCGGTGAACCTCTTCGGATTTGGATCGCGTTAAATCGCGATCCAAGAAGGTTTCTCCCGATTGCGCAATTTTCTTCAAAACTGGAACTTCCTCGCGGTCGACGAGACGCAAGGTGGCCACGCGCGGACAGTTTTTGTCGAACCGTAATTTTGCGCGGCAGTAAGTCACAGTAAAGATTAGCAAACGAAATCACGTTCTCTCTTCTGTTAACATTTTGACTGCCAATCAGGTCCTATGTGACCGGCCGCGGTGGTCACCGATGACATCCAGAAAAATCATTAAAAAAATGATTATACTAATCGTAATTTACAGCACTTGAAAAGATCATGCGTTAACGAAAAAAAGCACAGAAAAATGCAAAGTGCTGCTCCACGAGCCAACCATGGTAAATCAACGTGGCAGTCAAAGGTGTTAACGCGTATCAAGCTCGCCTCTCGTATGCGCTCGCGCAAAATGATATGACTAATCTTGCGCGCGGATTAACCGAGAATTTCGAAGAAGGAGAATGCGTAACGTAAGTCTCATCGTTTGGCTGTACATACTGGCCGCTTACATCATAGTTACATTACCGTCATAATAAACAACGAGAATCATAGGTTTTCTATGCCTTCTCGGATGTCTTCGTGGCGTTACTCGAATATCCTTTGAACAATTGACTATCCATTGAACGATCGCCTAGTTTGCAATTCGTTTCGTCGTGGAATCGAAAGGAGCGGACGACAAACGATAAATCTTCAAGGAATCGTTCCTTCGAGATCGCGTGGGTCCACGAAACATTGGCCATCGGTCCACGCGCGGCGCCGGGTGGCGCCAGAAATGGAAAATTGACCAGTTGCCAATTCTTCCATGAAGCTCTTTATAAATAGACGCTTTGCCTTATTTAGCAGTTCCGCGTAAATGCGCGGCGATTAGATTTTCGACGTCGAGAATAATCGTGCGACACGCGGAAATACGACCAGGCGCACCGGAAAGGCGGTATCGCCACTTTTCTTTTTTCCAACCTTTCACCTTCGCGCTTCCGCGTCCTGCGTCGCGAACAGAAAGCGTCTCATCCGGTCGTTCGTTGGTTCGCGTCTATTTCCATAGAGCGACGGAAGATCTAATCGCAATGACTCGGTGGCTCAATGGACTCGCAAGAGAACAGAGCCGAGCTTGTATAAAAAAGTGATCTGTGAAAGATAAAAAGTTCAGCAAAGTCTTCGAGGAAGATCGAATAATGTCAAATATACGCCTTCACAAGTCCATCAATATATACGAAAGGCGTAAATATACGCCCTCTGTATTTTTTTACTACAATATCTTTATATTTAATTAGCGATTATTATCGAAGGAATGCACAAATTAAGTTAAGTGAATTAAAATAGATTAAAAATTTACTTAAGATAAATAAAAAAAATTGATATTTTTAATTTATTTGCCATTATTATCTTTTAAACCCTAAGAATGGTATCAAATTTCAGGGTATTGTTTTGATCACTAGTCAGTGGACAACCAGTCACAGGCGACTGACATGCGAAAAACGCGCCGTCCATATTGATGGATTCGTCCGAGAGCGCGCCGCAGTCAAAGGGTTAAAAATCGCGATCTCAAGCCGACTATTGTACGCCCAAGTTGATCTACAGTATACGCTTTCATATCTGCGAGTCTAGCATTAAACGCGGCTGACATAACATTTTCGCATGGTAATCTCGAAGTTGGTCGACAAGAAGTATAAATTTGGCCCGGCACGAAAATATGCGGATCCGGAGAGAAGAAGGCCGAGGAGCGGAGCGAATTCGCGAGTAACGAGGAATTTATCCGTGAACTGAGAAACCAAACCGGAACCGGTATGAGACTGTGTTACGTCTTCGAGCGAGGGCAATAGCGAAGAAGAGGTCCGGCTTCTTGCGGGTTCGAATGACGCATTATATCTAGTCGATCAATTCTGTATCCTCGTGCTGGTCCCGCTCAATAAGTCAATTAATCCGTCGCGCTTACTACGCCTCGTCAATGAGAATGCCGAAGTGGCGCGTAAGAATGTTTTCGCAATTGGCCACAGCATCCGAGATGAGGATCGATCGATCTCGACCGATTAGAAAGAAAATAGCGCGCCATTCGGCAAATCGGACGAGACATCGACGTACGATCTTTCGCAGAAGGACGTCGAAAGTGAACGATCGAAACTGAGAGAAAACGCCTCTTTCCAGTTTCTAATATTCGCTTCTCGAGAGAGAGCGAGGCGCAAAGGGTGAAGAGGAGAAAAGCGTGAAGATCGAAACGCCTGCGTGGCGAATGCATTTGAATTTCTCGGAATAATTTCCTATTCGCGTTTCAGAGATAATAGAACTCTCCATACGATCATGGACTTCGAATTAATCGTTCCGTTGCACTCGAGATAAATGTAATAATCGATCATACGCGGAAGATCATCGAGTTCGAACGTTTCCGTAAACCTCTCCAGGAACTTCTCTCCGTTCCACTAAAATCTCTCGCAGGATCCCTCCATCGCGATTCGCGCGACCGTTAAAATCAATCCAGAGCGAACTCTTACCTACTCGCGGAGCAAATCGGCAGGCATTATCTCCACCTAACGATATCATCGATAGAGATATAACACACTCGATTGCAAGTCTCCCTTCTTTCTCCTTTCTTCATCTTTCATCTCTACCTCTTCTTTCTCAGCCGGCGTGGTCTTTCGATCGCGCGAGCGCGCGTGCGGTGAAGGGTGCGCGCGCCAGCGCGCCTAGGCGTGGCTGGTTCCCTAGGAGAAATAAGAAAGGGACCGGGCGTGTTCCGTACGGGTACGAAAGGATTGCTGCACGGGTTCAGAGCCGGCGCAACGACACGACGACGATCGGAAAAGGGGCGCGCGGCGCACACGGAAAGGAGAGGCTGAGAGAGCCCGCGGGACTACGCCACCGGAATGTTAACTTCTCATGTCGATTCTAGTCTCGCCTCTATTCTCCTACGTCCGGTCTCGCCCAGACTACATTCGCGAGGAAGATTGGAGCAAAAGAATTTCGACGATCGCTCTCGGTGCAATCGAGAAGGACCGAGGTGGTTCGAGGATGAGGATCCCGGATTCGCGTGGCAAGGTCGTGATCTTTGCTCGGAAACCCGCGGTGTCCTAGCTGGACGCCTTTTTCAGATTCCAGTGAAGATGGTGGGGTACCCACGATGTTGTTTGCTTTCATTCCTCTTCTCGTTCCACACCATCCGACGCCTTCTTCTACCTCATTACGTCCCGTGCTCGCAAGATCTACGAGATTATGCGTCGCTCTTAAAGGTGCCTCTGTTCCACCCGCACACGTTCCTTCAACGCGCACGAGACTCTCGTATTTCCATTTATTTCTCTCTCCGTTCGATCGCGCGCCGTGTTTTTCTCCCGAAATTCTCGTGGGTGATAAATAAGGATTGTCTTTCGAGTAAGGATGTAGTGTTCGAGTCCTGGATTCTTAAATTATGGAGAATCCATTTAGATTTGGAGTACTCCGACGTTCGTTTCGTGGAATAAGAATTAGAGAATTTCTGAAGAGCGAATCGAGAAATTGCTCGAGTAATCTTCGAGATGGCTGCACTGTAACCATGTAACCGGACCTTTTGCATCGGTGCATTGGGCTACTTCTCCTCTCGTTTCTCATAAGCATAACGCGTTCCACGCGCCAGTCAGATCGACTGGTTTGACCGGTGCCTCGCGACGAATTCGATGAATCGGCAAAACATCCGCGAGAAGGAATCCATCGATCCTTCTATCACCCACGCGATCGCGATCCATTCTTCACCCCGGATATGGCGCGAAACGAGGGATCCGGCGCTTCTCCGTTTCGCGTTGTACGCACGAACGGCGAATATCCATTATCGGAATATTTTAGCGCGTTCGAATCGCTCTCGTGGCGTGTCGAGGCAAAAAGGCGTGAAAGAGAACGCAGAAGAAAAAAAAGACACTTCAACGTCTAGACTGACAATGCGAGGTCTACGCGTCAGATCCGACATTTTCGTCCCACGTTTGTTCGTCGTCGCGATAACGCCTTCGACAATGAAGGCAAGCAACGAGTACCGTAATCTTCGAACGTGCGAAAAATCGGACGGAGAGAGAAAAAAAATGGAAAGAGACTCGTGAAACAAAGAGAGGATGGATCCAACGGCGAAAGTGAGGAACGCGAGCACCGCGTTGGATGACACGCGCGCGCCTCGGCTGCGATGACACTTTCTAGCTGGAGCTCGTGTCCACCTCTCTTTACTTTTTTCTTCTTCTTCTTCCTATTCTACGTCGCTCGCGGAAGGTCATTGTACGTGCAAAAAGGTTGCCGGCGCGTCGCGCGTCGCTCCGGAATCCGTAATGAGGTACGCGCGCAAACGCGGTGCGGATTGTGCGCGGCCGAAGAAGAGCCTCTCGTCTCTCGAATTTCTAATTCTACGAGCGAAAGGGAAAATCGCTCGAAGGAAAGTTCCTTCCATCGCATGACGATGAATATGCGAGCAAGCGGCGCGACGGTGACTGACGAAGCCGCTGGAGAATCCCCAGAGCCTTTGGGCATGGATGAATCGACGGATGTTTGACCGTACATGGTCGATGATTGACGCGAGATGCGAACGATCGTTGGAACGCGCTTCGAGATCCGCGTTCACTGAGAAATCCAAGACTGGAGAATACAAGGATACATGCTCGTGCAGTGTAGATAATATCGATGAGAAATTGAAGAGACGATCGCAGATTTTGATAACGGGATAATATCGAAACAATTGAAGTTACGTCAAATCGCCTTGAAGAAAATGTTTCTCACGAACTTTATCGTAGATTTTTCAGAAGTAGAATGTATCTAGTTTATCTCCATTCTTCAGCTGTTTCTATACAAATTTGAAAAAAGGAGTAGACTCACGGTGAAGATATATCGAGACGTCGGCACGCGTTTTCAGATAGTACTAGATTTTACTGGATTCTACTATCGGTGCAATTTCGTAAACTACAAGCTATAAAGTATCTTTGAATATGGAAGTATGTATCCTCTCCGTTATGTCGAGAGAGAATTTCTTATCTAAGATCGTTCAGAAGTCGTTAGCATTAATAATTAATACTACTGGATCTGGAATTAATTACGCTTTCACCGAATTCACCCTAATCATCGAACAATCCTTAACCGTATTATCGTAGCTCAATCAGCCGTGCCAGTTCCATGATAAATTACCCCCGAGCGAAGCGAATCATTATCCGGACAATGGAAGTATTTTTCCTTCTCCTCCTACATGCCTGCTTACATCCATGCGCACCTACGACCACGAGTTAGAAAGCTCGCGATCGCGCTAACGAATGGGAATAATTTCGTCCTCGTGATTCTCGAAGGGGTTCCATTGTGTCGTACCTTGCTCGCGGGTCGAGCGCGCGCTTGTCCCTCGCCAGTCGTGGATTCTCCACGAGCGAAAGTCGCGAATTTCGTCGAGCGCGTATAGTTTTCCGGTTCCGAGAGTATAACGAGCCTTGGAAGCACGAGAGCGAATGGAGGAGGCGGAGAAGCGAGGAGGGCCACTTGGTCACTGTGCCGAATCTTCGGTTGCAACTCTCCAGAACTCGGTTCCTTCTTCCGCGTTTTCTTTCACGATCCTACGACTCTACACACGCGTAGAAAGAAGAAAAGCACAAATGAAGATGCCTCGACAATGGCACCGAGTGGAGCGAAGAGGTCTTGGAAAGGTCGCGATCTAGCTGTACGAGAAGGCAACCTTTTCATGGTGATCTTGAAACCGCATGCTCTTGAGGCGCGCGACTCAACCCACTTCCCAGGTGAGGTGCCGCGGGCGTGCATGCGTCGTGTATGCTCGTTAACGCAACTCGCTTTCATTCCAGAAGCGCTGGAAAAGGTATCGCGCTTCTCAGAAGATCGTGGACAATGCGTCGTAAAGGAAGAACGAGAGAAATGGTTTCTAATCATGCTTATATCGTCGAGCATAATTCACTGTGATTCAAGTTTCTCGATTAAAGGAAAACGGATCTATCTATTGGATATTAAAGACTCAAGGCGTGGAGCGACGCTTCCAGATGAAATCCTTCGAATTAAAATTTCTCGACTCCGCGGAAGAATCTTTCCGATTGGATGCAATTTTCGAATGATCACTCGTTAGAAATTCGACGCGCCAAGGGTAATTAAAATGCCACGATGGAACCACGATCGGACCGTGATCTTGAAGTCTCGGCCCAGTTCTCAGGCAAGGCTCGTCACTCCGACGCATCTTTCACGGCGCTCCTTCTCCATCCAAGGAGAAGAATATCAGGAAATCCTTCTTCGAGCGTGAAACTTCGTTCACTCACTTTTCCCTGCGCAGACCGTGCGCTCGCGCGCGCTGTTCCGAGGATAATACGCCGACACACGCTTCCACGCGAAGACAATGAGGTATAATTAGAGAAAGGTGAGATTAGGGTCGTTAACGAGACCAAGGTGCACCGAGACAATGAGGAGGCTTCGATTTTAGTCCGTTGATTGCTAAGGTCACCGACCGGATGAGATTCTAAGGTACAATCGAGCGAGCAACACCCACGGGACCGTGCGAATCGCGATTAAAGTGACATCTTGCACGGACCCACCGAATGCTAATGAACAAGGCTAATTAAGAGATCCTCTCTGAGAATGTTAATTTCTTGATCGGTGCGATCTATATTGAGCACCTCGTGATCGCAATCGTTTCCGCCAGTTCACTCCGAATCCATTTCCTCTGGTAGCTCGTTCAACTCTTTGGGACACGATGTTATTAAAAGTGTCTCAACTTTTTGATGTTTAGACATGCATGATGGAACACTTTTTGACCCATCTCGAAATATTGCAATAGCTACGTGGACATAGGTTTATATTCAGTCTTACATACGTAAAGCAGTTGGTAATACCATCAACAAATGTTACAAATGCGTTCTCTAGTGTTGGCAAGTTTCCACATATCAATACAGGTTCTGATTGACAAATCTTTTTTTCCTGGTTTCACGTGAAAAATCGTGTTATATACATTTCTGTTCAACACGGATCTATTTTATTTTCTAAAATCCCGTGTCCCAAAGAGTTAAAATCTCTCAACTCAACCGACATCTGGCTTCTTCGTCCTTTTTGACTCGATTCGCAATCCACACGGTTATCGTCCGCGCATCTTCGCCATTCGAGAAGCCGGAGCTCGACGGAGGCGCCTAAAAATTAAGAAAACGAAGGACGCGCTCTGGTGTCCTTGACAGCGACCGGGAATCTCTCAGGATGAGTCACGTGGAACCGGCTCGCACCTTCTCGCGGTATACAAACAGGCGAGCCGTCGAGAGAACTCCTCTGGGCGATCTTACCTGGAAGTACGATTGAACTCTTTCTAACACGTGCCTCTCCCACCGACCTTGCCAGCTGAGTCAGAAGAAGTGTTCGCGGGAAAAACGCGGATGAATGAACGTGGCTTAAAAATACGCGGGTGAACCGGTGGGCTACCGTGTGTTGCGAGACGCGTGCGTCACGCGTCGCCACGTGGCGTCACGGTTCGCGTATAGCCGACGGTGCCGTCATTGGCTGAGAATACAATTGCATCGATATACGGCAACGTCACCGAAAAAGATCACCGCGAGAAAATGCGATGGCGGATTGGGTACGCCTAGGGCCGCGCGTTCCAACAGCTCCAAACTTGGACACGGCAAGATGATCGATCTTGCCTCTTGTCGCGGAGACTTCGCGACGGATGGCGAAGAGAAGATCGGGTTAGGAGGTGGCAGATGAATTCTGGATATGGCCACGAAGCGGGACACATCGCGAAGGACTAAACTAGATCGTGCGTCAGTGAACGGTTCGATGAAGTTCCATTTTAGGAGCTGACGCCTTGCCTGGAACGATGATGGAGTTAGAGGATCGGTCGATGCTTCATTTTCCAGAATGAGATGGGTCCTTTGACGTAAGAGGGACTGTAGGAGTGGTAGGAGAGAGAAAAGGATTCTAGGGAGTAGGTCTATTTCGAGAGGGAATGTCAGCAAAAAGAATGCCGTGTGACGCGATGCGTAGAGCGTTTATCTTGAATAATGTCTCTTGGAATCTTTGGCGGGAAAAAAAAGAGAATGAAACTAAAGCGCGAAGTGGATGAGAAGACGGGGATCTGATGGTGATTGTATTGTACAAGAATGCCTGGAGACAGTGCTTCTCGCGATTATTTGCGACGCGACTGCGTGAAAGATTGGGACAAAGGGGAGGTTCCGATTGGAGAAAAATAAGCCTGCAGCACTGGACTATGGAAGCTCGAAGGTATCTTGGAGCCATGAGCGCGGGTTTGGGATGTTTGATAATTTTATTAGAACCTTATCGTCGCCACGGAAGAAAGAGAGGTTTCGATTGGAGAAAAGGACCACCAGCACTGGATGTGGAAACTCGAAAGTATTTTGGAACCATGAGCACGGGCTTAGAATTTTAGATAGTTTTCTTAAAGACATAATATTCCTTTTGTCTCTCTTTGTAACACTACATTTCGCAGTGATCTCGAAAACGGTAGAACGAATGAGGATTCGCACCGGTACCGCGACTTCGTGAACTTCGATCGAAGAAGTGGGCCGAACTTTCGTCCACGTCCACGGTTTGCCCTACGTGAGACGAATCCTCGAGTAATCCTGCGCAGTTCCTTTCACGGCCCAGAGAAGGAAGATTTACATATGCAGCACGTAAAACGCCATTCCCTTTGCCACGCTTCGTCGTCATGCGCCGGGTGACACGCCAGCCGAAAACACAGGAAGAGAATTGCATTGTCCGATGTCGAGTGCAGCCATGCGTCCTTTCACAAAGGAATGTAAGAAATTCTTATCGCGGACCGTGCAATAAAAGCTACCCAAAAACGCATAAAATCTCTCTCGTGCTCCAATTGTATTGAATATTCTTCCAACATGCGTCTCTCGATTAAAAACTCCGCTCATATCGCATCCAAGAGTCTTCGAACAATGGACAAACATCGAGAAACGAATTCGAGGTGCTCTCTCGTTCTCCGTGCAAGTCACGCGTCGCGCCATCACGCAAGGTGATTACTTATGAGTGACACAATTGCCTATGGAACCGAGGCGTCTCTGTTTTCGTTCTCATTAGCGTCGGCAAAACTCCGTATTCTCTCACGGATATTCTGCGCGCATGTTTGGAATGCTCCGGGTAAAAGTTGACAAATATTCCAATGACTTCTCCTTTCGGAGATCACTGTCGCATTAAGTAAAGTGTTCAACGGCGGCTCTTGGAAATGCTTCGCACACGTGTTCCTCCGTACTTTGACTCTCAGTCGGAGAATAGGAAGCCGCAGGGGGATGCCTAGTAGAAATCGATATTCACCGCTCGTAAATCGCGGGACGATTGCGCGCCGCCTCGAGGCACGCGCGCGCGGCAACCTGTTGCTTTTTGCAGAACGTGCGCCCGTAGCCACTGGCTTCGAAGCAGGTTTTCCCAAGTCCATTTCCGTCTCCCTCGGCGATTCTATCGCGTGCTAGAGCGCGGGTGTCTCTACTCGTGGGGCCTTTTCTCACCGTCAAAACAACATTAAAGCGCTAGCCCGCGTGACGACGGAACCTTGGCTTTTATGGATCGAGATTGCGAGCCGGTGCAAATTTTCGAGCGTCCCAACAGGGGGTCCACGCCGCACGAGACGGTTAATGAAACAGCCACGATCTCTTGAATGCGAATGTTGAAAAAATCTCCAGAGCCATTCTTCTAGCCCAGTGGGTTCTTAACCTTTTCAAAGTCACGGAACAGTTTTGATTAGAAGGATAATTCTTGGAACAGGAAAATTAGTACGATGAAGATTGTATTTTTAGATGGTGGGTCAACCGTCGCGGTGCCGCGTTATTTGATAAAAGTTCATATTATGGCATCTTTTGTGAACAGTGCATATTTTTTAAGTAAGTATAATGTACATTGACGCTTTCATAATATCGTGGAACATTTGTAACAAGTACCATTTTGAACTCCAGTTAACAACTAGTCTAGTCTGAAAGTATGACTCGAGATATATCTTTGGAAGATTCGAAATTTCCTTGCAAATAAGCATCGAAGAGAACATTCGTAACTCATTCTAAAATCGTTATAAAATTACCGACACACTTTCTTCCTCTTCCAAGGAGACTATTAAACTTTTGCTCCGCCATCGGTGCATCGTTAATTTAAAAAAACACCATGAAAGGCACGTCCAAAACATGACACGACAAATAAACCGAGACTCGAACACATGCTGCAACCTCGAATTACCGTCGAGTCGGCAGCTTTACCAACTGACCTCACCTCGAAAGTGCAATCGAATGGAATCGGTCGACGGAGGATCAAGCCGATCTATTAATATCCTTCGGCATACTTTTCCCTCGATAACTCTCTCGAACGCACCTAATTACTCTGCAATTACTTCTTGCAACGTGACGCTCCAAAAACAAAAGAATCCACGTAATCCATGTGGAAAGCAGAAAATAAAAAAGAAAATCTCGTCGCAAAGATTCGAGCTTCACAAAGATCCAGGTGGCAAGGTGGATCGACAAATAAACCACTGTACTCCTACCTGCCGCGTTTTTCCCACCCGTCGCGCCTCGAATCGTCGACGAGCGTGCTGCTGTTTCCACGAGGAGTGAAAGAGGGAGGTACCGCGAAGGGAGGAGGAGAAACTAAGGCGAGAAAGAGGAAGGGTGGCGCGAGAGGAACGCGAGTACGAGAGCGGGACAAACACGAGGGGGTTTTTCGGACGGCAGTCGCGCAGGAGAGACCGGCACCACACGCGGTGCAAGACACGCGCGCCTATCTTCTCTCCTCTTTCTCGTGAGAAAACTCACCCCCGCAGTGTCTGCTAGTGGCAGAGAGGCAACGCATCATCGACAGCCACGCGGACGAACGCACGGACGGTCGGTGAGGTGCCCAGAGAGTGGGACGACACTGGCGCAGGGCCAGTAGGATCCACCACCGGAGACGCGCGACGTATAAAGATCGCCGGTCACCAGGAGCGAGAAGCTACTCGCTCGTGCATCGTCGGACAAAGTGCAGTAGTAGTGAGTGCATCTCTCGGGGCTCCTGCGAGCGTGTGACCGTGTCGGATTTTTCGACAACCTCGAAGTTTCCTTACATAGGATTTCTGTGTCGATCGTTCGGTTATCGTCTCCAACTCGTCCTTTTTATTTGAACATTCTTTTTTTATTCTTCATCTCGCCTTTCTCTCTTTCCGATGGAAGACACGCGTTATCACGGAATGAGTTGAGACACGCGAGAGGAGGGATCCAGAGGATTCGAAGGAGCGTGGAGACCGTGAAGAAGGAAGAAGTTTGTCGAAGATCGAAGTGGGAGCGGCGCACCGAGGAAGAGAGGCGTATTAAACGATCGTGAGTTTCGAGCCTTTGAGGAGTTTCACGGATGCGAGTTTGAGTGGGTTTGGCCGCGCGTTTCGCGTCCACGTGGAACGTGGACGGAATGGTAGTCGCGAGCGAACGAGGAAAATCGTTTCTTCACGGGCGCGCGCGCCACGTATTTGCGACGTCGATATATATGCCTCGCTACCGGTTAACGGTATTTTCTCCGAGCGATGTTTTTCCTCGTAGCGACGAGCGAGAGAGAGGAGAGAAGACTCGTCTCGCCGAAAAAAAGGAAAATATTTTTTCTCAACCGTGCCCGCGTCGCTTGACTCGCGCGAGTATTCGTACGACGATGTTGTCGTCAGCATGATTGCGCCTCGCGCGGGACAGGTGCTTCTAGTGTCTGTTCCGAGTTGTTCTTTCACAGAGAATCCGATGATCTTGCATCGGATTTAGCGTTTCGTTTTTTTTTCTCGCTTTTTTTTCTCCACCACCTTCTTCATCCGCGTGACATATAAAGATCGCCGGCCCCCGACGTCCTCTGCAATTATCGTAAATGTCGAGAATTTCGCGATTGTCGAATCGCCGTTGCGCGCGCAGACATTTCGAGAGCCAATAAAACAGGAATTTTACAAATAAGCTAGTGCGTTCTGCATGGATTTCGCACCTTTTTTTTCTCCGCGCTGGATAGCGGAATTCTTTCGTCGAAAAACAAGATAAGGTGAAAAAAAGGGAACGTTGTAAAGAAAGAGATCCGCAGTGATGGATGAGTAAATCGGACGAGTCGCGTGACAGTAAAACGAGTTTTCGAGGAAAGTCCAGGTGAAGGCAGACGCAGTCGTCCCTGGGACCGGATATCGGTTATTAATGTGTGTTCACTGCGGATTCCAGCCCTTGGGGAAAAAGACGGTTTCACTTGTGTGCGAAGCGAAGATCCTTCGAGAGGGCAAGAATCCGTGACACGATCTATCGAAAATAGCTCGTTTCATCCTACCTCGCTTCGATTTTTAAAATTCTCCTCTCTCATTTCTTCAATACTTTTCCTTTCTTAATTTAATTCGAACATTATTTCGCATCTAAAAATACTCTCTTATACGTTCGTTTCAGTCTCAGTTTCAGTTCAGTCGCGATTACATAGTTGCTTTTACACGTCACACTTCCAGTGTCCGTTCTGTGTTCAGTCGTGTTGCAACAATAGTGCGACAAAAACCTTACACATACAGGATTTCACAGAACTGATAGGAAAAATGATGACACTTCCGTCGCGCTACCGTTCCATTTTCGTTTTTTGCAACGTGTTTTATATTTACACGTGGGATTAACCGAGACGCGAAAACGGACGAAAACGGAGGTGCAAACGACCGTGCAAAATTATCTTTAGGGATACCTCCATCTCATATCGTAATAAACATTCTAACTGGCATATCTTTGGGCTCCTTTCTCGCGAGTACGTAAGCAGGCGAGCGGTTAAGTTCGTGATGCACGTCCGGTCAGTTATGCGTTTGCGAAAGTTAGGATTTCCGGCGATGGCCGTCAAACGTTCGGTTCGACGTACTCGCGCCACTCGTGTCCCGTTTCATTTGATTCTCGAGCGCGTACCAGAAGCCCGTTAATAAACCCGCGAAACACCGTCGTCGTGGTCGCGTCGCTCCTATCCGGCGACACTTTCACTTCGACGTGAAGGAGACCGATCACGAATTGATAACGGGGGTCGAGAAAAGGGTAATGAGAGCGGTGGACCCGGAGAAATGCGAGTATATCAGTCGAGCCGGTCGTAGAATTCGCGTACGGCACGTGGACTTTCGTTGGAAAGGATGGAAGGGATCTTTCGTCGCGAATGTTGCAATAATCGTTACGAAATTTAGCCGGACGTTGACCTGGACCAAACGCGGAACAGCTTGGAAACAAACGAAAAATACAAGAATACGAGCTCCTCTCGAGATTAAATCGCAAGAGGATCGAAGAACGGTGGATAATGCGGGGAGACTGTTTAATCTTTACGGTGCTCCTTAACTTGTCAGCGGAGAACTCGTAATCTCTCGCAGGTTCTGCTCATTAGCGAGAGCGAAGCTGTGCGATAAGAGCAAACATTTCCATTGGCAGAAGCGAGCTCTGAGCGAGCATTCGTGTCGCTCGCAGTCGATGCACCCGTCCACGTTCGAGAGAATCTCTCGCGCGTCCTCTCGTCGAGTCAGCTGAGCGTCCGCTAATGAATGAGCGTGAATTGCACGTCGCAAGAGAGGTCGAGAGCGAGAGATCGGCGCTCTTTGCTTTACGAGGTGTCGTTACGCGTTGCGCGGGACGAGTTATCGCCACCGTGAACTCACCGCACTCGTTAACCAATGTGCCCTTGTTTCCATCGTGGCGATCGTGGCGATCGTCACGTAGATTGTGGGAGACAAAGTGGTACGAAGATTTATGACGCGAACGTGGTAATTTTAACAGCAATCAAACTGTGGGGGTTAATATGGATTGTTATCAGAAAACAGACAAGAGATTCGTAGAAAGAAACTTACATGTGATACAAACTCGAGATCTTGAATAATGTGAATGATCAAATTCACAAATATTGAAGAGTTCTTATGGAAATTTGATTCTACTGTATCCATCGAATTTTACAGACTGAATTTTAAAAGCAATCAAATCGTAGAGGGTTAATATTGATTGTGATCGCAGAAGAGATGAAAGATTCGTAGAAAGAAAATTAAACATGACACAAACTCGAGATCTTGGATAATATGAACGATCAAGTTCACAGATATCGAAGAGTTCTTATGGAAATTCGATTCTACTTTATCCATCGATCCTTACAGACTGAATTCTAACAGCAATCAAACTGTGGAGAGTTAATAATAATTGAGACCGCAGAAAAAACGAGAGATTCGTGGAAAAAAAATTAAATATGATACAAACTCGAGATCTTGAATAATATGAACGATCAAGTTCACAGATACCAAAGAGTTCTTATCGAAATTCGATTCTACTTTATCCATCGATCCTTAGAGGCTGGATTTACCGCGACCCGGAATCCAGACGACTGCTTATCGGGGTTGCGTAATTGGTGCTTTACGCGAGCGGCGTACGAAAAAGAAAGGGAAAGAAAAGGTACCGCGGCAAGGCGGAGAAAGTCCCGGTATGGGGCTAGCGATTCGAACGAAACATTGGGACGGTAATGATCGCTTTAGAAGCCATTGTTGCTGAAAATGAGACACGGACATTGCGAGGTAAAAGTACAAATTGAGTTCGCATCAATTTTGCAAGGAGCATGCGTTCTCGCGTTTATGAGTAGGCCACGGGACGTTAGTCACCTACCGGAAATTCGGTCTTGTCGGTGCTACGGCGCCGAGTCCGCCAAAAATTCACCAACCTCGGAAATGAAAAAGAGAGCAATTTCCGTTTCTCCAAAAACTCGAATTAACCGCGCCATTGATCCATACCGGTATTCGATGCCGACTCGTAGAATGCGTTCTCGGTAAACTCGTACCACCCGAATGACATTTTTCCTTCTCTCTCTCTCTCTCTCTCCCTCTATCTATCTCGCATTTCGATAACGTCGAACTCGCGCGAGAACGTCGAACTCACTCCTTTGCAAACTTCGACGTCACAGTGGACGAAGGATTGCGCGCGCGAACTCGCCCATCCGGTAAAGATACCCATCGGCACACTATTTTGCGCGCGAATAAGTTTAAGCACGAACGAGCAGCGCACGAGCAACGAGAGCAACACGACGGGGGCACCAGCAACAGCGGGGAGAACTCGAGGAGGAAACGAAACGAGGGCCTCGCCGTACGTGCGATTACCACGACGACCAGGAGGGAGGCGCAGAGAGCGCAGAGAAATCGAGGAGTTTAAATCGTTTTCACCTCGACCGTCGTCGTCGTGGTCGTTCGATCCGCTCACGAGGACTCGCTGGGAACGTCGTGTCCGATAAATCGGCGAATAAATTAGCCAAGGGAGACTAAAACGCGTTCTCGAAGCGCTCGAGCGAGGACGAGCGTCGACCTTGGCGCGACCTCCGTGCGTTCTCCACCTCCCCGCTCCATCGAGGAGGAAGGGCAACCGGAGAAGCGAGAAAGAGAGACGGAGGACACGCGATCGTCCTTAATTGCGAGTGCAACGGCGTCCAGCAGCGACTCTCCGCCAGCAACGCAGCCACGTTGCTGTTGACGTAAGCGTGGGAATGCTGGTGTTCTGGCCGACCGGCGAAACACGGCGGGCGCTCGTGGAATGCGGATAAAAATGCTACTCACCCTAGCGCGGATTCTGACGCGCGCGTGAAACGACAGTTACGACTGGAATGGTCGGACAGTGATTCATCACGTGGGACAAACCTGTTGGATTTGAAGAGGTCGCTGGTGGATATAGGATGGCGAGGAAGGATCGTTTGAAGGGGACGAGGATAAGACGAGAGCGTACTCGACGTGGTAGCGGAGTTCGACGATCGAAAAGGCACTTGGAAAATTTGAAACATCGTGACACTTTGTTACTTTGCCAAAAGAATTATTAGGGAGGATGAAAGGAGGGCTGATTAGCTATGCTACTCAGAATTTACGGGAGTCCGTTGATTTTTATTATTTATAGTTTTCACTACCATTTTTATACACTTAGGAAGAGAATTAATCGCGCAGAACCAACTTGTTGGATTTGAAGAGGTTGGTGGATGTAGAATATAGGAAGTAGAATGGCGAGGAAGGATAGTTTGAAAGGGACGAGGATAAGACGAGACCGTACTCGACGTGGCAGCAGAGTTCGACGATCGAAAAGGCACTTGGAAAATTTGAAACACCGTGACACTCCGTCACTTCCCGAAAATAATTAGTACAGTGAACGAAGGAGGGCTGATTATCCACGCAACTCCGACTCTACCGGGCTCCGTTGATTTTTCTCATTTATACTCTCCACCACCATTTATACACCTAGGAAGAGAATTAATCGCGCAGTTACGGATAAGAGAAAGTCGATTATTAGAAGTTGCGCTACGTATCCGATATCTCAATCGGTCGACCCTCGTTAGCTTCCAATGAAAATAATATTCGAGGCATGGATACCTACTGGACACCTATTTCGATAATTCTCGCGTTTCTTGTTCTCCGCTTGGTTGAACGAACAAGAGTCGTTTCGACGCGTGCTGATGAAATTAGCGAGCGGCTATTTATTGTACGGATTATTACGAATTATTCTATCGCCAAGGTCCGCGGTCAAGCTTCCCAGCTTCAGGTGCGCGAGAGATCACGGTTCGGCCTACTTCTTTCGCAGCGCTCGTACATTAACATCCGACCATTTCTTATCCTCCTTATCCGTGAGAACCTACTAACCAAGTCGATCCTACCGCAACGAATGAAATCCTCGGAACGTTCTCACCTCCCATCTCACGCGCAGCCGGATCTCTCGCGGGCGTCGAACGGACGATTAATTAATTTATTTATGCGCCATTATGCGAAGATCTCGATCCTGCTGGGTCGACTAATTACGGTGTTCCGGCTCGTGGAAATAAAATACTCGCAATACTCGTGGATCCGGAAACGGTGAGAGGGAGGGGCGTAATCGAAGAGAAACTGTCCACGCTTCTCTGGACGAACAAACGCGCGGTGAGAAGAAACCGCGAGAGGAGGACCGTAATTACTTCGTGGTACGAAATTGGGCCGTTAACCTTGTCTGGGCCGGTGCAGCCTTTACGGCTCGTCGTTATCATAAAAGAAAAACGTAAACCGGTATTAAGCGCGGCCACCGCCACCGTGCTGTGTGCGCGCGCGCACGCTCTGTTCGTGAAGAAAAACATGAGAACAGAGAGAAAAAAAAAGGAAAAAAGAAAGGTACGGATACACCGATGCGCAATATCGCGAGCGTGAATTTATCGAAGCCTTTCGAAGGAGCGATGAAATAAATTTGGAGGTTGTAAATTTGCGCGAAACCTCGTGCACCCGCGCTAGAAAAGTCGTTGCGCCTCTCCTCGTGAGAGAGGACCAGCGCTGCAAGTGGAAACAGTAGTGGGTAAGCTCAGACCACGCCACTGATAATTTAATGAATGAGAATAAAATCTCAGCAATTGGTTACGTCGGCTTTACGCGGATGGTTCGAATTTATTTAACGGTAGCGCAGCCGTGTGTTTAGACGCCCGGTGTGAGCCAACGTCAGACATTGTAAATATTTGCCGCCTTCGATCAAGCGTGTAACAGCAACGTAATCGAGATACGTAGAATAAATGAGAAGCAGACGAAGCGAGAGAGAGAGAGAGAGAGAGAGAGAAAGAACGAAAAAGAAAAAGGAAGAGAAGGAGAGAGGAAAATGCGACATTGACAGGGATCGCAACGAGTATTTATGCTTGGGAAGGTTACCCGAGATGCGGAGAGTGAAAAACAATTGGCAAAGTAAGGACTCCGGGATACCCGTGATTTGAGTCCTCTCGAGGACAGCTTTACAAGCCCAACGACACGATTTACCGTGAAGAACTCGTCGTACTCGCGAATCCGTCGTTTGAATGTTCCTCGCCGAGAAGACAATTAGAGAGAGAATTTATTGTCCTCCGAGGGGGAAGAAAGAAGACGAGGATGCGCGAGAAGAAGAGGAGAGATAAGATGGAGAAAGGACGAGACGCGAACGAGAGGAGAATTGGCTACGCGCGAATGGGACGAGCATCAGGCGAATGCTGTAACGGAGGAGGGCTCGCGGGATGAACGCGAGACGAGTTGCATTATGCAAGCGGTTGAGAGCTGCGAGCCTCGGCACGAAGCAAGCCGGTCAATGCCAAGGTGTTCCACTATGGTCGCAGCTACTCGTCCCTGTCGGGCTGCGCCAACCTCGCGCGCCACAACGCGCGACAGCAAGAATTTTGGAAATTACCATGAACTCTCTTCGTTGCGCGAGACCGTACTCGACTGGAGTCGTCGAGGATTTCTCGAGAAATCGACGTTGCAAGGATAAAACGTACCCTCGTGCTTTGTGGAACTTTTCGCTGAAGAAAGGGGCTACTTACCGATACACGCTAATCACCGAGTTTCACAAGGATTTCGTAGAAGCGCCGTGGTACAATTCGAGAAGGAGCACATTAGAGAAACTCAAAGAGGCGGGTGGAAAGTGGCAAATCGCTTGTTACTGAAATTTGGAGGGCCAGTGGTCACGAGGCAATGCGCGCCGTGCAGCAACGACGTCTCGTAGTCCCTCGATAATGGTCGGTTCGGTTCCCTCCTAGCATTGCCTCCGTCCGAGCCTTCTCGTACCGATTGGCACACAGCGAAAGTGTACCACCCGTGAAAGAATATTATACAATGCCGTGATATAAGAAGTTGCTGGAATCGTTGTAGGAGGAACGGTTCTAACCGTTCGATGTTCTCCATGTAGAGCAGGTTGCGCGTAGGTGACTCGACGAAACCCATCCAGCCACAATGGGAAATCGAACACGCGCCGATTCTTGTACGAACCTGAACCAGAGACTAATACGCGGGTGGGGCACGGACCTCTGCCGATTGATAAACGCGATAGCTTGTGGCTTTTAGCTCGGTAACCTGATTCACGATAATTCAGGCCTCGGGCTGGCCATTAATATCCGGCGGACACCCCAGGCTAATAGACGTCCAGGGTACACGAGCCAACGGAGGGTTCTCGCTCGGTCTCTCATTTTCTCGATCGACTACCCTAAAATAGCAAAGAGCGAAGGAGGACACGATGATAAATCCCAATTACCCTCTCGTTACTTACCACGGTAACGAGCTATCGATGAAAAGGGTTGGGTGAAACTTCCGCTTGTGCGTGTGAGAGAGAGAGAGAAAGAGCACGCGAAATAATCGCAAACTGGCGCGGTGCAGATCATTTCGAGCGAATGCGGGCCGCGCAGAAACGAAAGGAAAGGGAGACCACACCAGCGGAATTGCGCAAGTTCGTCGGGTGAGCGCCGAATTTTTTCCTTCCTTCCAACCCGGTGTAGACCCAGTGCCGTGAGACATTAAACGCAGCGTTAAGGAATTAATGCCCTGCTCAGCGAGCACGACGCTCGCGCGGAACAACAGAGGCGCGAGGTAAAAAGGAAAGTAGCTGAAAGCGTAAACTCAATTGGATAACGTAGAAGATCCGGCCGCGAGGTTCTTACGTGCTTTGGGCTCCGGCGCGTTCCTCCGTGCTGTAACGAGCTGTTGCGAGCAACCGCGTTCCGCGTGGGAGGAGGAGGGCCTAGTCTGGCACGAAACAAGGAGAGAAGGAGCATTTTCAACGGACCATTTCCAAGTTCGATGGGCCCGGCCGAGCGAATGATTTCCGTGCGATGAATCAATGTTGAAACGTGAACAGGCGAGCGCCACCCTTGCAGCCTTTCACTCTCGTCGGGACGAGAGGGCATGCGAGATCACCGAGTGACGCTCTACTCGCAGATCCGGACGTCTTTGAGAGGCTCGACTTCAAGGCCAAGCGGCAGTTGATAGGTCGCAGGTATTAATTTTCAAACGTTCTCTCGAAAAGGGTTTCAGCGGTGAAGAGAGTTCTAAAGTGGCTTCTCCGAAGATGGATAAATCCACCTTCGACCCCAGTCTTAAATTAAGTGGCTGGTGAACACGCTACTACCTTTTCACGCGTCTACTAAGTGGATCGTAACACCCGCAATAGCGACATCAAAGCACCGTGCTAGATTACTCGAGGCGGACCAAGCCTCCGTAGATTATCATTGCGTCATATCCTTCCTAGACTCGTTTCCGACTTTTTCCACGATCGGTAAGTGCCGACTGCAAGATCTCGCTCTTAAGGCTCTGCTTAGCTCGCTCCAAACACTCGGGTCCCATCGATATCCCAACGATACGAGTTCAATTGCTAGGGTACCTAGGCCGGACGCTATCGCAACGGCACCCGTTTCTTATTAAGGGTGTAGACATCAGTGCCGATCGTTCTTGGACACCTTTAGAAAGTTTCGAAAAAAGGCTCAAGCGCGACAGCAGGGCGTCCCGAGTGTTGGACCCGTGAAGTGTACCACTGGCCAATTTCGTAATTCTTTCCCCTTCTGTCTTTTTGTGCACGGCCGTCGCTTGCCTTATGAATGCGCATCTCTTAACGCACGAAACGGTAAAAGGCTTTTATATGGCGCGAGTGAAAAGAGAACGAGATGAAACGGAGAAAGAGAGAAAAAAAGAGTACTGAGCAAGGAGAGACGCGAGGGTGAACAAAGCGACTAACATCAAGCGCGCCCCGATTAACCAGGCTAGTGCATTTACTAGGGTTCGCACGATTTCCTTGGATTCTTCGCACTCGTACCTACGTGTAACGAGGAAATTGAGAGGAAAAAAATTATTGCTCGACGAGAATCGAAAGCGATGGGCGTAGAAAAACGACGCCGTTACTCAATCTATATATAGCATCGTTCCTCTTTTCCTTCCTGCTACGCGCGGTTATCATGAGTCAAAGTTGCCATGCGGGTAGACAACGGAGAACACGCGAGGATTTTGTAGCTACACGTCGACTACAATGCTCGCAGATTTGTTACAGACAAATTGCGAGAAACTCACGGAGTAGAACGCAAAGAGAAAGAGATTCTGTTATGAGAAGAAAGAGCGGAGTGAACGAAGGATCGACGAAGTGAAAGGGTCTCGCTTCCGGGACACCTTCGGGTCCAGGCTTCGTTCCAAGACAATTAATCTGCAATTGCGATCTGCTCCATTGTAATTGACGGCGTTTCTGTTAATTGGATCCAGTCTTGAGCGTTGAATTATCAATTGAATCATACCTCCGTGATTTGCATCAGCTGACAATCGATTTTAAGCAGAGATCAACCTGCGTATCGATCAGCAAATCAGATTTTTCGGTCGACTACCGATAAACGACTAGTAAGAAACTCGACCTGGGTCGAGACGCAGGGGTACTTCCTCCATTTCGCCCGGCATATCGAACGGCATATCGAGAACGAGAGCGCAGGAAATCGCTCCACCTTTCCGAACGATTCGTCCTTGGCGGGAGAGCCCGGCGCACTGAGAAAGGTGATGAAAACGGTCCAGTCACGTGTAACGTGCCGGACCGCACGGTCGCCTCGCGTTTCGAAGCGAGCCTTCGCGCGATACAGTTTTGCAATTTCTCGATCGTGCGCGCACTCGACATAAAGGTATCGCGAATTCCGTGGTGCGGCGCTTGGTAAAAGGTCGTGGCGAAGAAGGAGAAAAATCACGCGCGACAAAGGACCTGCTCTCTACACGAGAATCAAAAACGATGAAGTAATGCACCCGGTGGAAATGCCGAAGCAGACAGGCAAATGTAGTCGGAGAATCGCATAGAAATAAGGATCGATGCAACGGCAATGAATAAGCGAGGCGATAAGAGGAACCACCGGGAAGCAATTGGGGGAACCACCTGTGCGATTGGCAGCATTCCACCCGATGAATCACAATGGAATCGTAACGAGATACCGTTGAAGTTTTAATTAATCGTTCGTGGAATCTCGCGCACGATTCGCAGGTTGCCTAGTCGCGGTTCTTCAACGAATCGGGAGGAAAGCGTATCGTCACGTACGCGGATAGTGGCATTGGGAGTCCAGATTGAGGAGCCGGTCGATAAGGTGCGATCGTGCAAATATTTTCTCCAACAACGAGACGCGTCTTGTTAAACAGAATCGGTTTGCGTGGCTTTCTCGGTACCAATCACGACTCGCTTCCAACCACGTACCCAACCCAACCACGAATGGTCCGGTAGGGCACCAAGCGTCACCCAGACTCCGATAGGAAGCCCCGTCGCTCACGCGGAGATTGGTTGTTAAGTGACACTTCCCGTTATTGATGCACGTCCGAATGGACGCTTCGACGTTCCGTCACGTAGGCGGAGACGGATTAAAAAGAGCGTCGACTCGTCCGGGGAAATCGAGTTAGGCTTTAGCCGGCCGTGGTGTACGGAAGTGGCGCATTACCACACGCGGTTCAATTACAGCAATTCGAATCGGGCGAGCACCAGCCAGCTGGGCACCACACTAGAAATCGCAAGTAAACGATTGGAGCCGCGTGCGCGACGCGTCCAGTCCTCACCACTATCATCGTCAGGATCGCGGAGCGTCTGCCAAAGTGGAGAAAGGTACTCTACCAAGCGATACTTGCGGTTGCGGTCTCTCGTTGTGGTCCGCGTCCTTCCTCAGCCGCGTGAAATTTTCGACAAGTGCACGAACCGTAATTGCGCACCGCGTCACGGAGCAGATTCGACTCGTTTAATTTACCAAGAGACGGGCGAGGCTTTGGCAAGAGGGCTCGGACCGTGAAAAGGGATCCGAGGAAGCACGCGCGTGATCAAGGTTCAATCGGTTTCTCCGTTTATCGAGAAAAGGAGAGAAAAGAATGGTGATTGCATCAGCGTGGCTCGTTAGACGGGAGACGATCACCGATGGTCGTTTAAATTCACGATAAGTGTGTCAAGCGATTCTTCGCGTGATATACGAACCGGCCATCAGCGCGCATCGAGGTGACCGAGGCGCGAGTGCATCGAGTGGCCAATAAAACGAGCCCGTCTCACGACCCTCGGACGAAGGACGACGCGCGTCGTTTCGTCGCTCTGGCGCGGTCCTCCTCTCGTGCGCGAGTCAGATAAGAACGAGTAAATGTCGCGAGGAAGTCGCCGAGGCATTAAGGAAAAAATGATGATAGGAGACTTGTCCACCAGACTACTGTCGGAAGTGTAATATCGCGTTACTGGCGCGAACTGGGCGCTACTTCCGCGAGCCCAGGCTAAGATAGCCGGGGCGTGTGGCTTAGCTCTGCCTCGTCGGTCCTCGTGCAGCTCGAAATGCGCTCGAACGTGTGCACGCGAGCGAAAATGCAGAAAACGTGGTGGTCCAAGCTCGCGAGAGTAACGCCTGGTCCGGTCTCTCAGCTCCACGAGGCGATTACGAGCTACGCTCCGTATTCCGGTGACCCGTGAATGTTTGCCGACCAACGACCGTTCACCGACCGCTTCGCGAGCGAAAGGCGTGGCACCCTCCCATTTCGCATTCTCGGCTTATTGCGATTCGGCCGAGTGAATTGCCGGGATTCGGCGAAATTTCGTGGGGACGACTGGTTCTTCGCAAGAGCGCTCGATCCGCTTGTCCTCGAGCGGATTTCGTGGCCCGCGAGATGAAGCGACAGGCGGCCTAAGCTGACGTCGAACGGGGTACGATCGAGAGCCTCGTTCTGCCACGTTTAAGTCGATTCAACTCAGAACCTAAGATTCGAGGAACTAAATGCCGATAACGAAACGATCTTATTGTTAGACTACTTCTCTCTCCTTTACCGTAATAGGAGTGTACTTCTTCGTCAATGAAGTGATAGACGTTGAATGAGGTCTGATAGAGAGGTCCGTTTTCCACGTTTATGTCGATTCAACGTAGAACCTAAGATTCAACGAACCAGACGCTAATAACCGAACGATCTTCTTAACACCCTACTTCTCTCTGCTTCCTTCACCATAATAACCAGTGCGCTTCTTTGCAATTACAGATGTCTCCAGACGGTCGCTTCCCGCGAAAAGTGGCGGTATGCGGGCTGCTGTTGCTGATAGCAGCAACGTGCGCATCTTCCACCACCACCACCACCAGAGAAAGGAGACACGTCGGAGGAGGCGAAGTGGTATCCAGCAATCGGCCAGACGACGGGACGACACGGGCGTCGGGAAGTAGGAGTTTCAAGTCGTCCGCGGGCAAGAACAACGAGATAACCACCGAACCCGGAAGGAAAGTGTCTCACAGACTGATCGGTGGCCATCTGCGAGTGGAGGACGCGAAGCCACGAAGAGGAAAGGAACGAAGCGGGGACGGAAGTTTCTGGGACGACGACGGGATGCTCATGTCCTCGGCCGGTAATGGCAAGGGCGAGGGTAAGAGCGGGACGAGGGCAGACGAGGACGACGAGAAGAAAACTCTCTCGCAACAGGTCAAGGAGGGCAAGTACGGACTGATACAGAACGAGATCTACCCCGATCGTCCGAAGAGGCCTGGGATCATCAGCTACCTCGGTAATCCCGAAGTACCCAAGGACACCGTCGAGAATCTCGGTGGTCTCGACGAAGAGGACATCTGGCTGGCGGAGAATCACGTGTTGGTACTGAGAGGTGGGAAATTTCCTGGCCACGAAGCCGGTGCGCAGAACAATCTCGAGAGTGGGCAGACTTGGCCACCGATTGACAACTATCAGGCGCCCAAGAGGCAGGTTAAGATACCGGCACGCCCGAAAATTCCGCCACCGTTTCCGGTACAGCTCGCGGAGGGTGGACCCATTCAGATCATCGGGCCGAACGGCACGACCGAGATTCAGAACGGCACCGTGGCCGATTACAACGCGGACCCACTTTACGGGAAGGGTGTACTACCCGGAGAGCCTCCATTTTTCGGGATCCCACCAAACGCGACACTCTTCGGGCCTGATTTCTTAGATAGCTTGAAGAACTTCACGGACAGGCCCGTGAATGGAAGTTACGACGAGAAGAGGACCAAAGCGGAGCCTCTACCGCCCGGTTTCCCACCATTTTATCACGCGTTACCACCTGGCGCTGTGTTCTTACCACCGCCCAGTAATCAGACAGATTACGACGAGGAGGATCAGTCGATCTACTACCCGCCACCCTACAGTTTTCAATATCACTTGGACAACAGCAGCGCGGTGCCACCTGGTCCTCTAGTCCCAGGGATCATCCTGCCGCCACCACCGGACTTCTTCTCAGCTCTCGAGGAGAAGAAAGGCACGACGAAGAAGTACACCAAGCGTCCGGGTACTACACCGTTGCCAAGGTCACGACCGACTTACTTGCCGCCCAGGAAACTCACCACGAAGGACAAGAGTTCTACCAGCATGCCTATAGTGGTGACGCAGGGATTGTCCTCTAGCACGAAGTCGTACAATCGTGCAAGTTACAAGACCACTACGTACAAGGACAACGTGGGTAGTACTCTGAGGAATCATCAGAGGACGGTACCTTTCGTGGAGGTGACGACACCTGCGCCAGACAAACCAACGACTTTAGAGAACACCGAATTCTACGGTATCACGCCGGTTGTTGGCAATCAGGTGTCCGAGACAACTACTGATCACAAGACAAGAAGCTGGTCTACTCTGATGAACAGAAAACCGATATCGGTCCTGTCCTACTTTCCAACTACTACAGCGTCATCGGTGGAGAGACCAGTGGAAGTGACTCCTGCGTCCATCAAAAATATCGTTACTACCGCGCAACCAGGACGAGTACCCAATCAAGCTTCGTACTTCTTCTACGAAGAATCAACCGACGACAACAGCACACCAAGGCCAGGGTCTCCAGTTTACTATCGCACCACTACCCAACCACCCTCTTACTACAAAGTGGAGGAACAGGCTCCTCAAGATCCAGAAAAGAAACAGTACTACAGTGTTGAGTCTGTGCCGTCCCAAGAGACTTCGAAGGATTACAGTGTCAAGTTGATAGACTCTCTCGTTAAGGATCCACAAGTTTATCGGTACAGTGAGGCTGACAGCGAATCTCCGACACCTTCTAAGTACGAGGACTCTGGAAGAACGCAAAGTCAGCGGATGCTGGCTGACCAGGAAGCACCTGTTTACTATCAACCGATATCCCGTCTCCCAGTTGCTCAACCGTACTACAGCACGCCCAAGCCGCGAACTTATTACCGTCAGTCAGAGCCACAACGATCCAGATACAGTTACACGCAGGGTACGAAGCCCAAGCCAATTTACCAGTACAGCTTTGAGACCGCGGATTATCCAAAGAGGACCAACACTCAGCGAGCTTACTACGAGCAACGGCCACAGCAGCAACAGCAACTGGGCTACGAGTTTCAGGATCTCAGAGACGCGGACAGGCAATACGATTACGAGGACAATAGTCAAGGTGGATTGCAGAGAGAGTTGCAAATCGAGACGTTTCCTTACAAGACTCAAGGACCGATTTATCCTGTGACGACCGCGCGACCAGGGATCGAGGCAACCCCTAATCCTCATCACGCATACTTCACGCAACAGGACGAGAAACTGTTGGACGACGTGACGAAGGAATACTTCACGATCTTCGGCAAGAAGTTGCCCAATAGTGTACCAAGTACGACCCCAATTTACAGTAAGCACAGTGGGATCACGGAGAAGCCCAATTACAACGGATACGTTACGAACGGTTACAATCGTGGACAATCCGCTTCGTACAAGACACCCAACGTGAAGGTTCACTATGGTGACCAATCGCAGAGGCCCTACTCTCTGAAGGACGACACTCTGGTGAATTACAAGAACCCATTGCCACCTATCAACCCTGACAGCGAGTTCATCAGTGTGGTGGAGCCCAAGCATCGACCGCAGGTTCAGCCATCGCCTATACAGAACTACCGGGTTCAACCGAGCTACCGAGTGGTTCAGGGCCAAGAGAAGGAACAGTTGACGCCGATGCGCGGTGCCACGAGTCAACGGATCGTTCAACAGATCAACAGGCCACCCAGTAATTATGTTTCTGAGGAGGGCCAAGTGGTTTACGGTGGGTCTAGGCCAGTGTCTTTGCTGAACGACACCGCGGTGAATTACGCGGACCCACGACCACCTTTGAATCCGGATGCGGAGTACATCGACGTGGTTGCAGGCGGTGCACCGGACGATCGGCAGGAGAAGTCGAACGCCTACATCGCCTATAGATTGCCAGGTGACGGAGGCCACTTTTACTTCCTGACGCCTCAAGCGGTCGCGGGGCAGAGGCAAGACGAGAGCGAGGGTTATTTGTACCCTAAACCACGGGGTCGTAGGTTACTCAGGCGGAGACGACGACCTGGCAACGTTTAAGGGTAAGGTGCCCTACGATCGAAGCGTCTGAGGCCGAATGTTCACCAAACGGAAGAGCCAGAATCCGAAGGAAGAGTAACTCGAGCTTTGAAAATTGATGAACACTGGGTGTGTACGGTTTCTAAAAGGTGCAAGGACGATCGAAGCCTCTGAGGCCGAATGTTCATCAAACAGAAGAGCCAGAAGCTGAAGAAAGTAACTCGAGCTTTGAGAATTGGTGAACCCTGGGTGTGTACGGTTTCTAAAAGGTGCAAGGACGATCGAGCGTTGCCATATTTCGATGAGAAGTGCGTCGACTCGCGTGGAGATCGTGTCATAAAAGCCCGTAGGATGTGTAATGCTACTCGTTGGAATATTTATCGTGTAAATAGACCTAAGCGTTTTATTTATGCTACGTAAACTTGTCCCGCCTTACGTTAATACGAATGAGACGACGTTGTACGCGTGCGATGTTGGGTGCAGGGTTTTCTGTAATGGAGCCGAGATGTACTCGAGTATTGTCTGTGATTAATGATCGAGATATATAGACATATCTAATCGTCGTTGCGGTAAACGGATTATGGAAGAAGTGCACGCGCATCGGTGCATCAAATATATCGTCCTGCAGTACGGTGACGACTCCGAAAAATCCGCTTGCCATTAATCGAAACGAACTTACGTATATGTATGTGTACACTATAGTATGTAGCTTACGTGATCGTTATACTCGAGATTACGTATTTATTTTAGTAAGTATCTGAGTATCCCTATGAGGAATATTGCAGTTAGCGTTAATGAAGCTCGTTATATTTGTAGTATTATAAAAATTCTGCCAGAACACTTTAATAGACTGTATAGTACTAATGTCGTTAATATGCGGCAAGTATAATGGAATAATTTATTGTAAATATGCATACTGAATTACTGAAATATAACGTAACATAAATAGAGGAGAAATATGCTGCAGGTTTTTAAATTTACCCCATCAAACATTAAGCTAATAGCAGAATTTAAATAATGTACGTAATGTATAAAATATATTACTATGGCGCTGCGTAATAAATCTGATACGAAGATCTAGTTATTTTTCACAAAAGCATGTTACGAACGGATGTAATCTTGGACAATAGAAAATCGAAGACCAAATTGATATTACTTTCTTTCGTGTAGTAACTCTGGTAAATACTGACTAGTATCGTTGATAAAATATGTTAAATTACTGATAAAGAATTATTGTCATTCCGATTTTTAAAGAAGCGCTATTATTACAAAAAATATCAACTGGTACGACCTTACTAACATTACCTCGAAGGCAATGGTTTTGCACAAGTGTTTCAAGAAAGCTTCACCAAAGCTTCTACACAGGTAAGTCCGAAAAATAACAATTTAAAAATGTGAAACTCACCAGTGTCAATTTCTTGTGCTTGTGTCGGGTCTGGCAAGGGGTAGTCGTGTAGTCGCAAATAAACTTCCATTGCACACTTTGCCGCTTTGAAATAAAATGGGTGAGCACGCAGCACATCCTCTAACCTCAAGAGACCGACGTAAGATCGCAATGTCATTTTCCTCATGCAATATGTGTGAAAGTCAAATTGATCCTCTATGATCTCCGAAAAATGCTAGAAGAAGTACAAAGATATTAATAAATTGATAACGTGGTAAAGTTATGTTTTGTCAGAAATAATAAACAAGAGTAAAATAACATGATTGAAGATATTGTTGAAACTTTCGAAATTACATAGTGCCAGTGATTATAAAAGTTGTCCGAGTCAGAAAAGTTTCATTCAGAATGATTCCTTAGTTTAGTCGTCTGGATGAAAATAATGTTACATAAAGAGAAAAAATAATTTCTCAATATTATTGATTTAGACTATTTTCATGATCACCGGCAAAATTATGTTGCTTCATAATTATATTTTGTAAATGTGGCACCATATCGAGTGTACATACTCTGTCTATTTCATGGCATTTCTTCAATGCTTCTCCATACTTTCCAAGACGTTGATATGCATTAGCTGCTTCTGTTTGTATCCACATACATTGCATTTCATTTAAGCTTTCCATAGCTAGGACACCTTCCCTTGTGAATTTGCCACATGTTTCCTCTGCTTCTTTAATCACGTTTGCACGGAGCATGTACTTGGCACATTTGGAATTAATATATCGATCAGCGGTATCTAGTCCTTGTGCTTCATCTAACCATTTATAAGCTTCTTGAACGTTTCCAGCATGCTGAACAGAAATATGTACACATTAGTACCCGTGCAAATATATTTGTGATGTTAACATGAAAGTTACTAATCACCACCAATCTATTGCATAAAACTTACCTTATAAATACGTCCTTTGGTAACAAAAAGTTCAATTAGTGTAGGTGTGTGATCAATGGCAGCATTAATTTCATTTAGTGCTTTCTCCGTAAAACCAAGGTAATCATAATGTTGAGCTAGGTAATAGTAAGTCCATAATAATGCCGATGCCGGTTCTCTTCCATCTTCTTTTTCTTGATCACTAAAATGTCCATGGGCTTTAAGCGCCTCTTTGTATTCAAGTACCAAACATTGAATAATATCCACTTTCCGTTCATCGGTATATAATGAACGGAGGTTTACAAACAATGGTGGAACACCTTTATGAAGCCCTGAAAAATCAATTACATGTACCAATGTTGACAACGTGTAAACTTCGAGGCAGGTGCTCTTGTGAATTTTTAAACGTACCTCTTCGTAAGTAGCGATCCACTAATGTTTTAAATTCGTCATCAACAGCGTAATTTAGCTGTATCCGACGAGGTGCAAGAGCTCTTGGGAACACATTTTCATATCTTTGGAGCATAGACAACGTGTCTTCGGGTGTAGTATGTCTTTCAGCTTCTGCTAGCCTAGCATAATAGGTTGTGTTTTCAGGATTTATGTTCAATAAATCTTTAAAAACCTGTGCTGCTTCTGCATACTGATTTAATTGAAGTCTCAGTTTTCCTACGCATAATGTATGTGTTACAACAAGATTATTACTTCATAAATTGAAATGTAAAGTTGTTTAATACATCTCTGAGGCACTTACCATAAGTCTCTTTCACGGTGATCTTGTCACAAATTTGATCGCTATATTTATCAAGATGTCTCAGAGCCTGTTCACTTTCCCCCGATTCTTGGATAACCATGTTCTGGTACAACAATAACTCACTGTGCTCATAATCATAACAAATCTGCAATTTTTTCAATAAAATTGTAATAGTTTGTCTGGTGCTTTGTACATATTTTTAGATTTAAAAGCCATGCGAAAGTATAAATTACAGCTTTACATCTTAACATTCACATATAGCAGTTATTTGTGCAGTTTATATAAATGATGTTTAATGTATTCATCTCAAAGCACTGCAACATAGTTTAGGAAATCATCGATCATGAAAACCAAAATATACTAGTTTGTAATATTTAAAAAATGTGTAAACATATCGAATACATACCATGGGAGAATTGCGAAACGTATCCAAAATTTTAAGCGCCATCTCATAGTCTTTTAACAAATGGTATGATATGGCAAACCCTATCCACGAAGCCCGTTGTGTAGGACGTAACATAAATAATTGATACCTCGTATCCTGAAAATGAAATTAATAAACCCTGTATAGTATATATATATATATATATATATACATATATATATAATCGCATAGTATACATCTCTGAATACGTTTAAAAGCGTTGCAGCTTTGTTCTAATTCTTTAGGTGCATAGTTATGTAATACTACTATTAACAGCTTCTACCATTTTAAACTTTAAAAACAATGTAGAACATTATTTAAGCTTTTAATTCAGTGGTACACGAAGTCGCGCGAATGATCCTTTTCATTTTAAATTCAACGTTCGGTAAAATGTCAGATTAATACGAATATTAATACGTGAATATTTACCTTATATCCCTCTAAATCCCTCATTTGTATTTGCAATAATGATAAATCCCTAAGAATCTGAATATTGTCCTTATCCCATTTAAGAGCATTTCTGTAACATTTGATAGCCGAATCATATTTTTTGTCCGAACGTTGTAGAAGTCCGTAAACATGCCAGCAAACATGGGACTGCAGGTCATTACGGAGGCCACGCCGAACATGATCGTATGCTTCTTCCTTGCGACCCAAGCAGTTCAAAGTCAGACCTTTCATCGCCAAGGTCTCTCCATGTTCGCTGAATTTAGGGTTTGACAGAATTTGCTTTGCGAATTTCAGCCCATTTTTGTATTGCTTGTGTTCATAACATCTCTGTAAAGAGCAGAAACAAATTATTTATATAAATACATTTCAGAGGTTTTGATCTTCACTTAGGTGCAATTAGCAATTCCAATTATCATATAGGATCATTAGAGGGACTGACTTTTCATTGATATTATCACAGAAAGTTGTGTGTTCTGTAGCTGCCAGTGAGTTTTTTGCCGATTTTCGAAGAATGCTTCATCATTAGAGCATGATGAATACTCCTATTAGCCGGAGTGGGGTCCAAAACAGAGTATTTTGGATGGCTGTTACTCACCAGAATTCGCTTAAACAAGGCATTTTCTTTGGGTGGCAAAGGATTGCTGGAGGGCATTTTTGTATAAATACAAAAATAAAGGGCCTTTTCCACCCGGTAAACTTAATTTTCACCACAAAACCTCGTGGCCACAAACGAAGAAGTCGATCTTCAATCACGTGATCATCTGCGACAATGTTGTTCCGCCGGAAGTTCTAAATTCACGGTACCGCACATTTTAATAAATGTAGTTTACCGACTATAGTATCATCGCATTTCCATAACCTGACGGACACTTTGCAAGTACTCACCAATTTTTGTAATACAGCACGAGGATCATCGATATTATTACAACCATTGGTTTCAACCATGTAACGTCTTCGATAAACGACCAAATAAAAATGGCAGTTAATTACAATATAATATTTAGATCGTTTGCGATAAGCAGCCATATAATATTCTTCGACGCACATCAAACAAAGATTTAATGGTCATTGAATTTTGTATTTTATTGTAGGTAATTCACGATAAATATTTCATAAAAAGGAGTAAATATAAATATAATATAATGCGGACGGAAAATAATTCATACTGACGGAAGTTATGATTGGTCAGTATCTAGAAGTATATAAACGTGTCTGGTTTCATTGGTCGATTCAAGTTTAGTGAAGTCCGCAAAATAACTGGTACCTCACACGTAATAAACTACATGTAATGGGTAAAATAGGATTCTCACGTATTTACATTCTCGTTAACGTTATTGACTCCTATGACTAATATTTGATTTTGAGAATAATACGGATATGTGCTCTGAAAATAGGTTGGATCGATTGCGTGCACCTGGTGCAATATCCCTATTTTTCTTCTTTATGTGCATCTGGGAATATTATCCTTGGTTAGGCCACAGACGAGATATAGGATAGACTTTACATCTTACGAAAGTTCGCGACTCGAAACTGAATTACCGATATAACGAAAATTGACAGCACCGGCGGAGAGATTCTCAAAGGGGATTAGCGCGCATCTAGAGAGCCGAAAAATTTCGTTGTGGCGAGCGCCACTTTGGCGTAACTACATTGCAAAACAACGTAGATTACAACCCATTAGTACTGTTGATCGAACAGAGCACTGCAATTATATCCAGAACCCGTCAGGACCCAGCAAAACAGTCTCTTCAAGTGTATCATTCACACTGACCCTCTTTAACAATCTCCTCTTCATAATATTACGTAAAGAGAACATTACGCACGATCACTATAAATTTTCATTACATCGGTAATTCAGTTTCAGGCCACAAACTCGCGTAAGATGATGTTTATCTTACATCTCGGCTGTGCACGTGGCTTATCTTAAGTTCACAACCTACCGATAGATGACTATAGTGTCTCATTTTTAAAAAATATATCTGCGACCATGAAGGGCGGTGCCCTTTTTAAATTATACAATATAACGGTACAGACAAATTTGAATCATAGAAGAACTGATTTCTTGAGGAATGTAGCGTGTAATATGGCGCGAATGTAATTTAATTATAGAGTTATATTGAGTATTTTACCTACTGATTTTTATATTAGCCTTCAAACAGAGTCGATTATCGATGATCGATATATTACAGAATCGATTACACTTGCATCGATAATTCTTGTGAACATCAGCCATTCCTGTGCAACGTCAGTAATCAGGAAATGACGTGTGCAGTAAGCCATCCACGTCGCTTGTAAAACTTTCGACAAACGCGACATTCAGAACGTCAGTTTGCCAACTGTGCACGCGCTGTAAATGACGTAAGTCTCCCGTATATAAGTATTTCAGTTATAAACGGTTTATGTTATAAACGTGTTCTATTACAAGCACTTACTGTTACAAACGCTTTCGATTGTTAGTTAGGTATGCAAAGTATACTTTTCGTTTGCGATAACCTATAATTTGTCTGTGTTATTGTTTGTGGGTCATCAGTTCTGCGAGAAAAGCCGAGTACAGTGGTTATGTTGTTTCCTATAAAATATACAATGATTTCATATGGATGAAAATGCATATGTTACAAACAAAAAGTTAGCCAGAGTGAAAAATATTTTTGCTGCTGTTTCTGTTGTATCAAACGTGTTATATTTCCTTCCGAAATGTAGCTATTTTACAAATTATAGACACATTTGCAAAATTGAAAGGATTTTCGTGTATTAAAAACAGTTATTTTTAAATTTTGTTTTTAGCATCCGTATAACATGGACCAAATAAAGAAACTCACAGAGCCTGGACGTCAGTTTGCTAAAGACAGCACACGTCTTGTCAAAAGGTGCACGAAACCAGATCGGAAAGGTAAGTGGCATATTTTGCAAACACTACTACACAATGTTGATCAATTTAATTTCCAAACTAATTCTGTGATCTAAATCTGTGTTTCTGTTTTTACAGAATTTCAAAAAATAGCTATTGCAACTGCCATCGGATTTTGCATAATGGGTTTTATAGGATTCTTTGTCAAATTAATTCATATTCCAATTAACAATATCATTGTGTAAGTACCATTGAACCTTAATATGTCTCACTCCTAAATTCACTCAAGCTCATCAACTGAAAATAATTTTTTATGTTACAGGGGCTCATAAAATTAAATCGACATTATTCTTAAGATTTGATAAGGTTACTTCCCTTCTACTCCGTTACATTAATGTTATTTATGATATAAAATTATATATTACGTCTCGCATTCATTGTGATTTTCTTAGACAAGAAAGTATGCATAATAATCATGAATTTTTTAATAAAATAATTAAATGAAACGTGCAGTAGTTCTTTGAACCTAATTTTATAAAATGAACATAGAAACAGTAAAAAGCATATCCGAAATAATAAAAAGTGGGTACTAGTATTCAAGGCACTTTTATTTAAGTGTAGAACTTTCTTAAGTTACAGCAATAAACTTCGGTGTATCATTTTTCCAATTTGATTTGTCTTAATGAAAAAATAGCCAGTCAGCTGTTCCATGGAAACCCATAGCCAGGTACTCGGTAATAAGATTATGATAACACATCGATGATAAATAAATTTTGAAATACCACATAACCAGTGATATATCTAAATGTAAGGATGACTAATAGATGGTTTATCGACACAGCAATAATTTCTTAAATCTATTAGCCGTATTATACCTGCTAAAACCTGGCAGTATGCATTGTACAATAAAGATGATAGCTGGAAGTTTCCAAATAATTTTTCTAATGGATAGTAAGTCCTACTATTTTTTTTTCTTTTTCTAACGCTCAATGAACTTTAACACTATAAAGCAGTTTAACGAGTAATATTAAGCAAATGATGAAAACACGATTGATGCATCTGAAATGAAAATGCAAGTCTTCAAAAAGTTTCACGTCACTGCTAACGACGGATTGTCTCGAACACTTCAATACAGTCACGATTTATAATAGCCGATCTGTTTTCAATTTTCCGATTAACCCAGAGCCTATTCTTAAACGTCAATTTTCAACAAACTCTTGGCATTAATTTCTACCATTAATTCATACACATAAAGGATTGAATATATACTCAACATTCGTATTAAACTATTAAATACTCTTTCTAAGCAACTTAATAAAATTTATATTAAAAAATATATCTGCAGCACCACACGTATATGACTGTTGTAGTACGATACTTGTCCATCCATATGTAAATACATTCTTAAAGGTATAGATTAAATTCCTGAAGGCTTAATCTCGTAGATCGCGCACTATGCAAGAGGTAAGAGGAAGTCTTTGCCTCGCTTGTTAATTGTTCAAGCACAGGAAAAACCACTCCTCCTTTACATCGCTGGGACTAAGTGGTCGCAACACACCAATAACAAAAAGCATTTAGTCCACGGGCTTTCAAGTGTAACATCGGTAATTCCAGCATTCTGCCAAGTATCGAATTAACCACGGTTAATCACCAGAATGCTCTTGCGAATAGCCCAAAGTGCATTTGCTTCGTCATTGTTAGAAGACTGAAAGACTGGCATAATTATGTACATCTTAGAAGTAAGAAGTTTCATCTTCACAATAACTATATAAAATTCTTCGGTATTCTCATAATCTTTCTCAAATCGAGGTCTCATCTTTCGAATAATACTTGGCGTCAAATTCGAGAAGCTGTCCAATCCGATGTGACGAGAACAAAAAAAAAGGATTCTTTCGCAGCAAACACACTGTGGGGAGGGTACCTGCCCACGAAAATTGAGGTATGTCGTTAGGCACTTGTCACTTCCATTTTCCAATATATATCTAACGTGTTTAACCCATTCACGCGCACTTTCTTTTGGAAGATCGCCCCCAGAAACACACTTTTCTTTCAAAGATTGTTCGTTACTGCGATAGGGTATTTTTTTCAGGAAAACTTCCGGCGGCTCTAACCGTAATTTCTTTATCGTGACTTTGTTTCTACTCAGAAAAACTGTCTGCTATAGCCGCTGTAAGCGTCAATGGGTTAACGGTTGCGCAATTAAAAAAAAACTGCTGGCATCGTAGTTAAATAATGGCGTATGCTTTGAATGTGTCTGCGCGCTTATGCAACGTGTACTCGTATAAAATGTGCGTACGTATAAACATTAAATATCATTCGTCATTCGCGTAATCCTATAATAATTATCTTTCAACACGTAACGGCGGTATTCTCCGATGCAATACAATATCAACGCGAGACATTCTCATGCACTGGGTGGTACGCGTATCCATAGTGATCGTTTAACAATCCCTCACTCTTAAAATAATAATTGCGAACTCTGCAACGCCAGCTCTGACCATTCGTCGCGTCTGAAAGCTTCTCCGGCAACAAAACGCGAGCCACGTTTCTACTGGACACTACGCGTGAATGCAATTTAACCATAATTTAGTGATATAATGTACGAGCAATCCGACGTCACAGAGAACGCCTTCTCTTTTACCTTACGCATTTATCGATTACAATTAATAAGGCCTTAAGAATGTCACAGTACAGTTATTACGAAGGAATGTCTTCGAGAGTCGAACGTTTCGCGTGTAACGAGCTCGTTGAAAGGAGAGAAGAAAAGGTGTCGGAGAATGTAGAATGAAGGGAAGAACGAGGACTCTCTTCGAATGCCGGAGATAGAAGGAACAGTTCCTCGCGTGCTCGCGTCGACTTACGAACTACGGACTGGTGGCGATCGCGCGAGGCGAATATTAGAGAAGGCTCCCAATTTACCTCGATTTTACTAGCGAAACGATCGACTGAGAAAAATATTCTTGCCAGCCTCTGGTGTCCTTGGTAGAACCTCTCCAAGGCTCATCCTCCTTGTGCTATCCTCTCTACCTATCTCTCTCTCTGTCTCTCTCTTTCTTTGTACGTGGAATGTGCGTGTACCCATCCGTTCTCCATTACCGAGGAATGTCTATTACACTCCCGGATAGGACACCGTGCATTTACAAGATTGGCCTGGCAAAAATCTTTTTCCCCAAGTTTTACGAGAGTAGAAGAGGAGGACTGATTGAATTCAGTGACTGGCTGGAGAAAACTATCACTAGACGGTGCAGCTCGCGTCCGAGGTCGGCACGTAAGGGCTGCTACCCTGTCTGTAGAAGTCGCCCTCGTATTCTTCGACCTTGACTGGGTAATCCGTCACGCAGTTCTGCGGCTGGTTCAAGGCAGGTGGCGGTTGGACGAAGTTCTCTTGGTAGCTGGGCAGGTGCAAAGGCTCGGCATACTGTTGGTACGCCGCGGTATCCGTTCCACCCTGCTTCAGGCAAGTTGGACCGTGCAAGCTAAGCATGTCGACCAGCCTGCGCCTCTGGGTCTCCAGCTCTTGGATCTGAGACTTGAGGTCGTGATTCTGCGTCTCGAGGATCTCGGACTCTTGCACCAAGATGACCGTCTTCTCACGTTTCTTCAGTCGACACTTCGTCGCGGCGATTTTGTTTCGCTCACGTCTTCTCCTGCGCCTCTCCTCGTCCTCCGGAGTCAGCTGGAATAATTGAGATGAGTAAGATAGAGTCAATAAATTTCTCTCTTCATCGAGAGGGACACGGAGTAGGAGGAGGAAAAGTATTCGGACGTTTCTTTTAATTTTACATGGAAGCGCGCGATGAGTGCGTTGGCAGTACTCGGAAACTCGTGTTTCTATCACTCCTTCGTGCTACATGGTTTATTTGATCATGCGGTGAATCTTGCACGGAGAATCTCTGTTATTTGTCGATTCGGTAATTTCCACAGCTACCTTTCCTCAAAGTATTTTATTGTTTTTTTTCTTCGAGCCTTTGTGGCTTCTTTGTACTCTAGGGCAGTGCTCCGCAACCTTTTATCTTCCACGGCACAACAATGTTCTCTTGATAAATCCGCGGCACGCCACGAGTAGAAGCTTGCAAATACATCAATCATTATAATGTATATATGTTTTAATTAGATAAAAAACAGAATAAAGTAGCTCTATGTAAAGTATCGCGGGACGGTGGTTGCGGAGCACTGCTCTAGGACGAGGACATTTGATCTTACGGTGAATCTTGCGCGTAGAATGCGTGACTCGTCGATTTGGTAATCTCTGTAGGTACCTCTCTTCAAATGGCTGTAATATATTTCTTCAAGCGTTTCTGCGACTTCTTTGTACTCTACGATTGACACTAGAACTACCAAGTCTGTCAAAATGAGTGGTCGACAAAAGAAGTTTCCACGTGAAAAAAATAAATGGTAGCTTTAGTGATCAAATAAACGCTCTCTCTGTCAAAATGAACGGTCAACAAAAGAAGTTTCCATACGTTTCTTGTGAAAAATTCATGCACCCAATCATTTTGACCAGTCGGTACATCTAGTGTTAAGGACATTTTATTTTCTCAGTTACTTTATCACACTTTCTTCAGTTACTTTTCCTCAAATCGTGTTTTCTTTTATTTATTTTAGAAAGAAACTCGACTCCGAGAGCACAGCACACTTCGCTTTAATTTCCACAGAAACAAAGAATTAAAAAAAAAAGGAACATCAAAGGCACCAGCACGTTAAAATTTCTTACTCCACGGCTGTGATTGCTGCTGGCCTCGTCCTCCTCCTCGTCATCGGCGCTCCCCTCCTCCTTCCTCGGCTTCTTTTTGCTCTCCTCCGCGTTACCGTTCGCCCTCCTCTTCGTCTGAAGCGTCAGCTTCAAGCCTGCAAAAATTTCGTACCTCGTCAGCAAGAAAGTGCAGGACGCATCCATCGCGTCGGCCAGCTTACAACTTAATTACCGTCCGAGTGGCACAATATCAATTCGACTCTCATCGAGAGCGCCATCACGAGAGAACCTCACCTTCTAAACGTCTCCTCGGCAAAATCTAAGAAATCAACGGACCCGCTCCCGTCCGATCTTGAATCAATCTTGAAAGGTGCATCGAGATCGCGTAGTAGAGAGCGCTCTCTAATTCATTAAGGGTATACCTTCTTTAATTAGCTGACTACAGGTGTGTTGGACACTGGGCGGGCTCGGCTCGCCACTGCTGGTCGAGTCCGTGCGATCCCTGCTCCTCTCGTTGGTGTAACCCTCGAAGGGATTGGTCATAGCGATCAGAGCGTTTACGATTTCCGGTGTCCTTGGAGTGACCTCGGCCGCCGCGACACCGAGAAGACCCGCGGCAGCCGTCGGGCTAGGATTCACGTTCACGTTTAGATTGTACATGGTCCGAGATTACCATTTAATCTGAAACAAGGAAGACGAAGCAGGCGGCTTGGATTAGACGGAATACACAAATGCAATGTTTGTTAAGGGTAACGAATAATACCGCGCGCGAGTGCATCTACTCTCAGGTTTAGGGAATAATTCTGGGGACCGAGAAGATCCACAGAAGCCGTTGGGGTAGGATTCACGTTCACGTTTAGATTGTACATGGTCCGAGATTACCATTTAATCTGAAACAAGGAAGACGAAGCAGACGGTTCGGATTAGACGGAATACGCAAATGCAATGTTTGTTAAGTGTAACGAATAATTCCACGCGCGAGTGCATCTACTCTCTAGTTTAGGGAATAATTCCGTGGACCAAGAAGATCCACGGAAGCCGTTGAGGTAGGATTCACGTTCACGTTTAAATTGTACATGGTCAGAGCTTACCATTTAATCTGAAACAAGGAAGACGAAGCAGGCGGTTTGGATTAGACGGAATACACAAATGCAATGTTTGTTAAGAGAAACGAATAATTCCACGCGCGAGTGCATCTACTCTCAGGTTTAGGGAATAATTCTGGGGACTGAGAAGATCCGCGGAAGCCTTTGGGCTAGGATTCACGTTCACGTTTAGATTGTACATGGTCCGAGATTACCATTTAATCTGAAACAAGGAAGACGAAGCAGGCGGTTTGGATTAGACGGAATACACAAATGTAATGTTTGTTAAGAGTAACGAATAATTTCGCGTGCGAGTGCATCTACTCTCAGGTTTAGGGAATAATTCTGGGGACCGAGAAGATCCACAGAAGCCGTTGGGGTAGGATTCACGTTCACGTTTAGATTGTACATGGTGCGAGATTACCATTTAATCTGAAACAAGGAAGACGAAGCAGGCGACTTGGATTAGACGAAATACGCAAATGCAATGTTTGTTAAGAGTAACGAATAATTCCACGCGCGAGTGCATCTACTCTCAGGTTTAGGGGATAATTCCGTGGACCAAGAAGATCCGCAGAAGCCTTTGGGCTAGGATTCACGTTCACGTTTAGATTGTACACGGTCCGAGCTTACCATTTAATCTGAAACAAGGAAGACGAAGCAGGCGGTTTGGATTAGACGGAATACACAAATGCAATGTTTGTTAAGAGTAACGAATAATTTCGCGTGCGAGTGCATCTACTCTCAGGTTTAGGGAATAATTCTGGGGACCGAGAAGATCCGCGGAAGCCTTTGGGCTAGGATTCACGTTCACGTTTACATTGTACACGGTCCGAGATTACCATTTAATCTGAAACAAGGAAGACGAAGCAGGCGGCTCGGTGTAAATGGAATACATAAATGCAATGTTTGTTAACATTTTACCGACCGGTAGTGATTCAACATTCTATACGCTTGTCACCGGCCGCAGATACAGAAAAGTTCAAAGATTATTGATTCATTCGTCGACCATGTACCGTTTTCAATATTATATATCAATGTGGAGCTTACAGTACAATCTAACAATTCTATCTCCTTAATTGATAACGAAGTATCGGTTCCCATGGCAAATAATTAGTAAACTACCGTTCAATAAGCATCGGCGACAAAATGCCGATTAATCGGCTACAGGTCGGTAAGCGATGGGGCAATAGCCCGATTAATTGGCTACCGGTCGGTAAAATGTTAAGATTAACGAATAAGTCCGCGTGTGCGCGCGTTTACTTTCGAGTTTAGGGAATAATTCCGGGGACTGAGAAGATCCACGGCAGCCTTTGGGCTAGGATTCACGTTCACGTTTAGATTGTACACGGTCTGAGATTACCATTTAATCTGAAACAAGGAAGACGAAGCAAACGGCGCGGACTAGACGGAATACATAAATGCAATGTCTGTTAACCAGTCAGCTGTGTTTGACGTCCATATCCGTCATGCACAAATGGTAGTATTTTGATAGTATTTATTTTTTAGTAGAGTTTAGTTACCATTTCTGCATAACGGATATAGACGTCAAACACAGCTGAGTGATTAGCGGTAACAAATAATTCCGCGTGCGGGCGCGTCTACTCTCGAGTTTAGGGAATAATTCCGGGGACGGATAAGACTCGCGGCAGCCTTCAAGCTAGGATTCACGGTCACGTTTAGATTGTACATGGTCCGAGCTTACCATTTAATCTGAAACAGGGAAGACGAAGCAGACGGCTCGGATTAGACGGAATACACAAATGCAATGTCTGTTAACCAATCAGCTGTGTTTGATGTCTATATCGGTAATGCACAAATGGTAACTAAATTCTACTAAAAAATAAATACTACCAAAATACTAGCATTTCTGCATGAATTTTGCGTCATGACGACTATATATTCACCATGCGTAGAATTTAGTTACCATTTTTGCATGACGGACATCGACGTCACACACAGCTGACTGGTTAAGAGTAACGAATAATACCGCGCGCGAGCGCGTCTACTCTCTAGTTTAGGGAATAATTCCGGGGACGGATAAGACCCGCGGCAGTCTTCAAGCTAGAATTCACGGTCACGTTTAGATTCTACATGGCCGAGCTTACCATTTAATCTGAAACAGGGAAGACTAAGCAAACAGCTTGGATTAGACGGAATACATAAATGCAATGTTTGTTAAGAGGAACGAATAATTCCGCGCGCGGGCGCGTCTACTCTCGCGTTTAGGGAATTCCGGGGACCGAGGCACAGCTGATAGGAGGCGACATCCTTGCGATTGCGGTTTTACAGCCTCGCCGTGCGCTTTTTACCCAGATTAGAGCCCCGCGGCAGCTGGGTGACTCTAATTGGATGTTGATTTGTTCTCTCCAACGCGAAAGTTTGATTTTTTTAGTAAGTGAAAGAAATTTGTGAATGGTAAGTGTTTGCTCTCTGTGGAATTTCAAATGGGTCTTCTGGTTTCGCAATTTACTTTTTTCAATCGTGTACTTTTTCTAGTATGCCCAATTTTGTATTCAGCCTCGGTTGTAAGTGGAGGGAATTATTGAGAGTTTTTAATCAGATTTGTGAAATATTTCACTTTTTCTCGAAGAACGACTCCAAATGAATCGAATTATTGATAATTTTCAATAATTCAAATGTTAAATAAATATCTGTGAAATTACTTTCTTGCTTGCTTCTCTTTTGCTTACCTCTTCTTCTCTTTGAAAAACAATCACAAATTTATCGAATTATCGAAAATTTTGAAAAATCCGAGTGTTAAATAAATATTTCTGAAGTTATTTTCTAGCCTGCCCCCCGTTTGCTCGCTTCTTCTCTTTCTCTCGAAGATCGAGCAGCTTTATTAATCCAGCCTTGAGAGGAAGGCGCGCTATCGGGTCCCGGATCGCCACGAGGAACAAAGACAAATTCGCTCTCAATTGGTGTACGACGATAACCGGCCGGACGGAAATCGTCAGATCGCTATCGATACCCTAAGAGCTCTGAGCCGCGTCAGGGACCACGCACCGGCCTTCGTTCGATTCATCGACGATCAGCTGATGCAACCAATCGCAGGTTACCCTCGATACTTTCTACAACACTGGGTGGAACACGTAAAAATCTCATCGACCGAGAAGGAGCGTCGTGGCTGTCGGACACATTGAAGGAGTTCGATCAACTGGTTTGATCCGAAGCTTCGATCGTACCAACTGAAAATCCTAACGATGATCTAACGGTCGTGACAAAAGACAATTCAAATACCCTTTAAACCTTATTTCTACACACTTTATAATTATTTAAACGCAAAGGTTTGATTAGCACGCCTTTTCGATACGATAAAATCTTTCGTCCATGTATCCAGTGGTCCTCAGACCTCGAGAAAAAAAAGCCATAAAAGCAGAAAAAAGGAAGAGAAAAAGAAATCGCATCACCGAAAAATTCTCCGCATCCTCTCATTTTTTAGTGGAAAAATTTCGTCGAGCCCGTCCATTGCGTCCACGCGGGTGGGCCAAGCGCGTTAAAAGGTCCACCTCAGTCGCTCGTCCAATCCCCGTCGAAACGTCCGTCGAAAATAATTTTTTTTGCTTCGCCCGCGAGCGCATCTCGCGTTGGCGTTCCTCTCTGTCTCTCTTTATCTTTCCTTCCCTCTCTCGAAACTCGAAAGGAGTCCTCTCCTCTCGAATCGACGCCTGTTTGTTTTCGACAGTCGAAATTTCCGCTCGAGGCCCGCGCGCTCTCCTCATCTTTTTTTGTTTTGCTCCTCCTCACGACGGCCTCTCTCTTTTTCTCTCGCTCCTTCCTTTACTTCTACGCATGCGCACGCACGCACACACGCTCGTCGTGGGTTCTCGTTCAGGAGAACGGTGTTGCCCAATTGAGAGGACGAGGAGAAGAAGAGAGGTTTCTTCTCTCTTTCTTCTCTTCGATTCTTTCTCTCTCTCTCTCCTCTCTTCAATTCTCCATCTCTCTTTGTCTCTGTCCCCCTTCTTCTTCGGTTAATTCCAGCAGAGAGAGAGAGAGAGAGAGCGTGAGCCGAATACACGAGGCTCACAAACACACGTGCGTGTCGTAAGAATTTTATCGTTCCGTATTCGGAGCCTAATGCCCTTGCAGCTCCACCTCCTCCTTCTTCTTGGCCTTCTACGGTTCCTCCTTCACCTCCTTCTCCTCATTCACCTCCAGCAGGAGAACGAGGAGTTCTTCTACACCTCCAACTTCTCCTCTCTCAGCCATCGTGGGCTGCTTACACTCGCGACTGAAGAAGAAGAAAAGGTAAGCAAAAAAAAGGAAAGAGAGAAAGAAAGAAACACGAAGTGACTTCCTCGGCCCGGATTTTGGGCTTCTCGCTCGAGCGCGCCGGAAGGACACGCGCACGCGTGTGTTCACGGTGAGTGTGTTGGTTTTTTGTATCCATGTGTGTTAAGTGGAGAAGAGTTGCGCCCGTGAACACGACAAAGGGCCTTCTTCTTATTCTTGCTTCTTCTTTCTCTGTCTTCTTCCTTTTATTCTTCTCTCTCACTCGCTAGCCAACACAGCCAATGGCATATACCTACTGACCTATATGCCACGCTGGAGGATCCTCCGTAGGCGTTTTCGGAACGCAGGCAGGGCTATAGGGATGGACTCTCGAGGCGGAAATAATTACGAATCAGACCCTCCAAGGTCTCCTCTCCTTCCAGCGGAAGAGAAATCTAAGGCGTGGGCCAAGAATCGAGAGGGAGATTTGAAAGTTTTGCGTCGAGATCGTTGTAGTTGAGATATGATAGCTTTGGGATTTTAAATTATTAAATGGAGTCTTGCGCGATTTTTGGAGTAACGATGGATGGAAAAGAAGTTTGGACAAAAAGAAAATTTTCAAAATTCGCACGAAGATGGTTGCTTTGTGCGTTGCTTTGAAGCTAATTCTAACGAGGATCTTATGCGATTTTGTGGAACCAACGGTGGCCAAAAGAAAATTTGAAAGTTTTGCGTCCAGATCGTTGTAGTTGAGATATGATAACTTCAGGATTTTAAATTGTTAAAATGGGTCTTGGGCGATTTTTTGGAGTAACGGCGGATGGAAAGGAAGTTTCGGCAAAAAGAAAATTTTCAAAATTCGCACGAAGATCGTTGTCTTTGTGTGTTGCTCTGGAGTTAATTCTAACGAGGATCTTATGCGATTTTGTGGAACCAACAGTGGCCAAAAGAAAATTTGAAAGTTTTGCGTCGAGTTCGTTGTAGTTGAGATATGATAGCTTTGGGATTTTAAATTATTAAATGGGGTCTTGCGCGATTTTTTGGAGTAACGATGGATGGAAAAGAAGTTTGGACAAAATGAAAATTTTCAAAATTCGCACGAAGATGGTTGTCTTTGTACGTTGCTTTGGAGCTAATTCTAACGAGGATCTTATGCGATTTTGTGGAACCAACGGTGGCCAAAAGAAAATTTGAAAGTTTTGCGTCCAGATCGTTGTAGTTGAGATATGATAACTTCAGGATTTTAAATTGTTAAAATGGGTCTTGGGCGATTTTTTGGAGTAACGGTGGATGGAAAGGAAGTTTCGGCAAAAAGAAAATTTTCAAGATTCGCACCGAGATGGTTGTTCATGCGCTTGCTTCGGAGTTAATTGTGACGAGGATCTTCTTATGCGATTTTGAGGTGGATGAAAAAAAGATTTGAAAGTTTCGCGTCTAGGTGGTACTTGACACGTTTCATTAGAATTCAATTGTTAAAGGGATTCTACCCGATTTCCCGAAATAACCGTAAACGAAAGAAATACTTTAAACGCGAAGGAAACTCGAAAGGTTCGGCATCGAGACGGTTGTACTCGCGATGTTGCTCATCGATTTAATTATTACAGAGATTCTATACAATTTCATGGAACAATGGCGAATGAAGGAAGATTGAACGGTAGGATTTGAGATAATAACCAGGGGGCCGGACGAGTTTGTTTGAATGGGAACAGGTGTCCGATTGAAGCCTTCGCTGGCCGCATGCCGTTAAGATTATAAATAGAAACGGTTTGATTTTGACGTATGCTTCGGGTGCTTCGGTATTCGGGTGATGTACCTTTTCGCGAGGCGATTTTCGTCAAGCGGCAAAAGCCTTCTAGTATATTATGCCCCGTCCGGGTCGTCCTTCCTACGCGCCTTATTCTTCTCAACGTAAGCTCTGCGAAAAGACCGAGAAAATTTAAAAAAAAAGAAAATCGAGTTATCCGCGCGACAATCAAGTTGGACGATAATTTTCTTCTTCGTCGGGCGTAATCGAAATACTCGGTCCTTCGCCAAATTTCCTCGTTGCCGGCGTCGCGTCCCGGACGTGCGCGCAACATTGTTACCCAATTGAGAGGCATTGCCAAAAATTCTATTGAACCTGCTGAATTTCGCGCGTCGTTTAAAATTAACCGTGCTTCGCCAAATCGGACAGTCTAAATCACTCGAGATAGTTTCACTTGTCCGCACACTTTGCCACATTATCTCTCAAAGAAATCTTTCTCTCTTTCCTTCTCTCTCGAAAGAGAAATGGGAAAGTAAATTTTCACGCGAGCAAAGTACCGTCCCCTAGAGACTGACAATTAATGGGCACGTTGTGGCAGGGACTTTTGACAGTCGCCCACGCAACCTCGGAGCTGGCCCACTTGAAGATAGAAAAACAGACGAACTTTTATGAGACAGAAAAAGGTGAGAGAGAGAGAGAGAGAGAGAGAAAGAGAATGAGGAGAGAAAAAAGATGCACAAGTGCAGAAAGAACAAAATTCGATACCCTCGAGAAACTTCAACCGAGAGTCTTCGGCCCATTTTGAATAAAGATGGACCTAAGAAGCGACAGTTTGAGAACCATTGAAGCTCCAGTCGACTCGACCGACGCCGTAAATTCAACGATGGATCAACAAAAGGATTTACGAACCGAGTTCGAGTCTGCGTGGCAAGATAATCGAACGGACGGATCGAGTTCGCGCGCGCCTAGGATCGAGACGTGGCCAGTTTGAAAATTATAAATGCCCCACGGCGTCGGTTTATTTTGCGCCAAGGTGCGCCGCGACGCTATTCGTAGAGCAAAGACGCCTAAGAATACACGCACTTCCGATACACGCGTGCACCGAGGTGCCTGTACTTTATTATTAGCTCCTTTATCGCCAAAAGTGTAACCGACTTTGACGAGGGGTCCTAAGCAAAGTGTGAAACTGCATTATGCACTTTGTGCATCGTGCAACGACGATGAGAGAGAACACTTAATAATTGAGCCGTTTATTTTGAAAGTGGTCTAAATCCATTTAAAAAAAAATAAAAAATAAGATATCACATAATTCGTGAATAATTTAATGTTATGTGATATTTCATTTTTTTTTTTAAAAGACCAACTTAGGCCACTTTCAACATATACTCATTTAAGCATGATTTTGGAGCGACTTAGGGTCGTCACGTGTGATGTTTTGCGTTGATAAAGAGACCATCGTAAAAGATTATCGTTCGAAACAAAACATTCGTCGATGAATTTCCTTCGGTCCAGATCTTCAAACACCAGTCTGGCGTGCCTATCATCTCCTTCTTCCTTACTCGTTTATTCCAAGTCGATCGGCGTGCGCCAAACGGGCCACCTTTATCGGCCTTTTCGCCGTACGCTTGCTCGGAGCACAGTGGGCACCCTTGTCTCGCTTCGAGGAATTATGAATTGTGAGTGTGGAGAGAGGCGAGGGAAGCTGAGGTGGACGCCATGCGTCGAATTTTTCACGCTCGCATTCTCGTCGGATAAGATTTCTAGGGCAAGAATGTGGCCGCAAGATCTAATAAAAATCGGTGGGTATGCGAATTGGATTTTTAATTGTCATGTAAAATTTAAAAAAATCATTTTTGTTGTTTTAAGAAAGCAAGAAAAATAATTGCAAGAAATTCCTGACCCAAATCCGAAGTGCACCCCTTGGGTCGATTAAGATTTCTGTAGGCAAGATATGCTCAAGAGATTTGAACATTTAGGACTCGCCAAATGGTCTATGTCAATTGCACGGTAAAATTTCGACGAAATTATTTTCCATATTTTCCGAATATAAGAGAATAATTACAAGAAATTCGAATAAAAATTCACACAAAATGGTTCTTCGATCGCACTGTAAAATTTCACCGAAATTATTTTCCATACTTTTCGAGTATAAGAGAACAATTACAAAAATTTCGCACGAAAATTCACACGTCCTTTGATCCATTGTTTCTTTGATCGCACTGTAAAATTTCAACGAGGGTATCTTCGATACCTCGCGAAACAGGAAAAATAATTACAAGAGACATCTGGCCACGAAATAAATTTTATAATTAGGGCCAAAAGGATATCTCTCCTAATCCAAATCTATTCTTCGCTTGGCATCGCGACTGAGTCATTAGGAGCAGAGTCCCACCATCGGGTGGAATTAACTCGTCAGTCGAGTAAATAAATTCCTCTTGAAAAACTACCATCCGCACCCTAGACCCAATATCTATCTCGACCAACTGTCTCTCCCTCTCTCTTCTTCTCTTTACCCAAAAACTTACTCCACCACAAAACTCGCAGAAAAACACAAATCCAAAAATCTCACCGAGAAGATCCTTCGAAAAATGGACACAACAAGGAAGAGCGAACCAACGTTCACGCCTCCCTCTTATTTATCTCCTACTCCTACTCTTCTTGAAAATTTCGTCGAAGAGGACCGAGAATTCACTCTGCCCACGAGATCTTGCGAGAAGTATCGCGCATGCGTGGAAGACGATTACGAGAAAATTTTTCGACTGGTCCGAGCGCGGGCTGGCACCGATAGGACGATTAATCTCGTCAGTTTGGTGAATCCACGCCTTCGTGCCTTTCCGAAGCATGTGCCACGGTTCTCACCCTAAATCTCGTCGCGTGTGCGACAGGCGTAAGAGACGGAAGGATAAGGAGGGATAGAAAACGAGAGAGAAGACGAGCTTGCGCAACCGGTGCCCATCTGGCCGGAGAGCTTTTATCGCGCTTTTTCGGTACGGTCGTCGACATAAGCGTAGGCGTCCTAATTCCGACGATCGTTACGTCTGGTTCGCGCGGATCGCGAGGAAGCATTTGTAATGAGAGAGAGAGAGAGAGAGAGAGGAAAGAGGAGCAAGAGCGAGTACGAGCACGATGCGTGAGTGAGAGAGAGAAAGGAGGAATTGAAATCCCATGAAAAACCCGTAAAATTCACCCCACTGAATTTTACGACTGAGAATTTACGAGGCTGCGACCTGCGCAGCATCCGGGCGCGTTTCTGTTGCCGAGAGAAGACTCGCGAGCTGGAAGAAAGAGAACGAAAGAAAGAAGAGACAAAGAGAAGAAATCGAACGGGTGGGTGGATAGGGCGCATCCTTCGCGAAAGGGTGAATGAGTCGTTGGAAAAAGAAGGAGCGCGTGGAAGGTAGAATTGGGAGTGTCGAGAAGAAGAAAAAGGAAGAGAAGGGCAGAGAATAAGAGAGCGCGAAATAAAGGAACGAGCGCCTGTACGAAAGAAAGTATGCACTTTGTGAGGGCGTATCGTATTGCGTGACTGTAAACAAGCTGGAATAAAGAGCGAAAGGTCCAAGTAAAGGAAAGAGGAGAAGAGGAGGTCGAGAAAAGTATGAGAGGTTGCGATATCGCGAGGAGCAACAAGGGCTCGAGGGATAAAATTCGCGTACGTCACAGTAGAAGTAGACGATAAGGCACGGACGGATTTTTTACCTTCTTATAAAGCATCAAACTCGACTCTGATCGTTAACACTAGATTTACAGGGCTTCTTTTATAAGCACAATTCTCCATTTAAGTTCGTGAAATTGACGCGTTTCCGTAAACGGAGTATTAACTCGGACAGGAAGAAGAATCCAAGTTGAGAACTCGAAGATCCTCGAGGTGTTGAAAGATCGAGTGGATTCGAGAGACATCTCTTTCCGCCTCGATCCTCGATGGAAAGTTAAAGGCCCGTTCCTCGATGAAATTACGGCGCTTTAAAAAAGTGCCATCCGCGCTTCTTCCTCACCGCGAACGACGATACAAAATTACTCTCTAAAAATACGAGGATCACGCCGCGGGATAGGTGACTTTCGAGAATGCGAGGGGAGCCCACTAGAGAACGTTCTGTCGGTGACCCTGCGCGCGCATTAAAGGACCAGTTTTATTGTCCAAAGAAAGAAATTCAAATTAATTAAGAGGAAGGAACATGCGCGCGAGAAAGAGCACGGGTGATTTAAGAACGCGAGAGAAATCATTGGAGAAAATTCTCTTCGTGACTCTGCGCGTGCATTACGACTAGTTTTACAGTCCAAAGGAACAAAATCTGAATTGGTTAAGAAGAATGTACAAGCAGTTGCGAAAGTTATCATACACCTAGTAAAAGTTGATAATCAAAAAACATGTAATACTTAAGTGTGCATATTTTTTGATTGCCAGCTTTTACTAGGTGGATGAAAATTTTTTGTTACTGACTGTATATGTGTGCGAGAAATAACACAGGTGATTCAGGAAGACGAGAGAAATCGCTAAAGCAAATTTCGTTTGTGGTGCTACATGTGCGCTAAACGACGAGTTTCCTTCTTCACCAAAATAAAAAAAAAAAACAGACTCCACATCCAACGTCCCAACACTCGAATTAATTAAGAGCGCGGTTAAGCAAACGGAGTCCGCGTCCTCGCGCTCCGATATCGATAACGAAATCAATGACTCACGTACGAAGAATTATCGATTATCGAATCTCGACACCGTCTGTCGCTCCGTCCTTATCACGAAATTCACTCCCTCGATATCGATCTCCGATTAGCCCAAATTTCTCGCGAGAATTCGTCGTTCGATTCTACGAAAGAAAGACCATACAAAAGAAGAATGGAAAAAAAGTATGAACAAAAATGTCGCGACAAAGAAATTCTCGATTGAATTAACACTAGATTGACCGAACATTTTTTATAAACACGATTTCCCATTTGAACCAGTCAAATTCACTGGTTTCGGTCAATCTAAGTGTTAATAGAGTCGAAGGAGATACTGAAATTAACCCATTTGCATCATAAGCGTATATGTACGCTCAAATTTTCTAGTCACGCTAACCGGAACCATATATGAACCTAAAATATGAAGTTTGTTTTCATTTCTAGTGATTTTTCACTTAACACTAGGTTTACAGGACTTTTTGTGGACTTTATGAGGACTTTTTTTATAAACGCAATTTCCCATTTAAATCCGTCAAATTTATTCGGTTTTCGTAAACCTAGTGTTAAATATAAAAAAAAAGAATTCTGGCGATATGGGCCTTTTTAGGCACAACCGTAAAGGGAGTGACTCAGTGATGCAAATGGGTTAAGCGGAGAGAGACCACGTGAAAGAAGGGACCAGAAAAGTGTCACAACAAATAAATCCTCGATTGAATTAATCGCCGATAAGATCGAGAGAGGATATTGAAATTAAGGCGAAGCTCTCACGCGCGGGCAAGCGAATCGCGTGGCAGTGTTAGGCCTGCGCGCGTCCCCAATTACACGACTTTTAATTACCGCTAATTAATTTACCGATGCGCATCGGAGCGAGGGAGGCAGTCGCGCATTTTGCTTTTGCTCGAGCGAGCGCGTAGCACAGCGACGAGCTCTTTTCCCATACGAAGTACCGCATCGTCCTTCCACCACCTTCGTCCTCTTCCTCCTCTCGCCCTCGTTCGCCGTTCCTAACAAAATTTATGCTTCCTGTCCGTGAGCACAATGCTTCCCCGGTCCTCTGCGTTTAACGCGATTCGCCATCGCGTGTGCGAATGTCGCGCTTGCCACGTCCACACCGAGACCGAATGACACCTCGAGAAAATGGTGGGAGAATGATGGAGGTGGAAATCAACGATGCCTCATTGTGCTTCCTCGAGCGCGTTTGCGCGCGCGCGACTTTCGCGAGTGATCGTTAATTCGTACAGGATGAGATCTGTTCCCTGTGTTTTGCGCGTGCTCACGCACGCGCGTCCGATGTGAGATTTTTTTGTGGCTTTGGAAAGATCGCGGAGAAGCTAGCTCGAGGCGAAGATTATGATATTGTAAAAAGAATATTGCTTTCGAGTATCGTGCGCAGGTGCTACCGTCGATTAATTCTTCGAAAGATACATACAATGAGAATTTTTAATTGTAAAAAGTTCATTAATCTAGATGATTTGGAGTTTTTAGAAGCGTGTTTAAGGTGGAGTTGGGATCTTTAATCTAGGAACGACATATTTTCAGGATACTTTCGTATCGTCCAACGTGTCCAGTAAAAAAGAATGATAATTAACATTGCTGAAAATTGACAATGTTTCTTCCGAAAAATTATCTAGTATCTTGAATCGTGGGAATTTGTTCCTCGCCATTGGACAAATTTTCTCTTCAATTTCACCGGCCCACATTTTCACGCCACGAAGACGCTGACATCGGCTTTCGCATGATGAGCAGAACCGGCAGACGGGCACAGTCCGTTTCGAGGAAACGTTTCGAAAAGCTAGAGGAAGGGAGGAAATTAATTGAGATTGATGCCTCGGAGCCCGCATAGCTTCCCTTCTCGGGGAATCCTCGCGCGGGGGCTCTCTGCCACTCGTCCGACCGAGTCTGAGAATATTCTCAACGCGGAAGAGGGGCCTACCGAGAACATTTTTATGACTTTCCAAAGCGAACGAAAGCCATTGTCGAAAATAGAGGCGGTGCTTCGCGACGCGCTCGTTTACGAGAGAATGAATCGCTTAACGGTAATTCGGCGCATTGTGTGCCGCGCATAGGTGAGAGGAAGCGAAATTGTCGAAGGTGGGTGTTGTCCGCATACAGTTTTATCTTTATGGTATCTCGACCGGACTGTATTTAACTGAAATTACGCTGGAATAACAGAACGACGATGGTGAGTGCGTTCGAGGATCGATAATCGTTCAGGCTCTCTCTTCAACCTGGTCTCTAAACGCGATGGATAATTCGTTATTACGCCTAATGATTGTGTGCTTAAGGCGAAACGAGGTTTACCAAGTGTTTTCGTGTCTCTTTGTTAGAGGGAGATGTGCGCGTGCGTGTAAATAAAATAGCGGATGCCTCGGGACGCGTGTCACAGCTTTGTATCACACGGTCTTTGTGCGCTACCGCAAATGAGACGACTGGGGTGGTCGGTCTTTGAACGCCCCTGCCCCAAGATCCTGAATAGCTGAAAAATTCTTTTCGACTGTCAACAGTCTGGTAACGATCTACCGCGCGCGGTAACGAAGCCACGAGATTTTCCTATGTGTCATTGGACTTGCCTGTTTTGCAATCATGAGAGAAGTGGAAATTAGCGAGAGCTAATACTTTGTTCCGGGATCCTAATGGGATAATGTGTAAAATTGCGTGGGTGGATTTTTTTTGAACGGAAAAAAACATCTAAAGAGGAAAATGAACGTCATAATTTTTCAGGGAGATTTGTTCTTTGAAAGAATTTTTCTTCACTGCTCTGTGAAATGATAAGAGGCTTTTTGTTCGTGTATCAAAATGAGTAATCTTGGAAACAAAAGTTGAGCAATCGTAGAGAAATAATTTACAGAGATAACAGTGGGGTTATTTGAATTTTTAATTTGCGCAATAATATAAATAACATGAATTTTTTATGAATTTTACATTACTGTTCTACAACACGGAAAATGTTTTTTTTAAGTTCCGGTTTGGGCAGCCTTGGAAACGAAAGTTACAGCAACCATCGAGAAATAATTTACAGAAATAATAGTGGGAACTATTCTCGAGTTTTTAATTTGCGTAACGGTATAAATAATATAATTTTTTATGAATTCTTTATCACCGATCTCCAACACGGAAAATGTGTTTCTTATGCCCCGATTTGGGCAGCCTTGGAAATGAAAGTTTCAGCGACCATCGAGAAATAATTCACAGAGATAATAGTGGGAGTTATCCTCGAGCTCTCAATTTGCACGATAAACCCGCTAAACGTTGCGCTAGCCTCCGGTGCAAAACGTCGTTTTCCAAGGAATCACCTACGTTCCCCGTATGGGCGCCGCCGCGAGAGAAACAATATTAACAGACTCCCACGAGACTCGCCTTGAGGTCGTCTCCATGTTCGCAAACAGGTGACTCCGCCGTGAAAGAGAAGTGCACGTAGCGAGTGGAGAGTGCAGATCGAAAAGCATGTCGTCCTCCGCGATCCTAGATGCTTTGCAACAGTAAAGAAAGAAAATATCTCGCCGATTTTCTTTCACTTGTTTTTAAGCAATAATACCTGTTCTAACGACTCGATCTTAATAATTCCGAAGAATTATAAAAATCGTGCTGGAAAAAAAGCATCTCGAGAAGAAAGGGAATTTTTCTTTCGTCGAAATCGTTTGACATAACGTTCGAAGGACTATACGTTATCAAAGTTGTATTACGTAGTTTATGTTCTCCGTATTAAGAAGTGGTTTGCAAAAATAAAGAAATAATGTTCCCATTAATTGTATTCTATTCATCTTAAAGCAACGACAGTTGTCCCAATGATTCGATCTTAACAGTTCCGAAGAATGATAAAAACTGGAAAAAAAGCTGGAAAAAACCATCTCGAGAACGAAGGAAATTTCTCTTTCGTCGAAATCGTTTGACATAATGTTCGAAGGACTATACGTTATCAAAGTTGTATTGCGTAGTTTATGTTTTCCGTATTAAGAAACGATTTGCAAAAATAAAGAAAAAATGTTTTCATCAATTTCATTCTACCTTTCTTAAAGCAACAATAGCTGCTTCAATGATTCGATCTTAATAATTCCAAAGAATGATAAAAACCGTGCTGGAAAAAAGGCATCTCGAGAAAGAAGGAAATTTCTCTTTCGTCGAAACCGTTTGACATAACGAGGGACTACTCGTTATCAATGTGGTATTACATAGTTTACGATACGGTCGATTAGATCTCGTAAGACCGGGCGAAACGCACCACCATGGAGGTTGAAGGAAAACAATCAATTGATTATCTTCGCTCGACGTTATCGATAACCGAGGGAATTCCGTGTCAGGGATTCCTCCGCCCCGTTCCTCTTTTTCCATTCGCGACTCTATCATTTCGTGATATTCAATTCGATCTAACATTCAATCTCGGGTATGTTAATTTACCTCTTACTGACAACCGACAATCGATCATACAGTTTTTTCCATCCGAGTCCGAGATTCTAATACGTATCCATTCCTCGAGAATCTCATTGCTCCTTAACGCGGATCTTGGAATTTAATTGGACTGGACAAGGTCGAGGGATCAAATCACGTTCAGTTGATCCGTGGCAAGTCCAATTCTGTCGAAACTGATTTTTACAAATGCGACGAAACTTGAACTGAGTGTGCCAAACAAAAAAAGAAAATATTGTCAGCTTAGTTTCCGTTAGGCCCACCCTTGTCTCGCCTGCGTAATTTTTCTTCGCTCGGACGTCAGAGCTCGATGCTCGCGCTTTATAGCGCGCCGAATCGAGCCAAGTATCAACGTCAGAGTCCCTTGGTGCCTAAGCCAGACTAATTCATCTTGGATCTGCTCTAAGTCAATCTCGATCCTCGCGCGAATAACGAGACCCGAAGTCTAATTTAAATTCAAACCGTGCTGAAAGTGAATGCGAGCATTCGTCAACAGCATTTCTGCAATTATGAGAACCTTAATATTGTTATTATTCTAATCCAAAGTAATTGCCTGTCGAAATAAAATTCCATTTCGGATCTACTCTAACTCAATAATATCCATGCTCGCATAAACGCAAGAACCAGGTCCAATTTAAATCGAAATTTTGCTGAAAGAAAATATGAGCATTCGTCAATAAAATTCCTACACCTATAAGAACCTTAATATCGTTTCTACTCCAATCCGAAGCAATTGGCTGTCGGAAGAATAATCCATTTTGAATCTGCTCTACCTCACTAATTCTCATGGTCGCGCAAACAGAAGATCCACGCCCAAATTAAATTCAACCTGAGAATTTCACGTGTGGAAAATTTCCCACCTATCGAAAACCATAACAACACCCAATCTAATCGACAAATGTTTTGCCAGAACGAAATTCCGCATTCCACCGACCACCTTCGTCTTTCCAGCTGGTTTCCTACGATTCACGCGCGAATCTCCGTAGTCACAAAAAACGTCAGATTTGCGTCACGCCGTACTCTCGCCCTCTCTCTCGCTCACTCGAGTCCCCTATCGACGAGACGAAGAATCGAGCCAAGTCGAAGAAGCTTTAGGATCGCGGAGCACGTGCGACGATGGATCGGTGCTGCTTTGAAATCGTCCGCATGCGACGTGGTCGTTCTCGTTGTGTCGCGGCGCGAGCGTCCCTCTTTGTGCGCGGGTAAAGTGCGATTACATAATGCAACGTATAACAGCGTCTACACGATGTACTGGGCGCGCTACAGACCGACAGACGACACAAGAAAGAGAGAAAGAGAGTGAGAGTGAGAGAGAGAGAAAAGAAGAATAGAGAAGACAACACCACGTTGGCACGAATCCGAGCGCGAATTTCTGCGATGCCCCGACAATTTGCGATTCACAATCGATCCTCGTGAAGCTTCTCACTCTGGAGAGAACGCGATTCGAAAATAAACGCGCGACGACGCGCAATTATTGGGGAAGGTTCGCGCGCGCGAGTCGTTTGATCTCTCCACGGTGAGGTGTTGATTACTTTGGGTAGGTGTCGAAATGTATCTAGAATGGTGTGTTTCAAGCATTTGGTCGGTTCGTGGTTAGGATGGCCAAGGTGTCGTCCAATGTTCACGTAAAAGAGAGAGAAAGATTGTTCGCGATATTCAGAGAGCGAGCGTCTTACGCGACTATCTCGTCCCGCTGATCTTGGAACGCGAGTGGAAATCACAATGGGCTAAATGGGAGCGAGAAAATCATTTGGCTCGCACGTTCCAAGTTGTTCCTCCTCGCGAGGTTGTCTCTCGTTCCTTTCGAATTTCGACAGTTCGAAACATTTTCCTCTCAATTTTTGATCCTGCTAATTTGATCGAACGAAAATTAGCAGGGAGACTGATAAGTGGGTAGCGAGGGTGCTTATTTAAGGTTCTGCAAATACATCTAACGATTCTTCGAATCATCGATCACAACACGATCGATTGTTTACAAGATTAATGAACTTCGTGGAATAATAAAGGTAGCAATGGGCTAAATGATCGGATCGCATGATTCTCCACGACGAGTGGTTCGGCTCGTTCTTCGAGTCTTTCGATTCTCCAATTGTCAATTCGACTATTTAATCGCATGAAAATTAGCAGAGTTCGACAAATCGGACGCAAAGTTGCTTACTTAAGATTCTGTAGACGCAAACGGTATCCTGGACCATCGATCACAACGATCGATTGTTTCCAAGATAGAACAATTCCATGTAACGATGAGAGTAGGAAAGAGCTAAACGAGGATATAAAAATAATTCCATTCGCACGCGCTCATCTATTCCTTCTCACAAGATCGGTAAGAGTTCTGATGCTCCAAAACACTATCTCCTCGCCTTTCAACCCTACTTTTCGACGAGAGACAAAAATCAAAAAGAAAACTAGATTGCTTAGACAAGATGGAGCAATTCCATCAAACGATGAGAATAGGAAAGAGCTAAAGAAGGATACAGAAATAATTCCACTCGCACGCGCCCATCTATTCCTTCTTACAAGATTAGTAAGAGTTCTGATGCTCCAAAACACTTTCTTCTCGTCTTTCAACCCTAGTTTCCGTCAAGGAAAAAAGAAAACTAGATTGCTTATTTGAGGATTCTCTAGCCTCAAACAGTTCCTTCGACCGTCCATCACAGACGTCGATTGTTTCCAAGATAGAGCAACTGTGTGGACCAATAAAAGTGGCAAATACGGGACCATTGTTTGAGGCGGCCAACAATATGGGCTTGAGTGTCTGGGTCAACGTGTCGTGTGGTACACGGACCAAACTCCGCGCACAATTGGGACGGACACGGTTGCCCAGAGAGCAAGCGGAGTGCGTTACGTAAAACTGATTTACGTTTACCGCAGCACTGCTGCTGCTGCTGTTGCTGGTCGTGGTGGCAGCAAGAAGAAAACTTTCAGTGGTAGCACAAAGTACGGGAAACATTCGCGTCTCGTTCGCGAGTTTCTTCTTGCTTTTGCCACAGCTCTTTTCATTCTTTTTCTCTCTCTTTCACACACACTCACTCTTCTGTTTCTCTTCACTTTCTTTACGCGTCAGTCACTCTCGCCGCCTCTTGGCACCCTATACCTCACACAGAAACCTTGCACAAATCCACGAGAGCTAAATTCTGCCCATCCGTTAACAACCGCGATCGCCACGGCGTCTGGCAAATGACAAATGGAATTTCAAATCTGACCTGAGCATCTATTCCACGCTTCTCTTCACGGACGATAAATCAAGACATACTCTAAACTCGAAATTTTGTAATCTTGTTGGAATCGTTTTCGACCAGACTTTATAATTTCTTTCTGGTAATTAGAGGGTGTTGGTTGAAAAGGCTCCGAGCGTGAAGTGCGGAAAATCGAAGAAGCGTCTTGTAAATCTAATTCCAATTTAATTTAAGGATATAGAGGTGCTTGGTGTGTACGTTTAGATGGTAAAGGGTTCCTTCGTGCTTGATTCTCTTTCAATAAACATCGTGAAAATGAATTGCACGGTCCCCGTGGCATTCCAAGGAGACTGGCACGTCTCTCACGAGTAAGTGCATTTCTCTGTCGAGTGAATAAAATCAATCGTTACTTTGTCGTTGTACGTTTCTATCCGTGGGATTACACCGCGACAAGCTAATACCAGCTGGATTCGTTGTGCGGCTCGCGCGTACCGCGCGATAATTGCAATCGTTCACGCGAGATCGGCTCATCGAACACGCTCGATTATCGCGCGACTAATGAAGCAGCGAGCTTTACACGAGGGTCACGCGTATAAAAAGAGAATGCCGATAATCACCGTGGTGATGAATTTTCAGAAATCTTAGATAATTCTTACGCATTCCTGCAGATCAATGGACCGTTATTTACCCAAGGATGATGCATCCTAAAAACTAATCTTGAACTCTTGTACACTCGAGACAATTTTCTTTACATTTACTAAAACGATTTCAATCCAAAAAGTAAAATCGCACGTGCATCTATCACAGAAATACAGGGTAATCATTCTACTCGTAGATTCTCAAAAGTTTCGCCCTAAAAAATTCTCTACAAATTTGACTTTCGACAATAATAATTCCACGCGAGATCAGCTCATTGAACACGCTCGATTACCGTGCAATTAATGAAGCAGTGAGCTTTACACAAGAGTCACGTGTATAAGAGAATGCCGATAATCACCGTGGTGATGAATTTTTAGAAATTTTAGATAATTCTTACGCATTCCTAGAGATCAATGGACCGTTAGTTACCCAAGGACGGTGCATTCTAAAAACAAATCTTGAACTCTTGTAAACTCGAGACAATTTTCTTTCCACTTACCAAACTGATTTCAACCCAAAAATAAAAATCACACATGCATCTATCACAGAAATACAGGATAATCATTATACTCCTAGATTCTCACAAATTTTTCCCCAAAAAATTCTCCACAAATTAAACTTTCTTACAATAATAATTCCACGCGAGTGAAGCTAATTGCGAACACGAGAATGACGATAAATACTAAGCGCGACCTATGCATTTCTAAGCATCGCGTCTGATAAAATTTGCCAACTCGACTTCGCGAGATTATCGGCCCGTAATGAAATCCGCGCACACACGGACGACTACGCGTGCGTGCGAGTGAGCGAGTGAACTGAGAGCGAGTGGAGCAAACGCACGAGATAAATCCTTGCTATCTTGTCTCTTACGTACCGCGCGTTGCCATTTCTCTCGCGATGCAATTAGCATTTTAAATTCGATCGTAGCATTGGCGCCCTTGAACAATACAACGCGCGCACCTCGATCCTTTTTCTTTCTCTTTCTCCCTGCTTCTCTCACGGTCCAACCGACGAGCCTTTCAATTCATCTCTCTTTGTCACGCGTGCACGTGTTCCCACTCACATATCTCTCACCTTCGCTCTCCATCTTTCTCCTTCTCTCCCTTTCCTCCACCACGCTCGCGAATTCACTTATATCATCTTCCTGCCGTAATCAGCTGTTACGACGAAGAGGTGGAGAAAAGGAGAACGCCAGTTACGCGCGAGCTGCACGGTGTAAGTTAATAAATTGGCTGTCACCTTTCATCCTCACTCTTTTTTTTTCTCTCTTCCTTCACTAACCCTGACGGAATGCCACAGATGGATCCGTTCGACGCTTCCTTCGTCGTCGTCTTCTCTTATCCGCCCGGAGGTACAAAATTTTCCAATTTTTTTTATTAATCTCAAGAGAAGGTGCTTGAAGAAAATTTTCTTCGACGTTTAACTGTTGCCGGGACGGACGCGTGAGTGAAGAAATTTATTGGAGAAATATTTTACGCGCGCGTGCGTCAACGTGCTGGAAGTATGCACTCTCGACGTTACACGCGCGCGAATCCTGTTGTATAGACGAGTTTCGAAGCCGTCGGCGGTCAAAGAATTAAATGTCAGTAAGGTCACGGTCGCAAAAGAAACGGAGGAGTCTGTGTCCTACGAAGGAACCTAGAGCGACGAGTGTATGCGCGAGGGTGTGCGCGTGAGGAAGAAGAAGAAGAGAGAGAGAAAGAGAGAGAGACACGAGGTGTTTTAATAAATGACGATCGGCCTCGTACAACGAAGCTCCTGAGAAAAAGAATTTCTCGTGTCCTGCTCGGACGATTAATCCTGTGCAAAGGAGGCGCAAAACTTTCAAGAGTGTCTTTAAAAAAAAAAAGGAAAAATTTATTAGCAATTTACATTGAACTCCGCGAAAATCGGATGGACCGTGAATTAAGAAGAATTTAATTCTGGATTTGGGTAATTAACATAAAGATGACTACATTTGTGAAGAACAGATATAAGAGTGTAAAATGGGAGTGGCATTGTTTCATCGCGATCGAACGCACCGTGCAAGACACTAACGGCACACCTTGGCCAGGTTAGCACGGTAACTTTGCATCGCGAGTACCGAGATAAGATTGTTATTGTCTAACGCCTTATCTTCGCGACTGCAGTATGTGTACAAATAAAAGTAAACGTTTCGGGCGCGGAACATAAACTATACACATCCGTGCCAAAACTCGCGCGAGCGAAACTAGGTCTCTTCACAGACCAGAGAAAAAGCACAAAGAGCACTTTGTATAACGTCTATAGAATTCAAGTTCAAAGTGAATAAAAATAAAACAAAATTGCACGAGGTTAACACACTAAGTTCACGGAACTTTCTTTATAAACACAATTACCCATTTAAATCCGTTGCATCGACGGATTTTTGTAATGCTAATGTTAAGAATTCACGTGGAAATCGAAGAGAAAGAAATCGAGTTTGAAATTATCAAATTTCCCTCGCTTCTTTGCGAAGCGACGCGCCCCACGGAGGAGACACGTTGATTAGAACTGGCTCGACGTCCGAACTGGTTTTCGAATAAACTTTTTGCCCCTGAATTACAAGTTTTTGCGAGGAACCCGACGGCGCGATATCAAGCACAATTAAGAGCAACGAGCGCAAACTCGCGTCGTCCCGTACATCGTGTTACACAGTTCGCGCTTGAATCTATTTGAATATTAATGGAGATTAATTTCAGACACGCGCGACCATCCGACGCGGCTCTCGTTAGGCTCGATTCGCAGGAGAGGTACATTGTGACTATTGAGCGGCCTCGTAGCACCGCGGATAGAAGAAGAAGAGGCTAAACGATTTATCACTTTGACACCGTTTTCGTCGCGAAGCGAAGCGAAGGGAAATAAAATCTGCGAAACCCAGGTGCATGCTCATTCGCATATCTCACTGCGTCGTGCTCGACCACGAGACCGTGTAAGAATTCCAATATATCTTCAACCGCCTCGTCCATTCACGGAATCCAATGAGAAAGTAATTTAGATTGTTTATCGCGCGCGCGCGCGACTCACTATTACGATCTTTTCTTCGATCGTACGCTACTCAAAGGGGCATACCGCGTGGAAAGGACACCACCACATTATTTACCGTCCTTCGAACAAACTTCTTTACCAATGCGAATAAGTCAGAGCGCAATTGCAACGACTTTCGTTCTCGACGCATTTATCGGTACGCACACGACAATGTTGACTACCCCGCATCGAAGCCACGAAACGCAATGGCCGGTATTTAAGAATCGTAAATTCCCACGCGCGACTCCACACGACACCACCCCCCACTACTTTCACCATCGGATCCGAGCGAACGCATTTCGTTCCGATCGCTCGCCTCGAAAACTCACCGCACGAAACTCTAACCTCCAAACGAATAAGCTCGTAGTTCCGTCGTCCGCTAAGGATTCACGATACTTTCGATTGGCAAATTGGGCATGGCAGACGTGCCACTCGTACACGCTGCTCCCCAATATCACCGTAAAGGCGATAATGGATAGTCAACTTCGAGCACGAGTAGATACGATTGCACATTCATATTCATGAGCTCGCGCGCGCGCCTTGCAAACGCGTAACCGCCCCGCCCCCGTTCCACTTGCTCTCCAGTTCCCTCATATTGTTATTTTCGTCGTTTCGGGAGAAAAAGGAAGGACGTGCGAGCTTTCTATACCTACGTACGGAGGAACTGCAAATCTCCATAACTTCGCATAAGCGCGACAAGAAAGTTTACGATTGCCGGGGTAATAATATTCTAAGAGTGCATGTGTACCGCGCGAGAGCGCGCTCTCACACTCGACTATCGGGTCCTCGGTACGTGCTTCTTTAACCGTCTTGCAACTATGTTCGAGATACTCTCGTGGCACGGTGGAGATGCACGCGTCCTTGAACAACATTCGCGTCGCGGGGCTTCACGTCGCGTCTTCTCATCGCGCTCGATTGCACCGAGATAGTCGCCGATAAGTCGGACACCTGTTTCTCTCTCTCGATCGGGAGCACACATTGTTGAGATAATCGAGAATGGAAGCAAAGGGGCTGCGCGAAGTTAGATACACCAAGGATTATTCGTAGTTGGAAATATTCACTGACTACTAATTCCCTCGAAATTCTATTGACAATCGATCTACTCGTACAACTACTACTTCGCACGAATTTGCTTATACTTCGCGATTAAAAAGATCGTTCGATTGGCCGTCGCGACGCAGATGGCGCGATGCCTCGTGTCGTAAGAGGAAAGGAGGTGGAGGTACATGTGCGCCACTGACGTTTGCCTATCATCGAGTTTTGTTTCTTTCTTTTCTCGATACGCGTCCAACAATCCTACCTTTTGATGTGTGAACAGCGCTCTGCGTCCCGGTGCACCCCACACCGTCCTTCTCCGTCGGCTGCCGGCGCACAACTGTGGATAATTCGCGGTCGCGACCGGCCTAGATATATAGGGGCTATATTTAGCGACTGTCGTCATGGCCGAGCGCTCCGATTGGCTCACGGTGATGTGACCGCGCCACGCGATTGGCCAATCTCGCGAATACGACGCGGGCTACTCGCATGCACGTACGGGCCTGGCACCAACGGCTGGGTGCGACTCCACGGGCACGACATTTGTTGACATGAAACTGTCAGAGAGAATACGCGCTGCGCTCCCTTAACGTGCCGGTACTCGATTCGCGTGTCCCAGTAGAAACTTCGGGATACACCCAACGGTCGATAATTTCTTCCGACCTTTCTCTCTGAGTTTCATATTAGAGATGGGTGGTGAAAGAGACGTGCTGGAAAAATCGAAGCGTGCGCGTCAGGTTTGAGATTTCGGAGGTTAGTTGGAGCATGTTTCGAATCAGACGGTGTTCGAATGTTAATAAGGGCGCGCGACAGCACGCGCCACTTGGCGTAACGAGAATTTCGTGGCTGGGTAACGCCGGTAACCGATATGCAGAAAGGAATGTATCTTTAGATTTCCAAGAATTGTAGTAAAGCGTTCGGCACAATTTCAAATAAAATGAACTGGGGCAGGGGTTCGCCTGGTATTCCGGAATACGGGTGAATATAGGCTGATCTCGCCGCGCGCCACTCTCAGGTGGGTGGGCAGAATTTATGGTGAATAAAGGCGATGGTAATAGACGATTATTAACGCGGCGCGCGGTCTACGGCGCTATTAATTTACGCGGAGCTTTCAAAAAGCCTTGAGGCCGGGCCGCGGCGTGCCTCTTTTCCGTTCTATGAAATCACTCGTTTCTCGGCAGCCTCTTGTATGAAAATTACACTCTAAAATTAGTCACACTCGATTGCTGTATGTGTACTCTCACACGTATGGTGAGACGGGAGACGCGATGGAAAAAGAATATGCGAGAAAACTCATCATGCTTTCCCAATGTAATCTCGGTACTGCTCCCCTGCGATGATGAAGATATGCAAAGTAAGAGGAATAATGGTAATGAACAACGGGTTTACGTGTCGTGTAATATATGCATTTCTATGAACTTAGTCACTTAACCGTGTGCATCTTTCTATTCGTGTATTACGAAATTGTTTTTTCGCCACGAGAGGTAAATGATCTACGCCTTAAGATCTTACAACGGTCCGTTAAAACATCGTAGATATTTGCTGGTACTCGGCAAACATGGCACATTGTACTATTACATTAGGCATTGAAATTATTGGCGTAATTGAATTATATCATCCCATACGAATGCTTCGACGCTTACTTTCAAATCGGAAGAGTATATGCATTTGCAGAGCCATCTGACAATGTGTTGGAAAAGTTGATTTAGAAATGGCGACGCCCATGGTTCTTAATTATGTTCAAAGAGAGTTTTAAATATTACAAAAGTCGCAATCCACCGCCTGATTACAAAGATGTAATTGATTTTGAAAACCCAAATCTCGCGAAGGTAACGAAATTCAGGGTAGTCACAATTTGTTCATTAAAATTTAAGGTAATTATTTATAGGTTAGGAATATCAGTGGATACTTGGAGAATGAGCAATTCGAATATGGTTTAGTACCATCAAAAGATTGGAACATTTATGAATTTTTGGATATACCAGGTAATAGTACGTACATATGTATATCATGTATGACAATTAATTTGTTAAATAATACCCTTTAGGCCTTCATTTCATTCAAAATCCATTTACCGTGCATGGTCAACGATACTGGATAACAAATTGTTTAAAGACTTATTCGAGAAAACCATATAAAATAAACTTGGATGCACATGGTATATTAAAGGATAATGAAACATGGTGGGACCTAAGTTTTAGGTAATGGTTAATGCCAATAATAGAAATATCAAAGTATTTTGCATACATAGATATGTATATCTTTCTACTTGTGTAGAGATACGAGATCCAAAACAATTCTGCCAAAATTGAGATGGGCAACATTAGGATATCATCACGATTGGGATACAAAACATTATTGCGAACACTCTAAGTCACCTGTACCCCATGAATTATTCATATTAACTACAACACTAGCTCGAGTCCTGGGTTTTCCTGAATTTAAACCAGAAGCTGCTATCGTTAATTATTATCGCATGAATTCAACTCTAGCGGGACACACCGATCATTCCGAACCGAATATAGAAGCTCCACTATTTTCTATTAGTTTTGGACAAACTGCGATATTTTTAATTGGTGGATCCACACAAGACGACAGTGCTACTGCAATGTTTTTACGAAGTGGTGATATAGTTGTAATGTCTGGGGCATCTCGTCTGAGATACCACGGTGTACCCCGTATTATACCAACTATAACATCACCATGGGACAATACCGACAGTATTGAAGATATTAAGTTAGCACAGAATAACATAGATTGGGATAATGCAAAGCTGTACATTGCCGATGCAAGAATAAATATAAATGTAAGACAGGTTTTAAAAGTTGGTCAGACCAGTTTATAATAGAGTGTACAAACTATTCTTATAAGGATACAGTATACAAAATATATTTTTATCAATTATTTCGGTGCTTAATTCTTCTTTGTCGTTGTTAATGTCACTTTCTGGCAAAGACTGTGATACTTGTATTATCAAAAAGAAGAGCATGGCACCATTTTTTTTCCATGTATCCTGTCTTACTATGGCGCTATTATAAGTCTACTTAAAGCCATTAAGGATCACTTACTATATGCTCCTGCTATGTTATGTTGAAAGATATTAAAAACATTTAAAAAGTCCCATGCAATAACTGTCATTCTCATTAGGAAGTGCAATGGGTACTCCAATTGTCGTTCTTTATCGGAATGATTCACTGGCTGCTGTTTTAAGGTACAAACTTGAATAGGTTGTGATACCGTAGAGGAATTGGTATTTGCACCGAGTAAAATGTTTACAGCTTCTTGCACTGCGTCATTTAATTCAAAATCCTTTAACGTGGTACGCATTTGCATCATTGTTATTGGTATTATATTCATGACAATTTGATGTTATTGGTAGGACTATATGTCACAGCAGTTGCTCAATAGAAAGTGTCTTGTTTAGCTTGTTTACTTGAATATAGAAACAGTGATATTCCGTTGTTAAACAAATCTCAACGTGTGTTTTAAGCGAAATGCATTCGTGATGCGTGTATATAACTGAATATTTAGAAATTTTTATATGGCGTTAGACCAAAATGTAACTGCACGTGTAAATTTAGAGAGCTCTAAATCAATAAGTAAAATAAGATAAGTTTAGCACCATGAATGCAGTAGTAACCCCAACCTTTTTAAGGCGACTGTCAATTTTATTAATTCATTTTGGTTTAAACACTGTTACACACGGTGATCAAAATAGACAGTAAGAAAATTTGTGATGGGACAAATTCAAATTTATGAACGCAGGGCGCCATCTGCTTTGAAAACTAGAGTTAATCGGTGTTAGGTTATATTTCAAAATATCTTCTATTTTCGTAATAATAACGCGAATATATAGAATTTTTTTATTTTACCGCCACATAAATTAATTAACGATTCAGAATTGATTCATATATGTGCTCATTCAACAGTATTATGTTTTTTACACATTTAGTTCACATCTACTACCAGAACGAAGCGCCAACTTATTTGTACTAACGAAGTGTTTAACTTCCGGCTTGTACTGTCAGCTGATCAATCGTATTCCTGTCTGCTTGATTGTAGTCACAAGTATGTCTGGGAAAGACAAACTTCCAATTTTCCCCTCTCGGGGGTAAGTATTCGGTTTTATACGCTCAACACATGTTACAAAAATGTTATAATTATTGTCCCAATAAATGTCTAACATGTTTTGGAATTTTCATCAATTCTATCTTAATTTTTGGCGTCCCTGCAAAATGGGTGTAACCCAGTTCTAATACGTCTCTAATAGGGAAAATCTATTTATTGAATGTAATTTGGTAAAATAAGCAAGTACTCTTTCGATCTATCAACACATTTTCTGGTTGTGTATTATACTGATAATGAACCGATATTCATTATTAAGGATGTTTGTGTTGAGTACACCGATGTTTATGTTGTTCGTTCGATAGGACTAACTTATAGTAGATTTTTTGTTACCCAAAATGTCAAAGATCTATATAAAACTATCATATGGAAGACGTGAAATTTAATGTCTGTCAATTTTAACAAGTTTTGGATTTTTGCAGTGCACAAATGTTAATGAAGTCCCGTCTTCAAGGTGCTCAAAAAGGACATGGTTTGCTTAAGAAAAAAGCAGACGCGTTGCAAATGCGTTTCAGGTTGATTTTGGGCAAAATAATTGAGGTACATTTATTTTACCACGTTTCAATATATCTACCTGTAATTTAATATTATTCTTGTTATTCCTATTTGCAGACCAAAACTCTCATGGGTGAAGTTATGAAAGAAGCTGCCTTCTCGTTAGCCGAAGCAAAATTTGCAACCGGTGACTTCAATCAAGTTGTCCTTCAGAACGTGACCAAAGCTCAGATTAAAATCCGTTCGAAAAAAGATAATGTTGCTGGTGTTAACCTACCAGTATTTGAATCGTACCAAGATGGAACAGACACATACGAATTAGCTGGTCTGGCAAGGGGCGGTCAACAATTGGCAAAGTTGAAGAAGAATTATCAACGAGCGGTCAAATTGTTAGTTGAATTGGCATCATTACAAACCAGTTTTGTAACTTTAGACGAAGTAATTAAAATCACAAATCGTCGTGTAAATGCTATAGAGCATGTCATCATTCCAAGGATTGAAAGAACTCTTGCATATATCATATCTGAATTGGATGAACTGGAAAGAGAAGAGTTTTATCGATTGAAAAAGATTCAAGATAAGAAGAAACAAGCAAAGGCAAAGGTATTCAGACACAAAACAGTATATCTGCTCTTAATACAAATTACACTTGTGTACTTTCCTAGAGATTGTGTGCACATTATGTTACAATGTCTTATCTTCAATAGAAGAGTTGCTCCAACTGCAAATTTAAATTTTCTTTCAGGTTGAAGCAGCTAGAGCAGAAATGATAGCTGCTGGTAGAGACCTAGAAGCTGCAAATATGCTTGATGAGGGTGACGATGACCTACTTTTCTAAATATTGTAAATATTCGTACATGTTTAAAGTATTGAAAAATATGAAAGGAATCTGCGTGTAAACGAGTATGTAACACATTTTTTAAAAATGTAGAAAAGGAACTATTCTTTTATCATGCAAATTATAATTTCCAAGCCGTTGTTAATACTACCTACTATTCTAGTACCTATAACGAAAACAAAACTTAATAATTGATGCTGATCGCTACATTAGTTATGTGAAATGAACATCATGTAATAACAAATTTATCATTACAGTGACATGTGCGAGCGTTGCTATTTTTTAAAAAGTATTCCAGATAGTCTAGTTATTGTTACAAAGCTGTTGAAGGTTTAATTATTATTAATCGCGTATTATCTACCAATTAGGAAGATGTATTGTGAGGTCTACAGAATGTATATGGTTAAGTACTTTAGTTATCAATATCCTTAATAAAATGTATGTATGTACATATATCTAAAATCTCTTTTGTCCATCCTTGTATAGTTTTGTCGAAATATAACACAATCCGTTCAATAACATTCTTGTTGTCCATGATACTTGTACAAACTCAAGTTTTACGTTCACTTACAATTTTTCTATTGATTACATTTAAATGCATATTTTATAAATTTCGTATTCTACAAGTTTTTTTACGTAATACTTCGCGCAATCAAACATATTACTCTTCTACCATAGATTATACTTTAAATGAGCCAAAAATTCAAATCAAGTACAGGATTATTAGGATCGGTAAATTTCCTGAACTGGGTCAATCAATATGTGCACATTTTCCCATACCGGGTAGCCCTCTTCGGCAAGCGAGGTGCGCGCGAGGAAAATTCTTATAGTGCGCGGAAAATTCGTGCCGAGCCCAGCCCAAAGATGTCGTCTGAACATTTGAAAATTGTGAACATTCCAGAAGAGCGTTTTGACGAGGCGATTTACCATTTAAAATGGAACTTCTTCGCGGACGAGCCCTTGAATCATGCGGTGGGTCTGTGCAAGAAGGGAGAATCTCAATACGAACTGGAGAGACATTGTCGACTGACTTTAAAACAAGGGTACTCGAGAATGCTCGTGACGGACAGTGGAATGGTACGTTCGATTTCTTCTAACATTCGTTCGACCGTTTTCTTTCTAATTTTCGCGACTCCAGTCTCATCGTACGATCGAAGCATGAATTTAAAAATCTCGCTTCCCACATTCGTGGAGGATTTATGATACGAAGGGGATAGGTTAGGAGAATTTTAAAAGATTTCTGACAGGTGCACATCGATTTCATAAGTATCGATTTATCAGATGGCAGGTATGGTCCTAAATGGAATCCTAAAAAAGGGGGAGCGCGAAGAAGCAGAGCGCCGGCTTGCCGAAATAGACAACGAGAAGTTCAAAATCATTTTCGGCCTTTTATATAAAGTCAACGAAAAGGTAGACCTGTTTTCGAAGTACGATGTTCAGGAACTGTTTGAATGTCGAATTCTAAGCGTTGACGAAAATTTTCGCGGTAAAGGTTTGGCGAATGTGCTGATGGAAGATAGTCTGGAAACGGCACGGAAAGCCGGGTTTAAGGTAGCGTTCAGAATGAGTGTTAAGTGTCGCAAAAAAGAAAGAGTATTTTGTAATGTAACAGTTTCCGGATCGTGATAATTTTACGATCACAGCATGCGTCCAAGTGACATTTCTAAAACCGTATATCATCGATTCTACATGATATCTTTGAATTGTATCTTGAGACAGTTGATTTTCGATTAAGAGCAGATTCATTTCTCGACAATCGTTCGGAATGAAAACTTGCCATACCGCTTGCGTATATATTTTATTATTGTACGCGTGTGCACGTTTCGTCGACGCCAACAATTTAGCTGGCCGACGGGATTTATATTTTCCTTTTTGTTTCAGCATGTTCTTCGATTAATATGCATGGGATGATTTTCATTTACCAAGATGTAAAAAAATTGCAATTGCACTCGTTACTTTCCCGAAAGGTATTTGCACGCATCGCGATCGTAAATGTACTTCAAAATATCGGTTTCATTTCACGCTCAATAATAGCCGGATTTACTGCTTTCTAGGTGTTTAAGGCAGACGCGACGGGAATTTATTCCCAAAAGGTTTGCTTGAAGCATGGCTTCAACGTGGAAGCCGAGATTTCGTATGCAGAACTAGACGAGACTATAAGACCCACCCCTCCTCACCAAGCTCTAAAGCTCATGGCGAAGGTGCTAAATTAAAAAGAATTCAGCTTATATAGATAGCGTAACGATAACCCACGAAGTTACGAGACAAACGTAGATAAACTATGTGTATCGTTGTATGACAATAACAACTCTCTAATGTATGTTCGGTGTCGTAATGACGCGTGTCTGTAACAATTAGTTAGTCGTGAGGAACCCAGGTGACGCGAACTATTTAAAATCGCGACGAGAGTACGAAGCAAAATCAGTTACTGCCCCCGTCTATGTGTTCTCAACGAATACGTCTCGTTGTTAAAAAAAAAAAGAACATACGAATCTGGATTCACAAATGTAATAACGGATATCTAAGCTTCTCGCTCTGCGTAACGTGCGTGGATAATCGTTAATACGTTACAACGATTCAGAATAATTACCGAAAGTCAACCGCACCGGTTAAACATTGCAAAGAGAACATAAACGAAATATTTGTAGAACCGTTGTTTATTACTGAAGATTACAATCATAGTACCCGTGACAATAGTCCATTGCAAAAATGTTATAGCGTGTCAGATGTTGTAGTTTGACATTTGTTGGCACTTCTGTACACTTTGTTATGCACTGACGGTAGAATGGAAACAATCGACTTTATAGCTAATGTCCAAGATTTGAAAGTATATATGTTCTCATGACCGTCGGAAAAATCGAGAAGATGTAATACTTCCTAATATGTATACTAAACTGGCAGCAGTGCTTTAGCACAAAACTATAAAAACAAAGTACATGGATGATGGGTCCACTTGAGTATACATTATGAGTAATGAAAAGTAATATTTTTGTCGGTGTCACGTGTTACAAGAATATATTACACGTTATTTTGTAAGAATGTCAGCCAAATAAATATATTACAATTTATAACTACCAGGACTGTACTATCTACCCCTTTTTTAAGCACACGATTCTTTAAATGTTATACGTTCCCTAACGATTCAGCTGGAAAGTAAGGAATATCAACGCGCAGATACATTACAATTAAATAATTACCGTTTGGACGATCTTTGTGGGAGTATTCTACATATTATATACATATATAGCAGCAGCATCTTTCAGCTATGCATTCCTTACAAGAATAATATTCGTATAATTTTTGACCTAGAAATTTACTTGTTGTCGGAAATGTTTTTGTAACTTATTTGCCTTAAATTGTAGTTGCGTGGAATATTTAGTTTGAATTCTCTGCATATACTTGATATCTCTAGCTTTCTTGGCGGCAACCTCTGGTTTAGTGTCAGTCCAACCTAATGCTCTATATTGTGTTAATATTTTGTGTAATTTGTTACTCTTCGTTATAGCAACTGCTCTATTTGGATTTAAGCTTTGTTTGTAATATCTCATTAATGAACGATGACCAATCACACTCCCAGATGGTAACACTAATTGATAATCATCGTCCTCTAACTGTGGTATTTCGACTTCTGCATTGGGATCTTCAACGTCAGCATCTGGATAACTCGAAGAGTAATCGTAGAAGTCTGCATATTCTAAAAGTACATCTCCTTCGTGTAACATTTTACAGTGACCTTTATCGATCATATGAGATCTTGCAGCATCTGCACTATGAAATGCCTTTCCTAAAATTGAAATTATGGAAATAATATGTACCTGTTAGAAAACTCTGTGCATCTAGAATATTTTTACCTACCAGTATTATCACACCATATACACATGTATTCCTCAAATACTTTCTCTCCAAGATATATTAATAATCCCCTTATGTCCACACAATATTCTGGGTCAGGGATGAAAAATGAATGTGCAACTGTCATGTGTTTTAAATTTCGTACCCAGGATTTACTATGATGACTACAAAATAAGCAGTCATTATTTTCTACTGGATTCTCTTCGACTTTCAACCACTCGTCGGAATCAACCGATTCAATGTCAGAATCGATTTCCATATCTTCTGCACCCTTCTTCCCACTCTGATTTAAACTCGTTGTGTTACACATATCTTTGGATATTGTCGATCCAATGGATTCAAACGAGTCCATAACATCTGTGTCTTCTGTGTCGCTAAGCCTTTGCTCGTGTTGTAAAGATTTTTCTTTGTGTTTTTTAGATACTAAATGATTGTCATACTGCTTTATCGTATTAAAACTCTTTCTACATATCTTACAACTAACAGAATCTGCTACTTGGTCATTTACATTTCTTTGCGCTATGACTTTTTTTTGAAAGTCTTCTGCCGTAACCGAAGGTAATTCGGCAACTTTCCTTTTCAAATTATACCTGTGCCAATCCGATTTGTAATGCTGTCTTTGAATCTCCAAATCTTTAAACGCCACTTGACAGGTGATGCACGTAAACGGTGACGTCATTTTTTCTGTTATTAATGTTCTGTTAGCTTATCTCTTGGATGTAAAAATATTTTCTGAACCTAAAAATACAAGAATACTGCGTAGAAATCGGGCCCCATAATTTCGAACAGATATGAAAATCTCCAAAATAAAAATTACCGAATGTGTCGCATAAATACCTGCGTATGTTACACAAATTGGACAAAAATTGTGACGATCATGTGTGAAACACCATATATATCATCACGTGCGCAGTTTACTATGTCATTGAGGTTAGACAAAAGGTATACAACTTTTTTCGACTGCGCACCCCGATGATCCCAATCAAGTGATTTATTGCGTCAGCAACTGCTGGGCAAGTATTTATAATTATACGTTTGCGAAACAATCTGCGGTATTTGATAACTTACTAAACGAAAGTCATGCGTTTGATTCATGTAGAGATCGAAGAAACATCGCGAAGCACATTAATTGCCGGTTGGTCAGTCATATCATCGAAACTCAGGGCTGTGAAAAAACCAATAAAATACTGGTCCCACCTGGTCCCACCCACAATTTCAATTCTTTACAATAAAACTTGTAGTAAATATATATCTTATTTATAAACGAGTCGACTTCACTAACTCGTAAAAATAGTATCAATCTATGCATATACCAATGATTAACGTGTATTCAAGCCAAATTAATTTAACTCGACAACATATTTATTTAAAAAAGTTTCCAATAAGATTTCAAACGATTTCCTATCTTCTCGAGGTAATTCCAATTAAAACCATTAGAACAGAGCTCAACGAAGTTTCAGCAAAATCCTACGAACCCGCATAATTAAAATCAATCCCGGACGGATTCCACATTCGAATCTCCCTGAAAAACAAGTGAAAGTGGTACCGTGGTACCTAACTGCGCCACTGTGGCGGAAGATACCGCGCGAGGCCTCATGGCTGATGCATAAAAAAAAAAAAATAAAGGAACACGAGGAAGGGGAGAACGCTATCGCGGGGAGTCGCAAGTCACGTTACGGCCCTGCCGTCGCACCACGTTCGCAGTTGTATTCAGGCAGTAGTCGTCTTATAAGCCGGAACGTTTTTCGCAGCACGTTGCGACCAAGAGGAAGAGAATTGCGCTCGATCGAGTAAAGCTGTGCAAGCCGAGAGAACGATAAGCCGCAAAAGCATAGAGAACCGTAGAAGAGGGATATATATCTACGACTCTATATCCTCGTGGAAGTCGAGTAAAGTGCCACGGGTGCGGAATTAACCACGCTGCGATCGTCAGCTTAGGGTCAGCCGACCGCATTTCTCAACAGAGTTTCGTAGGGAACAGCGAAAGACAGACACGAAGCGAGACACTGGGTGCTCCCGACAGGGCGATCCATCTGTCTCCGACCAACCATCCCGTGAACGCTCGTTGAATTTTCACGCTAGAAGGCGGCCGTCCAGCAGGGCGATACCATTTTATATGACTTTTCTTCGACGTCAAGGTGAGTGTGCCGTTCTCCTCTGACCGGAACCACACGGACACACGGTGCGAGCAGAGAGGCGAGAGCAGAAACCCGTGAGGTGCCATCGCGCACATACATTCTCTCTCTCTCTCTCTCTCTCTCCTCGCTCTCCCGTGTCGACGCTAATTTTAGCGACCAGCCATTTTGGACACGGGTACGTACGCGATTCGCGAACGGTCTCGTATCTACGGAAATGAAATCCAACTCCGGTCTCTGCTTCCTCCTCGTGCCCTCTGCTTCTCCGAACTGTGTGTCTCTCTCGCTCTCTTCTCGTCTCTCGACGATGTTTGCTTCAGAAACGTAAAACAGGATCGAGTACTCCGCGAGGAATTCGAGGGGTGTCCGAAATGCTTGGAATCGCGAGCCGATAAGAGGTTTCGCAATCGACACGATTTCAGATAGTGATATTATAAAATCGTGTCATAATGGACAGAGGCAGAATCGTGGGGAATTGTTGGAAAATTGAATTTTTAACGTGGATTTATCCCGGTTCTGTTGGATTTCAGTTCGGTTCTCGTGGCTCTCTTGGTACATCGTAGGTTAAGATCGAAGGATCTCGATGAATCTTTTAGACCGCGTTTCGCTGCTCTTTCTCGAAACCTCCGCGACGCATGCGACAAGCGCGTTAATTATTTCGGAATCCTCCGTCTGCACCACGCTGTCGATAACTCGGTAACGAACGAACGAAGCAATTCTCGTTTTGCAGTATCAAATTCCTTCCATACCTCCTCGCCTTCTCGCCTCGTCCATACGAGCCGTGGCGATGTTTAAATACCGTGCACAGCGGTAATAAGACTCATTGTCAACAAACGTTCGACCTGTGGCCACTTCGTCGTGGCCCTCGTCCTCTTAGTTTTCGTTATATAAATATTTTATCTAATCGCGTTACGTCACGCTCGTCTACCCCACAACCACGTGAATTACTTTAATTTCGTTTTTTTTCCAATATCGTCGAGCCTCTTGCGCCTTACACTGCGCGTTTCGACGGTAGGAGGAGACGCCATCGCCGTCCAACGAAATTCGATACTCGAAGTATCGATTTTTTCTATGCTTCACCAGAAGCTTCTCGCGAACGAGGAGCGTCGTGAAAATCGCACGACGATTATGCACATAATTACTCTCGCTCTTTTTTCTCTGTCTCGCTACTCGCTAATTTTGTCATTACCGGATGTTCTTATCTCGCTAACACTCATCGTAGAATCTTGCAATGAAGATGCACGCGACGTGTCGTTCCTGGTAGCGTGTCGGATCGATTTCTTCTCGGACGATTAGCGCTTAAGGACTTCTATCGCCCGAACGTTATTTTTAAATTGTTTTCCGCTCGCTTTAGACAGAACCTTTCATTCGTCGTAGACGTATATTTCTCTCTGTCTCTTCTCTCGCGTTCTTCAGCCGGTATTATGGAGCCCCTCGCGGAGAAACGAAGAGTCAATGAACAACGCCTCCCGCCGGTTTCGTGACTATTGTAAACGCGCGTGTAAATTAACATTCGACGAACTCGAGAGGGAGAAACCGCAATTGCCGAGCTATGCGGAATACGTCGGGACAGTTTCTATTTCCAAACGTGGTCGCTCGAGTTCCGATCGACATCTCGTGGTGGACTTTTGGAATTATCTTGAAATTCGATTTCGATTCTTCGTGTTTAACACGTTGACTGCCGTGGTGGTCGTTGGTGACTGGCACTCAATTTTGCGACACCGCCGTGAGGGTCAACCCCCAGTAAAATCATTAAAAAATGGTTGTACGCCTCAATTTACCTATACTATTTTAACCACTTGCGCTGGCAAAAAATTCACCGACGCGTGTACCAGAACGATCCAATGTTCGATGCCGCAGAGATATCGGAAAAATATTTATATTTTCTAAACTAATTTATTGCATTAGGACGTGCATACCACGTCGTTGGCGATTCTGCGATAAAAGCATTACGACGCGCGTGGCACGTCTTTCCAGCGCAAGTGGTTAAGTTAAAAAAAAAAAAAAAGAAAAACTGAATGGTGCGGCGCCACGAGGAATACATTGCGTTTTCTAAGGATCGGACGCGTAGAGACGAAACGTCCAGTTCGTTGCGAATTGAAAACCGATGGTACGCGCTCTTCTCGTGATATTTCCTTTTGGAAAAGTGAGAGAGATAAAGAGAGCGAGAGATTGGAGAAAGTGGGAGAGACCGTTCGCTCGATCGGCGCGAAGCAATCGAATCGCGTTCTTTATACGAGCGTCTCGCATTATTTTTTCGATTTATCTAGCCTGTAAGATGGCCTTCTTTGACCCTTACGAGAGTGCATGGTGGCTCGATAGCGATACAAAATACCTCTTAATCAGCGGGCAGGGGCTCTCAGCCAAAGCTTCGGCCCGGCTCGCGTGGACTAGAAACGTTCGAGATCGTCGCTTCCGATTGAAGATAACGGATTGGCGCGAGCCCGCGCCGTTAGATTCGTTAGAACAATTTTGTTCACGTGTAGGCACATCGTGGAATCCGCACGAATTGTCTTAAAATTAATTTTCGTGAATCATACTTCGTTGCGCAGCACTAACAAATTTGTTCTTCACAGGACAAATTGCGTTTAAAGATACGTCGTATAATGCGATAGTTTGATAACAATCATTGTAGACATTTTGCGAAATTTCAGATCCGATGTTTAATATTTAAATCTTTTTAAACAATGTTTCATATTACATTATGCTCACGATGGTGTAAAATATCAATGTTAAATTTTGGATAATGCAATAATTTGATAATAATAATTCTAGATATTTTGCCAAATGCCAGATTCGACGCTTAATACTTTACCGACCGATGATTCATTATCCTATGCGCTTCTCACCGTTCGATTGACCGCAGATACAGAAAAGTTCAAAAATTATTGATTCGTTCGTTAACCGCGTACCGTGTTTTACATTATACAACGTATAACAATGTGCGGATTTACAGTACACTCTAACAATTCTATCTCCCTAATGAATAACAAAGTATCGGTTCCCATGGCAAACGATTGGTAAACTATTGATCAATGAGCGTCGGCGATAAAGAGTCGATTAATCGGTTACCGATCGGGGTAAGCTTTGGAGATAAAAAGTCGATTAATCCGTTATCGGTCGGTAAAGTGTTAATATCTGCATATTTTCAAAAATGTGCAATATCACATTATGCCCACGACGGTATAAAAAAACAATGTTAAATTTCGTATAATAATCTTATACGGACGTGAAATTATCGATAGTCGTTAAAATTGGCTTTCAATTAATTTTTCCGTCGTACGGTGAGTTTGGTAAATTTCTATTAATTATTTGATTGAGAAAAAAACACGGGAGATAATATTTTCTGATTACCAACGGACCATACTGTCGCCAGTCTCACGCGTTGCAGCTACGTACGGGCCGAGAAGCGAGCGCACCCAATTGTTTTTCTCGATCGCACACGCGCTTGTGCGACGCTCGTCCCCGCCTCCATATCGTCAGCGGATTAATCAATGACAAATTTAATCTCACAGTCATCTCCCACGAATGCCGTTTGCTTACGAATCGCCCGCTGGAATTTCGTTTATTCGTCCCGTATACATCTGCCACCCAATTCTCGTCCCATTGCGCCTGCAAGAGCGCAAAATCTGTTTACACGCCCGTGGAACATCGCACGATAAATTTGCATGCTAAGAATCAGCTTTAAAGAAGCCGAAATCTGTTCTGCAATCTGTTCGTGCGCTCGTTCCTTCATCTCATTTACATCTAAGGGCCCATTATCATTTTATCGCGCCTGAAAGAGCGCAAAATTTGATTACACACTCGTGAAATATAGCACGATAAATTTATATGCTCAGAATTATCTCTAAAGAACGCCCAAATCTTTTTTTCTCTTTTCTGGGATCTATTAACGCCCTCGTTCCTTAATCTCATTTCCATCTAAGGGTCCATTATCATTTTATTGTACCTTGAAGAGCACAAAATTTGTTTACACGCCTGTGAAATGTAACTCTACGAATTTTCATCCTGAGAGTTATCTTTAAAGAACGCTCAAATCTTTTTTTCTCTCTTCTGCAAACTAATCACGCTCTCGTTCCTTCATCTCATTTCCATCTCAGGGTCCATTATCATTTTATTGTACCTAGAAGAGCACAAAATTTGTTTACACGCCTGTGAAATGTAACCCTACGAATTTTCATCCTTAGAATTATCTTTAAAGAACGCTCAAATCTTTTTCTCCCTCTTCTACAATTTATTCACTCCCTCGTTCCTTCATCTCATTTCCATCTAAGGGCCCATTCTTATTTTATTGTACATGGAAGAGCGCAAAATATGTTTACATGCCTGTGAAAATATCACCCTACGAATTGTCATCCTGCGAATTATCTTTAAAGAACTCCCAAATCTTTTTCTCCCTCTTCTGCAATCTATTCACTCCCTCGTTCCTTCATCTCATTTCCATCTAAGGGCCCATTCTTATTTTATTGTACATGGAAGAGCGCAAAATATGTTTACACGCCTGTGAAAATATCACCCTACGAATTGTCATCTTGCGAATTATCTTTAAAGAATTCCCAAATCTTTTTCTCCCTCTTCTGCAATCTATTCACGCCCTCGTTTCTTCATCTCATTTCCATCTAAGGACCCATTCTCATTTTATTGTGCCTGGAAGAGCGCAAAATTTGATTACACGCCCGTAGGATATCACGTGATAAATTTTCACGATGAGAATCAACCTTAAAGAATGTCGCATCTCTATCTTTCTCTCCCCCCCCCCCTCTCTCTCTCTCTCTTCTGCTATCTGCTCCCGCGTTCCATCGCGTAATACGTTCATTCACGAGTGGATGCACGCTGGCACAATGGCCAGAGGCATTCCACTGGCAAAATGTGCGCGACTCCGACCCTATGAAAATCGTGGGTGGTCCTCTGGGTATATCTGGGATTGATCAATGTCAGGTGGCAGGGTCGCATTCTTCTGGAAAGACTTCAGTGAAATTTTCCTCCCTTCACCGAGTAGCCTGAAAAGCAATCAGTGACGTAAGAAATTGCACGCTTCGTACATGTCGATGCGTGTTTACGGTTAGTTAATTACACGCTCACGTGGCGTTCGCCACTTTTTCAAAGAGCAGCTTCTACACGGACACGTAACATGATCTCAGTGGCCGGCGCCAAACCCGCGCCTATCGGTGGCACGAAATAAACGTTATTCGAAAGCTCACTTTCTCCGATTTCATTCCAAAACCTTCTCGCGGCCAAGCACCGTCGAGGCCTCTCGAGTGTCGCCAAGAACGAGTTTACTCCTGCAGAAAGGCAAGGCGAATTTAAATCACACCTCGCCAGTCCTCGTAACAAGTTATTACAAATTAACCGCGAGAAATCGTCGGGAGACGATCACTCTTCAACTCGTTATCCGATTGAGAGCTACTGGAGAGCGCAAAGGTACGCGATTTACTGCTCTTGAAATGAAAGCAAGCGTAAAAATAAATTCTCACGATAATCTTGTCTAATCGGGACCCGATATATCACTTTCTAGCGTACCCTGGATCGATTCTTAATATGCTGTAATCATTTATAAGCGAGTAATTTTCTTTCTCGAGACGAGAAACGTGGAAATCTTAAGCGCTTTCCTAGAGAAGATTTATCTGGAAAAGAAGAAGATACCGTTGAGCTACGAACGTTCCTTCTTTCTCTTCGTCGGTACTCCGCCTTTTCATTACCGTTACGGAGCGGACGAAGTGCTAAGTGCCTTGAGCGATGGAATATTTTTCACTTCGAGTTTGCAATCGCTCGTACTTGTTAACGGAGAAAACTTCAGCGGAGAGTTTTGCTTCGTTCTCGAGAAAATATTTACTCATTTGATATCGCTCTTCTCTCCGGCATTCTTCTGTGAAATCTTGCCGCGGTATCGATACACGTTTCCACGATTGAGTCTCTTATCGCGTATGTTTCAGATTTCTCGTCGACCGTCGAACAGACTTCAATCTCTTGAGACAGTCTCGAAGTCGTGGAGAATTTTGTCTTGCTCGCCTTGACCGTCTCACGCGTTGGGTTTTACCCAAATGCGTTTTTCACCGAAATATCAATACCTTTCCACGAGTCTCTTATCGCACATGCTTTAGATTTGTCCTTGAATCCTTGATCTTCTCGTCGAACAGACTTCATTTCTCCTGAGACAAAGTTTTGAAGTTGCTAAGAATTTTGCGTGTCTCGCCTTGGACGTTCGATGCATTGCATTTTCCCCAAATGCGTTTTCCACCAAAGTATACGTTTCCACGATCGAGTCTTATCGCACACGCTTCAGATTTGTCCTCGAACTTCGAACAGACTTCGACTCTGTTGAGACAGAGTCTCAAAGCCACGAAGAATTTTGCGGCTTGCGTTGACCGTCCCACGCGTTGCATTTTACCCAAATGCGTTTTCCACCGCAATATCAATATGCTTCCACCGAAATATCAATACGCTTCCACGATCGAGTCTTATCGCGCACGCTTCAGATTTGTCCTCGAACATCGAACAGACTTCAAATCTCCCCAGATAGAGTCTCGAAGCCACGAAGAATTTCGCGGCTCGCCTTGACCATTCGACGCGTTGCATTTTGCCCAAATGCGTTTTCCACCGAAATATACATTTCCACGATCGAATCTCTTATCACGCACGCTTCAGATTTGTTCTCGAACTTCGAGCAGACTTCAAATCTCCCCAGACAGAGTCTCGAAACCACGAAAAATGTTGCGGCTCGCCTTGACCGTCCGACGCGTTGCATTTTCCCCAAATGCGTTTTCCACCAAAATATACATTTCCACGATCGACTCTCTTATCACGCATGCTTCAGATTTGTTCTCGAACTTCGAACAGACTTCAATTCTGTTGAGATGGAGTCTGAAAGCCACGAAGAATTCCGCGGCTCGCCTTGATTATCCGACGCGTTGTGTTTTCCGCCAAAATATCAATATGTTTCCACGATCGAGTCTTATCACGCACGCTTCAGATTTGTCTTCGAACATCAAGCAGACTTCAAATCTCCGCAGACAGAGTCTCGAAGCCACGAAGAATGTTGCGGCTCGCCTTGACCGTCCGACACGTTGCATTTTCCCCAAATGCGTTTTCCGCCGAAATATCGACCCGCCACCGTAGCCCGTCTCGTCCGCCCCTCACCGCCTCCGGGGGCTGGACAGCTTGCGCACCTGCGCTCACCTTGAACTTTGATGCATCCGCGTTGCGTTTTCCTCTCCCGCCGGAACTGCCGCAATACGAAGACGAGAGCAGCGCGGAATTAACCCTGACCCGCATGTGAAATAAAGCATCCGCTTCCGCTCGAAAGCGCGCTCGGTGCGTTAATTGCGAGACAACACCCGACTAAGTTGTGACCAATTCTTTACACACAATGAGAACTCCAAGGACGAAAGAAGAGGACGAGCTACTTTCCAAGGATTGAAAATATTTTCGGGTAATCTGTAAACTTCGACCGAGAAGAGTTTCTTCAACTTCTCCTTCCCCGACCCTCGCACGATTCCTTTCACGCGCTACTATCGAGTGACTGGTTCCAACCGGAGAACTGTCGCGTGTAGTTCGAGAGAAGCTCGAAACTGACCTCGTCCAAGGTACGAGGGAACTTCGTCTGCATAGTCGTGGAAAATCGAAAGTCCGACCTTGCCCTCGGCGCGAGAGAGATATCTTAAAAATAACCTCCTCGTTCTCTTCGTGCGCGAGAATCCGCGCCAAAAATCGCCCCACGAGGCCTCCGAGGGAAGTTCAAGGAAGTACGAGGGGTTTCGTGGTGGTGGTGGTAGCGCGGGTCATCGCAGATAATCCCAAGTAGAATTATTGGGTCGCCCTTTCGCTCGCTTCTGAACCGTAGCCAAGATCCTTCCGAAGAACAGCCTTCGAACGAGAGTGTCTCGAAAATCCGCAGCATCGAGTCAGCGAGGTGAAAAACTCCAATTAGGGAATTGGAAGATTGCCTTGTTCGCTCCTGGCGAAGAGAATAGGCGCGCTTCTACCGAGATCCTGGAAGTTTCAAGGTGGAGTCTCTCCTCGGAATGTCGAGTCCAACTGCACCAGAGAGTGGCTTCGTGCCTGACCTATGCCAATGCATCATAAGCGTGTGCCGCATACTCGACGCGTCTTCCATCCTGGCGCGAAACCGAGAGACGAGAATGCAAAAATTTAATTATCAGCTCCACTCGAAATTCTTTCTCCTCCACTTTCGTGGCAAACGGTGCCGCTAAGCTCGCGCTTTTGTACCTCGCGAGGATTTTCGTCGAGGCGGAACGCTCGTAAAAGTCGCGATAAAAAGAGTCGTTGGATCGATGCGCCTTATCTCGAATCGGACTTAACTTTTCCGACACAATGCTACCTCGTAAATCGGCGACTTTATATGCGCCACCGCGTGCATATACTTCCTCGTGAGAGCTCTTTTCAGGCAAAAATAAGTCCACGCTGCGAATCCGCGGATTATCCGACTGCAATTTAAATATTTTCTTCTCGAATAAATTCGATTTTCTACCTTCTCCGTCGATTTAACTCGTAATCTTGCTGTCCTAAATTCGTAAGTTTCAAGCTTTAAAAAAAAGGAAATCAGGAGAGGTACTCGTCCTCTTAAACTCTAAACATCCACGAAGCTAAATTCTTCAAGTCTACACCTAACCCGATACTATCAAAAAATTCATTTCCTTCCGCCAAATAAAACGAAACAAATCCTCAGATTTGTCTCACAACCTAGCTATCCTAAAATTCACAATCTCCAAGCATAAAAAAAAAACAAATAAATCAGGAGGTACTCATCCTCGTAAATTTTAAACACGTTCCTAAACCCTAACCCAATTTTACAAACCCAAAAGCCTAACCTACGTGAACCTGGCATCCGATTTTCGAAAAATTAACTTTTCTTTATAGAAAATGCATTAACATTTCGTTTGTAGTTGTTTGTAATAACAATAATTTCGTTTTTAGTTTTGTAATATTAATTTTTCGAAAATCGGGTGCCAGGTTCACACAGGTAAAAGTATACCCTACCAAAAAATTGCATCCCCTTGGAAATCTCTCCTTACCTCTCTCATCTCATCACCATCATCCCCATCCTTCCACTCGTCATCTTCACCGCATCCTAGGCGCACGCCACCCTGCCGTCGTCGTCGTCGTCGTCGTCGTGGCACGCTGGCGTCCCGATCGCTCTGGTCCGCGATCAATATGCCGGCCCTCTGTCCTCTTATCGAGGACGCCTGCGCGCGTCCGTAGGAGCCCGCAGGGGGTGGAAGCAGAGAGAAGAGAGGGTCGCGGATCTGGACGAGCTTAGAGAGAGCCGTGAGCGCACGCGACGACGACGACGTGGACGAGGGAAAACGAGGAAAACGACGCTACGTTAAGCGACGACGACGACAACGACGGACGTACTCGTGACGAGGTGGCCGAAGACGCCGTGGACGTACAGACTGACGAGGAGGAGGACGACGACAGCGACGACGGCGACGACACGAGAAACGAGCACGAGCGTTCGGGCGTGCGAGGAGCACGGTGCACCACAGTCACGGTAGCGACCGGCCACGGGGAGAGACGCGTGCACTTGCGCTCCGGAAGAGAAACGGGAGGAGAGGATAATAATACGCGAGAATAGTAGAAGTAGTAAGAGTAGTAAGAGTAGGAGCTGACCCCAGAAAGGGAGAGAGAGAGCACCATCTTCTACGGGAGTCTGGGACGAACCTCTTTGGTGGAACCTCCTTGCCTCACCTTGTCACGAGGCCGAGGATTTTCTTCTTTTCTCTCCTTCCGCTTTCTTCCAACTTCTCTTCTCTCGTTTATCTATTTCTCGATACTCGTGCGTATCTTCGCCTAGCAAGTGTGTAAAATCCATCGTCTTGGTTCTCTCTTTCTTTCTCTCTCTCTCTCTCTCTCTCTCTCTCTCTCTCTCCTGGAAGAGAGTATCCCAGTTGAGAGTGTGAGGAACAGAGAGGCGGCGCGCCCGGGTCCAGAGGAGCTGCTACTTTACTGTGCCTGTCAACGGGAGCGGAAGCCACCGGAGCAAATCACGACTTATGCGTCTCTACCGAGCAGGTAAAACTCCTGGCGAGGATTTAAGAGTGTTCGCGACTTTGTGCTCGGTGAAGGAAGAAGGATGTCGCTTGATCTAGTTGTGATGGTGGGTTGGTGCTGGTGACGAGGATGATCACTCTCGTTGACGTGGATGTGTTTAGAGTAGGATGAGAGATGAAAGGTTCATTACCTTTGGATCAGATTGATCTCACGTGGGTTCAGAGGATCTTTGGATGGAGGGTCCGAGTGAGGAGAGAATCTTGAAATAAGATACCTCCTGCATCTTTGAAAATTCTTCACGGTGGTCAAGAGCGTTCTCCCAGGGCCTCGAGAATCGATTAAACTCGGTCGATTAACGCAGCCTTATACCGCGACGTCGTCATCCGCGGCCGAGGGGAGTAAAATTAGGGAAACGGGAACGCCACATATGCAGAGTGGCAGAATGTGTTCGCGATACGATCCCGTATGTCGAGCACGCGTGCCAGAGAGTGCCTCCTAGGAACTCAGACTCCTCCAATTGTTGGAGAGGATAGCCTTGGGATTCTTCACGAAATTGGCCGACGGAGTATCCTCGTTTCGAATTTAAGTGGCGCAATTGAGATTATCCGCGACATATGGAACGCTAATGCCGAGAAGATGAAAGAAAAGTGTCTCGTGAGATCCCGTCGGGCTTGGAACGTCCGACGAAGAGATTGAAGAACGAAAGGAAAGAATTGGCTCGTAGGTCGGTGCCAAACTCCTCGATGGAGAAGGAGAAAAGAAAGAAAAAAGAAAAGGAAAAAATCCATAGAGTCCGTAGGAGAGGGCTGTACACTTGGCCATTAAAATCTTCACGAAGTAGCCTACCCTCCAACTTTTCCACGAGGTCTCAAGGTTCGAATTTCTTCGTGAACTCTCTTGCACCTTGCAACACGGTAAAAAGTTCTCCTGCGACGTAACTTCATTTTTAGACGTGTGGACGGCCGGAGTGAAGTTACACACGTCGGCCACCACTTGTGTACCCATACCTTTATCTTTGTACGTTCACACGTATACCTACTGTTGGGCGTATACTGGGAAGCTCTATAGGCACACTCCTATATCTACCACCCAGCAATGCTGAGACTCTCAACCGCAAAGGCCAGAGACGTTTCTCGACAATTTTTTTATGAGCTCGCAGTCGAGCCGATCCGCTCGTAGACGAAGCTTCCAGGTGGATGAGAAACAAGCGTCGAAGGTGGAGGGAAATGTTGGATCGAATAGTCGGCCTGGCACTTTTCTCGCGTACCTTCGATCGGGCTTTCCACGGTTGCCGATAATCCGTGGGAATAAATAATTGTCGAAGAGGGTTCCGGAAGCGGGTGGCAGTAAAAGCTTCTCTGGGTTCTTCGTGGCGTGAGGCACGCTTCGCTCATTCTCTTCGCGAGAAGAAGAGGAAAAGTGGAGAAAGGGAGTCCGATACGACGTGTCGTTCAACCGGCTAGTTCCACGCACGGACCTGCCGTTCCTATAAATCGTTGAAATGAAAGGAATTCAATTTTACGGCTTGCCGCTTATGAATGCCTCTCGACGCCGAGTCTCCTTGTAAATTAGATTTTTTTTTATGTCGTATTGTCCGTTGCTGTTCTCCACTGCTAATAAATAAACAGGGTACCATTGAAAGACTATCCGAAGAGATGCAAAAGGTGTCGAGTAACTCGCAAAGATACCGAATTCTGAGGTACCGACAAACGCTCGTGCCAATTGTCGCGAATCTACATACGCGCCATCCTGAACACGTTAATTCTGGCCACGAGGCGAGACAGGATTTCCGCGATACCGTGAACGCACTTCCGGGAACGTATGTTGAATGTAAAAGCGAACTCAGGAGCCAACGTACTCCAATCTTCGATGGAAAGTTCGCAGCAATCTGCAAAATCAATTACCAATTAGTCGATTACAACGAAGCCCACGTTCTCACGTTAAATGCTCGCGATTCACAAAAATCTCTACGCCTTGGAATTACCCAAGACCCCTCGTCCTTCCAGCTTCTTCTCACGCGCCTCTCATCACCTTGTAGTACCAAGTACCGTAATTTCTCGTTGATTGCACGGTAGAAAGGACGCTACCCTTAATTGAGATACGATACAAGTGAATTCAGCGTGATCAGGGAAGGTCGCAATTACTCTGGGACCCAACGACGTATCATCACTTCAAATCATACTTATCTGGAAAATCTACGCGTCGATCCATCACCTTGGATCATCATACGCGTGAACGTAACCATTTATTATTCCATGGATGATCCATCGATCGATTACCGAAAGAATCCAAGCATCCTGTCACTTGTTCTCTTCAAACATCACTTGTTCAGCCCTCGAACGCACCAAAGATCCATTCACGTCTCCTCTTCATTCAACATTTAGCACGGCGAAGCTACGGTCCAACGTCTTTCGCGACAGACGCGAGTGCGTGTGATTATCGTTACCATGATCCTGGTATGGTCGTCCTTGCCAATGAGCCGTCCCGATGATCGTTAGAGGTACGCGCAAGGCAGACGACGTGGCGGCCGTGCGTGTCCGCGTGGACACGAATCAGTGAAAAAGGTTGTAAGAAGAACGACAAAAAAAAGAAAATACAGAACTGTCCCAAAGCACGTCTTGTCACTCGTGGAAAAGCGAAGCTCATATGAAGGAAATGGTATTTCGGTACTTACTATGCTGTGCGATCCAAGCTGAAAATCACCTCCTCTGATGGTTCACCCCACGAGCGCTTTTAGCAGACCTACTGTCCTCTGGATGATCCTTGATTCACACTCTAACCGTGAACACTATCGCGCGAATGGATAACCAATTCTCCTCCTCATCTGATCCTCCCATGTGACGCGAGACGAATCACGATCGGTTTGGTAGAACGCGGTAAAAGGTGTGGAAGAAGGTCATTGTTCAGTGGTTTGGGTTGGAGGATGCCCTGGATGGTAGGGTACAGGTGTGTTCAATCGGGATGCTTACGTTGCCAATACCCGCGACTGTATCAGGGTGAGAGCTACGGATTAGGAATTAGAAGAAGGCGGTTAGTTCGGATTTTTGTACCTGTCCTTTGATATTGTGAGTGAAGGAAGGTCTGATGAGCGTAGGGGTTCTCTTAGCAGATTACCGATAGCTGTGACATAATCGTAGATTCATTCATTAGTGGTTAATTAATTGTCTGTTTTCTTTCTTCTTGCAGAAACATCCAGGATATCATCCAGAGGGAAAGGAACGGTGTACAGCAAAGGCGGCGGTAGTGAAACATTGTCCAAGCTTCTTGCAAACGGCAACATCATCTCCATCGCCTGGTACACACGTTTATTACCAACAGCCAGCGAATCGATAACACCAACCTGGTGCCCACAATTTCTTAGAGGCACGAGCAACGGACAGGCAGCGTGTATGATCATTGAAGACCATCCCCCCCTGCCCATCAAGCCGAGGCAAAGCCTGCACCAAGATACCACCCAACGATTCCTAAATCATTTGGTCCTGCCTAAGCACAGGACCTCAAAATTTTCCAGGTACCATTTTCTTCCACTCTTGCTCAGTCGAAGGTTGCCTCGGCTGTGAAATTGGTATGCACAGCTGACGCAGAATCAATTTTAGCAACGATTCTCTTTAGTGAGCGTGCGTTCCTCTGATTTTAGTAATAGACATCGGAAGCTGCAGCCGTTCAGAGAAACGTGACTGTCGTCACTGGGTAGTGCGGCATACCTCACCGCAGACAACGAAAACCACACTGACTCGACACGTTACGAGCTACCATCGGGTAGCTGTCCCCTGGGAACGTCGCTCTGCAGCTATCAAACTGTCGCTGGGAAACGTGGAAAGGAGATCTAGAAGAACGAGGACGAAGACGTTACCCACTTGAACTCGACAGAGACTGGCAAACGGGCAACAAAAGCTTCACAACTCGTGCTAGTCGCAGTTGTGCAGGTCATTCTTGTCAAACGATTTTTCAACGTTATCACAACGACGTCACGTCAGAGGTTGTTGTCACTGGGAAGGATCGGTAAGATAGTGAGGAATCGGAAGAGAAGGCACTTATCACCATGGGGAGCGTCAATGTCAACCGTAACGTCAGCGATGCGTTTTACCGTTATAAAATGCCCAGGATCCAGGCCAAAGTCGAGGGCAAAGGCAATGGTATAAAGACTGTAATAGTTAATATGGTCGATGTCGCCAAAGCTATAGGAAGACCAGCTACTTACCCGACTAAGTACTTCGGATGCGAGCTCGGCGCTCAAACGCAGTTTGACTTCAAAAATGAAAGATTCATCGTGAATGGTTCCCACGATGCCACCAAATTGCAAGATCTCCTCGACGGATTCATCCGAAAGTACGTTCTGTGCCCGGCGTGCGACAATCCAGAGACTGAGTTGATGGTCAGTTCTAAGAAGGGAACGATATCGCAAGGATGCAAGGCTTGTGGACATCATGGCATGCTCGAGAGCAATCATAAGCTGAACACTTACATCTTGAAGAATCCACCGAGTTTGAATCCAGCGGTTCAGGGTAGCTCTTTGACAGAGGGTAAACGAGGAAAACGCTCGAAGCGCGCTAACGGAGACTCCGCGACCAATGGCGATCGTTCCGGTTCTCCGGAGAATGAGACCACCACTACGGATATTGTAGTCGAAGCGCCTGAGAAGATAGCCGACGACGGGGCGGATGATGACAAGTGGGCAGTCGATGTGTCGGAGGAAGCGGTAAGAGCCCGTCTTCAAGACTTAACGGATGGTGCGAAGGGAATGACCATCAGCGATGATCTTGATAAGACTGAAAAAGAGAGAATGGATATATTCTATAAGTTAGTAAAATGTCGTCGCGACGCTGGGCAACTAGATAATCACAAGGAGCTGCTGACTGAGGCTGAACGTTTAGAGATCAAGACAAAGGCACCGCTTGTTCTGGCTGAATTACTTTTCGATCAGGCGATCGCCGCGCAAGCTAGAAAGTATCGAGTGTTATTACTCCGTTTCACGCATGATGATATAAAAGCACAGAAATATATGATCAGAGGAATCGAACAGGTGATAGCATTGCATAAGGATGCTCTAATGCCAAAGGTACCTGGCATTTTGAAGGTGAGATATCACGTTGAAGTTATTTATATCCATTTGCAAAAATCATGAATATTGCGATTTATCAAGGATCGTTTCTTTTTCAGCTTTTCTATGATAATGACATTTTGGAGGAAAAAGCTTTGTTCGAATGGTACAGCAAAGTCAGCAAAAAATATGTATCAAAGGATTTGTCTCAAGAAATTCATGATAAAGCAGCACCATTTTTAACGTGGCTCAAAGAAGCAGAAGAGGAAGAGTCCGATGAATCAGATGAAGATGATGATTTGGAGGTATTAATGTTTTCTAAGCAATGGTTGAATTTACTTCTCCGTATTTGTACATATTATTAATGCTTATTGACTATTGCAGATTGAATACGATGATAGAGCAAAGGAGCCGCTTAAGCAACAGAAAGCTCCACCAGCCCAAAAGCAAGTAGTAAATGACTCCGATGAAGAGGACGATTTTGATATCGATGCCATTTAAAGATGAAAATGAGCTCAGTTGTCGGACACGAAAATGGAGAAAGGACATATGTGTTATATGATGATCATTAATCATTTTCTATAGATACAAAGAGCCGCACTTCAATGCAATGTCAGATTACATATAGACAATTCTCTTATTTTAGGTCAAGGAGCGATTGCAATGCCATTATGTGTATGAAAATTTTAACTGTTTTCAAGTTTAGCAAGATTTGTATGTACAGTAATACTTTTAGTTGTTTGTTTAATATCACGATTATAAATGAACTATATCTTTATTCCTAATTACGATTGGAAGATTTTCCACATGCTCACAGCTCCTAAGCCTGTACATTGCTACTTGGAAGAAAAAAAAAAAAAATATTCATAGTTTTAAACCTGTTACTCACTCAGAAGTTGGTCTGCTAAAAGCGTTCTCCATTGTACCTATTTACTATTCTGATAATTATTCAAATAAACATGGTTTACCGCAGTGAAGCTTTGTGTTTTCTTAATTCATCTATTAATATGCATAATCTCGATAGATACCTTTCTAAATAGAGCCTGGCAAATGATTTCTCTCAAAACACGATCAACTTCGCCCTAACAAATCTACTTTCAAACGTATCGCTCGGAATACGCTTACCTCACGAAATATGAAACACTTCTACGACCCTCGACGAGGCCTCAATCATAAGGGCCTGCATCGTCGGAAAAATATTCACTTTCATGAAAATCTGATCGCACTTCACGAACTTCGGCAGCAGGGTGCGCGACGGTCTCCGCGGTGTCGCTCGAGTCGCTTTTTTACGATCGACTAATGACCGTCGGCCGAGCACAGAATTTTCCTTGAATTTCTTTGTTTCAAGGACAATATTCTCGGTACGTGCGAAGTTGTGAACGTCGAACAGTGCCGCGCGGACCCACGTCTAAAACCGACGAGTGCATAAATCGTACAATCCAGTCGAAAATATGGGATTATCGTTCTATCTACGACTTACGAATCGCTCGCCATTTTAGTCTGTCATCGGTCCGCGAACCGTGTCCGAAGAATTTTCATGTCACCGCTCTCGCTTAGTTACCACCGTTCCTGCACGGTTTCCTGAGAGAAGAAGGTGCCCCAGTCCCGTTTACGAGGCATTCTTCCGGGACGGTGTGCGTCCGTAGGAGATCGGAAGAGATCGCGAATGGAATTGAATTTCGTCGCGGCGCCTCCGGCAGTGTCGTCGTCGTCGTCGTGTATTCTCGTCTCCTCAGTCGGACGGTCAAAGGACCGCTAAATTTGACAACCACGGGTGGACGATCGGGTTCCGACGTGTGCGTTGTCGAGTTTCACCGGTGTCGTGAAACCGGATAATCGCGCTCTGCCAACCGGGTGGGATGATATATTGAGGAGCGAGGAAAGAACCCTGTATGGACCGTACTCAAGAGTAAGTATGCTCGTTTCTCTGTGCCTCTCGTTCTTCGTTCTACGCGAGAACGACTCGTTCTTGAGATTTTCACTCTCGATCAGTGGAGAATGCGCGAAATCGAAATTGCCAAACCTCGCCGCGCCTCGTCGTCTCGGCCCTGTAGGTGCAGCTTTTAATTGATTTCCGTGGAGCCACCGTGAAGCCATGACAGAAGATCAGCGACCATGACGGGACCTTCGAGGAACGATCAACGTCTTCGTCCCTACTCTGTTCTTGAAATTCGTTAACGGACGTTCGAGGTTAGGTCTCCACGTCGTGTTTACACGTATTATCTACGACCATTGTCAACGTGCAAGTAGACATCGAACGGTTTGAGAATGTAGATAAGAGATAATGTGGTTTCCGTAGATTACGAATGAGGTTGCGGTTGGATCGTAAATCATCGTTAATTCGCGTCGGTACACGAAGTGTATTATAGGTTAAACGATCGATTCGCGTTCTTTCGCAAGGGAGTATTTGCGATTCGATGCATGCAGAATCGAACGATCCATTGGTCAAGTGCACGTATCCGTCTTGCGACAGTTAATGACGAATGATGCACGGAGAATCTTAATTAGGAGGTTAAATATAACTTCGACTCCAAATACGGATGCATATTTCTTTCCGGCGTGGTAATTCCAATTGGAAGAGGCCCATTCTCTTGACTAGAATACCGTTAACTATTCGCTTTCGTGCTTACGGCGTATACAGTATTTTTACACAGAGAAGAGTACAACTACGATTATTGACAATAATAATACAAGCGTCTACAATTAGCTCCATGACTACATCTTCCACGAACATCAATTAAATCCAAACGGAAAAAAAAGAATCACGAAAACTCATATACATAAGCGCCTCCGGCTTACACGCGATGCGCATGGCGCATAGCTTTGAATTCACTTGGAACGTTCTATCGTCATGGGGGGGTGAGTCATCGGGTACCAATCCTTGCGGTGCCCTCGTGAAAAGAGATTGCGAAAACGTCGTTGCGCCTATTGGTCGGCCGTGGAGAAACGGCGCCACGTGAAAATTTAATCTGTCTCTTTGGTAAAACCGGGGAAAGTAGCCAGTAGTGAGGTTAACCGTAGTCTTCCACTGCTCCAATGCACTGTGAAAACTCGACCAACCCCTCTGTCGCACTGCAAACCGGTATTCAAAGAATTATCGACAATGGAACAATAGTAATCTCGATGCACACGCCCCGTTCGACGAATCGGTACCGCGAATAGGTGCGTAGGTGGATTATTCCGAAGCCATTGAATGTCTAACCCCACGCATCGTGGCAATCCTACTGACCGAGTGACGCTATCTCGTGATACAAGTGGGGTAAGACACAGCACCGACGCTTTTTTATGCAAAACTGGCACCATTCATTCCCGTTCTACCTGTCCTCGAGCATACAGGGTCTCTCGAGGGCGCGAGTGGTGCATACGTGGAGTGTGAGAGATTATGTACACATTCGCATTGTGCGATACGGATACACCCTCCACGTACAGAGCACTGCGCATGCGCGTAATCACTTCATCCCTCTTCGTCCCTCTATGCAATGGGGGTACACGAAGCCAAACGTAACCAACCCCCGTCAGTGAAGAATTAAACGTGACGCCGCGCGCATACACCCCAGTGGTGATCAGATTCCACACGTTTAACCGTACCCAGTGCGCTGGCACGAGGCACACGCACGATATATTTCTATTTTTCTACCGACCGGAGAGAGCGAGACATAGACGTAATAAATGAATTTTGTACGACGCCATCGACTTACTGTGAGTGACAATAGGTCCGTGACTGTCGTCGTCCGCGGGAGTACGGCAGACAGATCGATATAGTAGAGAGTCAAATTGGTTTTTTAACGAAATAGGTAGGTCCGGCAGAATTCGTCGTTACCGATGGGTAGAACAGATATGTCAAAAACGCTGAACGCTTATAGAATGTGAGTAGATCTGTTAAACACTAGAGTTTTAAATCCATTCGTACGCCACAATCCGTCACGATCATCACCCTTCACCGAATAGTTTTCTCGATTGCGTTACTGGCTCTCTCTCTCTCTCCCTTCTACCAACCCCTTCGTAATTGCCCTGCACTCCGGACGGCAGCGCGCACGCGATGCGATTCTTCCGCTTTCTTTCCTACTGTTGAGCGATTTCAAACCGCCGCGATAATGAGATCTCGATAAATTCGCACGCTCGAAATTTGCGACCCCGTTTATTTCGGTAACTACGACGGAGTTTCGCCACTTTCATCGCGCGGCCGGTGAAATTGTTGCTACGGAGCAGTCGATTATTTTTCGCGAACAAGGGCGAACGCGGAAGAGAAAGATTTGAGGTGCATGTGTGGAGCTTCTTGGTAGGATCTCACGCGCGTGTTTCTCGTCAGCTGTTAAGCCTGTTTCGTCCAGTTTTTTTTATCTAATGTTTGTCTATCTCAAACGGTCCTCTTAACTAGTTTTGAATAATTAGAAATCGAGTCGCGACGTACATGGAAGAGAGAAATGCGCGAGATGCGTGAAATATTCCAGGTGCGACATTGTTTCGAGGAGGTCAAGGCTTTCGCGAATAACGATTGCGGAGGTCAAGGTTTTCCAGGTTAGGACCCTGAGAAGGAAGCGACCTTGGTAGGTCCGATACCGATAATCCTTCCAACGGCTTCGCGGCCATTTTTATCGATTAGCTTCCGTCCGTCCGACGGCGTAGATCCTTCTTTTTTTCTTCTCTCCTGCGAATTTCACATTCCTACGTATATCTATATGCACTGTCGCATAAGAGAGATGTGCGCCTCGTAGGTCCGCGCTTGCGCGGAAATATTGAGCCATTGGTCTCTCCGGTGGCATTACAGCACCCTGACATGGGGTAAGTTTGTGTTTCCCGTCAATTTTCGTTCTCTTTTTTTTTCGTCTGCCGATACACCACGCGTGAGAGGCGAGAGCCTAACGCGGATCGCGCGTAGGGTGCGTTCACGCTGTATTCACGCCTCTCCACCTTTTGTCCCTTCCACCTTCTCTGCGATAAACAAGCGTCTTCCAATGTCCGCGATCCCGGCCGAGTGTCCTTCGGTAGGCTTCACCATCGCCGAATACGCTTTCCTCACCCTGACCGCGGACTCAAGGGCCCATCTATTCTTAAATGCGATTAATTACTGGCGCGTAAAGAAATCGTTCCAATTACCGTTCACCTCGAGCGGGCCGTTTTGGTTCTCCTTACCTGTGTTACATTGCATTCTTTAAGTCCACCGAAGCTAGGCCACCGCTCACATGAAAAAGTCCATTCGGTTCTTTCAGATCGGTAGGAGAATTTTTTTGAGTTTGTGGCTACGCGCGCGAATGATATTGCGATACTGAAGTAATATCGCACTTCTTTTTACGTTGTTGTATCTGTTCTGTATTTAATTGATGTGTTTTATTGCAGAAAAAAAATTGAAAATATCGGCAGAATGACGGCCATGACGCAAGAAGAGATTGTGGTCGGGGCAAGGACCGTCGCTCAAGGATTGGAGGCCCTAAGAGTGGAACATGGTGGACTCTTGCAGGGTCTGCAATCGCAGGATGCGCCGGCCGCTCGCGACAAGGCCAGCCTCTTGTCCAAGAACATCGAAATGATCGAGCTCGGCTTAGACGAGGCCCAAGTCATGATGGCACTCGCGAATAATTTACAGCTTATAGAGGCTGAGAAACAGAAGCTGAGGACGCAAGTGAGGAGGCTATGCCAAGAGAACGCGTGGCTCAGAGATGAGTTAGCTGGAACGCAACAGAAATTACAAGCTAGCGAGCAAGCGGTATGGTTCATGGGTTCATGAAGGATTTATGTTTGTCAAGTAGGTTGTACTGCGAGAGACGTCAAAGTAACATTATGAATTTTTTCCATAGGTCGCTCAACTGGAAGTAGACAAGAAACAGTTAGAATATATGGTCAATATGAAACAGTATGATCAAAATCATTCGGCGGACGATGAGAATGCTAAAGATAGACCGAAAGATGATCCAATTGTAGATTTATTCCCCGACGACGATACCGATGACCGAAATAGTAAGTGTATGTTAACTTTCTTCTCTCTTCCCTCGAGTAATTAACTTAAATCTGTGCAAGGGCTCTTCCGTCGGTATGATTATATTTTGGAGTATAGTATTATGGTTTTGACTTTCGCTACTTTGCGTGTTTTCCAATCAAAACTTGATACTTTGAATTATGTTGTTGCGTACAACAAAGTACGGTCTTACAGGTAGAATATATACTTATTTGTAAATGGATGCTGTGCACTGGTTTAAGGATTAGATATATCGAGCATGCTTTGTAAAAAATCTGTAATACATTTGCAGCAATATCTCCAACACCGCCGTCGCAATTCGCACAACAAGTAAATGCAGGTTATGAAATACCGGCGCGTTTGCGCACTTTGCACAATCTGGTTATACAGTATGCGAGTCAAGGACGTTATGAAGTAGCAGTACCTCTTTGCAAGCAGGCTTTAGAGGATCTGGAAAAGACGTCTGGACACGATCATCCAGATGTTGCTACAATGTTAAATATCCTTGCATTAGTGTATCGAGATCAGAATAAGTACAAGGAGGCAGCTAATCTGTTGAATGATGCATTGGCTATCCGCGAGAAAACGCTTGGCGAAAATCATCCCGCGGTAGCAGCAACGCTAAATAATTTGGCTGTACTTTATGGTAAACGGGGCAAGTATAAAGAAGCTGAACCATTGTGCAAACGTGCTCTATTAATTCGGGAAAAAGTACTTGGTCGTGACCATCCGGATGTAGCTAAACAATTAAATAACCTTGCGTTACTTTGCCAAAATCAAAGCAAATACGTGGAGGTAGAGTGCTATTACCAAAGAGCACTTGAGATTTATGAAGCGAAACTTGGTCCCGATGATCCTAATGTCGCCAAGACGAAAAATAATCTTGCCTCGTGTTTCTTAAAACAAGGAAAATACAAAGAGGCGGAAGTTTTGTACAAACAAGTGTTGACAAGGGCACACGAAAAGGAATTCGGCGCTATTGATGCTGACAACAAACCAATTTGGCAGGTACATTTAATCGAGTTATTTTTTATTTATAACTAAGATTTTGCTAAGCACGAATTGAAACGCAGTATTACATTATTTAAGGTTGCGGAAGAACGGGAAGAAAATAAGCATAAAAATAAAGAAAATGCACCGTATGGCGAGTATGGTGGTTGGCACAAAGCTGCTAAAGTAGATTCTCCCACAGTTACAACAACACTCAAAAACCTAGGTGCATTATACCGCCGCCAAGGAAAATACGAGGCTGCAGAAACCCTTGAGGATTGTGCGATGAGGTCACGAAGAGAGGTTGGTTGAATATTACCATATTTCTCTGTAATGTAGTAAAATAAAAAACGTAGTCAACTCAATAACAGCTTTTTATATATTCCTTTGGAAGCAGCATTTGCAACAGGTGGGTAATAAGTGTTAGATTCTGCTTTGGAATATTGAAGCGTTGAGCAAACTTGTAGCAATATAATACCACAGACCTTCGAAAGAAGAGTTTTATTTAACTCCGGTCGTTTGATTATATTTAATTTGCTTAACTTCTATAATTTGTTTACTTTGGCTGACTTTAAATTTTATTTGCATAAACAATGAAGTTATATTATGTTCTGTTTAGGCTTTGGATCTTGTGAAACAAGCGAAAGTCGTACAGATTTTAAACGACGAAAAGGGATCACCCAGACGTGGTTCTCGTTCCAACCTGACGGGCAGGGAACACGAACAGCATGATGAGGTGAGTCGTGTCGAACGTAAAGTAACGATTTAGTCGCACTGCATGTGGTAGCACACCATTAGTCGTCTACTATCCTTTCTTCTTTCTTTTTTTGTTCTTTTTTCGTTATCCGGCCGTTGTGACGATTTGGCGATACGACACACAATCACAGGGCTCCCTGCCGTTGGTACAAAGGGCTCTACACGAAGGACAGTCCGGCCACCACGACGCTAGTCCTAACAAACCCGGTTTTAAAAACAAGATCTTTCAAGCTTTCGGAATTCACTCTTCTACGTAGTATGTTGTCCGTCTGTAGTGGTATTCGTTACGATATTGTGCCGGGTTATATAAAGACTTTAAATACAGTATCACAGGAAATCCATTTTCTGAGGATGAGAGAGAGTATTTGTTATAGGATGCTAAAAGAGATTGTTAGAGCTATTCTAATATTAGATTTTATGATGGTGTAACCCAAATGCTGAGGAACGTTTTAATCGTGCAAAATAATTCTCATGTTTTCCAGTAAATGCAAGTGCTTGCGGTCTTGGGCACTGAATACAATTCTTTGCACATGCCACTAATAACAAAATTTAATCTTGTGTCTTCTAAGTGTTACACGCCACAGATCCGAATGCTGTAAAACATTAGGAATGTCGACAGCATATCATTGAAAATACTGTATAATATTCTGCTCTATCATAATATTATTTTCAGTTGGTATCGTTTTCCACAAAATATTGTGTAACAAATAATACAGCCTTATGAATCACTTCCATATACAAGCTGTGATAATGTGTTTTGGTTATTTTTTTAATAGAAATGTGTGGTATCTGTATTTCAGATTTTTATGAAGTTGTACATCATCAGATCTAGAGGTGCTTAGAGCATTTTCTCTTCACTTTGCACTATTTATATGTTACAAGCATAACAATGATGAAACATTTTACACTTGTGCTGTATTCAGCTCCGCAGGATGCATTTAATTCAAATAATAAAAATTATTCCCTTATTATCCGTTTTCTAAAATTGTTATAAATTTCATAATTTACTTCACTTTTTCTTCTAACTGTATTCCAAGATCGTGTGAAATTGCCGATTTGTATTGATTTATATTCAGCTTACTTTCGTACAGTAAAGGTAGCATAGAAATGTGCAATTAGATTCATTATATCAACTTTGCCTAACTATATAAAATGGTATAGATACGCAAAGATGATTAGGAAATTTGCCTTGTGAAATGACGTAAGAAACGGATGAAAGTAGATTATATATTGTAACTCTTACCTTATATGTTGAAAATGCATTTTTTATGCGCTCCAAGTTCACCTTTGTCGTCAGTTGGTATTTTATCTATAACCATTTATGGTACTTTGAAACAAGCGGGTGCAATATAGTTTTTGTTAATAGAAATATGTCAACTACTTTCTACTTGTGGTATCAAATTCTATTTAGCTGAGAGATGTATTGCATTGTATCCTATGAATTTATTATAAATATAGGATGTCTCGAAATACTTTCCTTGGGAAGTCTATACACATTTAAAATTTACAAAGATGTTATTTTGCGTAAAATTATTTACACCGCATATTTTGATCGAGGCATCGTATATTAAATACTATTAACTGGAATATGTAGCATACTTGTATGTTAATAATATTTCTGACCATAACATAAACTATTACATTACATAATTATTAATGATTATTTTACTCTAGATCAATAATTGCAAATTGATACGGAATGATGAAAGTAGTGCCTTGATGATAGTCTATTAGTTCATAGAATAAATTATTTTCTAATCAAGAACTGTTCGGTAGTTATTTAATAAATAATGTCTGATTATTTACTCCTAAAAGACTGCACAATTCTTTAAATGCAAGAAAGTCTTAGTGACGTTAACAAGACTTTATCAAAATGGCTGGTTGTATTGAATCGTTATTTTGTTTCTCTAACTTTTATCTGTTTCCATAGTAGAAATTATTTGTATAGAAAATAATATGTATAACAATAACAAAAGGTTTTGCATTAATCTTCCTCGCACGCATTTGTGTTTAACCACACTATTCAATCATTCTTGGATATCTGCGTTGTTGTTTTGTTTCGCTTTGATTTGAGTACTGCGGGCCAGAGCTTAGGTTTGGATGGCACTGGAATGCGTTTCACCTGGACAGAAAATGGACATATGTCAAATTGATATGGCAGGTGCGTACTTGTAGATTTAGGTATTTTTATTTCTTGTCGATATTAGTGCACAAAGAAATGTGAGATGTAAAATTGTATTTGTGTTTAACTAATATCTTTCGTTCATTTATCATTTCTTCAAATTTAGTTTGCGTGCAGTTAGTGGAATAAATATCATGCATTGATAGATAGTTTTTTATATGATCAACGTGTAAATAATTAATCACGATCTCTTAAACATTTTGAGATTTGTGTATAAAAATAGTTCTTGTATGAAATACTCGTGGACACGATCAGTGATTAATTATTAAGTAATTTTAATTTTCCTCTGCTTATTTATAATAGTGATATCGTATTGTCAAATGTAGATCATTTAATATAATCTGCTTTTTTCAGCAAAAATGATCCACAGAGTCTCAACATATTTTCTGTTTCTAGTTACAAAAACATACATTGGCAAAGATATTAAATGCGGATCGCAGATTGTGTATCACAGTAATTTTGCAATATGAAAATGTGTTTTCGCTGTATTCATGCATTTTTTATTTATTTAAGGTACCACGTTAGTTGACATAATGCCAAGTTATTGCTGCATCGACTCTTCACTTATTTATTGTAGATTTATAAGTTTCTGTTCTTCTGACTTAATTCTAATATAAAACATATATGCTTTGTTGCAGGACCGGAAGTATACAGTGCATGCACAGTAAATGGAATATAAAGACACACAATAAATATCAAAGGATGGCGGCTCTGCAATGTTTTGTTGTAACATTGACTGATGTCAACTACATCTGGATTGTTTATATATACAGCACATTCCAGCTGCTTTTAATGGGATGCACTATGTGAAATTCACATTGCTCATGTCGTTTGGATAAATCTAGCTTCATATTAGAAACTGATGACTGGTATAGTGATTGCAAAGCAAATTGGTCGATTATGCTTCAAATATATCCGAATCAAAATCCAAACAAATCATGGCGATGTATAAACTTTTTGCTTTTATGCATAATGTTTAATCATTCGCACTCTGAACATACATGATTAGAAAATTATGGTTTATATTTCAGTTTAAATAAAACATTTTACATTTTCAAAAGCAACAACCTAAATTTAATCTGTCAGGGATACATGCACATGCAATTTTATTTTATTATACAAGGTTGTTCTAATGTAAAACTGTGTGATCATTTCATGAGTTAGCTTTCACTGAAGCAAAATAACTAATATTGCCCTAAGACATTTTTATATGTCACGTGGTACAAGAGTACTACTACATTGCAAGAATTATATAAATGTGCCGCCACATGTAAGGCTAATTTGTGTACTAAATAAAAGTATATAATGAATAATTTTCTTAAAGCCTCTCAGAGATGATGACACAAGAATGTATGAACAGACTTTTTAGTAGGAAAAAATATTGATCATATTATGCCTATTCTTGTAAGTTTATAGATTTCTTATGTAATATTTATCATACTTAATTTATTATCATATCAGTCGAATTGACAGAAAATATCATCTGTTTCATCTGCATGTTATGAAACATTGTTCGATTAGTGTATCTTGCGCTTACAGAAGTGCAATATCATTCTAAAATGAAGAAGGATCTTTATAATTTTGAGAATACTGAATTAATAATAAATATTAGAAGCTAATTTTATGTTATGTCGATTCACATTCGTTAAATAATGTATATTTCCAAACAAATATTATAACTGGCTGTGAATGGAAAATATTCCTTAAGTCTGAGCCAGAATTTGCGTATTCATTGAGCACATACACTAAAACTGGATCGATATTTAAAATAGTCAAGTCCACTTATAAAGTAGATTTACAAATAAGTGTTGAAACCAACAAAACTTGTTAAATCGTTTAATGCATCACACGGAAGTTATTCTTGTACATTTGAATGCTTAAAATCATTGTATTCAATATACATATGATACTTTTCATTCTTCAAGGAAATTAAGTCTGCAACGAATTTCATATGCTCTGTACATTGGTGCTATTTAAAATACTTATTTTGGACTGGGCTGCTTTAAAAGATCCATTGTAAATCTTTTATCCTGGACATAAATGTATACTGGACACTACTGAATTAGATATTAAGAAATATCATAAACCACCCATTGCAAGTTTGTTCAATTTTATTGACGTAAGATTTGGACTGGAATTTTATAAATTTGTTATGCTTACGGATGTGACTCAACAGTTTTCATTAAGTACACATATTAGTTTTGATTTGATATCTGTTCCATGAAATAGTATTTTTTTCATATTGTAAAACATTTTTATTCCACTGTTACGTGTGCTCACCATACCCTAGTTCATGCATTTAAAGTATTATACATACACATATTCTGCATCTGAGAGCTTATTTATAATTATTTTGGTAAGGAAATGTGTCTGATAAAACAACTTAAGTGAAAAGTGAGTCAGCACAAAAGCTTGACTGTGATAGACAATGAATAATAGTATATTGAAGATAGTGATTTAATTCTTTCTTTACTAGTATACTATATATTATAATGACTTTAGTTATACAAAGTTTTGTCATTTTTTTTTTTATTAGATCTGAAATTTACTGATAATTTAAAATCAAGCTCTGTTGTGCATAATCTAATTTTGCACATATATAATTTAAAAATATTATGATTTTGAAATATAATTCGATTAGCGTTCTTACCGGCCTTTGTTAAGTTTGTGTGCTTCTTGCAGGGAATTAGCAGATCGTTTGGCTTTATAAGAAATATAAATATATGTACTTTTATAAGAATATACGCTACATTTAGTACATAATATTATTTTATACTTAGAAAATGAATGTTGTGCGAGCAGAATGCCAAAAGGAGTAGCAGACGCAGAAATATTTGTTTATCTATGACATTTATCACAGATCTGATATAAGGATTTATTGTGTGAGTGCTTTCTAAGTGTATTGGCTCTCAGGTGCAAATACTGTTCTTTGATAACATGTAAGTCTTGATTTATAATAAATATTTCCACTTATATCCGGCGCCCTTTTAATTTATGCATGAAAACATCCTTTTTCCGTTGAACTACGTTGTAAAAACTTCACAATTTGTTTCATAATGTAATATAAAAATAGAATTGATTTTTTAGAACAGGTGCTTCAGATATTACGAACGAAACTATCACGACAACAAGGCTGCGCGCTGATAAAATCTGCAGTTATTTATAACGCAAAAAATGTAACTATAAATAACTCTGACAGTCTGTGTGGAAGTACAAGCAAAACATCGACCTGGTCTTATCACAAATTGACATTAAATAATTTGGTTTAATCTTTTTTTTTTGTTTGAGCGCCTCATTAAACACATTACATCGTTAAAATCGAAATTTTCCTCTGTTCGTTATGCACTAATGTTACAATTCCAAAGTCTCATCAGGGATTTATGCAAACTGCCTGCCAACCGCCCTTATGGCAAATTCGGAAAATTCCTTTAAATATTTTTACAACATATCCATCCAACAGTCAATAAAGACTCATATCAATCATGCAAGTGTTCGAATTATAGAAAAGTCTTTATTGAGCATAGAGTTACATATTATAGTAGTAATAATAATAATTGTGATGGGAATAATGATAATCAATGAGACAATTTTTAACGAAAACTATAGAAAAATTACACTTAAACATACTTTCACAAACGTCACGTTTGTGTTGGCCTGACTAGCATATTAGAAGCATTAATGACACAGTTAATCATATTAATTAGAGAAAGAATGAAAGCACGCCTATGCAAGGGGTAATTATGATATACAAATATTAAAAACGCTTTTAATAAATTAGGTACGAGGAAATGTACATTTATAAACTGCTAATATTACATTTAATTGAGTACTATCTGATAAGACAATAAGTGCCAGACTGATTTGCACAAGATCTATTCACAATACATCTTATAAATATATATTCATAAAATATTTATTCATAAGATAGCCTTAACGTAAGTTCTAGTTCAATTTCGAACACTACCGATTTCTGTGTACCTTACAACTCCGAAAATTCTATAATCCCATTAATGTGATTTGTTTCAATACTAACATTTAGTGCCATTCAAATTCCGAATGTATGAATAAATTGCACAGCCTTTGATTAATGTACAAATCGGCCTGGCAGATTTTAAATAATATACCGTGTAAAAAAAAAAACGTCCATGGGATGTTAAAAAATATGTATACAGCTTCCAATAAATATACGAACTTTGCCTAAAGTACAGATTGCTTATCTAGTAATTCGCCACGTCTCGTAAAAAGTACTTAAAATAGAGACTAAGCTAGTCTTTCGTGTTCTATCCTAAAATTTGTATCAAGAAGTCTTCTACAATTTTACTTGATTATAGAAAATGTAAAATGCTTTTCTTGCAGAGTCGGTTTCGAGCACAGAGACCATTAGTTATTACTCTATGAAGGCAGAATTTCAATGCGCGCTAGTCAATGCACACAATAAAATTGTCGAAAAGCCGATGTATCGTAATCGATATCTGCTTAATTATTGAATTAGTCGATTTAAGAAAAAGGAAAGAAAACTGGCTTTGAAAAATTACAGGCCCGTGCATTAATTTGCATTATCATGGATAATAATGTTCCCTTAATTCGAATCCCACTATGCCCTGTCAACAAAACTTAGTGTAGTCAGTAATATTACTAATATAGACGTTCACGAAATATTGAATACTGAGTAACATACGAGTTTTCGATTGCATATATTTTGTATATTGTATTATACCGACTGTGAAGAACACACGTTCCTTGAAATAACAATCACACGCACATATTTATTTGACGTATCTTATACCTGTGTTGGCGTCCACAAAATTCAATTATGCAGAGCAAGGTATACTGCATCCAACTGACTTGATTAGAGGTAGCACCTGGTTGGTAACAAAACGAGTCCGGTCGAACGTAATAGTGAAACCGTTTCTGCTTGATTCTAGGAATTCAGATGAAAATCTGGTTCATTTTCAACGCCGTAGAATATTTAAATCCTGTTCCACTTAAATAAACGATCACACGTTATGAACCGTATAAAATGGAAATTAAGCATTATAAATTAAACTATACAATGTTAAGTGTGGAGTGCGTGGAGATTTTTGACTGGTTAGAAAAATGTTAGTTCCCGTGTGATTATATTATAAATAACTTTTCATTCAATAGTATAATGATGACATTAACACATTGAACACTTAGTATGAATCCGTTAAGCTGTACTCGTAATCCGTGTAACGCGGATTTTTATAAGGAAAAGCGACGCGCTTACACTTTCGATAGAATAGTAACAATTTTGTACCTGCAGTTAATTGGAAATGCTCGCATTAAATAGCCGTCCCTCGAACACGCGACAGTGGTGAAATGGATTTTAGTACATAGTCATTGCAATGGAACAGCGAAGAGTAAGACGGCAATTAATAAATACTTTGTGGTTGCTTCTTACACGACACTTTGTCAAATTCACAAAACTGTATACTTCACGGGAGAATGAACTATCAACTTTAAATACACAATATTAATACAGATATTAATACAGACGTCTCGTACAATGGCATGCGATTGTATATATTGTTTGATAGATAGTTTAATAGAAACAGGATAAGAGGAAAGACGAATGATGACATTATACAACGAAAATTCCGATTGGCATGAACGATGGTACAAATCCTATTGATTGTTAGTGTCCCCCTTTCCGACACCAAACACACGACAGCTCGTGTGTCGAGCATTAGATTGCCTTGTTACTCGTTTAAACACGACAAAATTGCTACCATGCATTCAAGAACTGGTTTTGGGCCATGCTATTTTGGCGTCGATCCGTTTGTAGGCGAAAAGGCAGTGAGAGAGTTCTTGTGGACATTCGTGGTCACCCAACAATGTTTCTGCAAATAGAAGATCGACAACACTTTATCCAACGTACAAAGCTACACATCTCTAAATGCAATTTCAATTGATTAATTCTTCAAAAATCTCCAATCTCCATTTCAGCTTACCTTCGCCCTGCACCAACTTGAAGAGGCCATAGTCCTGAGGATTGGTGCATCTTATCTTATGCGCTAGAATGCGGCAAATCTCTCTGGTGTTCATGTTGGGCCGTACCGGAAGTGTCCTAGTGTTGAGAGAGCCGTGAAGCTCGTCGGGTACTAAAATCCGTAGTACAGACGAGCAGTCCGGCGTTCCACAGCCCTGAAACAAGCATCAGAATGAAGCCTACGTTCATTGTCGTTGACAACCCTCTCCCTAATCCAGCCCTTAATACAATCTAGACCAGGGATGGGGGTACCCCGAGGCCTTCTAAAATTCTCTGCGCTACTACCTCCAATTCTGTCTACAGTCCACTCTCTCAACCTTCTTTTCCTTCGACATTATGGAATTGAAAGGTGCGTTTCAACAAAATCAAATAATAATTTTCCTTTCCAGGACCTTGTATGTGTTCCTTTCACCGTTACTCAAAACGATTGCGGTCTTTCTTTTCCAAAAGGTTCTCCGCCCCTGATCTAGACCAATCCATCGACTCTTACATTTAACGTGGACATTGTTCCTTGGCTCGACTTGAAGGTCTTGAGAACGTGCACGGCACTGGACAATGTCGTCAGGTAGTAACCCCCTTCTCCCGTGAGAAGCGATGGATGAAGGAGACCCCACATGTATTCAGCTTCGACCTCGGCGTCCACAACCTTGCCACGCACCAAAACCCAAACGAGAAGAGGTAGAAGATCGTCTGCGCCCAAGGTCACGTGCCTACCAGAATTTGCATGCTTCACCTGTGGAAGATAAATGATCGTTCCATGATGACCACACACCTGAATACTTTAGAGAAAATCAACCCTAGCATTTATTCGCCTTACCGAGTTGAATATGGCTGATATTGCGGCCAACAGATTCTCCAGCTTGTCCAGAGGAGAGTCCGCCTTTTGCAACCGATCGATGTACTTCAAGATCCGTTCCAGGCTCGATTCCGAGGGTGGGATGATTTTCGGCTACGAGCAAAAGGAATGTTTCGTCAAACACCTTATCGAACTGGATTACGCTCGTTCCTAATCGGACATCGATCTTTAAAATTGGCTTATCATTTCTTTTTTTTTTTGGTCAATTACAGTTATCGGTCTACTCACTCTGACGCCAAGATCTTGAACCTGCTTGCCCTGAGCGTGGGTGATGCTCTCGGCTAGAGTCTGAAGGGATCCTGTGGTTGCGTAATGATCGACGAACAGTCTGTAAACGTGTTCTCTCAATGGTCGCACCACCAGACCCATCATCACTCCTTCCAGAATGGCGTCCAGGTTGAGAAACTCGTTCGCCTTCAGCTTCAGCCTCTCCTTCTCAACTTCCTTCTCGAATTCACGCTCACCGTGCTTCACCAGGTAGTTCTTCATGCCCGACATGAATTGTCGCATGTTTCTCATCACCACGTGAGGGCTGGCCTCCTTGCCTTCCTTCGTGCATTGAATGAAGTTGTCGATATTTTGCGAGAAGGTCGTCGACTTGTCTGCCGCCAGCTGAAGAGCGTAGGACCTTATGGTGGACCCCGTGCCACTCGTCTCTCGATTTCTGAGGGCTTGCAATCGTGGCGGTGCTGTAACAGAGAAAAGTGCAATTGGTGCACGATGGGTTCGCATTATGGGCTCCTAGGTTTTTCGAGTTTCAAATTTTCGTTCGCTCTTGGGGCCTCGCGCGCTCTATCGTGGCTTATCTTATCGATACTTATTAGGAAGAAAATACTTCTGCTACTATCTCCAATCGGAATTTCAAATAATAACTTCCCGCTCGAGAGTTTCGCGCGATATTCGAAGTCATCGTGAACAACAGAAATCGAAGCTGAGAACTTTAAATATTCGGTACTCTTTTTCTTCTTATTCGACTCTTTTTCTGGGAACGAAGAATGTTTTTCTTTTCGCGCAAAATCTTACGTTTGAAGACTTCCACGCCGCGCTGAAACCTCTTACAGAGATCCTGAAACCATTTGCCGATCTTCCGGAAGATGCTGCGGGTTTTCAGGCAGAACTTCTTCCGCTCGCCGCTTATCTCGACACTGCAGTTGATCATTTTCGTTTCCGTTGTATCAAACTTTTTTCTCGACTCCTCTCACGAGACGATCGTAAGATCGTCTGAGGTTTTGTCTGTCAGACAAAACTCAGACGATGCTCTTCAGAAACTCTCCTCCAATCTGATCCCGAGCACTCTTGCCACCTAGTTCTCTCTAATCTTCCTCGTGACTAGGACACCTGACTTCGAAGAAGTCACCTGGGTCCTCGAATCTCGAGGAACACCTATCAGAGTGGTCCAGCTGGACGGACCAGTGAACTTCACGAAATTCCGTGCAACCTTCCAAGGTCACCGAGACTTCTCGGTACTCGGTCGACGAAACTATCCAAACTGAACACTTACAAATCGAATTGGTTCGGAGTGGGTCTTCACGAGGGAGGGACGAGATAATCGACGATGCCAAGAACGTGGATTGTTTATTATTAACAATCGTAGCTGACCCGTGGTGACCTTCTTCCCTCCAGGATGCCGTCGACCCTGGTTTAACGACACTTTATCTTCGGCACGGGCCGCGGAATTTTACGGACTGATATTCCCCACGATTACTTCTCCTTGCTCGATAGGGCTCGCAACACTTTTCACGTGTCTGCATTCGTCTTACTTCCAAAGAAGCCACTGGCGCGCCAATTTCAACCTGTATATCTTCAGGATCCAAGGACAACTACCTCCTCCGATTCTAAAAAATCGCCCAAGACGCGACGAACTTCCAAGGAAGAACCTTTCATAGGTCATTCACAAGACTAATGACTAGACTCGATGAGATCAAATAATTAACCAATGAGATCCTGCGAAGGTCTTCGGCGAAGACGAGATCAAAATAATCCTCCAAACGAATTCTTCCTCCTTCATCGATCCACGCCTCCTTCCATACGATTCTCATTCATCAACCCGGTATCACCTTTCACAAGAATCCTGAAATCTTTCCGAGGAAGAATCGAATTGGTTAGCAGATTTCTAATGAATTCTAATGAACCTCTGCGGGGGTTCATTGACGAAAGTCTACATTGTCCTGGTTGATCCTTGGCGACTGGCCTTCTTTCTGGAGAACGCAGCGAAGATACTTCGTGATACCTTCGAGTCGTTGTCTACCAAACTGTCCAACTTTTTCGAAATAAGCTTCCTTTCTTTCGTACACTTCGAACGATCCGAGTACAGTGAACTTCGGAGTTCTTTAAACTCTCAGAGTGGAGAAACTACCGACGCAGCACCGACGAGCGACGGCTTGACACTGACGAGAGTGAATCGGCTTCGGCCGAACAACGACTACTGCCGCCGATCTGCTGCCGGCTGGGGGCCGCGGAGGAGGCGGCGGTACCAGTGGTGGCGAGTGCCTCGGCAAAGGTGAGCTTGGGGAGAAGAAGCGGAAACGACGACGCACCGGCCACACCACGCTTCTAATATCTCCCTTGTACTTTAGACCACTTTAGACGCGCTCGCACGGGAAGTAGGAGGGGCGCGCAAGACGATCCACTCGCGGCCGGATGTAACGCGCGCGAGGCTTCACGAGTCGACTCGTGCAAATATCGATAATCCCTCGCCGGCAGGCAGGCCTTCTCATTGTCTCGTCTGGTTCAGGTACCGTCGAACGCTTGCCAATCGACAGGAAGCTCTACACGAGGCAGACGCAGAAAAATCGAGAAATTTTTAAACGGCGGGATGGCTCTGTTAATTCCGCAGCATGGAAACGAGCGACGATTTTTGTTCGTTTTTCGTTTTTCCTTGTACTTAAGGTTCGGATGATTCTGCTGTTAAAGGTAGAAGGAAGGTGGAACAAATTAGTGGGGTAATTAATTAGGTATTTTTTTTGTTTATTAGAATTTCGCGGTTATTTTCAGTCGTTATTCGAGAAACTCAAAAGAGAAATAAGAAAATTTGTGGTTCTTAAATGAAGGGATTAAGATTGCTTTTTTTAGACGAGACGATTATTTTGATTTGTTTCTAATTTGTGGATTATATTGTAGGTTCTTTTCCTTCTTCTTTGTATGTGAGGTTTAGAAGGTTCTTTTATTATTATTTGAGAATTGGCAAAGTGGTCGATTAAATTAGCGATGTAGCTAATTGGTTATTTTTTAATTTTTTGTTTCTTTTATTAAGAAAGTTGCGGCTCTTCTTCGTCGTTATTGCAAAAATCCAAAAGAAATTCATACCGAATTTTTTCAAGCCCTTGTTACTTTGAATTCACTACGGACAAATATTATGTACCGAGTTCTAGGGTTTAACGAACAAATAAGATGATTAGAGCTCCGAGCAGCGTATCGAATTACGCAAATTTCCTCGTGCATTTCGAGGATCCTGTAAATCGAGGGGGTGCATTTGTATTCAACCCCACGCGACTTCCTGATAAAATCCATTGTTAGAGGTGGAGTAGCTCTGCATGTGAGTGCGCATCGACCGAGGCATCGACATGTTGAACTAAAGAGAACAATTCGATGAATAATTCACTTGTTTACCGTTCGTTGTATCGATGACGCAATCCGCGTCAGCGCGTCACGTTGCTCGTCAAAATCGCGATTTAATCGCAACAACGGGGAAAGTACAACGATCGTGCGCATTATTTATAAATACCTTCGAACTTTTTCGAGCTTACCAAATTCGTCCTTGCCCCCCAAATATCAAGATCTTCCATCTAAATTGGTGAAATCTCGATCGAGAATACATCCGACGAACGATCAGGATTAATTTCATCAGTTATTTCTGTTCCGTTTTGAGGATCTAGATTAGTGGTTGTTAACCTTTTCGAAGTCACGAAACATTTTTCATTAGAAGGATAATTTACGGAATGCCCAAAATTATTAAGACAATTAGGATCCTTTTTTTAGATGATGCCTTGCTGAGTCACTACTATACAATAAAAGTCCAAATTATGGCATTTTTGTGCGCGTGCGTATTTACTAACTAGGTATAATATTCATTGACGCTTTCATCATTTCGCGAAACATTTGTAACAAGTTCACGAAACACGTCTTTAAGATCCATCGATCTAGACGATCGTGGTTTAAAAATAAGATCGCGTCTAATACCGCTTGATTTATGCACTTATACGCTCCTGCACCCGTTGGCAAGGTGAATTTTTTTTTCTCCTCGCGGGACACAGCACGCTTGCACTCTGAAGGACACGGTTGCACACGACAGTGGCCAGTCTCAATGAGAAATCGCGATAATTTTTCCGAACGATTGAAAAATATGCGGAACAATAATAACGTAAGCGTGACGCACGTGAGCTTGGGGAAATGTGAGATCCCAACGAGATACTAGCCAGACGTTAATATCGCGACTGTTAACGGATATTAATAATAATCGATTGGAAGTAAACAAACGGCCAATGACGTTAATTCGATTTATCTCGATACACTTTTGTACCCCTTACTATTCTTATCGTTATCGATATGCAATTATAAATATCATCGCAATTCCCCTCACCTCGTTCATTATTCCTACGACGATCGAAAAAAAAAGATAGTCTATCGATCCTACCATCCACTTTCATCCCCAATGCCAAAGTCCGACGTACGCGGAATATCGGCTCGTTTGTTTTTAAATTTCCATTAACATCTCCTTGGCCCAAATTCACCACGAGCCTTCGTGGCCGTCAAAGTCGAATCGGTGCGGAATCGAGCGGATTGAGAAGAAAGTAATTAAAAAAAACGTATTAAGGTAACGTGGAAAATAGACGATTAAACGCGCGAAATTATCGAGCAAAGTCACGCGCGATTAATCGATCTCGTTCTCCAGTTCAATTATCTGTCGAGGGTGCGATCGAAAGTTCCAACGCATCGAAACTTCTCCGTTCACGTTTTCCAATTAAGCAGCTCGCGCACGGCAGGGGCCTCGAGACGAGCGCGATGAGCCGACAGACTGCGCGGCACCGTATTTTCCTCATTATCTTACCTACCCTGGACTTCTTCGCTCGACGATTTAACAAAATAAGATTCTTCAACCCTCTTCAATCATCTCTACTCGTCGAATTAATAGAAGGTGTAATAATGTAAGAGTGGATTCTTTTCCGTGAGAAATCTTCGAGAACGAGTCTGATCGATTAAGAAGGAAAAAATCAAATCCAACACAGTTGTAAGACAAACACAACGCGTGTACCCAGGTCTCATGTGTCCCACTCGAAGGGTATCTCGAGTGAAGATAAGATCGATCGCGGTCGCGTGTACGGGAAAGAAGGAAAAGAAGTGAAAAAATTCGTGAAGAAAGGAAAAAGGAAAAGTCACGCGCGGAGAGGCAAATAGGAGAAGGAGAGTGGAACGATGATATCTCGTTGCGTTGTCCGGGGCTCGATGTAAAAGGCGCAATCTGATCGTTCGTTAACGTTTTGCGCGCTCCAGGGCCCGCCCGTTTTATCTCGTGGGACAGAACGGGAGAGACGAAAGTGGAAAGTGTGCTGAAGAGAGAGAAGGAAGTGGCCCACAGGCCCCGGATGAGTGTCCACAATGATCTTGCACGTGCTCGGCCTGTGAAAAGTGAAAGCTCACCCCCTCGAGTCCTCGTGACATCGAGATTATCGGTATCGTGAGGCGTTTCGATATTCTCGACGCACTACGCGAGAGATACGGGTGAGCGATCGTTGCCCGAGAGGAGAGTTAGCGAGTGCTTTGAATTTTAATAAAAAAAATTCTTCCTGTCGTTTCTTTGTAATAATAATGTTAACGAGAAATATTAACCCTTTAATGGATGATTTTTAAAAGATACATTTCTTCGTCATATATGTTAGTTTATAGTATACAGGAGTGACAGAGTAATATTATAGAAATATCTCATTTAACTATGCATTAAATGATTCTCGTTACACAGATGCTACTAATAAGAGACATAATTCGCAATGTTGTATTTCTGCAACAGTATATGTGTTAAAGGGTTAATATGATCGAGAGACAAAGTTTGCGCAGTAACTAGCAAAGCTTTCCATCTCACTTGAAATTTAAGATTATGGTTATGGTTGAAATACTTGAGATTTAAGAATTTATTCGTTTTTGAGATTAAATGTGCGGCATTTCGATATTCGCGACGCACTACGGGAGATGCGACCGAGCGATCGTTGCCAGAGAGGAGAGTTACCGCCGAGTGGCTTGAATTTTAATGAAAAAATTTTCACTGTCCTTTCTACCGAGCAGAGACTCTCTCTCCAATAATAATGTTAACGAGAAATATTAACAGGGTCGAGAGACAAAGTTTGCGCGCTAACTGGCAAAGCTTTCCATTTAACTTGAAATTTAACTTCGTCATAAGATTCGCGCCAGGTACAGGTCCCAAGGTATTTCGCTTTTGAGATTCAACGTGCACCAGCCTTCGGCTTCGCTCGCTCTACCTTACTAGAAACTACTTGTGTACACGGACAACCTCTCCGAACTCGTTATGAAGTTCCGGGAAACTGAATTTCCCTAGTATCGCAAGCTCTCCGGTTCTTGCGTTGTGAGGAGGCTCGCGAAGGTCCAGAGAGGTCGAGGACCCACGATTTGAAATTGCAAACACGAGAGCTTGCAGTCTCGAGATATTTCGCAGGCTTTGCGTCTACTTTGTCGACGGACGTTGGACGATGCGAAATTTCTCAATGGCCACGGAGAATGATCTATCAATCGTTTAAATTATTTCTTTTTTTTACGAAAGACGATAACGTTAACACTTTAATTGGCATGATGGTAACAGCAACTTGTTTTTCCTCGGTGGTCACCTCCAGAAAAATCATTAAAAAAAATGATTGTACTAACCGCAATTTACAGCATTTGAAAGATTGTATATTAACAAAAAAAAAAGAAAATACAAAAAAATGCAAATTGTGGTACCACGAGCAATCCATGGAAAAATGGTGGCAGTCAAAAAATTAATTTCAACGACAGAAAATTTCTGTGGCTTCCCTAAAAGACGCATGGAGCGATTAGCAAAAATCTAGAACGATACTGTTACCGCTTGTGTCACCTGCCGCGAGGTTTATCGTCACGTGCTCACGACCTCCTCTTCAGATAAATGAGAAAAATGCGGGCGTGGAAAACTGTTCGGAATCAATATCCTGGTAAGTACGCGATAATTTTATCGGTCTCTCGGAGCAGAGACTGGGAGAAGAAAAAGTGGGAAATGAGAAATGCGGCGTGTGAAAACTCCTATCGTTCGCTCCAAGACGATGATGTTTTGATTGTTCACGCGCGCTCGCACGCGAGAGGACTCGAAGTCTGCTGGACGTTAAGCGATCAGCAAAGCGCAAACATTTTCTCGTGCGCGTGCAATCGTCGCGCGAGTGTAATGACTTGTTTATTGTAATTTGTCGAGAGAGAAAGAGAGAAATAGGGAGAGAGAGAGAGAGAGAGAGAGAGAAAACAAGAAAAAAATGGGCGATTGCATTCTTTCCTGTTTTTCAATTCAAACCGCGAGAGCCCACGTCGAAATATTCGCGACGCATTTGTTTACACCGTTCGTGTGCGTAACTTTGACTGATAAATCCCACACGTAAACAATAAAACATTGCAAATAAGTCTCCTATCTCTGTCGATTATTAAAGAATAAAAAAAGACATTCCCCGAATTCGCTGATTAGTTATAATCAGCGGTTAATTATTCTTTATTTACGCGAATTTGGAGTGAGTGACGGTAAGAAAAATCCTCGATACGAGAAGTGATTGTGAGCGCGCGAATTTAATTAGCCGAGTGATTTCAACTGGACCGAATAAAGAGGATGACGTGATTTTATGCGATTGGTGCCGATTGGGATTACACAATCGCGATCGATCTGAAATCATTGCACTGGCTCGGAGATGACGAATGAAAAATGTGAAATCTAAGCGCGATAAGGGCGAGTTGCAGGAAGATGCACGGAATGTCATCAGCCGTTGTTTGCGGTAGTGATGTCACACTGCACAACATTGCGTCTTACTATTCTCCTAACTGCGATTTAACAAACAATCGTGAATTTATTTTTCACGGATGTTGCACAGCGTGCGTTCGACGCGCTTTGCAACGTGACGTTACGAGAAAAACTCTCGATGTAATCAGGACTGGTAGTACGTCGCTCGAAGGGTGTCCCAAAGTGAAGCTGACAGGATTTGGAAAGACCAGGTAAATAGCAATCGTGCCAGGACCATGCAAGGATCACGTGGGCCCAAGCAGGGACTTCGTAGTGGCAGGTAAAATTTTCCTCGAATTACCGTTATGTCCAAGAACAAACTGAAACGCGCCAGGACGACGAGGGGCCTGACAAGTTGAGACAGGCAACTCAACACTCTCCATAGAATCGCAAAACTCTAAGTTGCGAATTTTCTGGAAGACAGCACCTACAAAATAATCCTTTGTGACAGTGATCACTGGGAGGCATCGACGATTGAAAATGCAAACTCCAAACGAAAATTACCCTCACGCCTTAACAAACAGAGGAAATCCAGATGATCCCAAAATCTAAAGGCGCATTAGAGCCCTACTAAAATAGAGCGTGGAAACCGTGACCGTCGTCTAATAAATTCGCATTAGTAATGCCGATCATCGTTCCGTCTCTCCTCTCCGTAAACTCTTTCTCTATTTATCGAGGTCGAATAGCGTCATCTCGCGAGATCTTTTTGTTCTCTCGTTCGATCGGCCGCACGAATGTCTCTCCGCTGACGCATCGTGAAGCAGGCCCGAGCGATCGGCGCGCGCTTTCTCCTCGCGCGAGTAAAGCAGAGCGGACGAATCAGCAGGAGACTGCGCGTGACCTTCGCTTGCAGTTTCCACTGGAAGGAGCGCGCGCGTGCGCTCACGATAAACGTGACTCTTACAGTGCACGTGTAGGAACGTGCGCGTCTCTTGCCCGCGGGTTGGAGGAAGTGGTCGATGCGCCACGCGCTTGAAATTTCTGCTTCTCTAGTCGAAGCGGAGGATAAGAGGGGTAAGTAGACACGCGCAAGTGTAACAGACGCAGTACGACCTTCGCTTGCAGTTTCTGATAGGAGCGCGACGATAAAGTTCTATTCTTCATGCGCGTCTTTTGTATGACCAGCTGACGAGCGTGTCCGTATTGGAAAGGACACTCTTTCGGATTAGCCTCCAGCCCTCTGTCCCGTCGATAAGAATCTTCACAACAGGAAATTGCTCGCGCGGCGATACTGCGCCTAAAAATCACTACGATTGTCAACGATAACATTGTCTGGACGAAGGAGAATTAATTGAGGGAGAGAGAAAAAAAGAATGATCCTCTTTGGATATCCGAGAGGACAAAGAGCCGGCGGCGCGTGCTGCGAGAATGCCGTGGCAGGGGGGTTTCTCGACGGCGTTATCGAGCGTGCGATTTTACCGCGGGCGTCCAATGATTATGAAGAACAATAACACGATGAGAGATTCAATTGCGTAACGCATCTGTTGTGCAACGCGTGTTAATTAACACGGTGATCCGTCGTCCGGCTTGCGCCGCAGGGAACGACCCAAGCTCTTTTCATCTTCGCGCTCGGTGAGAAGGGAAGCGTGGCCCAAGTGATAATTGTGGATGGCGATGATCGAGTCTCTGAGCTCTATTCAAATTATGGCGTAGATTCCACGTGCAGAGATAGAGTGACTATTATTAATCCACGCAATCGTGACTTAACGTGACTGATTCACGCGCGATAAAAGAAACTCAGGCTGGCACTCACACAAAAGAGGATCCAGCCGTTCCTTGAAGCTCTTGTTCCTCTTGATTCTTTCTACGTCGCTCTCGTCCGTGTCGAGCATCGTTTCCCATTCGGATGGATCGTAGGTCCGATCCCTTCTCGACTCTGGCGTGTCCGCCCTGTCGTTCTTCCTCTCAACGTTGTCGTACGAGGAGTTCCTGTCGCTGTAGAGCGACTCCGACGTGTCCGGTGGCTTCAGCAATTCTGGGTACCTGGAATTTTACGGTCAATATATACCCCGTTGACCCTTGCTTCGACACTAGAAAAATAGCCAAGGCTACCACAGAGATTCCTGGAAGAACTCACCGTTGCAGAATGATACTCTGAACGGTCAAAGTATTCCCTACGATGTCTCTATCGCACTCCTCGTCCGGGAACTTCCTCGCGACGTTATCACCCTCGTAGTCTGCATCACAGTCGTAGTCCGGCTCGCAATCCTCTCCGTTTCCTGTAACACGTAAAAGAGAATTGTCAGTTAGTTACAGCTCTCTTTGTGCCATTAGCATTATCCAGTGCGGGCGAGAATAGCACGGTATCTAGCTCAAACAGGATTTATCTGCAATGTCCTTCTCTTAATGCGTATTTAGATAATGGCTAGGACTAACCGATAAACTCCCAGCTGGAGTCCACAGCCCAGGAGGTGTCGTTGAAGACCTTGGTTCTGATCTTTGGCGGTTGCACGGGTTTCGCGCGTGGTATCTTCTTAATTTCTCTGGTGCCCAGGCGTTTTGCCAGGTTGTCCACCGAGGATGAGATCAACGGAGTCTTGTCCTCGGTTTCTTCCGTTTCCTCCCAGTCAATGGGGTGCAACTGATTGGGATTATTGCCCACGGGGGTCTGGAGCCACCCAGGCTCACTGTGACGATACTTGTTGGTCGCCGGATTGTTCCTTGGTCGTCTCCTCGGGATTATCGCTGCACTTTGAGCGATCGCGTCCGCTGGTTCGGCGTAGAAGGGACTGCCCTGTTTGGACTCGGGCGTTAGTGGGCTGTTGCTCTCCGATTTGGCCAACATCAGGCCCAGCTTGTTTCTGGGTGGCGTCACGGTGTTCGGGCTGTTTAACGAATTGGCACTGCCTGTGGAACAAGAAACAGATGTATCAAGATTTCGATACATTTCAATTGTCAAGAGGAAATTGATTACTCACAGACTCTGGATAGCAGATCGGGCCTCCTTCCCATACCTGTCTCCTCCGGCGAGCCTTGCTCAGGACTCTTCATCTCTTGAACAGGTTTGAAGCTACTGAATTCGGGACTGACGATCTCCTTGTAACTGAGCTTCTCGCCACCGAGTGGCTTGTCGTTCCTCAAGACGAATCTTTCGTTTCTCATTGCCAGTTGCTCGTTTCCGGTCACCCTCTCGTTCGGGCATCTTTCAGCGGGACTCACGATTCTCTCCTGGGCGATCAGACGATCGTTCGAGGTTCTCAGACGCTCTTGAGGATTGGCCGGCGCGTCGTTGCGCGCAAGCTTGTCGTTAGGTGACCAGGTCGAGTGGTTGGATTGATCGGTGGTATTCCAGATGTCCTCGTAATCTGAGATCTTATCGCCGGGCGAGCTACGATAATACGATTCCAGGATATCCGACTCCTGATAGTGTTGAGAGTTCTTTCTGGCCTCGCGATCGCGTCTTCGCTTGGACTTGCTCGTGCTGGAAGGTGTCGTGGGTGAGAGAACGTTTGGGGTCTTCGCAGTCACGTTCGGGACTAGCTTCGAAGAGGGAGAGAGCACTGGGGTGGTTGGTGACAGAGGTGATTTAATAGAGAAGTTTGATGATATCGATTTGTTCGACGTTGCGCTCTGCGGGCTCAGCAAGGACGTGTTCGGATCCGACGGGGTGTTTTGCTGAAAGTGAACGAGTAGGTTAAATTAACATGACGTTGTTCGAGCAAATTAGGCTTGTTGCACACTGTCGACCGGTCAGTGGAGACCAAGTTACTGGAACACCAAAAATCAGGTAACTACACTCCGGGAACAAGCTTGGCAATCAGCCTGGGCAACTAAATGCGCCGACTTCAAAGTTATCACAGTCGTAAAGACCGTCAAAATACGGTTGGTGGACAGGAATATTGCTTACTACTGTGTAAACCAGTGTATTTTATTCAATTGACTACATCGATCGCCACGACCAAGTTTGTACGATCACATATATTTTCATGTACCTAATGGTCCTATACAACCCGGTCTGGTCGACCGTGCACAACGAGCCTTAACGTCGGGTTTTTATTCGTAGCAAGTCTGCTACTTCTGCCAGGGCAAGCCCGGTATAAATAATCGATCAAATCGTGAATGGAATTCTTCGGCTCACCTGAGAAGCGTTATCCTCGTTCTGGTTCACATTGAACGTCACGGTGGTGGTGACCGTGAAGTTATTCTGACACTGGCTGAGTGCCGGCTTGGCCCATCTCGGTGGTGGTGGCGGAGGTGTCTTGACACTTTGCGCGACCCCATGATTCTCCGCCATGATGTTCCTGATCTCTGGCAAGACGGGCGAGTTTGTGCACGAGAGATTGTTGAAGTTGGAAAGGTTCTGATGGAAGTTCGTCATGGAGGTGCTAACCGACGAGAATTTGCTGCTTCTGCTGAACTCGACGATCGTCGCCTTCGGAGTTTCCGCGATGCTCCTCGAGGACTCGAAGCTCGTCTTGATGTCCTGAGCAGGACTCAGGACGTTGCTCTCCACGTTGTGCACTATCGGTGAAGGACACCTCACGCTTTGCACGAGATTAGGAGAGATCAGCTTCTGCGACAGTTTCTCGCTAGGCGACATCTTGTCGTTTCGCTCCTTCTTCGAGTCCATGGGCTCGTTGAAGGTAGTCAGGTTGAGAGTATTCGGTGGAGTAGGCCTCGGCTGGCGAGGAAGAGACGAGACGAACGTGGATGTTGTCACTGTGTTCGACGGCGATGAGCTTCCTGCGGGTAACAACGAGGAATTGTAATCGTCTGCTTTTTTTTTCTTTCCAGAGAATATCGACGAATATCGTACTCTTCTCCTACTGACTACGTGGAGCGTTTCACACGGGTTACAGGGAAACTCTTTAATAGCTAAGTTTGCCAAAGCACTAATATCAACGAGTTCTAGATATACTCTGTGCTAATCTAGGTTGGTATCTTACGTGTATCGTGCGACGATATCGGCGCGAGATTCAGCACTATGCTCTCGGTAGTTGGTGTGCCAACGTTGATGTTATTATTATTGTGATTATTGTTACCTACGGAAACGAACAATTACGCTACGTTAAGGGCCACAATCTTAGAAGCGACTACAGCTAGATGCCAGATAATCAAAACAGGTTACATTCAAATGTAAGAATTCGACGAAAGCGAATTTTCACTTACCACCGTGGAAGCTACTCAGGCTCGAGGTATTGCTGCTACTGCTTTCAGGTGGTTTCGGATTGGCCATCGGATATCGCCAAAACTCTTGACCCAGAAGAGCGAGTGACGAGAGCTGCTGCCTATTCTTGGCCTCTCGCATGGCCCTTGGCAGGGTCAATTGGACAGGTAATTCGTCACTGATCACCGAGAACAAATAACAAGACAACGTATAAATCATAAAATTCTCTACAAAAAGTTTATTTGCGATTAATTGTAAATCTTCGCGAGCGATTCTCCAAAGAGGTAACCGAGCCGATGGAAGAAAAAAAAAGAAACGAGGACACGTGACTATCCGCGTAATTCCTCAGGAAGCTCCACGATCTCGTGGCGAAACCTTTCCACCGTGCAAATCCCAGGCGCTCGTAACTTCTCCATCATTTATGCAACGCGCCGGTTGGATAGCTCGAAATTAAAACTTTTCTTCGCTCGCTCGTGATATCCACGAGAGAAATAAAGAGAAAGAGAGAAGGCGAGAGAGAAAGAGAGAGAGAGAGAGAGAGAGAGAGAGAGAGAGAAAAGTAAAACCAGATTCTGTCGGAGTCCGTCGTTGCGTAAGTCGTCCGTTTTCCCCTTTCACCCTTCCTGTACCCTGCCTCGTCGGGCCGACACGAGCTTCTAAGGTACGCTCTCTAGGCAATTTGTAATAAATCGTTTGGGAATTTGTTGCACGCCGGTGGCACGTAATCCTCGTAACGAGCAATAGACGGTGAAGAGCGCAGATGGAAAATCGCGAAAAGTGAGAAAGAAAGAGTCGACGGTGTCGGACTTGATGATAATCGGATGGTACCCGGACAGCTTGAGGATGATATCGAAAGGACGATCCTCGATATCGGGAGAGACGATCCACGGAAAATGAACGAGAGGAAAACTCGTACTCACCAGCACTGAGAATAGTGAGCGATCAGCGAGGGGATGTTGTCGAACCTGTTCTCGCTGGTCTCCAAGCTGAGCTTCCCCTTGTTGGCTTGGATCAGGTAGTGCTCGATGTAGGGCCCCTTCCCCGGTGGCAATCTCACCGACAAGGCCATCGTGTCGCTCTGACTCGACTGACGGACCACGAAGTTCTGCAAGCCAAAAGCGCAGGCAACCGATTAGAACCACCACCTTCGAGCACTTTTGATTTTGGGAGTGCGTTGTCATTTTTGAGCTCCTTTTCCTGAAGCTCCAACACTCCAATTGTACGAGAATAATGTGAATAAGTAAATTATACGCGAGTAAATCTTTATAATAGACATTTGTATATCTTTTGTAAAATCACATTTGTCCCTTTTCGTATTGTTTTATATTACTGTGAGTTTACGAGAATGTTTTCTCTCGACGATAGATCAGTGAATAATTAAATTCAGTGTTTTATTCTAAATTACTTCAAGCGTTGATATTTTAACGATGATGTATACAATACGCGTACTTATGTTATATTTCAGGAGTGTCGTGCCTCGGTTTTGAATAATTTCGAAGGTACTTGATTTTCAATCTCGAGCGCCCATTTTCAACGAAACCAAACATATGCAAGCTGTTACAGTCCGTTGAGCTTTCTCTATCAGTCGATGTATCCCAGTTAACGGTTCAAATATTTAAATTAACTATGTTTAATTAGCCGTATCGACGGACGACGATAAATCTCATCCTCTAACCTCGTTCCACAATAATCAACCGCAGATAGAGATCAATCCCACATTTCTTTCTCCACTCAACAATCTCCCATTTTCCCTTCCCTCGTTGAAGTACCTCGCGGTCCATCGCGGACAATGCGTCCTGCCTTAGCAAGTAGGTCCGCCGGACGGGCAAACCGAGCGGAAACACGGAAGTATGCACAAAAGAGAATGGAAGGAAGGAAGAAGGAGAAAGGGCAGAAAGGAGAGATGCTTCTTTCATTTTCCACTTGGCGTCGGGCTCGTTTCAGCTCTCTTCCTTTTTTCTCTCCACTACCCCTCTCTCTTTCACGTCGTCCTCGCGAGAGGCCTCGTTGGGCCCTCTCGGTCGTCGACCATTCCATTTTTTTTTTCCTTCCCCCTTTTCCTAGATCCTTTTCTCACTAGTCTCACGATGCCACTCTCTTCGTCCTCCTCCACCTTCTCCTCAATATTACCGTAGCAGCGTCCTCTTCAGCACCGAGAGCCCAAGAAGAGCCACGTCCATTTTAACACTCGGCTTTGCAAGAATCTCTCGTTCGTCCTTCGCTTCGTTCTCTCTTCGTCGACGTTTCGACGAGGGTCTCTCTCTCTCTCTCTCTCTCTCTTCTTGGAGAACGAAAGCCCGTCTATGGCGAGTAATTGCGACGCGCATTGTTTTTCGACCGTGCAATTCGTCCGTGGCTGCTGATGCGACGCGCCCGAACGGATGGAGCCGGCCCAGACTTGGGCTGGAAGGGTGGTTCGGTGGGACAGGAGGAAGGGCGAGTACGACGAAGGAGGGAGGTGGCTAACAATTAACAAAGCTGGAAAACAATGAGAGAACGGTGAAAACAATGCCAGCCACAATGGCCTCGCCTCGTTCGCAGTCATTTCTGCGCTGATTACAGCACCGGAGGCCTCCTCCTCTACCCTCTTTTCCTCTCTCGCATTTGCGTCCTTCTCGTCAGTCTGTCTGTCTGATGCTCTTCTCTCTCTCTCTCTTTCTCTCTCTGATTTTCCAACGTTTCTCATCGAACCGAACCCTCTGCCACTGTTCCTCGTCCTCCATTCCGTTCTTCTTCGACTACTCGACTGCCCGTCTACAACGATCCGCAACTGTTTCCAAGGAGAGGAGAGGTTTTTAACTCGAGTGGCTGAAAAGTGTCTCCACTCTTGCCAAGCAGCGTAAGAGCCTTCTGTGTAACGTGGAAATATTTTCCGCTACGAGGGATTGTCTCGACCTGTCGGTGAATTTTTTTTATTCTTCATTCTCATTTCGCTGTTATTATTCGTCGAAATTCGCGAGATCGAAAGGAGCAAATTTTACGCTGTAATATAAAAAGTCTACGGAACTGTAGTCGTCAAGTTCTTAGCGATATATAGACAAATTATGACTATAGCAGGCAGTTTTTCCGAGTAGAAAATAAAGTCCTGATAAACAAATCACGGTTAGAATTTTCCTGGAAAAATACTCTATTGTAGTAACGAACAATTAGTGAAAAAAAAGTCTGTTTCTGGGGACGATCTTTAAAAAAAGGTGTCGTTAATGGGTTAAACCAGGAACATTCACGAAAACCGCACGATCGCTCTTCTTGCGGTGACGCGGGGTATTTCTACCGAGCTCGAAGACTTTGCGTAAGAGGAGCGGATGATGCATCGCGTGCAAACGACTTTTCCCACAAACCTATTCGCTTGTGTAAATCGCAAAAGCCACCGTGCACACCGAGCCGAGGGGATGAGATCGCTTGGAAGGCATTGACACCGATTTTCCAACCTTCCGTAATTCGTGCCTCTCGCGTCGTACCGAGTGGCCGAGGGCTTGGAAACTTTCATTGTTCGTGGGCTCAGATGCGAAAGGAGATATGGGAAAACTGTGTCAGGCGTGTCTAAGGCAGAAGAGATACGGCGCGTTTCGTCCACGAGGAATCGACGATGACCACGCGAGATGACTCTCGAAGAGCAGATTGGAAAATTGTCCGGGGCCACGAAGGTGAAAGGTGTTTTTTTTATAGTTGCGAGAATTATTCCACGGATTTCAGAATGCATGTTGGAAGACTTGGTGGCACTTAATGTTGAAGCCACGTGGAGCACCACGTA